>CAWUFW010000155.1:3235000-4503423 GCA_963921515.1 Calotriton arnoldi
AATATAGAATATGCAAGCAAAGCTTTTCTGTACTTTCAGGATCATAGTCAAAGGCCCCGTCTGGTCACTGAAAAACAATAGTGTTAAGCGGGTATAATTTTGCACTTATAGTACAATAAAAGCAACAGAACCGGTTTGTCTAGGCGTCCCCGTGGGAAAAGAGTCCTGAACAAAAAGGGGAGGTCCTTTAACTTTTCTTAAGTGCATTACCATTCAGGAGAGCCTACCGTGAGAGTAACATTGCCACTCCATGAAGACCACAAGGTGGAGGTGGCAAGAGCCTCGGTATTGGCACGATCAGTCTACTGCAATACTGAGCACACTGATCGACGAAAAAAAAATCACTATGATAAAGAGAAACCAAAAACCAAGCTGCTATTCTCAGTCTGAATCTAGAGGAGTAAGACAAAAAGGCAGTCTAAACAAAGGGGCTTTACATCCTTTCCTAAAAGAATAAACTATCCATAACAGAATTCAGACCAAACCAGAAGTTAGAGTCCACACTACCTCCAAATGCCATTCCCCGGCTTTCTCCATTCCGATATTTCAGGATGATCAATTTGCTTACGATGGGAAGCTTGAAAGAGCGGCTGTGGAAGGAGATCACTTTCAGGTCCTCAGTATGCAAGTTTTGGGATTACTGATGTGGTAATATCACACCTGGAAATCCAGATACAGCAGGGTGAGAGGATTTTCAGTTGAGTTATTACTGAACCATTATATTTCCCCTAAGGAATTGTGCAGTAACATGGAAACCAATTTTTGGCCCCGATTATTGCTTGTAAAGCAAAATGTGCCCTCAGAAACCCGCAAGGGTATGGAATTTCTGCACTTCTCAAAAATCACTTTTCAGATGGAAACTCGTTACTAGCCATACTGGGATTTCCGAGATATTTTTGAACAAGGGACTTGTTGAGGTCCTGTATTTAGAAGGGGCCATACCCCAAATGAGCTCAAAGAACCATACAAAGGTGCCTACAGAATTAGATCAGTAGTCTGTGTTTACCCATAAATCAATCAAATCAAATTTCAGAAGTGCTCAGCTGCCCCACAGGGCATCACAGGCACTAGAAAAAGACAGTGAGGCACAAATCAAGCAGACCGTAGTCATTAAATAGCCATGTCTTAAGTAGTGACATGAACTGATCATCATTGGCCGTATGATGCAATGAAAGAGGAAGATCATTACAGGTCTTGCAGGTTAAATAAGTAAACGATCAGTCACAATGAGTGGATCTTCAGTAAAAGAGCATCTCAAGATCTCAGAGATCTCGCCAGGTCGGCAATGGCTAAGGGTGTTGCCAAGGTATTCAGTGGTGGTCTTGTAAAATGCTTGGTAGGCTATTACCAATGTTTTGAAGAGAATAATTTTTTCCTTGCCAACAGTCAGTGTAACTCTTTGAGACGATGCACTACCGGTTGACTATGTGCAATCTACAAGACTATCCTAGCTGCAGCATTCTGCACTATCTGTAGTTGATCGATCAAGTAGTTAAGAAGCCCTAAAAACAAGGTGTCCACATAGTCGACCCTCCCATACACAATTGTTTTCTGGGTTTGCATTGGGAGTAACTAAAACATCTTCCTTTGAACCTGGAACAGAAAGACATATGTGCTAGCCACACACAGAATATGAGAGCAGAAAAATAGTTTCTTGTAAAATTTTACCCCAGATTTCAGACTACTTGTGCAGGGTTGGGTGCCAGTCCCAGCTCTTCTGACCAACAGTCCTTGGACCATCCCTCCATAGCCTGTACAAACAATAGCAACTATGTTTTGTTTGAGCTGCATTTCAAGCAATTCTGCCTTATCCACTCAACTACATGGACCAGGCTTGAACACAAGCTGAGCTACTCCTAACTTCTTGCCTAGTAAAAGGATAAGCTGGGAATCTTAAATGACAGGATTAAGAGAATGTCTGGGCTTTAGCTTTGGAAGAATCAGAGGTACATTGGTTGGAAACAAATTAAGTTTTTTCAGTGTCTTTCATGGGCTGTAAAATAGCTTCAACTGCAGTGACGCCATTTGGAGAAAATGCTGCCCTCTTATAGCATGCTTCTGTGTTGCTTGTCCAGGTACCACACAAGATTCCCACCAAGACTGACAGTCACCACAGCATTATCCTGTAAGTCGTAACTGTAGTCTAGACCAATGTTTATTAACTAAACCAAGTGCTGGTCCTAAATATTCTTCCATGCAAAAGTCTGTGGGCATAATGCATCATATGTCTTCTACCTTAGAGCCAATTACTGCTAGCCAATTGGCTTTCTTCCCCCTGTGAATGTTTGAATAGACCGCTATGGACTGAAAAAGTCTTGTAGTACTTTTTACTTGCTAAATATCCTCAGCATGCATACAAGAATGCAGCTGTTGTAATAGCCTCATCCAGCAGTCATACATGCATATATAATAAATGAGAAGGCATGGGAGAATTCAATCCCTGAGGCACTCAACATTGGTGCTGATGAGATTTAAAGACAGCGGTCAGCCATTTCAGTGCCATATCGGATACCCCAAATCTTTAGACAGACGGAGAAAAGGATACTGCACTGTGAAACTTCAAGAAGTGCTGGATGTGAGCAACAGGAGATCTGGAAGCCACATTGCAATAGGGAGAGGGCCCATATGGCCTATTATAAGAGAATACCCATGGGGTCATAAGATACCCACCCCTCATGATTCACAACATCCAACTCTCCCCCAAGGACAGACAACCATAATTCCACAATCAAGATGAGATCAGTTAAATTCACAATCCCTCAGACTTGAAGATGTGAACAGTAGATTGAGTCTAAGGGACGCAATGTCAGTAAGTACTCCTGAACACATTACAAAACCCACATTTGCAACACAGTTAACGATGGTTATGTTTAATTTATTTATTTATAATACTTAAAAGAATAAGCATTTCAGCATGCAATACCCATCACATAAAACGTGTATACGAAGTCTTGTATTTTTTAAATAATATCTATATGTGTTTGATCTGTGTACTTTTATGGTTTACCGAATAAAGTTTTAAAAGAGAGTATAAGAAGTCAAATGTTATTTCAATTTACTCCTGAATCAAGAACTTATTTAAGAAATTATTTCAAGTCTGTCACTACCAGAGAGCACATTAACTTCTGTATTTACTAGTCACAATTTCCTTGTTGCCACAAGGTTCAGCTGACGTTAAATAATGTGAAGTTAATGACTTTCTGCTCTGCAGGACTTTAGGTGTAATCAAACTACAGTATTGTACAATGTGCAGATTTATAGACTTGCAGACAGCCGATCCTGTGCAGAACTGGGCTTTCTCAAAGTTAGCAGCGGCCCGGGCCGTCCATACGGGCTGAGGGACCACGTCCCCCATCTTTTTCCAGGCAAGAAGGGTGTCTGTCAGGCTAACAAAGGTCAGCCTGACAAACACTCTTCCGGTTCAGGTCAGGCCTCCAGGAGCTAGACATGCGCTAATGCGCTGCATGCCTGAGCCGAATTTTGCCAGGATGAGGATTTCACAGCCCTGTGGTCGTCACCTCCTCAGCCTAGCAAAAGTGCCTCGAGGCGCTCCCACTCATGACGAAGGGGAGCATCATCAATTGCCTTGGACCTGGATGCTTCAGTTTTAAGCCCTGAAGTGCCCAGGACCAAGTGTCAATCAGTGATACCTCGTCACAGAGTGGGGTGGGGACAGCAGTCTCACTGACCCTATCCCACTCTGTGACGAGACTGGGACGGGCAAGGAGCATTAGGGACACACTAGTAAATACCCGCCTGAGAGTTGAGGAACAGGAGCAAACAACAACAGTGCTTAGCGCCTGGCGTCTCCCTAGTGTCTCTGGTCACTACCCATGTGGTAATTGTAGCGTTTGCCACTTAACATCTGCTACCAAAACACTCAATCTTGAAGCAGGCAAAGTATGGACACAAAGGGTACACACTAACTGCAACAGTAGTAATGTTGTATATTTGATAACCTGTCCATGTGGATTACGTTATGTGGGCATGACAGGGAGGAAAGTAAAACAAAGGATTTGCGAACATCGCAGCACAATTAGGTGCAAGAAAGTCACAACCAGACTGACTGAACACTTCCTCCAAAGTAATCATACCACAAATGACATGAGATGGACAGTAATAGAAGTAGTGAAACCCGGCCAAAAAACAACACAACGTCTATTTGAAAAGGAACAACGTTGGGTGTACAGACTGGCTACCAATACCAACGGTCTAAATGATAATATTCCATGGTCCACTGTCAAACAGAGATGATGAGCATGGCTCCACTGACAATACCTCATAACTCCAGGAACTAGCAGACACAACTGACCTTAGTGTCAACACATCATCATTGACACGCTGAGATTTTATGAATGACTTTCCGATAGTCTATTCCCTTGTCACATCTCCTGCACCATCAGGTGACATTGCCAATATCTGTTTAACAATCGTCCACCTTGGACAAGATATTGGCTAACTTTTTTAAAAAACCCCACCACCCTTTACTACACATATGGTTGTATTTCTCACCACTGGGCTCAAATGATTTACGAGGCTCGACTATTTGCATTCACTCCCTTATCTTTAGCGGAGCTACTAGCAGTTTAGTTATGTGTGATACGCTTTAAACCATACCCCTTAACAAACTCAGAATCACTGAGTCACTGCACTCGTTCTTAACCACGCCTATCGCCCCGCCCTCCTTTGTGATGCAAACACAGTCACATGACTAGACCGCGTACCACGTGCGCGGAAATAACCAGGGATTAGCTCCAGCATAAAAACCTACGGTTCAGACCCGTCCACATCCTCTGGATTCCGTGAGGCTCCACAGTAGGTTCCACGGTGGGCTCTGAAGTTATAGGACGTGAGTACATATGAATGCGAGTGCGAGTGAGTACCGTGTAGGCCTTTTCCTTTCCTCATACAAAGGCAATGCACCACTGAGTAGCCTCATTTCATTTAAAAACGAATGCGGGTGGGCACCGCTTACTCTCCTCGTTCTCTCATATAGAGGCAATGGATCCTTGATTCTTGTCCTTTTTTTACCCTACAGAATGCAACTATAATCAGCTCCCCCACGGTCTCCATGGGGCGAAACTAAATTTAGTTTCCAGTGAGTTGGTTTTTAATATCTTGGTTCCTCCTTCTGTCTGTCGCTCGAGATTCACTGACACTATTAGCGTAAATATCGGCATACAGATGATGTATGACTAGAGACTCACACAGTCACTATGCTCCTAACCTAGGGAGCTGCATGACACCCACTTATTATTACGAATCAATGTGGGTATGTAATGGAAAATAGGAGTACTCCTTAGACTCCTCAATGAGACGCATCACGGAGTCAGTGCATGTTAAATGTGTCACATTGATATGACATGCGAAATGTGCGTGCTTCAAAGATATTTACATTCGTATAATGGAGAAATAAAAAGATGGAGTAACACACTCACTGCTGAAATGTGAATAACTGTACAAATGTTCTGCTCTCTCTCCTTCAGGGTTTTTTTTCCCCCTCTACACAGAATGCTGTAAGGTAGCCTCACCGTAAGTATACGGTCTGGCTTTTCGCTGAACCAAGTGACGGATGCGCCTTAGCGTGCGCAGACCTCCCGGTTCTAACATTTGGTCCTGACGAAAACCTTGTACTATCACATATAGGTTGAAACATGTTGACCGATAACTTCTTCACTTAAACACTGATACTTCTTGGTCAATCTAGCCATTTCAAGTATCTCACTTGGTTTTCATCGTGTCTTGCTGCTCCAAATAAAAACCTAGGGAGTACAACAAAGACATTTTTAATCCACTCACTTACACTAATTTTCACACAAACTCAAAAAACCAGCTCCGCTGTAGTCCAGGCGTTGAAGCACACCTAAGTGGCATTCGGCTACTTGGGTGGACCCCGATGATGAAGCATGTCACCAACTAGGTTGGTGAGTGAGGGGTTTCTTAAATAAGGAAAGACCTTTTTTCCTTTGATATCACTCTCCATTTTTTCAAACCACGAGGACGTTTTTTGTCCTTGGGATACTCTCTCTTCTTGTTTTGATACATTGACCTTAGGGGACTGGGAGAGTGTTCCTAACAAAATACCCTTACTCTTTCTTTAACTAGGAATACATTTAGACCACAATGATCACCCACGCAGTATGCACACTCCAAAGGAAAAGAGCAAGAACACGATCCAGAGGTGTTTACATATGTAGTCGTATCTTGGTGCAGGGCTAGTGTGGGGGGGGGGGGGCAGATCCTTCAAAACTGTGATACGTTTTCACATTAACAATGGAATGGGGAGATTTCAACACGAATGGGATTTTGTTGTACACTCAAAGTAGAAGATTTAATATCACTTCACTACTCTTTGCCCACATCAGCCCAATTTAGGGAAGCACCAAAGAAATACAACACCTGCGTTCAGATATGACAACACCTGGTTCAGAGAATCTGCATCTGGGGAGACGTATGCAAACCAAGCTTAGAAATTATTGTGTTCATAATTAATGAGTTTTATGGCAATTTATGAATTTAACTTTCCAAGGCTACAATTCCAATGATGGGACTCGGTGGAAGAGGTCTAACTTGAACTTCAGTAAATCATTTGAACCTACAAAAGCTTGTTAAGGCTCATTTCCCATGGGTTATTCTACAGACAGTGTAGTATAATGTGGACAGAATAAGCTGCGAGTATAAAGAACGAGCATGGAGAAATTAAAGGAATGATCTGAGGTAATTTAGGCAAGTAAATAAATAACTATACTTAATGTAAACAGTCAGTGTCAATGAACTTGGTAAAACCAGAGCATACACTTCGTTCTGGAGTAAAGGAAGAAACTGGCATGTTCTTTGTTGGTGCAAAACAACAATAGATGCCAGCAAATCAAAAGCGGATTTTTCTTTTAAAACGTACAAGTAAACTAACCATGAAATTGAGGAACTTTACACCGTTTTGATCCAAATCGAACATTCAGTGCTGGTTGGCCAATCAGAATGCTAGGTTTGCAGCCAATAACTACTGTTATTTACCTACACATTGGGACTTTCGGGTAGACCTTCCGCCATGTTAATTCTCGGCCAATGAAATCTCTCGCCCACCTTGCTGCTGCTCTTCCTTCTCCTCTTAGAACAGTTTCTTCTCAGGAGGGTTCCTGCAACGCCAGGATCCGGTTAAGTGGACATTAATGGCAAAATAATTGCAGCGTGCTTCCTGCTTACATGGCATTGGCTTCTGCACGGGGAGGTCACTTTTGAGCCACTCAATGAAAAGAGGTAGGAAAGGAAAGGATGGGATATGGAGCCATGCCTTGCAAATATGCAGCTGATCTGCGGCGCATACTAGTCAAAGAAGTGGCTGCAGTATAGGGGTAAAGAGTGACTAGTGCAGATTGGGATGTTCAGGCCTACTGTGCTAGCAAGGGGGCCATGCAGCCAGCAAGTGAACAGGAATGATTATATTTTGTGATGAATTGAGAGAGATCATGTCGAGAGAAAAGGAACAGCTGTCTAAGTATATATCGTATAGGCAAAAATGGAGGTGGTCTAGCTGTTGTGTTCAGGCAAACATTACAGATCACTAAAGTTGACATCTCTATACAGAATTGTGAGGCTCTTCTCACCAGATGCAATCCTACACCTTCTTGCTCCTGTAACTTCCTGCTCCTTTACAGACCTCCACCTAGCAAGGCGACATTCCCAGACAAACTTCTAGACACAGTTTCAAATCTGATAACAATACACTCCAACCTATGCGTTCTGGGTGATCTCAACATTAGGTTTGACAAACCCAATAAGGCCCATCCAAAAACAATAATCACTGGCCTAGACGCACTGAACCTGCATCAGATTGTCCACAAACACACACATTGCTTGACATATCCTAGATGTCATTTTTGCTAATACCGAACTAGTTACCTTTCAAACTATAACTTCAGTCACATGGCCAGACCATCATTTGCTTGCTTTCCAACATAAAAACAACACTAAGCGACTCACCTAAAACCACCTTACATGCATCCACCTATCGACCATGGAACAAACTCAATTTGAAACACTTAGAAACACAACTAACATCCAATACAGATCTGGAAACAAATTCTGTCCAAAAACGATACGAGTGGCTACAGGAAGCTTTTGATATCCTGATACCACTCAAAACCACACAACAGAATAAAAGAAAACAAGCACCTCGGAGAAATACGGAGATAAAAGACATAAAACTACAAATTAGAAGACAGACTTCACCTACAGAAAATTAACAGATTATACAAGTCAGCTATCAAAAAAGCAAAGAAAATATACTATTCAGACAGAATTCAAAATGCTAAATGTGCAAATAAAGAATTCTATAAAATACTCAATGAATTTCGTAAACCAAATTGCCTGGAAGGAACTCCTCCCGCTACTCAAGATTTCACCGACAAACTGGCAAATCATTACACGGACAAAGCAGACACGTTGGACTCATACTTAAAACAGAGAAAAGCACCAGCACTAACCCTTTTACAAAACAACAATCCAAGAATACTCTAACTCAGCCTCTCCGTTCCTTCCAACACATTTCACACGATAAATTTATGGACCTGGTCAAAGCAAGCAGGGCTGCCGGCAGCCCTTCTGTCCCGTGTCCACCGCAAACTTTCAAGACAATTCTTCTAACAACCTCTGCTGCCACTCCAGTAAGAAGAATCATCAACGATTCCTCAACTACCGGAATATTTCCAGAAGAACTCAAAGAGTCATACATACGCCCTTTACTGAAGAAAACAAACCTGGACCCGCTGAACCCTGACAACTACAGACCCATTACAAATGGACCTTTCTTGGGCAAACCAATAGAAAGAGCAGCATTTGCCCAGATGTCACAATTCATTGAAGATAATGCCATACTTTCTGACTTCCAAACAGGATTCCGTCCGGGAAGAGGCACAGAATCTGCCCTCCTTGCCATCTGGGATGACCTGAAGAACACAGTTGACCGCAACGAGGTTGCTGCGCTACTCCTCTTGGACCTCTTGGCCGCCTTTGACACGGTTGACCATGACACTCTGATACAAAGACTCTACGAAGCTGGCATAGAGGGGACTGCTTAAGACTGGATCGCGTCCTACCTTCGAAACAGAACTGTCATCCATACCCCATCTTTCTTGTCCAAAATGTACTCCACAAAAGCTGGGGTCCCTCAAGGCTCTATCATCTCGCCCATGCTTTTCAACATCTACATGAAGTCATTCCCGGTACTGATCAATCAATTTCACCTCACGTCCTACAACTATGCAGATTACACACAAATACTCCTTCAACTGGAATGCCCCAAAGACATTGGAAACTCACCAATTTTCAGTTGTCTCAGAGCCGTGGATCAATGGATGACTTGGAGCCATCTCAAATTGAATGCTTCCAAAACGGAAATACTCACGTGTGGCGATTGGAAACATTATGACCCGCTTGCCGCCTGGCCTGACGAACTGGGATCACCGCCTAAAGTATCGAAGGAAGTAAGAAACCTCGGAATGACCATGGACTCCAAGCTATCAATGAATGCCCAAGTGAACAAACTAGCAAGATCAAGCTTTGTTACCATAAAAACTCTGCAACGAATCTTCCCCCATTTGGGATTTCCACACAAGGTCCAAGCTACCATCTCCCTTGTTCTGTCCAAACTCGATTACGCCAATAGCCTCTACCACGGATCACCTTAAACGACTATGAAAAGACTACAACGGATTCAGAACTCTGCTGCCAGACTACTCTTGGATATCAAACCGCGAGACCACATCTCCCCTGCCTTGAAAGCCCTGCATTGGTTACCGGTTGCCAGAAGATCCACGTTCAAGCTGCTTTGCATCACCCACAAAGCGATACATGGAATGGGACCACTCTTCATCAGGAATAAAATCACCAAACACATTCATCATTGGAACCTCCGCTCTAGAGTGGCACTTCACCTCAAAATCCCAAGATACAAGAAAAAACCATGGATGGCACATCCTTCTCTGTTCAAGCAGCCAAAATATGGCACATTCTTCTCTGTTCAAGCAGCCAAAATATGGAACTCTTTACCCCCCCAACATAAGATCCACTGACAACCACCTTATCTTCAGAAAACTACTCAAGAATTGGCTCTTCCCCACATAAGCACCATACGCAAACAGAAATATACAGCATATCCCTCTGTATATAAGCATTTCTTTGTACTATAGATATGTACCTATATATGTGCATTGCTTTGTATAAACATGTAGAATAATTATGCTTTAAAAAAATACATTTTTAAATACAACACTTGAAAACCAGGAGTTTATCGAATGCATCTTTAATCTTCTTATACTTACTTCCTTTATGCATCTATATGCCTTCCATGTACTTCAATCTATATATTTACCTTCCTCCCCAAAAAAATAAAAAAGCATATTCAATGCACTACTACCCTATTTCTCACCCTATACCTCTATCAATATCTTCAATCTACATATACATACTTCCTTTATGCATCTATAAACGTTCCATGTACTTATGGATCTAAATATTTATTACTTTCTTCTATTTTAGCATATCCAATGCACTACCCTATTTCTCACCCTATAGCTCTCTGAATATATCTTCTACCTGAACTCGCTTACTCATCTCAAACCTCTTTCTACTACTCTTTCCAATGCACTACCCTATTTCTCACCCTATAGCTCTATCAATATATCCTCTACATCCACTCTCTCATTCATCTCAAACCCCATACCACTACTATGATCCCCAGAATAGCCCTTTGTAGATTCTCCCCTACTCTACCACTCCTTGCACCATCCGACACCTCTTTTACTATACTGATCCCCCAAAACAAGCCTTTCTAAACTCTTCCCTCTGACTCTTCCCCTCCACATCCCTTTTTACTCATCCCAAGCCCCCACTACTGCTATGACCGACAAACAAATATAATAAAATAAAAGTCCAAATCCTTCACTCTATCCCTCTACTATACTTTTCAATAAAATTAACAGACTAACGTCCACTTCTCAAATTTCACTATGCGAATTCACCACTAATCCTTTATGGGTTACAGAGTAGCGTGCTACTCGCCAAAAAAGTGCTTCAACACCACATTAGGGATAACAAGCGCTTTCTATATGCAAAACCTTTTCCCCTCTTCATTCCCTCAGCTTTCCTTTGCAATCCAAATAACTGACTAATACCCACCACTCAAATTATTTTCATATTTCACTATACTCATTCACCACTAATCCTTTATGGGATCCGGAGTGGCGTGCTACTCGCCAAAAAAGCACTTCAACACCCTTCAGGGGTAACAAGCGCTATATAAATGCAAACCTTTTTACATCTTCTATCCCCTAGGTATCCTTCTGAAGCGAAATAACTGCCTAACCTATCCACCACTCAAATTACTTTCATATTTCACTATACTAATTCAACACTAATCCTTAATGGTTCCGGAGTAGCATACTACTCGCCGCAAAAGCGTTTCGACGCCTCGTCTGGGGTAGTAAGCGCTATATAAATGCAATTACAATATATTATACACTTTAATGGTTTGCGTTAAATGTAATGGCAGGCATTTGAAGTGTGTAAAAGAACAATAAAACAATGGCAATGCCATTAGGCCTGGTTTGCAACTAAAGGCGCCTCTTCAGTTAAAGATGTGTACGGACTGAAAAAAATCATCATGCACATTGTCGCTCATCCTTGCATTCATTCATTAATTCACCCACTGGCTCATTCTTGCATTCACCCACTTACCCATCAGCAATAAAACAGGCACACGAATTTCCACATGCATAAGGAGGACAAATTAAAAGAATAAAAGTACAAAAAAGAAAATATGCTGCCAGCTTAACTCTGAACACATGCTTGCAACATAAAAAGCAGGGGGTGGCCATCTTGCACTGGTAATGTACATTGTATATTGTTCTATTTAAGTGTTAATATAGCTGCCAAATTTAAAAGCATCATGTGGCTATCCTGGAGCAATAAATACAATGATGAACTATTCACAATACAATTCCAAGACCGCCTCTCAGCAGGCATCCATTGGGTGATACACTTCAAATACGAAAGTGTATAGTGTATCACTGTTGTACTGAGCCAAGGTGTCCAGCACAATAGTTCTGAACAAGGTGCCCATCTTGGAACAGTAAAACAATGATACATTATGGACAATACCATTACAAGATGCCCGTCCACTTTAGAAATAGTGGGCGCACAAGATGCAGCATACAGCCAATAAACTAGGTGGCAAGCAAACGGCCTGGCATGACTGTCTGGGGAGTTGCAAGATGCGTAACAAAAAAAAAAACAAGCATTTGCAATGCAGTAGGTCTCGCATTTGCAAGAGTTTAAGCTATTGGCCTTGTAAATAAATGACAATGCCTTTTATTTATCTGTTTTGCTAATTAACACGTAAATAAAAGGCATTGTCATGTACAATGCCAATAGCTCAAACTCTTGTAAATGCGAGACCTATTCAAAGACGCGGCTGCCATTGTCCCGTGGCGCTTGGAAAGTAAAAGCCTGTATGGCGCGCTGAATGTTGCAGGAAAGCATGTCGTGCCTGCAGTAGGAGAAACTCATTAAAGAAAACAGTGCTTACAGACTAAAAAAGACGTACCGTGTAACAACCAAAGTAAAAGGGCCAGTCCTCACGGGAGGTTACAAATGAAGACAAGGCGGTACTAAGGAGGGACTAACAAGCCTATTGACAAAATCAGAAGCCAGCATTTACGAAGGACAGTGACAAATATGGGCGGAGAGTGGGGGGGCTTCTATTCCATACTCCAATACAGCATGCTACAGAGCAGCGCCTGTGCTGCACAGGCTCAACCTTAAAAGGGAGATGGAAAGAACCAAAAGAGGACCTATAAGGCGAAACATTGGAACACTAGAGAACTGGCCTCCAGCCCAAAACACAGAAGTGCATTCATTTTCAGGCAGATGTCACCACGTGATCAGGGAAAATGCCATTACTAACAGGGTAACAGAGATGATGGCAGAAATGGGCTAACTTTTCCCCACAGAGAATGTGGTCTCATGGGAAGAAGCAGAATGTGAATGACACTTGAATGCATAGAAGAGGACTTTCCCAAAGACCCTCTATATATGTAGGTAGAGTTTGTTTTATTACAAAGATCTGGCAAGACAGCTACACCCACCAGACCCTCCTAAGAGGATGTACCAAAGAATTACACAGGGTTAAATCTTCTATCCCCACAGTTTGTCAAAGAAAGTAACCAACTCCAAAAGCCTTGCTTACTACAGTAGTCTGCGACATCCTATGAAACAAAACACCCTGTCTACAGACATTAACACGTGGTAATATCAATCCATCTTTGAAGGCCTACAGGCCATAACATGTGCTTTTCACAATCAATATGTCAGACTTACTACTTTTGTTATAACTTTTCATAATAAATAGATTAGATCTATGCCATCTGAGTCTATAACATTATTATCCAATTATCATCTAGAGTTTGGGGAATATTATTAATTAGCACTATTATTTTGCACTTTCACCTTAATGTAAAGTCAAAATGTATGTGTATATGGCATCCTATGCATAATCACTTACAATACTTTGATTCTTCGAAGAAATATAGGCATACACATCAAATTTCTATCTGAACTGGAAAAAATGGCAAAAGATCTGAGAAATAAGAAAAAAGAAAATCAGATATGTTGGAATGGTCAAGGACACCAACCTTAACATCAAAAGGGTTGCCGGCACACAGTTAATGAGCAATATATTCTCATGATAGGAGGCTCGGAGATTCCGGTATAGGAAATAAAACATTTTATAACTAGCAGTAAACAGTCAACAAGATACAGCATGTATGTGTATAAATACAAGTGATCTGCACTCCCTTCGAACATTTGCTCCCTCTTATTCTGTTAAATTTCGCATCTGTTCAAATCTAATTTTCTTAAAAATACTATTAAAAAGTATAGGGTGTTACTAAAAAGAGCATAAAAGTCTTCCTGTAAGGTCCTATCTTAAATGCAAATTAAACGTGAGCAGTAGAACCACATCTAACACTTTCATGTTTCAACTGGTGTCACGAGCTGCTTAAAATTATTATATTTAATTTTCTCTACATCTTTTTTAACAAGATGTAAATGTACGCTGGTTATAGGACTCCAAAATCCTTTACTTAAGATAAAAATGTGTACAGCAAAATAAATTGACAATTTTTGGTGCAGTGACTGCCAGAGGCTTCGATAGTGAATGTCCAACACCAGAGCAATATTTACAACTTTATATTATGGCATATTTGCAAGGACACAAAAAAATCATAGTAAAAAAAAGTATGTCTCCATTCTGAAAATCATTTTAACTAACACACATTTTAACATTATAAATTGTTCAAGCAAGCTAGGGATTCAGGATTGCATAAAAAAGTCATATCCATTAAAATGTTCAAGTTGTCAATCTGGTTTCACCAGTATTATTAAAATATGTTCAAATTACATTCAATGCACAGCCTACCTGTACTGAATACGTTAAAGACAAGCAAGAACATGATTTCAGCTCATCATTTCAACATAACAACCTTGAGCTTTCACCCTTTTGAACCAAACAGTTCCATATGAACTTTCCTACCTTTAGTTCATTTCAATGAAAACATTACAACTAGCACTTAAAACACCTGAAGAGGCTTGGTATCCAAGTAAAGTATAAAAACTAGTTAATCCGAGACAATTCTAAATTCAGCAACTCATTAAATGCCCAGAACATCAACAATACATCCAAATCACTACATATCCATGTGCAAGCACAACCGACAGCACAGTTTTTATCATAACATGCCATGATGCTGAATGTATTCCTCCAAAACTGCCTCTCCAGATAAATATATTATTAGCCTGCAAACCATCGTAAACGAGATGTACTTACTGTGTTAGTACACCTGCAACCAATCAACACATTCCCTATGAAGCACAAAAGCATCAATCTATCGCAGCCCAACACAGTTGAGCAAATAGAAAAAAGCAGATGGAAGGCCGAGTTAACAGTGCCATCCGCTTTATTCGATTAAAAATAGTGTTGCTTGCAAAAAAAAGTTATACGTTCTGTAAATTTCTCTACAAACTTGCAACTAACCTATTGTATCTTGTGCTTGCCTCTTCATAGTGTCCGAACGTGCACTTTTTCAATGTCTGAGGATTCTCGTTCTCTGGTATGATTTGTGCGAGTTTGTTGTGTTGCATGCCCCTCCGATCACAGCCACTGACATTTGAAGTACATCCTAAAGCTGAGCTAACCACACTACTGGTGAGGTATTCCAACCCCATCTACCTCCAACCTCAAATAACCTGTAGTAACAAATGAGTTACTTTGTGCGGGTGAGCCTCTTGGCTTCTTTACGGAAAAAAGACTCAAAACTAGAATACTGAAGGATACCAGTTCATCCCCTCCCCTAATCGTGCATGGTTGCCCGTGTTCGTCAACAGTGCGTTTCCTTGGATACTCAGGTCTGTATCCCTCTTAATCTTAAAGTAACCACAGCATGAAGCCTTTTTTTTTACTTCTCTTTACCAGTCTTAAATGTCCTTCAATGGAAGAGATGCACTTATCAAAATACAGGACATAATGATGAACACGTACCGACATCATGAACGAATGAGCTTAACAAGCGACATAAAAACTTGTTAGGTGCTCATATAAGTTTTCAGCACAGATGATCCCCTCTGTTTTAAATCAACAAAAAAACACTAAACTACAGCAAGTGATTAACTGTAAGTATGGTACCATTGTCCCAAAGCCACCAAACCACGTCATGAGCCTGGCAGGGACTGCAGTTCAGCCGCTGCATGCCCCTGCTTCAGTGGTAAGTAGCAGCACTCGTAGATGATCCCTATTTAAGTCAAAGCACAACATATTTCTCACACACAAAACTAACTAAAACATATATTACATATAAACAACCCCACACAGCACCACTTTTATGCAATGAATTGTGTAAGCAAGCACCTGCTACAGCATACATTAGCACCATATTGACAGTCCAGTTAGTAGTGTAAATCATAAACTACCGCCCATGATAAGAAGTCTACTGAAAACAATCAAACCACAACACAAAATCCAATGCACTCCAATACAAATCATTGATATTTCTCAATTCTTTGTGGCACAGGACACTGTGGATTCGGAAATACTGTTAACCAGATTAAAAGGGATCATCCAAGATAACTTTACACTAGATCAATTCTTCTTCATCTATTGCAGTCAACATGTCTGTGTGGAAGCAACTGGTCTGCTCTCAAGATGCAATGAGGTCCTACAACTATCCCTTGTTTTTGTACACAACGTGGAAGCTTGCATACGCTGAAGTTAGACTGGACTCGGGCCACTGCATGTTGGAGCTATATTTGGTGGCTCAGCACCAAGAAATACATTTCAAGTAATAGAGTGTATGCCCACCAGGAACAAGGACACAAACCCTTGCTCAGCACAGACTGTTCAAGTTTTTAAAACTGCTGCACGAAAAAACATTTCAGGCAACAGAAGACTGATAAGCATTCATGATAGAACAAGGATGTTCAGGTGCTTGAAAAATATAAGCAACTAGAAACACTACTGAGAGGGCAAAAATATTTCTGATGGAAATATTAATGGCAGAAATTGTGGACAGGCTGCAGCACTCTCTGCTTCAATACCTACAGTTTTCTCTTTTCAAAAGAACAAACAGATGTGTTGTGAAACAACCAGCAACCGGGACAAGTTGCAGCTAGGGAAGGTATTGCAACCGGGCACAGCATAGGGAACAAGGAATAGAAGATGATTCTCCAGAGTGGGAGTTTGTGTCCTGGTTCAATATTATAGCCCAAAAAAGTGCGGCAAGGCTCTACCTGAAAGGTGTGCCAATCCACAATCCTGGAATGTGCTTCACTGTGTGCACGAGAGGAGTCTCCAAATTGTGATTCCATTTGTCAACATCACCACAATGTGATGCCATTTTTGATGAAGACCTGCCATTATGGCTTACCTCCACAAAAATTACAGTAAGGTGCTATTGTGTGGTTTTAAAACGAGGATATTTTGTGGCAGGACTTCAGATCAAAGGTCTTTAAGACAAGAATGGTAGGCAAGGTTCTTCAGGATGGAACATTTGATGCGAGACTTCCGAGACAAGGTTCGGGATGCCTACCAGAGCCAACGACTGGCAGTATTCTTTATGTAAAAATCAGTTGCGATTCTTGGAAACACTTAGAATTAGACTTCTGTGCCTTACAACTTTTCCACCTTTTAATATAGATCCATCTTTCTTTCGTTCCTTGCTCCATTAAGCCCGATATAACTTTTTCTTAAAGCGCACACATGCTACTTAGTGCTGTCATATTTTTTCAAATCATGTACTGCTGGGCAGTGGCGGCTGGAAACCTTTGAAAGTGGTGAAGCGAACGAAGTGCCCTACCACTTCCCCAAAAAATTTTAAAAAATAAAGCACGCCCTCAAAAGCCCATAATTAAACACCCCCTCCCAAAAGCCCAAAATAATACACTCCCTCCCTCCAAAAGCCTATAACAAAGCAACCCCTCCCTCCACCCAAAATAACACTAGCATTTTAAATAAATAAAAGTCAAATAAACAGTACTAACCAACTGCCACACATAGTCCGGTCCTCCTCGGTGAAACTGCAGTCTGCTGTAGAGCTCCCCTGACCAATCCTGGTGCTGCTCTCATGCTGCATGAGAATAGTGCCAGGATTGGATGGAGCGGGTTGGTCAGGCATTCTTTCAGGCCCTGGAGGCCTATGCTTGCTCTCCACCCAGCTGTCTAAGACAGCTGAATGGAGAGCTGCAAAACGCGCATGTCAGGCTGGCCGTCGTAAGACGGCCGGCCAAACTGACATGCGCACTGTGGAGCGTCTGGCCAGCACTCCAATCCTCTATGCTGCCAATCAACAGCTGAGCAAACACCCCTTTCTTGGCTCGGGACACTGCGTGCAGCACGCACATTGGAAGAAAAACAAGCATTTGCAATGCAATAGGTCTCGCATTTACGCGAGTTTAAGCTATTGGCATTGTAAATGGCAATGCTTTTTATTTAGGTTTTAAAAACCAAAACATAAATAAAAGGTATTGTCATTTACAATGCTAATAGCTCAAACTTGCGTAAATGCCAGACCTATTGCATTGCAAATGCTTGTTTTACCTAGCCATGTTGCAGGGTGCAGTACCATATGTGGCCAAAAGAGGTCCCATGGGCCCTCTTTTGGCCACATATAGTACTGCACCCTGCAAAGTTGGAGTTATTGGCATTATGAATGCCAATGTTTTTTCCCTAGCCACGTTACTGGGTGCAGTACCATATGTGGCCAAAAAGGGTCGCAGGGGACCTCTTTTGGCCACTTACGGTACTGCACCCTGCAGAAGATATAAATCCACCCTACCCATAATGCACTGAATGCAAGACAGTACCACGAGTACATTCAACTAGCTATGTCCATATATAAAATTAGTAGATTTGAAACGTGACAAAAGAATTATATTAATTCCGGATTAGATTCTACTCTGTGTGGAGCTGATGAAGGGAAATTAATAGAATGTCTCATATAAATGTGAGATGTGCTAGTGAGTAAAGAAACCACTGTCAGCCTTACAGAGGACATAGCTTGTGTTCTGTCTGTACTAAGTCTATTGTCCAATGAAAAGCCACCATTTACAAAGGACAAGGGACAGGAGCCAATTAAAAAAATGGGGCAGAACATTTAGTTTTGTTTTTATTTGCAGTGGAATTATTATATTTGCTTTGCACTATTGCCAATGGTATAAAAAAGCAAAAGTAAAAAACAGTCATTTTCAACACCAACAGCTCTAACTTTAACAAATTCGAGACCTATTGCATTGGAAATGCAATTGGTCTTGCATTTGTTGGAGTTACTGGCATTATAAGTGCCAATTTTTTTATTTTTATCTAGACATGTTGCAGGGTGCAGTACCATATGTGGCCAAAAAGGTCCCAGGGAACCTCTTTTGGCCACATATGGTACTGCACCCTGCAGAAGATATGGTAAATTCACCCTACCCATAATGCATTGCATGCAGGACAGTACCACAAGTACATTCAACTAGCTATGTCCATGTATAAAATTAGTAGCTTTGAAATATGACAAAAAAATTAATTCCAGATTAGGTTCTACTCTGTGTGGAGCTGATGAAGGGAAATTAATAGACGCTCTCATATAAATGTGAGATTTTCTTGTGAGTGAAGTAAGCACAGCAAGCCTAGCTTAGGACCAAGTGTGTGTCCTCCCTGAAGCCTTTTAAGAAAATAGTCCCTTGAGGCTGTAATTAAGATCTAGGGAGTAACAACACATGTAACAGGGGATGTCCTCATGGGAGGTTACAAGAAGAGACATGGCGGTTACTAAGGAGGGACTACTAAGCCTATTGGCCAATGAAAAGCCACCATTTACAAAGGACAGGAGCCAATTAAAAAGATGGGCGGAAAGTGGGCGGAGCTTTATTCACATATCCTGAATACAGCAGGCCTCGAAGAGACAGCGCAAGCGCTGCCTAGGCGAGACCTAAAAATGGCAATGCAATAATTTATTTAATAGCCATTTTATTTTTTCACGGGCAGCTCTCAGCGGGCAAGGGGCAACGCTCCCCCGCCCTTGTGGAGAAAAAGCTGCTGCTGGGGTTCAACAGTTTTAATTTTAAAAGTTTAGAATTATTCTCTTATTCACCTTATCGCTCCACACTACTGAAGTGAAGACGTGCGCTCAACCCAGCTATCAGAAACTGCACATCTTTGCGACTTTAAGTGTCGAGAAAGAAGGAACTCTCTTGGATCACCACATACACACAACGAAATATATCACTCCAAATATGTCGTTGGATCACTCAACCATATACATCAATTACAAGAAGGCCAAAAATCTGAACCCACAAAGCAACCGCATATAACAGAGATAAAGAGCTCACACTTCAAGGGTAAATTCAACATTTATTGTAATTCATTAATAATTTTTTTTCTCGAAATTTACATCAATACATGAAATAAAAACACATTATAAAAACCATATTAAAAAGCATATTAAAAACCTTTGAGAGACAAAGACAAGTGTGTGAAAGCAATCAAATTCATCAAATAAAGGTTATTCCCAACTGGAATCTCATATATAAACACCATCAATCTATTCACTTCTTTGTTGTATTAGACATATGGATGTTCCAGGATATAACCCACTGTATCAATACAGGCGTCGTAGCGTTTCCGTGGTCATATATTATTGGGGTACCACCTTCATCAGGATATGCATAAAACTTGTCTCTCATTCAACAATTTAGTATTAGAAACACCACTATTTTGATATCACAACTGAAGAAAGACACACAGCTTTCTCTGTGGGTGGTCTAATTTAAATCCACCGTCTCCCCACTTTTTCAAAGAAATATATATAATCCTGGACCGTCGTATTCTCTCCCAGTATCTCGTCAAAAGATCTTTTGACGAGATACTGGGAGAGAATACGACGGTCCATCTTTCACCATAATCAGAGGTGTGAAACTTATATGCCCACCCTGAGCAAAATATTTCTGGACAGGATTCATTAAGATCCCGCTTTCATTGCGGTTGAAAGGTGATACTTCAACATCGCTTTAGAACACATATATTAAGCAACCCAGGATTATATATATTTCTTTGAAAAAGTGGGGACACGGTGGATTTAAATTAGACCACCCACAGAGAAAGCTGTGTGTCTTTCTTCAGTTGTGATATCAAAATAGTGGTGTTTCTAATACTAAATTGTTGAATGAGAGACAAGTTTTATGCATATCCTGATGAAGGTGGTACCTCAATAATATATGACCACCAGCAGCGTCGACGCCTGTATTGATACAGTGGGTTATATCCTGGAACATCCATATGTCTGATGCAACAAAGAAGTGAATAGATTGATGGTGTTTATATATGAGATTCCAGTTGAGAATAACCTTTATTTGATGAATTTGATTGCTTTCACACTTCTTTAGTCTCTCATAAAGGTTTTTAATATGCCTTTTAATATGGTTTTTATAATGTGTTTTTATTTCATGTATTGAGCAAATTTCGAAAAAAATTATTAATGAATTACAATAAATGTTGAATTTACCTTGAAGTGTGAGCTCTATCTCTGTGTTATATGCGGTTGCTTTTGAGTTCAGATTTTTATCTTCTGTAATGGATGTATATGGTTGAGTGATCCAACGACATATTTGGAGTGATATATTTGTTGTGTGTATGTGTGATCCAAGAGAGTTCCTTCTTTTTCTTTACCTGTGGTACCCTGTCTCTTGGCAAGTGGGGTTGATCCCTATATTTTGTCCACGACTTTAAGTGTCTACTTACTAACCCAAATTAGATCAAGCCAGTGCAATTTGAGCTTATGTGATGGGTGATGGAGAGTAAATTTCTGCACAGGTATTATGAAATAGCTCATTAACAGATTCCTTTTTGTCCTCAAACTGCATCTCATGTAGCCCATATCTCAAGAACTGAGTATTTGCCACAAGACACCAATTTTCTCTTAAAATTTCACTGGCTTTACTTAAACTGACTTTTATTTGATCTCAAAAGATCTTCTGGCCCTCAAATTAAAAACTAGTTAGTTAGACCGCCAATGTATAATTTAGGTCCCAAAATGTATGCAAATGTTGGCCCTAAGCTGGCTTCACATTTACAATGCCAGGATGTTTATGTAGCCTGCAGCCAGATGCTTCTCCAAATGTTTGCACTGACCTTGTACAAACAAGTCAGACACTTTGCTATGTATTTGAGGCACCTGAGAGCAAGACCTGAATATTGGTCCTAGGAGTAGGACCCCCAGTTTATGACATGTCATTAGTGAAAGGAATAGGTTATATTTGTCCTCAATAAATCCACATTCGGGTCTGAACATGTCAATGACAGTGTTTAATTTGTAAAAGAATAAGTGCTGGGCCCACAATTTTTTTTAGAAGCCCATCACTTCTAAATGTTTGGGTTGCCGAATACCAGGGATATCTCATCTTGATTCCACCTCACGCCTCTTTCTACCACCACCACCTTACTCTATGGCCCTGCGTCTTTTTAAACATTATGTTCAGCACCGGTTAAGACTATTCTCAAGCCTGCGAGCTATGGGCACTGACGCACAATGAGATGTGTGATGTGTTCAGGATCATACAGTTCTGCTGAAATGGCAAAGCCGAGATTCGTTTTCTGATTCCTCAGGCCACAAATAAGCCAGCAGCCTTGACCCCATTTGGAACAGATCCTCCTAATCACATGACAAGGGTGAGCACCAATAAGATTCCAAAAGTTCAGTTGAAATGCTAGAATGTGTGCTTTCATTTAGTGTTTGCCTCCGCTGTTTGATAAATAACAGCAATGTAAACATCAGGGGGCAGACGACACGTGAAAAAGTAGTGCAATTTACTATAATAACGCCAACAGTGCAAAAACGGCACTTCACTGACACAAACCAGTAACTAAAGATGCGACTCTTGCACCACCCAGTCGCAATGTTTGTGCCAGTCGGGTAGTTGAATGCCTCTTTCCCGAGAAGAGTGAAACAAACAGTGGCTGCGGCCGCCTCAAGTACGTTCGAGGCAGTTTTTACAGCTGGGCTGGTTTGGAAAAAAGTACAAAGTCTGTATTTCCGCTTGTTTAAATTACTGCACAAGCCGTAACTGACAAATCTGCCCTGCTCTTTCCCAACCTGCCTCGCTCCAACTCCGCCATGAGCCAGCCCCCAGCTACAATTATCCAATGGGAGGCTCCAACAAAGGCAGGGATAGGGTGCACCAGGCGCAGTGCCAAATGCATGAAACTAGAGTGAGATGATGATAGGACTTCTTCGGGTCGCCGTGACAGGCGTGATTACATTATTATATGTATTGCCTCCTTCCTGGATCAACATGGCCCTGCCTGAAGATAGACCAAGTAGTTCATCCTGCGAGGTACGTTTGTCATTTCATTTTGAATTCGGGACCACCACTAACTGGAGAAAGAAAATCTGTACACCGGGCCCTGTAAAATAAGTGCTGGTGCTAAGCACCGGAAACCACCGGCTCAAATTAAGCACTGCTCAATAACCAAGCAACACATTTCTATAAAGTGTTTTAGATATTTGGTGTGTTAGCGGAGTGGGTGCAGTGTAGTTCTCAAATTGCTGCTGCTTGGAGGTGGCTTCTCTCTCATGTCCCATCTTTTTTGCCACTACCGGTCTTGCATGGAGTCAGTCAAGAGAAACACCATTCTAACGACTGCCTACCTACAAAGTGCCAGTTCCCGTAAACATTACAACGAATCTCTGGATATTCGGAGCAATAATATCACTAGACATTTATAACAAGCAAGCACTCACTTCAATACACACCTTGGCCTGATTATGGTCAACCTGAATAAGGGTGCGAAAATGGCACCAGGTACGATAAATAACACCAATTAAAAAATGAGTACCTGACAGATGGGGCATAACGTGCTGTTTTTGGTGCTTAGCAGACCAAAATCAGCACTGCCTGGTATTCAACTGAACTTTTTGCACCGGGGAAATTCCATCAGTTTTAACCTGACAAAATTTACCTACGGGATGTTGTTGGGAGTACGATGCTTACCACACAACTCGGAATAGCGATGAGGGGCAACAGTATTTAATGCACAAATCAGAATTAATGAGGCAACTGTAATACGCGCCCTGGATCAGATTTTTTTTTTTTTTAAATTCAGCATTACATTAATGACCCTCCCGTTCCAATAATAAACACAAAATCACATTCAGACTGCAAACTCAGTCAATAACACTAGTTAACGGCCTTCATTTGACTTATAAACCAAACCCTAAGCAAGTATAAGGCAGGGAGGGGCAATAATCAATGACAGACTACATGCTCACCAATCAAATTTGCATATAAAAGGTGACAACACTATTACCCCCTCTGTTAATTTGTCTCCTTCCAGCAGTTTATTGCCAGAGGTTAAAATGATACGCGTTCTGAGATTCCTTAGTTGCCCAATACCAGCAGTGGGAGGACTAATTCTGAGCAACCTGGCAGTCAGTTCTGCACCAAACACACCAGCTCCAGCTATCCACCACCCCCCGACAACCCACTTCCCCAACAAACCACACCAACACACTGCCTTCTCAAAGTAGCATCTCCCATACACACTGCCTCCAAAACACCTCCACCTCCAACACACCGCCACCAAAGCCAGTTAGGGCACTCCTCACTATGTACGAGATCAAATGTGTGGCAGTGGCATCTTACGGGGCAGTGGGTATGGGAAATACTAATATGCAAAGTATTCAAAGGGTGGAAAATGCATTCATGAAAAACCTTTTAGCAGTTCCCCCAAGCTGTTCCAATTTTATTTGTCATTCCAAACTGGAAGCCTCACACATTTCAGATAAGATCAAGATGGCCTTGATCTTACTCTGGCATTCTATATGGTCAAGAGATGAAAGGGGTCTGAACAAATTGTTACTCGGGGATAGTTTGACATTGGATCATGCCCAAGAGACTACGTAGTTGGGATATGTAAAATCATTTTGCGAAGAGATTGGCCACCCGGATCTCTTTAACAAACCAGATTCCTGTAGGACGCTTGCTAAGGTCAAGCTGAAACATCTTGTCCAGGCCAAGACACAGAGAAACAGATGGGAGTTCGAGAGATCAAAGTTATCTGTTGTCATTTATAATGCAATGTCCTCTCAGGTGGGCCTGCAATTCTATTTAACCCTGGTGCAGAATGTTCATCACAGTTTTGTCTTGACCAGATTTAGGGTCAATTTGTTACCATTGATGGTGGGTTTTCCCACAAATTGCCACTCTCTGTCAGAACTATCTCCATGTTGTTTTGGCGGTGCCTCCCCTAAATGAGCCTGCACATTGTATTTTTCTGCCCTTTATACGACTTGCCTAGAAAAAGAGTTGTCCTCTCTCTTTTTAAAATATTTAATGTAAGACAGTGTAGACCAGCTTTATTATTCCTGCAACAACTGAACAATTTGCTGTGCAATGGCCTCCTACATATGGCGGATTAAAAAAATTAGGAAAGGTGTGAGCCGGACTTCCTGTAATGAAATGCTTCTTGAACATTTCAAGGTTTTTACTGTGTATGTGTTTATTGTGATGGTTCATCTCTTTATTAATCTCTTCTGTTCTTATGTGCTTTATGTTACTGAAGAATAACGAATAAAGTTTTATTGATTGAGTGACTTATAAACCAAACCCTAAGTATAAGGCGGGGAGGGGCAATAATCAGTGACAGACTACATGCTCACCAATGCATTAGCACATGAATGTGACAACACCATTACTACCCCCCCCACTCTGTTAATTTGTCTCCTTCATGCAGTTTACTGCCAGAGGTTAAAATGATACGCGTTCTGAGATTCCAAAGTTGCCCAAGGCCAGCAGTGGGAGAACTAATTCTGAGCAAACTGGCAGTCAGTTCTGCCCCAAACACACCAGCCCCAGCTATTCACCACCCCCTGACAACTCACTTCCCCAACAAACCACACCAACACACTGCCTTCTCAAAGTATCATCTCCCATACACACCGCCTCCAACACACCGCCATCTCCAATACACCGCCACCACACTGCACACATCTTGATCTGGATTTCTCCCATAGGGTTTTGCTTTTGAAAGAGGCCTTTTTCTGATACATCTGATATATTACAACACTGCAGGTATTGGAAGTCATCAGTTGCAATAAATAGTATCAATTAGTATTGCCTGAATAATGGGGCATTACGTATGGATCTTCAACGCTTTCTGCACCAAAATCTCCATGTCCTGTTCGATATATTCCCTGGTAAATTTCTGCAGGATTAACTGGACGACATTTACCTGGGGAAAATTGTGGGTGGGTAGCGCTCGCCACACAACAAGTCCGATATATGCCGTAACAGACGTTAACGGACATATCAGAATTAATCAGGCCAACTGTGATTTAAGGTGTTAGAAGGAAACGTCTACCTCTATAGAAGCACACCAGTCACAGTTTAGAAACAAAAGCCGGGAAGAGATAGAAGAAGTGGTGCTCATGGAGATGAAATTGTGGACCAGGCAGTGGATCCAGTTCCTCTGGACTTCGAAGCCTTGCGGGAGAGAGACAGGGGTCAATGCCTGGGAGAACTTTCACCTGTGTGTGTGAGCTCCAGAAATGCTGTTTGCTCTGTCTCTCCTGTCAATATGAACGTCAGTAGACTTTGAACGTGGCCTGACCAATATCCACCAGTGTTAACGCAAAACAAACACACCAACAATGACCATCACTGATAGTCCACAAAAAAACAAAAAACATAACTGTTGGGCACAAAAAGTTTTTTAAAAAATTACTTGGCCATCCATATTAGGATTCAGAGGTACCAGAGCAACCAAACTGACCACATACTGGTGTTGGCGGTGGTAAAAGTGCTTTTAACGTCATTTTCTTAAGGAATAGTCAAACTGAACTCTTTAGCAAAACCTTGCAACGCAGACTACTTTTTAATTTATAGGTATTAAAGTGATTAGAAAAACGTAGGGAGCCTGCTGTTATCAAACACCACGAGGAAAGTTCCTTAATTAAATTCATATGGACTACACACGATTTTCCAGCAAAACTTCTGATGTGAAGCCTGTTGCTGTTCAGTGCATTTTATACGGTTTACAAAACAAACGTTTCCAGCCCAGAAGACAGCAGTTTCAGATTTGTGCACACGACACGGTATGTATTTGTAATATTATTCAACAACTGCACTGCGTGGATAAACCCCCACCTCACACTAACCGTCCAGCTGCCTTCACAGTTCTCGTAAAACGCCCTTTCCAAGAAAACACAACCCCTTTTAAAAAGCGTTCTGCAAATGTTTCTCCTCCGCTCTCGAAAATACGTAGGCGTCCTGCCTCCCCGTCAAAACTTGGCATTGTTTGGGCGCATAAAAACCACCATACAAGGGCCCCTTAAGCGTGTACGTGAAACTAAACAAAGGGGTTCTCTGTGGAAAGGTCTGCGTTTGGGAAAGGCCAGAATGCGCGTTTCTTTGTTGCACGTATTTTATTTTTTCGGCAGCTCCTTCGCGAGCCCACTTGGACATGCTGTGACGCACTGCTACTTTTATTTCACATAATTACATGACAGCTCAGAAGCAAGGTTTTCTGAAGGGAAACCTGTAATCAGCAGGTCCACGCAGCAGTAAAACAAAACTGACACGCACAATGAAATGGTATTGTACATGCAGCAGGTATGTTAAGAGTAGTTTTGAAAGAAAGCAGCATACAAAAAATCTATTATAGAGTAAACCACGTTTAGGATGCCAGCGTTTACCAAACAATCACAACGGCAATAGTTACAGTCATTTATTAAATTATAGAATGTTTTCTTGAACTAGCCAGTAGAAAAAATAACATTCGTGCCCCGGCAAAGCGACTGTTGCACAGACAGCATACACAGCTGAGAAACATTCAGCGTAGTAACAAAGTAACAGAATATGTTTCAGAGAACTCCCGACAGCAGTGATGACCGCATCACTGTTTACGGGAGGTCTCGGAAACATATTCTGAAAATATATTCTTGAAAAGAGTTCTTCCCTGATAAAAGCGCCGGCGTGATTTGTGACAATATTGCAGCCCAGTGCAAGATGCGTTTCAGTCAAGACAAAATACAAACGGCACTGGTTAGCGCTGTAGCCTTCACACAAATCATATCACAGTGGTTTAAACTTCCGTGACACATATACATATAGACTGCTGGCATCCCTAAACCTAACCACAAACAACCCTTAATGCATTACGCTATGAGCAGTAGTTTTAAAGTGTTGAATAATTGTAAAGCGCCCACAGCTATTCCATTGCTGGGCGCTATATAAACAGGTTAAATATATACATAAGAAAATAGTTGACTGCTGCAAACAGAGCACTTTATTTTTTTGGGGGGGTGGGGGGGATTTCTATACCCGCTGCTGATTTTAGACAAAGGAACGCATTTTCTTGCATTCCCCAGTCTTAAAATTCCAGGCTCTCTGCCTCCATACCCCCTGGGGCCAGGAATGGTTGGGGCCTTCTCCAGTCAATTGTGCAGGACACTGAAACATCCCACGCGCAAAACGTGCACCGCAGCACGGGTGTGAGAAAGGGCAGTGTGTTCCTGCTATTTACACCTGGGTTATCGCTGCAAAAGACACGCCTTTGTTTCATAACTCCAGGCAGGCGCGGGGCGGATGTGTAGCAGCTCGCAAGGAATTCTGGAAAACCAAACACCAGAAGCCCAGGGCTGATAATCACAATGTGAACTAAACACACACAAACACACTGAAGGTGACTCCTAGATTGTGCTGCGTGAAGCAGGGACCAGCAACAAATATATCAGGGGCCCAACACGTAAAAAGAAAGGGCAGCGACTGACACGGAGGCTAGCTCCCCAACTATGCACTGGCACAGCCCCAATTTTTGAGAGCTGAGTGAGGCGAGGGGTTGGCCTTAAGTTACACAGTGCATGTCAAACTTACTTTTCACTGACGTTTTATGGGCTCGCAGACTCAATCTAAAATTCTAATCCTTCGTTCGTTCTCATGAGACCACCGAAGCACAAAATGAGCAGATTAATGTAAACTACAATGTGAACATTGCAGTCTCGCACATATCCTCGTTGATTTTACAGGGGTCTGCCAATCGCCCCCCACGTGAGGCACATCAGTGCCACTCTCATCACCTTTTAACTGGCAGTGTGGTGCACTGGCCCATTCTCTGAAAACACTGCGTGAACTGGAGGGGGTGCACTAGGAAAGGGTGGAACAGCTTAAAATTGTTTCCAGAGGCTCCCTCTGGAAAACCGCTAGGCCGCCCAGACTACTAAACTTTCCCATCCTGCTGCCAACTCAGCCCGGAGTTACACCTCAGTTTCACGCACCGTGGGGGCTTCCAGGCGCCCCTGCCTCTCCTTGCTATTACCAGGGCAGCAGCAGAGAGCGCGTGTCCCGGGGCTTCGCTGCCCTCCCTGAAGCTCTCTGCCGGCCCTCTCCCTGCCCCGCTCCCCGGGCAGCGCCATGTTGTGGTCCCCCCAGCTCTCCCGGACTCACCTTGGCGATGGCCTTCCTGTAGCGGGTCACCGCCTGCTGGATGAGGCTGGAGACCTGTAGGTTGCCGTCCCCGCAGGGCACCACCACCCGGGTCCTCCCGAAGCACACGGTGACTTTCATGCTGCCGCTGGCCGGCGCCGCTCCCCGGAGCAGCGCGGGGCCGGCTCAGCGCCGCCTCCAGCCGCGGCTCACCAGGGCACGCACCCCGGGCACCGGCATGCGCGGCCAGCCCGAGCCCCCAGCCGGAGCCAGAGAAAGAAAACAATTGAGATCCGTGGAAAGTGTTGCAGCAGCGCGGCCCGATCCCTCCCGCGTGCAGCCGCGACTCCTGCCGGCCTCCGGAGGCTACAGCTCCGGCTCCATGTCCAGGAAAGGGCGGCGGGGCCAGGCCTGCGCCATGCTCCGGATCCGAAGGTGCTACCGCCCGGCCTTCTCCTCCAGCCACCACCTGTTCAGCGTCTGCCGCCCGGGTACACAGGGGAGCACCAGCCGCGGGAGGCAGGCGAGCCAAGGAAAATATATAACTCTACACAGGCTCCAGCAGCAGCACACAGGGGGAAGCCGCTAGACCGGTCTGTCTCCCCTCCATGGACGCTCGGAGCATTGCTGCTGCAGTGTGCATGCCAGAGACACTATCAAGTTTCACTCTTTCCCAGGGAGCCTCCTCACGTCACTTTTTTTCACCCCAGGGACACGTTTCCCCCCCTAAAAAAATGTATTCCCCAACCCACTTCACTAGCCCACCCATACTTAGTTAAATACAGCAGAGTTGTCCATTACACATGCGAGGTTTTCCTGTTTATGAGGAGAGGCCCCTTTCATTACAAATGTTTATATCTCACCTCGTTTGTTGTTGAATTTTTCATTATAAGAAATTTTCCGTTTTTTCACCGGAAGTGGCAATTCAACTCTTCCGCTTTATATTGCCAATGGTCGCAGCGGGCACCCGCTAATGTTTCATGTATGGATTTCTGGATGGAAAGGTTAACAAGTGTGAAATATTGATCCTGGTTGTACAATTTTTTTACCTGATTTACTGGGGTGGTATATTGAGTTAATTTGATTTAAGGCCGTTATTTTTGTAAGAAATGTACACTGTGTGTTAATGTCTTGTTCTAAAAATAAATAAAAAGTTTACAAGAAAACAAGAAATTGCTGCGGAATTATGAAGTATGGTGATATTAAATGTACTTTTTTTTTTTTTTTAAGTGCAAGGAAGAGATAAAATATTTCATATCAATAAATAACACAATAAATATACGAAATAACAAGAAGCTCCAAAAATTTCCCTCAAAGAATTCTCTAACAGTCAAGATAAAGCTATAGAACCAATTTCATGAAAACACAGAGAGACATCATATATTAATTAAAGTGCATTGTGCTACAAGGCAAGGAAATAGGGAAGGGCGAAGTGCGTCAAATCCGTAGGTATCACAAAATGTATGCTAAATACCCAGGGCCGGCTTTAGCACTGGTGGCGCCCTGTGCCACAATGTTTTTTGGCGCCCCCCCCAACGACCACCTCCGCCACAGATTCCCTCACTACCACCATTTGATAGTTCCCTTCAAGTCTCCATAGCTACTGTCTCTTAGATTAATTTAGTTTTATAGCGCCACTCAGACCAGTTTTAAGTGTCAGAACACTTTACATCGCACACACATTGCACATGTGTAAATGAGTGTATAGGAAATGTTACATAAGACAGAGAACTACAAGGTGTGGGAGTCAAATGTCATCCATTCTGGTAGGCAGTATAGTTTAAGAGTCCTTGGTCTGGAAAAACACAAATTCAGAATTTAAAATGTTACACCAATGTTAGGAGTTTTCTTTAATAAAAAGAATTGATTTCTACCTAAATTAACCCTTTTTGCAATGTTAGGATAACGAAAGCCTGGGCAAATAAACACATAGCTCTAATACATTCCTTGCAGTTTGCATGCAGCTGTTTGATGACAATATATTAGGATGTTAACTTATAAACTGCAAGTAACAAAAGGATCTCTCCGACACAAAAGCGGTAACCCATTGATCAATTTATATTATGTGATCTTTGTGATCTGAATGGGACATGTTCTTTGCAGCAGGCATATTAACCCTCTGCACTACGAGTCAAAATTTCTTAGACAAAGCTCCGGTCCCTCTCCAGGAAGAACATTAATCGAATGAGTTATCTTGACATTTTTATTGCTGGAACTTGGAACGCGGCATCAGGTGCTTTTAAAACAATGAACATGGCGCCCTCACCCCAAGTCCGCGCCCGGTGCAATGGCACCGATCGCACTGTGCTAGAGCCGGCCCTGTAAATACCCGAAAGGTTCAAAACATTTCATCAGAGAATTCTCTAAAAATCAGTATATAACTGTTAAGCCAATTTCTATAAAACACAGATAAACTTCGAGCGAAGTTCACGGTACATTGTGCTATAGAGCGGGGGATTCCTGGGCTACAACCATATTATAAAGTACATTTACAGCTAATATTAATTCTCCCATCTAAGTATAGGAGCCCATATTACCAATCCTCTTTTCCTGGCTTGACGACCCTTCGTGGCGTATACCGCTTTCTCTAAATTAGAGTTGCATAACAATGGGGTAACCTGAAAAAAACACTGGACTCGGGTGCAATATGGTACAAAAGATAAGTGTCACAGTGGAAAACAGTTACACAATGTAGTACACACAGACTAAATCTCAATAGTATAGTAAAAATTGGGCATCACCATGAGATCATATATTGAATAATAATTCTGATTTAATTTCATCACAAAATACACAAAACAAGAATGAATTGAATGAGAACACAATTAATGTCACGTGCGAACGTTTCATACATGGTGCCGAGGGAAGTGGGGTGACAAAGTGCATGGAAAGAATTCGTGAGAGTGAGAAAAGGGGAAGGTCGTGTACATTTAATACATCAAAAAGCAATGTTTAACAGCCTATCCAGCCAGACACCTAGCACGTACATAAATGATAAATTATAACATCTAGAAGCAGATAAACAGTCTGTGTCATCTAAATTTGACATATAAAAGAAAACATAGTCGGCGTTTCGACCCCTTGTGAAAACAGGAAACTTCGCGCCTTGGCGGGGGGTCTTCCTCAGGACCGAATGAAAGGATGGGGAGAAGGGGAGAAGGCACCAATTGTGGACAGCAAGAGAATTCAGGCTGTAGATTTTGAAGGTGGGCCCAACAGGCTCAGTTTGGATTTACAGGTACTCGTAATTAATCAGATACGGCGTCAAGGTTGCTCAGTAACCTATGACTGCGGGCTGCGATGACGTCAGACTTAATCGCAGCCCGCAGTCATAGGTTACTGAGCAACCTTGACGCCGCATCAGATCAATTACGAGTACCTGTAAATCAAACTGAGCTGTTGAGCCCACTCTCAAATCTGCAGCCTAAATTCTGCTTGCCTTCTCCCTTCTCCCCATCCTTTCATTCGGTCTGAGGAAGACCCCCGCCAAGGCGCGAAGTTTCCTGTTTTCACAAGGGGTCGAAACGTCGACTATGTTTTCTTTTATATGTCAAATTTAGATGACAGAGACTGTTTATCTGCTTCTAGATGTTATGATTTATCATTTATGTACGTGCCAGGTGTCTGGCTGGATAGGCTGTTAAACATTGCTTTTTGATGTATTAAATGTACACGACCTTCCCCTTTTCTCACTCTCACAAATTCTTTCCATGCACTTTGTCACCCCACTTCCCTCGGCACCATGTATAAAACGTTCGCACGTGACATTAATTGTGTTCTCATTCAATTCATTCTTGTTTTGTGGATTTTGTGATGAAATTAAATCAGAATTATTATTCAATATATGATTTCATGGTGATGTCCAATTTTCACTATACTATTGAGATTTAGTCTGTGTGTACTACATTGTGTAACTGTTTTCCACTGTGACACTTATCTTTTGTACCATATTCTCTAAATTAGAGACTGGTGTAAGACGAGTCAACCACTGTTGGCAAAGAGGGGGTTGCGGGTCAAGCCAGGCCGAGGCGATTACCAATCTAAATATCGCCAGAGCGACTGCAAGGAAATATTCTGTCTCTTGCATAGCTTCCCCGTCAAGTATCCCTAATAGAATCAGTTTTGGGGTCAGTATTACTTCAATATCTAATTTATTATATAAAAATTCTTGAATTTCATTCTTAGCAGAATTTAGAGAAGTGCAAGAGGCAAACATGTAAACTATATCGGCGCAAGGAGTAGCGCAGCAAAGACAATTGGTTCCCTGTCCTGTACTCCATTTTGCAATTTTAGCTGGTGTATAATATAACATAAAACAAGTCTTAAAAAATTTCACCTTCAGGTTAGCCGACATTAAAACTGTTTGAGATAGCCTAAGCGCTTTCGTAAATTCGGCTTCAGAAATCTCGATTTTCCCTTGCCGTTTTTGATGAATTTTGTCAAGGTCATCCTTTACTTCCTTCATTAATAAATTATATATTGCCCCAATGCGAACATGATTCTGAGCTATTACGATTTCCATCAATTCTTTTTTCTCGAAGCCGATGGGCCTGCCCCCCTTACGTTGTAAATAGTCCCTTATTTGCAGATACTTAAAAAACTCCTTGTTATTAACACCAAATTCTGTCTTCAGTTCATCGAAAGACACTAAGCCAGAGGGAGAAAAAAAGGAGCCAAGCCGATGTACCCCTGCGAGAACCCAATTTTGTATATACCCATCCCTGAATGTTTCTGGCAGGATCGGGTTATCCTGAATCGGAGTGTAAAAATTCAGTCTTCTGAGGCCCAATGATTTCCGAAGAGCTAACCATACTTTGAAAGCTCCCAAAAGTCACTTAAACCGCACTTTTTTAAAACATCCTAGTTCTATTTGTCTCCAGAGGCACACCCAGGCCTCCTTTCCAATCAGAAATTCAAATATAGTAGGGGTGGATTGTGGGGGATCACTTGGATATGGTTCTCTGAATAAAATACGGCTATATTGCAGCATGGTGGCCCAGTAATATAATTTAAGATTAGGGAGGGCCCACCCTCCTCTCTCTTTCGGAAGAGATATGTATCCCAGTGCTCTTCTAGGTTTAGAATAAGCCCATAAAAATCTTGTGAACATCCTATTGAAGGCTTTTCGCCATTCATTCAGAAATTCCAAAGGAATAGATCTAAAAAATATAATATTTTGGGGAAAAAAAATATTTTATAAGATTGCATCGCCCGATCATTGTAAACATATGGTGCACTGACTGGTTGTGTGCTTCGTGTGGGACCTCGTTGATGGTACTGCACATTGCGTTTTTTTGCACATTGCTTTTTTAAAATTGCCATGAATTTGCATTTTGTATTTAATTTTAAACAGAACTGCTTTTAGACTAAGAATTGCTTTTAATTGTTATTAGACACTCATCCCTCCCGATTCTAACCTCGTGGTGTCCGTCCGTTAGAGCGGACCCTCCATTTTGAGGTTAGCGCTGTAGTCTTTTCCTGCCTATTCCTACAAAGGACACGCTGGCGTGGACACACAGCGTGTAAACATATGGTGCACTGACTGGTTGTGTGCTTCGTGTGGGACCTCGTTGATGGTACTGCACATTGCGTTTTTTTGCACATTGCTTTTTTAAAATTGCCATGAATTTGCATTTTGTATTTAATTTTAAACAGAACTGCTTTTAGACTAAGAATTGCTTTTAATTGTTATTAGACACTCATCTCTCCCGATTCTAACCTCGTGGTGTCCGTCCGTTAGAGCGGACCCTCCATTTTGAGGTTAGCGCTGTAGTCTTTTCCTGCCTATTCCTACAAAGAACACGCTGGCGTGGACGCGCAGCGTGTAAACATATGGTGCACTGACTGGTTGTGTGCTTCGTGTGGGACCTCGTTGATGGTACTGCACATTGCGTTTTTTTGCACATTGCTTTTTTAAAATTGCCATGAATTTGCATTTTGTATTTAATTTTAAACAGAACTGCTTTTAGACTAAGAATTGCTTTTAATTGTTATTAGACACTCATCCCTCCCGATTCTAACCTCGTGGTGTCCGTCCGTTAGAGCGGACCCTCTTTTTTGAGGTTAGCGCTGTAGTCTTTTCCTGCCTATTCCTACAAAGGACACGCTGGCGTGGACGCGCAGCGGACGCGCGCAGCGGGCGCGCCGCTGGCGCGCCAGGCGCGCCTAAGGCAAGCCCGTCTGCGCCCGTCAGCGCACCGACTGCACACAGCGCCAGCCAGGCTGCCCGGTTGGGGCCTTTTGTGGGAAATAATGAAAGACGCCATCCTCTAAGTTACACAAGTATCGAACTTCGAAATATAGGTGAGAACGGAAGAGGGATGGGAAAGGTCAAGTTTGAGGAGACCGCGGCCCCCAAATCAGATTTTGTGAAACGAGATTCCCTCTTATGTGGGTTGCTAAATGTAAGATCTTTGCCTAAACACTGCGTGGAGATACAGTTGGCACTGGAATCCCATGATTTGGATGCTTTATTTATGACGGAGACATGGACACACCTGGGTTCTGACTTAGAACCAGGGCTGGCATGCCCGCCAGAATACAAAGTATTTCATAAACCACGAGCGAGTGGTAGGGGAGGAGGGGTGGGTGTTATTTTTAAAGAAATATGGGACTTTACCCCGCTAGATATTGATGTGATAGAAGGCTTTGAGTTACTGGGATTCGTGCTAAAGGACCTCAATGGGCATGTACTGACAGGTATTGTATGCTATAGGCCCCCTGGGGCTGTTAGTGTACAACAACAGCAGGCATTGATTGAGACATTTAGCAACATGGCAACTACACATGCAAGACTGCTAATTCTGGGTGATTTCAACCTATGGCTAAATGGAACCTTGGATTCTGGATACAATAATCTCCTCCATTCATGTGAAGTCTTAAACCTACAACAATGGGTTACAGAGCCAACACATAAGGGAGGACATATTCTAGATCTAATTTTTTCTGAAAAACAGGTAGTAGGAGACCTGGACATTCTGCCCGTGGGTTGGTCCGACCACCACCTGATTAAATTCCGGGTATGTAACCCGAATGAGTAGACCGGTAGCCTGTGAGTTGAGAAACTTTGTTAGTAGGGACTGGAAGTCTCTTCTAAAAAAGGCAAGAACCTCCCCTGTGTTCCCCCTGAATGAATGTTTTAAGGTAGACATACAGGTAGAGGATAACTATGCGGCCTTTTGTGCACAGATAAAAGCTACGCTGGACCAGGTCGCCCCTTTAAAAAATCATAAGAAAGTGGGCAGATCCTCGGCCCCATGGTTCAGTGAAAAACTAAAAAATGTGAAACTGGACTGTAAGCAGGCAGAGAGGAAATGGAGAAGGGCTTACAAAGATGAGGACAAAATTGTCTGGAAGACAGCAATTATCAGCTATAAAAAGAAATAAATATTGTGAAGGCTGAATACTTCTCCAGTACTATTTTGAAAGCATCGAATAGTACAAGAAGTATTTTTAAAATAATGAATGACATGATCAGCCCAGACTGTGCTAAGAATAAGATTCATCCCACTCAGGACCTCTGTGACAGCCTAGCGACGTTCTTCGATGATAAAATTAGAACTATCATCGATGGTCTAAAAGGGGATAACTTGCCAGGGGGTAGAAGACCCCAGTGGCAACAATAATAGAGGTCTACCAGATATAAAGCAGACAAGAGAGGCAGGGGCAGAGATTACAAATGCCTTAACCGACTTCGAGATACTATCGGTGGAGGATTTCAACAGATTGGCCTTAGGTGTTTCCTCTGGATCACCTATGGATCCCTTACCACATAAAATCTGGAAGGAATTGGGAACAGAATTATTCCCTATACTTCGCCAGATTTGTAACCAATCCCTCTCTAGTGGATCAGTGCCGGCTTGCTGGAAGCAGGCACTGGTGACACCTCTTTTAAAAAGGCAACGCTTGACCCAGCCAGTCCAAAAATTATAGGCCGATCTCCCTGTTGCCTTACCCAGCAAAGATTGTAGAACGACTGGTTAGCAGAATGCTTTCAAAGCACTTGGAAACTAATAACATTCTAGAGGATGTGCAATTTGGCTTCCGTGCTGGACACGGAACGGAGACCGCCCTGGTGACTGTGATGGACGATCTTCGAATGCGTGCAGACAGAGGTCAATCAGCGATACTTATCCTGCTTGACCTGTCTGCCGCATTTGACACAGTCAACATGAGGTTCTCCTGAACAGACTTGAAGAAGTGGGGATAGCAGGCACGGCTCTGAAATGGTTTCAGTCCTACCTATCGTATAGGAGGCAAGCAGTGGCCCTTCCCCCCTATCAGTCTGAATTTAAAAACATTGTGCATGGCGTTCCCCAGGGATCCGCGATCAGCCCAATATTGTTTAACATCTATATGAGACCTTTGATTGCTGTCATAAGGGTGCATAATGTTAATATCGTAAATTATGCGGATGACACCCAACTTATTCTGTCCTTAGAGGGAGAACAGTCGACATCCCTGGAAGACCTTCACGCTTGCCTGCAGGACATGGCACAGTGGCTGAGAAAGAACTCGCTACAATTCAATGCCGATAAAACCGAGATTCTTTACTGTGCTGCGGGGAAGTCCCCTCCACCACTTCCCACTAATTTCTGGCCATCAGCCACAACCAGTCCACTGGTCCCTGCGGAGAAGGTGCGGAATTTGGGCATTATGTTTAATAACAAACTGACCCTTGAATCACACGTAAATAAAACCGTGGGGAGCTGTTTCTCTATTATTAGAGCCCTCCGGAAGATTCTTCCGGTCCTGCCATCCCAAGCCCGAGCACTGGTAGTACGAAGTACCATTCTAAGCAGGTTGGACTACTGCAATGCTCTGCTGCTGGAGTCTCCAAGCTATTTGATTGAGAGGCTCCAGAGAATTCAAACAATAGCAACTAAGCTAGCTCTGGGGAGGCCAAGACGATCTTCTGCCTCCTTGGCCTTGATGGAGCTACACTGGCTCCCTATACTGCAGAGAGTTCAATTTAAGTCCCTTTGCATAGTTTTCAAGGCCTTGCAAGGGTCTGGACCTATATTAATGCAGAAGAAATTCGCATGGTATGCCCCTATTAGGAGCCTCCGCTCCTCTTCCGCTAAAATGGTGAAGGTGCCAAGATTCAAAAAAACAAAGTCAGGAGGTAGGGCCTTCAGCACCTCTGCTGCCCGACTATGGAATATTCTTCCATTCGAGTTGAGAAAGCTGGAAGATCTTCTTCTGTTTAGGAAGAGACTAAAGACATGGCTCTATCCTAGTGCATAACTTTACTATCTTGATGAGATCCCCGTAGCATGAGCCCTGCTGGGCACACATATGTTAGCGCCAGGATGCCTGTTGGGTGACAGTGCGCTTTATAAGTGTCGAAATAATAATAATAATAAGATGGAGGTTATTCAGCCTTGATAACTCGTTACTAGTCTTTATTAGCAAAGGCTCTAAATTTTGCTTGACAATTTTGTCTACGTCAGAAGAAATACATACACCCAAATACATGGCTTCATCAACAACTCGATTATCTACTAATAAGATCTTATCATTGGTGATAATTAGTTTTTTTCCTTATTTAATAAAAAACCAGAAATCCTCCCAAAGCAGAGGGTCTTCGATTGCTTTAAGAGCACTTTCTGGGTTAGGCGTCACTACTGCAAGGCCATCTGCATAAGCTAAAGTTTTGCTTTCGAAGCCCTGCAAAATTATTGGAGGGATTGCGATGTTTTGGGCCAACTTACGAATAAACGGATCAATATATAATGCAAACAAGAGTGGGGAGAATGGGCACCCCTGTCGAGTTCCGCGAGCAATCGAGACCAGCCCTGAAATTCCTCCGGAAATGCAAATATTAGCTACCAGTTTAATATATAAATCTTTGATTCCCTGGATAAACCTTGGGCCCATGTCCCTTGCTTGCATTAACTGCCAGAGAAAGTGCCAGAAGACCCTATCTAAGGCTTTTTCTGCATCTAATAATATCAAAGCCATAGGGTCGCCTGACACTTGTACTGCATCAAAAAGTGCGATGACTCTTCTAATGTGGTCTGTAGTGTCCCTTCCCTCAATAAACCCATGTTGTTGATTTACTATCAATTTTGAAATAATCCGAGTAAGTCGTGCAGCCAATACTTTGAGTATATTTTGGAATCTCCATTTATTAAGGTGATCGGGCGATATGATCCTTACTCTACCGAGGGCTTATTCTTCTTTAAAAATACTGCAATTTTAGCTAGGGACCATGAGCCCGGAGGGGGAGCTCCATTGAATATTTGATTAAAAAGCGCGGTCATTGGTATCTTTTAGTTGTGGTGCAAAAATCTTATAAAATTCTGAGGGAATTGAGTCCACTCCTGCCGCTTTATCAGAGGGGAGATTAGAGATTGTGAGGTATATCTCGTCCCATAATAAATCTTCTTCTAGAGATTCATGCTCTTCGATAGATAGCGCATTTGCAAATGTTGTTTTAAGAAACTCTGCGGTCTGCCTAGGTCTCTCATTGGTATCTTCAGTATATAAAGTTTGGTAATATGTTTTAAGCACTTCTCTAATTTTATTTGGGTCTGAGACTAGCCCATGAGCTGGATCTCGCACTTCTCTTATTTCATTGCTCGTATTCTTTTGTCTTGCCCTCACTGTGAGGTTATGCCCAACTTGCTCGCTGCATTCATACGTTCTTTCCTTCCAGACTGTATATTTTTCCACTGCCCTTTTTATGAAAATCGACTCTATTGCTGCCCTTGCTGTTATTACCTCAAGTTGGACTTCTTTTATATCCCCTCCTTGCTGCAATACTTTTATCAAATTTTCCTCAGCCGCTGCTAAGCTGTCTTGTTTGTCTAGAATGATTCGTCTCTCGTTTTTCCCCCTGTTCAAAGAAAACCTGAGTGTCTCTCCCCACAGACAGGCTTTGAATGTATCCCACACCGTATTTATCATGGCACTGCCACTATTCTCTCTAAAAAATATTAGGATCCACTCGCTGATATACCTTCAATATTCTTCATTGGCAAGCAGAGCACACTCAAAACTCCATGTACTACGAGTTTTTCCTCCCAATCCTCGAATTTCTAATAACAATGGATTATGGTCTGATAAATACCATGAGTACAGTTCAATCTTACAGTTTCATCCACCCAGCCAGCCAGCCCAGCCAGCCTAGCCAGCTAGCCTAGCCAACCAGGCTAGCCAGCCAGCCTAGCCAGCCAGCCTAGCCAGCCGGCTTAGCCAGCCGGCCTAGCCAGCCGGCCTAGCCTGTCAGCCTAGCCAGTCAGCCTAAGCCAGCCAGCCTAGCCTGCCAGCCTAGCCAGCCAGCCTAGCCAGCCAGCTTAGCCAACTTAGCCAGACAGCCAGCCAGCCAGCCAGTCAGCCAGCCAGCCAGTCAGCCAGCCAGCCAGCCTGCCAGCCAGCCAGCTACAAAACGTGATCTTAGCCAAAAGGCCGAGAAGCGATTTACAGTTGAAATGAAGCTATTTGACACAAAAAAATAATCAAGACGGGCATGTGTGGAGTGTGGAGCGGAAAAATAGGTATAGCCATGCTCAGTCGGATTCACTCTACTACAAACATCAATTAAACCATGGTCTTTACACACCCCTTCTAATGCTTGGTAGACTTTGGGTTTTCTGCCATAATATTTTTGTTGCCCTCCAATGTCCCAATTACCCGGGAGATTGATGTTGACTTCCCCGCAAAGCACCACAGGCAATGGTCGATGAGTCAGCTCATAGGCTATCTGATTAATAACCGAGGGGTCATCATATATGCTACCATATATTGTACACAGCGTAAATCTATCCCCGCTGGGAGTATGGCATACTACAGTAACCCAGCGTCCCTGTGTGTCGACCCCTACTTGCGAAAATTTTAACCAGTTACCTCGGGCCAAAATGGTGACCCCTCTTATGCGTGCACCTTGTGAGGTCCCACCTATAAGCCTATAGCCCAACGTGTCTAATACATTCCTTTGTGTTGCGTCGATGTGAGTTTCTTGCAGACAAACGATATCTGCGTTCAAAACCTGTAACACTATTGAGACTCTAGATCTTTTCTTATGGTCATTCAGACCACAAATGTAACAACTTACATCCTTTTTGATCGAGCTCCTCGTACTTAAAAATTTACTCTTGCGCAAGTGGGACCCCCCTCTCTTGCTCCCCCTGTCCCAACCTCGCCCACCCTCCCGGGCCCCACACCCAGCAGAGTGGAGGACCCCACCCCTCCCTCCAAGACTAACCCCCACCCCGTGCCCCTTCCCCAACCAATGGGCAGCTAGGCCTAGCCTGTGTGATGGCATCTACAAAAGGTGACCCCAGCCCGCCTCCCCCTCCTCCTCCCCGATCTCCTCAATCAATATTTCCTAACATCCAGCCATCGGTGAGAGTGAAATGTGTTGCCTTCGCCCTCTTTTTCCTTTCCTCCCTTTCTTCACCCCTCGATTACCCCCTTTGACTATTTTTTTTTAGCTTTAATTTATCTTTTTTCAAGAATCCTCCTATCATATATATATATATATATATATATATCATTTTTTTCCCGCACCCGAACCCTCCCTCTTTTTCATTTTGTCCCCCCCCTTTTGTTACAACCCTTCTCATACTGGTGAAACCCACTCCCAAATGACGGACCTGGCGCAGGTTATTACCCAGGATTTAGACTCATACATTATGACCCACCCTGGATCTCATCTAGGTAATCCTGGGCCTGCACCTCAGAAAAAAAGCTTCATGTGCACCCTTTGAACACCCCTTTCAATTTGGCAGGATTCTGAAGATATACTTCAGCACCTAGTTTCTGAAAAGGAGAGAACAGTTGTCTCAGGTGCCATCTTCTCTCTACTGTAGGGTGGGCAAAATCAGGCCGTGCAAGATAAGAGACCCCCTCGAACTCTCTTTTTGAGTTTGGGCGGGGCAAGTCATAGATGCTGTGCCTTAATAAAACATTACCAAAGTATACTAGTACCAACCGGGGGTAAGAAACATTGCCTGAATGATGTTTCTTGAGGGTAAAAGGGAATCGATGTGCCCTCTGGATTTCTTTCTCCCACTCCCAGCCTACAAGTTCGGGAAAGGCACCCTTCAATAATTTGGCTATGTAGCCTCTAGGATTCGCTCCTTCGATACCTTCTGGGATTCCCAATAATCTCAGGTTGTTTCTCCTCTGCCTGTTCTCTTGCTCCTCAAGCTTCCATGCCAGATCTGAGAGCTTAGGGTCCTGAGTGGTGCGCGCAGCTTTCAATTCTGCGACCTTAGATTCAAGAGTTTCAGTGCGCACCTCCACCATAGTCATTCTCTCTGAGATCTCTGAGCAGGTTCTGTTGATCTTTCTGACGATACCCTGTAGTTTCTTTGAGGCTTGGCGAGCCCGACGACTGTCATTCAGGACCTCCTCCTGCATCTGCTTGATGGTAGCCAGGATAACGGTAGGTGAGGGCTCACTCGGGCCACTGGGTGCAGGTCCTATTAAATCTTCTGTTGGACATGTGAGCTCCCCAGTATTTGGCCCTTCCATTCTCACCCCTTGCCGATCCAATAGTTGTATTGATGAATAATCCCATCTCAGCCTAGGGGCATCTTTAGGCGGAGAGCATTCCTGTCGTGAGCCCGAGTTCTTGCTGCTCGTTGTCTGTTTCTTTGACAGGTTCAGAGTTTTCCTCTTTACCACCCCTCCACCAGACTGACTCTTCCGTCTGTAATGCAAAACAGAATCATCTAGGGAGCTACTGTTGGTTGCACAAGACAGTGTGGGAGATGAAGATTCTAATTCTGGCATTGAGGAGTCAGAGTCATCCGATAATGAGAAAAATTTCTCGCCACCTCCTATATAATCGGGGGAAGCTATCGGATTCAAAGCCACAAGAGAGCAATGGCTAAGCGGGGTAAAGTTCGCTTTACCTATACCAGAGAGGTCTTTGGACACCCCTAATTCAGGCTTCTCACTACTTGCGGGCTTAGTCGCCAACTGTTCGGTAAGTGGTTCGCCACCCGGAGACCAAACTAGAGTCAGTTACAAACTCCTTAACCCCACTTGCTCTTTGGTTCCCACTTACTCTTTGATCTTCAATGGGAAGCAGTTCCTCGACCACGGCAGCAATCTCCTGAGCTGGAACAACTACAGCATTTGGCAATGGAGCAGCCGTGCTCACATCCTGATTTTTCGTACCTTTTTTGTGGGAAAGTGGAAACAATTCAGAGATTGCTGCTTGTCGCTCAGCAGGAGCGACGGAGTTGTTCCGGCGAGCAGAACGCTGAGCAGGTCTTGCTTCTAAGCCGGTCGAGTCCTCAGCTCTCTTCTTACCCCTCCCCTTTGAATTGTTCTCACGGGAGGGCTCAGTGTGCGCAGCCGCCTTGGAGTTAATGGCTGAAAGTGAACCCGCCGTCGCTGCTGCCGAGGACTTTGGTTTCGGTCCCCTTGCGCCTCTGCCCGCCATCTGCCCAGACAGATCTGTGTGGGAGGCTTCTCTGAATATCCGCCTGAGCACCCTGAGCGAAATCGGGAATGCTACGGCAATCATAGCCACGCCGAGCGTCTTGGGCTCGTTATGCCTGCAGCTCCCACGGTAATGGCGATCGGATCCTCTTCGAGGGAGAACAAAGTTCCAACAGTAACTTTTTTGTCACAATGACCGATTTACAAAGCATTATAGTATTATGTCCACTAGACCTTTCTGGTTGTGGGGATATATATGGTTTGTAAGTTCTCAAGTAACCCGAGCATTGGCGGGTCCTCCACTATGGCAAAGGAGCGTCGCTCCACTGCTTTTCAGCAGTGTAAAAAAAGGAAAAATAAAATGATAATAACTCGCTGTTATTATCATTTTATTTTTCCTTGCTGAAGCCAGTTTTGGGGCTTGGGCCGGCCAAACAGTCATGAGCACTTTGCATGTTCTCCACCGGGTTTTAATGCACAGCCTGAGTGGAGATCATGCACATGCTTGCAGTCCCCGTCTGAGCGCCAAACCATGGCGCTCAGACCAATCACAACGCTGCTGTCATGGTGACACCTTTAGTCAGCTAAGTCGACCCCCCGCAAACTTCTCGCATTGCCCCTCTCCAATTAAAAACGTTCCCAGGCTACCCAAACCCCAGCCGGCTGGTTTGCTGATTCGGATTGGCTGATTGGCTGACGTCAGATAACAGAATAGTAAGTAATCCTGCAAGCCCAGCAAGCTCTGCGGAGGAAAGTGAGGAGGTGAAGGAAGGAACCGGGGCATGGAACAAGGGCGGCGTGTGCTCCCGGCTCCCAGTCTCTGGCTCCCAGCCAGTTGTGGAGATCTTGTTTGGAGAAGCAGAAGCGGTGCAGAGCGAGTGACCGTGCGTCCGACCCCCTGGCTTCACGCCCTGCAAGGGGGGGTGAATTAGAGCTCCTTACCCCGGGGAGCAGCGAGCTTCAGCAGCCGGGACCGGGCCCAGTGCTAAGGGCTGGGAGATGTAGGTTGCCGGAGGTGGGGACTGAGTGGCAGGATCTCGTTGACTCTCGTTGGCACCCTGATTGTTTCTGATGGCTTGGGCTGGACCTCATACCTTTGCTGGTCGCCCAAATCGCTCCGGTTCTCGAGTGAGGGAGTGAAATGCAAATAACTTGAGAACAGTCGCCCAACAGCCTTACTGTTTACTCACTTTGGCCAATGTTCTTTGGTTTTCGGATTTGGACTTGAATTTGCGGCTGGGGTCAAATATATTTGAAATAACTGAAATCAGTGAGTGTGACTGTGAAGGAGCCTTGATGGTGCTGTAGCCATCAGACGACACCAGAGGATCGTGCAGTAGGAATACAGGTGAGGCCCTAGGGCCGCGTCCCCAAACCCCTTTGGCGCGGAAGCAGCCGGCATTAGGCCAGTGCGGCTTGCTCCCTCGGGGAGGGGGCTCGCATACTGCACTCTCTACTTCTTAAGAGCATATCTCTGTTACAGGTTTGCTCCCGAGGTTGTTGGTTTCCTGTTACCTCAAAAGTGTCTCAAGTGCCCCCCCTGCCTCGCTGCCTCATTGAAACCAATCACTTCAGTTGCTACAGCTGTCAAATTATATGAAAAAATGTGTTTTTCTTAATTGTCTTGGCCAGGGCTGTGTATGAAGTTTAGGAACACGATGACCTAAAAAAACTATGTTCTGGGCGTGTGATTTCCTCCTCTCCAAAACAAATCCATAAAGTAAAGAGATTGCACAGTAGTGCTAAAGTTCTTCAGCAACATCGTTATAAATCATATCCAGCTATCACTGGACTCTTTCGAAAAATGTCCCGTATTGTTCCTGAGATGGCAGCGGAGATCCCTGGTGGATTTGCTCCAACTACTCGGCCAGTGGTGCCCTCGACTTTGGTCCAGGACTGTTCTCAGGGAGGTCATGCTGGGTTGGACTTTTGATAGATGGAGGCGCCCAAGAGGGGCTGGCTCTCCAATCTATCTCTGCTTTTTGCTCCTCCCTGATGTGAATGTTGATACGGATGTCCAAGTGCTTAATTTATAAAACAATAACTACCAGGGCTCTCATCAGGAGGCCACTGCAGCTTGCACCACACATTGCCCCTGCCATGCTGCCAATGGCAGTAACAACACAACTACTAACCATCACACTCTTGCAAGTGTGACTATTCGGACTATTCCAGGCCCCCAAAGCTATAAGAATGACTTGGGCAGCAGGTAATAGTCATTTTTAGTGTATATTGAATTAATAATTGACTGTTGATGTGGTCATCTCCAAATGAGTCAGACAGCGCCACCTTGTGGCAAACTTTCACAAGCGCCAGTGTTGACAATCAAGTGCCAGTGCTGAGCACCGGAACCCAACGGCACAAATTAAGCACTGGGATGTCCCTGTTGTTATTCAGGAACTGCTCCATAATTATCTTGATAAGCCCAATAAAATTTGTCTTTCCACTGCTATACCTCTTTAGGGAGGTGCAAGTGAGGGGTTAAGCGAGGGTGGTGTTTTTGATGAAGTGTTGAGAGTTAAATCTACTGTGGTTGGTGGGGCGATGATTTGTAAGGAGGTGAGGGTTGGGGAAAACTTTGCACAGATAGGGAGGTACTTCCAATTGTGTCTCTAAGTGTGACTACTCATTGAGCAGACCTAATGAAAGGAGTTCTCTTAATTTAAGTTCTCCCCCCCCCGGCAACTCTCCACGCATCCTTTGTATTTTAGCTCATATCATCTGGTCGGTTCCTCGTCTCAGCCATATCAGGATGCATTTTTGTCCTGTACACAGCCAAATATCGGCAATGGAAGGGATGGGGCCTCCTCCGAATATCTGTTTTGTATCGAAAAGATCTTATGCTCTATTTTGTCCTTATTGGAGAAATCTTTGCTAAGTTCTGATCATGTACTGGAAATGATGTCCGCAATTTAGTTTGAAGTACAGAACATAAATAGGGCTCCCGGTTTTATGGTATTTATTTTTTTGCCATTTCCGTCTGTATTTATCCATATTTATTTTTTGCTAATTTTATCTGTATTTATCCATATTTATTTTGGGTTTTGTGGAAAAATTAAGCTGAAATTAGTATATTTCCACATTTATTTAACCGATAAATATGCGCTCATGCTTGATTGTCTGCCAGGTTTCAGTGCTGTGAACAACCGCAGAAGATAAATCAGTGCACTTACATGAAAATATGCAAATTTCAGTATCAACCTTGTGCATATCTACTGCTGTTAAAGCCTCTTTACTAAAGTTCCTTTTTTTTAACCCTCTTATACATCAATCCACACATCTATTGGCTTGGCAGTCATGGCAGACAGTATTTAGAATTACTCAAAAAGCAACTCAATTTCCGTTTTTATCCGCATTTAAAAATAAATACAGGCAAGAAAATGACTTTTTTCTGTCTGTATTTATCTGTAAAAATCAGTAAAAACGGAAAACAGGGAGCCTTAAACATAAATAAGATTGGCCCCATTAAGTTTATACCAGCAGCGTATTCTCCTGATCTGAGAATCATAGCCATATTTCGTCTGTGCCTTTATGAGGGTCGAGAGACGCTTGTGTGCAAGCTGGTATACCTCTCTGTATGCTGTTTCCCCCACAACCTGTTTGTGATCTGGAAAAGGAAGAGTTTTGCTTAAATACATTGTTTGGGGACATATGTCCCTCCCTGGGAAATCCTAAATTGGAGAGTCTTCCTATGTTCAAAAAGGGTTTAAAAAAGGGCACTGGAGAAGTTGGGAAAATTAGTGGATCAGTTTCACAGTCTGGTAGGGGACAGGAGAGGGAGCTGTTAATGGTCAGTACCTCCTCTGCCCCACTTCACAATATGCTGGGGGCCGGTGGTTTGAAGAATGGCGAGGGGGACAGCCCTACAAGAAATCAATAGGGCAAGAATAAGAAAAAGAAACATAAAAAAACAGAAGAATCTCCAAACAGAAAGCTAGAAGGTTGAAGTTTTCGAGGGCCATTGACACGCAGTGTGGTACACAGAGTGTGAGAGAGGGGGGAGCAGTGAATCCTCCCCCTAATGGAAATGTTTCCAATGTGCTTACTATGCTGCACATGGCTTCAGCAGGGATGGTGGGGTGCCCTTGAGTGGTGTTGACTTCCCCAGCTCTGCCTCCTCCCTCCCTCACTGAGTACGAATACCCTCTCCTAGTGAGTTGGTTGACCCCCCGGGAGGGGAAGGGGAAATAGGATGTGGGGTCCCTTTGCTTCAAACTGAATTTGGGGCCGGGGAGGTTGGTAGTCTGGAGGGGTGGATCCAGGAGGCAAGAGCCCACCAAGGTGGGCTCAAAAAGGGCCTTATGGTGTCCAATCGTCTGTGTATGAGAAACTCTAATGCTGACCCTTTGATGCTCCCACTCCGCATTCCGGCTCACAGCTTAATTGTGGGGTGTGGAGTAAAAGTCTTCTGTCAAAGGAGAAAAGGTTCCCTTATGGATTCGACCGAGGGGTGCTATAAATAAGACCGGTGAGGTGCAAAATGTTCCATCTCCCATTTTGGATTTTACTCGGTTTTTGATCATGAATATTTGCCGGTAAATGGAATTTTTTTTTTTTTAAACTTCTTTTTATTAAACAAGTGTCAGCATTTCAAAACTGTTACATTTTCATATATTGAGGTACATGTTTCCCCGGTGGTTTACACAATCTGCGACACATAAACATGTTGTAGTAATCATGGTGTCAGTGGAGTCTACCTGTAAAATTTGCTCTCATCCCACCCCCTCCCCACCTACCTATTCAATGCCACCCCGAACCCCCTATAGTCTACCCACAGCTGCCAAATTTTCTCCCATTTCTTGGGGCATCCCCATCTCTCATAAATTGTCCTTTCTGCCGCACAGCACCAGTCCATGTCTCTTTTCCATTGAGATACTTTTGGCGATTGAGTGGCCCCCCATGCCCCCGCCACATTCCGCTTGGCAACCATTGCTGCCACCTGTAACCAGATTTTTTTATATTTGGGCCAGTTCTGTTCCCCAGAGACACACAATATATGCCACCTAGCATCCAGGGGGACTTCCTGTTCTACCACTTCCGACATTATCCGAACCACCTTCTTCCAGTAATTCTGTATGATCGGGCAGTCCCACAGAATATGGAAAAATGTTCCCCTCTGACATTCCGCCGTTAATATGCGCCCTAGCTTAAACATAAGTGTGCTGGTGTAATAGGACCGGTGCAGTATCCTCAGCTGGACCAGTCTAAATCGTGCCCGTATTGCTACCTCTCTAGGACTCTGCACTGCCTCTGCCCAGTCATCATCCTCTAGCAATCCCACCTCGGATTCCCACACCTCTCGCAGCTTTATTAGTAAGCCTGGTGAGTTGTTTAATATTTTTTTATATGTACAGGACAGTGCCTTCTCTGGAATTGGATCCAGTAACAACCTGTCTTCTAGTGGACTGTATTCGGGAATCTGATCCCCATCTTTAAGGTGTCTGCCCAATGCATGCTTCAATTGCAAATATCTATAGTGCTCCGAGGGTGCCAATTGAAAGTCCACCTGTAGGTCTGCAAACGACATCACTGCCTGTCGCCGCCTCACATCTCCCAGTCGTGTAATATCTATTAATTTCCATTTCGAGAAGCCCTGTAGTCGACCCACCTCCCTGAGCGTCTCACTGGTCCACAAAGGAGTCTGGTCTGTCAGTCGGCCCACCCAGCTCAGGAACCGATTGGCCTTGGCCCATACTGTCAGCACTGTCTGGGTATGCGGGGGCATTCCGGCCTGTTTCTCCCGGCCATACAGTGCCCCAAGGTATCCATCAGCCCCCATTGCCCAGTGATCAACCCTGTATGTCGGGTCATTCCGATCTGCAAAAGCCCAATCATTGATGACCATTAGGTGCGATGCCCAGTAGTACTTTTGAAGGTCAGGGATAGCTAGCCCTCCCTCGTATACCCCCTTCTGCAGCTTAGCCAATGCGGTAAATGGAAGTTTTATTCTTAGCTCCTTCTCCAAGATTGAGGCTTTAAAGTTGATATCCAGTGGGGACATTTCCAATGTAAAGATTTATTCATCTGACACCTCTCCCTATTCTAGGGTCACTTTCTGTTCCCTGATTGTCACAAATCTGGTTGTGCAGAATTGTGAGCACTTCCTTAAGCGAGGGATTGATGTTACTCCTGTTATAGAACATTGGGAATCCCCCACCCTTCATCCTGGAACTCAGTGTCTGGATGGCCCAAGAGTTTTGAAGTCAGAGGTACCTGATGCGATGGGTCCCGATTCTGAATATCTACCTGGGAACCCCAAAGACATTGTGGTTTTATTAGGCCACAGGGGTCGGACTATTAATATGGTGGCGGGTTTGGTGGCTTGTTCACAGGTCCCTGACATGGAAGATGATTTGGTCCAATGGAGTTGGGAGGCGGGAGCTTTGAATATTGACCACTCCACAGCTAAAATGAGCGAACCTCTGAGGTAGCTCGGGGGGGGGGGTTACTTTCAGGGGCGGCTCCTCTGCTATGGCGGAGGAGCGTCGCCCCACTGGTCTCTGAGCAGGAAAAATAAAATGAGAATAACTTAGTTATTATCATTTAATTTTTCGCAGGTTCAGGGCTTGGTTATGGCGGGGCTGGTGGCACTGGGGGAGGAGTGGTTTTCACACTCCAAGTGCCCATGACTGCTTGGCCGTCTGCGGCCGGCCAAACAGTCATGCGCACTTTGCATTTTCCCCACCAGGCTGCATTACACAGGTTGGCGGGAAACATGCCCAGGCCCCCAGTCCCCATCTGAGCGCTCAGACAAATCAAAACTCTGCATTGCAGCATTGTGATTGGCTTAGGAGAGCCAATCACAAAGCTGCGTTGCAGCGTTGTGATTGGCTATGGGGGGGCCTGCGTGCTTCTTGGTTCCAGGATTTGCCGCCGTCACCAGAGAAGCGGAGGAGAGATGGGACCAGCAGGTGAGATAAGTGGTATTTTTTTAATTTTTATTTGTCCTAGCCCCCCTCCTCCCCGCCTCTCCACCCTCATTCCCTGCAAGCCGCTACTGTTTACTTCTGAAATGGAATATCTCTGGTTTGGGACACAATGAGGAAAAATTGTACAGTTTATAATAATGCCCTACAAGAAAATTGGTTCTGTAAAGCGTTTGATTGCAGTGGTTATTTTGTATTTTCTAGTTATGCCAAGCATTCTGAAAGGGGCCATGCTAGTAGGGGGGGGGTGGCAATTCTGCAGAAGAATGCTGTTAACTGGAATTACGTTGTTTGTAGACACCCATCTAATCTGTGTCCGTCTTTCTTCCTTTTGGCAAATATGTATATTCCACCTGGGAAACATTCTGATCAACTGGTGAGTCTATTCTTGTCCTTCACCTATGACATAGCTAGCAGGGAAGATTGTTCCCATGTAATAATCATGGGAGATCTGAATGCCAAAGTATCAAATTCTACCTCTGCAATTTATGCTAACCCTGCCAAAGAGGAAATTTGGTTCATACCTGAGATTTTGTTCCATGATAAAATAAGAACGGATAAACGAGGGTTTTTGTTTCTTGAGACTCTTAGAAGATTGGATTTGATCATATTAAATAGGAGATTTCCTGCAGATAAAGCTGCTCTCTTCACTTTTCATGACTCCTCTACTCAGAGTCTTTTAGATTATGTGGTTGTCACCTATCAAATGTTTGGGGTTTGCGATAAATTCTTTGTTCTCCTGTCGGTAAAGAGCAGCTATAGTATAGTGGGTATGACAGTGGCCTTTAATCTCCAGGCATTGGACCAGGGGAACCCTTGTTTGGGTATGAATGCTTTTAATAAATCAAATGGTCAGTCCTTTTGGACAACAAAAAATATGGCCGCTCTAAGTTTGAAAATTAAGGAAGTTTTTGGTGACCTGCTGGGACATGCTCCTGACGATCCCATTCAGTTTTTCGAATCCCATATGAAAGAGAATTGTAAATTAAGCATTAGTACTACAGGCCCTCGATTGCCAAAAAAGGGTAAATCTTCTTTGAAAATATTAAATCAAGAACTAAATCGATTAATAAGAAAACAGCATTTGCAGTTTTCTGTGGGTCGCCAACAGGAAATTAATCGTCTTAAACGAGCAAGAAGTCACCGCAAACTTTGTGAAAGGAGATGGGATTACGACTCTAAATGGATTGGTTTGAGAGAGACAGCAAGGGCCAAAGATGGTAGGAAGTACTGACGTTTGATCGCGGAGTACTGTGATTCAAGGCAGAAGCCATTGGCTATCCCAATTCCTGAAAAGGACTGAGGCAGATTATATCTCTCAACTGTATGCGAATAATTGACCAGTTTCTTCTGTGATGCTCTGTGCGAATGTGGCGTCTCTTTTGGTGTATGGTGCCCCTTTTGGGGAGGAGATAATGGGGTTTATAAAAAATTTGCCAGAACCTCAGGTGCCCAGGGCCCTGATGAAATTCCCATCTCGCTAATTAAAAAGGAGGCAGTTGCCTGGGGTGCCTTTCTTGCCCCGTTGTTCAATCACTGTTATCGAACTGGGAAATTCCCCAGCCCTTGAACTGGAGTGTTGTAGTCCCATTGTATAAGAAGGGCCTAAAACCTGTCTAGCAAGCCTTAGACAGATTGCTTTGCTAGATGCATCTGGAAAATTATTTGCTAAGAGCATCCTTAGTCACTTACAACAATGGGCTCAGGATCAGAATATTATACCTCCAGAACAAGCCAGTTTTAGGAAAAACCAAAGTGTATTAGACAATATTGCGGTCCTCCAGACCATTGTAGAAAAATATGTCTTCCTTCAGGGTATGCCAATTTATACAGCATTTATTGATTTCTCCACAGCGTTTGATAGAGTGGACCGTCAAACGCTGTGGAGAAGCTTCTTCTCCTGGGTGTACTGCACCACCTCTTGGGTCTCAGCATGGAGCTACATTCAGATACTTAGGGCCTCATTTATGAGGTTTTGGCGTAGGGCAGCGCCGCAAGGAATCTTGCTGCACTGCCCTACGTCAAAACAAAAGGGCAGGAATGCGCCGTATCTATGTGATACAACGCATTCCTGTCCTTTTCCCCAGTGCCAGCGCACAATGGGCTGCCATGCGCCAACGCAGGCACCCTTGCACCATGTGCAAGGGTGCCAGTGTTGCGGGGTTCATTGATTTTATGCAGGAAGGGACACCTTCCTGCACAAAAACAATCAATTCAGGTGATTTCCTCTTTCTATGTGTACTGCAGAGTGCAGTACACTTAAGAAAAGGAAAAAACGAAGAGAAAGGAAAACATTTCTTCTCGTTGTGCCTCCCTAATGCCACCCCTGGGGTGGCGTTAGACTCTGACGCATTCCCAGGTTTATGATTTCTCGTTAATCTGGGAATGCTTCAGAATCCATGGGTGTTGCATGGGAACATCCACAGCAACACCCATGGAATGCCCCTTTCACGCAGTGTTCTGCATGAAAGGGGCACATATTTACAAGGCCATGAAAAGCCACGTAAAGTAGCTTTAAGTGGCCTTGAAAAATTGGCGGGGCACATTGCGTCACCCAAACATCAAAAAAGTGGCGTTCTGGTGCTCCAATAATTGAGGCCGTTGTTGTCAAGTTCTGATGGGAGGATCGCAGGGATTATCCTGCAGGGTTAGAACACACAATGGGCTCAAGCAGGGTTACCTGTTGGCTCCCCTCTTGTTCTCTTTATATATATTTGATCTCCCAAGTGTTTTAAATCGAGTGAGGGGGGGATGCTCCCAGAATTGGCACAATGTCTATTGGTTCATTATTATAGCTGATGATGTGGCCATTTTTGATTTAAAGTCTATTGGATTGCAACTCCATTTGGAAGCTCTGGCTAAATATGCCGAAGCCCACTTCTTGAAAATCAACATTGCTAAAACCAAGGTTTTGATTTTTGGCAAGAAAGGGTAAAGATTAAAGAGGAGTTTCCAATGACTGTTGGGTACTGAAAAACTTGAAATAGTGGACTCTTATTTATACCTTGGAAAGGTTTTTTCCAAAAATGGGCTGGCTGTAGGACACATAAAACTCTATGCAAGCAGGGCTCTTTCTCAGGCCAGCGCATTGCATAGATTCTATAGAATCTGTGGGAGACGCCATTTTGGGAATGTTCTGTCAGTATTTAGGGCTAAAATTCCTCCTTCCCTGTCCTATGCTGCTGAGGTGCTGGACATGAGGTATTGGGTTTCCTTTGAAAGGGCTGAAGGTTGAACTTTGCGACAAATTTGCAATTTACATTCGCTGGCTGCCCCCCATGTTATGCGCCTAAAATTTGGCATAGTTTCCTTGTATATCTCCTCCTTAGCAGCGATATTGAGGTGGGGCAACTCACTCCTTAGAGGGGACAAGGGATCATTTAGGGCAGCATTGAGGGATGAAATCTTCTTTATGCTGAAAGAATGGTCTGCTTTTTTTAGATCCTTTGAGCGAGCAAATTATGTGTTTGGGCTTAGCATGAATACCGACTCTTTTATGTCAAAGTTTGAGTTAAAGATGTGCACGAACAGTTCTGCATCTACCATTAGCTCGGCTAGAGATATTGTTTTAAGCCAGTCCAAGTTGCGTAATGAGCTGGTGTGTGGGAGTACACTGGGGAATAAACCACAGCCTTATTTAAGTTAGAATTTACCTCATGGGATCAGAAGGCTGATCCTCTTGTTGAGACTGCACCTGCTCCCCTTACGAGAAATTACGGGTATTTGGGACAACATTCCCCAAAAGGATAGAATCTGTGAGTTGTGTCACCAACGTATCCAAGATATCAATCATGTGTTGTTTGTGTGTCCGGTGTTGCAAAAGGCCAGACGATACTTTTTAAGACCGTTCATTAAGTTTAACATTCACACTGCCTTGGAGGCTCAGCTATTCATTTTGTACCCACCAAATGAAATGGTTTGCAATAGAATCTATCAATTTTTCAAAACCTTCCTGGATATTTATTAAGAATTTTATTGTTACTTATTGTCTTGTGATGTTTCTAACTGTGTGCTGTAAAATTTCCAGGACTGTCTCAATTCTTTTTGCACTTTGTATATTGTATTTTGCACTCTGCTGTTTTATAAGATCGTTGTACGTTTTTCCAGTCCTTTGCACCATATTCTTACTAGTTAGTATTAAGCAGGCTGCATCTTATCTAAGGAAAGTTATTTATGTATTTGTATAATGGAGGAAATGGATTAAGAACTTACAGTCTTTTTAATTATGATTGTATGTATGATTATTGTATTATCTGCAGCTGTAAATTATGTGGACCTCCGTTGGAGTTTTGTATCATAATAAACTTTTGACTTGACTTTGACATTTTATTCATAATGCTCAGGCGGGCCCATGTGTTACATAATGATGAATACCATGGCAAGCAATCAGCGTTCGTGTCTATTCCTCTGTCCATATAGATTTAGTGCTCTAAACATGTATTATCTAATGGGAGTTATAGATCTGGGCCCACTCATGCCAGAGTGCGAATAAGTAAAATTGAAAGGTATAAATAATACCAAATTTTAACGAAAATCAATTAAAGAGACAATAACAAAACAGTCCTGAGGGTCTGAACACCAGGAAAACATATTGGGGCCCATTTTAGTTCCTATGGCTCCTAGGGTCCCATGGTGCACGTGTTGGTATGCTGGGGATAAGAGATGGGAGGAAAGGACGACTCGGAGGCAACTCAACTATCTAATCGAGCAAGCAAATATTCAGGGTGTTCAACGGGGACCGCCTCCCGCTCCAGTGCTGCACCGTGTATTTCAGATTACCCCCTGAACAGCCCCCGGGAATCAATATCCATATATCACAATCAGAAAGGCTTCTACTGATCATCCAGACCGCCTGGGGGGGGGGGATCCACAATGCCGCCATCTCGCGAGGGGCCATCCTCAGGCCCTCCCTCGGTACCTTCTCTTCTGCTATCCAATTCTCCAAGCACTTCCGCCCAAAGGCCTGCCAGTGGCAACGTTTTAACCCTCATGCATCGTCTCTAATCAGAGTTTTCTCTTCTACTCTGGCCCATATGTCAACATCCCTTTCCCATGTTTCAATCGTTGGGGCCTTCCCGGCCTGCCACCGCATTGCTATGCGTCTCTTTGCTAAGACCAAGGCCAGATCCACAAATCTGGTAACCATTTTGGGTGCTTTGGGCCTGGGGAATAATCCCAAGAGGCAAACCTCTGCTGTACAGGGGAGTGTACGGTCTAGTACTCCATTAAGTGTGGCAACAACTGTAGCACAAAATTCCCGCAACCCCGGACAGCTCTACATCCAGGGGCATAACGCAGGCCCCGGTAGCCCCAGCGGTGCGGGGGGGCCCAAGCTCCAGGGGGCCCCCTCAGCACTGCACTCTGGCAGGAGAGCTCCTGATTGAGCCCAGAGGGGGCCCCTCTACGTACCTTGCAGGGAGGCCCCCTCAATCTTTGTTACGCCAGTGTCTACATCACATCATGTGTCCGGAATCCGCCTCCGTCTCCATGCACCTAAGACAGGCTCTCCCTCATACATGACCTGTAATCTGTGTGGGTCAGATAGGCCATGTGTACATAAGTAAATTGGACATATTTAAATCTAGTATTTCTAGAAATACGCTTAGGGCTTTCCATTATCTTTCCCCACTCCGAATCCGAAAGGTCTCTACTCAGTAACGCTTCCCATTCTTCTAAATCTTTACCAACGGTTTCGTAATTATCTCCAACTGAGCCCTATAAATCCACTTCACAAGATGGCATGCAGAGCCCAAGGTCCCCATCGCCTGAAGGACAGCGTGGGTCCCAGGCTCCCGCCAGCCCTCGGACCACGGGTCTCCAAACGTCCGTATCAAAGCATGGTAGCTCAGGAATTGGCCAGGGAGCAGTGCACATTGTGTCATTAAGTCATCTAGTGGGATGAGTTCTCCCAGCTGGTAACAATCACTCACCGTGATCAAACCTGCCTCCGTCCAGTCTGATAGCTGTTGTCTCATAAAGGGAGAAGGGGAGTCCCCATGAAGTAACCCTACCAGCGGCAAGTCTGGAGCATATAAAGAGGTACCAGCCGTTCTCCTCAGACATCTCCGCCAGCACCGCAGTGCTACTCTCAACAATGTTCCCGGTTGAGGAATGACCACTTTCGGATAAAGGAGTTTTGCTAACAGAAGCCCCTGGTTGCCAACCAACCTAATTGAACCCAGCGTCTCAAGGCTCTTGTCATCCAACCACTGGGCCAAGCACTGAAGCTGGGCAGCCAAATGGTATATTTCAAAATCAGGGGCTCCCAGGACGCCCTCTCTCAGAGCTCTCCGGAGAATTGTCAGGAAGACTCTGTTGCGCCTTCCATCCCATGTCAACTCTCGGAGTAGAGTATCCAAGTAATTAAACCATGAGTGCATTATTGTGACGGGAAGGTTGGCAAAGAAGTATAAAAGTTGGGGCAGATTAATCATCTTGGATAATGAAATGCGAGCCATCACCGGCAGTTTCAATAAGCACCAGAATTGGATGCTGGACTTAAGAGAACGAACCACGGGACCTAAGTTACCTTTTTAAGACGATCTAATGCATGGAATACTTGAATTCTCAAGGATCGAAAGGACCGAGGTGACTGGGTAAACCTCTGGCGGATATCAGGCGGCTGTGCCACTCCAGTCATCGTGGAGAATAGGTGCGTTTTAGTCTTATGTACCTGGGGGCCCGCAAGCACTGAGAAATCATCCAGTAGTGCATTGCATTTGCAACCCACTGTCGGCCATCTCCAAGGTATAGCAATAGCTCATTGGCATATAGGAGATAATGTGTTCTCTGCCCTCTGTGACCATCCCTTGACCAGCACCCCTCTGTTGAAAGAGCTCTGCCAATGGCTCAATGGCCAAGGCAAACAAAAGGGGAGACAGTGGGCACCCCTGTCTGGTACCCTGATGCACTCCATACTGGGCAGAAACAACTTGACCTATCTTGACCCTTGCCATAAAGTTGGTGTATTATAAGCAAACCCATTTTATCCAGCCATCTCCCAGCCCCATCTTAATCATGACTGCATGAAGGAAATCCCACCGCAGCGAATCGAAGGCCTTTTCCAGGCCCACCAACATGATAAGGGCATCTGGATAGAGGTTAATATCCTGATGATAGAGGATATGATATAATCGGCAGAGGTTCCTCAAGGTGGATCTGAGCAGGATAAATCCATTCTGTTCATCGTGAACAAGACCAGGCATGTGGAGGAGCAACCGCATTGCCAGTTCTTTACTGAGGATCTTAAAGTCCATGTTTAACATGGACAGGGGGCGAAAGTCTGATGTTCGTATGACTAATGTCTTTATTGGGAAGAGGGACCACCAACGCATCCCTGGTCGAGTCTGGTCTCAGCATATAAGGCCTCTAATCTAGGAGCCAAGGCAGGAGCAAATGTAGTGCAGAATTCAGCCGGTAATCCATTAGAGCCGGGGGTTTTCCCAGCGGCCATAATTTTTATGGCCGAGTGGATCTCCTTTACTGTCGCAGGACGCACCCAAATTGTCCAGCAGGGCAGGGTCAAGTGTGCGTAATGGCAACCGCGCCAGTAACTCAAATAACGTCTCTGATAGAATTGTCTCCAAGTGCCGGTAAAGAGTTTTGTATATTCACAAAAGGCTGTGTTAAGAGCTCCGGGAGTATAATGCAATGTTTGCTCTTTGGATAAAATCTGAGTAATGGGTGTTACCCTCGACTCCGGGTGAATCGACCAGGCCAGAAACCTACTTGATCGTCCAGCCTCCTCATGGACTCTAGTAAGATAATCTCGTAAATCAAGGCACCGGAGACGTTCTACTGGAGCATTATAATGGCCTTTAATTTCGGTGAGCTGTGTCTGGATGTTATCATCAGCACTCAACCTATTACCCAAGTCATGCAGACTATGTTTGAGAGAGGTAAGTTCCCTATTCAGCTCTTTCTTGACCCCAACAGATTGCCCCATGCAATGGCCTTTCACTGCAACTTTAAAAGCTTCCCACTCAACAAGGGGACCTGTGGCGGTGCCTTGATTAAATTTAAAATATTCAGAGTTGGCTGTGTGAAGAGAGTCCCTGAGGCAGGTATCTTCCAAACATGAGGGGACAAGACGCCACGTAGATATTACCGGGCATTCCGCAATAGGACGGAATGTCAACAACAACGGGCTGTGATCTGATAATGTGCGCCCTAAATATTCAGTATGAGTCACGGATGCACTAAGGGATGTCGAGCAGACAAACATATCAAGCCGTGTATGTAATCTGTAGACATGTGAGTAGTAAGAATAATCTTGTTCTTGTCCATGGTGCATTCCCCATATATATGAGAGATCCCAATGTCTCACCCAGTCCCGAACGCCCTCTGAGGTCTTGTATGCCAGCGCCCCTGTTATGGGAGACGCGGACCTATCCAACTGAACAGCAGCCACACAGTTAAAATCGCCTCCTAAAATAAAGTAATCTGCTATCAGGGATGACAAAGGGATTGACAGCGACCAGAGGAAGGGGAGCCGGTCCATGTTCGGAGCATATACACTTCCCAGTTTGACTTCTCTGCCCAACAGTCTACCCTTTAACCAGAACATAGCGGCCCACTAAATCAATAATGGAATGTATAAGTTCAAAAGGTGTTCCCGCCTGGATCTACAGCAGCGCCCTCCGCGAATAAGCCGAGAAAGAGATGCATAAGGTTGTCCCCACCACCTGTGTCGCAAATGGGTGGCCTCCTTCGCTGTAAGGTGGGTCTCCTGTAGCATCACAATTTGGGCTTCTCTCTGACACAGGTACCGGTGAATATTGTGATGCTTGGATGCAGAGCCCAGGCCCCTAATATTCCAAGAAAGCAGTGTTATGTTATAATGGAGGTCCCCCATGGCATACTGCAGTACAGATCACCCATTTGAACGTCACCCCCCGCCACCTCCCAGCAATGATAAAGCAATCCATGACCTCCAAAACAAAGTAACAAAATCCCAACTACAAACTCCCTCACCCAAGTGCAGTCCAGCAATGGCTGGCCATCCAAACCTGTAAAGAAACAACATCGTTAAGAGAAAGCCACCTTCTGACTCCTAATAGGGGCAATCTAAGTGGGGGCAGGCAAAATAAAACTAACGTCCCAAGCGTGCACCGGCCCAGAACCCAGAGTAGTAAGGAGGTGATGCCTTCCAGCGGTTGCAAGCCGTAAACGAGCCCCAGGGTCTCAATTACCACACATACTTTATGGGAGGACCCCATTCTTGTCACAACTGGTAGTGAAGGAGCCAACCCATGATTCAGTGTAGCCCAAGTCAGACCAGTATCCACAGCCGCAGACCAGGAGCAGGAGGGATGCTTGATATTATCATCAAATTATGTCATCAACAGATTGTGGCGTCACAACTGGGAGGCCTGCTCATCCAGAGCTGAGCCCCCTGAGTCAGAAGCCATTGACTTGTGGTCTGAAGAAGTGTCTGTGCCTGCCTCAGTCTTCATGATGAGACTATTTCTGCCACGGCAAGCAATGCCGCCCTCCGTTCGCGCTCAGTTTGGGAGGAGGAAGGAGTGAGGCCCTCCTGTCGAGGGGCCCCTGACCCTATGCGGGACCCCAAGGGCCACACACCCGCCTTGTATGCTTCTAACCAGGACCACACTGCATCCGGAGTGTCACAAAAATAGATGTTGCCATCCAAGATGATTCGAAACTTGGCAGGGAACATCAGCGAGTACTGTATGCCCTCTTCACAAGAGCTTTCTTGGCTTCCACAAATGATGCACGCTGTTTCTGCACTTTAGCGGTGAAGTCCAGGAATACCAACACCATACCATTTTCAATCGCAAATGGGCCATTGGCCCTCTGCAGGATAATGTCTCGATCCCTACAATGTAGTAATCGTGCCACCACTGGTCTAGGTGGCCTCCCCGGTGCCAGTGGTCGGGCCGGCACCCTATGAGCTCTCTCTAGGGCGAATAATTTTGTGAGGTGGTTGGGTGCAACTTAAGTACGGTTCCAGTTTCCTAGGAAAGACACAATGTCAGCTCCCTCAACCCCTTTGGGGAGTCCTACCACTCTAATATGTTTGCAGCAATTTCAGCGCTCTGCAACTTTAGCCCTTCATTCAGGGTGAGCACTCTAACAGAGAGGTTCTTCCACCTTGCGTTCTATCGCCTGGTGTTTGGGGAGAAGTTCATCAATTGATTGTTCCACATTTTTAACTCGGTCCGCTAGTGTGTGGTGTTCTTCCTGCAGTAGGCCCAGACCCACAGATCCCGTACTAATGTCCTGTTTAAGCGTGGCCTTAGTGTCAGTGATAGCGGTGAGAACCCTGTCACGATGAGAGTGAATCTAAGCATCAGTGACCTCTCCGTCCCCCCTTGACTCCAAGGGGGAATTGAAGATTCCCCCATCTCCGGCTGTGCAGCCCCATGTTTAGGTTTAGATTTGCCCACGGTAGTAATTTATAGTGTGCAAGGTCTTGGGGGTGGGGGGTAGGTGTCAGCTGAATCAAAAAGTAGAGTGAGTTGGTCTTCATTCAGGGTGACCCCTTTTCTTTTTTTTCTCTTTCTAGCCCAATCCTGCACCATTACACACATGCCGGGCCTAATCTAGGTCAGGATCTTGCCCATTGCTCGCAGTCACTCGCTAACTATATACTATGCAGCCCACAACCCCTGGCAGCTTTGAGGATATCCTACAGGGAGGGGCAGTCATCGAGTAGCCAATATTTGTTAGCTGCCCGTCTTACTTGCCTCCTGCAGCATGGGTCACTAGTCCACATGCAGGGGTCTACCAGAGGGCAGAGATTCATCTCATGAAGGAGAGGACCTCACCCACTTTAGCGCCCCCCGGGCCACCTCAGTTCCAAGGGGAAACAAGACAACTTGACTTAATTGGGCAGTAACCTCCACCAGTACCAATTTTCTGATCCCAACAGGACAGGTGTTTCACACAACTCAGAAATCCAGGACCTGTCTGTGCATTTTTCTACCCATCACTTACACCGGACCCCGGCCTGGGTCCCGACCTCCCACATCGCGTCTAGCACCCCCCAGCGCCAACGGCACAAAGGGCAGTCTCAGCCCCTTCGGCCTTCAGGTCCTCCATCACAGCCAGGGGTGCTCAAAAGTAGTATAATCGTGGCATCATTCACACCTCTCCGAGGGGGAGGGTGGCTGTCTCAGCTCCAGTACAGCGCCCAGGGTCAGGACCCAGAGCCAATCTTCAGCCTGGGGTGGGGCAAAGGCATCTCCCTCTCAACAGCAGAACCCAATAGTAAGTCAGTAACCAGCGTATTTGCGAGGCGGTGACAGTCCACAGTTTCTAGGCCTCACAACATGCAGTATACCTCCTCTCGCATGGCATACTCAATCCCATCTAGGCATTATGGCAACCCGACTCCCACTCGGCTGCCAGCCCATGCAGGGGGGGCACCCAAGAGATGGCCGCTTCGCTGTCCGGGCCTCAGATACCAAAATAGGGCCTGCAGCTATAAAACGGTTAGTGGACCTCAGACACTAGACACTGATGTGGGCCCCGAGCGCACCTACCACCAGTCAGGCCGTGATTGGCCCGATTGTCACCTCTCTCCAGACGGCACCCTCCGTCCACAAGCGCCTCTCCAGTGGAGTACCAAAGGGACATGCCCAATCAGTCCCTCCACAGGCCCCAGCGTCTGACACGGTCCGGGGGCATCCAACAATGCCCTGCTCAGTCATCCCCCATCATCCCCTTTGGTATCGCTTTGTTCGCCCTAAGTTGGCAGGGTATGCCCAGACGTGGGTCCCTTGCTCACTTTGCCACTGGATTCAAGCTAGCCTGGCTGATGACGGCTGAATAGCCAGAAACTGGTCCCAGGATGCTTGTTTCCGGTCCAGGGAAGACATGGCTTGGCAGTTCGGGCTGGACTGTTCCCATGAGGCACAGGGTCAGACTGATTTGCATATGGCCATGTCTGAACTGGGGTGGTGGAGTGAGCTAAAGAATGATGATGGATTAAACCCAGATCAGTTGACTGGGGGTGAGTGTTTGATTAGCTCAAACGCTCCGTCCATCATCCCCTTTGGTATCGCTCTGCTCAGTCATGGGCCTGTAACTGCAGCCCGTTGGCGCCATGTTGCATAGAAACATCATCGGTCACAGGCAGTCCAAAACTCGTTAATCAATGGGTGGGGGGCTGTAGTAATGAAGACGTCACATAGTCCATGTATTAATCAGGTAATTTATTCAGGTAAGATGTTACCAGGTAGAGCCCCACCAGGAGCAGCCTTCCTGCTGCTCAGCCCATCCTCCAACTGACACTCTCCACATCCAGGCATCCTCACATTCCAAAACATCACCATGCACACCAACATTCCACAGCACATTCACACTGGCTGAGCAGCAGGTATAACACATCTCCTTTCTTTACACAGATGACAAAGGAGCCATTAAAAAAAGTGCATGCAAAGGATGACAATAAAACTATTACATGCAACACAGTAACATTAGAACAAATGCAAGACAAAAATCATTGTAGCAAAGTGCCAATGCGGAAGCATGAAGATAAAAGATGGAAACATTTAATGCATGTGGACAACAATAGATAAAATAATACAAGCAAATAAAACCATAAATATAATAAAGGCATATACACACATCATCTCCCTTTTTAACCAAAGCAAGAAAACCCACACACTACCACACCACAAAACACAAACCAAACCCAGATACCAAAAACAAGCTGGCTGGCCAGGCCAACAAGAAAGTGGTATGAAGGATACCAACTGCGAGGTGCGGTAGGAAACCATGCAAACAAGAGCAAAAAAAAAACGTTAAAAAAATGTGCAAAATCATTCCACACCAAACAAACGGCATGAACGCTGCCCTCCACCCTTTCCCGTAGTAAGGGTGGTCCATGTGGGACACAACTCCACACGAAACGTATGGCATGAAAATTGCCCTACACCCAAACCCAAAGTGAGGGTGGTACGTGTGGAAAGACGCTCCACACGGAACATGTAAAGGTGTACAACTCTACACCAATCAAGTAGTAAGAGAAAACAGTAAACACCAGCAAAAACACTCACTCTTCAAAATCTGGCTTCATTTCAGCCCTTCACCCAAACCAGAGGTTGGGGTGGTATGTGTGGAAAGACGCACCGCACGGAACATGTAAAAGCGCACAACGCTACACCCAATCAAATAGTAGGAGAAAACAGCACACACTAGCAAAAACACACACTCCTCGCAAATCTCGCTTTAAGTCAGCCCTTCACCCAAACCCGAAGTAAGGGCGGTAAGTGTGGAATAAAGCTCCACACCAAACATAAGAAAAACTCTTCAATGAAACATCAGTGCTAATACAACAGCAACCAACCCTAAAATGCAAACACTGCGCTGTACACCTGACAAACTACACGTCTCAGGCAACACACCTCTAAATACACACCACTACACACAGCAGTAGAAAAAAACGCTATGACTAAGTATCAAGCACACAACCCCACAAAGCAGTACCGGAATCCTAAACTCCACAAAATTGAGTACTCAAACACAGTAAAATACTACTACTAGTAGACTCAAAATCAAAGAAAGTTCCACTAAATCCCATAGCATAAATAACAGCACCCTCAACAATAAGAAAACATGAATTGAGCACAGAATATACAATAAATAAGTGGAAGGCACGTAGCTCAAGTGACCTGAAGAAGTGAGAAAACAAAACAATAAGCAGTAAGTCACTACCCACATAACAGTAATAAAAGTGAAAACTCCACGCACAAATAAAAAAAAAATTGTGCACAGGTAGGAATACACACTGTCACAATGAACCTTTTTAAAATAGGCATGACCTGATGACAACATGAAAGAAAAAAAACACTCTGCGAAACATGCCTAGAGAAAATCACAACAAAACCAAACAGTAAATCATTGAACATTTGAAATTAAAACGATATTATCAAAGAAACAGGTACTTCACTCCGGTGAGCGATTCCCCACCCGAATTCCCTCACAACTGCCAAAAGATGCTTTGCAGTTCTTAAAATGTCATTCTCTGCGTCGCAACATCAGCGTGAGTGTAAATGCAGCAGAAAGTCTCACAAAGTGCCAAACACTCGTCAGGCATAGGCATCATGGGCAGAACAAATGAGCAAACTTTATACCAGCAAATGCAAAGAGAAGAAAAGAAAGAAAAAAAAACGGAAAGTCATACGCATGACCAGAAGCTCAAGAAGATGACGAGACGGTCAAGGAAATAGTACATTTGCCAATTACCCACTCCAAAAAAAAACGAGGAGAAGGTCGGAACATCTGGCAGTCAGGTCCAGGAAACTGCGTCTGCCTCGATTAACAAAGTACAAGATGGAGGCACGCAGATTGACGTAGAGCCGGGTGGCTCTCGGCACGTCCGAGCAGCTCAGCGTGGAGGCTGCAGGATGCTGTGCGAGCTGAAGGGAGGGCTCGCGCAATCCATAAAGAAGGCGAAGAGACCATTGAAGGTAAGTGACAGTTGCCAGTTGTAAAATTTCAAAATCACAAGGCACAGCGATCGAGGGAGAACACGTGAAAACAGGAAATTTGCAAAAACATTACACGCGTTTTTCAAACTCTTCCTCCTCGCTACACCTGTCAAGTAGCTCTTCTCCACAATCCTCTTCCCTGTCTCGCCACGTGAAAGGGACTCATTTAGTCAGTTGCAGTTTCGAACAAGGACTCTGAGAACTCTTCTTACTCAACGCTGTTCTTGTCACAGAGTCTGGGGGTTCCTTTTGCCAATTGTTCTTCTAAGTACTGCAACAGGTGGCAAAACTCTCACCAGAGCCTTGAACACAAGCAGCACACTGGTCAGAATGCAGTGGCTCACACAGCTCCATTAAACAAGAGCATGAAGACACAGCAGGAACTGGCACGCCCGAGTTGGGGCCGACCGGTCTCTTGGTCACTGGTGGGGCTCAGGGCTGCCAGATTGCTGTTACACACACCGCGCTTATTTTCAATAGGAGGTCCTTCATGAAGAAGTTGCTTCAGGCTAAATATTTCAGTAGATTATATTTCCATTAGTCTTAGCTTCCACCATCCAGTTCTCAGACGCAGGTTCTTTTAAAAATCGTCGCCAAAATATGTAGTAATGAAGACGTCACGTAGTCCATGTATTAATCAGGTAGTTTTATTCAAGTAAGATGTTACCAGGTAGAGCCCCACCAGGAGCAGCCTTCCTGCTGCTCAGCCCATCTTCCACTGACACTTTCCACATCCAGGCATCCTCACATTCCATTACATCACCATGCACACCAACATACCACAGCTTATTCCCACTGGCTGAGAAGCAGGTATAACAGGGGCTTAGTTCTCGAAGAAGGGCTCCTGGATCGCCCACAGCCTCTCTGCCATCCAGATGAAGCAGGATTAAAATCGGGCAGGTGCAGAGCAACAGGCTCACATGTCTGCCATCTTTCGAGCTCAAGCCACGCCCCTTGCAAAACTCAAACTCTGACTTAAAAAAACACATTATCCTCCCATTTCTGTGATAGTAAGTTCTAGAATCTGTGAGGAGCCACAAACTTCCTTCCAACCAGCATGTCTCCAGGTCTCCCGAATAAAATGGTACCTCAATTGTATGGGTAGGCCTATTGCCCACAACAGGAAAGGGCCCAAAATGCAACTTGGATACATCACATTTTTCCACTCAGAACTCACCCTTTTTTTGCAAAGTTGGTAGCTGTGGATTTTGGGCCTTCGCTCAGTCAGCACCTATCAAAACTTATTTAGTCTACACATTTTTTAACACTGGACACCTGGGTGAATCTAGTGTGGGCTGACTTGTGTGGCTCTCATCAGGTTATTTACCCATAATACCTTGCAAACTTTAAATTAACTTTGACTAAAAAAACACATTTTCCTCACTTTTCTGTGATGGATAGTTTTGGAATTTGCAGCTAGCTTTTTTTTTGCAAAGTGGGTAGCTGTGGGGTTTGGGCCCTAGTGCAGCTGGCACCTAGGGAAGCCTATCAAAACTGCACATTTTTTAAAACTAGAGACCTGTTGGAATCCAGAGTAGGGTGACTGGCGTGCTTCGCTCCAAGTTTGTTTACCCATAATCCCTTGCAAACATCTTACTTTGACTAAAAAACACATGTTCCTCACATTTCTGTGACGGAAAGTTCTGGAATCTGTTGGAAGACACAAATTCCCTTCCATCCAGCATTCCCTCAAGTCTCTCAAAAACGACTGTAACTCACTTGCATGGCTAGGCCTAGTGCTTATGGCAAGAAACAGACCAATATGCAACATGGACACATCACCTTTTCTTACTCAAAACTGACCCTTTTTTTACAAAGGTGGTAACTGTGAATTTTGGGCCCTAGCTCAGCCGGCACCTAGGGAAATGTTAGAAATGTACCCTCATTCTTATCTTTTTCTTTTTATGTTAAATAACGCTTCATTCTATGGTAATATTGTTATATCTCTTTTTTTTGTTACTCTTTAATAAACTCAAACTTTAAAAAAAAGAAAAATGAAATGGGGTCTCTAGTTTGCAGTGGTTTTGCACTCTGTCCAAGTAGGGACCCTCACTCTAGGCAGGGTAACAGAGTCACACAGCTCAGATAACCCCTGCCATGGTAGCTTGGCACGAGCAATCAGGCTTATTTCAGAGGCAATGTGTAAAGCATTTGTACCTACACACACAGTAATACAGTGCAAACAATAAAAAAGGAGTCAACATCAGTTCAGAAAAATAGCCAATATGTATCTGAATAAAATAAGACCAAAACGACAAAAATCCAAAATACACAAGTCAAAATATTACTTTTAAAAGAACAAGCAAGTTTAGTCCATAGAAATCAAAGGATGCATTAGTTTTAGCACAAAGTACCTTAGATGAGCCAAAAATCAAAGACGGTGCAAGTTGCAGGGGAGGTGAGGCGCAGAAAAAGCAAAGCAATGCGTTGGTTCCTTACTACACAGGGGAGGTGATGCGTCAGTTCCTTACTGGCAGGGGAGGTGATGCATTGGTTCCCGGACACACAGCCCCGGTTCCTTACTGCGGCGTTGATGGAGAATCGTCGTCGAGGGACGATGCGTCAAAAATCCAGACACACTGCGTCGATTCCTCAGCCGCGAAGAAGGAGCTGCGCCGGAGTCACGCTTGGGTCAGAGCAGGTGCTATGGACGTCGGTGACACAGTGCTCGGGACTCACGCTGCGGCGATTCTTCTGACGCGCTGCGACAGCGCTGCGGTGAAAGCCATGGTCTAAGCTTCAAATGGGAACCACAGTTCAGGGCAGGCAGCAGCGATGCGTTGATCTTTTGCAGCGATGAGAAAACAGGAGCCGGGAGTCAATGTGTGAATTTTCTCCTTAAGACCACCAAGTTACACTTCCAAGGGCCGGGAAACTAGATTTGGCACCACCTGGCAAGTCAGGACTCTCAGCAGAAGAGCCCAGGCACTGGCAGGTGAAGTCTTTGATGGCCCTGAGACTTCTTAACAGGACGCAAGCAAACACAAGCCCTTGGAGAACCTTGGAAGCAGGATGTAGAAAGCAAAGTCCAGTCCTTTCACTCCCAGTACAGAAGCAGCAAGCAGCAGGCCAGCACAACAAAGCAACAGGCAGAGTGCCAGCCCCTCCTTCAGCATCCAGCTCTTCTTCCTGGCAGAATGTCCTCAGTCCACAAGTGTTCTGATTTTTGGTTGTCAGAGGTCCAATACTTATACCACTTTCTGCCTTTGAAGTAGGCAAACTTCAAAGGAAAGTCTTTGTAGTGCACAAGACCGTGCCTTTCTCTGACCTGTATCCAGACACACTACAGGGAAGTGGAGACAGCTTTGTGTGAGGACCGGCACAGCCCTATTCAGGTGTCAGTGACAGCTCCTCCCAACACTCTAGCTCAGGAAGGCCCATCAGCTGGTGATGGATATGCAAGGCACCTTGCATGACCTTTGTGTGACTGTCTACAGTGAATGCGCAAGAGCCTAACTGTCAGCCAACTCAGACGTGTATTCTACAGAAAGGCAGAGGCACAGAATTGTTATGCAAGAAAAGTGGCATTGTCAAACACGCAATTTAAAAATCAACTTCACCAAAAGATGTATTTTTAAATTGTGAGTTCAGAGACCCCAAACTCCAAATCTCTATCTCCTCCCAATGAGAAATTACACTTAAAAGATATTTCAAGGCAATCCCCATGTTACCCTACGGGAGAGATAGTCCTTGCAATAGTGTAAAACGAAATTAGCAGTATTTCACTATTAGGACATATAAAACACACCAGTACATGTCCTACCTTTTAACTACACTGCACCCTGCACATGGGGCTGTCTTGGGCCTAACTTAGGGGTGACTAACATGTAGTACAAGGGAAGGTTTGGGCCTGGCAAGTGGGTGCACTTGTCAGGTCGAAATCGCAGTTTAAAACTGCATACGCAGACACTGCAGTTGCAGGTCGGAGACAGCTTTGCAGGGCTACTCATGTGGATGGAACAATCAGTGCTGCAGGCCCACTAGTAGCATTTGATTTACAGGCCCTGAGCACACCTGGTGCACTTTACTAGGGACTTACTAGTAAATCAAACATGCCAATAAAGGATAAACCAATCACCAAAACATTTTACACCGGGAGCATATTATGCACGTTAGCACTGGTTAGCAGTGGTAAAGTGCCCAGAGTCCTAAAGCCAATAAAAATAGGTCAGAAAAAATAGAAAAAAGAAGTCAAAAAGTTTGGGGATAACTCTGCAAAAAGGGCCAGCTCTAAAAGGAAGCCTAGCAAACATGTATATTTTTGAAAACTAGACACCTTGGGTAATCTAAGGTGGGGTGACTTGTATGGCTCTCGCCATTTTTTTTACCCAGAATCCTGTGCAAACCTCAAACTTTCACTAAAAAACATATTTTCCTCATATTGCTATAATGAAAAGTTCAGGAATTGGCGGGGTGCCACAAACTTCCTTCCACCCAGCATTTCTCCAAGTATCCCAATAAAAATGGTACTTCACTTGTGTGGGTAGGCCTAGTGCCTGCAAAAGAAAAGGGCCCAAAACGCAACATGGATACATCAAATTTTTCCACACCAAAACTGACCCTTTTTTTGCAAAGTGGGTAGCTGTGGGTTTTTGGCCCTAGCTTAGCCGGCACATAGGAAAATCTAGCAAAGCTCCACATTTTTGAAAAGTAGACAACCTGGGGAGTCCAGGGGTGTGTGACATGCATGGCTCTTGCGAGGTAATTTTACCTGGAAACACTTGCAAACATCAAACTTTGGTAAAAAAGACACACATTTTCTTCACATTTCTGGGACAGAAGGTTCTGGAATCTGTGGGAAGGCACAAATTTCCTACCACCCTGAGTTTGCACATGTCTTCCAATAAGAACGCTATCAAACTTGTGTGGGTGGACTAAGAGATCACAACACAAAAGGCCCTAAAGCGCTATGTGGATAGATCAGCGATAGGGATAGCTGTCTCATTTTGGGTCATGCTCTGCCTCCACCCATGGAAACCCACCAACCACAGACATTTTTGAAAACTAGAAAACCACGGGACTCCAAGGTGGTTTGCCATACATGGATCCCACAAGGTTTTCCTACCCACAATGCCCCTCAAACATGAAACGTTGCCTAAAACCATGCATTTTCCTTACATTTCTGTGATAGAATCTGCAGGAATCCACAAAATTCCTACCACCCAGTGTTACCCCCACTTGTGCCAATAAAAACGGTGCCCCACTTGTGTGGCTGGGCCTTGTACCCGCGACGGAAACGGATCAAACCAAGGTTAATGGTAGTCCCCTGGCGAGGGCTCCCATTGACCTTGTTGTCGATGTTGGCATCGAGCACCCCTGCTGTGCTCCCTATAATGACATATTATTGTACCAAAATACATCCGGAACTGCCTGTAACTCCACCTGCAAGACAAAACAAATAGGTTATAATTCCCTGGGGTCCCTACCCTGGGGAACGCCGTGGACACCCTGTGGCAATGCTAGATTAGGGACAGGGTAGGTTTTCATGTGACTAGTAGGAAAAAAGAGTGGCGCACGTGGAGTAGCAGGCATATATACATGGATCGTGGTCTCCTCCATGCAGGACATGACACAGTGTTTGTGCGCGTGATGGGTGCCCTCTTATTTTGTTGCACTGCACGTGCCACCACATTCTTGCAGAGTCGTACCCTATGTAGACAAAGAAATTGGGCAGCTGCCAAGGATGGAATTAGCAGCTCATAGAGATGGAAGATGTTGGGGTACTGAGGAGCAGCGTGATTTAGGTGACCCCAACTAAGGTCCTTTGGACAAAAGCCCAATAGCTTCTTCCATTATACTTCACATTTGTGACCATATAAATGCCAAATAACAACAACAATATAATGATAGTGTTTGTCAGGAGGCTGAGATTGCTCTGCACCAAGTAGAAATTCTGCAGCAGCTGAATGCAAGCTGCTCCCTTGTTAGAAGACAAGTTGACACGAGGATCATCTTTGTCGTTAGGAGCTTGAGTGCGCGGTTGGTTAAAAGATATCAATTGTTACCAATATGTATAAAGAGGGGGCTTTGGCTCCACCCGAGAGGTGTATTTCTCACTCACCTCTTGCTATTGGCTGTTTGGATGCATCCTTCCCGCTGCCACATGTAATGTAAAAGTGACTACTTTACATTTAGAAAGTGCACTCAATCATTACACATTTGATTCTTTATATCATAGCTATATTGTATAATCATTTTTTTTAAAATTTCTTGTCACTAAATCACATTGAAAAGAAAACAGGTCTGTGATGAAGGCTCCATTGCCATCCAATGGAGCCTTCAACATAGACCTATTTTATTTCTATTTGAAACGAAGAAACAACGGGCACCTTACCAGGTCTGACCCTAGTATTCTAATGCATACAAGCACAGACATGCACAAGTGTATGCCTTCGTTTGCTTGCTTCGCAATATTAAAACCATACCTACCGGTTTTGGCAATGGTTGTTATAAGCTGGATGTAGTTATTTACGGCTATAAATTAGAAGGAATGTCGGAGGGAGGAGTTGCAAAGGTTGCCCGGTCAGTAGTCGGGGTGTGTAGCATTTGGCTTGATGCATTTTTGTCCAAATATTTCGGAGCCAATAATGAAAATGTCACGGTCTAATGTACATGTGATTGTTAGGTCCATTCCCATTAGATGGTAGCAAAATGGAAAATCTGCTTTCCGATTGGTTGTTATAATGTTTATGACCAGTCTGGCGCATTGACCAATCAGAACATGAGTGCCCGTGATTGGTTGATGTGGGTCCTAAAACTCTATGTTGTCGGCTCTTGCATATTTCTGCACTTATCATTATTACTGTAACATTATTGTGAAGATCAAAGCCTCACCCCACTTGTATATATCTGAGCTGACTTAAGCCTTGTAATTAAGGGACTCACTATATATGTAATAACGATCATCTTATTGCCACTATTTTTAATTCATGCTCGAGGTCTGTTCTTCCAAGCACTTTGGAACCATAGCCCAATTTGTAGAATGAGAAACTTTCGCGACCCACCTAGCTTTAACTGGACATGAGGTGGGGCGACTTTTTAATGTAATAGCAGACATGCTTTAAAAAAGCTGTGCAATACCAAAATAACATACTCTTTACAATTTGTTGCATTCCTCTGTAGCATCAAGTGCTTGTAAATGTTATGACCTTGACCAAGTTACAAATATATTACTGAAGTATCATGTGGTAGCTTTCTGTCAATTACATATAGCACATTTTCCATTGAAATGGCCACCAAATTTGCACAGACAAATAATTTTACTTATAAAACTATATACCACACAAAATATAATGTGTGGGAATCGGGGTTAAAATATTTATAATTTGTGTATCTGCAAGTAAAAGTGTCTTGATTTGCTTTGATCCTATAAAAATCTTTGTTTCCATCACACTTCAGAATTACTAGAAAATGTGCTTCATTGTTGATTTCCTTACGTTGGATAAATTCGGAAGGCATTTTATTTTTTGTTGTGTGTCAAAAAACTTGACATTCTACAGCCTTTCTTTTCAACCCAGCAAGTTTGTCATAGAGTTCACTTAAAAACCTCGTCTCACTTTGCAGTCAGAGAAAGAAAAGTAAACACCAATCCCATGTTAAAAGAATGAGCAGCAATTTGTCAGAGGACAGAGCCTGACATTTGACCTCTGTCTTTGAAACACAGCAAATGTAGCAAGATCAATACAAAATGTAAATGCATCTTTAATTATTGCTCTTTCACTAAAACCCGGCTGGCGACCCACCAGTGGGTGGCGACCTGCAGTTTAGGAAACACTGATCCATATTATTTTCAGAAATCTTTTTGTGAAAGGGGGAAACAGTCAATGTCCTCTGAAGCCCTGGGTATCCATAACTATTCAGTATACATCAAGGCTTGATGTTTAAGTGTTTGCAATGTAAATTATTGCAACTGCTGTTCTTCTGCTGCCTTTAAGTACTTTTCATAAACACAGAGCTAAAAATAAATCACAATGGTAATCTCTGTATTGCCATCTTTTTGATGATTAAGTTCCTGCAGACAGATATCTCTCAGCTGTCTTTTGTCAAAGATCTAATGTGTATTATATCCATGTTTAAACTGGGCTGGTGGTCAGCCCATTGCTTACCATTGGTTGGCTTGCTTGTCCTTCTAATTTGCTTGCTTCTTATTTGATGGCTACCCTTTCTCTTCTTGTGTTTGTCCCTTACCTAGAGCATAGCTTCTTTCCCATACTTTTGATTGGATAACATGTAAGTTCCACTACTCAAAATCAGAAAACAACTTTTTTCTTTTTCTTTCAGCACTCCATGGGAGTGCATGTATTTCCTTCCACTGTCTCTCGTATTCTTCTTCTCCCCTCAGAACTCACCCCTGCCAGCCCTACTCTGCTTTTTTTTGCTTTTATTAATTCCACCCAACTCTTCCATTGTTCCTCCTCCCCTTCCCGTCCCAATTGCTCCTGCTGCTAGGCAGCATTTACTTGCACCCCCTCTCCTCAACTGTTACGCCGTGGGCCGCATCATGACCCGCGGCGCTGCCCCTCCCTCCTCTTCGGGGGCACCATGGTACGGCACGGCGGCCCGCTGTTGCCTTTTTGGCGGCGTCGCGGAAAGCACCCGCGACGCCTGTTGGTTTGCTCTGTTGGGCACGCCGCGTACTTGCGCGGCCGCCCATCCATGTCATGAGGCACCTTGGGGCACTACACTTACCTGGTGTTGGCATCTGGTGATCCCCCTTCCTTGGGGGCCATTTTGTTGCTCTCCTCTTCACAGTCTTGCTCCCAGAAGGCAGTGGGGGAGGGTTACCTTCCTTCCTAACATGGCGATCTTCCTATACTGCACTTCACTCCTTTCCCTATCCAAGATGGCGACACCTCTCCTTCCTGTTTTGTCACTTCCTGTTCCTGTATGTCACTTCCTGTTTTTGCTGTATATAAGGGATCAGAACCTTTCCTTCCTTGCGTTGCAACACTCCTTTTCCTACTGGTGTGTCCTCGCTCCTTTTGGTTCCTTGACTCTTATTTTGGTGATCCCTTCCTTCCGTTGGCGCTCCTGGTTCCCTTGCGACTTCTGCTCCAGCGTGACTTCCAGTTTTTTCCTGGTTCCTTTTGGGCTCCTGGTCTTCCAGTGTTTTCTGGCTTCTTGTCTTCTCCTTCATTCCTGGAGTCTCATCATTATCAGAGGTTTTTTCCCTCCGGGGTTTTCCTCTTGGGACTCCTTCTGGAGGGCACTGGCTGCTTAGGCTTTCATTGTCGGCAGCACCGTGGCTACCAGAAGCGGTCGCCCCTATCTCAAACAAACCAGGACTTACAAGAACCGAAGTCAGGAATCATCCCAACGCCTCAAGACTGGTAAGAAAGACCCTAAACCAGACACTCAGCATGCTCCACCGTTGCCCTCTTCCCTCCTATTGCATTTTATTTTTTCTGTAATGGAGTGGCTGGTAGCTGCTGTTTGCTTCTAGTCTGCTCTTTTCTAAATAAGACAGTCTTGTGCATGTTTAATATTTTTTTTATAATTTACTGCTCCAAGGTTGGTGCCTACCACCTTGGAATGATAAATTAAAAAGAAAAAATTGTCACTGCAGCATCATGATGCATACATGACCATGCATGGTGACGCATGTGCATGCCTATGTTATCACGTGCATGAGTGATGTAGCAGGTATGCATATACATATTTTGCCCATGCTGAATAGCATGGGCAAAAAGCAATGGCAAAGCAAAAAGTCGAGACATATTGGCTTAGCAAACTGCAACACAGTAAGTCTCATAACCTGCCCATCCACCTGACTTGCATTGTGTCCCGTTAACTCCCCCCTTCTGCTGACTGGTGGTACTCACCCATTATCCTCTGCTTCAAAACATAATTTGCTACTGATGAGGACTTCCCAACGGACACGGAAATTGACATGTGGGGTGATTTTATCCAACATGTATATGATACTATTCCAAAGCGTTAGAGTGCATTTACAGGTCAGGCGATTACTCAAAGGGGTGACAAATATAATGCTTTTCAATGATCATGCTCGATAACTTAATTGTTATGACCTAAATTACTGCTGTTTATTTGTTTATGGTTTGGGACCAAGTACTCCTGTTGGACTAGATAAATTGTCATACATGAGCAGATACCAAGGTGAGATCACAAAAGGTCGACATGTAGCACAGATCTGCATGTCTGTAACTTGCTTATGTGATGCTGTAATGAAAATCAAGAAAAAATTGGTTAAAAAAAACTTTATTTGCAGGTTAACAAAGAAGGAACCGAACACTTCTCTTGTGAAAAAAATAATCTATATTGAAGGGTCATGTTAAAATGTCAAAAGATGCAGTAACAAGGTCAAGCTACATACCCGTAAAGTAGCTTTCATGTAATATGTGAGATCATAAGCAGTGCTTTGCGGGGTCGTAAGTTATAGTTAGTTCAAATAACTATAATTGCTGAATTTCACTGGTTTTGTATGAGGGAAATCTCAGCCTAACTATAACGTCCCTGTAACCTTTGTTTTTTTCAGTGAATTTCTAAGTTTTTTCAAATTCTATTTCCTAACTATAACGTCCCTGTAACCTTCGTTTTTTTCAGTGAATTTCTAAGGTTTTTCAAAATCATTTTCCTAACTATAACGTCCCTGTAACCTTTGGTTTTTTTTAAGTGAATTTCTATAGTTTTGTAACTAGTAGTCGCGTTTGCAGAGTGGTGGAAAAAAGGTGCGGGGCCTCCAACCAGCTCTCAGGAATCCTGCTGTATGGGACTTACTGGAGGTAACAGGAGAGCTTCTTGACCCCAAGGTCCCTCATCATCCAATATGACTTCATCCCTCAACAAGAATTGTGCCAGAAGGCACGTTTACAGAGTGGTGGAGAAAGTGGGCGTGGCCTCCAAAGTCCTCACACCAATCGTGCTCTGGGAACTTACTGGATGTAACAGGAGGGGTAGTTGGCCCCCAAGGACCCTCAGCAGCTAAGGAGACATCATCCCCCCACCAGCAGTGCCCCAGGAGGCATGTTTGCAGAGTGGTAAGGAAAGGGGGCATGGCCTCCGAAGAACTCTCAGCAATCCCACAGTGTGGGGCTTACTGGAGGTAACAGGAGGGCTTGTTGGCCCCCTAAGACCATATGGAGCCAAGGGACTTCATCCCCCAACCAGCAGTGCACCAGAGGACGCGTTTGCACAGTGGTGGGGAAAGGGGGCGTGGCCTCCGAAGTCCTTTCAGAAATCAGACTGTGTGGGACTTACTGGAGGTAACAGGAGGGTTTGTTGGCCCCCAAGGACCCTCAGCATCCAAGGGGACTTCATTCCCCAACCAGCAGAGAACCAGGAGGCGCATTTGCAGAGTGGTAGAGAAAGGGGGAGTGGCCTTCGAAGACCTCTCAGCAATCCCACATTGTGGGACTTACTGGAGGTAACAGGAGGGCTTGGTGGCCACCAAGGACCCTCTGGATCTAAGGGGACTTCATCCCCAACCAGCAGTGTGCCAGGAGGCCCGTTTGCAGAGTGGTGAAGAAAGGGGACGGGGCCTCCTGGGACTTGCTGGTCTTTTTTTAATATATATATTTTTTATTTTTCCAGGTAGGGGGCCACCGGAGAGGGTCCACGTGGCCCCCCCTTCCCTGGGCCAATTTTGGTCCCGGGACCCCATCCCCCGGTGCCCAGGCCTATTTTGAATAGGTGAGGGTGCTGCACGGCCCCCCTCCCCAAGCCGAATTTGGCCAAGGGGACGCCACCCCACCTGGGGCCGGCCTTTTAATTTTGTTTTTATTATCATATGAAAGGGAGGGAGACCAAGCGGACCTCACTTCCAGGCCGATTTCGGCCCAGGGAGCCCATCCCCCGGAACCCAGCCTTTTTATTTTTAATTTAAAAAAAATAATAATGGTAGGGGGGACACACGGCCCCCCATCCAGGCTGATTTTGGCCTCAGGGACCCCATTCCCAGGGCCCGGCCTCAATTGTGGGTGCCCTGGTCCCAACCCAGGAAACCCACTGCCAATGTTGGGCACCAAGGGGGGAGCCTCAGGGCCCCCGCAGTCCCAGTCAGCTCCCTGCCTCCTGCGGGAGCCAGCATTGCTTAGACATAGAGGAAGCTGCAAACATTCAGCCCCCTCTCTGTCAAAGCAATTGAGCTCACTTTCAGCAAGCTAGAGCATTTTCTATGCTCTTGCTTGTTGAAAGCAAGCACAGTTTGGCTTGGCAGGAGTAGTAAAGCTCCCGCCAAACCATAGCAAACAGCTATGTCCCAGGGATGGGCACCCCGGGACATAGCAGGAGCCGGCCCTAGGATGTGGCGGTCCCCAGGGCCATCTTTGGCTCTAGGAGGGGGGCCGCGCAGCCACCCTCCTTTGTTTCATTTAGCCCCAGGGAGGTGTTGGTCCCTGGGTCCAGGGGTCTGCAATGGACCCCCTCTATTATATTATTTGAGCCCCGGGGAGGTGGTGGTCCCCGGGGCTGCGGGAGGGCCATGTGGGCCTTCCGTATTTCTGTGGTATTTGCCCCGGGGAGGTGGCGGTCCCTGGGGCTGAGGGGAGTCCACGTGGCCCTCCATTAATGAAAGTTAAAGCCCCAGGTAGGTGATGGTCCCCGGTGCTGTGGGGGCCATGTGGCCCCCTGCATTTATTTTGGATAAAACCACAGGGAGGTGCGGGCCCCGGGGCAGCGGGTGTCCGTGCACCCCCGCATTATTTAAGTTTAAAGCCCCAGGGAGGTGGCGGTCCACGGGGCTGCAGAGGACCCCATATGAGCCTCCCCCACACTAATTTAACAAATAGCCCTGGGGAAGTGGTAGTCCCTCAGGCACGGGGGTGCCGCATGGGCACACCCGCATTATTATAAAAACTGCCCCCGGGATTTGGGCCACCCGGGGGATTCATGCAAAAAGATGCATGGGAGTCTGCAGGTTTTTTGTAAAAAAAATTGCCATAGATCCGTGGGTCCCCCTGCAAATTTGCAGCAAAGTTCAATTAAAAAAAATGCTTTTAAACCCTGGCAGGGTCCCTGTGGGACCCCTCCCACCATATCTGGGGGGGTCAGGGTATTCCTACCCTGCTTCTTTTTCTTTATTTTTTGTTTTTTTTGTGGGACTCGGCTTTAAGCCGAGTCCCAGATGGCTGCCAACACGTCCTGGTTGAAGTGTTGAAAAGCAAAAAAAAGTGTTGGCAGCCAATCAAATTTCAGTAGGATCTGGCAGCCAATCAAATTTCAGTAGGATCTGCGAGTCTACTGCAAGGACTCACGTCCCCAGATCTCTATATTTTTCAAACTTAACTATTTCAAAAACTACAGAACGGATTTATACCAACTCACAAAAAGCACGCTTTCTGGACTAACATTTATCTTTCTGCCAAATTTGGTGTATTTCCATTCAGTGGTTTGGGCTGTAGTCGTGTTCAACAAATGAAAAATCCCCATAGACATAACACGGAGAAAAGGCGTTTTGGGACCCCCCCCATTTTTCTCGGCCCCTGTTTGACAGATCACCCTGAAACTTTCAAACCAGCAGCTGAACCAAAAAGGGGAAGTTTTCTGAAAATGTTGTGAAGATTCGTCAAGCGGCACCAAAGTTATTGGCCTGGTGGTGGGGTCCCACAGAGTCCCTGCCGCGGGCCAAACATTTTTTTTTTCCAATTTTGCCACGATTTTGTGGAGAATCCACAAATCTCCAGTAAAATTGAAAAAAAAAAGTGTGGGCTATGGCTCTTGTTTTATATATCCCCCTCCGGGTAGGCCAAGTCCTGGGGGCGGATTCATTATGATAATGAAGGACGGAGCACATGCGGCCCCCCTTCCATGGCCGATTTCAGCCCTAGGGACCTGACCGTGCAATCAGAAGGGAGGGGTCATTAATGGCAGTAGGGACCCCATCCCCTAGGCACAGCTAGGCCCCGGGGTGCCCACCCCTGGGGACATAGCGGTTTCCTTGTGGCAGGGAAACCTCTGTTTGCTCTTGCTTGGAGGGAGCAATTTAAAGCTGTCATCAAGTGAGAGCAAACAGTAAGTCCACGCTCAGCGGGCGGGAGCAGGAAAAATGCTCCCGCCCACTGGGAGCAGACTTTTCATCTGTTTCCCTGCCCGCTGTGAAGCGGCGGGCAGGGAAACAGATGAAAAAATTGCTCCCACATGCAGTGAGCAGCATTTTTTGCTGCTCCCTGCGTGCGTGATCCATGCCGCTGAAGGTGAGGATCTGCCTGGGGCCTCGGGGACATTGGGGCTTCCCCCCAAGGCATCTTTGTAGTCTCATCATCTTCTCTATATTAGGATTCATGTTATCACAGATTTCTGGAAGAAGACGCTTGAGGAACACTCACTTTGACGAAATTAAATGCCACAAGGTCACTGGAGATGTTTCCTCGTGGTCCCTTACCAAGTTGTAGTGCAGAATTTGCACTAGACATTTGCCCAACAAGGTAGCACTTACTAATTAACCAGTAGAAAGTTCTACAGTTCGGTAGACATTTTGTGCAAAACTGTGGACTTTTGTTGGATAAACGGGCAGGTGAAGTTCCGTTCTGGCCCTGATGCTTATTTCATAGAAATTAAACCTCAACGGGAAGCACTTACAAATATCAACATAGCAGATACCCCAGTTGAAGCTACACTTCTGTATAGGAGAAATGATCCTAACTTCTTGGGCTTGGCCAAAGGAAAGCAAGTGTGTTTTCTTGGCAATCCCACTTTGAAAAACTATCTGAAGTCTTTGATGCAAGTAAATGCATTGTTGATCTATCGGAGCGCAATCTCTTCTGTTGTTTCTTGTTGTCTCCTGGTGAGAGCAGAGTGCATGATTCTCCCTTTAAATTAATATGGGTATGCAAATGCGCAAAATCACTTGCAGGCTTTGCCTATTAGTCTCGCCCTGTCCACCTTAGTAGTAGACAAAGGTCTTCACGCCTTTTCCCATGTTGATGGGCAGCTTACCTAAAGGCCACATGAGTGCGTATCCCACCGATTTTGGTGACGTGTTCTCGATGCATAGGAATGTGAGGATATCTCCACCAAACAAAGAAGCACTTCTTTCATACAGTTAAGAGGAAGTACCCTTGTTTAGTGGAGATTCACCTCTTGGTAGTCTCGTCGTCTTCTCTATAAGAGGATTCATGTTATCAAAGACTCCTGAAAGAAGACGCTCTAGGAACAATCACATTGCCAAAATTAAACGCACACAAGGTCACTGGACACGTTTCCTCATGGCCCATTATGCAGCTGTAGAATGGAATATGCACTAGACATTTATCCAACGAGGTACCACTAACTATTTAACCAGTAAAAAGTACTCCAGTTAAGTAGACCTTTTGTGCAAAACTGTAGACTCTTGTTGGATAATCAGGCAGGTGAGGTTCTATTCTGGATCAGTCACTCACACAGCTACTGACACACCCACACATCCACTCAAACACCCACTCACATCCACTCACAGACCCACAAAGCCACTTGCACACCCACTCACAAACCCATACAGTCACTCACACACCCATTCACAGATCCACAAAACCACTCACATACCCACTCACAGACCCATACTCCCACTCACACACCCACTCACATACCCACTCACACACCCACTCACTGACCCATACAACCACTCACACATATACTTACAGACCCATACAGCCACTCATACACCCACTCACAGATGCATACAGTCACTCACACACCCACTCACAGACCCATACAGCCATTCACAAACCCACTCACACACCCATACAGGAGCTCACACACCCACTCACAGACCCATACAGCCATTCACAAACCCACTCACACACCCATACAGGAGCTCACACACCCACTCACAGACCCATACAGCCATTCACACACACACTCACTGGCCCACACACCCACTCACACACCCTCAAAACTACTCACGCACCCACTCATACACTCATACAGACACATGCCTACTCACAGACTCATATAGCCACTCACACCCAGTCGCCGACCCATACCGTTACTCACACATCCACTCACAGACACATACAGCCACTCACACACCCACTCACAGACCAATACAACAACTCACACCCCCACTCATAAAGGTTACAGGTTACGGTTAGGAAATACAATTTTAAAAACCTTATAAATTCACTAAAAAAACAAAGGTTACAGGGACATTATAGTTAGGAAATAACATAAAAACATAGAAATTCACTGGAAAAAACAAAGTGATGTCACTGACCATGTCGTGAGTGATGTAATATGTGCGGTCATAAGCAGTGCATTATGGGGGCGTAAGTTACAGTTAGCTCAGGTAACTATAAATGCTGAAATTTTATGGTTTTCTATGTGTAAAATCTGAACCTAACTATAACCTCTCTTTGACCTTTGTTTTTTTCAGTGAATATATATATATATATGTTTTAGAACAGCTTATGGGTAACATGGATATTGCCCGGTGCTACAATCTCAGTTACTGGTCCCCACCAGAATATAGCATGTTACTACGCATGCTATTACATCGCGTTCTATTACAACGCGGTCGTTACAACGACCGCGTTGTTAGAACGCAATACCTTTACATCGCAAGTCATTAAATCGACTTGCTGTAGGGTGCGCGCTGGACTTAGGAATAGTATAATTTACTATTCCAACTCCAGCGTGCGCAACAGTAGGGAAGGTGTTGGAATAGTAAATTATACTATTCCTTAGGTTAGGGCGCCCCCTACAGCAAGTCGATCTAATGACTAGCGATGTAAAGGTATCGCGTTCTAACAACGCGGTCGTCGTAACGACTGCGTTATAAAAGGAACGCAATGTAATGGCAGCGTTGTAAATGCTGTTTCCCCCCCACCAGTACATTAATTATGATACATAAACAGTATTACTGAGAAATTACCAACAATAAACAATAGAAATTCTTGAAATGATTTCTCATGTCATTCTTTATTTACATTCTTTCGATGAGTCATTTAATACAGCACTACAGCCAACTCGTGTTTCACGCCCACTCGCGCTTCTTCTGGGCTTTGTGGTTTATATTTGTGATTCATCGAACTGCATCTTCCCTAATGAGTCAAATCTTCAGTCTGCTGTATCTACTTTAGTGTCACCCTACTGTCAAGGAGGTGATTATTCAACACCTCTCCACTAGGACCTATTTTTATGTCACAACTGCACCTTCCACATGATCTTCATAATGATAGTAAGTAGTAACCTAAAGCAATTTCTCATAAATCAGATTCCAGCGTGCGTCCAGTCAGGTCGGTTAGGTAAGATGTCACTCCCCCTGATAAGGGATACGCAGCTATCTCACAGCATGACTGCCCTCCCAACCGGTTTAAGGTAAATGCACCTTAAACGGGACGGGAGGGCAGTCACCAGTAGGTAGTCATAGTTAGGACCATGTTTTCATAGGAAAAGTGTTTTTTGACTTGTCTATACCTTTAGTGCCGTTTGACGAATCTTCACAAAAGTTTCCAAAACAAGTGCCCCGGTAATTCTAGCTATGCATGGAAAGTTTCGGGGTGATCCATCAAGCGGGGGATGAGAAAAAGGGGGGTCAAAAAAGTGCATTTCCCATGTGAATTCCTATAGGAGTTTTGAACACGACTACAGCCCGAACCGCTGGACGGAATCACACCGAATTTGGCAGAAAGGTAGCTTTTGGTTTGCAAATCATGCTTTCAGGTAGGTCTTGGTTCACAAAGTGACATCTTTCTTAATTGGTGTACATCCGTTCAGTAGTTTTGGAGCTATTAAAGTGAAAACCAAATGTGTATATCTGGGCGGAGCCTAGGCACAGATCTCATGATGGGATCTGATTGACTGCCAACACTTTAACCAGGAAGTGTTGGCAGCCATCTTGGGATCAATATACATGATAGTACCCCAATGAAATGCATTGTAGTGAATGGCAGGTTTTGAGAGTCCCAAAAGGGAGAACTATAAAGGGTGATATAAGATTTTAGTTACAATATAAATCAATTGCTGATGGTACCATACTAATTTTAGGACTTGTGGTGTGTTCTAAGGTGATTTAATCCTGTGAAAAAAGCCTTCTGCTGGGAGTTTGTGAATCATGTTTGAGAGAAAACTGTTTTCTCATGATTTTCCCATAGAGGTTGTGGAAGGTGCTCCTGAAGCTAAAATGAAAGCATATTTTCTGTAAATTCACACTATCTTTCTCAGCCATATGAAAATGAAGTCTGACATTTCAGTAAATCACGTACTTCCAACAGGAGCAGCCTGTCAGTTGATTTCCTTGTGTTCTACTGAAGCCTCCCAGAGTGTTCTAATAAACAACTAAAGCGCTAACAGTGTTACTTATGACAATAGTATGGCACACCTGAAGCCATGTTGATTGAATCAAACTGGTAAAACTTAAAACATTTAAATTAAAAAGGAACAAAATGAGGGGGGTCAGTGTGTCATAGAAATTATGGTTAGTGATGTAGAAAGAAAAATTAGGTCACATTTTAAGTGAGTTCTCAAATATCTTCCTCCTCTATTTCATTAAAACACTCTGCCATGCAGACTGAAACATGCACATTCAACAGCAGCAGCAGACTGCCAGTTAACTCCTTGGTGATCATCAGCTTTGCTACAGTGTTCTAATGAGCAACTAGAGTGCTAACATTCTGAATTTATGCCAAAAGTGTGGCACATCTGAACGCCATCTTGATGAAATCAAAGTAGAAAACTGAAAGCATTTTCTACAGAGGATACTGCAGCAAATGGGGAAATTAGGGAGCTTCATAACAAATAAGTCTCCCAAGATGGCCACCAGAGACAAAAAAGCCCAAATGTAGCACAAATATCACCCAAATGTAGCCCAAGTATAGCCCAATGACAGAAGTGCGCAAAACACTTAATTTTATTACAAGACACGGAGGCTGCTGTTATGCAGTCTGTTCTTGCTTTAATTTTCACAGCAGCCAAGCAAGAACTATGTTTCCCAGAAAAACTAAAAAAAAACAACTTCAGTATGACATCACAATGAATAAACCAATCGGATGTTGAGCAACCCAATAATTATGTTGACTGCCAACAACAAGTCCTCTTTTCTTGCTGCTCGCAGTCAAGATACGTATTTTATTTCCCTGTCAGAATATTCTATGTATGGTACAGGCATTTACTGATGTTTTTTATTTCATGGTTATAACTGTTTACTTGGTGTTGCTGTGTCATGTGCGTCTTGCGCTCGCTCTGTAGCTCCTGCTTCCCATAACGGTCATTCTTACCGTTTGGGAGGTTTCTTCTGTCAGCTGTTTTGCTGTGCACAGCGCTATTCATTTCACCTCAGAAACCTTGCGGTCCGTCTGCTTTCCGGCCGCTTCCTTTGTTCTGCCTAGAGTTACCTTTCGCTCGCATGGACCTTCATCATTGCGGTCCGTTTTCCCTAGTGTGGCATTCTCTGCCTTTCTCTGCCACTCTTCGTGAGTCTGCCTTCAGCAACTCCCCTTTAACTCTTTATACACTCCCCCTGTTGCTTTAGGTTTTTATTAACCCTTTATTTTCTGGTTTTATCTTTCTCATTAGGATTCAAATACTGGTTTAGCATTTTTATCATGTCTGAAGAGGAGGACTCCCAACAGTTTAAGGATAATTTAAAGTCTTTCATTAAAAACTCTGTAAAGCAGGCTGTTTCAGTCTCTATGTTAGATGTTTCTAAAACCTTAGAAGCTTCTTTATCTAAAACATTTGCTTCAAATAGGAAACGCCCTGCGACCTTGGGGTCTTTTAAGGGCATTTCCATAAGAGTTGGTCCTTCTCCCCCGAGAGGTTTCAAAATCGAGCCCTCCCTCCTCCCCCTTACTATTTTCCCATTTAAGAGACACTGATGAGGACAATGATGGTGTCTTTGATGATACAGATAATTTGGATGGATCTGCTGATCCAAATATTTATGGCCCTCCGGAGAAAAGGCGTAAACATTTCTCTTCTTGACAGTGGTGCATCTCACCCTGTGTCTCAAGAGTTAGTGGACCACCTTGGTGAGCCCATGTTTAATCCCTCTTTTACTCTCCATCCTAACTCAACCGATAACAAGTCTGGAGCCGAACGGCCCGGACTTCACACACACACACGTCCCTGTTAAGGAACTACACTTGTACGGGATCCTAAATAAATTAAAATAGAGAGCTGCTGATATTTTCTTTAATCTAGCAGTAGTATATGCGTTACTACAGATCTTTGGGCGATCCTTAATAGGGAGAGCGCCTTATTACACCCTGCAACTATATAGACTTCATGGTGAAAGATAGCATCATCTGGCAACAGTGCCATTTACAGGCACACTGATTGATAAGTTCCGGCTTGGACTGTCACGCCACGAAGGAGGACGGACCCCAGAATAAATTTGGACATATTAGCCTTGATAAAGTCGTAGGGATACTTCCCCAAGACAACAAAACCCGTGTTGGCTAAAGGAGGCCTAACAGAAAAAAGAAAAACCCAGAAAATAAATCCAAAAGTCAAGACAAGAATATTACTGTGTTCATTGTACTGAATATCCTGAATGAATGTGATGATGTGAATTGAGTGTTCCTCATGAGGTTAACTATTGGTATTCAGTCCTAGGATGGGTAATAGGGGAGTAGGGTGCATCTTCCCATCATTTGAGAGCACAGCGGACCTAAACCATGTTCATTTAAAACTATATGGTATAGTTATATGAGCGCCTCAGACCTCACAAACACCCAAGTGTTAGAATCACCTCTTTTATTTTCCACCCTAATTCAACCGAGTGGTTCCCTGCTGACCATGTGGCAGAGTATGTTTCTTTTTATTTGCGTAATACCCTGGATAAATCTACCAGGAATAAACAAAATCCGAGTGCCACCATCCTTCCCTTCCTAATATTATCACTGCTACTCCTATTATTGACCTCAACATGCTTATGTTTTCCCCAAGTTTGGAAGGATCCAAAAAAAGGAGTTGATAGATTTGGCTGAAGAGGCAAAGACGGAGGGTACTCTTATTTTTCCTTGTACCCATTCCAATTGGGCCCAGCGGGGTATTGCATTTTGGGTAACACCAATATGCATATTTCTTTAGAAAGAAGAAAAAGCCTGTTATTAAAGATTGACCCTAAACTGGATTCTCTGGCATTTAAAGAAGAGGGTCCCTCTGCCAAAGGACTGTTATTAGGTGACTCTTTTATCAAATCAAATCAAATCAAACATACTTTATTCGGTTTTCACATATAAAACCATAAAAGTGTTCTAAAAAACCATACATGGTATAAAAGGATCTGGTACAAAGTATTTATACAGACGTCACAAGAAAGACAGTCTTCCCTAAAATCTCATACAATGCATAAAATATGATATAAAGTGCATGTGCCATAAATCATTTGAGATAAAAAGGCAGTTAGAAGGATGAGTCCAGGACCTCATCTAAACTATATGTGTCATCAAGGTAACTAAAGTGAAAGCATGCCCTTAAAGCCACTTTCATTTAATCAAGGCAAGCTCTAAGCTTCACTGCAGATTTTAGGAAACTAAGAACAAATAAAATAGAATCTCCATGCAACAGTTGTAAATAAATAAGGGCTGGGCGCACCTGCTTAAATTCCAACCTCCTTAAAATAGGGATGATAAAAGCTTTCCAGGGGGTCACATAATATTTGCAAAATATTAAAAAATGAAGCATGTCCTGTGGAGACTCACCGTCGCAGCCACAGGGTTCTAAAATCTGGCCTCTACTACTCCCCCGTGGCAGGGCCAACAGGAGGTGGAAAAGATCCAAACGGAACCTAGTCAGTAAAAAGCGTTCATAGGTGCTGAAAGGCCAAAGGAGATATGGCTCAATCAATTGTGTTGTTTTCAAAATTAAAAATTTACGAACGCTGGGTTTCCCTAATTCCAGCTCTTCCCTCTCTAGTTTCCTTAAGCTGCAGAAAGACTCCCTGGCCCACCCCAGATCCTCCTTAGTCACTGATTCTGGGTTTGTAAATAATTCAACTCTTCCCAATCTTTTAAAGCTGCTCTTTATATATCTAAGCCAGGGAATGTAATGGGCATAATCAAAAGAGCCATACACTCCTTCAGGATCAATCGACTTAAGGACGATCCTTCATTCAGCCAGATTTTCAGCCAAAATGTTAGGGGGCGAAGAGCCAATAAGTCAAAGAGATAGGGCACCCCCAGTTCTTCATGTACCACCATGTTAGACATTCTCCAGGGCACACCTAACAGACGTTTCAGGAATGTATTCTCAGCCACTTGTAACCCGTCCATAGTGACATGACCCCATATTTCGCTACCATAGGAGGCTTTAGCGACACACTTAGCCTGATATATCTTTAAAAGTGCCGCAATTTTATCAAAGAGTTAGGCAAATATGTCTCTACCTTTGCCACCATGAATAAGGCTCAGACGTCTCTTAAAAATATTTTTTCCTCTTGGTTTTTCGCCGGGACTGGCAAAGGTGGGAGCCGCTCTGCCGGTCGCTCCTCCATGAGATGCTCCTTTAACCAGCAAGACCAATCCAACTATTATTCAGGATACAAGCCTCAGTTCTACCCCTGCTGTGCCAGAGGCTACAGGATCAAAGGAGAGCAATATTCTGGTAAGTGCTTCCATTTCTGGCCTTCCTCCCGTAGGAGGCATACTGGCTTTATTTCTCAATGCATGGCTTTCTCTTTCAACAGATCCCTGGGTAATCAAGTCAGTTCAGGGGTATCTCATAGAGTTTTACCAACCCCCGGTCCAATTTGATCTCCCTTCCTCTTTGTTTCTCCCAAGAGCAAAACAGCCTCATACGCAACGAAATTCAGTGTCTTCTCTCCAAACAGGTTGTAGAAGAGATTTTCTTCATCCTTTGGGATTCCTCAGCACTATTTTTCGTGTTCAGAAAAAGAACAAGTTTAGTTTAGTCCTAAATCTAAGAAATTTCAATAATTTTGTAGTGGACCATCATTTCAAGATGGAGACCATATTACATCTCAGAGATATTCTCATTCAAGACGATTGGTTGGTCCGACTGAATCTTCAGGACACTAATCTTACTATCCCTATTCATCCTTCTCACAGGAAATATCTCCAGTGTCAATGGGAAAAGTATTTTTATCATTACAAGTTCCTCCCTTCGGTCTGCCTTCGGCCCCTTGGTGTTTCACCAAAATTCTCTGGCCAGTGGTAGCCTTTCTCAGAGCTCAGGGTATTCGTCTCATCATTTATCTTGACGTATTCTCATCATGGCCCAGGACAAAAATCTTCTTTTGACTCATCTACATCTTTTCCAAAATCTTCAGTTTTGTTTAGGCTTTCTGGTAAACTTACAGAAGTCGGTCCTGCTCCTGTCTCAACAGTTGGAATTTCTCGGTTTCCTGATCAACACTTCCCGATCTATTCTTCAACCTCCACCACACAAGGTACCTCGTATAAAAAAGGTTCATTCCCTAACTCATCCTTACTTCTCCCTCAGGTCTTTGGCCCGATTGGTGGGCCTTCTGGTCTCCTCAATTCAAGCTATCTTTCCGGGCCCTCTACATTATCGGGTTGTTCAACGCTTGAAAATTCAGCATCTTCACAGAGGTCTTGCCTACTGGGACCCCATTTCCCTTGATCAAGAATCCACAGAAGAGCTTCTTTGGTGGCTTCAACTTCTAGATGCCTGGGATGGGAGAACCATTCTCTCTGCCGCCCCAGATCTTGTATTAGAATCCGATGCAAGTAGGACAGGTTGGGGTGCAAGATGTGGTCAGTTCTCGACTGGAGGTGTATGGTCTCTGAAGGAGTCCTTCTTGCAAATCAACAGTTTAGAGATGCTTGCAGGTTCTTTTGACATCCAGTCATTTACCAAGGAAAGAGTAAGTTGCACCATCCTTCTTTGCATGGACAATCTGACTGCAGTCAGACATATCAATTACCTCGGAGGCACATGGTCCAAGGTTCTGGCAGATCTTGCCAAGCATCTTTGGGATTACTGTCTACAATGCAATCTTTCAGTGCGAGCTGTTTACCTTCCAGGGAAGTTAAATGTAGTGGCAGACTGGTACCCCAGGTACCTACAGGACTCCAGCGACTGGCAGTGGCACCCTTCAGTGTTCAATCGACTTTCTTCCATCTTCAGTACAATGTCAATAGATCTCTTTGCTTCTCGCCTCAACACTTAACTCTCGTCGTTTTTCAGTTGGAGACCAAATCCTCAGTCCCTGGCTACCGATGCCTTTCTCTAATCTTGGCCTCAGACTCTTCTTTATGCTTTTCCTCCTTTTCTTCTCATTGCACGAGTTTTGGCTCAGGCTCGCAGACAGCAATCTTCTCTAATTCTAATCACTCCATTTTGGCTAGCCCAACCCTGGTATCCTACTCTATTGGAAATGGCATCAGATTTTCCGATCTGGATTCCCCTTTTTCCCAATTTACTGCTCAGTCCCCTGGGTCATCCACCTGTAATTTTAGACGGCTCTCTGATTCTCATTGCATGGAAGATTTCAGGTCATCCTGGAGAACCCCAGGAATTTCGGAAGAGGCTATCTGACTCATGCAACAGTCATGGGCTCCTGGTACCTCAAGGATTTACAATTCCGCCTGGCTCGTCTGGTGTAGCTGGTGTATGGACATGAATTCAGAACCCTTATCAGCCAATGTCACTTTAATTGTCAACTTCTTAGCTTTCCTATTCTCTCAGGGTAAAGCATACCACACTATCATACGTACAGATCCACTATTTCATACGAGCATCATCGAGTGGATGGCAGACCCGTTGGCGAACATCCCTTAATTTGTCGTCTGTTAAAGGGAGTAAGGCATGTTAAACCTCCTGTTCCCAAGTATAATACTATGTGGGATGTCAATTTGGTGATTAAATTGTTTATTTCATGGCAAGCTAATGTTTCATTCTCTCTCAAACAACTTTCTGCCAAGCTTTCTATGCTTTTATGTCTGATCTCTTTGAAACGTGTTTCTGATGTGAAAGCTTTGGATGTCTCTTCTTTTCACTATTCTTCTCTTGGTATCCCATTTCAAGTTCACAGACGTATTAAAACTAATTTATCTTCCATTCATAATCCCTTTTTTCCTTCTCAACCCAAATTGTGTGTTGGAAACTGTTTAAAACGTTATGTGGCTCATACTGCAGATTTGAGATCCCCTTCCTCTTCTCAATTACTTATTTCCTTTCAAAAACCCCACAAATCAGTTTCTTCTCCCACACTTGCCTGCTGGGTCAAGTGGATTATGTCCCTTGCTGGCATTATTATTGAATCTTTTGGCACCCATTCAGCTAGAGGAGCCATGGCTTCTCGGGCTTTCGGGGACAGGGCTTCTTTGCATGATATTCTCAAATCTGCAGATTGGTCAAATGTGAATAGTTTTAGAACTTTTTATTGCAAACCTATTGCTCATGTTTCTGATTCTGTTATTACAATGCTTTGAACATGCATAATAGGAGCCTCCGTGTCTTGAAATTGAGATTGGTGTCCTAGCCTTGGTGTCAGGCTAGATCTAATTAAAGACACGGGGCGAGCATTATCCCACCACTATCTTTTAACTCTCCCTACTGTTGTTTTTGGCAGTGCAAGCTCCTTCCACCAGCACTTCCTCCTAATCTGGATGGGACAGCTTTTCCCTTACAGGATTCAGCTCCTCTCCTTGGATTTCCATCCTCATGTGGTTGGCATCATCAATATATCTTCACGGACTGCTTCTCGGACCTTTTTATCATGTTGTTTACCTTCTATTTAGTTTTAATTTTCTCTTCCTTTATGTTTAACTTCTCGCTGCCACAAAAGAGGACTTGTTGTTTGCAGTCAACATAATTATTGGGTTACTCGACATCGGATTGGTTTAATTCATTGTTGTGTCATACTGTAGTTGTTTTTTCTTTGTTTTTCTGGGGAACGTAGTTCTTGCGTGGCCGCTGTAAAAGTAAGGCAAGAATAGAATGCATAATACTCGCCTCCGTGTCTTTTTTTAACAAAATCTAGCCTTTCTCACACCAAGGCTAGGAAAATCTCAATTGTTTTGTTTTTTTGCAGTTTTATATAGCGCAGACTTGACCTGAAGGTATAGGAGTGCTTTACATGAGCATCAGTTACATTACACAAGGACACATTCATTTTGGTTTTAGTCACGGGTAGATTAAGTGATTTGCCCAGAATCACAGGATGTCGAGCTGATGCCGAAACTCGAACCTGGTTCCCCAGTTGCAAAGTCTGCAGCTCTGGCTGTAATGCCACATCCTCTTCCTTAAGTGTAACATATAATCAAGGGCCATATGTATGAAGCCAAATTGCGATCGCAAACGCTGAAATTTGCAGAATTTCAGCGTTTGCGGTCGCAATTTAGGCAGTGTGCAATGTAGCACACAAAAACCCACTCGCAAAATAAGGAATCGCAAAATTTGCGATTCCCTATTTTGCAAATGCATTTAAGGAATCCTAAATTGCGATTCCTTAAATGCAATGTAGGAAGCACCCAAGTTGTGCGATTTTGGCTTAACCGCGGCGCGAATTCCGCCGCGGTGCAGCGGTTTTAATCAGTGGGCGGGGCCGCGTCGGCCAACGGACATGCGCAGCACTACGGAGGTAGTGCTCGCGATGGCCGTTGGCCGACGGGAGCACTTAAGGGGTTATGGAATCGCAAATTACCACCAACTTCAGGTTGGTGGTAATTTGTGATTTCTTTGAAAAATGCACTTTTTGCATTTTTTAAGTGCCATGTGGCGCACATGCCTATTTCAGGGGTGCAACAGGTTGTCCAATTGACACCCTTGCAACCTTGAAATTGCATTCTCAATTTGCGATTCTCTAATTGGGAATCGCAAATTGAGAATGTCTTCCCATTCATTCCTATGGGCCTTCTAGCCCATAGGAATGAATGGGAAGGTATTCCTTATTTGCGAATCTCAATTTGCGATTCACAAATAAGGAATATGTAGGATTCACAAAATATTTAGCAAATCCTACATACATTGCATTTTGCGATTCTCTAATTGCGATTCCCTAAAAATCGCAATTTGAGAATTGCAAAACGCGTTTTTGTTACATATGGCCCCAAGTGATCAGCTGGATAAAAAAAACATAAAGATAGCAAATGATTTAAAGGTGCTTTGTCACTATTTGAAAACTCAGTAAATATGTCCTCATTGTAGTTGTTTAGAGCACTAACCATAATTTCTATGGAAATAAGACCCTGTCATGGAGGAGGGTGCAGAGGCAACAAGCTGAACACTCTGTTCAGGCGGGAGGGGCCGTGGCAGCACAATGGACCATGGAGGGCAGGGGAAAAATGGGCAGGGGCAACACACCAACCATGCAGTACAGGCAAGAGAGGCTGTGGCAATATAAAAGACCATTGAGGGCAGAAGGAGGAGGCAATGGCAGTGCAACCATATATGCCAACAGACCCGGTTCAGGCAGGAGACTCTCAATGTTTTTAAACCCAAAAGGGCTTTATTTTATCAGTCTCCTGCCTCCTGAACAAAGTCTCCGAAGAACACCTCACTTCCGCCCTCACCTGCACTCCACCCCCTACCACGACAGACCCCAACACCACGGCAAGCAACCTCCACCAATGGATCGCCAACTGTACCAACACACTCGTCCCCCTCCAGAAGACCACAAGACGACACAACAAGAAAGCAAACTGGTTCACCACGACACTACAAGAATCCAAGCGCTCCTGTCGACGACTGGAAAAGACGTGGAGAAACAGCAAAACTCCAGAAACATGCACCGCCTACAAAACAGCCACCACGGCACACCAGCAACTCATCAAAGCCACAAAGAAGAATTTCCTCCAAGACAGAATCACCTCCAATGCCCACAACACCAAGGAACTCTTCACCATCATACAGGAATTTGCCAAACCCAACAGCGAAACAACAGATGTGCCCCCTCACAAGACCTCTGCAACAGACTACTTCTTTCATCTCAAGATCAAGACGCTCTACGTCAACTTCGACAACCAGGTCCTCTGCACCACCCCAACCCACCGACGCCACCCAACAGACCCTACTTACGTGGGCCCTGCTCACGACAGAAAACACCCTAAAGACCATGACAGGCATCCACTGCTGAGCACCTCAGTCCCCTGCCCTCCACATATCTTCCACAGAGCCGGTACAGCCATCGCACCCGAGCTACGCCGGACGATCAACTGCTCCCTCGAGACCGCCACATCCCCCGACGACTGGAAGCACGCCGAAGTCAACCCCCTCCTGAAGAAACCATCCGCAGACCCGATGGACCTCAAGAATTTCAGACCCATCTCGCTGCTTCCTTTCACAGCCAAGGTCATCGAAAAGGCCATCAACACCCAGCTAGCACACTTCATCGAAACCCACAATATCCTAGACATCTCCCAATCTGGATTCGGCAGCAACCACAGCACCGAGACTGCCCTCCTCGCCGCCACAGAAGACATCCATGCTCTCCTCCACCAAGGCCAAACGGTAGCCCTCATCCTCCTGGACCTATCAGCAGCCTTCAACACCGTCTCCCACTACACACTAGCCACCAGACTCTACGACGCCTGCATCCAAGGAAAGCCCTAGACTGGATATGCTCATTCCTTATCGGCAGAACACAGAGAATAAGTCTCCCGCCCTTCCTTTTGGAACCAACAGAGACCAGATGCAGAGTACCCCAAGGATCCTCCCTCAGCCCCACCCTCTTCAACGTCTACATGGCCCCCCTCGCAACCATCGCCAGAAACCACAAGTTTAATATCGTCTCCTACGCCGATGATACCCAACTCATCCTCTCCCTCATCAAGGAACCCGACATCACCAGGGACAACTGCCAAGAGGGGATAAAAGCCGTCGCAACCTGGATGAAGAACAGCTGCCTGAAACTCAACTCAAGTCCTCATCCTCGGCTCCACCCCCTCCGCAGGGGACGACACCTGGTGGCCCCCTGCCCTCGGAACCCCACCCACCCCGACAGACCACGCACGTAACCTCGGCATCATACTGGACTCATCGCTCACTATGTATCGCCAGATCAACGCAGTCTCCTCCGCATGCTTCAACACCCTCCGCATACTACGCAAAACATTCAAATGGATACCCTCCGACTCCAGGGAAATGGTCACTCACGCCCTCATCACCAGCAGACTTGACTACGGCAACGCCCTCTACGCTGGAATCAACAAAAAACTCCTCCACAAAAACTCCAGACCGTCCAGAACGCCGCAGCCAGACTACTCCTTGATATCCCAATACACAACCACATCACCCAACACCTCTGCGACCTCCACTGGCTCCCCGTTGAAAGAAGAATAACTTTCAAGCTACTCACCCACGCATACAAAGCCCACCACAACATTGGACCTCAATACCTTAACAACCGCCTCTCTTTCCACTCACCCAAGAGAAACCTCCGCTCAGCCGACCTCTCCCTAGCCACCGTCCCACGATTCTACAGGAACAGAGCGGGTGGAAGGACCTTTTCCTACCTTGCAACCAAGACATGGAACAACCTCCCCCTCCACCTCCGGCAAAGCCCAACGCTGCACCAATTCAGGAAGGACCTCAAGATCTGGCTCTTCGAATGACCCCAACAGAGCTGCACACACGCCCCAGGCCCCAGCGCATTGATACCCTAACGGGTGAGTAGTGCACTCTACAAAAACACTGATTGATTGATTGATTGAGCCTATCTTGCCTGTCCTGCATAGTTGGTTTGTTGCCTCTTCTCCCCTTTCCCCTGCCCTCTATGGTCCATTGTGCTGTCACTGCCCAACCCACCTGCCCAGTATGGTCAACTTGTTGCCTCCCTCCTCCCTGCCCTCAATTATCTGAGTCTGTGACCCTGACCTCTGCCTCCCACCAGTATTCTAATGAACAACTAGATTGCTAACATTCTATGTGGCACGCCTGACGTCATCTTGATGTAATCAAAAGTGTAATACCTAAAGCATTTCCTTTAGAAATCATAAAAATGAAAGGGTCTTATTCCCATAGAAAATGTGGTTAGTGATCTAAAAAACTAACATGCGGACATATTTTCTGACTTCTCAAATAGCGACAAAGCATTTTTAGATTATTTGCTATCTTTATGTTTTTTAGTTGATCACTTGATTATATGTTACACTCAGGGGAGAGGATGTGGCGTTACGGCCAGAGCTGAAGATTTTGCAACTGAGGAACCAGGTTTGAGGTTCCGCGTCAGCTCGACATCCTGTGATTCTGGGCAAATCACTTAATCTCCTCATGCCTAAAACCAAAACGAATGTGTCCTTGTGTAATGTAACTGATGCTCATGTAAAGCACTCCATTACCTTCGGGTGAAGTATGCGCTATATAAACTGCAAAAAAACCAAAGAAAATTAAGTTTTTTGCACACTTCTGTCATTGGGCTATACTTGGGCTACATTTGGATGATATTTGTGCTATCTTTGGGCTTTTTCTTCTCTGGGGGCCATCTTAGGAGACTTATTTGTTATGACGCTCCCTAATTTCCTCATTTACAGCAGTATCCTCAATAGAAAATGCTTTAAGTTTTCCACTTCGATCAGGATGGCGTTCAGATGTGCGAGACTGAAACATTTCCTAGTTAACATGAAGGAAAGTTTCAATTCTATTCAATTCTATTAAGTATGCCATCTGTCTTGGCTTCCGGCGTCAAAGTCACCAGCTCCAAATAGGTAAGGCCCCTCCGAAGGTGAGCTGCCTTCAGTCTCTGGAGAGCATGGTAGTGCAATGGTCCCGGGAAGATAGCTTGTATTGAGGACGTTTATCGTCTGGCCCGGTAAGCTCAGGGTCGCCGCCCTAGAGCCTATACAGAAACCCAGAAAGGTCATGGTCTGCTGAGGCGTCAGATCCGACTTCTGTTGGTTTATGACAAATCCCAGGTCTTGAAGGAGATGTATGGTGGTGTTTAGGTGGGCTATTAGGCGATTCTGTGACTGATCCAGCAGCAGGATGTCATCCAGGTAGATGATTAACCTGATGCCCAGAGTCCGGAGGTACTCCACTACTGGCTTGAGGAGCTTCTTGAATTACCACGTTGCTGAAGATAGGCTGAACTGGAGAGTCCGGAATTTGAATACTTGCCCTCTACATTCGAACTGGAGGTACCTGCAGTGAGGTGAGAAGATGGGGATCGTCAGGTAGGCGTTCTTGAGATCCAGGGGAGCCAGCCAGTCGCCTTGAAGCAGCATGTCCCTGAGGAGGTGAATACCCTCCATCTTGAAGTGGCGATAAACTAGCCACTCGTTGAAGGACCTGAGGTTGATCACCGAGCGGAAACCTCGCCCCTCTTCCCTACCAGAAACAAGTTGCAGAGGAAGCCCTTGGGATGAAGATAGGAGAAGCATATCGCATTCTTGGCCAGAAAGTCTTGCGCCTATTGGTCTATTAGGGACATCTCTTGGGTGGAAAAGGCTAGAGGGCAGGGTCTCACTGATTGTGACGGGGTTCCATAGAAATCTATGTGGTATCCTTGGACGGTCTCCAGTAACCACTGGTCCGCCGTTATCTCTGCCCACTTGTGCACGAAATTGCGTAACCTCCCCCCCAAACGGAGAGGTGATGACAGAATACGGCTTACCGTTGTATCCATTGTTGTTGGGTCCTCCTCAAGGCCAGTTGTGTTTCCCTCGACTGCCGCCACGGGAGAGGTAGAAGGATCCCTGACAGCCATCATGCCATCCGTTATTCCTCCTCACCTGGGCTCTGTTAGGGCCTTTGTAGGACTGGGGGCCGGAAGAGCGACCCCTGCCTCTTCCAGCCCCTCCAAAAACCTTCCCCGGGAAGATCTTCATCGAAGACTGGGCTTTGTCGAGGGCTGAGAACGTGGCGACGAACTTTCCAAGTTCTTTAACGAAAGGGTCGCCGAACAGGGAATCCTGAGTTACAGGGCCTGCCTCCGAGGAGGGAGTTCCCTGACTGTCTAGCCTGTTCCGATAGTTCAATTATCTTGGTCAAGGTCCCCACCACGTCCAGGAGCTTGTCCTGGCATGATTGCCAAGACCTGTCTATCCCCTTTTTAGGATCTTTCATGTACTTGGCGAAGAAGGTGCATAGTTTGGGATCGATCTCTGGGGTCGCTGTCACCTTATCGCCAAGGGAAGGTCTGGGGCATTCCGCCCGTAGGCTTGCACTAATCTCTGTACTGAGGGGCTGGCAGATCTTGCTCGCCACTTGGTCCACCACTTTCCTCTCCGGGACCCACTCTGCGGAGTGTGGTCGGTAGATCCCTTCTGGATCAAACATGTCACTAGGGGCACAGTCTCCCTCAACTGAGTCTGAGCCGGTAGAATGTGGGCACCAGAATCGGCCCGAGTCTTGGGCCTCATCAGAAGAGGCTTTGTCATCCTCAACATCACCCTCCCCCAAATTGGAGAACACCTCCTCGGGGTCGAAGACCGTTGTGACGTCGTCACCCATTACCCCGGCTGACTCCTCCTCCTGGTAGGGTGCATCCTTTAATGTGCGCGCACTCTTATGGAAGACTTCAGCCAAACGGCTAAAGCCTTCCAGGTGCCCCGCATCACGTTTGCCGGCCTTGCGTGTGGGGACTGAAGTCACCGCACTAGGTCCAGCTCCCCATCCCCCAGTGTACCAGTGCCCCTGTATACACGGGCCAACAGCTTGCTGACACTTTCCTGCAGAGGGGCAAGCACCTGAGATATAGCTTGGGTAAGGAATTTGTCCACCTCTGCAGGAAGGCATCTATGGGGGGGCCAAACCTCCTCAGAGGCACAAGAGGGTGCATAGTCATGTTCTCTCTGTGACTGCATGTGTACTAAGGGTGAGAGCACCAACAGAAAACACGCCCTGTGGTAATATAGATGGGCAGCCCCCTCGCCGGTGCTCTGAAGTGGTTTTATAGGCAGTATTCACTTCTGGAATGTATTCAGTCCTTTTTACAGCACTCGCGGCCAGCCACCACACAAAGAGAAAAAGATTGGGCTAAGCCCTGTCGACTTACCGCCTCTGCGGTGTCAGGCGAGGGTTGGAGAGAGAGGAGGCACACAGCGGGCGACCGCTAACCTCTCTTCAGCGCTACACTGCCGACGGAGCACTGACAAGCTGCTCCGCAGCGCGAAGCATGAGTTGGGAGGCACAAAAGAGCGCCACCTAGCAGACCTGCGCGGTACTCAAGAGACACGCTCGAGCGGTTTGCCTGCCGCGCAGGGAGCCTAAAGCAAGCAGGCAAAGAATAAAAGCAGTCGGAATGAGTGCTGAATATCAAGGCAATAAGAGCTGAAAAATAGGCACTAATAACAATGACACAACGCCAGCAAAGTCCCACTATCCCACTAACTAAGTCAGGAAGGAAAGTAAAGGCGATTTAACTGACGAAGTAGCAGTGAAGAAAGAGGAAGGACTACGTTGCGTTATGTGTTATATGGACTATTGAACTGTTACTGGATTGGACTATTGGTTACCATGGTTACTCCCTGTGGTTCATGGGAGTTGTAGTATTGTGGCTGTGTTGATTTTGCTCTACCTTTGAACTTGCTATTAATAAAGAGTGAAAAAAGACATGCATAATCCTCGCCTCCGGTCCTGACAAAGAATTATTTGTTATGAAGCTCCCTAATTTCCTCATTTACAGCAGTATCCCCAATAGAAAATTCTTTCAGTTTTCCACTTAGACTCCATCAAGATGGCGTTCAGATGTGCCACACTTTTGGCATAAATTCAAAATATTAGCACTCTAGTTGCTCATTAGAACACTGTACTAAAGCTGATGCTCACCAGGAAGTTAACTGGCAGTCTGCTGCTGGTGTTGAAAGTGCATGTTTCAGTCTGCATGTCAGAATGTTTTAATGATATAGAAGTGGAAGATATTTGTGAACTCACTTAAAATGTGTTCCCATTTTTTTCTTTCTATAGCACTAACCATAATTTCCATGACAAAATTAACCCCCTCATTTTGTTGCTTTCAAAATTAAATGTTTTAAGTTTTATCAGTTTGATTCATTCAAGATGGTTTCAGGTGTGCCATACTTTTGTCATAAGTTAGACTGTTAGCACTCTAGTAGTTCTTTAGAACACTCTGGGAGGCTGCGGTAGAACACAATGGAATCAACTGACAGGCTGCTCCTGTTGGAAGTACATGTTTTACTGAGAATGTCAGACTTCATTCTCTTTTTTTTTTTTATTCTTTTTATTAAAGACAAAACTAATATAACACAAACAAAGTCATACATTATCATACAGAGTATTACATTAATTTGAAGTATCGCTTGTTTCCCACCCAATTCTATCTTTTTCACTTTAAGCTCTTGATTTTGCGGCATCTCGCTTATTCTATAACTAGGGTTGGAGGATGGGTCGCCTGCCGCGGTTCACATATGTTTCCCTGGGAACTCATTCCATTTATCCCATATTGTGACCATTTCCTGGGACAACCCCTCGATTCATATACTGTTTGTTCCATCAAAATACACCAGTCTAGATCGTTCTTCCATGCTGTAATTGTTAGTGCCTTCTGTGCGCCCCATAGCTTAGCGATGTTACGTTTGGCTACTATCATCCCCAACGTCACCCAGGTCCTTGCTTTACTACCCAGGTCTGTGGGTTCCCAAACATTTAGGAGGCATAATCCTATCTTGTGTTCTATCTGGGTTCCCAGGACTTCTCACATACATCCGGTAACCGCAGACCAGTATCGCTGAATGTATACACATTCCCAAATTATATGTATGAATGTGCCCTCCCTGCCACATTTTCTGCCACAGTTACAGTCTTCTCTATATCCCATTTTCACAAGAGTTGGACACGATAAATATACCCTATGCAGAACTTTGAGTTGCACAAGCTTTAGTCTGGAAGAGATCGCTTCATTCTCATATGGCTGAGAAAGATAGTGTGAATTTACAGCAAATATGCTCTCATTTTAGCTTCTGGAGCACCTTTCATAACCTCTATGTAAAATCATGAGAAAGCAGTTTTCTCTCCAACATGATTCGTGAAATCCCAGCAGAAGGCTTTTTCACAGGGTAAAATCCCCTTAAAACACACCACAATTCCTAAAATTAGTATGGTACCATCAAAACAAATGATTTATATTGGAACTAAAATCTGATATCACCCTTTAAACATTCTTTTTGAGACCCTCAAAACCTGCCATTCACTACAATGCATTTCAATGGGGTGCTATCATGTATATTGGCCCCAAGATGGCTGCCAACACTTCCTGGTTGAAGTGCTGAAAGCCAAGCAGATCTCATCATGAGATCTGTGCTTAGTGTGCGCCCAGATATACAAATTTATTTTTCCTTCAATATCTCAAAAACTACGGAACGGATTTACACCAAATAAGAAAAAGGTCACTTTCTGAACCAAGACCTACCTTTCGGCCAAATTTGGTGTAATTCTGTTCAGCACTTCGGGCTTTAGTCGATTTCAAAATCTCGAAAGGAATTAACATGGGAAACACACTTTTTTTGACCCACTCCCTTTTTGTCGCCCCATGCACAACTAGAATCAGGAGGGCACTGTTTTTTTTAACATTTTGTGAAGATTCGTCAAACGGCGCCAAAGTTATAAGCAAGCCAAAATACGCTTTTCCTATGAAAACTTGGTCCTAACTATCACTACCTACTGGCGACCACCAGTAGGTTATATATATATATATATATATATATATATATATATATATATATATATATATATATATATCCGCAACACTTCACGCCACCAACAACCTCTCCAAGGACGAGAAGGCAGACCCAGATTCAGTGCAAAAACGGGTTTATTCCAGGAATGCCCGCACCACCGCCATTACGCGTTTCAGCCTCCTCCGAGGCCTTGATCACATGACGCGTTTCAGAACCATTTTTTCATTTTTAAAGTGACAGTGCAAACAATCTCACGTGATAATGTCATAGACATAGAAGGTACAATTCATGTGGTAAAATTTAACCTAGTGAATCAGAGCATTTATGGAATTGATCCCCACTGTGGGAAATGCAATAAATATGTGCAAAATAATCAACATTATAAATATTCATGAAGTCATAAATATCTAAAATACTAAGAATATTAAAAAGCATTATAAGAAAACATGTATTAAAACCTTGATTGAATTAAGATGTTGATACACAGACTATACTAAAACCACTGGTATAAAATTGACATACAAAAATTCATATATTAATATATATACATTTTCTTATTCATTAGAGGCAATCAAAACCTTTCTAAAAAATTCTGTCATAAAACTACGTAGTTGCATAATAGTACATCTGTTCTAGCTTGCCCCAGTTGTACCTAAAGGCTAAATTGCACACAAGCTCTGTTAGTTGGAAATCCTAGATTTTAGATTTTAGATTCCTGCCCCAGTGGGCCAATAACCACAAAAGACCAACCATACATAAAACATAAAGTGCTAGTGCTGAATAATATAAAAGGTGCTCTAACCCTCTTTGAATCACGGCCGTCATTCAAAGATGTGAAATTGTGTTGTTAAAAACAAAATATTATAATGTCAGTAAGACGGTGCTGATGCCAGCTAAAAGATACTGGATGTAAGAACAGGATATTTTACAGGCAGGTGAAAAAATCCTCACTGATATTCAGACCGTGCGGTGTTTTGCAGTTAAGCTCCAAAATGTATCTTGTTTCTAGTTTTCTAAGGAGAAGTCCTCGATTACCACCCCTTCTAAGAGGCAAGACAGTATCCACAGCAAAGTACTTCAAATGTTGTACGTTGCTGCCGTGATGTTCCTGAAAATGTCTTGCCACTGGATAAGTGGCATCTTTGTTATTTATGGCCCTCATGTGCTGGAGTATCCGTTTGTGGACCTGCAGCTTAGTGCTACCTACATAGCGCAGGCCACACGGACACTCCAGCACGTATACTGCATGTATATATATATATATATCCATCAAAACAAAAGTTTGCTCCTTTTGGGGATAGCCTCTAAAGGTGAAAAAACTCATTCCATGCGTGAAGGTGCAACGAGCAGAAAAGGAGAACAGTGCCTCAAACTGCAGCCATATGCGTTTCGGGCCACTGCCCTTGTTCACTGGCAGCAGGAGAAGGAACTGAAATTTGCAGTCACATGCTTTTATTTTAAACATTGCCCCGCCCCAACAGGCCCCTGGGCACTCTGGTATTTGTAGTGCTGCACATGATAAAACCCCCGTGGGTTTCAGTAACAAGGGACGTGGGGAGCCGGCGGGACTGTGGGGGGATTGGGGACCCCCCCACAGTCCCCAATGGAGAGGGCCAGCCCCGGGGGATGGGGTCCCCGGGGCAAGTAGTGGCCCAGGAGGGGGCCACGCGGCCCCCTCCCCAAAAAGAAAAAGAAAAAAAATGGAAAGGCCGGCCCGGGGATGGGGTCCCGGGGCCTTAAATGGCCAGAGGAGGGGGCCACGCAGCCCCCTCCAAAGAATAAAAATAAAAGGCCATGCCCCGGGGATGGGGTCCCCGGGGCCAATACAGGCCCAGGGAAGGGGGCCACGCGGCCCCCTTCCCGTTTTTTTTATTAAAAATTTAAAAAAGAGGTAAGGCCCTGGGGATGGGGTCCCCAGGACATAAAAACAGGAAAAAGGAAGGGGGCCACACAGCCCCCCTTCAGAGGACAAAAAAAAAAAAACGATCGGGCCCGCAGGCCCCGCCCCTTCCTTCACCACTCTGCAAACGCGCCCCCTGGCGCGTTTGCAGAGGGAACAATTCCCCTTGAATACTGGGGGTCCCTGGGGGCCAACTAGCCCACCAGGAACCTCCAATATGCGCCAGGGGCTGTGTTGCAGAGACGTGTAGAGAGGCCACACCCCTTTACACCTCTCTGCAACGCAGCTCTGTGGCGCTTTGGAGGTATATGGTGGGCTAGTTGGACTCCGGGACCCTCAGGATTCAAGGGACTTAATCCCCAACTTAAAACGCGCCACGGGGCGCGTTTGCACAGTGGTGAAGGGAGGGGCGGGGCTTCAGGGACATGTGTGCAAACAGGCCCCGTGGCGCGTTTTAAGATGGGAATTAAATCCCCTTCAATCCTGAGGGTCCCTGAGGCCAACTAGCCCAACAGGTACATCCAGAAAGCGCCACAGAGCTGCGTTGCAGAGAGGTGTAAAAGGGGTGTGGCCTCTCTACACGTCTCTGCAACGCAGCCCCTGGCGCATATTGGAGGTTCCTGGTGGGCTAGTTGGCCCCTAGGGACCCTCAGGATTCAAGGGGACTTAATCCCCCAACTTAAAACGCGCCACGGGCGCGTTTGCACAGATGTCACCTCAGGCCCCGCCCCTCCCTTCACCATTGTGCAAATATTCCTCTAAAATCAGCCGAAATACGAATTCCGATTTACTCACCTGTTATAAGGAGAGACCTCAGTGCTGTATCTTTCAGCCCAGTACTGGTCCTGAAAAGTAATTTTAACCGTACTTACCAGTAACTTGAATTTCCTTCCATAGGCTAACATTGACTGGTTTCACTTGGAAATTCTTCTAAGTGTGGAGTTTTGGAACTTTAAAATATTCCTCTAAAATCAGCCGAAATACGAATTCCGATTTACTCACCTGTTATCAGGAGAGACCTCAGTGCTGCATCTTTCAGCCCAGTACTGGTCCTGAAAAGTAATTTTAACCGTACTTACCGGTAACTTGAATTTCCTTCATAGGCTAACATTGACTGGTTTCACTTGGAAATTCTTCTAAGTGTGGAGTTTTGGAACTTTAAAAAATTCCTCTAAAATCAGCCGAAATACGAATTCCGATTTACTCACCTGTTATCAGGAGAGACCTCAGTGCTGCATCTTTCAGCCCAGTACTGATCCTGAAAAGTAATTTTAACCGTACTTACCGGTAACTTGAATTTCCTTCATAGGCTAACATTGACTGGTTTCACTTGGAAATTCTTCTAAGTGTGGAGTTTTGGAACTTTAAAATATTCCTCTAAAATCAGCCGAAATACGAATTCTGATTTACTCACCTGTTATCAGGAGAGACCTCAGTGCTGCATCTTTCAGCCCAGTACTGATCCTCAAAAGTAATTTTAACCGTACTTACCAGTAACTTGAATTTCCTTCCATAGGATATCATTGCCTGCTTTTTGCTGAAAAAGTTTCTAAGTGTTGATTTTTGAAACATACAAATATTCCTCTAAAATCAGCCGAAATCCGAATTCTGATTTACTCACCTGTTATCAGGAGAGACCTCAGTGCTGCATCTTGAATTTCCTTCATAGGCTAACATTGACTGGTTATAAGCAAAAAAGTTTCAAAGTGTTGATTTTCACAAACTACAAATATTCCTTAAAAATCGCCTGTATGACTTAAACGCATTCTTTCAACTGTTTACAGGAGATGCACCAGTGCTGGATCCAGGATCCAACACTGAGTAAGAAAAAGTAACGATAACAGTTTTTACCTGCTAAGTGAATTTCCTTCCATAGGATAACATTGGTGATTCTATGAGAAAAAGTTTCTAAGTGTCAACTTTTAAAATACAATAATATTCCTTAAAAATCACGACTGTAACCAAAACGCTTTTACTCAACTGTTTACAGGAGATGTACCAGGACTGAATCTAGGATCCAGTCCTGTGGTTAGAAAAAGTAATCCATAAAGTAACTAATTGCATTTAACTAGAAATTCACATTGAGCTGAATGTTGCATTGTGTTTGAAAATGTGTTGCCCATTGCAACAACTGTAACTACTGTACTTAAAAGTCTATTGCCTATCTGCAAAGTATTTAAACTAAAGTAATTCATTCTGAGAAAGTATTTTTTGTAATGTAATGTATAATGTAATTACAATGTAATTTAAAAAATAAAATATGTAAAAAAAAATTGTTTCTAAAAATGTAGTAAATCAGTATGAAAAAAATTAATATAACAATTAATACATTTAAAAATTTTCATTTACAAAACCTTTGAAATTCACTAAAAAAAACGTAGGTTTCAGGCACGTTATAGTTACAAATTAGCATTTAAAAAACCTTTGAAATTCACTGAAAAAACCATAGGTTTCAGACACGTTATAGTTACAAATTAGCATTTAAAAACCTTTGAAATTCACTGAAAAAACCATAGGTTTCAGACACGTTATAGTTATAAATTAGCATTTAAAAAACCTTTGAAATTCACTGAAAAAACCATAGGTTTTAGGTACAGTTATAGTTACTTGGACATTGCACTCGTACAAAACCCGTGAAATTCCCCCGTTATAGTTAGTTCAGCTAACTATAACTCGCGCCCCGCAATGCACTGCTGATGACGTCACATATTACATCACTCATGACATGGTCAGTGACATCACTGATGACATCACTGATGACATCTCAAATGACATCACTGATGACATCATCCACGTGATAATCTGATGCACCTCCTCACACCCTAATATAACCTTTGATACACCCACTCTAAATTACAGACTGCCATTCGCAAAACCATAGACACTCCAACACCAATAACTATATACCCACTCACTGATTCTTAGGTCTACACACACACATCCACTCACTCACCCGTACAGTCACTCATACTTACGGTCACTCAGTACAGGACTATCATATGCACTCTTACTCCTATATAGACCCTCAAACAACGCCACTCATCCATAGAGATACTCACACACCTAGTCAGTCATGCAAATAATTAAACACACTGCCATTTACTCACCTATACAGTTATACACACACCAGCTCACTTACTCATACAAATAGTAGCACATTGTTACGCTCTTATACAATCACTGATACAAGCACACACTCATCCATACAGCCACTATCACAATCACTCACTCTTGCTTATAGCTATTTATATACTCCAACACACATATATACTGCCTTTCACATATGTAGTTACTCACACATGTACCACTGGGACATACATTCACTCACTAACACACTCTTACACACACTTACCCACCCATACAGTCTATCACAGATGCACTCTTGAAACCATCCACCCAGTGAATCACCCACTCACACATCTATGCACAGAGTTGCACACACCCCTCCCACACAAACACTCAGGCACCCATACAGATACTCAGACAAGCATTCAATAACTCATATAGACACTCATTTAGCTATTCACAAACACATGCAGCCACTTACACAGCAACAGACAGACGGATACAGACATTCACCCAGTTTAGTCACTAACCCATGCATTCAGTAAGATACGTTAAATCACTCACTTATAGAGTCAGTCACGCACCTACTAAATCATCCATACAGACACTTACACACCCACTCATTCTTCAATACGTCTTTTCCTATATATATTAAAAATATTTAAACTTTACAGAAACACACAGTCACTGGATGATGTCATCAGTGATGTCATTTGAGATGTCATCAGTGATGTCATCAGTGATGTCACTGACCATGTCATGAGTGATGTAATATGTGACGTCATCAGCAGTGCATTGCGGGGGCGCGAGTTATAGTTAGCTGAACTAACTATAACGGGGGAATTTCACGGGCTTTGTACGAGTGCAATGTCCAAGTAACTATAACTGTACCTAAAACCTATGGTTTTTCAGTGAATTTCAAAGGTTTTTTAAATGCTAATTTATAACTATAACGTGTCTGAAACCTATGGTTTTTTCAGTGAATTTCAAAGGTTTTTAAATGCTAATTTGTAACTATAACGTGTCTGAAACCTATGGTTTTTTCAGTGAATATATATATATATATATATATATATATATACATAGATAGATAGATAGATAGATAGATAGATAGATAGATAGATAGATCTATACACATCCAAATATATTATACATAGATAGATATAGATGTATATAGTATAAATGTTTGGTAGAAGAATTTCACCTCAAATAAAAAGCAAATGTAGCTAATTACTGTGGGCATCCAACAGGCGTTTTGAACAGCTGTCTTTTTTTTCTTACTTATTTAGTGGGTTTTGGTTTATCTAAAACTATACACATAATAATTGTGCAAAATTTAACATAACATGTATTTGTAAAGCTCACATTCACCCAGAGAGGTACCTTGGCGTGGAATAATAGATTTTTATTGTTACCCAACGGTACTCATTTTATCAGCCTCAGAAGGATGAGTGGACCCACTGGGATTTGAACCTGTGGCCATGAGGTCGAAACACAGCCCAAGCAGTGGATGCATTAGTCCACTAAGCCACCAGACACATCAAGCAATTAAAAAAATTAAAAATTCTGAAACATTACTCTGACAAAACAACAGCTTTCACAAACAAATCATTGCAAGTTCAATTCTCCTGCCGCATATAAAACAATTTTTTTTAGTTTACATAAAACAGCTGCAAGCAATATTTTCTATTTACATTTCTGAGCTCTATGTGTCTAATTTCAAGATAAACACATCCTACTTAACACAATATTTTCCCTGTGCCTTCCTTATTTGAAATGAGGTGTGTGTGGAATACCACAAAATAAAAAACCACTAAAATCACCTTTATGCTTAGTATGAACTGGGTCAGCTACGGAATATGGTGTATATGATTGTTATTTTTCACTGCACATATATTCTTGAACTCTTTATCCGAAGTCTCATTTGCCAGTACAAAACCCATTACATATCCTGAATATGAGGATACACAGTTATTAAACTGACTGATTTAATAAATTCTACATATGGAAGCAACAATATACAATTGGCTAAAGCCCCATCGGGGTATTGTAGAATGCCAACTATAGGTTTGGGCTTTGTCTTCATTCACGTTTACTAATAATTTCCCTATTCAATGATCTCTATATATAGTTAACAAACAGGTTATGGTAACTGGGTGAGCGAAAGCAAGATTCAGATTATTTTTTAAATCTCCCATAAAGTGGAGAAATAGTTCTATGCATCTAATCCATATGTTGGCATGTGCACTATTATATGTTTAGTCCTGGGATTGTGGCACATGCTGCTCCTACCATCCCACATTTAAATTAGCATATGAGAGTGGAGGGTACCAATGTCTCCATAGGTGTGCTTAGGTTTTAGGTTTTGCCTCCCAGACATGCAACCTTTCTGGTTGGAAAACACCTATTATGGCCTTACCAAGAACTCACAGTGGGCTTACCGCCAGCCCATTGCTTACCATTGGCTGGCTTTACTGTCACTCTGATCTGCATGCGTCTTAATTGATGGCTTTCGTTTTTGTCCCTCCCCTGTAGCATAGTCTACCATGCTTTGAGTTGGCTGATTTTATATCCTTCGACTGCCCACTTTTAGGAAATTACATTTTAGGTCTAGCTTACCAGACAAGGCAAGCTGTCTCATTACAAAAGACCTATTGTGCGCTTAAAATCAGCTTACGGCCTACCCATTGTTTACCATTGGTTGGATTGATTATTATTCTCATTTGCTTGCTTCTTATTCAATGGCTTACCTTCCCCCTTCTTGTGCTTTTCCTTCCCCTGGATAATAATCTCTTTGCAATCATCTTGGTTCCCTGACTTGTATCCTACCACTGCTCACATTAAGTAATTACTTTCTTCTTTTTCATTCAACACTCACTGATAGAGCATGTGTTTGCTAGCTCTCTCTTTCTTATGATCCTTCACCCCTCAAATACTCACCCCAGCACTTTATTGCTTTCTACCCTTCCAACTTGTCTGTAAAAGCAGACTAACAGGGATATTTTTCTTCAGTATGGATACAAAGCAGACTTTTACACTTGTTTTTATTTTAGCTCCAGCATTCTATGTATTATGTAAAAGCACAAGCTTTGGTACAGAAGTCTTTTATGGTGCTGGGGGAAGGGCCATCTGGGGCACTCACTCAGCTAGTGTCTGAGGGAAATGGTGTACTTTGCATGACACTTCTCGTGGAGGTTCATAAATCTGTTCCTTGGGCTACTGCAGAGGAACAAATGGCTGAATCCGGTGGAAAGTAAATTAGGTCTTGGGAAGCATTTCACTTTACATTCTGACACTTCCTTTTTCTTTTGAAATTCAGTTCAGATTTTCCTGATTGAAAAGTATTTTGAAAAATAAACCATGCCATTTTTAAAATTGAAAACATTGAATTCAATGTAAACTTTTAAGATACCATAAGATATGTGTCTGCTTTCCACCAGTATTTTGAAATATTTTATTCTTTTGTTTTTTTTAAACAATGCTTTACAGACACACCTTGGCAAAGCCAACAGCTCTGCATCACATTACAAGGGTGAGAACAATTGGCTTTGTCAATGCTTGTTTCTTTTGATTAAACACTACACAAGAGTGCAAATGTTTTCCAGCTCTCTCCCTTGAGTGCTTCTCTTCCACCAAATATCTGCCCCCAATGCTTTGTGTTTATATCTTCGGTAGCGGCTTCTCCCGTGAATCGGTAGTGGAGCGGGGAGGGTAAAAAAACAAGATGACTTACCTGTCGGCCGGCTGGCTGGTCGGCCGTCTCCGTCCTCTCGGTCCTCTTACTGGCTTCTCTGCGAACAGGAAGCAGGAAGCACCCAGGCTCCCTAAGCCAATCACAACGCTGCAATGCAGCGTTGTGATTGGTCTGCACGCCGTGGTTCAGCGCTCAGCCAGGGAATGGGAGCCTGGGCATGTTCTCCACCCAGGCTGTAATGCAGCCTGGGTGGAGAACATGCGAAGTGCACATTACTGTTTGGCTGGCCCGAGAGGGCCGGCCAAACAGTCATTGCGCACTTAGAGTGCCACCACTCCTCCCCCCTGCGCTGGCCAGCCTAGCCTCGCTCCACAAAACTGCCTCAGCACGGAAGAATAAAATGATAATAACCTGATAAGAAGTGAAAGTTGTGTTCTTCCTCCATGAGTATGTGTTTTCCCTGAGCTCTGTCTTAGTCAGTCAGTTCTCTTTACTTATCATGTCTTAAGTTTAGTAAATGCTCATAAATGTTGATAGTATAAACTTAATAACAAATCTTGCATGTGTAAAATCGCTTACATGTATTCCAGGCAAAAAAGAGAAGAGGCCTGTGTGTTGGCTTTTTTTAATGACTTTTCCATGCATGCCTTTACCACACATGCCTTTACAATGCATGTGCCTTTACCACGCATGTTTTTACCATGCATATATATATCCATTTCCAAACCAGTCCTCTCCAATGGCGGCTGGCAAGTACGCCGATTGGAGTGTCAGGCAAATGGGTGAGGGCATAAATTAAGTACACACAACAAAATAAATACATGAAATACATTTTTAAAAAACCACTTACCTGCTAGCGCATACACGTCTTCCTCGGTCCGGGCCTCTTCTTTTCCAATGTCACGTCCAGGGCCCCAGCTAACCTTCGTAACCAATCCTGGCTCTGCTCTCAGCATGAGAGAAGCGCCAGGATTGGAGGGAGCGGCAACTCTCAGCACTCCCAAGGACAGTAGAGGCCTGTGCAGGCTCTCAACACAACAGTCTAACACAGCTGGGTTGAGACGTTTATAGTGTGCATGTCAGGCTGGATGTCGCAAGATGGCCCGCCAATGGGACATGAGCACTATAAACTAGTGCACAGGCAGCCCACCACTGCTGCCACTCAGTAGGCCCGCCCCTTCCTGATTCAAGACCCGTTGACGAAAAATAAAATGGTAATGAATTAACTTCATTACCATTTTATTTTTCGTCTCTAGGGCTTTTTTGGGGGCATTTAAGTGGGGCGACACTCCTCCACTCCAATGGAGGAGCCCCCCTTGGTCCTCTCAAAGAACTGCGCTCACTCAGAACGGTAACAGTGCAGAGTATCTATTTATTGAAGAAAACCACAGAAACAATGTATTTCGGTCAGGGCGGCCTGGATCACATGAGCACCTGACAGACACAGTGACATAAATATTGGGTGATAACATTGACATAGAAAATTGATTGATTATGTCTCATGTGGGCGCCATGTTGAAAATGCCATTGATCAGTATAATGACATTAAAAATCTGATAATCAAAAATAACTTGTCTACCAGAATAAGCCATAAGAAAAATATCCAGCTGAAAAAAAATAATACAAAAGCACATTAACCTATAGAGAGGGAACACCAAGACTATGCGTAAAATAGTGTCCAATTTATCTACGAGTGCTATCTGGTATGCACAGAATGAAGGAACTGAAATACCTGTGTACCAGTATTGTGAGGGATATCCAAAATTATAATTAGGGCTCCCGATTTTATGGTATTTTTTTTAAACATTTCCATCTGTATTTATCCATATTTATTTTTTGCCCATTTTATCTGTATTTATCCATATTCTTTTTGTGTTTTGCGGATAAATGAAGTTGTAAAACTGTACATTTCCACATTTATTTAACTGATAGACGCGCACTCATACTTTGATGTCTGTTGTGTTTTAGCTATTTAAGCTGCCAAATATTACATAACAATACATCCACTGGTAAATATTAGCATTATACCACAAATGCATGTTGACATATGCTGTTATTTAAAGAAATTTCATCCTGTTTTTAAATTTTCCATGCTGTCCATCTGCTCAGCTGTTGGGCTATAATTCATGAAAGACAGCACGGACAATCATTTAAAAGAAGCCCAATTTTCTGTATTTATCCACTTTTAAAAATAAATGCAGACAGAAAACACATTGTTTTCTGTCTGGATTTTTTCTGTAAAAACCAGTAAAAATAGAAAACTGGGAGCCTTAATTATAATCCATATGTACCAAATGTAGTGTAAGCATACTGCAAAATATAAAGGATTATGTTTAGTTAATTTTGTCTGGTTAGCTAGGGGTGAGAGTTCTAGTAAGTTGTGGGCGGGGCCAAAATTATGTTATAACTATTAATTTTGAATTTGATAGAATATTGCAGATCTTCCGCATCTATGAGGACTACTCAGGATACCGCATCAACTGGGAAAAATCCCTGCTGTTCCCGTTGGTGGGAGGTGTTCCTGGATTGACGTTCAGGTGTAGGGCACCAATTGAGACACAGGGATTTAAGTATCTGGGGATCTATGTGACAAGGGACCCCCAGGAGTTCTATCAGCGTAACTTAGGGTCCCAACTGGACAGACTCATTGTGGATGCCAAACGCTGGCGGACCTTACCACTTACACTAATGGCCCGGGCGGCCATATTTAAGATGATGGCCCTCCCACGTCTACTCTATGCTCTGCAAAACATACCCTATGTGATCCTGCCACCCTTTTTAGGTCGAGCCTAGCGCAGCGCGCATGCACTGCTCTAGGAGAGGGCCTCTTGGAATCACTCCAGACTTCCAAGAGACTTCTCCGTGTGGGTAGGACTCCTCCCACACTACCCACACATTCCATTGGCCTTTGCGTGTGGCTTTCAAAAATGAAAGCACGCAAATGGCCAAAGGCGGGGGTATGTCCCGCCTTTTCTGTGAACGTTCACTCCCATGGCCTACGGGTCTCGGGAGCGAGCGGAGCGAGCAGCGGCGCGCAGTGTGCCAACTGCATTCCAGGATCGGGTTACTAATTAACCCAGCGCGGTCGCTTTCACGACTGTGCTTGTTTTACTACGGGGCAATAAAAACTAACACTGTATCCAGGTCAGATCAAACACTAAACAAAACTTCCTTGGGTCTAGGCTAAGCAGAAATAACACAGCGGAGCGCTTCCAGAATGTTACATTTTAGCACTAAAATTAGACACAACACATGACCTTAACCACATCTAGCCTTTATAATTCTACGTACAGCGTTGCATAAAAAAGAAAGATATTTTGTTTCCACCCCGCCGTTTTCCTTGCCATTTTACACTGACTCTACGCCACGTATTAACTTTAGCAGCTCTGTTATAACTTGTCATCATTTGAACGTTAACGTGCATTGCTTTGTTTCTAACTCTTCTATCTTCTCTAGACAGTTCTATGGTTGAGAGGGCTTTCCGTGCACGGGGCCCGCAGAAGACCCCTAAGTAACATGGCAGACCAAGGAGGATAGCCAATACTATTTCACCCACTCTCTTCTTCACTCTGTTATTTTGTTTTTCTCGGTCCTGGTCTGTCCCGCCCCTTCGTGTAACCTCAGAGCAATAGGAGCCAAACGGCAGCCGAAACGGAGGCCCGGTGTCGCAGGAGGGGGCGGGGAGACAGAGCATGTGCGTCCCACAGTGGTTTACGTGCCCGTCACGTGACCGCAGTCGCCAGGTCATTTCTTCTGCTGTAAACTAGTCGCTGTTCAGACTGCGCTCGGTGAGTTACGGGATCGTTGGGGTGAGAGCAGCCTTTCTTCACCCGAAGCGGGGGGCACTGGGGTTTGGAACGGATAATAGGTTGTGTGTTGCCAAGCCAGAGATGTGGGACAATAGTGAGGGTATACGAGTAACAAACAAACTGTGCGGGCAAGTTGGGGAGTGTGTAGGTGTGTAATGGGCAAGGTTGTGATTAGATAACTAGGCTATTAGGACCCAGGGATTTGAACTTTGGATGGGTGGACATGAAGTTCTTTGTAACGCTGTCTCACCTAGAGACGGAGGCAACGAAGACCTTGATTCTTCTTGAGCCGATGTTCAGGTTCCTAAACGAAAGGAAGATTCCAGGTTAATTTTACAATATTTTCGAGCGACTGTGGCTAAGGGTTTACTCAACTTAATGCAGGACAGTGGGCAAGTCAACTGAATTGTTTCTGCAGCAAAATCAAAATGTTGGTGTTTATCCTTTAGTAATATTTTTTTCCATGAGTGGCATAGGAGCCATTGTTTTAAGATCACAACGGATGTGCAATTCACTTGCGTTTGTTCATGCAGACTCATCTTCCTCTGAAACGGGCCTACTGAATCATAGATGAGTATATAAAGTGAGACCTTGCATATAAGTATGTCGCCCGCTGACTGCAAGAAGATCCTAGAATGGTTCTTAAGAAGCAACGTAAATTGCAACAGTGGACCTCTTGAAACGTAATTGTTTCTCATCAGCTCAGGAACAACTGTACTTCTTGCTCTGTGGCCTTCTACAAAACAACTGAGGTAGTTAGTTAATGTCCTTGCTTATGTATTCTAACCACTTATGGCTTCATTGTGAAGCAGCTGTAACAGTGGAAGTTGCTACCAAAGTGAATTTATTAGAGCACCCAAATCACCTCAATTGCATAAGAAGCATTTTCACTCTTAATTCTATACCATTATTAGTCTGTTTATTTAAATATCCTCATCGCTGATATCTGAAAGTGTAGACTTTGTTGTCATGCCGTGGATGGAGATCCTTTGCACGTAAGGCCCTGAATTTAACAGTGTCAGGATTCAGCCTAGGTGGAAGGTGGCAGCGCTTGGGTCTACTGAGATAATGTATCTTTTAATGGAGTCTGCCATGAGGAGCAAAGCTCTGCCCTGGAGTTGTCATGTGGGAGCAGAGCTTCCTGGAGCAGACTGGTGCAGAGGTGTCTTTGGCTGGGGCGTTCTGCAGTTCCGGCAGAGTTTTTATTTTTTTGTGTTGATTTTTCATCAATTGGTTTGGTCTGGTTTTTCTAGAATAAACGGATTGTCCTACCTGACACACTATTTATGGTTGTGGTGCTCTATCGGAACACCAGAGTCTGCTTGAAATAAAGGTGATACAATCAAATGGCAAAGTTCTGAAGAGGAGTGATCTGGTTGGCAACAGCAGATAGAGCAAACTTTGAACCATATTTCCTGTTTGGTATCTTGAGCATATAAGTCTGGACTTTGAGGAGAGCTACTGCAGGGGTTTAAGAGTGAGCTCTTGATTTTTAGTGGTAAACTGACAGATATCTGTTGTTCTGAGCTGGAGCATTATGAACCCTCCACATGACCTGCTATAGGATCGTCCTCTGATCTGTTTTGCACGTTGTATGACATATAGCAGATGTTCATCGGGAGGGAGGATCCAAACCTGAGAATATCCATTTAAGATCCTTACAGTGAATCTAAATGGAACTTGTTTAAATTGGCGAGCACCACCTTTTCTTGGAGTGATATGGAAACAGCCCCTCCGTTGCTTAAGGGCAGGTGGGGAGTGAAAAAGCTTGAGGCCCCAACTCTGAGTGAACCACTGGGGGATTACACAGCGCCTGACCCCCTCCCTTGCTCCAGTGTGGGCAAAAAGCAGCAGGCAGCTCTTCCTTCATAATCCTGATAGGGGTGGTGGAGTCTAAAATGGGACACGGCCTACCCTGCAATACTGCTTACGGGTAATTTCTGGAGATGTACCAACTACCAGGACAGGACCTTTGAATAGAAGGTCAGGCAGAGATTCGTGTCAAGGGCACCTGCCATGTGTCTGACAACGTCCCAGCCTTTCAAAGACCTCTGCGTGTCTGAACTGTCCCTGTTGCTTAGAAGAGGGGACAGACACAGCAGTTGCATTATCTGAATCCCAAACTGCAACAGGAGTGCGGCACGTTGAAAGCAAGCCAAAACTTGAAATGGGCCGGCATTTCGAGACGGTATGTGACATTCCCCACCAAAAGCAATCAGAAGAATCAAACCAGAAAGGCAGATACACCAAAGACTTCAAAGTCCTGAGCAACTGAACTACCCAACACCAGCCCCACTGGCTCTGCACAACGCAAAAGCCACTCAACATTATAAATATGGCATTTCCTTGTTTTTTTTTTTTTTTAGCATATTTGCATGTTTTTTCCAGTGTCCTTCCTCCTGTGTAGGCATGTGCTGCATGGCTAAACACTTAAAAGGTCCCAAAGGCGAGACCTATTGGCTATGCCAATGCTTGTTTCAGATGGTGTAGGCCGAGCTACGATCCCTGCTGTGAAGTGGAGGTGCCCCACACATAGCTCTACACAAACTACAAAGGGGCTCTATGAGGGGGGGACTGGCAGTGCCTGATATTAAGATCTACTACTAGTCCTCCCAACTGGTCACGGTAAATGGCTGGGTATTTGGAGACCGAGCAGAGTGGATAGAGTAGCCATGGGGGCCACGGGGTACTTCCTCCTATTGTACAATAAGAAAGTGACTAAGGGCCTACTAGTAAACACACAGACAGTAGCGCTGATGTGGCGAGCAGCAAAGAAATACCTGGGCTGGGAAGGGAAGTTAACGAAGATGACTCCACTCTATGACAGCGATTTACTCAGCAAAGTGAGTGAGTTACACAGCTTTGGTTAATGGGAATTGCTGGGCCTGGAGAGCCTAGGCAACGTTTGGAGAGGGCAGGCATACATTACTTTTGCCACCCTACAACTTGAATATGATATTGGAAAGAGAGAATGGCTGAAATATCTGCACTTGGGCCATGCCCTCGGAAGCCACATCTGTGAGGGGGAAGAATAGGAAGCGTCACCCTTAGAGGACCCATTGGTGACTGACCCATTGATTGAGAAAGCAATATCATTAATATATAAGAAAATAGTGAATAACTCGCCAGACCCATTGGGACTACTGAGGATGGCATCAGAAGTTGATTTGGGCCCGCTTGATGACGAAGACTGGGTTTAAGCGATACAGGGCCCGAGAGAAGTGGCGATATATTCCAGATTTAGACCGATCCAGTTAAAGATTCTACATTGTGTATATTATTGTAGATTTGTGCTACATCGATTGGGACGTGCTGGTGGTACGCAGTGTAAGAGAGGGTGTGGGCTAGAAGGGACCTTCTATCATCTGTTATGGGATTGTCCAGTGATACAATCATACTGGCTCGAAGTTGGGAGGATTATGGCTGCAGTGGTGGGAGCTGAGGTCCCTGTCGAGGCCAAATGGTTCTTGTTGACTATCCCTGGAGGGGAGGTTTGGCCAAGACACATGAGACTGTGGTTGACGCTAGCCACAGTGGTAGCAAAACATAACTTAGCAAAGAGTTGGGTGACGACCACCCTCCCCCCAGAGGGTGGCAGAGTGGAAGACAGATTTGGACTGGTGCTGGCAAGTGAAACACATGATGTACCAGAGCAGGGGGTGCCCACAGAAATTGGAAAGGATTTGGGGGTCCTGGCAAGCTTATTGAGGATTGTAAGGATGGTAAAACAAAGAGATGGAACTGTTATTACACTGTATTGATGACTCTGCCAATAATGGTTCTAATGCTTACTGTATGTAGACTGTATGGATGAGGAATCTGTTGTTAATATTGTTCTGATATACTGTTTGCTGAGCACATGGCAATAAAAAGAATGAAAAAAAAACATTTAGAATTTTTCAGATTTGTGTAGTTTAAGTTGGTTTTGTATAGAAATAATAAAGTAGGTTTTCCTAACTATCTTAAACCTTTGTTTTTCGTAGAATTTCTATGTTTTAAAAAAATGAGTTTCTAATCTTATAATGTTGTTTATTTTGGTATTAATTATTCCATATATACATTTAAAAATACATCTTTTACAGGGAAACATGTTCGCTAGGTGGGACCTTGGGAAATCCTTGCCCCCCAATGTATGGACCTGCTTACAGGCTTGTTATGCTGATGTTACTAGATTGCTTGACGAAATGTACTATACTGTGTATCTACCTGGAACTGTTGTATTGGTTCAATAAAAAGATTTTTTTTTTTAAATACATCTTTATAGTCCTGCCATACTTTCGCCATAATTTATCATGGAGTGGCGTAGAGTGGAGTGGCATGGCGTAGAGTGGTGTGGCGTAGAGTAGAGTGGAGTGGACTAGAATAGAGTGGCATAGAGTAGGGTGGCAAAGAGTAGAGTGGCATACAGTGAAGTGGTGTTGAGTGAAGTAGGGTAGAGTAGAGTGGCATAGAATAGATTGACGTAGAGTACAGTGGTGTATATTACAGTGGCATTGTGTGTAGTGGAGTGGCACTGTGTGGAGTGGTGTGGTGTACAGTAGAGTGGCGTAGAGTGGAGTGGCATAGAGTGGATTGACATAGAGTGGCATGGAGTGCCATGGAGTGGCACAGAGTAAAGTGAAGTAGAGTAGAGTACAGTAGAGTGCCCTGGCGTACAGTGTAGTAGTACAGACGGTAGTGGCATACAGTAGAGTGGTGCAGAGTAGAGTGCAATGGCGTGGAGTGCAGTGGCATAGAGTAGAGTAGAGTGGTGTAGAGTATAGTGGTGTAGAGCAGGGACAACATTTTCTGTAGTAAGAGCTACTTCTGATCAGTGAAAATCATTGTGAGCTACTGAAGGCTAAGCAACTTGCGCATTGTTACTATACGCCCCCACGCCCAGCTTAATTGACTTAAAGCCTAATGTCCATAGAGCCCGATGCTATGGTTTGAACAAAATACTTTGACTAGGGGCACTATGACAGGGCTGCCATGTGTCTCAGTGAAAGCATGGTCTTTGGGGATGTATGAACATGTGTGCATACGAGTGGGATATATGTGTACAGGTGTCTGAGAGACTGTGTCGTATGTACTTGTGGCACAGGACATACCTTTTGCCATATGTAGCATTGGTACAGGTATTACACAAATGGGAGAAATTTAAAGTGCAGAAAAATGTTCTGCAAAAATATTCAGAATATGAAGATTTTTCTGCACTTTAAATTCATTTATAAATATGGCATTGTATCGAGAAAATGAAACTGAAGAGTTAACTTTGGTTACATGGATTCCGTAAAAACGTTTCACCTACATTTTCACCCATTTCCAAGTGTCACATTTACAAACACCAAGAGGCATATTTACAAGGAGTTAAAGCTGCCGCAGCGTCACTTTTTTGACGCTGCAGCATTTTTTTTAGCGCCATATTTACATGACGCTAGAGCCCCTTAACGTCACTTATACACTGCTAGCGCCTATTTTTTTCAATGCCAGTTCTGCTAGCGGCATTTTCCGAAAATGATATGCAAGGTAGGGGTTCCCTCGGAAAAACTCTCTCAAAACTGACGCTGCCATATGTACAAGGATTTTTGGAAATGCTGCTACTTTTCAAAAACTGCAGCTAAGTCCCATTTGAGGCAGCTTTTTTACTGCTAAAGAAAAGCTGGTCTTAAAAGTGACGCTAGGACACTGGTATAAATGCAGAACAGACCCAAAGCAATTTAGCAAGCTCAACTACACCATGGATCTACTGCTATTGCAGCTAGGAGCACCAAGGAGACCACCACCACCCCCACAGAGGCAGCGCAGGGGAAGTGACCGGACATACCGCCAGAGGAAAACCCTCATTGACCTCATAGAGGAGGAGGTCATTTCCCATTACAGGCTCAGGAGGGAGTCCATGTTCTGCTTCCAGCACCAGATTGTGCCAAAGCCGCAGCCAACATCGCAGCGCTGCACCAACATCCCCCTGCAGGCCAAGCTTCTGGCTGTACTCAACATGCTGCTGTCTGGAACTTTTCAACCCACCAAAGCTAGAGTGGCAGGAGTATCACAGGCATCCTTCTCCAGGTTCCTGCCCACCGTCCTGGATGCCATCATGAGCCCCACGCCCCAGTACATCTACTTCCCCAACACAGCGCAGCAACAACAGGAGAACAAGCAAGGCTTTTATGCCATTGCTGGATTCCCGCATGTGTTGAGTGCAATGGACTGCACACATGTACAACTTGTGCCTCCAGCGGTAACATCCCTTATCTACTGCAACAGAAAGCACACATATTTCATGAATGTGCAGGCAATCGTGGACCATCTGGACCTTTTCATCATCGTCCTTGCTAAGTACCCGGGCAGTGCACATGACTCATTCATGTTCCGGTATTCTGCCATCAATGAGCATTTCCAGAATGGGACCTATGGGAATGGCCTACTGGTTGGTAAGTACACCTCAAGCACATGAAAGCCCACATCAAGTCAAGTCAATAGATTTTTGTTAAGCGCACATTTCACCCCAGGGTCTCAAAGCGCTAGCGAAAGATCAGTGAAGCGGAAGGGAGAAGTCTGCAGGTGGAGGATGTGGTCAAAAGAGCCAGGTTTTCAGTTTCCTCCAAAACTGCTCATGATCAGTGACCATACGAAGCTGCAAGGAAAGTTCGTTCCAAAAGACAGGGGTTAAATGGAAAAAGAATCTACCGCCGTTTCTTGCGGTGCGAATCTTGAAAGGAGTAAGAAGATGTTTAGTTCCTGACCTGAGAGTCCTGTTAGGTAACTACCATTTCAGTTTTTTGGCAAGGTAACTTGGCCCATTTCCATACAGGGTCTTATGTGCCATGCAGATGACCTTGAAACGGATTTGTTTCCTAATGGGAAGCCAGTGAAGAGCTTTCAGACTAGGAGCCGACGGGAACGCGAGAGAAGATTTAACACCAGTCTGGCGGCAGTATTCTGCAAGACTTGAAGTCTAGTGAGAAATTCTTCATTAATGGAGGCCAACAGGGCGTTTCCATAGTCGAGCCGACTTATGATTAGACCCTGAACCAGTGGTTTCCTTGATTCAATTGGAATCCACTGAAAGATCTTACGTAAGCTTTGCATGAGTCCGTAGCAGATGCCCGTTATATGGTGATGGAGCAGGATTTCGCGAAAAGAAACCTGCTCAACCGAACCACCCTTTAATATGGACTAACAGTAAATAGTGTTAAACGACTAATATGCACATTTACTCTACACGTGGGAAGACTGCTTTAAAAAATGCATGAACTAACTAGAACTAATGCGTAAATAACTGGAAATGTAATAATTTTGTGTTTTGAATGAATTCAAGAGGTTTGCATTGCCGCAGGTGTTTTTTCGTAAAAAGCATGGCGTGTTGCTTTATACTAATGAATAATGCCGCTTTTCTGCTCAAGCTATGGGGGTAAACCGTGAAAATTACATTATCACATAATTAATAATGTTCGTTTTTCTGTTCTTTTAGTAATGGACGAGTCCTCCATATTAATAAAGTTAGCCATAGTAAGGGCGGGTGAGCAAGTGAGCGAGTGGGAACCACGTGACTACATGACTGAACTGCTGAGCAAAGCTGAGAAAGCGTGACCTGGTGAAGGACGAGCATCTGTCAAGAAGCCAAAGCCAGTGTCTTTGTGGGAACGGAAATCAAGAATGTTGAATTTAATAAATTGTAAAAGAATGTTGATACATGTTCTCATGGGAGAGAAGAGGTATTGATGACTATATAAAAAATGTTTAGAACAATGGTGTAGTCAAAGGTGGATGATTTCATAGTGGGGTGACACGCCGGCAGACAGAAGGAATCCCCATATCCGGAGGCTTTGATTTTATTCACTAGATCGCTATATACTTCTTTTAGCGCAGAAAGAATAGAAAGTGACATCCAGCTATCTACAGACATTACTAATCCTTTTTGCCTGTCCAGGCGATGCATGTCCATTGGACAATCAGTATACCCTTATTGAAATCACATCAGGATATCTTTCTGTATTTTGCGGCATAAACTGATGTCCCATCGTCATTTGTTTTAGAGGTTATCTTTGAAATATCGTATTGTCCTTATTCAACTGTGCATCATCATAGGTTTACTATCCAAATTAAGAATTCATCAATTGCTTTCACTGTGGCCGTCTTCCTGACGAAGGCACCTTGGCAGTGCCGAAACGCGCGTAGAATTCCACCAGTCAATTGAATTTGTGCCACGTTTCTGATAGTGTATTGCAAATTTTGTGCTGATTTATTAATTCATGATAATGTGTTATCATTCTAACAATGTTATTAATCTGTTTTTAGTATGGTTGTGAGTTTGTATGATGGATATGAAAGTGAATGAATGATTTAAAATAAATTTTCTTTCACGGTTTAAAAACTTAATAAATGCTAACTTTTTGTATTTTTGATAAATTGATTGTTGTCTTTGGTTCTTTCTGACAATTATTACATATGCAGGAGTATCATATGGTCTGCATTTTGGTTGCCTTAAATCTGTACACTTATTGACTTTTTCCCTACTTTAAGGAACCTTATTAGGAACTGTAGGGGGCCTCTTCTTTACACTTATAGTGGGGTGACACTCCACCCCTTGAATCCCACCAATCCCTTAGCTAGAAAAAGTGAAATTAGCAATTATTATGGGACAGACATGTTCTTTTAGGGTATAAGAATAGGTGCTTTAGGGGTGTGGTTTAGGCAGCCGTTGGTGTGGTGTGCGGGCTTCAAGGGTCCCGTAGGCTGAGAGAGGGAAGCGTCGCTGTTTTCGTCGGTGAGCTGAGAGGCCTAGATGTTCCTGTCCTGTCCCTGTCCTGGTACTTAAGTCTTTGATCCCTGACTCTTAGTTCAGGGGTCCCTCACTACTGCCTAGGCCTGGGTGGTGGTTTTTCCCTTACAGATCCTCCGGGTTTGTATTTAATTTACTTAGCATTGTAGAAATTATATTTTTTCCGGCTGTTTCCTTGATATGTGTGCCTTTTGTCTCTTCATCTATCCCCTCCGAAATTGTTTTGGTTTTTAAGAGATCGATTATTGTGTATCTAATGTCTCTTCATCTGTCCACTCTGTACAACGTATACATTTGAATGTTATTTCTGATGTTACTGTGATTAGTTTGTTATTCTCTCCCATGAGGTCTCCAGTATTTGAGTTTATGGATATGATCGTTATAAATTTTATTATTGCTAGATAAAATTATTAAATCACACCGAGAGTTTGTGGTCATTTAACCAGGTTTCTAAAGGTTAATCTTCATTGCAGAGAAATTACATTTACCATCAACTCTTCAACTAATTGGTCCATCGACCAAGTAGATGAAAAGTCGAATAAATTTACAAGATGTTTAAATTTTGTGTATAAATAACAGGAATAGGTCGAAGAAAAGTTAACAAACTTGACACCAGCGCATCAGGGATTTGGGGTGAATGAGTATGGGCCAATGTATGATGTTGTTGAATAATTATCCCTGATCAATTATTTGGGTTCGCACTGGATCAGTTTACGTGATCTTTCATGGACAGCTTGCTGTCGATCTTTACTCCTAGGTTACGTACCATGCGTTTGGGAGATGAACAGGGCCCAAGGTTCGGAGGCCACCATTCATTGGACCAGAGTTCATGTGCTTTCCCAAAGAGGATGATTTCTGTCTTATTAGCATTAAGTTGAAGGTGGTTAGTATGCATCCAGGTGTTAATGTGGGTCATGCAATGTTTAAATCTGAGTCTGGTCTCACTTGGATTTAGACCAGGAGTGATCAATAATTGTGTATCATCAGCGTATCATACTACATCAAACCCATAGGATCTGATCACCTTGGCTAGAGGGGCCACATAGAGGTTGAAAAGCATGGGACTTAGAATGGATCCCTGGGGGACTCACTTGTCTACCAACTGGCTGCGAATGACCAAGGTACCTAATTGTACTGTTGAGGTTCGGTCGCAGAGGTAGTTCTTAAGCCAGGCTAGGGCCTTTCCCCTGACTCCTACCTTCCACAGTCGATGTTCCAGAATACTGTCGGAGATGGTGTCAAAAGCAGCCGATAGGTCTAGTAAAACTAGAATGGCTGACTGCCCGAAGTCCTGGGCAACCCTTAGGCTGTCGACTACCTCAACCAGCGATGTTTCAGTACTGTGGGCAGCCCTGAACCCAGATTGGGAGGGGTCTAACAGTTTGTGGTCTTCAAGATATTTTGTGAGTTGTTTATTGACCAGGGACGAAGTGAAATAGGGCGATAGTTACAGGGCTCTGAGGGGTCTGCGGAAGGCTTTTTCAGGATAGGTTTGACCCTTGCTGTTTTCCACTTTGTGGGGACTATTGCTTGATTTAGAGACATGTTAAAGAGGTCAGTGAGACTCTTAAGGAGCACTGGGGCGATGGAGGACAAACTATTTGGTGAGACTAGGTCAACCGGATAGCCCGATTTGATCTTAAGAAGGGCAGTTCTTACATCTTCTTGGGTGAGTTCAGTAAATTCTTCAAGGAATGGATGACAAATGTCTGATTACTGTCGGGTTGATTGTTGTAAGTTTCAACATTGGAGTTGGGAAAAGAGTTGTGCATGATGTTGATTTTTTCCTCAAAGAAAGTGGACAGCGTGTCAACCCAGTCTTGTGAGGAGGGGTTTACTGACTGACAGGAGGGAGGATTAGTAAATTCTTTAAGTATTTTGTACAACTCCTTGTTTGAGTTAGCAGCTATGTTAATTCGGTTGCTAATATAATTTTTTTTGGCTAGCTTAATATTGTCTAGGTAACTTCTATGGGTGAGATTGTACGCCTGTCTGTCCTCAGTGCTTTTGGTCTTCCTCCATTTGCGTTCGGCTTTCCTATTGATTCAATTTTCAGTTTTTAGGGCTTCCGTAAACCAAGCTGACACTTTGGACTTGGGTTTAATCCTAGACAGGGGTACGGCGATGTCAAGGGCTTGAGCGATAGCTGTCTCGAGGGTATCCACTGCGTGATCTATGTTCTCTGTGCTGTTAAGGAGTGGGGGGCTTAAGTAGGGAGAGAAGGTAGCTAAACTAACTTTTCTCCACGGCCTACTCTATTTCTGTTCACTAGTAGGGGTGTGGTTAGTAGTGACTGTTTGAAGAGAGAATTTTAATAGGCTATGGTCCGTCAAGATCAAGGGGATGGGAAGTTCCACCTTAATATTAGAAGAGTTGGTGAACAAGAGATCAAGAGTATGGCTTGCCGAGTGGGTGGGTCCAGTCACTAATTGTGCTAATCGCAGGGTGTTTAGATTAGAGATCAGTTGGCATGTGTTTGTGTCTGAGAGAAGCTCAGCATGATAATTGAAGTCACCGATGAGGAAAAAGTTCACGGCTGCTAATACGTGAGGAGCGATGATCTCAATCAAATGATTGCTAAAATTAGTTTTAGGGCCAGGGGGTCTATAAACCAAGGCACCTCTCCAGGTTCCCTTGGTTAAGTTTTCAATTCTAAAAATACAGAGTTCAACCCACTCGGTGACAACAGTTTCCAGGATGCTAATCTTCACTCCAACCCTAAAAGCTATGGCTAGGCTACCTCATCTCTTCAAGTCTGTTGAGTTGATAATCTGGGGGGAAAGTTGTTGCCACGTCGGGAAGTGCGGACTCATGAAGTCAGGTTTCTGTAATAAAACATATATCTGGCTTCTCTGAGTCCAGCAGACTCCATATCTCAAGTGCATGTTTAGGAATTGAGCGTGCATTGAGGTAGAGCCCTGCTAGTTGTTTAGATTGCTCGACAGAGTTCCCTCCTGGTCTGCTTGTAGCCCAAGGTAAAGAATGAGGGATGGATTTAAATTGAGTGTTTCCCAACACTGCTTTAGAAGGGAGTACAGGTAAAAAAGTTTCCAAGGACCATTTTAAAGGGTTGGCCGTAAGTTGGGTATTTATCCGTTTAAGCTCTTCCCTTGAGTAGCACTGGACTGCCATTTTGAATGGGTGACACAGCCCACTAAAAGTAGCTTAGTGTGAGGAGGGAAGAGGACAGAAAAGGAAAAAGAACAGTGGTCCTGGCGGCTAGCGGCAGTCAGGTGCGGACAGGCTTTCCTTTGGCTCGCCGCTGGGGCGCGTCCATGCCCTTTCCTGCCTTAAGTAGGCAGGGCAGGAGAAAGGGAAAGGAAACGGTGGCTGGAGCGCTAACCTGCCGATCGGCAGGGCATTCACTTCCGGTAACCAAGGGTGGATCCTCCTGAGCAAGTCCCTCCGCCCAGCGGCACGAGCCGTGGCGGATCGGGGACGGCTCAGGGGGAAGCGGATGGAGGAAACAGTGGCAGTGCGCAACAACGATAAACGTGAGCTAAAAACAAATAAAGGCATCAGCAAATTTTAAATAAAATTTCAGCAAATGCAAATGCTGTGCATATAGAAATGTGAGAGTAACAGAGATTTAAAAGGAGCGAGGGAAACACCATTTTGAAATAACGCTAGTTACGCACTAGTTGCCTGCTCTATGACACATCACTTCTAACATTCAGCTACATGAATTCCGCTGCGTGTCCGCGCCCTTTCCTGCCTCAAGTAGGCAGGTCAGGAGAAAGGGAAAGGAAATGGCGGCTGGAGTGCTAACCTGCCGATCGCAGGTCATTCACTTCCGGTAACCAAGGGTGGATTCTCCTGAGCAAGTCCCTCCGCTCAAGCGGCACGAGCCATGGCAGAACGGGGACGCCACTGTGGGCCACAAGTATAAGAGAACTGTGCTGATGGACTATCACTAAACATGATGCTCTAGTGGAGCAGCTGCCCAAATCACTGAAAGAAGATAAAATATTTACTAAATCCATTACTCTAGCTCTTCTATGAAAGAATTAACTTAATGCTAAGCACTGGTTGAAAGCAGGTTTCCTTAGTATGATGGATTGGTACTAGATCTGGGTATATAATCATCACCTGGACAGCACTCAAAGCAAACATGGTATCAGTAGATAGGTGTATGCTTTCTTTCAACATACAGAATATTGAAGATTAAATATTGACCAGCACTTATATCTTCTCCACGGTATTGGCTACCAATAGGATAGTAAAACTATATTTATTTATGTAAGCTAGCTTGAAGAGATGTTCGTAGTCAATACTATGGATTCGATGTCAACCCTTGATCCGGTGGGCTACATCCTCCTTGGGCGTATTGCCAATGCTTGCGGTGGAACATGGTCACCAAGTCCTGGCAAGAGACCCTCCTCCGGGAGCCCCCCCACAAGCCATTGTCACCAGGATATTGAACTAAAGAGACTCTATCTTACAAAAGACCAGAATAGGAGGACCCATAATAATAGACTCTTCTAGGGTAATGATATTCCCAGACTTCAGTCTTGCACTTCACAGATGTAGAGCTTCCTTCCTGGGTGTGAACAAGTCATTCTGTGACCTTGGCATTAAGTATGTCCTGTTCTTTCCAGCACAACTGCTGGTGATTGCAGATGAACGTACACGCTTCTTTGAGGATCCCAATGACCAAAACAAGATAAGCAGTCACAACAGCAAGATCAACCGGACACATTGTTGACCCGACATCACCATGGGCGTGGCCGCCGGGAAACCTGATGCTTCGAATGCTGGCCCTATCATTGGACAGGCCTGTCCGGGTCGCAAAGCTGCCGTTCTGTTGGCGGCTAACCTGAGGGTTACCCCTTGCCTTCCCTCCAGCGGAGATACGGCGACTGTCTCCTCCTATTCGGATTCCACTGTGACATCCTGGGGGAACCCCTGCATTATCCCCCTAGCATTATTTGGGGCACAATAATCTGATTAAACTGAAAACTTAAAAGGCAATACTAGATTACCTTAACATCGTATGCCCACCTCCCCAGTTGGATAACACTTTAGTCTACTTAAGACCTGTTCCTGTCCACAAAAATCAGACATGGTGTGCTACCAGGGCTCCTTTTACGTTGATACTGTGTGCCTCGAGATACTCCTGTTAAGGTTTCACCATTTGTATTTCCAGTGGTCAGGGCCGGACTGGCCGTAGCTGGCATTTTCCCGAAGGGCCGGAAGGGTGGGGGCCTGTTTTGGAGCGGTGGGGGCGTTTATTTGTTACTGGGGGCCAGTTTTGCAGCAGTGCTGCAATACTGCCCCCCTGTAACAAAAATAACAAAAGCAGCAGCAGTGTTTCCCACCAGCACCTGCAAACCCCCCCAGCCCCCTCCTGCGGATCTGACTTGATTGCCAGGGCTCGTTTGCATTCTTAGTCAGGCCCTGCCAGTGGTCACCCTTTGGAGTAGTTACCTAACCTATTCTCTGCTGTGCGGTGGGTCCCCTAGGGGTGTGAAGGTGGAAAATAGGTATGGCATAGTTAGTTTGTTTTTCATACTTTAGTATTATAGGTCCTGACCAATTAGTGGGGTACAACCTGCAATTGGTGCCACATAGTCTAATTGATCCTAGTACTTGCGTTACAACAAATAACAGTTTTCAAATATAGAATGCATTAATGTGTATAAAGAATACTATCAGAAATTTCTAGAAAGCTTAAATGTCTATGTCTGATATTTGAAAATACAAATAAAAGTTTATTTAAAAAACACAAGTTGCAGCAGCAGCACAAACATATACAGCCCTGAAAGCTCTGGAGAAGTGGTAGATCGAAACTGTGAAGGCCCTTTAAGGCAGGGACTGCGAAGGTCAGGCCAGCAATGTCTGTTGGCTTCACTACTTGTTTCACTTCCAGACTAAAAGAATCAATGTGAGTTAAAGGGATAGCAAACATGGAGAACTGTGCTTGTCAACAGTGGTTGTTGGGCTTTCACTGTCTCTGACTCAGTTTACACCTGTTTGGTGTTCCCACACGTTTTTGTGTTTTCACATTCCTCTGTCCCCTCAGTTATTAGCTCCCTCTCAGGCAGAGTTCTATCAGTTTTTCCTGTGCCCTCTGTTCCTCTCCAGTCGTGAGATACTTACTAGTTAGTGTTCCTCCAATGCTTTTTGCTCATTTACCGAAACCTTTAAGACTGAAGCTCTGTGATGCTCCCTACCCTTTTGGTTCTCTGGCTGTATCCTGGTAGCCAGTGGGATTCAGCTAACATAAGAGAAATGGGGCATGAGCTTTACAGAATTGCATAGAAAAATAAGACACATTCGGTTAATATTCCTACCTACATATAAAATGACACCATTAATAAACACATTTAATAATGAATGGTTATCAGTTGCACAACACAAGTTCTTCATGTTAGGGCTTTCTGCTAGTTACATTTGGCTTCCACACTAATTCTTCACATTTTCTATGTAATTGCCTAAATATATCACATTTAATAATATTACGGTTCAAAGTCCTAACACCTTATGTTAACACGACAAAGGATTATATGCGGATGCACTCTACACATGTGATTATATTGCACCCCTACAAATAAAAATGGATTTTGCGCTACATTAGTCCCCCCCTCTGACGACCTGTGACATCACAATACTCTAATTCCCTGTAGAGTAGACTGATCTAAACCAATATTGTAGCTAGTCTCCTCTGTCTGAACTCCTCCAACCGTTTAAGATTCTCATAATGACTGTCCTGCAGTCTTTCCACCCTTCTTTCTCTCTCTCTCTAATGAAATTCTCCAACTGCCTCGACTTGTGCCATTTGTATGCCCTTACTATACCCAACAAGATGATAACACAGATCACAACAATTACTATCAGCTTCAAGATATATCCAAGGATTCCCTTTCCAAGGTCAGCAATCCAACTTCCAACCTTTCCAAATCCTTTTCCAATCTTATCCCAAATTCCCTCAGTTGCCAAATCATGTATCTCATGGTGTATCTCAGTGATGCTACTTATACATTTCCTCAGATCTTTACTGTTGTCAGGTATGTAAGTGCAACACTGTTGGACCTTGAGCATCATACAGACCCCACCCTCTTTTGCTAGTAATACATCTAAAGCAAGGCAGTTCTGCATCACCATAGCCCTTATCGAAACCATCTCTCCATCTAGTAGCAACAGTGACTGAGCTGTATTAACTGACAACTTATCCACAATGGTAGACAACCTCCTAATCTTGATGTCATTCAATACTACCCCCAGACTAGGAATCATCACTCCAAATATATCTCCCACAATTTCACCAGCACTCAATCCATGTTTCTCTCTATGGGCTGACTTTCCTTCCAAACTTTCCAAATCTTCCACTTGGTATATCTTTGGAAACACAACAGCCACGTAGCAAGTACCATACCATTTATTCGGAAGCCGAACATACGCATTCTTCCCACACACAAAGTACACACTTGGCACCACTTGAACAGCCTCTTGCAAGAATTTCTTCGAAGAAGCATCAATCAAAAAGGTATGATCGCACACACTCTGTTCCACGAAAATAGTGTCATAACGTGTCTGTACTTGTCGAATGCAAAGCTTGATTCGTTGTTCCCAATCTAGAGCTATAGGACCATAAATTCCCTTAGCCTTGTGAGCTAATTCCTCTTTGGTCCATTCAAAGGTTTCTTCCCTACTGTTAAGCTTAACTGTTAAGCCTGTATGTCTATCTTCTACTTGAACTACAAATTTCTTCTCTATGTCTGTTAATGTGCAAGTTAAATTGTGTCTATGCGCATAAGCAGTATCTAGTGTGACCGTGGGTACAAAATACTTTCCCATTCTCTCTTCTTGCTTGTGATACAGCGCAATATTAGCAAACAGCATTCATACACCAGAAACTCACTTGGGCCCATACATTCATACTACGCTAATACTTACGCTGGGGTTATCAGTTGTACTCTTTATCAAAAATCCCTGCTACCAATTACCTTCCGATTGAAGAGTAATGACTTACCAATTAATCCTTTGCTAATTGGGAAGTTTAAAATGAGTGACATTCATTATAGTACATAATCCTGAAATAACCACTGAGTCAGGAAGTTTTAAAATGTTTATCTAAAGATTTAGCAGAGTAAATTACATAACCACATGGTACTTAATCGCATATCACAGATGAAGCATAGAATAATAATTATTGATTAATGACGGTCCCTCAGAAAGGAGAAGATAGAGACAGCAGCGCAACTAAGGTTGCATTTATACTTACCAAAGTGCGAGAACCAAACCCCTTGGCCAAGGAGTTGGAAAGAATAGGACCCTCGGAAGGATGAAGAGCAAAGACCTCCTCCAGGATCAGGACAGGACCGGTGACCTCTCTACAACGACGCCTGCGTCGTTCCCCTCTCTGATACTCGGCTTCTCCTCGATTCTCCTGTGTCTCCCTTCTGATGGACTCCGCCGCCCCCTCCTCAGGACTTCTTCTGGACAGGGATTCAGTCTGCAATCGATCAGCTTGGCGGTCTGGAGCTCTTCTGCCTGACAGCATGAACGCCTGATCTTACTAATTAACTAATGCTATATTCTATTATACCCTTCTACACCCATGTACCTCCCCTTAATGTTGCTAAAATATGGGACCACTACTTCTGATTGGGCAGGGACAGGGGGTTGATCCTCACACCATATTGATTTGGTTCGAATTCTGAAGCCCATTGTCTTTAAACTACCGCCCATCCAATTTAATACATTTGCTTTATTTCCCACCCGTCTCACGACAAATGTTATATATTCTTCATATACAAAGTTTCAATTTTCAACAGGAAAGGCAAGAGCACAGCAGCTTCGGCCATCAGGTCATGGCCTTGGACGACGTCCAGGTTGACTTCATTCTTATTCTTTGGCAGCCAAGCAGGACACATGCGCAGAATCATTGTCTCTCGAGTTTCAGATCACCAACCCCAGGCCCAAGTTTACGAACTAATAAAAGTCAAAGAAGAAAATATTAAAATCACAAATAATATGTTTCACTGTATACCCACTCTTTCTACTCTATTCCCATTTACTTATAAATCTATCCCGCATTAGTAGCGTTAAGAAAACGACAAATTAATAATAACACAAGAGCAAGCTGAAGCATGTGAAAACATCAAGCAGCCATTTTAAACCACACTGCGCAGAAGCAGAAATTTCCCACCAAGCAAAGAAAGACGTCACACAACGTGATATGGTTGAGACATGCGCAGTGAATTTCCCGCGCTTTAGCGGCCATTTTAGATTATAGACAAGCGTTATTCGTTAGTTAGAACACATAGGCAAGCTTCCTTGCTATTCATGTAGTGTATGCAAAGTTAATATACACAATTCAAGATTAATACATTAATACTATGAGGAGATTGTATTCGAACAAGTCTCATTTGTGAGTCCTTGCTCCATCAATCCCCTCTCTGATGGCGTTTAAGAGCCATCAAAATACTACCCTCAATCAGATGCCAACTTCTAGCAAATAGTTTCATTCTCATTTTTACATTTTCTATTTTTAACATCCCCTTTTAATTTCTTGTATAGTTCACTTCTCAAATCCTCAAGTTCAATTTCATCAACCTTTCTCTTCTTTCCTCTTCCTGTCACACTATACGATTCATTCTTTCTACAGCATTTGCACCATATTGTTATTGACAGTATTATTATTGCTATTCCTGCTAAGGGTACTAGTATTTGACCTATAAGCCCTTTTCCTACATTAGAAAACCAGGTACCAATTGACGCAATACTACTTGTCAATCTTTCCCATACACTATCAACTTCCAGTGGTTTAAGTTCCTTCTCAAGTTTAGTTATATTCTGTATATACGTTCCAATTTCTGCACTTTTATCAGGAATGTAAGTGCAACAATGTTTCGTCTTCAGTAATTTACAGACTCCGCCCTCTTTTGCCAATAAAATATCAAGAGCAAGTCGATTTTGCATAACCATAGATCTAATCGCAACCATCTCCGCATTAATCATTAGAAATCCTCCAGCAGTATCCGTTGATAAACGATCAACCACTGTAGACAATTTACATATTTTCCTTGAGTTCAGAATTATTCCCACTGAAGGTATCAATGCACCAAATATATCACCTACAATTTCAGAAAAACTAGCTCTTTTACTACGTGTTAATTCACTATTATTTTCATTGCTCCCAGTGTTTCTTTTTAAGTGGTATATTTTTGGAAATACTATTCCAAAATAACAACTTCCATACCACCGTGCAGGAAGCCTAAAGTAAGCCTTATTCCCACACACATAATAGATTCCAGGAAAAACTGAATCTGTCCCTCCTTTGATTCCCCAACCTCCAAGAATTAAGAAATTGTGTTCACATTCACTGGTACCGATGAAAACATTGTTATAATCAGTCCTTAATCTATGTAGATAAATTTTTCCCGTCTTTACAAAATCCAGAGCCATAGCAGCTTGAGCCTTGCCAGGTGTGTAACTCCCTTCTTTCTCAGCCCAAGGTGGCAAATGGGCCTTATGCTCAGAAGTTTTCTTTTGAAAATCTTGTCTTCTATCTTCTACTAAATTCAAAAATATCTTTTCTTCTTCGTGTAAAGAACATGTTAGATTGTGTCTATGTGCATGTGTTATGTCTATCGATTTCATTGTTAAGAAAAATTCTCTCATAAACTGTGCGTCTTGACTACTAAGCACTGGGTTCATACTCTTTCGAATCGGAACCTCAGAAAATATCACATCTATGTTTGAATAATAATACTGAAGTCTCCCTGTTCTATAAAATAAACTAGCTAATACACTACATGATATGCCATATGTCAGTGGTAAGTGATGATATGTTAATCCTTCTGCTACTGATTCGGGTAACTTCATACAGACATAACAATTACTAACTTCCATGGTATCTACATATTGAAATAATAACTTTGTGAAAACATTTAAACTAGTGTCGTTATCAGTTATTTCATGATGAAATTCTGGTTCATTTTCTGCTATTAGTTCTACTCTATTTCCCTTCATGTGTGCTGTCCTTCCTTTAATTTAGTTATTAATCTTTTTAGGTCTCGTCCTGAGCCAACGCTTGCGCTGGTCTGGGCGAGACATTTTGTAGTGTGGGCTTCAGAAATGCGACCACAACTTTTGGCTGGCCTAGAGCATGCGAGAACGCGCACAATAACGCGCTTTCCTCGCATGCTCCAGGCCATCTGCTTCTCCTGTCACGCTCTCCCAAGCGCCTCGCTCTGCCCCTCCCCCACCACAGAGCGAGCGCTTGTTTTTTATAAACATAAACTAACAGGAAGGATTGCTGCTTGGCTTTTTATGTACAAATGAAAAAGCTTCGTAAAAATGCATTCCATGTACTGACATGAAATGCATTATTACAAAGCTTTTTCATTTGTTCTTAAAAGTGAAACAGCACAATCTTTCCTGTTAGTTGTAAGATTATTGATGAAGTGCCCACCCTCCTCCTATGTCCGCAGAGACTGCTTAACAATGCATTAAAGACACATTGTGTCCAAAACGCGCTGCCTCTGCGGACATAGGAGGAGGACGGGCAATTTATAAATAATCTAGTTATGCTTATATGTGTAGTAACAGCCCCTTGCATCTTTCAATAACGCGCAGCCCCTCGACGGATATCACTCAATCTTTGCGCTTTAATGAAAGTTTCTTTATTTGTACAGCGTTTTCTACCAGATATTATACAGGAGCCCTCTGCTAACCTCTGCCAATAAACATAAGCATCCCCTTGCATCTTGTAATAATAGCCCTTTTAAAGCCCATTTACTGTCACTTAATGTAGTTTTCTGGCTTTAATGCAAAGGGAGCGCACATGCACGAGCTGAGGGCCATGTGGCATTCCTCTCGCTCGGCCAAGCGTGCGCGCTCTCTTCAATGCCCCTCCCTCTCCCCCACCACAGAAACGTCTGCCATGCTTCTGTTGTGACCCTTTTGATGCAGGGCATTGGAGGAAAACATGGGCATTTTGTTGTTTTTTTCACGTTGAAAGTTTTAACAGACACTTCGAGACTGTTCTTGGCATGATGTCAACCTGCACCTCTTTCAACTTCAAAAGTTATTTGGTAGCTTTGCAAGGAAAGTTATATCATCAAAGGAATCTGCAAATATACCTTGGCACAGGCGCTTGGTGGTAGCCACAATACACATATCTGCACCACCACTCCACCACTCAGCATCACAACAGCACCACTCCACCACCTCAGCACCACTCCACCACCTCAGCACCACTCCACCACCTCCGCACCACTCCACCACCTCCGCACCCCTCCACCACTCCACCACCACTCCACCTCAGCATCACAACACCACCACTCCACCACCTCAGCACCACTCCACCACCACTCCACCACCTCAGCATCACTCCACCACCACTCCACCACCTCAGCATCACAACACCACAACTCCACCACCTCAGCATCACAACACCACCACTCCACCACCTCAGCATCACAACACCACCACTCCACCACCTCAGCATCACAACACCACCACCTCAGCATCACAACACCACCACTCCACCACCTCAGCATCACTCCACCACCACTCCACCACCTCAGCATCACAACACCACCACTCCACCATCACTCCACCACCACTCCACCACTCAGCATCACAACAGCACCACTCCACCACCTCCGCACCACTCCACCACCTCCGCACCACTCCACCACCACTCCACCACCTCAGCATCACAACACCACCACTCCACCACCTCAGCACCACTCCACCACCACTCCACCACCTCAGCATCACTCCACCACCACTCCACCACCTCAGCATCACAACACCACCACAACACCACCACTCCACCACCTGAGCATCACCACACCACCACCTGAGCATCACCACACCACCACCTCAGCATCACAACACCACCACCTCAGCATCACACCACCACTCCACCACCTCAGCATCACTCCACCACCACTCCACCACCACTCCTCCACCTCAGCATCACTCCACCACCACTCCACCACCTCAGCATCACAACACCACCACCTCAGCACCACAACACCACCACTCCACCACCTCAGCATCACAACACCACCACCTCAGCATCACAACACCACCACTCCACCACCACTCCACCACCTCAGCATCACAACACCACCACCTCAGCATCACAACACCACCACTCCACCACCTCAGCATCACAACACCACCACCTCAGCATCACAACACCACCCCTCCACCACCACTCCTCCACCTCAGCATCACTCCACCACCAATCCACCACCTCAGCATCACAACACCACCACTCCACCACCTCAGCACCACTCCACCACCACTCCACCACCTCAGCATCACTCCACCACCTCAGCATCACAACACCACCACTCCACCACCTCAGCATCACAACACCACCACTCCACTACCTCAGCATCACAACACCACCAACCACTCCACCACCTCAGCATCACAACACCACCACTCCACCATCACTCCACCACCACTCCACCACCTCAGCATCACTCCACCACCACTCCACCACCACTCCTCCACCTCAGCATCACTCCACCACCACTCCACCACCTCAGCATCACAACACCACCACTCCACCATCACTCCACCACCTCAGCATCACAACACCACCACCTCAGCATCACAACACCACCACTCCACCACCTCAGCATCACAACACCACCACCTCAGCATCACAACACCACCACTCCACCACCTCAGCATCACAACACCACCACCTCAGCACCACTCCACCACCTCAGCATCACAACACCACCACTCCACCACCACTCCACCACCTCAGCATCACAACACCACCACTCCACCAGCACTCCACCACCACAACACCACCACTCCACCACCACCTCAGCATCACAACACCACCACTCCACCACCTCAGCATCACAACACCACCTCAGCATCACAACACCACCACCTCAGCATCACAACACCACCACCTCAGCATCACAACACCAACACTCCACCACCTCAGCATCACAACACCACCACCTCAGCATCACAACACCACCACTCCACCACCTCAGCATCACAACACCACCACTCCACCATCACTCCACCACCACCTCAGCATCACAACACCACCACTCCACCACCTCAGCATCACACCACCACTCCACCATCACTCCACCACCACTCCACCACCTCAGCATCACAACACCACCACTCCACCACCACTCCACCACCTCAGCATCACTCCACCACCACTCCACCACCTCAGCATCACAACACCACCACTCCACCACCACTCCACCACCTCAGCATCACAACACCACCACCTCAGCACCACCTCAGCACCACCTCAGCACCACCTCAGCACCACCTCAGCACCACTCCACCACCATTCCACCACCACTCCACCATCACTCCACCATCACTCCACCACCACTCCACCACAACACCACTCCACCATCACTCCACCACCACCTCAGCATCACAACACCACTACTCCTCCACCACCACTCCACCACTACTCTACCACCATCACTCCACCACCACCACTCCACCAACATTAAACACATTGGCAAAGTCAATAGCTCTGCCTAAACACTTATAAGGCCCCAAAGACGAGACCTATTGGCTATGCCAATGCTTGTTATCCATTATCATAAGGTAAGGGACTGCTACGATCAGGACTAACCATACTATAAGCACCATTACTAGACTACATATGCATATTGCACAGCATCTTCTACAACATCTCTGTTTTGGTCTCCCAGCAACTCTATCATCAGGCATTTCGACAAGGAAGATTGCTCTTCTTATCTATTTTTCGCTTTTCTTTATATGACTCTTTTGCGTAGTCAAGGTGGTCTTGTTTCTTTCTTGTACGTCAGTTCTGCACTTGTTCCTTCGTCACCACTTTCACTTGACTCTGAGCTCTCGTAATCTTCAAGAATAATGTAAGTCCAATCAGAACCCTTGAATTTGTTATTCACAAGTTTCAGTCTCTTGCTTCTTCTTTTCTTAGTTCTGTTTTCTTGTTCGGTTTGACTTGTTACTTCATTTACTTGATCTGGATCTTCACTTCTGGTTGTTATGTGGTATTTTACTCTCTTAATGACACTAGGCCAATGATCTCCTTTTCTTGTTTTCTTTGTTTGCACTGTTTCTTTACTTTTGTCTTCAGCAATCTCTTTATTTTCACTGTTTGACACCTTTTCGTTTTCTGCAATTACTGTTTTTCTTTCTTGCTCTTTTTCAGGTCTGATTGGTTTCTCTTCAGCAGCTCCACTGTGAGTTTCCAATAAGGGACCTTGTGCTTGATTTATTTCTTCATGTTCATTTTTCTCGAGATCTTCTTTTTCTGTATGCTTTTCTGGATCTAACTGGTTCTGATCAGGGCTTATTGCACTTTGTACTTCTGCAGCCTGACCGGATTCTTCTAAACCTATCTGTCCCTGCTCAAAACTTGTTGGTTCTTCGTTATTTTGAGCCCAGTTTCCTTTCCCTATCTGGTCCTGCTCAGGTTCTTTTATTGTATGTTCTTCTTTTCCCTGAGCTGCTTCTTCTTCGCCTATCTGATCTTCTTCAATTTCTTCCAATTTTGTTTGACTTCTTGTTCTGTAGTAAACTTCAGGAATTTCTACCACCGGTATCCAGTCCTGACTTGTGCTCGGTTGTTCTTCTGCAGCTTCTCTTGAATCTCGAGCCTGAGATTCTTCAGCTGGGCAACCTTCAGCTTCCTCAGTGATTGATGCTGACTGAGGATTTTCTTCTTCAGGGTCTGGTACTCTTTTGGTGTGGCTTACATGAATCCAATTAGGAAATCCTGCACACTTCACTGCTGTATTGGTAGTCAGTATGACCTGACAAGGTTTTCCCCATCTAGGTGATAGACACGTCTCTCTGGTGTGATTCTTCACTACCACCCAGTCACCAGGATTCAGATCATGTTCTTGTTCAGGCTGCCTCGAAACTGCGTCTTCTCCGACTTGATGAGAGACAGAACGCACTAGGTCAGCCAATCTTTTGCAATAATCCAGAACCATATCATCAGATATATTCAGCAGTTTGTTTATGGGAACATGTGCTTGTCTCATTGCTCTTCCCATCATTATCTCGTGTGGGCTCAGTCCCGTATTTCTATCAGGAATGCTTCTCAGTCCCATTAAGACAAGTGGCAATGCATCTGGCCACTCCAATGAGGTTGATGCACACATTTTTCCCAGTCTGGATTTTATAGTTCCATTCAATTGTACAACCACTCCAGAAGCCTCTGGACGATATGCACAGTGCAATTTTTGTTCAATTTGGAATGCTTCGCAGATTATTTGAATCACTTCACTGTTAAAATATTTCCTCTATCTGATTCCAAAGTTACTGGGAAACCAAACCTAGGAATGAGTTCTCATAGTAACAGCTTTGCGACTGTAATTCTGTCACTCCTCCTGGTAGGGTAAGCCTCCACCCACTTTGAAAACAGACATACTATGACAAGTACATATTTCAACCCTCTGCATGGTGGTAACTGTATAACGTCGAACTGGAGTCTTATAAATGGACCCTCTGCCTTTCCAATCTTCCCAAACCCGATTATTGTCTTTCTCCCTGGATTATGCATCTGGCAAGTCAAACATCTCTGGCAAAGGCTCTCTGCAACAGCTCTGAATTTGGGATTGTACCAGTTCTGTCTGAAAAGCCTAATCATTGCATCTCTCCCTATGTGTGTGTCTCCATGGTACATCCTGGCCATTTGAGAGAGCAGACAGTCAGGCATGACTGGTCTGCCATCAGCACAAATCCACACTTCATCATCTCCCTTTGGGAACAACCCACTTTGACCCATGTTTTCTTCTCATTTTCATCAGCACCATCTTGCAATCTTCTAACCTCATTCCATGTTTCAGGTGGCATATACAGCATAAGTTGGCAGCTGATTCCCATTCTTTCCACCCTTTTATTGACTGATAATCTATTTCTGGCACAATGTTGAGCCACAAGATCTGCATATCGATTGCCAATTACCACCCAGTCATCTCCTGACTGGTGTGCGGCACATTTCACCACAGCCAATTCTTTTGGTAATTGTATTGCTTCCAGCAATTCCCTTACTAATTGTCCATTTTTAATGGGGGATCCTGAAGAAGTCATGAAATCCCTCTGCATCCATAGTTGGCCAAAATCATGCACAACCCCGTAACCATATTGGCTATCTGTAAATATAGTTACTTTTTGATTCCTCCCAATTTTGCACACTTTTATCAAAGCAATCAATTCAGCTACTTGTGCAGATTTTACTCCTGGTAAATAGGATGCTTCGACTATTCCAGTTAATTCACACACCGCATAGGCAGCAGTTAGTTTACCGTCTTCATGCCTTTGGCATGAACCATCAACAAACAGCTCCCTGTCTGGCTTTCTAAGGGGCTGTTCTTCAATGTCCGGACGTGGTTTCGTGCATAACTCTGTGACTTGTAAACAATCATGTTCTTCTTCTTCGTCATTTTTAATTTCCTCATGATATGGGTCTGGTAGTAAGGTTGCGGGATTTACTATTGTACACCTCACTATGTTCACATTTTCAGCACCCATTATTATTCTCTCATATTTAGTCAGCCGACTAGGAGTAAGATGCTGAGTTCGGGTTCTTGTCAACAAAATCACAACTGTATGTGGAACAAATACCTTTACTGGGTGTCCCATTACAATTGACTCACTTTGTTCAATACTTAAACAGGTAGCCGCCACTGCTTTTAAGCAACCTGGCAATGCGGCTGCCACTGGATCCAATGTAGCAGAAAAATATGCTATTGGACGTCTGTCTAGACCATGTCTTTGGGTTAAGACTGAAAGTGCACAATTTTCTCTCTCATGACAGAATAATGCGAAGCTTTTCTTATAGTCGGTCATGCCTAGGGCCGGTGCTGAGCACAGAGCATTTCTCAATTTTACAAAGGCTCCTACACTCTCATCATCCCATTCAACTGGGTCCTTGGCTTTCTTTTTTGTCATTTGAATTAGGGGCTTTGCTAACAAGGAAAATCCTAGTATCCATTGCCGACAGTAACCTACTATTCCTAGGAACATTCTCACTTCTCTTTGGGTTACAGGCATTTGCATTTTCTTAATCAATTGTACTCTTTCCGAGGTTATTCTTCTTTTCCCCTCTCAATTTGGTGTCCCAGATATTTAACTGCTGTTGTACAGAACTGCAATTTTTCTGGTGAGACTTTATGCCCTTCCTCAGCTAAAAGGTTTAATAGTGCTATGGAATCAACAACACAGTCCTCTCTGGTGTTTGATGCCACCAGTAAGTCGTCGATATATTGCACTAGGACTGAGCTTCCTGGCATCACTAGTTTCTCAAGGCACTTTTTCAATATCTGATTAAAGATGGAAGGACTTTCCGTGTACCCCTGAGGAACACGATTCCATACATAGACTTTGTTCTCAAATTTAAATGAAAAAAGATACTGGCTGTCTGGGTGCAATGGTATTGAAAAGAACGCTTGGCATAAATCAATCACTGTGAACCATCCTGCACTCCAAGGAATCTGATATAGAATTACTGCAGGATTTGGCACTATAGGACAACATGGTTCCACAATCTTATTTATTTTCCGCAGGTCCTGAACAATACTATATTTTCCGCTAGGTTTCTTTAAACCCATTATGGGTGAATTACATGGGCTACTCATTACTTCTTTTAGTATGTTTTGTTCTACCATTCGGTTGATTTCTTCAATGACTCCTGCTTTTACTTCTGCACTCATTTTGTACTGTCTGGTATTTGGGAAAATCGCACCTTCCTTTACAGTAATTTTAACTGGGTCTATTTTGGCCATAAGTCCTACTTCCTTTCCTGTGAAATCCCATACTATGGGGTTTACTGCAGTTTTCAATTCTTCTGGCAGCTCATCTTTTGTTATCAAAGAAAACATCTCATCTACCTCTGTACCTTGTTTTGCAATCATAAACTTATATACATGATCTTCATCTTGGGTCTGACCTGCCACACCATCCGGGGTGCAGAAAATTGTGCAATTCATCTTGCATAGTAAATCACGACCTAATAGATTTACTGGACTAGAATCACACACTACAAATTGATGCATTTCTCTGAAATTTCCAATTTTAACTTCCATTGGTTCGGTAAGAGGTGTTCTAATCTTTCTATTAACTACTCCCACTACTTGGATAGCTTCTCCAGAGAGAGGAAGGTCTGGAATGTCTGATGTTCTCACAGTAGACCGGGTAGCACCAGTGTCCAAAAGGAAAGTAATATCATTACCTTTCACATTCCCTTCAACATATGGACCTGACTGATTTACCGATAAGGATGCGCCAAGTACGCACTCCTTCTCCCCCTCTCCTAGGCACCGTCATGAACTGTATTGACAGAAATCGTCCTGTAAAAGAAACTGTGATGTTACATAATCATTCTTACCACTTCCTCCTTGATATCCGACGTCTGTACCGTGGTTTGCTCTGCTTACATTACCCTGAATAGGTGCAGGTGGCAACTGACTCTGTGGATTTACACCCTGCTGTGAGTCATTCTGCGTCTGTGGATTTAAATTTTGATTTGGGCCATTATTATTCCGAATCTTTTTACATTCATCCTTCCAATGCCCCAATTTTCCGCATCCATGACAAGGAAATTTCTTTTTAGCTTCTTCTCTACTCATTCGTCCTCTCACTTTTCCACCATTCCCAGTATCGCCATTTGTTCCAGAATCCTTTCCTTGATTTTCACTTGGATTATCCAAATTAATTCCCTGTTTCTCAGCCATTTTCACCTGTGCCCACATTACTTTTTCCTGCAATTTCTTGTGCCTATCCTCAATAGCGTCTTCACAATATTTCGCATATTTCAGAATCTCGTCTATGGGCTTGCCCTGCCAACATAACATGTGCTGCTTAATCATCTGACAAATTTCTGGCTTCAGACCATAAACAAATCGATAAACAAACTGACTCATGTTCTTGTCTCCGATGTCCTCAAATCCACTATACTGCTTAAATACCTGCAATAAACGCTCATAATAGGCGTGTACCGATTCACTGGCTTCTTAGGTGGTTCGGTCTATTTTCACCCAATCTGTTTCTTTCGGTGGTATTTTGCCTTTCAGATAAGTTATCACCTGCTGATACTTTTTCATTACATCATTTGACGGGGCACCTGTCTTTGGATCTCTAGGATACTCGTCACTTGGCCAATCAACTGTAATTTTACAATCTGTCCACAAATCGGCAGGTACCACTATGTCAAACAAGCCATCTAAATCTTTCAACAATACCTTTGACACCTTCACAAACCTCTCAACCTGCTTGTACCATTCAATTGGTTTTTCTCTCAACTTTGGAAAATCATTCGTAAATGACAAAATATCCTGTCTACTCCATGGGACATGTACATAGCCCCCTCCTGGAACTTCTCGCATCAGATACATTTGATCTGTCTTCCCCGTTTCTTTCATCACATATTCAGATGCTGTTCTACTGGATCGTGCCTCTTCCTTTTTCTTTGCCCATCGAACTCTCCATTTATCTAGGTCTCCCCATTTTTGCAAAACTGTCATTAACTCCTTTACTTATAACTTTCTTCCAGAGGCATTCATATTTTCTAAATCTTTGTCTGAGAAATCTGCTCTATAGGGTTTCTGCAACTCCTTTGATCTCCCTATTTCAATTCCCATCTGCAGAGCCAAATCTGATAATTTTTCATGAAATATTTTTACATTTCTGGTAATACTTCTGCATATGAACAATAATTCTTCTTCATCGTAAGCATTTAGGCGATCTAGCCCCACATTTCCTGCTATTATGTCTTCTAATTCGACTTTTAATTTATAAATATCCAAAATTTTTGGAGGTGTATACTGCTGATCTGATCCTTGTGCCCACCTTTCTAAGTCTTCTGGACTAACTACAGTGACACTTTTTGCTCCTGAAGAAGTTATCAAGTTTATATCTTTCGAGCACCCAGGTGTAACTCTTTTAGGAGTATTATTGACAGAATCCCGAATTGGTAAATCCATTAATGATATTGTTGATTCACAATCACTAAAATGATCCTCAACCATTACTGTTGCTTCAGTTTTAGGAATATTCACAGGAGTAGGCATAACTAACGGTGGAGGACAGTTTCCCTGATTACCATACAATGGGACTACTGGACCAATTGTTACAGGTATGGTCAAAGAGTCAGGATGCACTTTTATCTGTGTTATTTTCTGTATTAATTCTGCTCTGGTCTTCTCTAGGGCTTCTTTTTCTTTATCGTGAAGTATCCTACCGGGGGTGAAATCATGCATTACCTGTAGTACTAATGGAGTTTTTAACAGTGGGGCACTTGGGGTGCATCCACTTGTCCCTTCCTGATATGGTGGGGGGTTCCTTAATAGTTCTTCTATACATTCATCTTCGGAATCTCCATTTCTCATTAAATGTTTTGTCTTTTCTGTGCATTTGCTCCCTAATTTTTCTTCTGCTGTTAACAATGGATACAATCCTTCTGTAAGCATTGCCCTCCTCCATTGTTTCCTCTGACCGTCCCTAGACTCATGTTGGTTTCTTGGAAAAAATCCTCGATAACCCCTATTACTCCTGGATCGGTCACGCTCAAATGCCTCGGTTTCCCATTCCTCTAAGGCTTCGTATTGAGTTAATCTAGGTCTGGGTTCTAGGTCATTCATCCTCAATCTCAAATTTTGAAGAATTTTCCCATTGAAAGTGCCATTCTCGGGAAATGCTAATATTCCATCATTTTTGGTATATTCTATCCAATTCTCTATCCATACACAAGTATGATAACCTCTCTCCATCATCATGAATGAAGCGGGCGTTTTAGCTGGTGGAATGATAATTCCTTCCCTAGTTTTGATTAGTTTATCCTTTTTAAAATAGTTCTTAATCTTTTGCAGAAAGGACATTTTTCTCTTCTCTCCGTACATTCTATCTAATCTTCGGTGTATAATGTTATATTCTGCAAAGCCCAAATATCTCCTATCCGGTCGAGTTCCTGTTAAAGTCGGATCGCGTTTTAACATGCAATCTTTATCCACTAAGATTTTAGCTTCTAGAATATCAACCAATCAAATGTCTGCTAACTTTTATTTCTGAACCAATCCTAACGCGGCCTTTCTGTGACGTTAGTCGCTCAACCCCTCCTTTACAATCTGTGCTTCTCTGTCCCTCGCTGATTTCAACCAATCCCAGCACGGCACTTATGACGTCAGTACTGCTCCTGACTACTGACCCCTCCTTTACAAGAGTCGTTCCACACCCGCTGTTTCAACCAATCCCAGCGCGGCGTTTTGTGACGTCAGCTCCCTCTCCGGCAACTGACCCTCCCTTTACAAATTCGTACGCAAACTTATTTTCTCTACAAATCTTAATTAAATTTCAGTAACAACATAAAACATTCGCTATCGTGCCAGTTTCTCTAAATTTCGAAAAGATAGTTTCTCTCACACTTAGTAAAACCTTTCTGTTTACTAAACATACACTACGAGTTAAAACCCTTCCGTTTACTCCTCACACAAGCTCCAGAAGTACCTGTTACTTCTTCAATGTTACCCTTTCTAGGTGATATAACATCAAATTTTTACCAGCGTACTCCCTTGCTATTACTCACACGAATAGAGTCCCTAACCAGTACTGATAGTCCTGCTTAACCTATCAGTACTATTTCTGCCTGACAGATAACCTCACTGCAGTATGGCTTCCACTTACCAACCGCTATTCAATTTTCCCCGGGGATTCTAGACAACATAAAACAAACTTTGAATACACGGATGTTAGTTCATAAAAATAAAATTCCCATTACCCAATTAACAAAGAGTAACCATCCTCTGATTACCAGAAAACTGATCCAGCGCGATATTAGCAAACAGCATTCATACACCAGAAACTCACTTGGGCCCATACATTCATACTACGCTAATACTTACGCTGGGGTTATCAGTTGTACTCTTTATCAAAAATCCCTGCTACCAATTACCTTCCGATTGAAGAGTAATGACTTACCAATGAATCCTTTGCTAATTGGGAAGTTTAAAATGAGTGACATTCATTATAGTACATAATCCTGAAATAACCACTGAGTCAGGAAGTTTTAAAATGTTTATCTAAAGATTTAGCAGAGTAAATTACATAACCACATGGTACTTAATCTCATATCACAGATGAAGCATAGAATAATAATTATTGATTAATGACGGTCCCTCAGAAAGGAGAAGATAGAGACAGCAGCGCAACTAAGGTTGCATTTATATTTACCAAAGTGCGAGAACCAAACCCCTTGGCCAAGGAGTTGGAAAGAATAGGACCCTCGGAAGGATGAAGAGCAAAGACCTCCTCCAGGATCAGGACAGGACCGGTGACCTCTCTACAACGACGCCTGCATTGTTCCCCTCTCTGATACTCGGCTTCTCCTCGATTCTCCCGTGCCTCCCTTCTGATGGACTCCGTCGCCCCCTCCTCAGGACCTCTTCTGGACAGGGATTCAGTCTGCAATCGATCAGCTTGGCGGTCTGGAGCTCTTCTGCCTGACAGCATGAACGCCTGATCTTACTAATTAACTAATGCTATATTCTATTATACCCTTCTACACCCATGTACCTCCCCTTAATGTTGCTAAAATATGGGACCACTACTTCTGATTGGGCAGGGACAGGGGGTTGATCCTCAAACCATATTGATTTGGTTCGAATTCTGAAGCCCATTGTCTTTAAACTACCGCCCATCCAATTTAATACATTTGCTTTATTTCCCACCCGTCTCACGACAAATGTTATATATTCTTCATATACAAAGTTTCAATTTTCAACAGGAAAGGCAAGAGCACAGCAGCTTCGGCCATCAGGTCATGGCCTTGGACGACGTCCAGGTTGACTTCATTCTTATTCTTTGGCAGCCAAGCAGGACACATGCGCAGAATCATTGTCTCTCGAGTTTCAGATCACCAACCCCAGGCCCAAGTTTACGAACTAATAAAAGTCAAAGAAGAAAATATTAAAATCACAAATAATATGTTTCACTGTATACCCACTCTTTCTACTCTATTCCCATTTACTTATAAATCTATCCCGCATTAGTAGCGTTAAGAAAACGACAAATTAATAATAACACAAGAGCAAGCTGAAGCATGTGAAAACATCAAGCAGCCATTTTAAAGCACACTGCGCAGAAGCAGAAATTTCCCACCAAGCAAAGAAAGACGTCACAACACGTGATATGGTTGAGACATGCGCAGTGAAGTTCCCGTGCTTTAGCGGCCATTTTAGATTATAGACAAGCGTTATTCGTTAGTTAGAACACATAGGCAAGCTTCCTTGCTATTCATGTAGTGTATGCAAAGTTAATATACACAAAACAAGATTAATAAATTAATACTATGAGGAGATTGTATTCGAGCAAGTCTCATTTGTGAGTCCTTGCTCCATCAATCTTGTAATAATCATATTTGTTCAGATGTTTGTAGACTGAAACTTCTGAAAGCACCAAATCATAGTTTGAGAAATAGTACTCGTAATGACCCTTTCCATAAAACATGCTAAGAAGCAAACTGCAACTAATACCATACGTCAAGGGCAGGAAGTGATACCCGATACCCTCCTCAACTGAAGCAGGCAATTGTATACACACATAACAGTCTCTCACATCCATAGTATTCACGTACTCACACAGCAATTTCGCATAAGCATTCAGCTTGTAATCACCTCTAGACAAATCTATATGCAACAAGCGACTAGTTTGCTCTATTACGCCTCTATCAGATCCTAATGTACCCTCTTTTGAGGCAGCCAGCCGTAGGCGGTGTGGATGTCCCATGTACCCCCACTCCCTGTACCTCAGCTTTGTGTGCGCTTAAAATGGCCTCGGTAATGACTACAGCTATCACTATGATTAATCCTACAATAAGTGTACCTATAATACATTTGTGCCTACGATTCGAATTTCCAGACTCCATTTTCAAAGTGGCTCGGATTGTAGCTGTAAGAGGATAAACACAAATCTCTTTTCTCTGCCTCTTATTTTTGTATAACAAAAGTCTTTTGAGCAGCTTTCTTTTGGGATCTTGGAAAGTTCTTTAACAGACCTTGGTGAGGTATTTACACGGCTTGGAAGACTTCCCTAGCCCTCTTTCTTCTTCTAAAGGAAAAGTCCCTATTTTTATTCTTCTTCCACTCAGGCCTTGGCTATCTTCTTTCAAGCAATTTTTATTTACAATTAAAAGTTCAATTTACATCCCTTATGTGATCAGAGGCAGTCTCATCGTTGACTCACTGTAACAGTTCAGCTAGGAATGCGGCAATCTCCTGAGGTGGTGGTTGATTTGAAAAGCTCGGGAATTTGATGTCTTCCAAGATCAGAGTCCGAAAACCACTCAACCTTGATGGATAAGGAACAGTCAATGACAAGATTGCATTAGCCTCTATTCCAGGAACTCTCAGCAGGATCTCGACAATCAGTATCGAAGTCTCGGACCTCGCTCCCCCCGGTATTTGTAGCTAGATAAGTCCACTCAGGAGAGGAGTATCTCTGACATGGCACTCTTGCTCTCCTTGATCTCCTCACACTCCTTTGAGCTTGTTCAGACACTCTGATCAGATTCAGATGATTCACGTATTGGTGTAAGTTCTTTCTCAGATGCAAGTCTCAAGTTTCGTCTTTTCTATCTCACAGGCCACGACTCATTTGCGACCTGTTTTTTGCTTGACTGTACACGACCAATTTCCACACCAGTCTCTTCTCCTGAGTCAGACTCTATACCACTCGCAACATTACCATCTCCCTCAGAGTCTAACCTGGGTCTTGTGTAGCGTGACCCCCCTCAGCTCGACCTGGTAGGTATCCAGCCTCTTCAGGAACCCTCACAGCTTGGCTTGCCCTCTCCAGTGATCTTGTGATCACGGCTGGAATTACTTCTGGGAGAGGAGCTGTTCCTTCAGAGGGCCATGAGACTCGTCGGGTGTGTGAGGCATGTATCCAGTTCGGCAAGCCTCCACACTTTACAGCAGTATTCGTCACAAATATCACATGATACGGTCCACGCCCCAGTGAGTCAAGACAGTTCTTTCTTACGTGCTTTCAGACTAGCACCCAGTCTCCGGGACTCAGGTCGTGACAGAGGTCTTTCGATGTTGGTGCAGTCGCGGCTCTAACCTGGTGAGACAGAACGAACGAACCACATCAGCCAATCCTTTGCAGCAATCAAGGACCAAATCATCTGTGATGTTTATCAGTGCGGTAGACAGCACTGCAGGTAAGCGCATCGCCCTTTCAATGAGGATTTCATGCGGAGATAGCCCAGTTTTTCTATCAGTAATGCTGCGCTACCTCATTAGAACCAAATGCAATGCATCAGGCCATTTCAAAGATGTCGAAACACACGCTTTGCCAGCCTCGCCTTTAGCGTCCCATTGATCTGCTCCACAATGCCTGATGCCTCTGGCCTGTAACTACAATGTAGTCTCTGATCCACATTTAAGGCAGTACACAACAGCTTCATGATCTCACTGAGAAAGTGCGTCACTCTATCCGACTCCAATGTAGTTGGAAATTCAAAGCATGGCATAAGCTCCCTCAACAATAACTTTGCTACCGTAAGGCTGTCATACCTAGTCAGATAAGCTTCCACTCATCGTGAGAAGATGCACACAACAACAAGAATGTATCTCAGTCCATTACACACAGGCATTTCAACAAAGTCCAACTGAATCTGATTGAAACGACCCCCCCTGATCTCCCAATGTAACTCAAGGCAACCACAGTTTTCTTTCCAGCATTCATTTGTTGACACGTAACACACTGATGGCACACTGCGTCAGCAATCACACAGAATCTCAGATTAAACCAAGTCTGCCTGAACAATCTCACCATTGTGTCTCTTCCTATGTGAGCTGCTCCATGTATCTTTTTTGCCATTGGATTCAGCAAACAATCCGGTAAAACTGCTCTACCATCAGTTGAAACTCAAATGTCGTCTTCTCTCTTTTCACAACCTGCTCTGATCCAACCCGCTTGTTCCTGATCTGTTGCTTTCAATTGTAACCGCCTAACTTCATCCTATGTGTCTGCATCATGCTGAGTTCGGTCTTCTCTGTGCTCTCGCCAACATATTCCCCATTAAAGATGCATGCATGTGTGGCACAAAAACGAGCAACTTCATCAGCGGATCTGTTTCCCATTGTGACAAAATCATCCAACTTCCTGTGAGCAGCGCACTTCACGACTGCCACTTCCTTTGGTAACTGCAAGGCTTCCAACAATTGTCTCACATATTCCCTGTTCTTAATGGGAGATCCTGATGATGTTAGGAACCCTCTCTGTGACCATAGCTGTCCGAAGTCATGCACCACACCGAAACCATATTGGCTTTCGGTATAGCTTGTGACTCAGATCTGCTCAGAGACAAGGCATGCACAGGTCAAGGCAATGATCTCTGCCACTTGTACGGCGTATACTCCCTGCAAACAAGCAGCTTTCACAACTCCAGAGATGGTACAGACAGCGAAAGCTGCTCTCAGATTGCCTTCATTGTCCCTTAGACATGAACCATCAACAAAACGGACATGATCGGGATCAGACAATGGTTCATCAACAATGTCAGGACTCGGTGTGGTACAAAGCTCAGTAACATTGAGAAAGTCATGGTCTTCACAATCTTCCCCATCAACATTTGGAACAGGTAACAAGGTAGCTGGGTTTAACACAGAACATCGCTTTAAGGCCACATTTTCTGCTGCAAGCAGAATCTGATCATATCTTGTCAACCTGTTATTAGTCAAATGCTGTGTTTTGGTCCTTGTCATCAAGAGTTCGACTGAGTGTGGTATGTATACAGTAAATGGATGACCCGTCACAATGCTTTCACACCTTTCAATGAGACATCCGGGGAACACTGAAGCTAAAGGATCTAACGTAGCTGAGAAATAGGCCACTGGTCTACGGGCACCTCCATGTGTCTGGGTGAGTTCAGAGAGAGCACAGCCTTTCCTCTCATGACAGAACAGCAAAAACGCTTTGTTGTATCGGGCATTCTTAAAGCTGGAGTGCGACAAAGACTCTCTCTCAGCTCCAAGAAGGCAAGTAAGCAGTCGTTTTCCAGGGTACCGGATCACTCACATCTTTGTGGGTCAACACTAGTAAAGGCTTCGCCAGCAAGAAGTTCAGGATCAATTGTCGGCAGTAGCCAACCATTCCCAAAAACATCCTGACCTCTTTCTGTGTAGTGAGAGGAGTCATTTTCATGATCGCCTCCACTCGCTCTGGAGACACCTTCCTCTTGCCTTTCTCCATTCGATGACCCAAGTACTGAACTTCTGTCAGACAGTACTGAAGTTTGCTTGGGACACCTTATGCCCGTTGTCGGCCAGGTGATTCAGCAAGGGAATGGTATCGTCCCTGCAAGCCTCCCGTGTTTCGGATGCAATTAGGAGGTCATCAATATACTGGACTCACACTGAGTTTCGGGCCAAATCAAGCTCTTGAGTTTCATCTTCAAGACCTGATTAAAGATAGATGGACTTTCAGTATACCCTTGATGAATACGACACCATGTTAAGACATGATTCTCCAGGCGGAAAGCAAATAAAAATTGGCTTTCCTCATGCAATGGGATGGAGAAGAATGCCTGGCAAAGGTCAATCACTGGGAAACAGGCAGCTTCACAAGGAATCTGAAATAGGATCACAGATGGATTCGGTACCACATGGAATCACAATGGCATTGAGTTTTCTAAGATCCTTGACTATGCAGTACCTTCAGATTGGTTTCTGCAATCCCATGTTGGGCGAATTGCACGAACATCCTATGATCTCCTTCAGTATGCCCTGCGCAATCATGGACTCAATCACAGGTGTAATCCCTGCCACCATTTCCGGGGTCAGGTTGTACTGAGGTGTTCTTGGAAACTCTGCATTAGGCTTGATCTGTATGCGGACTGGCTCGACTCCTCAAATCAATCCTATTTCCTCCCCTGTGAAGTCCCATGCCACTGAAGAGACAGTGTCTCTCAAATCCAGTGGCATGTCCTCCACTGTCAGTAAGGGAAACATGTCTATACAATGGTTTTGATTCTCTAATTTGAAAGCAATGTCATCATCATTAGTCTGCAACTCAATTCTCTTTGGTGTACAATAGATGGTACAATTTAATTTGCACAAAAGTTCACGCCCTAATAAACAGACTGGACTCGAATCACACAAGACGAACTAGTGATGATCCTGGAAGGTTCCGATTTTTCCGTCAATGGGTTTGTCATTCTTTTGCTGGCAACTCCTACAACTTAGATTGTTTTTCCCGAGCACCAGTATCAATCAAGAATGTAATGGGATGACCATCTACATCTGCCTCTACATATGGTCCATTTTGGTCTACCTCTAAGACTGTTCCAAGAGTACAGTCCTCCTCCCCCCTCAGGCACCGTCATTGGGAAGGGTCCTGATCAAACCCATCAAGCGCTTCCATAAAGGGCATCTGTTGGTATATTCGATTATTCAATGAGATTCTCGGAGGTTGTGGCACTTGCACTAACTGATTTTGATTCCCTCCATTATAGGATTTTGGCCTTGTCACGGTATTTACCACATCTGTTACTTGCATGAGTTCTCCCTCCTGCACCTGGTTCGCTGGATTTAAGCGACACTCACGCTTGCAATGCCCGATCTTGTGACAAAAATTACCAGCGGTGGTCTTTTTCAGCGTACCAATATCTATTCCTGTCTTGGGCTCTATGGGGACGCCTCTCCCTCTTCTTTGTCCGGCTGCACCTGGTGTGCCCTGAGCACCACCTTGGACATTTCCTTGATTACGACCTAGTGTTCCTCTCGTTGCTTGCGCCTGATCTCCCTTCTGTGCATTTCGCATTTGAACCAGCATTAACTTTTCTTTTATCCTCCTATGCTTGGAATCTACCTCATCACTACAATACCTGGCATACCGTAAAATTTCATCCACTGACTTATTTTGCCAGCAGATCAAATGTTGCTGGATCATGAGGCTAATCTCCGGTCTCAAACCTGTTACAAATTTTGAGACAAATTGGCTCATGTCCTTGGGGTCAAGTGTATCCAACCCACTGTACTGCTTGAATGCTTGCAAAATCCTTTCGTAATAGGCATGCACTGATTCTTTAGGCTCCTGTGTCGTTCGATCTATCTTAACCCAATCGATGGCTTGTGGGGCTATTTTGGACTGCAACCATGTGATCACCTGAATGTACTTTTTCATGACCAAGGGCAAAGGACCATGGGTTACAGGATCCCTCTCTGGCTCAGCAACTGGCCACAAAATAGCGATTTTACATGCAGACCATAGATCACTAGGGACCACAATTTCAAACAGAGTATTTAAGTCAATCCACAACACTTTCGAGATTTTACCAAAGCAATCAACTTGCTTGTACCATTCAGCAGGTTTCTTCCTCAGCCTAGGAAAAGCATTTGTGAATGCAGCTAAATCACCTCTACTCCAAGGAACATGCATATACCCTCCACTAGGCACCTCTTGTAGTAGATACGCCTCAATTCCCGGTGTTCCCTCTCCTGGAGGTGGCGTTTCCCCTGTCACTTTCCTAAAACTTTTCTTCTTAGACCACCTTTCCTCCCACTTATCAAGCATACTCCAAGCCTGTATTCCTATAACCAATTCTCAAATTCGTGTTTTCAATCCTGTCACTCTTTTTCCCCCTAGCTCCTGGTCACTGTAGTTGAGCCGATTTCCCTGTAGCATTTTCATTCGAGATAAGTCTACATCATATCTCTGAGCTAACTCCGACAACTTCTCATGTGTCCGTCTCGGGGGTGACATCCTTCGCTATAAACAACAGGTCATCTGGCTCATGGGTCTCTATTCTTTCCAAAGGTAAATTCCCACTGATAATCTCATCTACCTCAGCCATAAACCTCACCACATCCAATAATTTCGCCTATACTGCAGCCTTGATTGTTTCCTGACTCGAGGTACTGTTCTGACCTTCCTTACTGTTATTATGATCTCTCAGCCAAGTCTCTAAATCTGTAGCTTCTAAGACATGTTGATTTCCGGTGGCTCCCTGACTCGCACTTGTTTCTGATGCCACACCCACTGGTCCCCTCTCTGGAGTTTCCCACATCCTCAAGTCTGAGCTCGTGTTCACCATGTGTATAGATCGTATCGTACTGGAACCAATGACTATTCCCGAAGGATCGGCAGTAGCTGGTAATGGGGTACTAGATTCCACAGGCACTAGAGCTGGACCATTTCCAATCGTACTCCCTGATCTTCCCAATCCAATTCCCTCTCCCGGTACTGGCTGTCGCTGAATAAGGATTCCCACTGAGCTCGGGTCATACACAGAGACAACAGGAACAATGGTGACCGGTACTGTAAGAGCTTCCGGTAACCGTGAAGCTGCGTTGACTCCACTTTGTTCCTCGCCTCCCAAGGCGGACACTCCTGTCCCCCCTACTCCTGCGGATATCCTTCCCCACCTCCCATACTTGGACCTGTCTGAGATGCCGACACACACTCTGCGTTCCCTGTATTAACCAACTCTTGCCTTCCCTCCTCTGAGTGTGGATTGTAAGGTGGAGGACGCTCCGATAAAAAACCTATCCAACAAGCTCTCTTACCAGCAATGGGTACAACCTTTCTCTTTCAATGGTATCCACTCTACATCTCTTAAGCTGTGCATCCCATTGTGCTTCCTGACATGCCCTCAAAGATTTCCTCATCTTTCCTTGGTATCTTTCCCTATTCTTTGCATGTGCTGCCCGTATCCATGTGTCTAATGCCTCAAACTGTGTAAGTCTAGGCAAAGGTCGCAGCGCAGACATCACTCCTCTCAACTGGTGCAACACGTCCAATTGAAATGAACCAAACCATGGAAATGCCAATACCCCTCTTTCTCAGGGATTTTGTGCCAGTTTTGAAGCCAAATTATAGTATGGAGTCCTACTTTTGTCAACATATAATGTGCTGGAATATCCTCGGGTGGGGCTTCTTCGCCCACTCGAGTAACATCTCCCTGATCACCCCTGAACAGATCCTGCAACACCCTAAAACATTGCATGATCCAATCACAAGTTATTCAAATTTTGCGATGAACAAGATTTTCCTCACCACAACTTCCTGATGACTGCCAACCAATCCCAGTGCGGCGTTACACCAACCGACCTATCGCAGTGCGGCACACTGTGATGTCACCTTTACTCCTTGCAGCGGCTCACCCTCCTTCACAATTTCTCCGTACACATTCACTCACACAATCATCTTAAACTCCATGATTGTCTGCCATCTAAAAGATCAATAGAATTCAGTCATCCAAGAACATTCACACACGGCAACCCTCCACCTGCGCTGGTCACCCGAATAAGTATAGTTCACCCCTGTACACAAAGTTTACCAAACGATTCCCATACATCCCTTTCCACCTGTCTTAGGTGGAACTGTAGATGACGTCTCACAACAACTCCTCAATTCCTCGGTCAGACAATCACAATAACTCGGTGTCTGCTACACCATTTAATATATCCTGGGATCTTAGGCCACTTCAGGACCTGAAACTCAAATCTCAATCCTTGGACCACGTGCGGGCCGAAACCACATTCACTCGACTCTCACACCAACTCTGCCAGACATCACGCAATCACTTTGTTCCCTCAATCTATCACACCACACATACCTATTGATACTCACTCCTCTGTTCGCCGCTGTTCTCTCCGCACCATCAAGCTCCGTCAGTCTCCGCCGAATTCAATCGCTCTTCGTTCTCGATCATTGGGCTCTATTTTGGGGCTCTGGGGTTCTAGCTCTCCTTTTCTAGAATAATTCTGGATTCTCGCCTCGCTTCATGTGAGAACCATCCTACACTGCTACCAACTGAAAGGGCCAGGCCCATAAGTTCTAGATCTGTTCTAGAGTCACAAGTCGATGGTTCTTTTTCACAGCATGATAGCGTGGAGGGGAGAGAAATTGTTAACAATGTCAATCAATTCAAAAGCAATTCCTCTGGACACTTAGTAACTACAGACCACTACATAAGGTAAGTTAATTTATTACAAAGCCAAAAATAACTGGACTTAAAGACACCTCAAGAGGAGAGTGTAGAAATGTTAATGTTAATGTTAATGACATTTATAAAGCGCGTCGATTACCCGGAGGTGTCCTGGCGCTAGCCAGATCTTCTGATGGCCGTAGGCGGAATAAAGGATATCGTGACCGGATTATTGTAAGAAGAGCCAAGTTTTTAAGCCCTTTCTGAAATACATTAGAATCAACATAAAGCCAAATCTGCAGATAAAGTTGAGTCGGTGCAACATGCACAAGACAATTAACTCAAGAAATAGAATGCAGAGGATAAAAAAGCATGAGTGCAAATTTCCCTGCATCGAGGGTTGATGAATATAAAGCATTAATCTATCCCTACACTAACGCTAACGTGACATCCCTACTTAAGCATTCTTCGGGCCAGGATAGAGAAAGGAGTCAACATGTGGAGTCTTCCTAAGACGTCTCTCCACCATTAGTGGGTCGGATAGCATAAAGCTATTGAGACAGAGCTCGTTCTGAGATGCTCTCTCTCCAAAGGCACAGAAGAAGTAGGGCCTTTTCCAACTTGCAACGTTCCAATATTCAGGTATCTTCCCAAGATTCCTTTCGGGTCACGCCATCCACTCTGGCCACGTTGTCATAGGTATTTTTTCACAGGACGGTGATGTTCCTGAACAGCAACATGATGACCTTGATTCCCAGGCCTTCTCCGGTGTGAAAATACAACAGTTCTCCTTATCGGCCTTAACTCTCAATGTATCCTCTTCTCTCCTTGCCTAACTCCTAAAACTCCTAACTAACAAGAGCGCTTCTTCCACCTGCAACACAAACGTGACAAATAACAAAATCCACAGCACACATGAAATTCAAACTGTTAATTCTAAAGTGAGGGCTTCCAGGGAAATGCATTTCAGGCCTATAAGATTCAGCTAACATAAGAGCAATGGGGCATGAGCTTTACAGAATTGCATAGAAAAATAAGGCACATTTGGTTAATATTCCTACCTACATATAAAATGTGTGATTAATAAACACATTTAATAATGAATGGTTGTCAGTTGCACAACACAAATTCTTCACGTTAGTGTTTTCTGCTAGTTACATTTGGTGTCCACATTAATTCTTCACGTTTTCTATGTAACGGTCTAAATACATCACATTTAATGTTATACGGTTCAAAGTCCTAACACCTTATGTTAACACGACAAAGGATTATATGCGAATGCACTATACATGTGTGATTATAATGCACCCCTACAAATGAAAATGAACTTTGCGCTAAATCAAGGTGAAGAAGCCCTCTTTTAGGCAGAATAATGTCTGTGTTTTACTAGTTAGGTAAGGAGAGAAGAAGTTACTATAGTGTGGCTTGAGTCGATAAAGGAAGGTCGTTACGCTTCACACAGGAGAAGGCCTGGGAACCAAGGACAAACTGTTGCAAGAAAGGTACACTGTCGACATTGTGGAAAAATTCATTCAGGACTGTACCCAGAGTGACTCAAAATGCATCATGAGAGTGTTACCTGTGGATAACTGGTTGTTGGAACGAGGGATAGTGCGCCACTTCTTTCTTGCCTTTAGAGAGAGAGCATCCTACAACAAGCTCTGTCTTTGCGATGGTATCTTTATGCTACTTGACCCATTGATCGTGGAGAGGCTTCTTAGGAAGATCCACGCACTGACTCCATTTGGCCTTCTCTCTGAAATTGAGTATGTAGGGATGTCACCTTTAGTGGTAGAGTAGGGATAGAATTAATGCTTTTTACTCATCAGCCCTCAATGCCGGGAAATTTGAACTCATGCTTCTTGATTTTCTGTATCCTACTTCTTGAATTAATTGTTTTGCTTATGCTGCACCGTCTAAACTGGATCAGCAGATTTGGCTTCATGTTAATTCCTTTGTATTTCTAAACCATTGTGTTGACGTGCCTCTATGTTCAGTTATTTTTGGCTTTATAATAAATTAACTAACCTTAAGTAATTGTCAGTGGGTTATTATTTATCAAGGAGATTTATTGGCTAATTGATTATTTTCCTAACAACTTTTCTCTCCTCTACACTTTCATGCTGCGAAAAGAACCATCGGAGTGTGACTCTAGAACAGGGCAGACCCTTTAAGGCAGGGGCTGTGAAGCTCAGGCCTGCAGGGTCAGCTATTGGTTTCACTTCCAGACTAAGAGATGCAATGTGAGTTAAAGGGATAGCAAGCATGGAGAACTGTGCTTGTCAACAGTGGTTGTTGGGCTTTCACAGCTTCTGACTCAATGTGCACCTATTTGGTGTTCCCACACGTTTTTTTGTTTTCGCTTTCCTCTGTCCCCTCTATAATTAGCTCCCTCTCAGGCAGAGTTCTGTCAGTTTTCCCTGTGCCCTCTGTTCCCCTCCAGTCCTGAGATACTTAATAGTTGGTGCTCCTCCAAAGCTTTTTGCTCATTTACCGAAACCTTCAAGACTGAAGCTCTGCTTGGTAGATGCTCCCTACCCTATCAGTTCTCTGGCTGTATCCTGGTAGCCGGTGGGGGTGCACGGGGGAGGGGGGTGTTGGCTAGTTACAAAGCTTCCTATAGTGGATCCTGCTGAGCATCAGTTTGAGTCTGGACTTTTGAGTAATTCATGGTTGTTATAAAACTTCTTCTAGTGTGTTGTGTGCTTTTGATATAGAAACCTGAAGATCTAGAGAGTCTTTGTGAATTCCTAAGATGTGCTGAACCACCTTACCATCAGGACATTGCCTGCCTCTCTCTCTCTCACCTAACCCCCCTTTTCACCGGGGTAGTGTTATCTTTAAGTATGTTACTGTTCATGCTGTCAATGCCTCAAGCTATTAGTAAATTCCAAGATGATTTGAAGCATAGACAGTCAGGAAAGGGCATATTTGTTAGGCTACATTAACAAGATGGCATCAAGAACCACTACAAGTTCCCCGACTAGAAGCACCACTGCTCCTATTTCCCCCACAGCCTCAGGAAATGCTATACCACTCTCCAGAGAAATACTCCATTGATGCACACACCTTCTCTTCATTTCTGGCCCAGCATAACCTCCATTTCTTGCTAGCTTGCAAGCATTTATGACCGATCAACCCAAAGTCTCTTTTATTTTTAGGTATTTGTCACAAAACACTTTGGCATGGGCAACCCCTCTAATCCTCAATCAAGATTTTTTCCTATAGGATTACAGCTTGTTTCTGAAATATTTCAAAGCTATATTTAGTAAGAGACAAGCCAAGCAGGATGCCCATGTGGGGTTCTTTACCATAAAACAGGACTGGGAAACTGACGCACGTTGTATTGGGCGGTTGTATGAATAAATATGTTCAAAATGTAACCGACTTCCTTCCTCCATTACGGAGTGATGTTACTGTATGTCATATGTAGATTTGCTGACTATGCAAAAATGCAATAAAAATATATATTTTTAAAAACCATAAAACAAGACCCACAATATTTGGTTCGGATATAAGTCTGCTTAAACAATTGTTGGCAAAGGTTGCCTGTATGGACGAGGCACCAGCTGCTGTCTTCTTTCATGGACTTTAAGAAGAAATAAGCAATTTCCTGATAAATCCCTACTCAAAAATATAATTCCCCTATGCCATCGAGATCCTCACATTCAACTATATAAAAATGTAATCATACCAAATATATATGTGCTGTGCATTACAAATGGCACATACATATGTATGAAAAAATAGATGTATAATGTTATTTATTTTTCATATAAATTCATGCAGTCATAATCTTTCTAAAATTCATTGTCTTCATCTTCATTACTTTTAAGATTCAAAGAAAATCATTACCAATTGGCAAATATCCAAATTGAATTGCTTTATAAATAGATGTTTTTCACATACATGCCATAACAATAAAAACTGTTGATACTACGTTTTGGTGGAATTGTTGGTCTATCCCACCCTTTTCAGGACACACACATTTCTTAGAACTGTATAGAAAAATAAACACAGAATATACATATCATGTAATGCATAGAAAAATAAACATAAAAGAAACATATCATTATAACGTGCACCATATCACTCCATTCAATATACACACTCTTGCATCATTTCCTCATTTTTCATTTTTCTTTATCCTACCTTTTTCTTTAAAACAGTATTTCTTTAAGTGCCCACTAATTTTGGAATCCAGCATTCAGGTAAGCAGGACTAGTACCTTTATAGATACTTTAAGATGACAAAAAAATCTGGATTTAATAATATGTCCATTGGGCACTAATCCTCTAGTGAGGCATTTATGTAAACATCCTCATTACTAATTTGTCATTGGTATCAATTTAGAAACGTTTTTAAAGGATTCCTTCAAACATATATATATTTTTTAAACATCTTATCTGTGAGGCACAGGGGTTTCATACGTCCCTCCTTTTCTATAATTTTACTGTCCTAAAAGGATATTGTATACCGTTACTTTGTTATATGTATCTATAGTCAAATTATTAGTTTTACCTGTTACCCCCATTCGTTGCCATCCATTCATGTGTTTTTTTGACATTTCACTAACTGGGAATATGCTACCTCCCAAAATTACCTATATCAAAAATGTACTGCAATTACTTAAAATGCCCTTTCTATACTTACTCATAGCTTGACATAGTTCTCAAAGCAGGTTTTTTTGTCTTATGTCTCAGGTAATAACTTTTTTATACCAACGTATCAATTGATTATCCTTTCATTGGTACAAATATTCTTCCATCCAATTATTATAGAATATCTATGATACTAAAATCGCCCATTACGTAATAGCCAGTATTCTTTTACCATCACCCAACCTATATTTCACTCTAATGCTTACCAACAACCATTAGATGTTGGTTCACAAGGGATTGCTTAAACGAATCCGAACTTCTTTGAAATCTGACCCGCTTTTGCCGAACCTATGATTTAATACATACCAATCATTTTAAGCTTAAACAACACTTTGGAGCACACAGACCTCTTATTGTATGTCCCATCACTCACCCCAATTGGTACTACCCTGTACCCTGTGGAATCTCATGTTAATTTATATTAATATATCATACTTTTTTAGAATTGGGCATACTTGCTGAACCTATCTATTAATATAGACCAATCACTTTAGCCCCTAATTGTACTTAGAAACACACAACCTCTTATTAAAAAACACTCCTCTGTACACCTTTTATCTACATTTGGAAATTCATGGACCCTTAATTTCCTCTTTCTACTAATATCACCTTATTAACCAGCAACAGTTACATGTAGAACGGTGTGCTACGGTCCTCATTTGCAATTTTCAAAATGTGTGTGCTATCTTCAACATTACTATTTCTGCCCACTCTTGTGTTCTCTCATTGGTCTCCTGCATATTTCTCCCTCAATTTCAGTGGTTAACTAACTTGAAACAGAATCTCTCTATTCAGGGCTTATTCATATAAACATACAGGCACATGCATCAACCCTTTTTGCGAGCGCAAGCGGTGCAATTCGCAAAAATCGGCCGTTTGCGCCCGCAAAAAGGGCTTTTGCGATGCATCAAGGTTCAAGGCACCCGCAAGTTAAGAATTCGCAATTTATTGCGATTTCTTAAATTGCGATTGCATTTAAGGAATCGCAATTTGAGATTCCTTAAATGCAATGCAAGAACCACTTTAAAATAGCGATTTTGCTATTTGGGGCCGCAAATTACTGAGCAATTAAACTGGTCCGTAATTTGCAAAAACTTTGAAAAATGCACTAAAGTGCATTTTTTGAAATTTCATGTTGCGCACACACATGCCCTTGGGGCATGTGTGTGCGTAACATGGGTGCACATCACTATTTCAGGGGTGCAACAGGGTGTCCTTTTGACACCCTTGCACCCTTGAAATTGCATGCGCAATTTGCAAGTACCTATTGGTACTCGCAAATTGCACATGCACTTTCCCATTCATTCCTATGGGCCTCTAGGCCCATAGGAATGAATAGGACGCCATTCCTTATTTGCGACTCGCAATTTGCGAGTCGCAAATAAGGAATATGTAGGAATCGCTAATTTAATAGAGATTCCTACATGCATAGGCTTTGCGAGTCCTTAATTGCGAGTCCTTAATTATCGCAATTAAGGACTCGCAAAAGCCTACTTTGATGCATGTGCCTGATATTGTCATCAGTCCCCTATTAATCGATCACACTACTAGTATATACCCCATTAAAAACAGCGCATCAAGTCTCAATATTCTAAAACTATCATACTCAATAATATACAATTGACTATTCTGCGCATATAATTAAATTTTTAAAAAGTTAACTTTTATTAACTATTTGTTATATGTCATATGTGGCTGCCTCACTAACTCCAGGCACACCTTCGACTAAGTATCCACTACCAAACATGTACATACATTGCAGGTTTCTATAAACGTGTCCCAGGCATCCACCATTTATTTTCAGTCCACTGGTATATACTGAACCCTTAATCTCTGAATTACTTTATCGATTTAATATTGCAGAATGAATCACAACAGGAAAGATCTTACTTAGAGAAACAAACAATGCCTCAATTTGACTAATTCCAAAGAGTCTTCAGGTAAGGTGAAGGAAGTGACCCGATTAGGGTCACCCGGGTCACTCGCGACCACCTCTCAGCCTTCCATACAAATGAAGAGTCGGTCAGACAGTAGAGAATACAAACCAATATATTTAGTCAGATACACTCGAGTGGAGCCCAGTCTGCCCAGTCTCTTAGGATTGCTGCAGAGGAACTGACATCAGCAAACATGGAGATACATTATGTACAATTCAGAACCAATGAAGGCACGCCCAGAATGGAATTTTCCAGGCAGATGCAGCTACACAAAGAAGTACAGAAGGATAAGTTTCGATCCTGAGACCGGGCACACACTATCTCCTGCTCAAGGTCGTTCCGTTCGTGCCCACCGCTAGACTAGTGGGAGAAGGCCTCTATCTAGAAAGGTATGCGCTAATAAGAACAGTGTATTCATTAGCAAAGAAAGGCCCAACATTGGAGAAACAAAACTTACCAAAGCTGCTTTTCACAGAGAGAGAGATTAGTTTTGATCATGGCTCAAAAATGGCAGCCAAACATAAAATGGTGCCCCGAATCTTAACTTACGTAGAACAAAACATAATCAACACAGCAAAAACATTTTTATTCTAACAGACCCCCCTTTTAGCATGAGCTAACCATGCTATGTTATTATCAAGGAAAGTATAACATTTTGCAAGGATAAGAAACATCTCTTTGAGTAGTTGCTCATATAGTCAGTACTCAAAGATACCCTCATCTCTCTGCATCATATCGTCAATATCCTTCTGTAGCATAATTCCGGCATTAGTATCATGAATGGACGTTTTCTGTTTGGGAGTGAGGATATTGACACAATAGGAGCAACAAGCTGGGAGACATTGTATGCAGAGGCAACATGTAAAGATGATACCGGCAACCACAACCAAGAAGGTGAGGATCTTACAACACCATGTTAGCGTATTCCAAAACCACACCGACAGATTCCAAGTACCTGTTTCTTGGTGTATCTCAGCTGATATTCTATGCAATTTTGGATAGCAGAATAAACGTTGGGAGCGTTATCAGGTATATACACACAACAGCTACTTCCAATGACGCGACAGGCCCCTCCCCTATCTGCAAGTATAACGTCTAGCACCATACGGTTCTGCAAAGTGACTAATCTCGGAGCCTGGCTCTCAGCAGTGATATTTGTCATTATCCCAGCAGTCATATTGGTAACCCCTTCAACAACTCTTGTTAACTGAGGTACTTGAAGACTATTAGCCATGGGGCCCCAAAAAGATAGTAGGCCCTTCATAACATCTCCAAATTGCTGTGCGGTGGTGTCTGTCTGATCTATATCCTTTGTGTCAACAGCCCTTTTGGCTCGAGGGGGCGTGGCCAGCAGCATGGCGGACTAGACGTGTCCGACCGGAGCTCCGATGGCCTAAAATTGATCCTGTTAAATCCTTCGCTCACCCTTACGATCCTGCTCAGGAAATCACAGGCTGAGTGCCGGAAGACAACACTCGTGCCTAGATCGGCCTGATCTAGCAAAAACTGGCACGTATAGGCGAGAAATGCAACGAGGATCGGGGACCCAGCCGCAGACAAAATGGCGGCGGCCTGAGCTCCGAGAGGTGGGGGAGACGTCGCCGGGGGGCTGCGGGCCGCCCTCGGACCAGGGTGGACAGGAGTGGTGTAGAGCGGGCGCCGGTGGGGCCCCGTCGGTCCCCCCCTCCTTCCTGCCCCCTCCTTCGTCCTTGGTACGCACTGGAGACTGGAGTGGCGCAGTGCCGACCTATGAAAATGATACTGGGGGGGGACTGAGGGACGGCGCACAGGGGGCCGGTGATTAGTGCGGAGCCCTGCAGGGAGACATCGGCGCTGGCGGTGGCGTTCCCGCCGACCGGCGTGAGTGAGAGACGGGAGAACCGGCGGAATCATGACTGGTGTGTGCCCCTGTGTGCCCGGAGGCCCGGTCGCACCGCTGCGGAGGCTGTGGCCTGGGGGAACCTCCGAATCCGACAGGAAGACTGCCAATGGGGACCCGGAGGTACTGAGGGGTTCCTGTACCGTTTGACTGCCCACGGAGTGGTGGACTGGCCCGCGGAAGACAGTGGGCCTGGTTACACCGAGTCGGGTGCGGCCGTGAGGAAGGGCCCGGACCTGTGCTGCGCCCCGGGGCTGCCTGTGAGGGGGCAAGAGACACCGAACAGCCCGTCAGAGCAGGGACGGATCAGCGATTGCTTTGGGGCCACAGACTGGAGGCGGCAAGAGCGGTGAGGTGAGCCGGTGTGGGGTTCGGGGAGCGCGATGGAGAAGGGCCTGGAGGCCTGCTGGGCCGGCGCTGGAGCGCCCCCCCTCCTCCCCCCGCGCTCCCTGCCTGGCCTCTGGCTTGCATGCTCAGTGATCGGGGCTGTGGACTAATACTCGCACCTGGGGACACGCATGGTGTAGCGCCGAGAGGCTGGCAGTGTGGTGTGAAGGGTCTCTCGAGACGGCCAACACGGACAAAGACGCTGCAGGGAGACCCCACCTAAACATGGGGGCAGAGCATTGAGACACCTGGGACTGTGGGGGACACACGGGGGCGCGCAGACAATGCATCACCTGGGCCTGCCCCCCCCCCCCCCCCTTTTTCTGCCAGACGCCCGAAAACCCTGTGATACAGAGAGGGGGCTATAAGCGACCCGGCGGAGGGGAACGATGATTCTGCCCTACTACAGGCGACCACAGTGGGGGGACGACCTCCATCAAAGTGGTGTGTCGACAACACGACGGTCCAGCGGCGGTCGGACTCCCCCGCCACCAGGGACTTAGGTGGGGCCCGTGACCTCCTCCAGGAGGGAAAGCTCTTAAAGGAAGCTGCTGCTGAAGTGGCCACACGGGGGGATGACCGCTGAGGGCGAAGGGCTTACGGATATGGGTGGCCCCGCGGTTCTCCTAGCATCATATCCTTGCTGCCCGCACGGGTGGCGGTCGCAGATGGCGCGGGACAAAGACCCCAAACCACTGAGACAGGGGAAGATGGACAAATTTGCTAAACCATTGCCAGTGACGGACCCCCCTGCCTCCGCCTCTGCGGACGCACCTGATAATAATGTCATCCTTCAAGCGATTCAGTCTTCCAGAGAGGTGTTGGAAGGTAAAATTGATGAAATCAAAATCGATGTTAACCTGCTCCGGCAAGACCTGCGGAATGTATCTGAGAAAGTCACACAAGCAGAGCACCGCATATCGGAGGTTGAAGACACCACTCACACACTCCGGGGAGAGGTCACGGCCCTAACGGCAGCTATGATAGACGTGCTCTGGAGGGTTGACGATGCTGAAAATCGAGCCCGAAGAAACAATCTTTGCTTTCTTGGCTTTCCGGAGGCCATTGAAGGATCAGACGCGGGTGCCTACCTGCGCAAATGGCTGCTGGACTCACTCCCCAGTGCACACTTTTCGCCATGCTTCATAATCGAGAGAGCACACAGAATACCGTGGACCCGGCCTCCATTGGGAGCCCCGCCACGTCCGCTGATCGCGAGGTTCCTTAACTATCAAGACAGAGACCTCATCCTCAGAGAATTCAGGCAAAAGGGGGAAATCCAGATGGACAATACTAAGATCATGGTGTTTCCGGACTATTCCCGAGAGGTGCAGAAGCAACGCAAAACGTTTGATTCCGTGAAAGATAAATTACGGCAGCTGCAAATCACGTACATGCTCCTCTTTCCCGCCAAGCTTGAGGTGATTTATCAAGCCAAGACACTGTTTTTCAATACCCCAGAAGAGGCCTGGCATTGGCTGGAGGAGCGCCCTCTGCTCAGAGCAGCCGGGAGCCCGGCACCACTCTCGGGGAAAGCCCCATCACTACGCAGTAATAGACCCAGATTGCAGCGCCTTAAATAAGGGAACACCGAGACTGCCCCGAGTGCGACAATCAGGGCGACACCATATCAGAGTAGAAGGGTGGCAGGGTCGACGCCACGGGCCTCGGACTCTGAAAGCATGCGCCACACGGATAGACCCAGCGTGCCATTGCAGACGGAGGAACCTGCTACTCAGCGCTCGGCGGACTGCACCGTTCAGGACATTACAACGGACTCAGAGGAAGATCACCCCTTGTTGCAAAACATTAATCTCCTTGAAAATCAGGGAGAGGCAGGCACCGAGAATGGGACGGACATTCGGACCCAGCACGCAGATAAAGAAGAATGATGAGCGTAACTGGCCTGGAGAGTCGCAAGGACAGTAGGCCGACATAGGAACTCGCACGCCACCCCACGTGTTCTGTTTCCCCTGTTGTATTTGACTTTCCTGTGTTCCTTTCCCTTGCACTTCCCCCCCTCCCCCCCTCCCTTCCCTTTCTGTTTTCACCCTTTTTATTTTAGGTTGGACTTTTTGAACTGTTTATTTTTGTGTGGGGACTCCCTGCCTACTAGCTAGTCTTCGACATCAGCAGCTCGAGAGCCTGACCCGCAGAAAGCCTAGTCAGGGCCAGTAGATCTGAGTGGGAGGGTGCTGGAGGGACAGGGAGCAGCTTGAGGAGGCAGGTTTGGGGGGTGGGCGACAGACCTCTCCGGTCTGAACACGACACAGTTGGTCCTGTTGACCCAAGGGGCAGTCGGTCGGATAGTGGGGGAGTGTGGAGGGGGGGCGGGATGGGGGGTTTGGGGTTGGGGTTCTTACACAGTTAAGTGGCAAAATCGTAGGAAGGTAGGCATTATGAGATTACAGGAACAGCGGCAGTGGGGCGGGGGAGGCGGTCCTGACAGTGGGACGGGCATAACACGTCACCGGGATGGCTTCACCTAATCAAGGGACGTACTCGGTCCTCTCCTGGAATGTGAACGGGATGGGGACTAAGGTTAAGAGTGGACTGGTGGCATATTTCAAACGATTAAAGCCAGATGTCATCCTTCTGCAGGAGACACATCTAAAGGGCACACACTGTGGGTTCTTAGGCCGAGGGGCATATAAGACACTAGCCCACGCCGGGTTCTCCACCAGGGCGAGAGGAGTGGCAATACTAATTAGGAAAAGCCCACCTTTCAGACTTGAGCGTACATGGATAGATCCCAATGGTACATATGTCGCAGTTAAGGGTATGTGGGACAGACGAAACATCACTTTTATCAGTGTATATGCACCCCCCAGGTTACAAAGACAAACACTGGAGAAGCTCGCAGTGGTCCTGCTGGAAGCGGGCTCCGACACACATATTATTGGGGGAGACTTCAATGACGTAATGGACCCCACGCTGGACCGCACGACTGTCCCTACGGGAGGCCCCAAAGAGACACCGCTCAAACGGTTTGCAGACACACTGACACTTGCAGACATATGGCGTAGGCAACACTCCCAGACCAGAGCCTATTCCTTTTATTCAGGCGCCCACAAAGCCTTTTCACGGTTAGACTACCTATTGGCCCCAGTGGGAGAAATAGGGGAGATACACAAGGTAGAATACCTAGCGAGAGGCCTTTCGGACCACTCGTCCCTGTGGCTCACAGTGGGTACCCGTACACAACGTCCGGCCGGGGAATGGAAGCTCAATCCATGGGAATTGAGGGACCCTCAGGTGGCTAAGGAAATCAGGGTGGACACGGAACTATACTTTCGTGAAAACGAGGGGTCAGTGGACTCTGCCATCACATTATGGGAAGCATACAAACCCGTACTGCAGGATAGGGCCCAGAACATTATAGCATATAAAAAGCGGAAAGAAGGTGAAGAGATTGCAGGACTTGAATCCCGACTATTGCAGATAGAAACACAAGGCATTACGAGTGACGACCCTTCCTTGTTGCGCAGATTACAACTTCTTCGACGGGAATATTTTGTGTTGGCCAAAAAGGACGCGCAACACGCGATACAAGCCATGCATCGACGTCTGTACGATGCAGGTGACAAGACAGGTAGACTGCTTGCCTGGCTTAGCAAAAAAGAGCTAGATAGTAGGTGGGTGGCCCAGATACAGACAGAGGACGGCCAGACTCATATAACTCCCGTAGCAATAGCTAACGCCTTCGTGGGGTATTACGAGACCTTTTACACGCAACGTTCTCTGGCAGAGCCGTCACAAATCCAGGCATATCTTCAGACAATACAGTTCCCTAAGTTAACAGACAGCGAATCACAGACATTGGACGAAAAGATCACAAAAAAGGAAATGATAGCAGCCATTGGCCAGTTGAAAATTGGGACGGTTTCGGGCCCTAATGGGCTCCCGCCTGAATTTTTTAAGCAGAAAGTGACGCTATTTAGCCCACATCGCCTCCAACTATACTTAGAGGCACAGGAGGCGGGAAGTCTCCCCAGAGATCTGCGGATGGCCACGATTGTGGTGATTCCCAAGAAGGACAGACCGCCACAGAAGTGTAGCTCGTACCGACCTATCTCTCTTATTAACATGGAGACCAAAATATTGGCCAGAATACTCAGGCTCACCGTGGTAATTACCGGTCTCATCCATCGGGATCAGTCTGGCTTTATGCCTTCGGAGGTTACATAATTGGTTAGAGGTGGTGACCACAAGGGAAGACCCACATCTCATCCTGTCCCTTGATGCCGAAAAGGCATTCAACACCGTTCATTGGCCCTTTCTCATGTCCGTTCTGGAGGAGTTTGGATTTGGCCCGGTATTCAGGCAATGGATCGCCCTTCTCTATGAGAGACCCCTGGCCAGAACCAGAGTTAATGGTGTGGTGTTGCGGGAATTCTCATTAGGAAGGGGCACTCGACAGGGATGTCCCCTGTCCCCTCTCCTCTTTGCTCTGGTTCTGGAGCCCCTCGCATGTGTCATCCGAGCGCACCCGTGCATAACGGGATTCCGGGGAAGAGAGAACGAGGATTTGGACGAGCGCATCTCTTTATATGCCGATAACATACTAATGTATGTTACAAACCCGGAAATGACGCTCCCTAATATTATGGAAAGTTGCGAAACTTACGGTGCACATGCGGGATATACAATTAACTGGGAAAAATCATGTCTGTATCCGGTGGGCCTGTGTGGTGGGTACAATGCCTGCCCAAGCCGACTTCAGTTAGCCCCCGATGGCATAAAGTACCTAGGGATTTATGTCATATCGAATACAGCAGTGGGCGGTGGAACGCAATCTTTACAGGGTGCTCGGGGAGTTTCGCGCGGATGTGGAGAGGTGGAAGTCCCTGCCGTTGACGCTGCTAGGCAGGGCAGCGCTTTACAAAATGATAGTACTCCCGAAATTCTTATACGTTCTGCAAAACACCTATCAGCTGATACCAGATGAGGTGTTCACCAAAATTGACGACACACTACGGACGTTTCTTTGGGACGGAAGACCGCCGAGGATAGCGCTGGCGACATTGCAACGCAACCAATATAATGGCGGCATTTCCCTACCTGACCTTCGGGCATATTACTGGGCGGCTCATTTAATTGTTGTGAACGAATGGGAACATGCGGAGAGGGACCACCCCACATATGCACTTGAACGCACACAATTTGCCGGGCGCTCGTACACGCACTACATCTATGGGGGGAGGGGCTCTGCACAGCTCCTAACAGCTACACGGATTGTTATCGCGGCATGGAAAAAGGCAGAAAGGCAGATGAAATGGGATGACCGGGTGACCAGGGAAACCCCGCTTTGGGTTGGAAACCGGCTTAAAGAAATTGCAAAACTGCGAGGTTTCAGGAAGTGGGTTTCGCTGGGCATCTCACAACTTAAGGACATACTATATCGTAAGGAGCAAGTAACATTTTCTCATCTCCAGACTGAGTTTGACATGAATCAGAAGCAATACTATAAGTACTTACAGCTGGCGCACGCGTGGCGGGCACAACTCATAGACACCGGCGATATCCCTGAATATGCCCCTCTAGAGGGATGACTCCTGATGGGTGAGATTGGGGAAAAGGCAGTCTCCTGGACATATAGAACCATAATCAACAACAAGCCAGATTCCCTGCAGAAATTGAGGGCGAAATGGGAGTCAGATTTGGGATAGATAGAGGACCTGGATTGGGAAATGGCGCTGATGCATCCCCGGGAGGTGGCCATCAAGTCACGACTTAGATTGATCCAATTCAAATACCTACATAGAGCCTATTACGACAGAGTCTGACTGCACCGCATAGGGAGGGCGGAAACGCCCAACTGTCTGCGATGTAACACGATTGAGGGTACATTCTTCCACACGGTCTGGGAGTGTTCGCAGATTCAAATGTACTGGGCAACCCTGTTGGAAGAGTTGGGAGTTATCCTGGAGGAGATGATACCCCTGAGTCCCCTGTTTGTTCTGTTGGGAATATCCACAGAGATTGACCTCCCCAGACCAAAGTTAACTCTGCTTCAGCTAGGATTAGTGGTGGCAAAACACGACCTGGCTAAGGCATGGGGGGCTGTGCTGAGCCCATCACTGGCCGAATGGAGAAAGAGTATGGATATGTATATGTTAGGGGAGAAAACGACCTACAAAGCACGGGGCTGTCCCAAAAAGTTCTGGAAAATATGGAAGCCGTGGCTCACACACTATGGACTCACGCTCACTGACTCACAATGATCTCTCAGGGTGGGGTGCTGGGTGGGGGGAATGGAGGGGGCTCATGGTGCCCTCTAGGAACATTGAACTGCTATTTGCCCGTATACCACTGTTAGTGAAATATGCTGTTGATGTAACACTGAAAGAACTTATGTGCTCCATAGATGCGTACTGTTTTTGTATTGCAATTCAGAAAATGCCAATAAAAACATTCCAAAAAAAAAAAAAAAACCTTTTGGCTCGGGTCAGGAAGGTCCTTCTACATTGCAGCTGATGATTTTTATGATAATTAGACGGGGCAACATATACAGGGGGAAGAAGGAAAGAGAGATAACATGTACCTGACCATCCCCTCGGGAGCCAAACGTGAGCTTGTGACCGACAAACAAAATAGACGTTATAGGGCAGGTTCAAAGGCGGACTTTAGTTGTATTCAGCTTGTAGGTGAAATTACATTTACTCTCCCCCAACTTTATCTCCCCGGTCCCATGGACACAAAAACTAGCTGTCGTATTGACCACCGACACGGGTATCGGCTTATCTTCTGTAAGATTTCGACTTCGGAAGGATTGGAAGTACTCAGAGGTGTTAAACCATTGGAAATCAGCCATTTCCATTCTAAACCATGCATTGTCCTTTACTTTATGGTACGTTTTCAAACAAGACTTTGAGGACATTATCCCTAGAGTCCCTTGTCCTGACAGTCTTATGGGGGTAAACCCTCGATAGAAGCGTAAATATTAATTTGCAGTGTAAGAATCAGTGGATGTCATACCCAAAGTAGAAAGATGAAATTGGAAGTACAACAGTCGAAACAATTGGAACCAACCCTCGCAGCAGCAATATATGACAATGGCATAGACAACAAATTGTCGCTCTTATGAGTGACTGAAGGGAGCTACCCACAAACCCAACAATTAGTTGTATTGGAGACATTATGAGTATGATGCAACATTTGTATAAATACATTGTCTGTGTATGACAACCTATGCGCTTCTTTGTGTGGGGCTAGAGTAACAAAAATGTGCTCAGGAGGAGTGGGAGTTGTACCAACCAAGGAATATACAGGATATTTCTCCTCTAGAAACCAGGATATTCCAAATATTGTCATTAATGCAATCACAACAATTGATATGCAAACTATTTTACTCTTTGTCGACCAACCCTGCGCTAAACGCGGTGGTGCAAATGGTTGTTCCTCCTCATCAATAGTCCGATCAAAGGGATGCATTATGAAGCAAGGAAAGAAATGCAACAAAAATGATAGTAAAGGTAAGTGTTCCCAGTGTCCGTCAGAGCCTCACTGGTCCAGGCTTCTAATGTTCATCAAACGTTGGTGCTCTTGAACACCGGCGGTGGAGCTTGCTCAGTCCTAAGCTCGCGATAAATCCCACGTCGATCAGGATAATGTACCCCCCTTCAAGGGAGCACGTTCAATCTATCCTGTCCAATGTCAAAACAGTTCACCAATCTAACATCACCCTGAAGTAACTCCGTTGGTACTATGGCAAAGTACACCCTACCTTACACAGTCCATCCCTGGCTAATCTGACTTCTCCTTTGGTGCACTATTCCTCAGCCAAGAACGCAGATTGTACCTGGTGACTCCAGGCACAGAGTGGTCAACAAACAGCGGCTCCTTAATAGCTCGTATTTCTGGGTGGACCGCTGCATTTAGCACTTCATCATTCTCCGCATCCGTTTGCGTCCAGGTTAGTTTAGCATCACTGAAGGGGACAAACTGAGGCACCTTCTCACACTCAGAGTCCCCTACTCCTTCTTTGACCCACTGGTCATAAGGCAAAGGCAGAGGCACTTTTTTGCAATGAGTGCCATGGATCCAATTTTTTGGGCCAGCGACCTTGACTGCAGTACATGTAGCTAGAAGGACCTGTTCTGGCCCCTTCCAAGGCGGCTCTAAACTCTTCTTCCTCTGAAAATTGAGAACCAGGATGAAGTCGCCAGGCTGAATGTCGTGTTGGGGCCCCTCTGGTGTGACTGGCAGGGCTTCCCGGACCTGTTGGTGAATAGAACGCAAATTTTCAGTTAACTGGCAAAGGTTGTCAATTAATAATGGATATTCAATATCTGAGAACCGACGAAGACGCGGAATGCCCAAGACATTTGCCGGGCGTCTAAACCCGACATCGTACGGTGACAATCCTGTCCTAGAATGTGCTGTTGTTCTTGTCGACAAAAGAGCTAATGGTAAAGCATCTCACCACTGCAAACCTGTACTTTCCTAAATCTTTGCCAATTTCAGTTTGAGAGTACCATTGTACTTCTCAACTAAACCTGCTGACTGTGGGTGATTTGCAGCATGAAACCTCTGCTTTATGTGCAAACCATCACATATTAACTGAATGACCTTGGCATTAAAATGACTTCCGTTATCACTCCAAATCAAACGGCGCAAGCCGAAACGAGGAAAGAACTCCTTCAGGAGTACCTTTGCAGTCGTAACGGCTGTATTGTCTTTAGTGGGGTAAGCCTCAACCCATTTACTAAATGCACAGACAACCACCAACACGTACTTCAAGTTATTGACTCAATATAATCCATCTGAAGGACCTCAAAAGGGAAAGTGGGTGGTGCAAAATTACCGGGTGTTGTAGGGGTACCTTTTCCAGGATTGTACATCATGCACACCATACAGTATTTCACTAAATGTGCAGCTGTTTTTGAAATGTTGTCATTCTGCCATACAGGGTCTAACAACTTGCAAATACCCTTAGCACTAATATGGGCTGGGCCATGAGCCATTGTGACTACAGAAAGAACATATGCATCTGGCAGCATCCATCTCTGTTTCCCTGACTTATCAATCCAACATCCCTCGTCATTCAACTGTGCTGTACTTTCTTGCCACATTGCTAATTCCCCTACTGTGGCCTCACTTTGTATCTCCTTCACGTTCTCAAGTGTATCCTCAAACATGGTGACCTCAGGCACCCACCTAGTGGGACCTGCTACAAACATTCTTTTCATTTTAGTCCGGTCTGTTTCCTTAGCTGTCTGATCTGCAAAAGCGTTCCCCTTACCTACATCGTCAGTGACTTTCCGGTGGGTGCTACACTTTACTATTGCCAATTTCTTAGATTCTTAGAGAGTGTCAAAGCAGACAAAAGCCTCAATATAAGGTGCCCATGTTGTATCTTGGCACCATGCGAAGTAGGAAACCCTCTCTCTGCCCAGAGTCGCCCGAAATTGTGCGCAACTCAAAAGGCGTACTGGCTGTCAGTATAAATATTGACAATCAGTCCCTCACTCAATTCGCAAGCTTGTATTAGGGCAACGAGCTCTGCAGCTTGGGCCGACTGATAGGGTACTCGTGATGTCTCAACTACCGTACGCAGCGTAGTAATAGCATATGCAGCAGTTGTAGTGCCAGCTGGTAATTTAAAGCAAGAGCCATCAACATATTTATTTTATTTTTATTTATTTATTTTTAGTGTTTTATAGAGCGTGAACTTGACCCATGAGGGTATCAGAGCGCTTTACAAGGTTTACAGAAGTGAACAAAAAAAGGCTTAGAAATACAGAAGTATACAAAACGATTGGAGAGGGGCAAGGGGTGCTTGACACATAGGGGAATAGTGGGACACGTGTGTATGGCAACAGTTACAGTTAATCAGTATAAAACCCCACAGTTTAATGGTGGAGTGAGTAGGTGATCTGAGGAGGAGGCTATAGTCTTAGATTAGTCAGGCTCTCTGTGGTGGTTGAAGGCAGAGATTAGGCGAGGAATTTACCCATGAGGAAAGTTTTGGCCTCCTTTTTGAAGCGTGCCAGAGAAGGTATTCTTCTGATGGCGGGTGGGAGAGAGTTCCAAATTCTTGGTGCGGCCCCGGATAAAGCCCGATTGTAGGTTTTTTTTTTCCGGAAATGGGCAGGTTGGAGCAAGAGGTCTCTGGCGGACCGGGAGTTCCTGCTTCCTCCAGATACCACTAGTTTCTGTGCAAGATAAGCAGGGGAGTTTGCGTATAAAGCCTTGTGTGTAATGCATGCCAGTTTCAGCTGTATTCTGGCCTCGAGGGGAGCCAGTTCAAAGCTTTCAGATGTGGAGAGATGTGGTCGAATTTCCTAGTGCCGGTAAGTAGTCTGGCGGCCGCGTTGAGGCAGGCTTTTAAAGGTGCCAGGGAGATCTTGGGTAAACCCGAGAGGGTGGAACAGCCATATTCCAGCCTAGAGATGACTAGTGCTTGGACTGCCATTTTTAGGTCGGGAGCATCGATGAAGGGTTTCAGCTTCCTTAGGTAGCTCAGGTGGAACTTGGCTGATTTAGCCATCGAGTTGATGTGGTCCCGCATGTTCAGGTTGCAGTCGAGGATTATTCCCTGAGATTTGGTCGAGTCCACGATGGTCGGTGGGCAGTTTAAGGCTGTGATGGCCTTGATCCACATCTGAATCTCCGGGTTGGCTTTTGTAGGGGAGATTAGGAGAAATTCGGTTTTCTTTGCGTTGAGTTTGAGTTGGTTAGAGGCGAGCCATTGGACGGTCAGTTTCAGGGCCTCATTCAGGGAGAGGATCTCCTCGAGCGATGAAATTTTAATGTATATTTGGGTGTCGTCCGCGTACATATGGTAGGAGATGTTAGCGGTGCGAAGTACTTCGGTAAGCGGCTCTAAGGAGAGATTAAAGAGGGTGGGGGACAGGGTTGATCCTTGAGGGACTCCAACCGTGACCGGGGTGGGAGCTGATAGGTTGCCGTTAATTAGGAATCGCTGTGATCGGTTGTGGAGGAAGGACCTGAACCATTCTAAAACAGAGCCATCCAAACCCATCCTGAGTTTGAGGCGTTCGAGTAGTTTTTCATGGTTGACCGTGTCGAAGGCCGAGGATAGATCTAGGAGGATTAGAAGGCAGGTTTTGCCTTGGTCTAGGGCTTGGAGGGCATCGTCCACGATGTGGAGCATGGTAGTTTCAGTGCTGTGCCCCGGTCTGAATCCAGATTGGAAGTCATCGAGTAGGTGGAAGTTGTTGATGTGTTGACTTAGTTGCTGTTGAACACACTTCTCTAACACTTTGGCTAACAGAGGGATATTGGAGATAGGTCTGAAGTTGTCAGGGGAGGCTGGATCCAGCGAGGGTTTTTTTAAAATGGGGAGGACTTGGCCGGCTTTCAGAGAGTCAGGAATCGATCCCTGCTGGAGAGAGGCGTTGATTATTGCAGTCCAGCTCGGAACAATGGATTGGGTGGCAGCAGCGAGGCAGTTGGATGGTAGCGGGTCATTAAGTGATTATTCGGGTTTAAGGTAGAGAGGATTTTAGAGACGGAGTCTTCGTCATAGTACTTGAAGTCGGTCCAGCGTCCTTGATTTTTAGGTGAGGCCAGTGGGGGTAGCGCGGACAGAGGGGGCAGGTCAGGAATGGGTTAAGAATATGTAGGGGCACTGAGTTCATTTCCTAAGGCTGTGATTTTATCAGCGAAGAAAGAGGAGAATTCCTCAGATGATATTAGAGACTTAGGAGTTTCTTTCGGTGTTTTAGCCAGTTTATTTGATTGGTGTTTGACCAGTTCAAAGAGCTTGCGGGGTCTATTCTTGGCATTCCCCAGTTCCGATCTGAAGTATTCTTTTTTTGAATTGAGGATGTTCTTGTTGTAGGCATTTCTCGCCTGGCGGAGAAGTTTTAGATGCGCAGCAGAGGGGTGCTGTCTCCAGATTCTTTCAGATTACCGGAGGGATCTCCTCTCCATGTTGAGGGATCCAGTGAACCAGGGGTTGTCATGTGGTTTGTGGCCTCATGGTCTGCATTGCTAAGTTGGCTTAGGCCTGGCTGCCATGATGCCTTTTTGCGCACGTTACTTTGTGACTTTGTTTTTCCAGCCTCTGCTTGTGCCCGGCTATATTAGAACTGTCTGCCTTTCTGCCTTTCACCTTTTCTCCTGTTCCCTGTGGGTTTCGTCTGCACAACATGTACAAGGTCGAAAAACAACGTCCCTTGTTCTTGCTGATCTGGCCAGTCCCTCGCACTTAGACATAACACTAAGTACAGCTGCACTGGAGAAATTCGTGTGCTTTTAATATTGTGATCTCGCTGTTTGTGACACTTGGAGAAAAACCTTTCCAGGGAGAAGAGCTGTGCTTGTCTGATGATGTAAACCTTGCATCTAGATATTAAGGTATGAGGGTCCGCCGGATAAAGCCCAGAGGTCTTCTATTTTTATAATAAACTAGTTAATAGCACGGGAGGGTGGTAAGGTCATTTAGCCTTATATCCACTGCTTTATGAAATGCTTTCCCCGTTTGTATTCTATGGAATTGTAACTATGCTTATTATTTCATCCTTATGCATTATGCTGATAGTACTGGCACGTGTACTGTATCTTAGAGCACGATAGTTGAAATAAACATTTTAAACTATACTGTGTCTCTTATTACGCACGTTGTGGACAGGTATGAGTGAGTTATGAAAGGGTGTTCTTGCTCCCGCGAGTCCTGAGAGAGAGAGACCGTGTTCTGGGTTATCTAATCATTGGTAGCATCGCTGCTAATGAGACGCTAAAGCTAGTCGGATTGGGATTGTGGGTACTAAGGTGCATGGTTGGTTCACCACTATACTCCGAGGTCCTATTATCCTGTGCATAGCTCTGTGTATGTGCAGAATCCCTACAACATGGCGCCACCAACGTAGTGGGCTGCTTATCTGCGAGACGCTTGAGTAGTGCTTGTGCTTGTCCACAAAACCCTTCGCATACGCTTCCGGAAACGTGTGTGAGGGTGATACTTCCTATATTGACGTTTTTATAGGTTCTTTCAAGCTTGAAGTTATTAAAAGGTGTTTAAGTAAACCCTATATTGTGCTGCCTCATATTAGGTTGTCGAACATTTCTGGTCTTAACTTAATGGCGGATATAAATATACCGGCACATAGCCGCGCTGCGCTCCGGGCTCATTTACTGGCTTATGGAGTGCCAGACGCGGTTGTCTCACTCATCTTTGTGGTGGAGGCTGACCCGGCTCACCACTTTGAGGTGTTTTAGTCTTGGGTCACTTTTCCGGCGGTGGATGGAACGGATGATTTGTTCCATGAGTACACTCTCACTGCCCTACCCAATGCTTATCGGCCTTATCAGGCTCTTGAAGTACCACTTACGGCATGGCAACACCGTATTTGGTTTAATGGCGCCCTCCCACATCCGGTCACCCCGGTTCGTTTAGGCCCCCTATCTATAGACGGGGCCACTTGGCCAGTTTTGGCCGGGTATACCCCACATCCGCGTTATTTGACGCTTGCGGTTGCTGAACTGCGTGAATTACATACGTCTTTGTACGCGTTCACAGAGCTTTAGTACAGTATGTTACAGGCAACGTTCAGAGAGCCCCTCCTGGAGTTGCGGTGCATACAGCTGGACCGGGCGGTGTAACCATAAGTCCCGTCATGGTTAATTCGGTGATGGGCAAGCGCCCACAAAATAAGGATGATTTGCCTTATTGGCTTGCAGAAAAATTTGACCAGCTGGAGGCAGTTTTTCCAAAAACTTCTCCTGTGGAAAAACACAGGATTTTAACGATCAGTTTGCCAAAAGACTTGGGGGCATATTAGCAAGACCGGCGATAAAATTATCGCCGTTTTAGCGGCAGGAAACTGCCGATAAAACGAGCGATAATGGGCTTGCTAATATGCGTTATAGAATTCAATAGAAGCCCAGGTTAGATGTGCAGGACATCTAACCTGGGCTTCTATTGAATTCTATAACGCATATTAGCAAGCCCATTATCGCCGTTTTAGCGGCAGTTTCCTGCCGCTAAAACGGCGATAATTTTATCGCCGGTCTTGCTAATATGCCCCTTGATTTCCGAGTTGGCAGAATGCAACAACTGGGGCAAGGTATTCGCAGCAGTATATGCGAAGTGTTTCGGCACTCCTTCCATGACAGTTCTCCCCTCTGTAATTAAACGAGTGCAGGATGAGCATGGCCCTGAAGCGGCTGTGGAATTGGGGATGAGACTGGTGGGAGTGTTCGATGTAGTGGCTGATTTAATCCTTGCGAACGTCAAGTGCGCTGCAGTTAACTTTCAAGTAGCTAATGCTTTGGCTTTAGTCCCAGAACCGGACAGGCCACGCGAATTACCGAAAATTATTGCACAGGCGTATAAAACCTTTGGCCGCAATAGTCTGGGAGTTAAGCCTTTTGCTAAAACGCAAACTCAAACACAGCCACAACAAAAAACTCAGTCTGAGAAAGATGAGGGACCGTTCTTTACTAAAAAGAACTGGAGGTTGAAGAAACAGGGTAAGCAACAGAAAAAACCAGGGTCGCGTGGCGCATCCCCGGTTTCCGTATCTTCTGAACGCACTTATGATTTGCGCGACAGAGCGAGAATTAAATCTCCAGAGAGATTTCAAGTCCCTGATCCGCGTTCTCCTCGTTCTTCACAGGCACCATTGACCTCCCAGACTGGTGGAGGAGAACGCCAGGACAGAGGCAGGGGTCGTGAGGCTCCACAGGGACGAGACCAACCTCGACAACAAGTCCGAGGGAAACCAGAAGACTTTCCACATTCTCGCCCACAGTTTCAGAAGAAGAAAGTTGCAGCTGTAACAGCGAGGTATGCCACAGACGGTGAGAACGAGACTCCTGAATTGGACGTGGGCAGTGACGCTCCTAGACAGCGCCGCGGAAGTTACCATAGTGCGGGAGGCGCTACGTCCTCATGTGGAGGCGACAGCAACTGATACATTCATTACTGTCGAGACAGTTGACACCCGAGTGGCACCCCCTGACAGACTATTTAATATTGTCCTTCAAATTGAAGGTGACATACAGCGTGTTATTAAAGGGATTTTTTGGGAGAATCTGACCTCTTCTTACGACATTTTGTTGGCAGAGGCGGATTGGCCGCCCCCATTCGTACTTGCTGCGCGTAGAGGGGAGGAGGTAATCCTTCCGAGCTTTTCTCGTCATGTCCCCAAGGACAAAGCGGAGGCTCTCGCAGCTGAATGGGCTGGGGCCCTGGCTCCCGCGTTATACCGTAATCACGTGGGCTGGGATGAAGACTCTCCCCCCCATGATATTCCCTTGCGGTCGCTGCCACAGCCACAACCCCAATATCCCATCCGGCGGGAAGCTTAAGGTCCCGTTTCCGACATTCTGACACAGTTAGAATATCAAGGAGTAATTGAAACATGCGTATCACCAATGAATAATCCCCTTTTCGCGGTTTCTAAACCCGATGGTTCGTACCGCCTAGTTTTGGATTACCGACATTTGAACTCTCATTGTCGGACCTTTGCGGTACAAAATACCCACAGTTCTGCGCTAGTAGACAGTCTTGTTCGTAAAAAATATAAAACGACACTTGACCTATCCAATGGATTTTACACGCACAACTTGTCCCCGGAGTGCAGCCAATGGAGCGCTTTCACTTCCGGTGGTAAACAGTTCAAATTTCGGCGTTTGCCCATGGGCTACAAGAACAGCCCGGGTGTCTTCGCCGCTCGTGTTGTCTCTCTGTTGGACAGCATAGACCCAGATGCGTGTTCCTACGCCGACGATATCTATCTGACAGACGATGAATTATGGCCGCATCTTTCACGTGTAGACCGCATTATTCTTGAATTTGCGGTCTTAGGATACAAATTTAATTTTGCCAAATCACACATTGCTGAATTTACCGTTTTGTTTTTGGGCTATGAGCTCAACAAGGAAGGTAAGGGCTTAGCTCCCCATTTCTTGGAGAAGTGCGCACTTTTGTGCCCTCCAACCACCCTGAAGAAGCTTCAGTCATTACTGGGTTTTCTAAACTTCGGGCGTACTTACATTCCCGAATATGCCCAGCATATCAAGCCTCTATATGCCTTGATACAGCCCAACTTTTCGAAGTCATGCTGGCTTCCTGAGCATTCCTCTATACTGCAGTCTTTGCAGTCAGATCTACTTGTATCTAAATTCTTGTTGACTCGTGATAACCACACAAACCTGGTGATTGGAATCGTTCCAGGGGCAGTGGGTTTCACGTACTTAACCTTTAACGAAGGTGACACAGTACCGATTGCATACAAGTCACATCTTTACACTTCAGCAGAAATGCGCTTTTCCTCTGTGGAGAAAGTATTGACTGCAGTGCAAATGGCGATTCTAAAGGAACGCGCACTGGCACAGGGAAAACGCATTTTGGTGGTAACACCATATCCTGCCCTTGAGGCAGTGACGAAAGCAAGTGTCCCGAACTCTAAGGCTTTGCACCCCCGTAGAATACAATGGGCTACATCTCTGACATCTCCGGATGTCACTTTTATCTTTGATTCCTCTCTTCAGATGCAGGAGTTTTTACAGTATGAATTTGTTCATCCTCCTCCTCTGCCCTTGCTACCGCTTGAGGAGTACGAATGTATTATCTATACCGATGGTTCGGCACAACCGGCCACGGGTTCCAAGCATGCTTATTCAGCGGCATGTGCTATTGTTGCAGGTACCATGGTGAACGGTGAGTTCAAATCGACTGTAGTGCACACACAGGCACTAGGAGACAGTACTGCACAATTGGCCGAGCTGCGCGCTTTGGTGCTCGCACTTGAGTTCGCTAATCCAGATGTGACGACCCTGATTGTATGCGATTCTTACTACTGTGTTCAATCTTTCAATGACAATCTATTCTTTTGGTCGCAAAACGACTATAGAGATGCAAAAGGCAGCACAATTAAGCATAAAATGCTTTGGGTTCGAGTGGCAGATCTTAAACAACATTTGCCTCTCACACAGGTGATTCACACTCTTGGCCACCAGCGTGTGGGCGCACACGCTGTCGGTAACGGTTTGGCAGATGAAGCTGCCAAATCAGCAGTAGCCACGTGCACAGTAGCCGCAGTTACAAGATCCATGACTAAAATAGATAATGATATTTTAGCAGCTATTGCTGCAACAAAGGAAGGTGCTAATTACCCACGGGGTTTCCCTTCCAAATACTCTTATCAAGTAGGTCCCGATCAGGTTCCTTACGTAAACATTCCAGACGTTGGTGATCGGCTGATTCCCAACGCGGACCGCAGACTTTCTTTGATAACGGCCGCACACGAAGGCTTGGCTTCGGCCCATGCTGGCGTGTCTGGGACGGTTTCCATCTTGCAGCAGCGTTACTGGTGGCGTGGTTTATATAAACAGACCCGTACTTATGTGCTTTCTTGTGACGTTTGTCAGCAAATTAAGCCTTCAATGGTTACACGACCACCACAAACACCGCTCTGCATTTCTAACAGACCTTTTGGGTGTGTTTACCTTGATCACTGCGGTCCCTTCTCCTCTGACACTGCGTATAAATACATCTTAGTTGCAGTGGATTCGTGCACACGTTTCATATGGGTTTGGCCACAACGGAGTGCTGACGCTCGAAATAACATAAGGGATTTGCGTGTCTTTGTGGGAATTTTTGCCTGTGGCACCTTCCATTCTGACCAAGGTCCGGCGTTCGCCTCTAAGGCGGACAAGGACGCGATGGGGTCACTGGGGGTGCGGGTGAAATTTTCGTCTCCATATCGGCCTGAGGGCAATTTGATTGTTGAACGAATGAACCGTGACTTAAAGCAATCCTTGACAGCTAGAGTCTTAGGTACTGGCAGGAACTGGCTGGCCCACTTGTATAGCGTACAACGTGCACTTAATAATCTCCCTAGAAGACCTCTGGGTGGGCGGGCCCCATACGAAATGCTCTTTGGCATCCAAATGTTTGTGCCTGACCTTGATGGTCTAGACATGGCGGCGCAATCCGCAATCTTTGACGTAGATAATCATTCTACTATGTTACAGGACTTACAAGAAACCCGTGACAAACTTGCAAACGAACATTTACCTTCAGCCACAGACGCTGCGCTGCAGATTCCGGTTGCCGGCTGGCTTCCGAAGGTTGGGGATCTGGTCCGAGAGAAGGTGGAGAACAAAAAAGAATTTGGCCCCTCTTATCGTGCACCAGTTCCAGTCCTTGGCTTGAAGGGTACTCGTACAGTCATCTTACCACCGCTTCCTGGTCGCAAAGACAAAAGATACATCTCAGTGGACAATGTCAAGCTACAACATCTGGCCGATCCTGAATAGCGTAACACCAGCGGTCTCCTGTCCAGCCATTTCTAGGACACATGTTTGTGGCCCTCCAGCCCACACGGTCACTGATGTTGCCATTGAGATGGTAGATTTGCCTGATCGCCTGCTCGACTACCCGGATTCCCCCTGCAACGAGGAGACCGAGTATACCTACCCCGCCACCGAGTCCGTGGCTCATCTACCAACAACGCCACTGAGCCCAACACGTTATTCCTTTGATTCGGCTTCCAACTCATCACTTATCCCGTCCAGCTTCAGTGTTTTTATATCCTGGTTCAGAGACAATTTTTTGATCCCACTGTGGACATACATCTGGTTGGTACTATTCCAGATTTTTCTGTTCATGTCCATTGGCTTTGTGACAGTTTTTTTTCTACTCATCAATGGTCACTATCTACCAGAACGCTCTGCGGTGAACTGTGTCGCTGGGACTTTGGCTCCGCATTCTTCTTCACACATCATGAAGCGTGACCACACATTTGTGAACATTTCAGCTTTCCCAGTCGCTGATGGCATCGAATGGGATGCGGTAAATTTCCAAATTCATGGACCAACCGAGATTATTAATGTACCAAATGTCCTCCGTGTTTCAATGGGTGATGTCGTTAAAAGTAAAATTCATTCTGACGATTGGGATGTGCATGCCGTTGAATCGTTATTTACTGATTTGAAATATTATGCTGCCTTTAATGCTGAAGATCTGTATTTAAATTCTGCAAGTTATGCTGACTTATATTGTTACCAGCATTGGGGCAACCACTTTCTCCATAAACCAAGTACCCTTCGGGGTTCTTTTAATTACACCCAATGGGAACATTGTCCGACCCCTTTGCCAGGTAGCTCCCAAACTCTTAGAATTAAGTTTACTTATTTTACAGACTTTGATAGATCGAACCCTGTGTCCTATTATTTTAAATTAAACACTTCGTCCACTCAGAAAATCATGTTGACCCACACCAAATTGCTATATTCGGGTTCCTTTTTTAACGCATTAGCCGTGGGTGGTTATGAGGACTGGCAGGACACCATTGACTTGAAATCTATATGGGGCACCAAGTCATGGCAGGTACAAGGCACGGAAGCCTTACACCGTGCTTGCCTAATCCCGGCCCAAATTTTGTTTTTAAATCATACGATCTATCAAACAATGTGTTGGGGTTTGGCTACTTCCAAACAATTAAATGCACCGTCCATTCCCGTATTGTCTTCCACTCCCAGCGAAAGCTTGCATTTTAATATTTCCCTTGACAATTTGCAGGCTTTGTTTCAAAACAATTCATTCAATGTCTCTACGTTTGTTCAATCACCCTGGTTGGCTTGGCCCATAGCATCGAATGCCTGCCAGCTGCGTTTTCATGACTCAGCTCCTGGTTACAAACAGGATAGGCCAGATCCGGGGTTTTCTGACTCTCGTACTGTTACGACATATTCTGTTGGTAAATTGTGTAAACAGTGGTTGCAGCACTCTTCATTGGATTCTGTGAAACAACATTTATCCCTCCTATCAGGCAACATTGATCTGTCCGATTTTGTTCTGGGGCCTCGTGGCCCTCGACCTAAGAGATTCATTTATGAAACTTACAATGAACTCTGGAAGCTTTCGCAAATTGAAGCTGCTTCCCGTCTTCGGGAAATCGATCAAGCAAATTTAGAAAAGGTGCTTGCTGTTGTTGACAATAGTATTAATACCCTGGCTTCCCGCATTTACACATTAGAGAATATTGTTTCCTCTGTTGTTGATATAGTACAAGATGATGTTTCTGTGTTATATCATGGTCAAAAACAATTGCGTTCAGTGATGCAGTTTGCATGGACTTTGCAAACACTTAAAATGGGTAAAGTTCCTTGGCATTTTTTGAACACCTCTGCCTTATTCTTGCCGTTTAATTTAACTGAGAAACAGCAATTCATGTCCATGAAAGATGCAACATACACTCTCTTACATATCGAAAAAATAGAGCCCTTACCATTCTCTGTGGCGGAATTGGATTCTGTAGTATGGCTAGTTCACGGGGTTATTGCTTTGCCTTTTTCTTTATTTGAGTTCAGTTCATGCATGAAACATTTTCCTGTTGGCCGTTTTCAGCCCTTAGGCAGTGCCTTCCTGCATGAACTTTGGTCCCTGCCTTTCGTGTATAAATGCCTTAGGGACGGAAAGGAAGTTTTTCTCACAGGAGAGTCATGCGATGCTACTGTGGGTCATTCCCTTATTTGTAAGAACATTAAATTGCACGGGGCTTGTAATGTTTCGGCTCCGAATCTTGCTTGTGTTTTAAAGGGCATTCCTGCTCCTGCTATATCACCTACTTTCACTGTGCTTGCAAATGGTAGCTATCTCCTTCTGAATAATCAAGACTGCTGTGGAATGCTGGCAGGCATCCCCTATATTGTAACTGTTTCCCACCGGGTTGTGTGCTGCAAAAATGTGCTTTTTCCTCCCCCGCACGACATAATAGATAGTTCCATTTGGCCTTCCATTCCGACTTTGAAGGCGGATTTCAATAAATTGAGCAGAATAAAGGCGCTATTATTGAACCAGGAGGTTATGCTCACATCCGCACGGGAGACATTCATCCTCCAGGTGGCTAGTACCCACAGTGAAATACAGGCCCTTTTGAACACAAAACTCCCACAACATTTCGGTGAGCTAATTCACAGTGTTTTCAATGCATCACGCACAGAAGGTCTTGTGCACTTTTTTAAAGTTGTGGGCTCTGGCCTTGTTACCTCCTTTCAAACTATCTTTGGTGTAATACCGGCTTTTATTCATTCCATTTTTTCCAGCGTCTTTGGCGGCTTTCCGTTGATCCTCGCCTTGGCGGCTGGTGTATTGCTTTTGGTCTGTTTGCTCCGCAATGGCTGCTCTTCCTGGGGGCCTCCTCGACCGAGGTCGACTCCGGATGCTCCCTGACCGCATCCTCGCCGGCTTCGGCATCCTGCCATTGGCGACACTCAGTGTGTCCTATAGACTTTCTTTTCGCTTTGCGTATTTCACTTGCGTGCAACCTGTGATGTCTTGCATCCGATGTCCTTTCTCATGGTCCTTGGATTATTGCCTCTCCAATACGTCTCTGTCTGACCCGGATGTTGTCCAGTTAGTGGGTCCCTTAGAGGCCCATGAACGGGACTGTTCCGGTGATGGCTTCATAGCGCGTGCGGCTGCACTTGGAATTTTGGCACAATGGGATGTCTGGGCGGCTGCTCAGACTCTCCTACGACAAAGTTATATTGAGTATCACGCAAGTTGTCCCGCAATGCTGATCACTGCTCCCTCTTGCGAGGAACATGAATGCAGTTTTGATTTGTTAAACTGGATGGCGTCTCTTTTTTCTGACGATTCCAACGATGTCCTCTTGGAAGGTGTGGCGTTTTTCTGCACTTACACTCTATTGGATTAGGAGGCCTCCGCTTTCAGCGTCCTGCCTCACTGGAATTTTGTTTTATTCTGCAATTTTTTTTCTCTCCCATTCATTGTCCTTCATTGGGGACTGTTCCAGAATAGACGTTTCCGTTCTGCTCCATCTATTTGAACTCTGTCTTCGTTCTATGTATTCGCCAATGGACTGACCAGGGGAGGGTGTTATGTGGTTTGTGGCCTCCTGGTCTGCATTGCTAAGTTGGCTTAGGCCTGGCTGCCATGATGCCTTTTTGCGCACGTTACTTTGTGACTTTGTTTTTCCAGCCTCTGCTTGTGCCCGGCTATATTAGAACTGTCTGCCTTTCTGCCTTTCACCTTTTCTCCTGTTCCCTGTGGGTTTCGTCTGCACAACATTTACAAGGTCGAAAAACAACGTCCCTTGTTCTTGCTGATCTGGCCAGTCCCTCGCACTTAGACATAACACTAAGTACAGCTGCACTGGAGAAATTCGTGTCCTTTTAATATTGTGATCTCGCTGTTTGTGACACTTGGAGAATAACCTTTCCAGGGAGAAGAGCTGTGCTTGTCTGATGATGTAAACCTTGCATCTAGATATTAAGGTATGAGGGTCCGCCGGATAAAGCCCAGAGGTCTTCTATTTTTATAATAAACTAGTTAATAGCACGGGGAGGGTGGTAAGGTTATTTAGCCTTATATCCACTGCTTTATGAAATGCTTTCCCCGTTTGTATTCTATGGAATTGTAACTATGCTTATTATTTTATCCTTATGCATTATGCTGATAGTACTGGCACGTGTACTGTATCTTAGAGCACGATAGTTGAAATAAACATTTTAAACTATACTGTGTCTCTTATTACGCATGTTGTGGACAGGTATGAGTGAGTTATGAAAGGGTGTTCTTGCTCCCGTGAGTCCTGAGAGAGAGAGACCGTGTTCTGGGTTGTCTAATCATTGGTAGCATCGCTGCTAATGAGACGCTAAAGCTAGTCGGATTGGGATTGTGGGCACTAAGGTGCATGGTTGGTTCACCACTATACTCCGAGGTCCTATTATCCTGTGCATAGCTCTGTGTATGTGCAGAATCCCTACAACAGGGTTTCTGTCTTTGATTTGTGTTCTTTTTAGTTTTAGTGGGGCAAGGTCATCCAGAATGTTCGATATAGTCGCTGAGTAATGATCATTGAGGTCACTGACCGTAGTTATATGCGAGGGGGGGGGAGGTCAGATTTACAGCAGGCCTCCAGTTTCCTGTGGTCAAGGTTCTTGGTGTCTCTGATCCAGCGTTTGGGAATCACCGGTTGCGGTGCCTTTGTCTTGTGGGTCCCGGGTAAAAGGAAGGCGATGGCGTGGTGGTCAGACCAGTCACATGGGTCAATGGAGATAAGCTTGACTGAAGATTCCTTAGAGATGATCCAGTCCAGGGTGGCCCCTTTTGAGTGAGTTGGCAGTGAGCAGGCTTGAGTCAGGGCTTGATCGGTTAGGAGGTCTTTGATGGGGTTGACGTGAGGATCCTTAGGATCGTTCCAGTGCAGGTTGAAATCACCGAGGAAAATCTCATTAGCGTTGGAGGAGATCTTAGTTGTGATGATTTCCAAGAGGTGATCGGTGAAAGAGTCGTTCAAGCCTGGAGGGTGGTAAAAGATGTGCAAATTGCACAGTTGTATTGAGTTGCTGCAAATGGAGAGGGCGAGGTATTCGCAGGAGTCAGTGGTGTCCGCCGTGAGTTCCGTGACAAGGAGGTTAGATCGGTAGATGCAGGCGATGCCTCCTCCTTTCCTGCTGGATTGTCTGTCCAGTCTAGCAATATTATAGTTGGGAGGGACTAGTAGGTCCAGGCAAGGAGATGAGTATTCGTTGAGCCATGATTCAGTTAGTATTGCTAGGTCTAAATTTTTGTTCAGGATGAGATCAGCAATATAGGCGGCGTGCTTAACTGTCGATCGGCAGTTGATTAAGAGACTAGATAGGGGGGGTCGGGGGGAGTGTCAGGAGTCTGGGTGGACAGGAGTACAGGCGCAAGGTTGCTTTTAACCACATTTCTGTTACGGTGGGTAGCTGACCTGTTGGGGTTGATGGTGACCGTGCTGATGGCATGTTCGGAACTCGCATCTAGTGGACAAGGGCTGACTTGGACATAGTTGTGGTCTTGGAGGATGGCAAGGATTTCGTTTTCCGTGAGGTCTAGTGAAATTGAGGTGGCAGTGGTAGGGTTGTAAGAGAGGGCGAGAGCTCGGGATTCCTCCTCTGAAAGGTGGCAAGGTTGCTTGCGCGGGCGAAGGTGTCTCAAGGGTAGCGGTAGTGGGTGCTTGGGAGGCTCTGTGACATGGGGGGGTGGATATCAGCGTGGGCTTGAGGTTAGCAAGGGAGAGTTCGGCAAGGTGAAGGAGGTTCATTAGGTCCAAAATGGAGATATGGATGCTCTGAGTTAGTTTGGCCGCTCTGGAGTGCAGAGTTTCGAGATCAATATAAGAGGGAGGTGTTAGAGGGCAGGGGGGCATAGGTTCAGGAGCAGTACAAGTGGCATGCATAGGTGGAAGGGGAGAAGGGTTGGCTCGAGCTGAATCGGGGGTCTTTGGAGGCGTGCCAAATTCGCGGTTCGGGTGGATGGCTGGCGGGGAGGTGGTCAGAGGTCTAGGGGCGACTCTGTTGGAGGTGCCGGGGGACATGCTATGAAGGTTAGGGTGATCAGTGTTGAGAACCCTTAGAGGGCTAGCTCGATCTGAATCAGGGGACTTTGGGAACGTACCAGTCTCCCAGTCGGTGGGAGGCGTTAGGTGGGAGGAGATCAGAGGTGTAGGGGAGATTCTGTAGTCAGGGTCAGGAGACATGCTGGGGAGGATAGGATGAACTGAGTTGGAAGCCCTTGGAGGGGGGGTATGTGGGTGGCTATGCACGTTAGGCTGGCCGGACGGCGGGTCATTGGTGCGGGTGTTAGTTACCCTGTCGGTGTCGTGCACATGGTTTCTGAGGAGGGTGAAAAGGTCTGCGAATTTATTGAGGTTATTGGTTGAGGCTTGGATCAGAACAATGCCGTTTTTGTAGAGGGTGATGGTGAGGTCAGCTCGCAGGGTTGAGGAGGGCGCTATTGTGAGCTTGGTGCCTTATGGAATGTTCCTAGTTGAGCGAACATTAAGAAGGTGCGCAAAGGTTTTGCGCCAGGAGGCGGTTCTTTTGGAGTAGAAGATAAGGTCATTAATGACTATGCCGATGTCCGCGCTGTAGCACAGGTCGGATATCAGCGTCTCTGGGTCGCTTTTTAGGGTGGCGTGCTTGAATGATTTAGCCGCGGTTTTGGAGAGGTTGGGGGGGTAGACCAGAGTATAAGAGTTTTCCCCAGTCACGGTCAGGCCAGGACCTGACATGTTGGCTAGGGTAGGGCACTATATGATTAAAAAGGGACAAATAGGCAGCAGAGGGGATGGGTCTCCAGGTACCAAGGCGTGATGGAACTATAGTGACTGAAACTGGTCTCTCCGGAGTGTTACTTATCAGTCACCAAGGCAGGGCGGCAACTCGGGCACGCTTCGATGTTTCAAATGTACAAGTAATGTAGAAGTCTTCAATGAACCTAATATTAAAGAAGGTCTTAAAAGTGGGCAACAAAAAGTCAGGAATGCCACTCTCCACATACCAGAAAAAGAGGAAAGTTAAGTTGTAATCACTATGTTATTATAGCACCGCAAATTAAAAGTCAGGCGGGTCTTCAATGAGCAACAATAATGCTGTGATGCCGCTCACAACATATCAGGAATGGCTAAAACAAGGTGTAATCAATAACGTTTTGTAGCACCGCCATCTTAAAGTCAGGCACTGTAGGGCGATCGAGAATGTCTTCACCCGTCGCCATTTTGGAGTCAGGCATTGATCGGCAATAGATACATAAAGGAGCTGTACGCAGACCTAGATGACAAACACACTCTCCAGGGCTGCAATGGTATTCGTTTAAAGACGCTTGCAAAAACGCCTCATTTGCGGTCTGTAAAGTACCAGGATCAGTGATAAATGCCCCGTAATGTTTTTAAAGCGCCGCCATTTTAGGTGCTGGGGAAATTTCGGCCGACGGACCTCTAAAAGGTTAGAATTGCACAGGGCCGATAGAAATACCTGGCACGCCTTGAAGCGCGCGTAGGCGGAAGGGCTCCACAATCAGCGCCTGCCGTGAGACAAGGGATCCCAGGCGACGCGGCAAAGACAGGCCATCAGGCGGGATCGCAACAGAGGGCGACGTCCCTCTGTTGCGAACATATAGTTCCCCTTGAGGGTCAGATAAGGGAACATCAGTCAATTCTACCTGTCCTTTCGTCTCTTCTTCCGTCCGGAAGATACAATCATGTTTATCGATCTCATCATTCTCAGAAGGGAGGGGTAGTAATGTGGCTGGATTCAGAGTGGCACATCTTTTGATCGTAATATGTTTGGCAAACAGCGTTAATTCATAACCTGTCAGACGTGCACTGGTGAGGTGTGTCTTTGTCTTATTCAAAAGGGTATCCACAGCATGGGTACCATGACTGTGAGGTCAGTATCAAGTACGAGTCCAGTCGATTGTCTTATCGAGACAGCTACGGCGTGACCGCTCTTAGACAGCTCGGGAGGGCTCGTGCGACAGGATCAAGCACAGCAGAGAAATAAGCACACGGCCGCTGCTTATCTCCAAATTTCTGTGTTAAAACAGAAAATGCTCAACCTGCCATCTCATGAACATATAATACAAAGGATTTGGCGTAGTTAGGGGTACCAAGCACTGGAGCCGAACAAAGCGCAGTTTATAGTTGCTCAAAAGACTGCTGACATTCAGGCGTCCAAGGTAAAGGCACATGCACTTCTTTCGTGGTTAGTGCAAGCAGGGGCCTAATTAGTAGGGAATAGTTATGTATCCACTGACGACAGTAGGAAGTGATACCTATAAAAGCACATACTTCTTTCTGGGTTTGTGGAACTGGCATTTGAACAATGCTACTAATACGCTCCGGGGTCAATCTCCTACCCTCCTTCGACAGTAGGTGACCTAAGTAGGTGACCTCCTGTTGACAATACTGAAATTTTGAAAGGGATACTTTATGGCCATGCTGAGCTAAATGCAACAACAATTTAACTGTACTGTCTCTGCTACCTTGTTCTGTATCTGAAGCGATGAGCAAGTCATCGACATACTGGAGCAATACATTACCTGTGGGGAGCGACAAAGAATCCAAATGACCTTTCAATGCCTGACTATAGATACTCGGACTCTCTGTATAGCCTCGAGGAGCGCGACAGAACCTAAAACTTCTACCAGCTAGAGTGAACCCAAACAGATATCTGCTATCAGGATGAATAGGAATACTGAAGAACGCGTTTTTTAAATTAATAACAGAAAAGAATTTGGTAGTAGAAGGAATCATTGTCAAAAGAGTAGTAATGTCAGGGACCACAGGAAACTGAGGAACCACTATCTTATTAACTTCGCGCAAATCAATCACAAAACGATAAACATCTGCATGATCATCAGAGGAACCCGAAGGTGTCCATTTCAGAATGGGAAGAATAGGGCTATTACAAACATTAGCAGTCGTCTCCTCAACCACTCCTTTCTCAATCAAATCCTGTATAATTTGCCTGCGGTATTTTATATTGAGGGATGCGAGGTAAAATAGCATTGTCTTTAACTTGGATCGATACTGGCGATATCTGTAACAGTCCCACATCTGTGTTACCTGTCGCCCACAGAGTGGGCGGCACTTCTTTAAACTCAGCAGGAAGGGGCGCATCTTTGGACAGACACTGTTTAGCGCGTACTACATCCGGACCCATTGTCATGTAAACACCTGCAGGGGAGCAATAAATCGTAGCATGCAATTTCTTCAACAAGTCCAAACCCATCAAATTTTCTCCACAATTAGAGGTCAACAAAAATGGCGAATCCACAGTGAAAGGACTAATAGTCAACGCAAGAAGTTGTGAAATGGGGCTTACAACCGGTACACCATAAAAACCTACCAAAACATTATTATGGCCAGACAGAGCCACCCCAGGGACCAAGGAACGAGAAATAGAACTGTTTGTTGCACCTGCATCCACCAAAAACTCCTAAGCCGAGCCATGCAAATCCGCAGTAACATACGGACTACGTTGATCTACAGGTATCGGAACTGGCCCCTCACTCTGTCCCTGGCTGTCCTAGCTGTAAGACATTCCTGTCACCTCATCTGTGTCATAATCATCGTGATACTACTGTCCGCCCGAGGGTCATCAAAATAGTTATGATCAGAACGACCCTGCGAGGCCACAGCATTTTGAGCCCTGTCCGTTCCACCAGCTCCGCGACCCCATCCACGAGGACCTCGTCCTCTCAGGACCGCCACCTTCTGCAAAAGCACAGGACACTCGCTACGCCAGTGTCCCTCCTCTTTACAATACGCACACTGATTCGGCCCTAAAGGCGTAGTATTCGGCTGCCTGCTCGTGCGTGGAAGCTATCGGGCCAAACCACCACGTCCTCTACCAGTCCCTCTAGAAGCCTGCAGCAACAACACCTTTGTCTTTAAATCCTTGTGCTTCTTCTCTGTCCTCTCCTTATCCTCATTTTTCCTATGCTCATAGTACTGTGCCATATTCAAAATAACAGAAGGGGAAGAGGTGGACCAGGTGCTTTCGGAAGCCTACAATCGAGTCGCAATCTCAGGAAGCAGATTGGAAACAAATCTATTAACAAACAACCGAACACCTCCCTCAATAGACAAATCCTGCCCACTATAATTCAGAAACACATCTTCAAACCGGGTGAAAAAATCAGACACACTCTCATCTTTCTTCTGGTGACAAGCCGTTAACTTGTCCCAATCATCTTTCCTCGGAGGAATAAGAGAATGCATATATGTAATGATACAGCCAGGCAAAGCAAGTATCTCTGCTCTAGGCTTATCACCTGGCTTCCGTTCCTGATCCCATACTTTAATTTGGTCCCATGTACCGCCCAACTCTGCAACATGGTCTTGAGTATGCACCTGTCTCCAAATATCAACCGGAACAAGAAGACCAAAAAACATTTCAATATCAGCCAGAGTCATCACAGTGGAGGAGGCTGCTTCAGTCAATTCTTTATAATATGCAGTTAGATTCTTCCTAGGATCAGGTAACTGAGTCTTAAGAGACAAAACTTCACTCCTTTTCCATGGAGTATAAACCCATTGTTCTTGGAAACGAGCCGCCACACCTGGTCTAGTGACAATTGCTGATCCATTAACTCTGGTATTACGGGGTGATATATAGGATGAACCTCTCGCATCGGAAACTGAGATACCGGGGTGGGGCTCTTCTCAAGTAGCCTACCCCGATAAGCAAACAATGTCGCAACACTACCAAAAACTTGACCAGGCTCCATATTAGTAACATATACATGATCTTTAATCATATAAAATCTGTGGTGCTGCATCGTTGAAACACTGCTCCCAAAGACTAATCATAGTAGCAGACATATGCTTAACTGCATGCTGTTGTACAAAGGGCTCATAATATTTAATCACACTCCACGCATCTTCCACACTATAAATGGGGTTTCGGGCCCACTGCGCAGTCTGGCTAGCCACTACCTTTTTCTCTGCATCTCCCATCTCAGATCGCACATACGGACCCATGCACTCTTAAAATTTCGTCCAGTCTCTATCCTCAAATCCACGTACTGGTGTCCCACTACTCAGTAATGTTGGGAATGGAAGAACACAGTGGGAGTAGCAACGGAAGTAACAGGCACTAACATCGCTGCTGGCTGCGTCGCAGGTGTAAGAGCTGGCGAAAAGGATGCTGAAACAATAGGCGTGGCAGGGGTACCAACAGTCATAGTTGCCACAGACAGCTAGGACAGGAGGTGCCGTGGCCAAAGCAGTCCGATCGACAGTAACAGAAGCAGAAACAGGAGAGACAGAAGAAATGGGTGGCTGAGACTGTGAGGGAAGAGCGGGATATATCCTCTGTGGGGCATATGGAGGTAGGGGTCGAGTATCTAACAATTTTTCCACAAAAGTATAATTTTCTTCTTGGGCCACATAATATTTATCAATCTGTATTTGAAATCTCCCATCTTCACGTTCAATCCCAATCTCTTGTTTCTGAGTCAATGTTTGCATTCTCCCCTTTCGCTCCTCCTTTTCTATCTTTATTCGTCTCTGTTTAGTCTCCTTTTGCCACGTTGGAAGAGAATCAAACATAGACTGCCTACTTCGCTTCGCAAACAATTTTTCCTGTAAAAACCCAATTTTTTGTTCATCAAACTGCCCGTCAACGGCCATTGCAACTCGACATTGTCCCTCATATATTTGTGCCATAGCGTACTAAACACAATAGGGCCAAGGCCATGCTTCACATACATATCAAAATTCGGAGTACCTTCTGGAGGCGCTGGCTGACTTTCTTCCAGTCGAGCATCAGCAGAACAACAACGACAGCACAAAGAAACCAGTTTACTTATTCCAGGCATTCTCAAAAGAAAACAAATTCACTACTTATGCCTGGCAAAGTATTTGCAAACACTTTTCACCAAAATCGATCCTCAGACCGTACCAAATACAAACCAAAATGGTACCATATCCACAAAGAACCAAAACAAAGTCACCTGATGCATGCAGGTCAAACAAATTTATTCACCACTGCCGACTCTTCGGACCAAACGGTCAGATCCAAGGGTTTTCGCCGTTCAGGACTCCAGTCGGGATGGCCGCTGGGCGAGACACCGTCTGGCAGGTCAGAAGGGGCAGCTGCGAGTACAGGAACTCTCTCGTGCAGGGATCCCTGATCCGTCCGTCCGACCCGACGATGGCCTCGACCTCCCCACCCGTCCTCAGGAGGAGATGGGCCACTCAACTAATGGAGTCCCTGTTCGGGCGCCAACTGAAGGAAGTGACCCGATTAGGGTCACCCGGGTCACTTGCGACCACCTCTCAGGCTTCCATACAAATGAAGAGTCGGTCAGACAGTAGAGAATAAAAACCAATATATTTATTCAGATACACTCGAGTCGAGCCCAGTCTGCCCAGTCTCTTAGGATTGCTGCAGAGGGACTGACATCAGCAAACATGGAGATACATTATGTACAATTCAGAACCAATGACGGCACGGCCAGAATGGAATTTTCCAGGCAGATGCAGCTACACAAAGAAGTACAGAAGGATAAGTTTCGATCCTGAGACCGGGCACACACTATCTCCTGCTCAAGGTCGTTCCGTTCGTGCCCACCACTAGACTAGTGGGAGAAGGCCTCTATCTAGTGGGAAAGGTATGCGCTAATAAGAACAGTGTATTCATTAGCAAAGCAAGGCCCAACCTTGGAGAAACGAAACTTACCAAAGCTGCTTTTCACAGAGAGTGAGAGAGATTAGTTTCGATCATGGATCAAAAATGTCGGCTTATACATAAAATGGTGCCGCGAATGCTAACTTACGTAGAACAATACATAATCAACACAGCGAAAAAAAAATTATTCTAACAAAGGAACCCATGCAAATTGGTAATAAAAGAAAACCTTTGACTGCTGACCAGAGACAGCGGAGAATACAAGGACTGTGTCCCTATTTTGGGAGAGCAAGGCACTTTTTATATAACTGCCCAAAGAAGTGACAAAACTCTTGGTCTTGGCCTTGAATAGCAAGCACAGGTCAAGCCCTGGAATAGAAAAGGGATTTGACTCTTCCAAGATTCCTTATTATATGGCAGAAGTATTAATGACTTAATCTGGCCCTTTAAAGGTGTATGCCTTACTTTACTTGATTGTGGAGCCCCTGGTTGCTTTACATTGCATTCCAAAAAGCCAAGAAGAATCCATGTAACAAGAAAGGAGTACCTGAAGAAATCCCCAGTGTGGATGGCACTTCCATAGCATCAGGAAAGATGGAGGGGAAAATTGCTCCTTTAGGAATGTTCATCGAAATGAATACCCTGAAACCATAATTTGTGATCTGATTGTGGCCCCTGCTTTCACTGTGGTCTTGGGAATCAATTGGCTGACAAAACATAACCCCCAGATTAACTGGGCTACAGCCAGTATTCGTTTCGCAGACCCATTTTGTGAGAGTCAGTATTTCCAAAGGAAGGGCCTGCTCAAGGATCAACCTCTGTCATGTTTGACAGTGCAGAAAACACAGTGGACGGACCCACTAGCAACTGCGACTCATAAGTGGGCTGTCAAAAGGAGACACACAGCCCCACATTGTATATTCTGCTGAACTCAGAGGAATCATCTTTGTCCCTTCTGATCAGCCTTTTGTTTGCTCACACATAATTCACACCTATTCAAGGCTGGAACACCAGCTGAGAGCAGGCAGAGGCTTATGCCAATAAGTCTTCCGACAGTTCAGGCAGGTAAAGGGTAACTTTCTAAAAGTTACTTATCCATAATACTTTAAAAAAAAATCCGAAGTCACCAATTAATTTGATTTTTCACAACTATTAAAAATAGATGTTTAATTATTTTTCTAGCTGGTCCCTTTCCCGAATAAGCAGTATTAGTATTTTAATCCACACTCTGGTTTTCTAAATAGGACAGTGAAAATCGCTTTTTGGGCCTTGTCACTGTAGGGACATGGTAATATTAATGTTCTACATGTCACACTCTTAAATACCATGCAGCCTACATTGTGCGCCACAAGGTTTATTTAGGGTTGACTTACTAATATTTAAAAGGGAGGTTTTTACCTGTCTAAAAGGGGTATTTTGACAAATAGGGCTACAGATTTATAATGCAGCTGTCAGGCTATACAGGTTAGGCCTGAAGCCATGTTTGCATTGTCACGGTAGTGGATGGCACAATAGGTGCTGCAGTCCACAAGTGGCTTGAACTTCCTGGCCCTGGCTTTACTTTGTACACCATATACTAGTGACTTTTAGGCAAGTTAAATAAACCAATTAGGAATAAGGCAATATGACCATGTTTAGAGGGGAGCACAGGCCCTTTACTACTGGTTAGCATGAGTAAAGTGCACAGAGTTCTAAAGCGAGCAAATAAAAATAGGGTCCAGCAAGGGCGAAACATCTGTGGTGACATTGCAGAAAAGCCGTTTTACCTACAGACAAAGTGTGCCTTCTTCTGGAAGTAACATGCATTGGGCTGAAGAGGTCTCTGGGTTTCATGTGTGAACTCATTTTATTTTAATTTTATAATTCTCTTTATTGGCATGTTATTTTATATCTAAACAACAAACCAAATGGTCACAACAGCAAAGCTCTCAATGAAATTGCCTCATAAACACCTGGCACGACTCAAAGTATGCGATATACAAAAGTAGTCAGATGCACAAAGAAATAGAGAAACACAACATGATGAAATAGTTAACACTCTTGGGAAATGAAAGATTACGTAAAACATGTGAAATAAAAGAGGAACTAAATCACAGTCTGTGGTTCCCATACTCCACCTCATACATCGTCTTTAGGTGGGGAACAAGCAATGAAGCATAGCTCTTAAAAATTCAACAGGGAATCCGTTTGGGCCCGGGGTCTTACATGAGGGCATCACCAAGATGGCATGGTCATTCTCTTCCTCAGTGATAGGGAGGTCCAAGTCCTCTCTATCTTCTTGTGTCAAAGCACACTTGGGAGGTCCCTAAGCATTCCAATATGTATTTTAGCTTGAAGAGGGGGTAGAGAGGCCTAAAATGTTTAGTAGTAGGAGGCAAAGACATCCGTAATGTCAGCAGCTGCCATTGGCTGTATCTATGATAGATGGGACATTCTAGATGTATACTCTCTGTTTGAATGCCAATATAATAGCTTCCCAGCCCATCTCAAATCTGACTCGGGAAGTATAGCCATCCCATTTGCGCTGTGTGTGTAATTTATGCTTGAGAACAGCTCTCGCCAATCGAAGAGGACAGGTGGTGTCACCACCAGAGAGTTCTGTCTCTCTTTGCTTCAAGTCTGTGATCTGTGCTTCTAAGTTGGAGATATCTCTTTACCTGTAGCAATGCTTACCTCTAATTTAACCCATTGCGTGGAGCCTAATAACTGTTTTAACAGCTTCCCACAGCATAAGGTAAGATTGGACAAAGTCAACATTTAGATCAAAGTAGTCTGCTATTTAAACTCTGAGATGTTCCACGCCGTCCAACAGCCACCATGACTTAAGATGCCACATCCCTCGAGCACCCTGCATCTGATGTTGGGTGGCTATCTGAATCAGTGAGTAGTCGGACAAGCCTCTAGGGGGAATCTGGACAGAGGCCACATCATTATGGTGAGCAGCCGGCTCAAAGAGATAGTCTATCCTGGAGTGGGTGACGTGGGTGAGTGCGTAATTGGTAAATTGTTTAGAAGTGGCATGATGAATGCTTCAGGTATATATAAGCTACAGTTGGTTCTGTCGGGTGATAACAATTGCTTCGAATTTCAAGAAATTAATCAAAAAACATACATTTTGGTTTATAGTAACAATGAATTTAGTGATTAAGTTGGAACACAAAAGATAGACAATTAGAGGATGTCGAAAAATAGCTGGGAATCTGAAGAATTCAGGAAGACTCCAATTGGGGAAATCACAAATTGAATTTGGAGGAGATAGACGTTTTCGATCTGTATAGAATATATATGTATTATATCCTGTGGGTGGGGCTGCTTGATGTGACACAGGAGCATCTTTACTCCAGGACCCAACCCGGATTATCAAAGTTCGGGCGCAGAGCACAAATAATTATGTTCCCACGCAGGGCACGCTGATTTCTACAGCGGCCCCACCCACAGGATATAATACATATATACCCTATACAGATCGAAAACGTCTATTTCCTCCAAATTCAATTTGTGATTTCCCCAATTGGAGTCTTCCTGAATTCTTCAGATTACCGGCTATTTTTCGACATCCTCTAAGGCAGTCTTAGGAGAATTATCCTACAAATGCGCTGTCCTCCCCCCTTCATCCTTCTCCTTGTCCTGAAGAAGACCTGCCTTGACGCTTTCATAAATAAGGCTTACGCCAGGGTCGAAACGTCGACGTTGTGTTTGGTTCAGTTGTTTCGGGTCATCTGGTTCTTAATGAGCAAGCAATTCTACCAGAGACACTGATTTCCCTTTCATACTGACCATTTTAGCTTCTTTCTCCCTTGTATAATTTGTACATAAATGTGTCTCACCCATGTATATATGACACTCACTTCACTCATGTCACTGAGCACCGTCGCTTTTCACTATATTTAATGTCACCCTTATCTTCAATTGAATTGTTGACAGCCTTTTCGTAAAATGAATAATAATGCTCCAAGTAAATACGTTTGACGCAGTGCATAATTGTCTGTCTTTTGTGTTCCAACTTAATCACTAAATTCATTATTACTATAAACCAAAATGTATGTTTTTTTATTAATTTCTTGAAATTCGAAGCAATTGTTATCACCCGACAGAACCAACTGTAGCTTTTACATAGATACCCAGGTTCTGAGGGACACAGGGTTACCCCATTGTGACTATACATCAGGTATATATAAGGCAGAGTGCTTCAGTCCACTGTGATAAGTGGGTGGATCTATGGGAGGCACTACGGTTACTGGTATCAAGAACCGAGACTATCACTGAGTTGAAGTCACCCCCGATAATAGTTGTATCAGGCGTAGTATAAGTGAGGAGTTGTGTCAGTGAATGCGATGTGGTCTTCGTTAGGGTGGGGGCACATACATGCTTGTAAGAGTCCAAGTGGGCCCCTCAAGCAGGCCAGAGGCTATAACGTAACTGCTGAGGTCATCATCTGTGTGGATTGTCTGCACTTACAATGGAAACGTTCTCTGACAGAGAATAGCAACCCCCGTGAATCTACGAGTAAAGCTGGAGTGAAATACATGGTGTAGCCTTATCTGCCAAGGAACCAACACTTTGTGCCAAGACGATCGGTCTCCTGTAAAAACAGGATGTCTGAGGTGTGATGTTTAACAAATAACATAGTGGCCCCTCTCTTGATTTTATTATTTAACCCATTGACATTCTATGACATTATGTGGTGGGCTCCTTGTCTATTAGTCTGAGTGTCATTTGTGTCAATGAGTGTATCTTGATGCTGTGGGTGCAGAAGTTGAGTGACTTAAACAAAACACAATACTCAACCTTCAAAACCAAACCCTATACTTTCACTCTAGAAGCATCCATTGCCCCAAATCATATAAAACCAAATAACTTAGAATGTCTTGATGGTGAAAGAACAGTTAAAAGGGAGAGAGGAAAGTAGAGTAGGTTGAGAGGCAAAAGGGAGGAGGAAAATAGGAAATGGAAGGGGAAGGGGAAAGGGAGGGAAGAAAAGTAGACTTGAAGGGGGAACGAGAGAAGAGTAAGTTGTGGAGAAACGGATTGGCTCCAGCCAGAAAAGGCAAATTGGGAGTGCCAGACAGCCTTGAATAGCTCAATAGAAGACTTCTGGTCAATGGCATAACATAAAAGTGTCTAGAAAGGAGAAAAGCCCTCAGGCAGGAGCCTACGTCCCCAGCCCGGGGCAACAGCCAATAGGAGGGAGGCGAGGGAGGTAGGAGTAAGGCAGTATTTCACCATGTTCTTTAGGGCAATAGGTGTCACACAAGTCAAAAGAAAATCAAGTGTATTATCACAGTCTTGTGAGGCACTCCTGTGGCTGTCAAAGGTTGGTCACTACCCACATCTTCCAGTGATGATTTTCTATGCCGCCCCTCCGGGCTCTGTGTTAGGTCTATACGGATTCTAATGAGTCTCTTGTGGATACATGGCCCTATACAACATCATCCCAGGGCCTTCGTTGACGCAGTTTTTTGGGATGAGATCTGAGCTTATTGCACCTACTTCCTGGCCGCCAGACTCCTGGGGTGTCCCCCAGCCCAGTCGGCCGCAAGTGTATCAGAGTCCCAGGGTTGGTGCTCCTCCACCCATGCCCATGCCTTGTCCTGTGATTTAAAGTAGAAGGCTTTATCCTCAAAAAGTACTTTTAATTTAGTTGCAAACAGTGGCATGTATCAGCCCCAGCCTCTCAGTTTCAGTTTTACCTGGTCAAAATAGCATCACTGCTATTGGGCAACTTGAGTGTAATCCAGCAAAATAAGCATCTTGCTGACATCATACCAGCGATCTCCACTTAATCTGGCTGACTGGAGCACTAGTAGTTGAGAAAGCGAGCGATCAGAGTGCAGTATGAGGCCCCGAGTTTTGGCCTTCGACCAAAGGCACAATGAGATCTTTCAGTGAGGAACCGGGGAAGAACTAGGTGTCAGGAAACTGAGATTTTAACCAGCGCTCGAGGAATAAGACCTCATCGTCCCCCTCTGCTCCCTCTGGTAAACCCACAAACATTAGGTTGTTACGAAGGGATCTGCCTTTGGTATCCTCTAGTTGGCTGCATAATTCTAGGCTAGTAGTTTAGAGTGTGAGGACCGTTGAATGCAATCCATTTAGCTTGTTTTCCAGTGTTGAAATGTGCCCCTCAGCCTCCGTTAGTAATGGAAACAAGCTTGTAAATAAGAGCAGGTTATATGGGTAAAGGTCTTTCCGGGTGCTGGAAAAAATGGGCCTGAACGCAAAACAATGTCACAATTTGCTGTTTCTAAAGTGGAAGTGACCATTTATCCATCCACCAGCCAAATAGAGCCTAATCTTTGCTATTTACTCAGCTGCCTGCAAAATAGTACATATTCTCTGCTATTTAGTCAATGACCCGCTAAATATCTGAAATGTCACTGTTTATCTGGCTGTAGGTTAAATAGTAGTGATTATGTACTATCTGACCAGTGGCCGGATAAATAGTGTAAAGGAGGTCTTTATTTTGCCAGACATGAAGACAAAAGGGACTCCAGACAATAGTAGGGTGGTAACCATCTTGTAATGTGGATGCAGCACGTGTGAAGCATTTAAATGCAAGTGGAGAAGCGTCATTTTAGCTCCACCCTAACACGTCACAACTACGCAATATATGTGTGCACTGAGCACCATATACTTTGTGTGTTCTGATGTTATTAATGTAAAGTGGTGCACTCAAATGTAAAACTGAAGTGCATACACTGTAAAAACTAGAGATTCATAAACGTGTACATATTAATGTTTAGCCTAATCGGTAAGAAATTTAAATTTTATACATTTACACTTATTTTTAAAGTTATGTTACACACAAATTAAAAGGTGCATCACACATTTAATAATGTTTTTAGTATTCATCTAACATTTATTTTGAAATAGCATGTGTAGCCATATTCGTGTAAGTGAAGTGCACTCTGAAGCTTGTTTAACTTGACTATGATAGGCTTGAACTTCGAAATTTACTTTTCTGCTTACATTGCATGTTCTCTCCTCTGCAGGTGCAGTCTCATGGCTTCATTAGTTACAAAAAGGAGTATTATGTATTAGAGATAGAGAGGCCTGAGAAGAAAATCTTGGCAGGAAGTGTGGAGAATTTAACGTTGTGAAGAGCTGTTTATTCATTGCATATCTGCAACAATTGAGGTGCTCAAGGACGTGGAAGCACCTAGGTTTCTTGAGATGGGAGAAAATGCTAATGTTGATAAAATAACGAAAGGTTCACCACCATTGGTCCAAGGAAAGGTGGCTTGACGATTAGATCATGACATTGTATCAGTAAGTTTTAATTAATGTATATGCTGTTAGACTGTAGGCCAGATCTTTTCGGACTTTGAGACCTTTAGACCTCTCTGCTTGTCCCATTGCTTGCGAGTGTATGGCTATATGCTGAACACTTGTTCCTTTAGAGGTTTTCTACTGAAATCCTTGCAATGCTGACACCTTCCTTCATTGTTAAATTTCCCTCTGCCCATCTTTAGTGACCCATATACAGGTAGATTATATTTTAGGTTAAATTACTTTCGAATTATTCATGTTTAGAAGGGAGGAACAGAGTTTCTCAGAGAAGCATCAAACTCTAGTCTTTGGTACTTAGATTGTCCTGACTGTAGATTTTTATTGGATTTCTGCTTTCAATCCTGAATCCATATCTGGTGCCTTAATATACTTGTGGCAATACTTCCTGTATAGAATACTTTTCTGTCTTGCTTACTTGATGGTTTGATACTAAATATTTAATAAATCAACCTTAAATTTTGATTGATTCCTGGTCCCTAATGTGTGACAAAATGGTTACACTGTTATAATTGTGATTTGTTGAATGCTAACTCCCTTCACCTCTCAGTCAACCACAAAGTCAAAACACATTGGCCGGGGAACACAATTGTAACCCCGGCCAATGCATCATCAAGATGGTAGCAGAGGACGGTTGGTTACTGAAGGGAGAGAGTTTGGGAATCCCTTGTAGAAATTGCCCAATCTAAGGCCAAAGCTCATGTTTTGTGTCAGAGGATCAATGGAAATCTAGCAGTTTGGGAGACACTTGTAATCACAAAGGAGTGAGTATTAATAGGGTTGTGCGTTGCAATTGCTTATACCTCGCTTGCGGTATTTTGAGGAGATTGTGTGGTGCGATGTGGTAATGTTTTGAGTTGTTGTGTGAGTGAAGCACTTGTTGTAGAGAAGTTGAATTTGTTATCAGGCTCCACGTACCCTAAGATCAGTGTAGAAGATGCTGTGTTGTACCTGTCTGTTTTGTGTTGCTTGTTGTGAGATGTTGTCGACGGCACAGTTGAGGTAAGGTCATTTATCTTTGCGTGAGAGTAAGATGTGGTTGGTATAGTGGATCCTAGTGCACAAGGAGAAACTGCATCAATCCGAGTGATCCCGCTGGTTGAGGTTTCATTTGAGTGTGTATTTAAGTAGGTTGGAAAGTGTTGCTAAGAACTATTTCTTGTGTTATTGAATTTCTTTAGTGGAACAGACAAAATTATTTGTTGAATTGGTTTTGCATTTGTAGTGCATGCTTAAAGTTGAGAAGAGTGCGTCAGTTGAAAAATTGTAAAGGAGGGTGAACTGCTGCAAGGAGTGAGATTGACATTACAATGTGCTTCGCTGGGATTGGTTGGCTACGTCATAGAGTGTTGCGCTGCTATTAGTTGTTGATGTCGAACGAGAACTGTGGACAAGAAAAATTATTTCCGAGTTTGAGACAAAAAGATCATTGTCATTATTGATTCATTATTGAAGAATTAAATTCTTTAAGACCGTACAAGAAATGTTTAGGGGAGATGTAAAGATACTTGTTCAACAAGGAGAAGAGGCACCACCTGAGGATATGCCAGGTCATTGTATGACTATAAATGTAGGACTCCATACATGTATTTGGCTTAACCAATAGCATAAGATCACTGAGAAAGAAGGTACATTGAAGTTTCTAAGCTATGGCACATTTAATTTGAGAATCACTCAAAGTTTGAGGATAGTACTGTACAAAATGAAACCGCCTCCTAGACCCACACAGTACGAAGCACTTAATGCTTGGGAGCAAGCAGCTCATGATAGGCAGAAGGAAAAATATCAGGGAAAGCCAGAAAGGTAGTGCATATTTATGCTAGATGGGATGCAGAACAAAAGAAGTTGAGAACGGATATGATAGAGGGAACTAGACTGTACTTTGCATTAACAAGCAAAGAGACAGCGAAAGGCAAGGAAGAAGACAGAAGAAAAAGAAAAGGGGGAAAAAGACAGAAAATTCAGAGAGGATGAAGCCTGTCATAGAGACTCTAGTGATGATCTTTTGAATGCATTATTGTTGATTCGTCCACCCCCAGATAATGAAGCTCAGCAGGAGGGAAGTCCTAATCTGATGGGAAGGAATACAGGGCTCAATACTCCCATTAACCTGATTGCTTTGAAAGCCCCAGATGCACTTACTCTTCTGGTCACTATAGGTGCCTGTGTCCCACTGTATAATCCAGAATCGACAGGGAACACAACACAACACACACTTTGGTAGTTCCTACTGGAATGGGTACCATAGGTAACACCCTTATGGACCCAAGAATGGGAAGACCATTACCAACTTCTTTAGTCCCGACTCAATATAATACCCCTTGTGCTGCAAGTAGAGATCCTGCCATGAACCATACAGGATCCACCCCTCTGAGAGGGATTGTTCAGGGATCACTAAATTCTGATATGTCTATGTGTAGCACTCTTGTGAGTGTTAAAGTAGACCAGACAAGGAATAGTATCTACTGCCCCTGTAGAATAGGCTGGCCCAAGTGTCAAGGAATTTGATGAGTGGCTCCAAAGGTTAGCTGAAAACCCAGGAGAAGGTACAAGTTCAGGCGTGACCAGAGAAACAATTCAGTCCTCAATTAGAACTGGATAGGATGATAGTAGGGAAGCTTGACCTTTCTTGACTAGCTACCTATCAAGAGAGTGAACTTGCGTTCATTGGTATGAATGTTACCAGACGTGCAGGGCAGATTCATGAAAGGTTAACAAAACTAGCTCAGAAGTACAAGGTTGTTTGACTAGGACCAAGTCTTTGCAGAAAAGTTACTGTGTAGGCTTTGGTGAGGATGACATAGCTAGCATGAGAGCATCAAGAACAAAACTACAGATTAAGGAATTAATTGATTGTATTAAAAAATGGAGCGAACTAGACAAGTGGGAAGACAGATGGGTGAAAAAGAAGGACAATAAGAAGCCAGGAGGAAAACCACCTCCATCTGCAGGCACAGTGTACCTCAGCTTTCCCATTGAGAGAAGTACCAGGTGGAGGTTATGTCCATGTGCCTCAGAGCAGGAGTGATCTTGCATCATTCACTAATGATTTTCCATATTGAGAGAGAAACCAGCAGAGTGGTATACTCAGGTTTATTTTATTTTTTTATTATTTTGAACGATTTGTGGAAACTTCAAAGGTCCTGTGGATAGAGTTGAATATCTTCTTTGACATTGTGATACCAAGTGATTTGTGGGCAGACTGTAAAGTGTCTGCGAACTGGCAGAGAGGGAGCTTCCAAGAAATCCAGTGATGAATGCCCCATCAGAGTTGGTGATGAGAAAATATCAGTAGGTGCTAACTTTTTTGAAAGGAAAGGTATCAGCTAAAGATACTGATTGGGTTAAGATTGACAGAACAACCCAAGAGCCTAAAGAGTCAGTGCATGCTTATTATGATATATTGTTACAGGTGTTTAAACAGTATAGTGGGTCCGAGAACCTTGAGCCGACAGATATGGGAAAGTTTGTGTTTAGATTTGTGTCAGGATTGAGAAGTGAGGTTTCCTCGATGATTAACCAGTATTTGATTTGTTGGCAGAATAAACTGATCAATAAGATCTTGAGGTACGCGAAGTACTGTAGCGATGAGATTGAAAAGAGGCAGAAGCGGTTGAAGGGGAAATTGATAGAGGCACAGATGAGAGGTGCGCAAAGAGGAAATCAGAGTCAACCTTTTGTAGGGAATGTTGGTCCTCTGCACAGAGTATATTAACAGGGAGCTTCTGCGATGCAGAGTGCAAATGGATTTCCACAGCAAGGTAGAGGTCGTGGTGTTCTAATTGACACGGGTACTAGAATTGGTGTGACAACTTTGAAAAAAACAAACCTGTGCCCTTATTGCAATAAGTTGGGCCATTGGAAGCGGGAATCTCGTCTTCATCCAAGTAATATGATGAATGGAAATCAGGTCCACAACACTGGGTTCACAAAACTCCAGCGTAATAACTCCGTACAGTCACAAAGTGAGCAGAGACGCAAGGTGCAAAACTTTACTGTGACCCAAGCACCAGTGATACAAGTTCCACACGCCCGATGCCACAGCAGAATATAAATGTTCCCAGGTTTAACCCAAATCGAGTCTCAGATTTGAACCAGAATCCCTTTACAAATCAGGGAACACTTCAACAGTTACCTATGATTGAAATGTCTGATGATTATGGCTTTGACTTGTCACAATGACAGTGTCTTAGGGGGAGGAGGATTGCATGCTTGGCATAGTCTTAGAGGTAGACCAGAATGGTCCAATCGTAAAAGGTGAAGTGAATGGCCACCCCGTATCATTCTTGATTGATACTGGTGCTAGCCGTTCCACTGTTAGAACAGCAGAAGTTCCAGACCTACCCCTCTCAGGAACAAGAGTCCAAGTAGTAGGAGTTGCAAACAAACAAATGACAAGTCCAGTGACAGAAGAGGTACCTGTTAAGATAGGGTCCTTTGAGGAAAATCACCAGTTCATGGTGTGTGATTCAAGTCCTGTAAATCTGTTAGGATGAAACCTGTTGTGCAAACTGAATTCCACGATTTATTGCACCCCAAAGGGTGTAGAGTTCCAGACTCATTGTGAGGACATTGCCTTTAAATTGGCAAAACATGGTCCTGACATTGGATTGCTTCCTGTGATGATAAATGATGCTTTTCCCCAGACCTTAGAGATACTGTGAAGCCAGAAATCTGGGACTTTTCAGGAAAGGACATAGGTCTCATCAAAGGAATTGAGCCTGTCCCCATTGATGTAAAGCCAAATGCTGAGTACCCAAGAACCCTACAATATAATTTGACCCCTGAAACAATTGCTGTGATTACTCCAGTGATTGATTTAATGGTACAACAAGGCACCCCTGGAGATGACATACATTCTCTTAATTCCAAATCTACCCCTAGCACCTTTAACATTCCCATGATACCACCCACACCTCACATCCATCCGTTCACACCCTTTCACCTCCCCCCATTATACCGCCCCCTCTCATGATAAATATCCGGGCAGTCTACAATACAATGACCCAGCTCACAATTTCCCTTCAAACCTCATACCTGGCCTAAGCACATCTCCCTTACCCACAGTCCAAACATTAAGCACGTTACCACCCACACCAGACCCAAGACTTGATGAGATATTATTATCACTTCAACAAGTCAAAGAGGACCTCCAAACTATACGCGACCTGATTATACTTCAACCCAAGATCAAACTATTTGAACAAGAATCTAAGACAAACCTCCACAGTAACCACTCCAAATTCACCCAACACCTGCACGCACGCCCTCCGAAACATCAGCCCCTAAGGTGGAGAACAGTGCCCTACCCCAATGCCTCAACCCGTGCTGTCCGAAGGAAAAATCCTTTATCGGATATAGACATATTCTCCCTACTCTGCTCCTATGATCTTCCGCATTTCACCCTTAACACAGTGCACTCAGACAACTTGCCTACACATTCCCTAATCCAAACCATCCCCGCCAATACTCTCAGAGTTTCAAAACACAATTCTAGAGGTATAGTCGGAAACAACCTGATGCGAGTCCCCCTCACACAAGAACCCAGCTCAAACTCCATCAAGCCGCGTCTTAAATGTATACTGCTAAACTGTAGATCGGCCGCAAGACATGCAGCGGATATAGCTGACCTCATACTCACTCATGAACCAGACATACTAATTTTAACCGAAACATGGTTAAATGAATCATCTACGCCCATCCTCGACATATTGGTTCCCCCAAACCATAATATCACCAGACTAGATAGGACTGATAGGCCAGGTGGCGGTATCGCTTGCATACATCGGAACAATATCTCAGTGAACCGCTCCCACTCACCTGTACTATCCTCCTGTGAATACCTGTGCTTAGACATCATGAGTAATAACAAACCATTGTGCTCACTGCACACATTCTACCACCCACCAGGGGATAACCTCACTTTTATCGAACATCTCATGGATATTGTATCTACAAATGCTGGACAATAAAATATTCAAATATTCCTCGGAGACCTTAACCTCCACTGGAATGACCTTAATGATTCAGTGGTCAATAGCCTCAAAGCTTTCCTCTCGGACCTTGACCTCACTCAATTCTGTAACAGCCCCACACATGATAAAGGCTCAATCCTAGATTTAGTCATCTCCAAGGCTGAATCCATTCAGCTTGAAACGATCCTCCCCTGTGATTGGTCTGGCCACCACATCATCACATTCTTCATCAATGAATCATTAAAACTTCACTCTGCTCAACCCACGAGAACCAAAATATGGAAGAGAAACCTAAAAAATGTAGGTGCAGATCTAGTCACAAACTCTAGCCCTAACATCCTGCTTCCCCCTGAAGGTCTATCCGATGTTCAAGATCTGACTGATCACTACTTTTGCTCCATAAACAAGGTTTTAGACAAAGTCGCTCCCTTACAATTGAAGAGAGCCTCCACTAAAGATTCAAAACCATGGTACGATGGTAGACTTAATGAGGACAGAAGATCCCTTAGATTAATTGAACGACGATGGAGATCAGCTCCTTCTTCCGACCACCTCAAGTTGCTAAGAACCACGAGAAACTCCTACTACAGAAAGATCAGACGATCAAAAGCAAACTTTTTCAGCAATCAATTAGACCAAGCCAAGAACCGTCCTAAAAAACTATTTGAACTAATCAGAACACAAACCAAGGGTGTACCTCACCTCCCCCATACTAACCCAGGCTCACTACCCAATTGCGAAGAATTTGCCTCCTTCTTCATGATGAAGACAGAAAACATAAAGACGGACCTGCTCAACAACTTAATAACCCATTTTGACATTCACATGGACACTTCACCTCCCCCTCCAGGAGCCCAACCTATATGCTCACCTAAGTTCGACCTCAAAAACAACGCCTCATTTTCCTCCTTCAATACATACAGTGAAGAAGCTATATCAAAAATACTCAGCTCTCTGAACCCCTCCAACCACTTCACAGACCCCCTTCCCGCAAACTACATAAAAGACTTCATTCCGCTGTTTCTGCCTCTATGGACCAAGATCATAAATGCCTCTCTCCTGCAAGGAATCATCCCAGATATCCTTAAATCTGGGCAGGTATCCCCCATCTTAAAGAAGCCAACGGCCGACCCATCGGACTTGAATAATTACCGCCCAATATCCAACATCCCTACTCTTGCCAAACTCCTAGAAAAATTTGTTCACACACAGCTTGGCAACCACATAGACCACTTCAACCGGCTTAATCAATACCAATCCAGCTTCCGTACACGGCACAGCACTGAAACAGCCATGACCCACATAATAGATGACGCACTAAAAATCCTTGACCAAAATGAAGCCTGTTTGCTAACCTTGCTTGACCTTTCCTCGGCCTTTGACACCATCAAACATGACAACTTGCTAGATCTCTTGAAACACAGAATGGGATTATCTGGATCAGTTCTAAATTGGTTCTCCTCGTTCCTTCAAAATAGATCACAAAGATTCAAGGGTAATCAATCCTTGTCCAATCTCGTCCCAGTCACTTTAGGAGTCCCGCAAGGATCTGCCCTCTCTCCTACACTTTTCAACCTATTCATGGAACCGCTCACCGAAATCCTCAGCTCCTCTAATGTCCAATATCACATGTACGCAGACGATACACAACGATATTTAAAAATCCATTCACTAGAGGACATCAAATCTCTCAATCTAACGCTACAAAAAACTCAGACCTGGCTGGCGAAAACCATCCGAAACTAAACACCCTCAAACCTGAATTCCTCCTAATCGCTCCCCCCAACCAATCGACCATCATTCAGGATTGACTGAAACACCTAACAGCACTCAACTGCCAACTTCTTATTGTCGACTCAGCGAAATCACTGGGAGCAACTCTCGATAAAAATCTAAACATGCAGAAACATGTTAGCACCGCAACAAAAGGAGCACATTTTTAGATGAACACCTTGAGAAGACTAAAACCCTTCCTCCCTGCAAATGACTTCAAACTGGCAGTTTAAGCACTAGTAATCCCAAAAGTGGAATACGGGAGTGCCTCTCTTTGCGGGCTTCCCAGATCGACGACGGCCCCCCTAAGACCTTCAATCAACTCAGCAGCTAGACTCATCACAGGCTCCAAAAGAAACTGTCACATCTCCCCTGACCTCAGAGCCCTCAAATGGCTACCTTTCGAAGCTAGAATTCAACTAAAAATCGCATGTATGACGCACAAGGCCATACATCACAATACCCTGAGTTACCTGGCACAGAAATTGGTGCTTTCTTGTGGCAACAGATCCTCCAGGAGTGCCAGTAACCTTCTACTGAAACGACAACGATTTGCCAAGAAGAAAACATACAATCGGGCCTTCTCGGGGATGGCTCCCAGGATTTGGAATGCACTGCCCCCAGAAACCAGACTGAATCCCTCTACTGTATCTTTCAAAAAAGAAGTGAAATCTATTCTCTTGTGTAAATTCACATGAACTATGTATATAACTTGCAATACTATTGTTGGTTTGCACCGAACATAACTATATCTCTCAATACCTGTTTTGTTTCCTATATCTGCATGTAAAGCGCTCTGATACCCGCAAGGGTCTTGTCCGCGCTATATAAAACCTTCAAAATCAATAAAATAAGGCATTTTGAAGGAGATAATGGGAAGTCCATGTAACTCAACCATTATGGGCTTGCAGAAGACTAGTGGCAAGTACCGCCTAGTGCAGGACTTGAGAAGGATTAAGACCATAGTAATTACTTGTTGTCCCGTGGTGCTGAATCCAGCTGTGATTTTATTCAAAATTCCATGTGAGGCTGAGCGGTTCACTGTTGTCGATTTGTGCCAGACTTTCTTCTCCATACTTTTGCACGAGGACAGTCAGTTCCTTTTCGCATTTCAGCTGCAGAACCGTGTTTTGGCATGGTGTCCCAAGGGCATACGACAGTCCCTCAATCTTCAACCAGATCCTTAAAAAGAATCTTGAGTCTTTGGTTATGCCCTGTAATGCAGTCCTAGCCCAGTACATTGATGACCTGTTGGTTGCATCAGAAACACAGGAAGTGTGTAACAGAACACTGTTGCACTATTGAACTAGTTGGCCGAGAATGGACATAAAGTGTCCCTGAACAAGTTGCAGTACTGTCAGAAAGAAGTCCTGTATCTTGGACATTACATTGAGAAAGGAGCAAGGAAGGTGTCACAACAAAGAATCACGGCGATCATGAAAAGGAATCCGCCAACTACACAGAAAGAAATCAGGATATTTTTGGGAATGGTGGGCTACTGTTGGAGTGGATCTCCAACTTTTTTCCCTAATGGTCAAGCCTCTACAGAGGCTTACACACAAAGATGTGTCAGATCTGGTACCTTGGGATAACAACTGTTTGCATGCTTTCCTGGAGCTGAGAGATAATCTCTGTCGTGCCCCGGCACTGGGAATGCCTCATTGCAATAAAGCGTTTTCGCTCTTCTGCGGTGATGAGGAGGCTGCGCTCTCTCAGTGCTTACACAGCTATATGGCAATAGTTGAAGACCCGTTGCCTATTTTTCTGCTACCCTTAATCCCGTATCTGCAGCGCTCCCTGGATACCGTCAGGCCGTATCTGTTGCTGGTGTCAGCGTTGAACACTGTGAAAACATTGTGATGGGTCACCCTTTGACCATTTTTATCCCTCATTCTGTGGAGATACTGTTAACACGTACCTGCACTCAGCATCTTACCAACAGCTGATTCACCAGGTATGAACAAGTCATCCTGGCGGACAAGAATGTCACATTAAAACTCTGTACTGCTTTAAATCCTGCTACACTGTTGCCCCTTCCTGATGTTGAAAATGATGGTGGCGAAGTTGATGTTACTGAATTATGCACCAAGACAAGACCCAAGATACGAGATGAACCACTGTATGAAAATTATCTTGTACTGTTTGTTGATGGCTCCTGCCTGTGAGACAATGAAGGAAGCCTAAGAGCTGCATATGCTGTTTGCACCGTCTTAGGTGTAGTTGAAGCCTCCTTGCTTCAAGGAGTAACATCCGCACAAGTGACTAAATTGATCGCTCTTACTTGAGCATGCTCTGTTTCTGAACAGCTGAAAGTATGGCTTTGATGTGGTTCATGACTTCGGATAGTCGTGGTCACAGACGGGATTCATGACGTCTTCTGGTTCCCCCATCTGGAATGGCGTAGTTCTCATGAAGCTTCTCAAAGCTTTAAAGTAGCCTGACCAGATTGCGGTTGTGAAGTCCTCTGCACACCGCAGTGGAAAAGATTATGTAACAGTCGGCAACAGATATACAGATTAGGTTGCACGTATTTGTGCATTCAATGCTTGTACATTCAATGGACAGTATTGCAATGAGGGTGCAGATGAGACCAATTACAACCTCTTGTTAATAACAGTTGATACATGGGGTGAAATTAAGAGGTTACAGGAAAAAGTGTCAGAAGCAGAACAGAACAGCTGGGTCAGAGCAGGATGTGTCAAGGGAGAAGATGACATTTGGGTTTCAGTTGATGGAAGACTTGTGTTGCCAGACAGTTTGTTGCCCCCAATGGCTAGACACTACCTTGGCCCCAATCATGTGGGGAGAGATGGCATGCTCCGTTTGTTCAGGCAAACATGGTTTAACCCCAGATTCTGGTTGATGGCTGAGGAATTGTGTCACAGATGTGTTGTGTGTCAACAAATGAACATAGGGAAAACAACTGCAGTAACACTGACTCACACTGGGAGATAAGGAGGTCCATTCAACTGGATGCTATTGGACTTTATCGAGATGCCTGTGTGCAACAGGCTGAGATACGTCCTGGTGATTGTGTGCATCTTTTCACAGTGAGTTGAAGCTTACCCAACCATAAGAAATGATAGTCTCACAGTAGCAAAGTTGTTGTTGAGGGAGTTTATACCCAGGTTTGGGTTCTCGACTTCTCTGGAGTCAGACCGAGGAACTCATTTCAATAATGAGGTCCTGAAAATGTTGTGTGCAGCTTTACAAGTGGAGCAAAGACTACATTGCAGCAATCGACCTGAGGCTTCAGGTATTGTGGAGCAGGTCAATGGGACGTTGAAATCAAGACTGGCTAAAGTGTGTGCTTAGACTTCTTTTAAATGGCCTGATACGTTGCCCCTTGTATTGATGATTCTTCGCAGTATTCCTGATCGGAGGACATGATTATCTCCTCATGAGATAATCATGGACAGAGCAATCAGATTGCCAGCTGTACCTGCAAATGAGCTTGTGAACATTACAGATGACATGATTCTTGATTACTGCAAAAGACTGTCTGACGTGGTGCATTCTGTGCCTCATCAAGTTGCAGCTGCCACCGTCTGCCACATCAGGAGCAGTGGCATGACCTCAGTCCCGGAGACTGGATTCTGGTGATGAAGCACGTTAGGAAAACGTGCCTGATACCTCGTTGGTGTGGTCCTTTCCAAGTCATCCTTGTACCACTACTGCTGTCAAGTGCGGAGGTCTCCCCAACTGGGTGTATGCCACCCATGCTCACAGAGTTGAGAGTCCCCTTGATGATGTGACAACAACTCTCCCAGAAGTGCTGGTGATAACAGAGAGAAACCGGGAGCAGGTTTAGACAAGCTGTTGGGGGCCTGAAAGAGTCTGACACAGCACATGCTTGGCCTGAGGGGGTCTTGATGAGCCAACAGTTCAAACTGAGACAGGAGAACTGCATCCTGTGCTATTGACTGAGCCAGATTCAGACCCTGACGAAGGGCTTATTGCTCTGGTAAGGTGAGTCCTGAAGAACGTTGGCCAAGATGGCAGGAGAGAGAGAGACTGAGTCTGCCTGAAGGACATGTGCCCCACACTATCCCAGAGGGTACTGAGGATGCTGATCTGAGTGACAGTGAAGAGGAAGGGCTCGCACTCAGGAAATCAAAAAGAACTAGAGTACCCTGTCAGAGGTATTCTTCACCTGAATGAAAATACTTTGCAACAAATGACCAAGAGAAAGAGTTTTGGTACTTGGAGGGTCAAAGTGCAAATCCTGCTGAACCTCCGTGAATACATACTTGTGGCTCAACTGTGTTTTGACTTTACTTTGACTCAGAACAGACTGACCTTGAATTGTCCTTAATTTTATTTCTAGATTGAACTTTGAAATGCACTTTTGAACAGAGACATTGTAAAAAGACTTTGCTAAAAGAATTAAGTAGAGTACCACGGCCCCAGGTAGCTGAAGGAGCGTAAGCTTGTCATTTGGAAGAACACAGAGTAGGGCTAACGAAGACTCACAAAGACTTGTAAATAATTTCATTGCACATCATTTGAATTTTGTTTTGCCATTTGCACAGGTGGAAACTGACAGAGGAAAGACTGTTGCTGCTAGTTTCCACCCAACGGTCTGATTCTATAAAGTTATGGAACCTAATAATAACACTAATAGACGAAGGTACATACTAGCAGGTGTGTTGAACTATATTTGCAGTACTGATTATGTTGCTTCTGGTATTATATTCACCCACCTCACCTAGTCTAGAGCAGACGAAGGCTATACTTACCCCTATGATCCCACTTTCTACTGATGATAGAATGCACTCCCTCAATGTGAAAGACTTACACATAGATCCTTCTAGAGGAGACCTTTATTCAAATGTTTATTACAAATTGCTTTATGAGTACATTGACATTATGGACGCTAGGAATTCCTATGTTTGTACACAATTACCCGCATCAGTTGAAGAGGGTATCACTTACCATCACATTCCTTTGATTTATGGTGTTACTTGTAGCTTGTTAATGAGACTTCTGTATGGACAGGGTCAATTCCAGTATTATTTTTTAAATTATGATTAGATTTTCCCAGAAGTTCCCATACTTAAGCATTTGAATCGTCACCCTGAAACAAAAGATATAGAGAGAGTTGAAGGATTCTTCAACCCCACCATGACACTATACATTGGTTATGCACCTCGAAAAAAGTTGACTTGTTTCTTAACTGATGTAGAGAAGAGCATCATAAATTCAGTTGAGGACAGAAGGAAAGGGATGGAATCTAAAATCAAAGAAAGTTAAAATTGAATATGAGGGAGCTAGAGAAGAAATTGAGCATCAGGTTGCAGGGAATCAAGCTGCATTAAGCTTAGATTGGAGACACAAAAATAAATTATGTATATTTAGAGGAAAGTCCAGAGTTGACAGAATTTGTGGGAAAGAGTGAGTGTGAACACACATTTGAAACTAAAGGACATTGGGAGTCATTATTAGCAGGGAAAGATCCTGATATTCCTGGAGTGTATTATGTTTGTGGAACAAATGCATATTTTAAATTGCCAAAAGGATGGTATGGTATCTGTCATTTAGGCATAGTTTTTCCAAAGATTTATCATGTGGAACATTTTGATGATCCTGTGTGTACACGCCAGCTGATAGTACAGGCGACTATTTTGTCCAGATTGGACTATGCCAACTCATTGATGTTAGGCGCCAATAAGGCGGAATTGAATCGCCTTCAACGAGTCCAGAATGCAGCTGCTCGAGTCCTGCTCAGGCTCCCAAGATCCTGCTCTACGTCGGGTGCTTTGCGGCGCCTTCACTGGCTACCCGTTCCCAAGAGGATCGAATTCAAGGCACTTTGTCTGGCCTTCAAAATACTAAAACTTTCATCCCCTGAGATTCTATCTAATTTGTTGGTCCCCTATGTTCCCACACGCCAGCTGCGCTCCGCTGGACAATTTCTGGTCACGGTCCCCCGGGTGAAGCGCATCAGAGCGGGGGGCCGGTCTTTTCGCTGTCTTGCCGCTAAATTGTGTAACTCTCTTCCTGTTCAGATTCGCCGCTTAGACTGCCTGTTACCCTTCCGCAGTGCCATCAAAACTCACTTGTTTCCTACAGTCTAGCCCCTGCTCTCTACCGACACTGCTATCAGCGCCGGGACGCCCCTTTCCTGGGGCAGCTGTGCGCTTTACAAGCTTACCTAACATAACATAACATATACCCAAAAGAGGAATTAGTGTTAGAGAAGTAGTAGGAGATAATTTTGGTGCAATCATTCCATCTGTAGGTGTGATTTCGAATGACATAAAAATTTGAAAATTCTCCACAGTTGTATATAAGTTGTCTACCAGTACAGCAGGTGCTTTATTAGTTGTAGCTACTGAAATGGTAGCTGTATAACCGTGGTTTTGCAGAACCGCCTTGCGTTAGACATCCTTCTCACAAAGGAGGGCTGAGTCTGTCAGATGTTAAAAGTTCAACAATTTTGTACCTACATTCCAGAAAAAAGTAAGGACTTGAAGACGTTTATCAAAAACATCACTGAACTGAAGGGAGATTTGAAGGCATTAGAAGCAACAGGTGCCTGGGTAACAATTGTAAATGGATTTTCTGGTATAGGTAGATGGTTTGGATACCTAAGGAGTGGAATTATTGGAAGTCCCTTGTTATAATTGCTGTAATTCTCACCTGTTGTTTCCGCAGGGGCGAGATGCAAGATATGACGATAGGTCCCAACTTCCCACACGCACCAATGTCAGCCCAACTATGTAAAAGCTAAAACTGTAGATATGGGGGAAGAGGGGAAACAAAACAAAGAAAGGGAGAAGGGAAAAGGATGTACAGCATCAACACGCATCAGGTATGGATATTCTTGTTGGAAAGTCCTTTAGTAGAAATAAGGTTATATGTATTACAAAAGGCATGTAGAATGAAAATAACACGGAGGCCCAATGTATAATGAGATAGGATAGCTACCTGGAGAATTACCTCTTCCACTAGGGCATAGCGATATTGAACAACAGGGTTATTGGTGTATATATCTATATGGAAGAGATGTGAAATTTATGAACAAATACTTAGGACAACGTGACACAGTAATCAAAAGATGTATACATATAACCAACCTTAAAGAGGTTCAGCTTGGAATCCAAATAAACCCCAACTTATTTGCATCCAATAAAATCAGGAGAAAACCAAAAAACATATTCTCCCGAAAAGGATAATAAATAATACAAAAAAAATTACAAAAATGTGCAGGGCTAGTTACTAAAAATAAAAGTTTAGCAATGGGAGTTGCCAGAGTCACAAAAATGTCATAAAACACGTGTAGAAGTTAGCAAAACCCAGGAAGCTCTGAATTCCTTTTACAGAAGTGGGGAAAGGCCAACGCATGATGGCAGTTATCTTTTGTGGGTCCATTGTTACCCTCTCAGAAGATAGCACAAATCCCAAAAAGGTCACTTTTGATGTGTGGAACTCACACTTATCCAGCTTCACATATAAGTAGTTCTCTCTCAAGCGTTCCAACACAGCCCTCACATGTCTTACATGTTCAGTGGTAGTAGAGGAGTATATTAGGATGTATTCAACATAAGCTATAGCACATACATCCAACATATCTCTCAAGGCTTCATTAATAAAAAAACTGAAAAGCGGCAGGGGATTACAAAGGCCGAAAGGCATCACAAGGTATTCATAGAGCCCAAATTTCGTGCGAAATGCCTTTTTCCATTCATTGCCGTCTTTTACTCTTACTAAATGATATGCTCCCTTAATTCCAATTTGGTAAAGATTTTGGCCTCTTTAACCTGATCAAGTAATGATTGGATTAGCAGCAGAGGGTACCGTTTTTTATGGTTATATCATTTAGGGCGCAGTAGTCAATACAACACCGAAGACCTCTCTCCCGTTTAGGGATAAAGAAGAGGGTAGAAGAAACAGGGGAACGGGAAGGACGGATAAACCAAATTCTGAGCATTTCGTCCAAATATTCCCTCAGATAAATATTCTCTTTTTCAGTTAGAGCATATATCTGACAACAAGGAATTTGTGCTTTATTGACCAAATCTATACAACAGTCGTAAGGTCGGTGTAGCGGCAGTCTAGAGGCCTTTTCCTTATCAAATACGTCCGCCATATCTTAATAACAGACAGGTAAAGCAGGTTCATTGTGATCTGTAAGTACAGCTATATCTTTTTGTGTAACAAGTTCTTGATTGCAATGGAGCATACAATATTCGGAAGAGAAAGACAAACAACGGGCCCTCCAATTCATGGTCGGATTATGTTGCGTTAACCAGGGGATCCCCAACATTGCTTTGAATTGGGGTGAGTAAATAAGATCAAACGGAACCATTTCTCTATGTTGATCTAACATACAGAGTTCCAGTTCAACGGTCGCATGAGTGACGGGGCATGATTTTATATTGCTCCCGTCAATAGTTTTTACTACATCCACTATGGAATTAGGGACCACAGGTAATTCCATGCGTTTGACCCATTGCATGTCAATAAAATGTCCTGTTGCGCCAGAGTCAATCATAATCTGAAAATCTATTGACTGATCTCCCCACAGTAGTTTTGCTGTTATCAAAAAATGATGAAGAGGGGATAAGGCATGATTTTGGACTAGGAGTTGGGAGACTATTAGTACCGATCTACCGGAAGAGCTTGTCTCCATGGTCTTCAGGCTCTTCAGTTTCCCGGCTCACTAAGCTTTTTTGGTTGTATTGGACCATCACGTAGGAAGTGTCCTTGTTTTCCACAATTAAGGCACAACTTCTTATCCCTACGTTGTTGTCTCTCTTCGTCACTCAGAGAGCCCCAGACACTACCTATTTGCATAGGCTCAGGTTCGTCTGTGCTTTTGACAATTTCTGCTCTCTTATCTTTATACCTAACCAACTTGGGTTCAAAACCCCCATTTTCTCATCTCCACTCATGAAGCCGATGATCTAATTTGATTACGAGGTCAATACGAGCGTTACAGGACTCTGGGTGATCTACTATTTGTGCCAGTACATCTTTAAGTTAATCTTTAAGACCTTTATAAAAAAGAGCACTCTGTTTTGCCTCGGGCCACCCTACCTTCGCCACCAATCTATTGAAACTGGAAATGTAAGTCAGCAAATCTTTGGACCCCTGCTTTAGGTTTAAAAGTTCAGTGTCCACAGATTGTATAAATGAATGCCTATCAAACAACTTACGTAATTCGCTCTTGAACTCTGTATAGTTGTACAATAAGGGATCATTTAGTTCCACTATATGGTATAAACCAAAAGGCAGCCGTTCCTCCTAGGTATGACAAGACAAAGGCCACTTTAGTTTGTTCAATGGGGAAACAAGATGCCTTACACATAAAATGCAATTGCCATTGATTTATAAAAGTAACGAACTTGGCCGAGTCCCCCAGAAATCGCTCAGGAGGAGTAGTTACATGAAAAACTGGATGACCCACACTAGAAGAGGAGGGTACCGAAGAGAACAGATTACCAGCAACCCCCGCATTGGAATCAGCTGAGGCTGCAGGGGAGGAGCCTTGCTGCAAGGCATCTACTCTAATGGTAGGAGCTTGGGTTTCTTTCTGCAAATTCCCTATCATGTGAGCTACGTCAGCTAACGTGGTCTGACATTCTTCCATCTCGCCCAGGTGGAAAATTAACGTGGGCTTCGCGCTCTGTAATTCTCACCTGTTGTTTCCAAAGGGGCAAGATGAAAGATATGACAATAGGTCCCAAATTCCCACACCCATTAATGTCAGCCCAACTATGTCAAAGCTAACACTGTAGATATGGGGGACGAGGGGAAACAAAACAAGGAAAGGGAGAAGGGGAAAGAAAATCTGGCATCAACACGCATCAGGTATGGATAATCTTGTTGTAAGGGCGTTATGTGATTCCTGTAGTAGAAATAAGGTTATATGTATTACAAAGGGCATGTAGAATGAAAATAACACTGAGGTCCAATGTATAATGCGATAGGATATTTACCTGGAGAATTCCCTCTTCCACTAGGGTATAGCGATATTGAACAACAGGGTTATTGGTGTATATATCTATATGAAAGCAATATGAAATTATGAACAAATACTTAGGACAACATGACACAGTAATCAAAAGAAGCATACATATAACCAACCTTAAAGAGGTTCAGTGTAGAATCCAACTTATTCATATCCAATGAAATCAGGAGAAAACCAAAAAACATTCTCCCGAAAAGGATAATAGAAATACAAAACAAATAAAAATACACAAAAATGTGCAGGGCTAGTTACTAAGAATACAATACAGCCCTTATTATTTCAGGAGACTGATATTATCTATCTTCCTTATTTATAGCCATCAAGCAAATGCCAGCAAGGGAGCAGAATCTCCATGAACCAAGGAGACTATCTCAGATAAGTATCAAGTATACTTTATACATTAGTGAAATAAATGTTACCACTTGGAAGACATGGACTCTTTGTGAGAACTTTCTTTGTGTGCCTTTTTTGTAGGGAACAACTGAAGGTCCCTGCGGCGTTAGGTAAAAATCATCGTAATATGGAAAATTCAGAAGGCCCCCATGGCGTTGGGAAACAACAGCGGAGCAGAACCTAGATTTGAAGGCCTCCTGCGGCGACTGGAAAACAACAGCGGAGCAGAACCACGATTTGAAGGCCCCCACGGTGTCTGAAAAACAACAGCGGAGCAGAACCAGGTTTTGCCGAGAGGACTCCAACTGCCGTCGGAGCTACCCGGAAGACGTCAGGAAAGTGTTGCAAGGCAGGACGGGAGACACGCACGCATCAGGAAGAATGCAAAACACTGTTCCGTCCTGCCCAGACCCTTTTGTTTACAGCTTGCTCCACCCCCGCACACATGCGACTGGAGCAAGCCCGACAATTGCTCTCTCTGGATTATTCCTATTTGCAATCTATAAGGGATACAAACTAATGTAAGCAAAGAATGGTGCTTTGGAAACACTTGGAAATGGATTTGCTTATGTAGGTAGGTGGTTTGGAAATTTGGGAAGTGGATGAGGGGGCTATATCTTGAAGCCCCTTGTGATAATTGCTCTTAATGGAATATTCCTGGTTTTGATCTTTAGGGGATACAAAAGCATACAAGCAAAGATGGAAGTGAAAAGAAGGAGGGCAGAGATAGAACTAGAGGAGTGACAGAGTAGATACTATGAAGACGTGAAACATCTGGAGGAGTCCAGATGAGCATTTTTGAAACCCATGAGGTTTTGACTGGTCCATCTGATGAGGCATCTTAATTGACTTGATTCGGCATCAGAGGGGGATTGGAGCAGCTTAATTTTAGCTCCACCCTTACACCTCAAAACTTTGCGATATATACGTGCACTGAGCACCACACACTTTGTGTGTTCTAATGTTATTAATGTAAAGTGGTGCGCTCAAATGTAAAACTGAAGTGCATACACTGTAGAAACTAGAGATTCATAAACGTGTACATATTAATGTTTAGCCTAATTGTGAAGACATTTTGATTTTATATGTTTACACTTATGTTTCAAGTTCTATTACACATAAATTAAAAGGTGCATCACACGTGTAATAATGTTTTTAGTATTCATCTAACATTTATTTTGAAATAGCATGTGCACCTATATTCATGTAACTGAAGTGCACTCTCCAGCTTGAATAACTTGACTACAGTAGGCCTAAACTTCTAAATGTCTTTTTCTGCTTGCATTGCATGTCCTCTCCTCTGCAGGTGCAGCCCCAAGGCTTCATTGGTTAGATAAAGGAGTACTATGTATTAGAGATAGAGAGGCCTGAGAAGAAAATCTTGGCAGAAAATGTGGAGAAGCTACCATTGTGAAGAAGTTGGTTATTCATTGCATATCTGCAACAATTGAGGTGCTCAAGGACGTGGGAGCGCCTAGGTTTTGTGAGATGGGAGAAAACGCCAGTGTTGCTAAAATAACGAAAGGTTTACCACCATTGGTCCAAGGAAAGGTGGTGTGACGATTAGATCATGAGACTGTATCTGTATGCTTTAATTAATATATATGCCGTAAGACTGCAGGTCAGATCTTTTCAGACTTTGAGAGATACAGACCTCTCTGCTTGCCTCATTGCTTGCGAGTGTATGGCTATATGCTAAACACTGGTCCCTTAGAGGATTTGTAATGAAATCCTTGCAATGCTGACACCTTCCCGCATTCTTGAATTTCCCGCTGCCCACCCTAATGACCCGTCTATAGGTAGATTCTAATTTAGGTTAAATTAGTTTTGAATTATACATGTTTAGAAGGGAGGAACAGAGCTTCTCAGAGGAGCATTGAACTCTAGTCTTTGGCACTTAGATTTTCCTGACAGTAGATTTTTATTCAATTTAAAACCTTAAAACCTATTTCGGAAGCCTTAATATACTTGTCGCAGTACTTCCTATATAGAATACTTTTCTGTCTTGCTTACTTGGTGGTTTGATACTAAATGTTTAATAAATCCAGCTTAAACTTTGATAATTGAATCCGGGCCCTTATTTTGTGACCAAATGGGTTACACTGTTATAGTTGTGATTTGTTGAACGCTAACTCTCTTCCCCTCTCAGTCAACCATAAAGGTCTATTGAATGCAGATTGTAACCCCGGCTGTCGCGCCATCATAAGTGCATATACAAATGTACAATACAACAGTATGTACAAAGGTAAGTGGATGAATTGATCTAAGTTGTTTACAGATAAAAACAGTAAAATCAATTTTGAATAATTACATTTATGTTATTTTTATATTAATGTAAACAATGTAAGAATCAAACGTTCTGTTTCAGGAGCTGCAGGATATGTACACAGATAATTTGTGCTGCAGTCTAAGAGTATTTGGCTTTCTACAAAGAATAATGAGCATGGTTTTACAGCAAGTTACATAAATGTTTTCTTCACTTATGAAAATATTTTTGTTAATGTTTGTGATCTTCCTTTTGATGTTTTGTGAGTGCTGGGCTCATTTTGGGCTTTTTGTGGAAGACATTGACTAGTTTTAGGCCTCTTTTTAAAGAGGAGTGACCTTACTTAGTATTTCAGACCTGGCAACACAGCAGCAGTAGACACTCAGCAGCAAACAGGTAATGCCGACATACAGGTGGTATCTGGGCCACAGAGCGAGTGACACTAACAGTAGGCAATTGGTGCCTTGGGGCACAGTACTTTGGGACACATTGGTGGGGTAAACTGAGTGAGACACAATAGAGGGGATTCTGTGAAACGGGGAAGGGAAAGCAAGAGACAGGTAAGTAATGCAGCTGGGTAATTCACAGGAGGATTGTCTATTCACTCAGCTGCCTTTAGTATAAACACACGTTTTCAAGTATTCATCCAGCAGAGTGGGTTTCAGGCATAGCTGCTCATTGGTCACATTACATGAGTGGTCCCTTTAGCCACGCTGGCATTTTAGTTACCACCCAATATATCTTGGGAAAAGTAATTTATTTTTTTAACATGCAGTGTTTTAAGAGGGCAATGTCTTGTCTCTCGTGAACCCTCATTTTAGTCCTTGACAGTGCTGTCTAAGCAAAAGAAATCTGGAAGCCAAAAAAATTTAAATCTCAATGGCAGGCTTGGATGCTGTACCTGACTAAAGTCATGATGGAGGAGACCTGGGAGAGAAGGAGTAAGACCAGGAGGAGGCGGAAGATGACCAGTAGGAGGATAAAGGAGAGGAGGCCTAGGACGATCAGAGCCACGGGACCAGGATAAGAAGAACCAAGCCCAGGGAGATCTAATTCACGAGGACCAGGGTTGCCAATTCCAGAAAGTACCAGGAACAAATAGACGAGGGATAACAGGACAAGGCAAAACAAGACTAGAGGTACCTCGACCAGAATCAGAACAATCATGAGGGCCAGGAGGGTGTGAAACAGGTTTATCGGGAGCCAATGGACAAGGGCCTGAAGGAATGGAAAGGCCAGGGGTAGAAGGAACAGAAGGCCCTGGGCCATAATGATGAAGAGGGCTAGGAGGGCCCAAGCGTACTAACCAGGACCAGAGGGACAAAGACAACAAAGGCCAGGAGTAGCAGATCTAGGTGGACAGACCAGAAAACCAGTTCCAGGAGACCAATAGAAAGAAGGACCTGAGCCAGGAGGACCAAGCCCTCAGAGATCAGATCAAGGCGCCAGAAGCAAATGAACTAGGACCAAGGAGACCATGACACGAAAGGACCAGGGCTAGCAAGACAAGAAGACCATAGATAAGCATGAACAGGAGAAATATAAAGGACCAGGAAGTTCAGGCCCAGTGGGACCAGGATCAGAAGGTCCATGAGGGTCAGACTCAGGGAGACCCTAAACTAGGATGACAAGGACTGCATGAACCAGGGTGACCCGCAACAAGGGAACTAGGAGGATGAGTGCCAAAGATGAGGAAGCCCAGGCCCAGGAGGTCCATTACTAGGAGAACCATGTTAGAGAGGATCAGGGTCAGATGTACAAGAAGAAGGCGAAATATACAAACCAGGATGACTAGGATGGGGCAGGAGGCCTGGGGAACTAGGAGAGCTAGGAAAACCAAGGCCAGTGTGACCAGCACCAGAAGATCCAGCATAGGAAGACCAGACAAAGGAGTACCAGAGCTAAAACCAGGACTACATAGACCAGTGTCACCAGGAGAAGAAGCATTACAAACAGGCAAACCAAAGAACTACATAAACCAGGAGAGCAGTACTAAGAGGACTGATGGACAAGAATTGAGGTAAGGAGGATGAAAAGGGCCAGGACTGGGAGTTTGTGAAACAGAAGACCCAGGATCCAGAGGGCTAGTGGCAGAAGTACATGGAACAGATGACCAGAGAGACAAGGACTAAGAAGTACAGGGCTAGGAATTTCTAAGGCTAGCATGAACCGGAGATCAAGGGACATCAGAACTAGGAAAGGCTAGGATGATCTTTAGTCGGCCAGGACAAATTATTGCAGAATCAGAAGGAGCAGGAGGACTAGGGCCAGAATGATCAGGACCAAATTGACGAGTACTATGAAAATCAGGACCAAGAGGGCAATGGCCAGGAGGACCGTGAGACCAGAATAACCAGGACAGAGACTTGGAAGACCAGGTGACCAGTACCAAGGGCACCCAGAAGACCAGAGCAAGGAGGACTAGGTTATCTCAAAGGATCATGACCAGGAGGACTAGAAGGCGGGCTAAAAGGATCCTGAATCTTAATATGTGGGGGACCAGCACTCGGATTACCAATTGAGGCAGAGCAGTCATCTCGGGTTGCAGGACCAGGGCAAGGAGGATCGGATGTAAGAGGCCAAACAGAGTCTTGAAGACCCTGGGGACTGGACAATGGTGGCAGGAGGAACATGATTAAAATAATAAGACTCAGAAGGACCAGAACAAGAAGTCCCTGGATCAAGAGAGACAGGATCAGTTGCTGCAGTACAAGTAGGACTAAGAGAACAAGGAACAGATCCAGGAGGGGAACCAGTCGGAACACCGCGGCCTCAGCCACGCATGTTCCGACTAAGCAAGCGCTACCACACTTCAATCAATCAATCATGTCACTTATAAAGCGCACTACATACCCGCGAGGGTCTCAAGGCGCTGGGGGAAGAGGGGGGTGGTGCTGCTACTGATCGAAGAGCCAGGTCTTGAGGAGACTTCTGAAGGCCAGTAGGTCTTGGGTCTGCCGAAGGTTGGTGGGGAGGGTGTTCCAGGTCTTGGCGGCGAGGTGGGAGAAGGATCTGCCGCCGGCGGTCGTTTTCCGGATGCGGGGGACTGTGGCGAGGGCGAGGCTGGTGGAGCGGAGCTGGCGGGTGGGGGTGTAGAAGCTGAATCGTCTGTTGAGGTAGGCTGGTCCGGAGTTGTGGAGTGCTTTGTGTGCGTGGGTGAGGAGCTTGAAGGTTATCCTCTTGTTGACAGGGAGCCAGTGCAGGTCTCTCAGGTGGGGTGTGATGTGGCTGCGTCGGGGGATGTCGAGGATAAGACGTGCAGAGGCGTTCTGGATGCGTTGCAGCCGTCTCAGGAGCTTAGCCGTCGTTCCTGCGTAGAGGGCGTTTCCATAGTCCAGCCTGCTGGTGACGAGGGCCTGGGTGACTGTTTTTCTTGTTTCGGTGGGGATCCACTTGAAGATCCTGCGGAGCATTCGGAGGGTGTTGAAGCAGGATGAGGAAACGGCGTTGACCTGCTTAGTCATGGAGAGGGTGGGGTCGAGGATGACCCCTAGGTTGCGTGCGTGGTCGGTGGGTGTCGGGGCTGTTCCCAGTGATGTTGGCCACCAGGAGTCGTCCCATGCTGAAGGGTTGGAACCAAGGATGAGGACCTCCGTCTTGTCCGAGTTCAGCTTCAGGCGGCTGGTACTCATCCATTCGGCGACGGCCTTCATTCCTTCGTGGAGGTGGGCTTTGGCGGTGTGAGGGTCTTTGGTGAGGGAGAGGATCAGCTGGGTGTCGTCGGCGTAGGAGATGATGTTGAGGTTGTGCTGTCGGGCGACGTGGGCGAGGGGTGCCATGTAGATGTTGAACAGCGTTGGGCTGAGGGAGGAGCCTTGGGGTACGCCGCAGATGATCTTGGTGGCTTTGGATCGGAAGGGGCGAGGCGGACGCTTTGTGTTCTGCCGGAGAGGAAGGATGTGGTCCAGTCCAGGGCCTTCTCTTGGATCCCGGCGTCGTGAAGGCGTGTTCGTAGTGTGTGGTGGCAGACCGTGTCGAAGGCGGCTGATAGGTCCAGGAGGATGAGGGCTGCTGTTTCTCCATTGTCTAGCAGGGTCCTGATGTCATCGGTGGCGGCGATGAGGGCGGTTTCGGTGCTGTGGTTGCTGCGGAAGCCGGACTGGGAAGGGTCCAGGATGTTGTTCTCCTCGAGGTAGCGGGTCACTTGCCTTAACAACGCATATGCCTTAACCACGCATATGTGTGGTTAAGTCAGTGCGCAGTCTAGCTCTTGCCTGCTGCTCGGCGGAAGCAGGAAGACGCCAGGAAGAGAGCCAGAGGACGTGGTGAGGTAAGTGGGTTTGGGGTCGGGCCGGGTTTGTATGTGTTGGGGGGGTAGTTTTCAGGGTTGGGAGGGGGTTGGGGTAGTTTTCAGGGCAGGGGGGTCGGGGTAGTTTTCAGGGTTGAGGGGGTCAGGGTAGTTTTCAGGGCTGGTGGGGGGGCTGGGGTAGTTTATGGCTGGGGGGCGGTAGTTTTTTTAATTAGGGGTTAGGGTATTAGGCCTAAGGACAGTGGAATGGGTTGGGGTAGTTTTAGGGACAGCGTGGGGGGTGGGAGGGGGCCGGCGTAGTGTATGTACAGGGGCAGGGTTTTAGGCCTCAGGGCAGGGGGAAGGAATGGGTAGTCGGGGTAGTTTTTAGGGCTTAGGAGAGGACGGGGTAGTTTTTAGTGCTCAGTGGGTGAGGTTGGGGCCGCTTTTTAAATTAGGGATTAGGGTTTTAGGACTAAGGGCAGTGGAAGGGGTTGGGGTAGTTTTAGGGACAGCACAGGGTGGGAGGGGTCGGGTGAAAAGGTGTTGGGCCTCAGGGCGGGGGGCAGGTAGGGGGTTTGTAGCTTGGGACGGGGAGGGGGTTAGAGTAGTGGCGACTTTAGCCACGCATTCGCCTTTCCCATTCATGCTTTTACCACGAAATTACGTGGTAAAGGCATGCGTGGAAATGGAATGCATGGTTAAGACGCATTCATGGTTCGGGCTGCATGGTAGAGGCACACGTGGTTTAGCCATGCGTGCCTCTATCATACAACCATCCAGGAGGACCAGGACAACCCAAACCAGGATGACTGACACTAAGAGGACCAGGACACAAGAGGCCAGGAGGACCAAGGAGACCAGAACCTGCGGTACCATGGCTAGGAGGTTCAGGATGAGGAGTACCAGTAAAAAGTGACGAGGGGCAAAGATGACCAGAAAGGAACAGGGCCAGATGGGCCAAGACTGGAGGAACCGTGAATGGGCAGAAAACAAGGTTTATGATAACCAACACAATAGGACAAGAAGTGCCAGAATGAACAGGACCATGGGGCCAAGACTTGGATGGTTGGTGGAGCAGGTCCAGGAGAACTAGGCCCAGGAGAACAAAAATTATAAGGCCAGGACAAAGACAATAAGGATTCAATGGTCACAGAATCTCGAGAAGGACAAGTACTATGAAAAACAGGAATATGACGACCTTGGTCAGGATGACTGTGTAGGTGAGACCGGGACAACAAAGGCAATCAGAGTCAGAAGGAAAAGTCTAAGAGGACCAGGAAACAAAGGACCAGGAGGACCGGGATGATCAGGGCATAGAGGATCAGGACCTTAAGCACCAGGACCAAGAGGACCAGGGTGAGAAGAAAAAGGAGGATGATGGCCAGGGTGACCACAGCCAGGAGGACAGCTGCGGGGTTAGGAACAGGATGGCCAAGACCAGGAGGACCAGAACAAGGAGGACCATGGTCAATTGATGTAGAACCCTGAGGACAAAGAGCAGGAGCACCAGGGCCAGGAGGATCAGGACCAGATCTAGGAAGACAAGGAATATTAGGGACATCATTATTGTCAGCAGGACCAGGAGACAAGGATGAGCAAGGAAGGCAAGAGGACTAGTATCAAAGATACCAGAACGACCAGAGCCAGAATGGCTAAGAGGATCAGAAGGATCTGGACGAAGAGGACCGGGAACGGGCCTAGGAGTGCCAGGGCCTCAGAACCAGGGCCCAGAGTATCAAGTAGAGCAGAAAGACCTGAACCTGGGGATAGCAGGACCAGGGTTAGGAAGATCAGGAGGACCAGAACAGCCAGAGTCAGAAAGATCAAGGTCACTGACCAGGAGGACTAGGACCAAAATAGCCAGGCTCAAATGGACCTGAACAAAGAAAACCAAGACCAAGAGGGCCCAGACCAGCGGGTGCAGTGCCAGAATGAGCATGAGGACAAGACACAGGGACAGAAGGACCAGGATGGTCCAAACCAGGAAGACATGGGGCTAAGAGTGAGAGGCCTTGGAGAACTAAGAAACGACCAGCAGGACCAGGATCTAGTGTACCAGGAATTGGATCAACAGGCTGAGGAGGATTCGACGAACCAGGTCAAGATGACATGGGTCAAGAGGACCAGGAAGAGCTAGAAGAAGGGGGCCTGGAAGGACCACGATGGCCAGGAGGATGAGGACCAAGAAAACTATGCATACAAAGACACCACAAAAAGGACCTGAAGCAAGAGAAGCAGGCTAGCGAGTGTTGGCAGACCACACTGAGAGTGAAGGAAGACTAGGAGAATAGGACCAAGAGAATCAGGAGAAGATGGCCAGGCAACCAGGGCCAGCAGGATAAGAGCGAAGAGGACTAGGGGAAGGAGGACCAGTGGGACATCAACCAAGGAGAGAAGGAAGATCAAGTCAGAGTCCCAGAAGTATCAGGACCTGGCATACCAGGGCAAGGAGGACCAAGACGAGGTGGAAAAGTAGGATCAGGACAAAGAGGGCCAGGGTGATCAAGCCGGTGGCTAAGAACAGTATGACCTGAACAAGGATGATCATGACTAACTGGTCAAGTTAGTGCAGAAGCAGGATGACAAGGAGCAGGAGGATCAGGGTCAAGAGTATCACAACAAGATGGAGTAGGGCCGGGTGAACGAATCAATTCAGGAGTAGGTGGACTAGGGACATTATGACCAGGGCTGGGAGGATTAGGTGGACTAGAAGGATCAGGATAAGCAGGAACAGGGCTAAGAGGACCAGAGGGGCCATAACAATGAAGACCAGGACCTGAAGCACCAAGTAGAGCAGGAGGACCAGTAACTGGTGTATCAGGATCAGGCTGGCAAAGATCGGGGGACTAGAACAACCAGAGCCACAAGGACAGATGGCACTAAACCAGGCCCAGGCTAAAAGGACCTAATAAAAAGGCCCAGGATCAGTGGATGCAGTATCAGGTGAACTACGGGACAGGGACCAGGTCATGTTAAATCAGGATGACCCAAACCAGGAAGACTAGGAGTGCCAGATTTAGGACAACAGGACTAAGTGGAGAAGAACCAGCAGATTAGCAGGATTAGGGTGGGGAGGATCAATAGTTCCAGGATCATAAGGCCCAGGAAGGACTAATACACGAAAAGGCCAAAGCCAGGGCTAGGTGGAACCAGTACTGGGGAGACCTGAACTATCTGGACCAGGGCTAAGGTGAGAACCAGGAGAATCAAAACAACCCAGAAAATTAGGACTTGGAGCAGGACCAGAAGGGAGACAAACACCAGACAGAATAGAACCTGGAGGAGAAGAAAGAAGACAGAGAGCAGGAGGACACCTAGGTGACTTACCTTTTGTAAATTATTTTTCTTAATGCTTCTTATGCTCTCGGCATTTTCCAGCCCACCTACAGAACTGGTAAGTATTTGCTGAAAAATCAGAGCATGCAAAGTGAATTAAAAGCCAGGACTGTTACACTCTGACCTCTTAGTGATAGCAGATGCTGTCTGACACTGGCACTGTAGTCTTAGGGTGCATCAGAGGGCATACGGACTGACACTTGGCAGCTGGGTCCAAAGGTAGATAGGTGAAAAAGATTGTGGTCTGGGAAGGATGGTAGAAAGTGTTTGAGAAACTCAGATGGTCCGAAATTAGCAAAATGATTAATGGCTAACAAGGGGGCTCAAATGCTGTGGCAATCAGCAAAGAGGAGCTCAGGGTCATAAAAAAGGCTCAGAGGAGCAGAGGAGGGTGTGAGGGAGGCTCCAGCTAAATTGTCTCACGTGGTTATACAGATTCTGAGTAACAAATGGTTCTGATTGCCAGTTGTGAGAGCACTGAGAGCTAAGGCCAGCAGTGATAGCTCCAGCACCAAACGAGTCTGTGAAACTCAGAGAGCTAGATGAAGGGTGGTGGAGATACATATGTGGAAGAAGTGTTTGGAAGGCTAGCAAAGTCACTGAGTGTCAAGACAGGTGGAGCAGTATGTGTGACGCCCACACCTTTGTACTGGCATTCTACATGCAGCAATAAGACTCCATATGTGGTGAAAGTCAAAGTGCTGGGACCAGAGGGATGTATTTTGGAGGGCCCCTGGTTTAGCATGACATATGATGGAGAGTAGATACATATTCCCCTAGACAGTGGAAGAGTATTGACTGCATCCCTGTGGCTTGATTGTGGAGAACCAGAATCAAAGTGAGGGAGTATGAAGAATAGGCCACCCTCAGAAATTCTGTGAGGTCCTTGTTAGCAAAGTGCTGCTGCTTAGTTGTTCCTGAATGATGACATAGGGAAGATGGTAGGAGTGAGGGGTAGATCAGAGATTTGTCTTGTTAAAGGAAATAAAGTCTCTATGCTGCTCTTATGTCTGTGCCTGATGACTGCTCAGGAAGGCTGATGACAGCCATGTGCCGAGGTCTCTCTCCTCATTGATTGTGTCCTTGTTTGGGATGCTCGTGCTTGGAGGCAGCACTATTGCTACTGCTGTGAAACCCATCACCTAGCACAAAGGCTGTGCCTGAGCTATAGCCATAAAACAGCATTTGAAAGAGAATCACCCAAATCAGTTCTGAAACCTAAACAGTGGCTCTACCCCCAAAGGACCACTGCCTTTTCCCCCTGAAGTTTTCCAAAATGGAAAACTTTATTTTTAAAAAGAAGCACTGGTTCCTTGAAGGAACACAGGCCGCTTTAAAAAAAAAAAAAACAGATTTGTAATGATGCCATTCCAGTGATTACAGGACACAAATTGCGACATGCTCAATCAATATTAATTAGGCAGATCGTTCTGCAACCGCCTGCAATCAGTATTTTGTGAACGACCCTAATAGTACATAGGTCTATTAACAAAATACTATTTCATTCCAATCTGTGCGCACTTTGTGAACATTTTTGGTGAATGAAATAAAAATACATCAGGACCCTTACTTGTATAAGGAGATGGATCCCAGTTGTGTTTACTCCTTGTTTGCAGTTCATCCTGATGATAAGTACCTGTTGAAGTCTGCAAAAGGCATAATAACACATAATTGAATCAATATACACAGCAGAAGAGTAAATATTTAACGTTCTTTTCTATTTGCAAGACCACTGGCCAAACAGCACATAATTTCTGCTGTTTAGCCAGCGGCTGGGTAAATAGTGAGATTTTTTCTATTTGCTACGCCACCAGCCAAATAGTAAATAATTTTGGCAACTTAACCAGCAGCCAGGTAAATAATGAAGTTTATTTGCTATTTTCACGGCTGCTGGCCAAATTGCACATAATGTATGCTGTTTTGCCATCAGCTGGGTAATGATTGAAGTTTCTTTGAATTTGCTTGACCACTGGTTGAGCTGTAGATAATGTGTGTTAGATAGCCACTGACCAGGCAAATAGTAAAGTTCATTTGCTATTTGCATGACTGCCGGCAGACTAGTACATAACCTCTTCTATTAAGCCAGCATCCGGGTATATAGTAAAGTTGGCTTGTAATTTGCATGGCTGCCAGCCAAACAGTGCAGAATTTCTACTATTTAGCCAGTGGCCTGGTAAATAGTAAAAATTCTCTACTATGTTCAAGGCTGCCAGCCAAATAGTAAATAATGTTTACGATTTAGTCAGTGGGTAAGTAAATAGCAGACAACATTGGCGGCCGGCTAAATAGCTGCTACCTTTTAACATTTGTAAGGTGTAAAGCCAAGCATCCTTCCTACCAGACAGCTTTAGTGAAGGAAAGACTCAGCAGAAGCTTTAGTTTGAAAGGTGGCTTGCTTTCCAAAGTTGTAGCATGAACATGTGTCTGCAGTCTCCAACTGTCTATAACATAAACACATCATGGGAAGGCAACTCTAGTTTCACTGCCAGTGAGAAAGAGTATGGAACGCATTTTATTACTGGGGTTACTTTTCTCTTTGCGGTCTTCATTTATTGATCCCATCTGCAGAAAGGGATATATCTCCAGAAGGTGCTATGTAGTCAGAGAACTGGAGTAGAACACAATTATGTCCTTGGTTAGCAGGGTGTACTGTATTCTAATTCTTCGCAAGAACTCCGATCTGCCCAAATGTCAGGATCGTGTGCACTGTTCTACGTACAAGGTGCTCTGCCCTAGGAAGGGTGGGCCTGGACGTCACTGGTCTGCTGCTGCAGTGACTGCCTTCTTGCCAGTGGCGTAGCAAGGGGGGCTGTCGCCCCAAGCGCACGAGTTTTGGGGGCGGCGGCCTCCCCCTCCCTCTTACATTCGGCCGGGGGCGGCAAACGCAGGGACCGCCACGGGCGGGCGGCGTAAGGCCTTCCTACGCCAGTACTTCTTGCCAGCCATGTTAGTCTTCAAACTCCCCCCCACCCCTTATATTATTAATGTCCACCCTGATGTACCATACTATTTCTGATGACGTGCGTCTGTGAGAAGTGTGTGGGTTTTAGGCGGACAGTGAATGAAGCATGCAGACACACGAGGCCCAACTGAAGCCCACGTGCCCTGACTGTACTAAAGTCGTTCTCTTCTTCCCCATTTTTGCAAAAAAGTAGTCTGCCTCTCTCTACTTTTGTGCAGCTCGCTGTCCTACTCATATGCAAAAATAGAAACGTGCACAATTTTCATGCACTAACTAATACGTTTTTAAAATCAGCAGAGTGTAACGGCAGCTGCACCTTTATGTTTTTACTTGAAGAGAAAGCGTCAGTACGCGCCTGCACTTTCCCCAGGCTCCGAAAATGTATCATTTTGGGAGGCGGGAATCTTGCAGAAATGAAACATCCTTAGCGACCGACCACCTTACAGACCAAAATTTGCAGACCTTGGCGGGAGCTGCGTGTTATAGAAAGACCATACTGCGAGAGATGAGTCCGGCGAAAAGGCAGCTGGTGTTTTCATACAGGTGAGTTTTTGTGATCTTATGCAGTAAGTGGCGTAAGGCAAAATGATGCCCCCCTCCCCCTTGCATAATAAGGCCCCTCAGTATGCCATTCTCGCAGATATTCATTGGTATTAGAATTAATGAAGGCCGCCCCCCCATGGATTGGGGGCCCCATGAAGTGTTGAGCCTAGCGAGCCCCTGGCCGTGAGCTTCGCCCCACCAACCTCAGCCTCCCCTTCTGCTGACTCGAGTATAGAGAGTGAGGTGATTCCCATTACGGATAGCATGGTATAAACGTTGCTGTTATGTTGTGTCAGTGGGTGAGGCTACTGTAAGCAGAGGCAGGAGGGGTGTTCACGACCTGTCACCTGAACCCTCCAACCACACGTCCTATGGTCCAAGCTGTGACGTAGGTCCAAAAAGGGTGATAAAGGCGCCCGAGGCAGGCACCTCGTGGCTCTATATCCCCACCAGCGTCGCGTCTGAGAGGGTTATTACGCAGGGTTGTGGTACGTTCCACATCAAGCCTCGCTGACTAAGGCCTGTCACAATTGCCAGGGTATCCGAGTGTCCGTAAGTTGTGTTTTATATGTGCGAGTTTGTGATGTGTGAGGCAGTGTGTTGCCTGCGGGCATGTATATGAATGGGTGGTGTCAGTGTGACGTTGTTTATCGTGTCTGAGGATATTTTGCTGTTTGGGCTTTTGGATGTGTCGGGCGTCTCTGAGTGCACGGTGAGGTAAATGGCTGTCAGTTCCGATTCGTAAGAGGGAGCAGTTTCACTGCATAGTGAATGGTGGTGGGAGTGTCAGTTGGCGTTTGGACGGAATTGTGAGAGTCTCCTGAATGTTGTGAGGTGGAGCAGAATGGATGTTTGGCGTAGTTTTGAGGGCGTTTGGTTGCGTTGGTAGTGTGCCTGTGGGAATTTTAAGGGTGTTTGGGTGCATGTTGAGGGTGTCTGGGATGCTTTGAGGATGTCTTTGTGTTATGAGGGTGTAAGGCTTGTGACTTCTTAGGTGGCATTGAGAGAGTGTCAGGGTACGTTATGAGGGTGTGCTGGGAATGGCCAGGGATGGTGCATTTTATGCATTTTGAGAGTGTAGAAGTACATCGTCAGGGGATTGAGGGCATGTGGAGTTTTTTAAGGCTCGTAGTGGTTATTTTCGCATTTTGGGGGCATGATTGGGCTGCCTAGTGTGAGTTGTGTGACTTTCTGTGGTATTGTATACCTTTTGGATATATATATATCGTGTCTGGAGGGAATTGGGTGCAATTCAAGTGGCGGTATGAACATGTCTGTGGAACTTGTTAGGGTATGCGGGGAGACTGAATGTCTGGTCAAGTTAGGAGAGGGTCGGAGGGTTTTCAGAGCGTCTTTGGGGGGATTGTAAGGCAGCCAGACGGCAAATTAAAGGAGTATGGGTAGATTATGAGATTTACTGGGACTGTTTATGAGGGTGTCTAGTGTTGTGATAGTGTTATTGTGGAGCTTAGGGAATGCCTTGTATCTTGAGTGTGTGACGGCACGCAACGAGAGTGCACGGGTAACATTGTGAAGTTGTCTGGGTGTATAATGAGCATGCCCGAGTTGTGGTGGTGACGTATTTTGGAGGTTTCGAGGTTCACGGCATTTTGGTATGGTGCATTGTGGAGATGTTGGGTTGTATGGGGGTGCTTGTACGACTATGAGAAGTTTTTGTAGCTTTCTAGTGTGTCTGTTTAGGGTGTTCTACTTCTGGTTGTTTAGTTGACTAGAGAGAGTTGTATGTGTGCTGGGGGTTGTCGATGCTGAAATTCTGTTTGAGCAGAGTAGATGTTTGTGAAAGTGTAGGGGTGCCTTGTGGTTTTTGGAGAGTGACTGTGACCATTTTGATGGTGTATGGGTGCATATTGATGGTTTTTGAGTACTGGGAGGCTGTGTTTGGGTGTTCTGCGATTGTATTGGCTTTCTGTAGAGTGTTTGGCATTGTTAGAGTGTCTGTTAGAGTGTCTGGGATGGCGTCTTAGTAAATTAAGACAGCCCCTAAGCGGTACTACAAATGTGTATGGGTGCATTGTCAGAGTTATGGGGCGTCTCGTCTCTTTTAGGGGTTTTGAATGGCGTTGGATGGTATTTGGGATATTACATGGTTGACTGGGTATGTTGTGTGTCTGTTGAGCTGTACAGCTTTCAGGCGTATCTGAGTGCATCTCGGGGGGATTTATGGGCATGTTTGGAGAGTTATGAGGTTGTTTGGGTGGACTGTGAATATCTGACTAAAGTGTCAGGATGTCAGGGGGTCAGGGTGGGTGCCTGGTGGTTTTGAAAGAGTACTTTGTGAATGAGTATAAATCTTTTGTAAGAGTCCCTGGAGAAGCTGTGAGGGTCTCGGGGAATGTTGAGATAATGTCTGTTTGTGTTTTTGAGGAACCTAGATGATGTCTTGCTTCTTGAGGTTACACAGCACTGTAAGAGTGGGTGGGTGGCATTGGGATGGTGTCTGGTATTTTTCATGCATGTCTAGGGGCAGGTAATGATATCTTGGGTGTATTTTGGGTGCCAGAAACACATTTTAATCTTGTAATAGGGCATTATGAGGGAGTTTCTGAGAGCATATGTGAGTATCAGTGACTGGACGTAAGATTGCATGTGTTTCTAAAGGCAAGAGAGGGAGTCCAAATAAGAGGTCGATTGGCTGAAGGGATGTGAGTCTGATTTTCTGTCTAATGACATGTGCGGACATCTGATAGTTTTCCCTATAGCATTTAGAGATGCATAATTGTATATATCTAGTGGCGTGCTGACTGACATGTTCCTGACTGTCTTGTGCGTATGGATATGTGAGAATGTGTGATGGTGTCTCATAATGTGTCTGGTTGTGCAATAGTGGATGAGTTCTTGCATGCAAGGTGTCTGATGGAATGTGCGGGTGTTTGATAAAAAGTATGGGGGTCTGTGTGTGTGTGAGGATACCTTCTGGTGTTCTTCAGTATATGATCAGTGTGCCTGACTGACTTGTGCACATGGATGTATGAATGTGTGGCTCATCATGTGTCTGGTTGTGCAATAGTAGATCAGTTCTTGCATCCAAGGTGTCTGATGCTATATGTGGTTGTCTGATGAAATGTATGGGGGTCTGTGTGTGTGGGGGGAATAACTGCTGGTATGCTTCAGTATCTGATAAAGTGAAGTGGTGAAAGAAGCATGTTCGGGTGTCTGATGTGTGCATGGGTAATTGATGATGTTCATTTGTGACAAATGGTATACCTACTATAGTGATGTGTATGGGTGTCTGCACACTGGCGATTGATTGTGTGCATGGTTATATGATGCTGAAAAAATGTGTAATCTACAATCACCCTTTCTCACAATACAGAAGATCTCAAGAATAGCTGCTGAATGTTGCAGATTTGGGCTCCAAAAGTCTTTTCACTTCTGCAGGTTCAACTTTGCCATCATCCCTCTATGTCAAGGTGGGCCTGCCTTAACAGTTATATATGCTGATTGGCGGTTTTAGAAGTTGTAAAGATATCCATAGAGTATGAGGGTCTATTAAATACGGTTGTCTTTTGTGTGTGGGAGTCTTAATTTTGGGAACGGGTGTCTGATGGCCTAAAAGTGTATTTTAAGGTATGTGGGTGTCATGTCATTATTGATGGTTGTCTATGGTCTGTGTGTGTGTGTGTATAAGTGTGAATTGATGTCTGGTGTGCATGGGTAGTATCCGTGATATGAGAGCGTTTACCATCTGCCATTTAAACATTTCAGTAGTACATGGTCACACACTCTGGAATTCTGTAACTGAAGAATTTGCATGCAAATCCTTAGTTATTTCATAATCATTTTGTCTGTCTCCCAATATAAATATTTTGCTGAACCTCACACAGTAAGTTAGCATAGCCAACATTTCTTTGTAGCGTACTTCCTCTCTTGCTCTCACAGTGATGGACCTTTTATTTGGTGGGAGATAGTGAGAGTGTATGATAATGTGTGGGTGTATTTCTAAGCTCTCTTTCTCCATATGTCTGTCACTTTGTCATGCTGTCTCTCTCTCTCCATCCATCTATATATTTATTGCTCTCTGCTTCTCTTTGCCCATCTCTTTCTTATTTCTTTCTCACTCTGTCTCTTATTCACTCTCTTACTTAATTTTCCACTCTATGATTCTCTTTTTGTTCCAGCCACCCTCTACTTTTTTCTCTCCTTCTCTTCCTTTCTCTCTATTCTGTTTATATGTATAGCACATGTATGGTAGTAGCACTCTGTGTGTGATGGTAATCTGAGAACTGGAACCATTGGGATTAAAATTGATATCCCCGGCTTTAGTATGGTAAAATGGGGAGGATGGACACAGCATCTCCAGACCCTGGAAGTGTATTGCCTGCATTCGAATGGCTGGTGTGGAGACCCATACATAGTAGTGAAGGAGGATAGAGACAGGGCTATCCTTAGAAATTCTTTTAGGGCCTTATAAGCAAATGTCTGCTGATTAAGTCTTCCTGAGCACTTGCAATTGGTGACTGTGAGGGGTAGTACTGCAATTTCTGTTGTCCAAGGTGAGGAAGTTCCTTGCCAGGGCTGACCTTTTAGTCTTCCTCTATTTGCTACAGCAGGAAGACAGCATGCACAGAGATCTCATATTTCATTGTGCCCTTTTTTAATACTCCTGCTTGGGACCTGCGTCATCTATGGGTTTCAATGTATATTTGTGCTTGATTGTAAGCATAGATGTAAAACGTCATGAAAAGTTGTCTTATTTACAATCACACTTTGTGTCATTACAGATGATTCCCAGCTAAAGCTGCTTCAGTTAGTATATTTTGACTTATAATGCAGTGGTTCTTCTGCAAGATCAACTCTGCTGTCATGCGTCTAAGTCAGGTATGTCCTGCATTAGTCAGTATGCATGGTGCATGTGTGTTTGGAAACGTGCAAAGGTGTATGTTATGTGGGTGCCTTTTGTGAATATGTGATGTTGTGCATGGGTGTCTGATGACCTGCAAAGGTGTCCGATAGTCTGCAAGGGTGCCTTTGGTATGCGTGGGTGTTTGAAAGTCTGTGGGTGTTTTTGGCTTGTGTAGGTGTCAGATGGTATGAATGGTTGTATATGGTCTATGTGATCTGACACCCATGCACACCGTGACCTGGTATGCATAGGTGCCCAATCACAATTTATGATGTTTGATCATAAATAAAATATCAAGTGTGCGGGTGTTAGATCATGCGGAGAGAGACTCTGATACTATGTGTTTTTTTCATGCATGTATGCGAGTGATGTTTGGGCTGTTTGGCATGCATAAATGCCTGATTGTGAGTGTGGGTGTCTGTTGATAGGCATCTGTGTGTGTGGTGTGTGTGCACGCGCACGTGTGTGAGGGATTGTGTGTGTATATGCCTTCAAGTGTGCGTCTGATCGTTTGCTGGTGTATCAGTTGTGTATGAGCATTTGGTGTACATGGATGTCTGGTCTGCATGGGTAAGTTGTGGTGTATGATGCTTCTGAGCAGTGTGGGCAAGGGCACCTCAAATACCCCTCCTATGAAGGCAGTTGTAGGACCTGGCCCTTTCTGCAGGGTCCCCCAAAACCTTTTGCCTTCCTCCTCCCCTTTTTGGTGACTTAAGTTTTGCTGGTTTTAGGACTCTGGGCACTTTACTACAGCTAACCAGTGCTAAAGTGCATGTGCTCTGTACTTGAAACATGGCAACACTGGCTTATCTACAATTGGCATAATTAATTTACTCATAAGTCCCTAGTAAAGTTCACTACATATGCCCAGGGCCTGTAAATTAAATGCTACTAGTGGACCTGCAGCATTGATTTTGCCACCCACTTGAGTAGCCCTTTAAACCTGGCTCAGGCCTTCCATTGCAGAGCCTGTGTGTGCAGTTTTAAACTGCCATGTTGACCTAGCATGTTAACCCTCTTGCCAGCCCCAACCCGTCTTTTTCAACACATATGTGTTGTGTCTGAGCATTTGGTGTGCATGGATGTCTGGATCTGCATGGGTAAGTTGTGGTGTATGATGCTTCTGAGCAGTGTGGGCAAGGGCACCTCAAATACCCCTCCTATGAAGGCAGTTGTAGGACATGGCCCTTTCTGCAGGGTCCCCAAAAACCTTTTGCCTTCCTCCTCTCCTTTTTGGTGACTTAATTTTTGCTGGTTTTAGGACTCTGGGCACTTTACTACAGCTAACCAGTGCTAAAGTGCATGTGCTCTGTACTTGAAACATGGCAACATTGGCTTATCTACAATTGGCATAATTAATTTACTTATAAGTCCCTAGTAAAGTTCACTACATGTGCCCAGGGACTGGAAATTAAATGCTACTAGTGGACCTGCAGCACTGATTTTGCCACCCACTTGAGTAGCCCTTTAAACCTGGCTCAGGCCTGCCATTGCAGAGCCTGTGTGCGGTTTAAAACTGCCATGTTGACCTAGCATGTTAACCCTCTTGCCAGCCCCAACCTGTCTTTTTCAACACATATGTTACCCCTAAGGTAGGCCCTAGGCAGCTCTAAGGGCAGGTTACAGTGTATTTAGAAAGTAGGACATGTACTTTTAAGTTTTACATGTCCTGGTAGTGAAAAGTTACTAAATTTGTTTTTCACTACTGCAAGGCATATCTCTGCCGTAGGTTAACATTGGGATTACCTTATTACATTTCATAAGTGTAATTTCCAATTGGGAAAAGATAGATATTTTGAGTTTGGTGTTTCTGGACTCACAATTTAAAATCACGTAAAGTTGGATTTTAAGTTGCAAGTCTGAAAATGTCACTTTTAGAAAGTTCCTAGAACATTTGCTCCAGACACAGTGTGCACTACAGATTCCCAAATTTGGGATAAACAATAATTCAACAATATATCAAGGTATCTAAATCAAATATTGGTATCTTGACTAAACATTCAAAATGATTGTCCATGTACATGAAATCATATATGATGTAACACATGTAGATAGACTTGGGCCACAACCTTTATTCACTTTTTTCACATTCAGACTAAGGATTACATAACTTTCTATCATGTATCCCCCAATTTCTTTTCTTCGATGGTTGTCGGTATTGTCTTATATTGACGAATGTCCCTCTTGGTATGAGGTTGTCTAGTCACCTTGTTTACACTCTATTGTGCATAATATTAAGTACTGTACATATGTTTGTTTAGAGATACCACTGACTTAGGGCACTTTGACAGCCCAAAATGCATTGGGAGTTTTTTCTCAGCTAGTCTATGAAGAATGACAAGACTAGTTGATTATTTTGAAATCATGTGACAAAGCGAACACCCTGGATATTAAAATGATCTGATGGACGATGTCGTCTATCTACGTGTGTTACATCATATATGATTTCATGTACATGGACAATTGTTAGAAATGGGGGTCTCTAGTTGGCAAGGGTATGCACCTTTGTTCAAGTAGGGACCCTTCTTTCTAGTCAGGATAAGGGAGTTACACTCCTAAAATAACCCCTGCTCACCCCCTTGGTAGCTTGGCAAGAGTAGTCAGGCTTATCTTAGAGGCAGTGTGTAAAGCATTTGCACATAACCGACAGTAATACAGTGTAAGCACTACAAAAGGACACCACACCAGTTTAGAAAAATAGCCAATATTTTTATATACAAGACCAAAAACGAGAAGAATCCACAATACAGTACTTAAAAATCTACAGTTATCAAAATACGCTTTAGAAACATTCCTTGATGTCGATAGCTCCGCCCGGGGCTATCACGGCGTCGTGAGCAAACAAATCCAAACAGTTCAGGCTGGTCGCGGCGTCGCGGACCAGCTACGGTGTCGGGAAGACCCGCAAACAGTACCTGTTAGAGATGCAGGGCGCTGAGACCCTTGAAGTCACTCTCGTTGCAGGTCGAGCTCCTTTCTGTTGGGATCAGGAGCGTCGGCAGGCGTCGGGTGCTGCGGTGCGAAGTGCAGCGGTGCCCTCAGGTCGCGGTGCGAGCAGCGGCTCGGTGGCGGAGTCAGATGGCGTCGTCGGTGAGACCAGGGTCGCGGTGCGAGGTGAAGGCGGTGCTCGTCACGGTGCTGGCAGGTCACGGTGCAAGCAGCGGCGTCGTCGTTGCTGAAGCGCTGTCGTCGGCTGACGAACGGGAGTCGATGGTGCCGGCGTCGGTAGGCCAAGGCTGCGGTGCGGGATGAGGGCGGTGCGTCGTGTAACTTTACGAGCGGTGCCCTCGAACCACGGTGCAAGTAGCGGCGTCGATTTCGGCGTGGAGCGGCGGCGTCGGGGAGGCCAAGGTGTCGTCGTGAAGGGAGGCGGTGCGGAGTGCGGTGCCCACAGGTCGCGGTGCGAGCAACGGCTCGGTGGCGGGATCAGCAGGCGTAGTCAGTGAGACCAGGGTCGCGGTGCGGTGTTGCGGCGGTGCTCTCTGTGGTGCCCAGGCTTCGGCGTGAAGCGAGGCGGTGTGGTGCCCACAGATCGCGGTGCGAGCAGCGGCTCGGTGGCGGCGTCAGCAGGCGGCGTCGGTGAGACCAGGGTCGCGTTGCGGCGGTGCCCTCTGCGGTGCCTTCAGGACACGGAGTCGGCAGCGGCGTCGTAGACGTCATCAAGTTGCTTTTCTTCTGTCGCAGCACAAAACACACAGTCCCCAGTGCTGAGGGCAGAAGAGCTTGAAGTCTTTGCTGTTCCTGAGACTTCTTGAACAGGGGGCAAGCTCTACCTCAGGCCCTTGGAGAAACTCACAAAAGTAGATTGCAGAAAGTTCAGTCCAGTCCTTTCACTGCCCAAGACAGAAGCAGCCACTGTAGGCCAACACAGCAAAGCACACAGCAAAGTGGTAGTCCCTCCTCACAGCTTCTCCAGCTCTTCTTCTTGGCAGTCTTCTTGATCCAAAAGAGTTCTAAAGTTCAGGGGTCTGGGCCCCAGTATTTGTATCCAAAAATCCTTTGATCCTCTAGGCAGAGGGTGTCTGTGCCCAGCCAGAACCCGTTCTGCCTTCCCTGGTGTGATTTCCCGGCAGGGGGTGGAGACGGCATTGTCAGAGGCAGACCAGGCCCTTTGAGGTGCAAGGAAATCTCCTCCCTCTTCCCCCATCGCAGCCCAGGTCTATTCAGCCCTTTCCTGACCTACCTAGACTATCGGGAGCCACCCTTGCTTCCTAGCCATCTGTCGTCCAAAACCCAGACAGGCAATCCACATTCCAGCAGAGGCACACGGGATGACTGAGCAAGAAAATACCTACTTCCTAAAAGTGGTATTTTCAAACACAGAATGTAAAAATCACCTTTACTAAAAGATGCATCGTTAGATTCTGAGTTCAGGCATACTAAATTTTATTTTCCCACCTAGTTCCCAGGGCCAGTTATGTTTATAAGATGTTATAAACAAACTTCCCATTCTGTCCTATGGGGAACAGGTAGCCTTGCAATAGTGAAAAACGAAATGGGCTGTAATTCACTATCAGGACATGCCACACACACCAGGGCATGTCCTACCTTTCACATACACTGTACCCTGCCCACGGGTACTTTGGGCCTACCTTAGGGGTGTCTGACATGTAAGAAAAGGGAAGGTTAGGGACTGGCCAGTGTGTGCACGGGCCAAGTCGACATGACAGTTACAAACTGCGCGCAGACTCTGCAATGGCAGGTCTGAGGTACCTTTTCCGGGCTACTCACGTGGGTGGCACAATCCGTGCTGCAGGCCCACGCGTAGCATTTGGTTCCCAGGCCCTGGCACACTCAGTGCACTTTACTAGGGGCTGACAAGAAAACCAAACAGCCAATCATGGAAACACCAATCCATAACATACTTTACCACAGGAGCACTTGCACTGGACCACTGATCAGCAGTGCGAAAAGTGCGCAGAAACACTACGCCAGCAAAAACAGAGTAAAAACCGGGAGGGTAGAAAGCAAAAACTCAGGGGAAACACGCCAAAAGATGCCAAGTCTAACACATGTCCCCTCCAGCTGAAAGTAGGGAGAACTACCCAACCTCCTGGGAGTTCTCTTCACTAAGGCGGAAAAACCTGGACAGACCATCTGCATTGGTGTGTTCTGTGCCAGGACGGTGTTACACCGTAAAGTCCATTCCCTGTAGGGAGATGGACCACCTCAGCAGTTTTGAATTCTCACCCCTCATTTGCATTAACGACCTGAGGGGCCTGTGGTCTGTCTGAACCCGGAAGTGAGTCCCAAACAGGTAGGGCCTCAGCTTCTTCAGTGCCCAGACCACAGCTAAAGCTTCCTTTCTATGGCACTCCACCTCTGTTCCCTGTGGAGTAGTCTCCTGCTAAGGAAGACTACAGGCTGGGCTAGGCCCTCTTCGTTCAGCTGTGAGAGCACCGCTCCCACACCATGCTCTGAAGCGTCAGTCTGCACGACGAATTCCTTGGAGAAGTCGGGTGCCTTGAGCACGGGTGCCGTGCACATGGCGGCCTTCAGGGCATCAAAAGCCTTCTGGCAGGACTCAGTCCAGATCACCTTCTTGGGCTGCTTCCTGGAAGTCAGCTCGGTTAAGGGGGCATCAATGGTGCCATAACTCTTAACGAATCTCCGGTAGTACCCGGTGAGTCCTAAAAAGGCCCTCACCTCTATCTGGGTCTTGGGGGGCTCCCAAGCCAGAATGGTGTCAATCTTGGGTTGTAGGGGCGCCACCTGGCCACTCCCTACCTGGTGTCCCAAGTACACCACAGAACCCTGCCCGATCTGGCACTTACTGGCCTTGATCGTGAGGCCTGTCCTCTGCAGCGCCTTCAACACTTCACCGAGGTGCTGCAAGTGTTCTTCCCAGCTGGAACTGAACACTGCAATGTCGTCCAGGTAGGCGGCACTGAAATCCTCCAGCCCAGCCAACACCTGGTTGACCAACCTCTGAAAGGTGGCAGGGGCATTCTTCAACCCAAAGGGCATCACCCGGAACTGGTAATGTCCTTCTGGGGTTGAAAATGCTGACCTCTCCTTGGCCCCATCGGTTAAGGCAATCTGCCAGTACCCAGACGTTAAATCAAACGTGCTGAGGAACTTGGCAGCTCCCAACCGATCAATGAGCTCATCAGCTCTGGGGATGGGGTGTGCGTCAGTCCTGGTGACGGCATTGAGCCCACGGTAGCCACACAAAACCGCTGTTCAGGAGTGGCCCCGGGTGCAGCAGCCTTTGGGACCAAGACCACTGGGCTGGCCTGCGGACTACTGGACGGCTCAACCACCCCTAACGCCAACATCTTAGAGACCTCCTCCTTGATGCTGGCCTTGACCCGGTCAGCCAACCTGTACATTTTGTGCTTCACAGGGGGGCTGTCACCGGTGTCCACGTCATGTGTACACCAGTGAGTAACACCTGGGGTCAGGGAGAACAGCGGGGCAAACTGTCCCAGCAACCGGTGACAGTCGCTCTGCTGCTCGGCGGTCAGTGTCGGGGAGAGGATCACACCTTCCACTGACCCATCACCTTCCTTGGCCGACAGGAGGTCGGGGAGAGGCTCACTCTCCTCTTCCGCCCCGTAATCTGTCGCCAAGAGCATGCTCACTTCGGACCTCTCGAAGTGGGGTTTGAGGCGGTTCACGTGGAGGACCCGCAAAGGGTTCATGGGAGCCTGCAAATCCACCAGGTAGGTGACCTCACTTTTGCGCTCCACCACCTCAAACGGCCCAGTCCACTTGTCCTGTAAGGCACAAGGTTCCACTGGGGCCATGACCCACACTTTTTGTCCAGGTTGAAACTCGACCAGAGTGGCATTCTGGTCATACCACTTCTTCATTTCTTCCTGGCTGGCTTCGAGGTTCACCTGAGCGAGTTTCCTGAAGCGGGCAGTTTGGTTCCGGAAGGCCAGCATGTAACTAAACACATCCTGGGGAGTTTTCCTGGGAGCTGCCTCCCAGCCTTCCTTCACCAAACTCAGAGGTCCTCTCACAGGGTGACCATACAGAAGCTCAAAGGGACTGAACCCGAGAGACTTCTGGGGTACCTCCCTGTAGGCAAAGAGAAGGCACGGCAAGAGGACGTCCCACTTACGCCTCATGGGTTCTGTTAGACCCTTAATCATGCCCTTCAAGGTCTGGTGGAACCTTTCTACCAGACCGTTACTTAGTGGGTGGTAAGGGGTGGTGAACTTGTAAGTGACATCACACTCCTTCCACAGAGATGTCATATACTTCGATATGAAATTGGCCCCCTGTCGGAAACCACCTCTCGGGGGAACCCCACGCGGGAAAAGATCCCCATTAACGCCCGGCCCACCACTGGCGCCGTCGTTGTCCTGAGAGGGATTGCCTCCGGGTACCGGGTGGCATGGTCCACCAAGACCAGGATGTACCTGTTGCCCATGGCTGTCTTGGGATCCAGTGGCCCCACAATGTCCATCCCTACCCTTTCAAATGGTGTCCCAACAACGGGGAACGGTTGGAGAGGAGCTTTGACCTTCCTCCCACTCTTATCACTTGCCTGGCAAGTTTGGCAAGATTAGCAATGTACATCTGACTGACTTCGCATTTGGGGCCAGAAGAAGTGGGTGACAAGCTGGTCAAAGGTCTTGTCCTGCCCCAAATGTCCTGCCAAAGGCACGTCGTGAGCCAGACCCAGGAGGAAGGTCCTGAAGCGCTGGGGTACCACCAGCACACGGGCTGACCCAGGCTCAGCGACCTTAGGCTCGCTATACAGGAGATCATTCTCCCAGTAGATCCAATGTGATCCGGACTGATCACCAGTCGCCTGGGCTGCGGCCTGCCGCCGCAGACCCTCCAGAGAAGGGCACTCTTTCTGCTCCCGGCAGAACTCCTCCCTGGTGGGACCCCCTTCTTGCTGCCAATGGGTCAGCTCAGAGATGTCCCCCAGTTCGGCTACCTGTTCCCCTGTAGGCACCGGGGCGTCCCCCTCAAGGTCCGCCTCCTCCCGGGCCGTGGGTACTTCGGGGGCCGGTTTCCCGTGCCCCTTGCCCTTTCTCTTGGCAGGGACATGGGCCACTGTTTCAGGCTCCGGGTCCCTCTGATCACCCTCTCTGGCTGCCATGGACCGAGTGGACACGCATGCCCACTCTGGCAACCCAAGCATCTCCATGTGGGACCTGAGCTCAACATCCTTCCACAAGGACTGCTCCAGGTCGTTACCGAGCAGACAATCTACAGGCATGGAAGGGCTCACAACCACCCTCAAGGGACCTGCGACCCCCCCCCACACCCGAAGGGAACCTGCGCCACCAGACACTGGCGCTCTGAATTGTCGACTGCAATTACTTGGTGGAATGCCCCGGGGACAACCTGCTCCTCAGAGACCAGGTGACACCGGACTGAGGTCACACTGGCTCCAGTATCCCTGAGAGCCTCTACCCTTCTCCCATTGATGGTCACCCAGGTGCTGTATTTCTTGGTGTTAGGGGGCACCTGGGCCCCTGGGACCATCTCACTGTCCCCTAGTGAGACGAGGGTCATTTCTGCGGGGTCCCCACCCTCCTGTGGGTACTCCTCCTCCTCCCCAAGTGCTACACTAGCCAACACCTTGGACTGCCCACCAGTGGGTGGCTGTGCCCCCTTAGGGCACTTGGGGTCCCCCTTCATGTGCCCCACCTGGTCACATGCAAAACATTTGCGGGGGCTGGTCTCAGCAGGCTTTCCTGACAAGACCCCTTGCTTCTTATCTCCGGGGGGATGGGAACCTTTACCCTGGGTGTTATTTTGGGGCCCCTTAGAGAACTCCTGTGCTTTACCCTTGTCCCCCCCACTTTTCTGCTGGGGACCCTGCCCACCTTTGGCTGAGTCTCCCCAAACGCTTTCTTGTGGACCCTGGTACTCACCCAGCGGTCCGCCTCCAAAGCAAGCTTCCTAGGGTCAGTCAGCTTACTATCAACTAGGTGCTGGCGCAGATCTGCAAAACATAGACTGGACAAGTGCTCCCATGCAATCAAATTGTAGAGCCCCTGAAAATCTGTCACATTACTGCCCTTCACCCAGCCATCCAGTGACCGGCAAAACACATCCACACATTCCAACCAAGTGTTGGCATCAGACTTCTTACTGGACCTGAACTGATCCCTGTACTTTTCAGGAGTAAGACCATACTTAGTGAGGAGGGCGTCCTTCATGTCTGGATAGGTGAGGTGATACCCCTTACCCAAAGCTATTAAAGTGTCCCTCGCTTCTTCAGGGAAGAGAGGCCACAATCCTGCTCCCCAATTCTTCTCAGGGACCCCATTCATGTGGATTGCTGCCTCGTACCCCTGAAACCACCTTTGTATGTCATCCCCCTTCTTGAATTCCTTGCCCACATTCTTAGGGATGTGCACGATTCTGTCTGCCTGTCTTGACGAGTTGCTGCCACCATCTGAGCCGGGCCTACTCCTTAGCTCCAGCTCCTTAAGACCTCGCTCATGGTCTAACATCATCTTCCTTTCCTCCATGGCTATTCTTTTGTTTTCCCTCTCACTTTCCATCCTGAGTTTTTCCAACTCGAACTTCCTTGCTTCCTTGCTTCCCGCCTGTCCTCCAGCTCCTCTGGGGACAGGCTACTGCTGCCTGGCCTGAAGGGTTCCCTCCCCTCCCAAAAGCACATCCACCCTAGGAATAGGCCCCTCCGCCTCTCCACTAAGATCGCCAGATTGCCCACTTGCATCTCTGGCTGCTACCCAGGCCCTCAGCGCCTTTTGTAGCTCGTCCTTCCTAGTGAGGCCTCTGACTTGGACTTTTAGGCTCTTGCAAAGGGATTTCAATTCTCTAACATTGTAGAGTTCCAACCTATCCTCCTCAAAGGCAATTTCCAGGGATGCAACGGATGATGCTCTTGAGTCCGGCATGACAAAGTACCAAGTTCAAACTGGCAAGATCAAAAAATAGGCCAAAAAGAAAAAGGACTAGTATGTGGCACGTAATGGTCTGCGATATGGTAGTAGTGCACACCAATCACTGTAAGTCAAGTGCAAACGCAAGTCCTATCCTCACCGCTGACAACCAATGTTAGAAATGGGGGTCTGTAGCTGGCAAGGGCTTGCACCTTTGTTCAAGTAGGGACCCTTCTTCCTAGTCAGGATAAGGGAGTTACACTCCTAAAATAACCCCTGCTCACCCACTTGGTAGCTTGGCACGAGCAGTCAGGCTTATCTTAGAGGCAGTGTGTAAAGCATTTGCACATAACCGACAGTAATACAGTGTAAGCACTACAAAAGGACACCACACCAGTTTAGAAAAATAGCCAATATTTTTATATACAAGACCAAAAACGAGAAGCATCCACAATACAGTACTTAAAAATCTACAGTTATCAAAATACGCTTTAGAAACAGTTCCTTGATGTCAATAGCTCCGTCCGGGGCTATCACGGCGTCGTGAGCAAACAAATCCAAACAGTTCAGGCTGGTCGCGGACCAGCTACGGTGTCGGGAAGACCCGCAAACAGTACCTGTTAGAGATGCAGGGCGCTGAGGCCCTTGAAGTCACTCGCGTTGCAGGTCGAGCTCCTTTCTGTTGGGATCAGGAGCGCTGGCGTCGGCAGGCGTCGGGTGCGGCGTGCGGTGCCCTCAGGTCGTGGTGCGAGCAGCGGCTCGGTGGCGGCGTCAGATGGCGTCGTCGGTGAGACCAGGGTCGCGGTGCGAGGTGAAGGCGGTGCTCGTCACGGTGCTGGCAGGTCACGGTGCAAGCAGCGGCGTCGTCGTTGCTGAAGCGCTGTCGTCGGCTGACGAACGGGAGTCGATGGTGCCGGCGTCGGTAGGCCAAGGCTGCGGTGCAGGATGAGGGCGGTGCGTCGTGTAACTTTACGAGCGGTGCCCTCGCACCACGGTGCAAGCAGCGGCGTCGATTTTGGCGTGGAGCGGCGGCGTCAGGGAGGCCAAGGCGTCGTCGTGAAGCGGTGCGGAGTGCGGTGCCCACAGGTCGCGGTGCGAGCAACGGCTCGGTGGCGGCGTCAGCAGGCGTTGTCGGTGAGACCAGGGTCGTGGTGCGGCGTTGCGGCAGTGCTCTCTGCGGTGCCCAGGCTTTGGCGTGAAGCGAGGCGGTGCGGAGTGGGGTGCCCGCAGGTCGCGGTGCGAGCAGCGGCTCGGTGGCGGCGTCAGCAGGCATCGTCGGTGAGACCAGGGTCGCGGTGCGGCGGTGCCCTCTGCGGTGCCTTCAGGACACGGAGTCGGCAGCGGCGTCGTAGACGTCGTCGAGTTGCTTTTCTTCTGTCGCAGCACAAAACACACAGTCCCCAGTGCTGAGGGCAGAAGAGCTTGAAGTCTTTGCTGTTCCTGAGACTTCTTGAACAGGGGCAAGCTCTACCTCAGGCCCTTGGAGAAACTCACAAAAGTAGATTGCAGAAAGTTCAGTCCAGTCCTTTCACTGCCCAAGACAGAAGCAGCCACTGTAGGCCAACACAGCAAAGCACACAGCAAAGTGGTAGTCCCTCCTCACAGCTTCTCCAGCTCTTCTTCTTGGCAGTCTTCTTGATCCAAAAGAGTTCTAAAGTTCAGGGGTCTGGGCCCCAGTATTTGTATCCAAAAATCCTTTGATCCTCTAGGCAGAGGGTGTCTGTGCCCAGCCAGAACCCGTTCTGCCTTCTCTGGTGTGATTTCCCGGCAGGGGGTGGAGACGGCATTGTCAGAGGCAGACCAGGCCCTTTGAGGTGCAAGGAAATCTCCTCCTCTTCCCCCATCGCAGCCCAGGTCTATTCAGCCCTTTCCTGACCTACCTAGACTATCGGGAGCCACCCTTGCGTCCTAGCCATCTGTCGTCCAAAACCCAGACAGGCAATCCACATTCCAGCAGAGGCACACGGGATGACTGAGCAAGAAAATACCTACTTCCTAAAAGTGGTATTTTCAAACACAGAATGTAAAAATCACCTTTACTAAAAGAAGCATTGTTAGATTCTGAGTTCAGGCATACTAAATTTTATTTTCCCACCTAGTTCCCAGGGCCAGTTATGTTTATAAGATGTTATAAACAAACTTCCCATTCTGTCCTATGGGGAACAGGTAGCCTTGCGATAGTGAAAAACGAAATGGGCTGTAATTCACTATCAGGACATGCCACACACACCAGGGCATGTCCTACCTTTCACATACACTGCACCCTGCCCACAGGGGTACTTTGGGCCTACCTAAGGGGTGTCTGACATGTAAGAAAAGGGAAGGTTAGGGACTGGCCAGTGTGTGCACGGGCCAAGTCGACATGACAGTTACAAACTGCACGCAGACTCTGCAATGGCAGGTCTGAGGTACCTTTTCCGGGCTACTCACGTGGGTGGCACAATCCGTGCTGCAGGCCCACGCGTAGCATTTGGTTCCCAGGCCCTGGCACACTCAGTGCACTTTACTAGGGGCTGACAAGAAAACCAAACAGCCAATCATGGAAACACCAATCCATAACATACTTTACCACAGGAGCACTTGCACTGTACCACTGATCAGCAGTGCGAAAAGTGCGCAGAAACACTACGCCAGTAAAAACAGAGTCAAAACCGGGAGGGTAGAAAGCAAAAACTCAGGGGAAACACGCCAAAAGATGCCAAGTCTAACAACAATCATTTTGAATGTTTGGTCAAGATACCAATATTTGATTTAAATACCTTGATACATCGTTGAATTATTGTTTATCCCAAATTTGGGAATCCGTAGTGCACACTGTATCTGGAGCAATTGTTCTAGGTACTTTCTCTATTTTGAAACGGGGACGTGGGTGAAGCCCCCTCACAGAGTGCACACGAAATTCATTTAAGTGGTCTACATATGCTTACACTTGATTACTATTTGTTTATTAGCTGAGTGCAACACTGGACTTAATTTGTACTTTTAGAAAGTTTACATTTTCTTACTTTACCATTCTGTGCCTTCTGCCTGTCTCTGAATACACATCTGGGGTGGGTGACAGCTGGGCTTTGTGCATTCTCCTCAGACAGCCTCACACAAAGTGAGCTTAGGTGTGACTGATTGGCCATCAACATCCTGATGGGTCATCCTGGACAGAATGGGAGGGAGGAGCTGACACTTGCACCTGAATGGGCTGTGCCTGTCCCCACACAAAGACCTGCATATCCTCCTGTAGTGAGTCTGGATCCAGGGCAGGAAGGGCAGGGACCTTGTGCACTTCAAATGCCTCTCTTTGAAGTCTACCCCACTTCAAAGGCACAACTGGATATTAGTACTGGATCTCAGACACCACCACTTCAGTACACTTCTGGGCCTGAAGACATAAAGCAGGGAAGGACTGCTGTGCTGAAAGGACTGTCACTCTGCTGGACTTTGATGGATTCCTGCTTTGCTGTGCCTGCTCGCTGCCTGCTGCCCTCCTTTCCTGGGAGTGAGAAGGAAAGACACGCACCTCTACATCCCCAGATCTAGTGACTTTAAGGGCTTGCTGACTTGCGACCTGTTCTGAAGTCTCAGGGACATCAAAGACTTCCAACATCCCTGCTACAGCCTCTGGACTCTGCTTACGGTGAGTCCTGCCCTGCCAAGTAGTGCCAATCCAGTCCTGGGCCCTTGGAAGTGGGTTTTCTGGCTGTTTGCTGCAAAAACATGCATCACTGTTGTTGCGTCGTCGGAACCAATGCATCTCCCCTCGATGCTGCCGCATCACTACTGCCGCTGAAGACAAAGACATCGCATCGCCGGCTGCGCGGCTCGACGACAGCGCATGAATAAGTGTGCGCCGATGACACATCTCTGACTGCGCGAATCGGAACCGACGCTTTGCATACATCCAGCAGGATCGACGACGACGCATATCCTCCCCTGCTCCTCGCATCTGGTCTTCGACGTTGATGCATCCTTCATCCAAAGGTACTTTTTCAGCAGGACAAGGTTGGTTTCTGTATCCAACCCACGCTCCATCGTGGTTGGCCTGAACTTTTGAATTGACCCCAGTCCGGTGCAACCAGATGTCCCCGATTGGCGCTTTATGCTTTTAAGCACTATATTTGTAGATATTCTTTAAAAATTCATAACTCCAGTTCTACTTACTGGATTTTTGTCGTTTTGGTCTTGCTTTTTTCAATAAATTAAGCTCTAACTTTTGACCCAGGGGTGGTATATTTGTGTGCGGTGTTTTCACTCTTTTACTGCTTTAAGTGCCTCCTAAGTTAAGCCTGCCTGCTCAGTGCCAAGCTACCAGAAGGTGAGCACAGGTTAATTTATGGTGTATAACTGACTTACCCTGACTAGGATTGTGGTCCCTTCTTGGACAGAGTGCATACCTTTGCCAACTAGAGACCCAATTTCTAAAAGTAGTCTTTCTCCCTCCAGGGTCCAGGAAGCCCAGAACCTGAAAAGGGGTGTGTGCGTTGGATATCCCAATCCTGGAGCATGCAAGTTTTTCAATCACAAATGGTATGAAAACCCTTTTTTGTGGCAAAGCTCTTTATTGATATTTTTTACATGCTTACAGCATACAAGTCAAGGCCTAACATCTTGCCCACTTGTGCCAACCGCTAGTCACATGAAAGAGACATGTATTGTCATATTCAACAAACCTTCAACCATAACAAAATATAACATGAAATAGTAAAGCCTGTGTAACCTCAATGTATTGAAATTAGTTATAACACTGCAACACTGTGCCCCTGGTAATGGTGAGAATGATTGATCGAAGTTCAAATTACAAACACAACTAAGATCTCCACCTGACACACAACTCGTGCTGACTTCCTGAAATAGATTTGGGTTAAACGTGTCCAGATAACCTGCATGATTAGAAATGGGGGTGTAACTACAATCCAGTGGTAATGGGTCCCCCTCTAGAGTTCCTTCAACAAGTACGTACCTTCCCTCACTGTCAGTCTTCATTTTTTTATAACTTTATTTCATGAGTTTTCAGTTTTAGACAATACAGCAAACACATACATAGGTATATGTCACAGGCTCTGTAGTTAATCCATTCAGAACATTACAGAATGAGCAGCATCAAATTCCTCCTAATAGAAGAGCAGCACAGAACAATAATATATTTCGAGCATGGAACAGCGGTCCTGGCAATCTCGTAAAAGGTACAGGTATCAGTAATGACATGTTAGACACAATAATGATAATGAACAGTGATAAAGAAAATTGCCACTGTCAAGTTTCGAGCAAGCAACTTTCGAATAGACTAGAGGGTTCCCAGATGTCTCATGGTCGGACTTGAGGATGTTGTAGCTCTGCATAGTTCTCAGCCCCTTCCCTAGAGGAAGCAAAAGACACGTCTGGGCATACCCGGCGCACTTAGGGCGAGGAAGCAAAAGACACACAATTGATGGACGGTTATGCAGAACAAATCAAAACATTCACCCCTGTGTTGGCATGGTGAGCAAAAGAATGATGGATTAAACCCAGATCTCTTGACGGGGGGTGAAAGTTTTGATTTGTTCTGTATTCCGTCCATCAATGTGTCTTTTGCTTCCTCGCCCTAAGTGCGCCGGGTATGCCCAGACGTGGGTCCCGGGCTCACTGTGCCACTGGATTCAAGCTATCCTGGCTGATGAGGGGTGAAACTCCAAAACTGGTCCTAGGATGCTTGTTTCCGGTCCAGGGAGGACCTGGCTTGGCAGTTCGGGCTGGACTGTTCCCATGAGGCACAGGGTCAAGACTGATTTGCAAATGGCCAGGTCTAAACTGGGGTGGCATGGTGAGCAAAAGAATGATGTATTTAACCCAGATCTCTTGACTGGAGGTGAATGTTTTGATTTGTTCTGCATTCCGTCCATCAATTGTGTGTCTTTTGCTTCCTTCCCTAGAGGAGTCATCGTCTTTCAGCCAGTCAGGGACCCCAGGAGGGGGCACCTATCCAGCAGCAGGCCAGCTCTTTTTTTGCCGGTAGGAGCATCACTCCCACTAGCCATTGGATTGGCTTTGAAATATGTTTAGTACAGCCCAGCAGAGCTATTAGCTGGGCGGACTCAGCAGTTTCCACTGTTTCTGTTATGGTATGGAAAATGTCTTCCCAGTAACATTGAATAGGTGGGCTGTCCCATGCAAGGTGAAGGAAGCCAGTCGGGTCATATGGGCTTCGAGGGCATTGCATGTTTTTTGCGGGGTCTATTTTATGTAAAAACTGTGGCGAACAAAATAATCTGTTGTAATGGAGCTGTTTATGCCTAAAGTTAATAGATATGAGTTTAATTTGGGAGCAGCAGTATTTCCATTCGTTCAGGCCTATATCTTGAGCTATATCTATCTTCCATTTCTCCAAGACGCAAAGGTCTGTTCTTGTGCAAGTCTCCGTGTACAAGTACAATGTGGAGACACAGCCCCTTTGTTCTGGGTTTTGAATGAGTTTTGAATGAGTTGGGTGAGCGGGTGGAACTCAGGCAGTTCCTCGAGAAAGGCAGGCCAGCCAATGATGCTGTATGTCGCAGACACATATAGTCAAAAACGCCAAGTGGCGTGGTGTCTCTGTCAGCGCGGAATTGGTCCAGATCATGTATGTATCATCTATAAATAGTTGCCCCACCTTGAACAGACCAGCATCTGTGAACGTGCTTATCTGAAAGAGACAATTAGTTATAGATTCCTTACCTGTAGAATTACCCCCAGGCGTCAGACTGGATCCGGAGAATGTTTTTGTCAGCAGTACCCCAGCGTGTCGAAAGGTGGCGTCGGTCGGCTCCACGTTCGTCGTGGTCGCCGGGATGACGTCGCGGTAGCTACTTAGACGCCGCCCTTGCGCGCTGACGTCAGTTCTTTCTTTTTCCGCGCCAACCAGCGCAGATCCGGAGAGAGCAGAGTCACTTTTTGACTGACTTTTTTGTCGACTTTTGTCGACACTGTTATTGAGTCTTTCGACTCCTTGTGCACGTTAGGGATGCCCGGTTTCAAGGCTTGCGGTTCTTGCCGAAAACTGATGTCGGTGATGGATCGGCACTGCGTGTGCCTGTGGTGCCTGGAACCCGACCACGATCCCAAGTCGTGTTCCGACTGCCGGACCATGAATCCGAAGTCTTTGTGGGAGTGGTCCCGAAAGCTTCTCGAGGCCCGGCAGTCTGCTCTGCGCCGTTCAAGGTCTCGGTCGCGCAGGAGGTTGAGGGACCGGTCGCGGAGCCACCACCACTCGTCTTCGAAGTCTTCGCACTCCTCAAGTAAGTCAAAGCACAAGAAAAAGTTGAAGAAGCATCGTCGCTCTTCGACTTCTCCCCGTCCGTCGGCCGACGCGACGAGGGATGCGGGTGGAGCCCCTCCCGCGGCTCTACATGCGGAGCCCGAAGGGACGGCTCCGAGTTTTTCTCCCTTTCCGGGACCCCGGAGCGACCCTTGCCCAGCTTCGAAGCTTTTACAAAGCGATGCATGCCATCTTTGGGCAGCCCCACTCCGCTGGCGCGCCTTCGGGCCCCGCGGATTCGGCTGGGGGCCCTGGGCCTTCGACCCGGATCGGCGCTGGTCGATCTCATAACACCTCCACCGGTGCCGATTCCACCGGCACCATGCCCGCAGCTGACGCCAGTTGTGTCCCCAGCCGGCGTCGACCCCGGCCTCCACCCCGGCGTGGACACGGAGCCGGACCGACGCCGGATCCGGCGCCGACGGGTACCTTTGTACCCCTGTCCTACCCTGGTTCTTTCAGCCAGATTAGCAACCAGAGGAGGGTGAGGAGGAGTGGGAGGGGTCTGGAGACCCTTTAACTGACCAGTTGCAGTATGATCCGGACTGGAGAGAGGAGTTGGGGGAAGCCAGTGGTCTGGATACCTCCCCAGACCTTGGCATGTTGTCTCCTCCTACCGTGGCTACGGAGGAGGGAGCTTCTTAAGCAGTGGTGTTGCGTAGGGCGGCCGAGGCTCTCAACTTCGAGCTACCTACGGTGGCGGTCAGGACTAAGCTCCTGACGGAGGTGTTTCAATCGGCAGCGAGCTCTTCGGAGCCCATGCTGCCGTTTAATGGAGCCCTAACTGACATCCTTTCGGGCACCTGGTCCAGGCCCAACACAGGGGCTCCTGTGGATAGGGTGATTGCCCTACGCCACCGCCAAACTACGGGCAACCCCACTTTCCTCTCCCAACACCCCACCCCTGAGAGCTTGGTGGTCCAAGCCTCAATGTCCAAAGGCGCATTCCCTAGCGCTCCACCTGATAGGGAATCCAAAAAAGCTGGACCATCTTGGGAAGAAGATGTTTTCTTCCTCCAGCTTAGGACTGCTGTCTGTAAACACTGCATGACTGCTGGGCCGTTACACCCACTCCGTGTGAGATACAGAAGCGCAAGTGCTGCCCCAGTGCCCGGAGGAGGCCCTGGCCGTGCTCTCCCGTGCAGTCGCCGAGGGGAGAGACGCAGCCAAGTTTACCATACGATGTGGACTGGACACCGCCGACTCGCTAGGCAGAACGATTTCAATGTCGGTAGCCCTTCGACGCTACGCCTGGCTGAGGTCGACTGGCTTTTCCGGGGATGTCCAGGCTACCCTGATGGACATGCCCTTTGATGGCCGTCGCCAGTTCGGCGACAAAGCACCAACGCACTAGAGCGATTCAAGGACTCTCGGTCTACGGCCAAGTCCTTGGACCTCTCCACCACCCACCCTGCGCAGTCTGCTTTTCGCCCCTTTCGCGGCTACGGAAGGGGTGCCCCACCACGTTCCACCGAGAGCCACAGGCCGGCGCAAGCTGTTCAGCCCCTGCGCAGCCGAGGACGTGGGACCCACCGTCGTGGGTCTGGGGGCCAGCGAGCGGGCCAGTCCACCAGTGCCCCCTCTGCAGCAGCCTCCAAACCCTCCTACTCCGACCTTTCAGGGCCACCGATCGCCAGTGAGTGGCAAGATTCGCCATCACCTCCCCCACTGGCGCACCATCATGTCAGACAGGTGGGTTTTGCAGATAGTCCGAAGGGGCTACTCCCTCCCCTTCGAGAGTACCCCCCCCGGCCATGCCACCTCAGTACCATTGAATGTCGGAGGATCATCTGGCCATTCTCCAACAGGAGGTTACGGCTCTCTTGGCCAAGGGAGCCATCGAGCGAGTTCCTACCCCAGAAGTAGGTCGTGGTTGCTATTCCCACTACTTTCTGGTGCCCAAGAAGGACAAAGGCCTGCGTCCTATCTTGGATCTCAGGAACGTCAACCGCAGTTTTGGGTTTATCCTCCCGAGCAGCGAGTCCGGGAATTTCGGGCTATGATTCCGATCTTTCAGCCTCTATCCTGGGTTTCGGTCAGAATGACCCTGAGGCTGCTGGGCCTCATGTCCTCCTGCATCCTGCTGGTAGATCATGCCAGGTGGCATATGCGGGCTCTGCAGTGGGACCTGAAGTACCAGTGGGCACAGCATCAGGGGAATCTGTCTGATTGCGTTCAGATCTCGGAGGGCACTGCACGTCAATTGCAGTGGTGCCTAACGAACCAGGATTGGGTCAACGGCAGATCCCTTTCCCTTCCCCAACCGGAGTACACAGTGGTGACAGATGCGTCACTTCTGGGGTGGGGCGGCCACATGGGAGAGGCGGAGATCAGAGGCCTCTGGTCTCCGGCGGAGTCTGGGCTCCACATCAACCTTCTGGAGCTTCGGGCGATCCATCTTGCACTGAAAGTATTCCTTCCCTCTGTCCGGGGAAAAGTAGTGCAGGTGTTCACGGACAACACCACCGCCATGTGGTACTGCAACAAACAGGGCGGGGTGGGGTCGTGGACCCTATGTTAAGAGGCTCTCCATCTCTAGACATGGCTGGAACATCAGGGCATATCCCTGGTGGTTCAACACCTGGCAGGTTCACTGAACGCCAGGGCGGACAAACTCAGCCTCAGATGCATGATGGATCACGAATGGCGTCTTCACTCGGAGGTGGCGCAAGGTCTCTTTCAGCAGTGGGGTGAGCCTTGGTTAGATCTATTCGCCACCGAAGAGAACGCGCAATGTCAGGAATTCCGCGCGTTGGAATTTCCAAGGCGGTACTCTCTAGGCGGCGCTTTTCGTCGCGAGTGGAGTTGCGGTCTTCTATACGCCTTTCCGCCTATACCACTTCTACCCAGAGTGCTGAAGAAGATCAGACGCGACCGGGCCCAAGTCATCCTTGTGGCTCCTGATTGGGCACGAAGAGTCTGGTATCCCGAGCTGTTACACATGGCCATCGATCCTCCGATCCGACTGCCTCTTCGGGAGGATCTTCTGTCGCAGCAGTGGGGGACGGTCCTCCACCCGAACCTGTCCAGTCTCCACCTCTTTGCGTGGCGATTGAGCGGCGACAGTTGACAGCCTTCGACCTTCCTCCCGAAGTCTGTGATGTTATCTGGGCAGCCAGGCGTCCCTCCACTAAGACGGTATACGCCTGCAGATGGAACAAATTTGTGGCATGGTGCACAGCAAAGGCTGTTGATCCCCTTTCTGTCCCTCTTTCTGAGGTTCTCTTGTTCCTCCTGTCTTTGGCCCAGCAGGGCTCTGCTCTGGGCACTCTGAAGGGCTACCTCTCAGCCGGTTCAGCCTTTCTTAGGCTTCCTGATCAGCCTTCTCTTTTCAAGTCCCCTGTTTTAAATCGCTTCCTTAAGGGCATTACTCATCTTTTTCCTCCTGTTCCCTTCGTAATGCCTCAGTGGGACTTGAACTTGGTTCTTATTTACCTTATGTGCGCTCTCTTTGAGCCGTTTCATAACTGTCCTCTCAGACTTCTTACTTTAAAGACTGCCTTTCTGGTTGCCATCACCTCTGCTCGCAGGGTGAGTGAGCTCCAAGCTCTTTCTTCAAAGCCTCCCTTTCTGGCTGTTCATCCGGACAAGGTCGTCCTCAGAACCAGACCTTCTTTTCTTCCCAAGGTGGTTACTTCTTACCACATTGGTCAAACCATCACTTTGCCCACCTTTTTTCCGCCTCCGCATCCTTTTAAGGAGGAAGAGAGGCTCCACCGTCTGGATCCAAAACGTGCGCTTTCATTTTATTTGGATCACAGCAAGCAATTCCGGGTGGATGACCAGCTCTTTGTCGGCGCCAAAAAAGGTTGGGCCGTGCACAAACGGACCATCGCTAGGTGGGTCATTTTGTGCATTAAAGCTTGCTACTCTTTGGCAAAGAAGGAGCCTCCAGTGGGATTGCGCGCCCATTCCATCAGGGCGATGGCAGCTACCACTGCTTTGGGACGGGGAGTCCCCCTCAATGACATCTGTCAGGCAGCTACGTGGGCATCTCTGCACACGTTCACGAAACACTACTGCCTGGACAGCCAAGTCCAGAGAGACGGCTTCTTTGGCCTTTCTGTTCTCCAGGACTTTCTGGTGTGAACTTGGTTCGCAGACCCGCCTCCGGGGTTGGTATTGCTGGGGTATCTATTCCACAGGTAAGGAATCTATAACTAATTGTCTCTTTCAGATGAACAAGTTACTTACCTTCTGTAACGATATATCTGTAAGAGACATAGATTAGTTATAGATTCCTTACCGCCCCACCTATCCTCCCCGTTCTGCGAACTGACTTCTAGGGTCAGGGAATCCCTTTCAGGGCCCTAGTTTTGTGCACCAATGGTCAGTGTCTTGCATGGCTCTGCGCTTCTGGCGTGGAATGTCGTGTAAAAGAACTGACGTCAGCGCGCAAGGGCGTCGTCTAAGTAGCTACCGCGACGTCATCCCGGCGACCACGACGCCAACGACGAACGCGGAGCCGACCGACGCCACCTTTCGACGCGCAGGGGTACTGCTGACGAAAAAATTCTCCTGATCCAGTCTGACGCCTGGGGGGAATTCTACAGGTAAGGAATCTATAACTAATCTATGTCTCTTACAGATATATCGTTACCAAAGGTAGGTAACTTGTTCTTCAATCATTAGTAAAGTGTTGGGGAGAGGCAAGGATTGTCAAGGAGAGGTATGTGCGGTGAGTATATGTTTTCATTGTGGTCCTCTGCTGCCATATGCCAGATAGACCAGGTGGTGCATGGGCAGTGGTATAGTCTGGACTGGCCTCTCTCACTGTCACTCCTCTTATGACGTATCACATATGGTACCCGTGGAGCCAACCTTATCAGCACACCGCTGACATATAATACACCAACAATCTGACCTCTCCAACTCTTAGCCAGCTCAATCGCATTTAAGTGAATTTCCTGGAGCCTATATCTATATGACGTCTCAGATACACATATGTTTGGTATTGTTTAATTGCTGCAACTACTCCCTTATTTTCCAGGTCAGAATGGTGTAGCTACCTGGTTCCCTAATATAAGGTACCGTGACCAGCCTCCAGCAGAGATCTCACCCCCATCCCCCCCACCCCAACAATAGAATGAAGCACTTGAAGTGGACGAGTTGTTGGAATCTGGGACTTTCCCAAACCAATAGGGTTTGCTGGCTGCTGGGCGACTTAAGCATGAGGCATTTGGTCAGGGCTGTCTTGGCTGTTGAACTAAAGTCACTGAGCTAAAGCAGTTGCTTCTTCTTATCATTTTACAAATCACTTCTATGAATTATTCAACTTAACCAACCATATCCACATAAACATAGATTGATACCCCTAACTACATAATGTGCTTTTAGAGAGCCCCAAATAGTTTCCACAATTTGGTCCAGTCTGGAGGGAGAGTGTCAAATTAACATCTTTCACAATCCTGCTTTTTTCTTCTAATTATCTCCCTAGACTGGTGCAAAGTCCGAATCAGTGGCAGAGTGATCTCCCAAGTGTTTGCCAGTCAACAAAACAATACAATTGTAAGAATCAACACCTACTATTATTGTACATACAGTGGTAGCTATTGACTACTTTAACTTAATTGTTAAAATGTTTTTTTTTCTTCAATGGTGGAAACTGCACGCGTGGGAACACCCTTGATAGCTGTGATGGAGGCGAAGAACATGAACAATCATCACCATGAAGGCAAGATTGTTGGCCGTCACCAAAGAAGCATCATTCAGTTAAGTCCGTGACTAGAAGGCATACCAAATCTGTGGATGTTCTGGGAAGCCAAGAAAAGTATCTTTGTATACATTCTAGGAATCCAGATCTAGCGCTTATTATGACAAGTACAGGGCAGGTTATAGGCAATGTTTCCCGTCTAGGTGGACCAGGATCTTTGAAAGCCACCAACTACATGTGTGTAGCCCAGAGTCAGGTATTCAGGTATAAGGTTTATGGTTTGTAGTTCTCCTTTAGTCAATGACCTCATTGAGGTGTTCTTTTCTGGCACCACTTTGTATAGTTGATTCAAGGCAATCCTGATCTATTTTTGCTAGAGTCATGTAGTAGGGTCATGGTTTGCAGTTTGCCTTTAACCGGTGCCCTCATTGAGGTGTTTTTTCTTGCAAGAGAACGGTAGCACAACTTTGTATGGTTGGTTCAAGACAATTTGGATCTAGTTTTGCTTCTACTAGTTGGACCAAGAATGTCTAGACAGGTTGTAGGTACCCTCTCTTGCTTTTTTAGATGGATCAGGACCCGTAACAACCGTCAACTACACATGTTTAGCCTAGGGACAGTTTGTAAAGTCATATTTTGTTTTACATATTTGTATTATCATTTTTAAAATTATGTACAACTAAGAAGCAGGACTGGTAGTTTCATATATTTTGATATAAGGGCAATTACGTATACTGGCTATACCTCCTAGGCATTCAACATCAATCCAGATCTAGTGCTTACTATGACTGGTTCAGGGAAGGTTATAGGCAATGTTTCCACCAAAGTGGTGCCAGAAAAGAACCTGAATGAGGTAATTAACTAAATGCAAACTACAACCCATAAACCTAATCCCTAACTCTAGGCTACACAAATAGTTGGTGGCTTTCAAAGGTCCTGGTCTACCTAGATGGGAAAAATTGCCTATAACCTGCCTAGTCATAGTAAGCACTAGATTTGGATTGAGGTGGAATGCCATTACACGCAACCTTCACGAATGGCGTTGTGTATAACCATTTCACCTATGCCCACTTTTTCTGAGACCTGGACATGATCAAACACTTTCACCACATACATTTGACCAATGTATACATTTTCTCCCAAATGAAAATCTGTTTCTCATTCAGGAGTCATGCAGAATTTCACAATCTCAGGTGCCATGCGTCAGAAAAGAAGATTTATTTCTGTGCCATACTTCATTCAGCTGAAAGTACATTATTAAATGAGAACTTGGTCCTGTCTTCTTTTATTGTCGGCCGAATGGCGGAAACGTACACATTCTTCCAGCTGAAAATATGTCACAGGAGAAAACGGACTCCATTTTGGGTACTCAGGAAGCCATGTTGTCAAGCCGTAGTTTGAACTAAATACAGCAGATTCCAGTGTTGTTAAGTGGTGGACCCATGTACACAGTTTCTCCTGAATGACCGAATGAAAAGAAATTTCTCACGACATCTTTGTGCCCCGTTTAATGCAGCTAAAAGTACATTGCTTGTTGAGAACTAGGTCCTGCCTTCTTATATGGTTGGACGAATAATTTTTTAGGGAAGTCCAAGGGTGTAGACCTTCCCCCGGTGCATACAGGCTGTGTGATGAGGCTACAGCAGACTCTGAAGAGAGAAGCTTTTGTCTATGTAGGCATACTAATTTACCCTGTAAGAGGGGAAAGGTGCAAGTGACACTGTAGGGGGACCAGGCTCTATTGTTGAATGCCTGAACTGTGCTAATGATAGAAAGGTACACGTTCACACAGCTTAGTTTGTGTCACAGGGAGGAAATAAACTCCATTTGAGAACTCAGGAAGCCTTTTTGTCAAAAAGTAGGTTGAACAAAACCTACCAATGTACATATTTATATTTCCCTTTGAAAACATATTGTGGGATAAGTGGAATATTAGTTGGGGTGGTTGTGAGACCTCACCGAATGATAAGGTCACTATTCTGTGTGAGGTCCAATTAGGCTTCTTTAAATCAAACCTTCGCTAAGTCCTGGGTAGCTATGGAACAGAGTAGTTAGGCTTAATTTAACGGAAAACAAGTATAAAGCATTTGTCAGTACCTAAACAATTAATAAGTAAGAGACACAACACAATAAAACTGCTGCTCCAATTGATAAAAATAGTATTTTTTTATATTTAAATAGACATGAAAAAAAAATAGAAAGGGGGCCGGAGTAATGATTTTTGCAATATTTTGATAAACCACTCTAAAAAGATTTAAAACGTTTGTAAATCACTGCTTTTTACTCTTAGCAGTAGTTAATAAGCCTTAAATGCAAGGGTCTGGGGCAAAGTCAAAGTTTCAGAGCTGCAGCAATGGAAGTCAGGCTCGGAGGTAGCTGCCAGATTGGTCCCGGTCAAGATTCTACCTCAGCACTTAGGAACTTTTCTGGTACTTTTTCTCATAGATGGTGAGGTCTATGGGGTCCTCAGCAGCTTTAGGCCAACGTTGGGCTCGGTATTGACGGGCAGGCGAAGATGGGCAGTCTGGGGAAAACTTGGTTCTTGGCAATATTCGAGGCTACCCACGAACCAGCAAGTAGTGGTAGTCTATGAGTCTTGGACTCTGTGCCCCACAACCGTTATCTTTTGCTTTTGGGTTGCAAGTTGCAGTTCTGTGGGGAGAAAAAGTACACTCTAGCACCAGCCAGGTGTTCAGGACCTGGAGGCACCTCTAGGGGTCTAGGACTGGATCTGAAAAAACTTCACCAGCGGAGTCCAGGACAAGTCAGGTGGCTACTGGTCAGCATGGCATTTTGTAAGGTGCAGGTCTCTTGATCTTTAACAGGAGGCTAGTCAACTAGCCCTTGGAGTCCACTCATTATGCTTCGACATGAGTGGGAGCAGTTCCAGCTCTTGGAGTCTCTCGCCACAAAGGCGACAGTAGGAGCAGCCATTCTCTCTCTGGAGTCCTGTCTCTTGGTTCAGCAGGTGCAATCTTCCTTGATACAATCTTTCTTTCTGAGGTCCCAAGTTCAGCAGGTGCAGTCCTTCTGTTCTTTCTGAGTCCATCAGTATTCAGAGGCTGGAAGCAGGGAGGTACCACTTTTATGCCAATTTCGAGTTTATGGGTAGGGAGGACTCCCTAGCCAATGAGGGCTACAATTCCCACAGGGCAGCCCTACCCACTCTTACATCATTTCCTGTGGGGTTGGCACTAAACAATCCCACAATGCATCTCTCTGCCGAAATCCAAAATGTCTGGACCCTTTTTCACTGGGTCAGAGCTATGTGCACACCCCTGAGGTTTGCCTGGTATAATTAGCCACCCCTCATGGAAAACCGGTTCTGCAATGGGTTTTTCCTTCATGGAGGAGATGCCAGCCTATCTACTTACACAAAGCAGTGGGCAAACCAACATGTGACTTGCATGTGCTTCTCAAAGGCGGTAGCTCCTTTGAAGCAGGGCCATCTGTGTGCACCGCCCTTGGGCCATCCTGTCAGGAGGAGGTCACACCTCATCCCTCTAGCAGACCCCTTGACCCTGGTAGTGCTTAACTCACTCCTACTGTCAGGTGGCAGCAGGCTGCTTCAGGTGACAATGGCGGTAGATATTCAGCATCAGCTACCAGAACGTTGGAGCAAGAAAGTGGTGACTTTCTAAAGTTACCTTTGCATAGTAGGTTTGGTGGTCCCAAATGCAAGTTAGCACTTGGCATGTGGGCTAGTGTAAACTCCATGTTAGCCAATGGGACTACCAGCCTTGCTACAGTGAAAACGACAATTTTTGAGTTTTCACTGTCAGGAAAAGTAAAACATAAAAGGAACATATCCTTCTTTCTAATATTTAGCACCCTGCCTTATGGGCCTACTAATCCCTTCTCTAGGGGGGGGGCTTATCAATATTAAAAAGGAAGGTTTTGACTTTGCAGAAGGGTTTATTTCATCATGTATGTTGGGTTGGCAGTTTAAAAACTGCCCAACGAGGCTGCAGTGCCAGACCTAGAGCCATGTTTTCACTTTGTCACTCTACTGGTGGCACAATAAGTGCTACAGTCCACTAGTGAAATTTAATTTTACTAGCTCCGAGTACACTTTGTACCATGTACTAGGGACTTATAGGTAAGTTAAATATGGCAATCCGGTATTAGCCAATTGGACATATACTTTGAGCATTCAGAAAACATGCACTGGGGCCTGGTTAGCAAGGCCCAGTGTACTTCAGAGCCGAAAAACCAGCAGCATTAGTCAAAACAATTCAAGAGGTGATCATACAAAAATATGCACTTTCTTACATGTGTTTTTTATGTAGGAGCTGGATTCAGTATCGTAATCTCAGATACCATGCAGCAAAACAGACTATTCACCCATGTGCTTAGCTTCTTGCTGCTGAAAATGTGTCACTTGGCAGATTTGTCTCCATTTTGTAATGTGAGACACATTAATTTAAAATCTACTCAAAAACTATTTACATGTACTATTGTTCAGGTTTGTAATATAGAGTAAACAACACGACTAATAAACATATTCCCATACTTGTTTTGCACTTTCTATGTTTTTAAAAATTTTCTGGTTTTGTTTTTTTTCACATTTTTAAAAATGTTTTAAAAGTAACAGCTAATACGAACTGTTCCTTACTCTCACGTATAACAAAACTAAATAAACCACAAACACTGGAATAATTAGCTTGCTAACACAGTAACAATAATGTGATATATTATGGAACGTATTTATAAAATTGTACTGCAACACAAATCTATCTTTCTTCCTCCTGTTAACTAAGTGAGGGGTGACAGTTACTTAACTGGGGAATAGCATTTTTCATCAACCCTAACTTTTCAACCAGGACACCAGTGGCGGGATCTTTTTCTACCCACAGGCTGATTCCTGTCAGAGCACACAGTAGTCTCTCTCCTTCAGCCCAGGCAACAGTGTGAAGCTGTGCCCTCAGGCGACTCTAGACATTGCATGGATCAGTATTCATTTCATACAGTCGGTACTTTCATGATTGACACATCAATCAGATTATGTCCAACCTTGGAAAAGTATCTTTGTGCTGATCTCTCAGCTGCAATTTTGTGTTTTTTGTGGTCGCTTACATCTACCCTACCCATTCCTTTGTTGTAATCCATAATGAATTGAAGTTTGATGATTGACTTCCCAGATCTGGTCTTTACAGTCACATCATCTGCTAGGTAGAGGCGGACAGCAATAGGACAGGCTACGATTGCCTTTTCTTTTCTCTAGAGGCATAGCCATTTACGCTTTCTTCCTCATATACTTAGGCATTTCTGACTTCAATTTGGCCCTTGCAATCTTTGGAGGCAACCTTTAGAGTTTTCCCACACTGTGCCGGTTAATAGAGTTTTGTTCCCAAACAGCTGCTCCAGCTAGACTGGCACTTGTGTAATAGTTATCAGTCATTGGGTGAAACCCCTTACCTCGTAAATCACAAGAGCGGTGAAGATTCGTCACCTTATTGAAAACAAACCCCATTTCTGTTCCTCTTGGTACTGTTACTGCTGTCACATACCTCAAAATTTTAAATGCCAAACCTGGTATGCTTTTTATTAGGCTCGTATTGAATGAACTACCCTGTTTCATGCCAGTTATTGATTCATCAATACAAATCACCTGCCATGACATATACTGCCTCTTGAAAGCACGATTTAGCGAATCAAGTACGGGTCTGATCTTATGCCACGGGTCATAACCTTCATCTTCCCACATCTTTACAGTGACCTACCCATCAAAAGGTGTGGCCTGAGAAAGATGTGACAAATCCTAGTAATGCATCACGTTACGTTTCTTTCTGAGACCCATGCTAATAGATAAACCAATCCATTTTTTTCAAGAGGCGCACAGTAAAGACCCCCATTCACTCATTGGTATAGCTGTGAATGGGGATGTGCACTGATCCATTTTATCATTTTGTTCAGCAATCCATCACATATTTGTTTGCTTACAATAAACTCAAGCCCATAATTGTTATTAACCTTGCCTGGGAGAATCTCATCCCAGATAGTCACACAGACTTCTTTTTGAGATAATTCTTCTTCTTCTCCTCCACTCCCACTACAGTTATCATCACTCTCTTCCACACTGCTGGAGTCCAGCACCTCTCCCGAATCCACCTCAAGGTCACTGTCACCCTCTGAATTATTTTATGGGGATTCATCTAGAAATTGAAACGGATTCGTCTGTGTCGATCTTAAATCATTTGAAGTTCATATTATTCAATTCTAAACCCCAAAATATAAATGATCAATCTCTCTTCAGCACACAAACATCCCTCTCAGAGAAATTCTGTTGCAGAGGGCTCATGCTTTTGTCTGTTCGTGGCAGAGTAAAAGGACAGGCAAGACGACAGGCAAAACACAATAAACCATTGAGTAGAGTTGGCCATTTTGTAATGAGGTCTGAAAAAGACATCCTAAAACAAATTCCTCATTATCAACATGACTTTTTTCTTTGTGATAATGTTTCTTTTGGTGGAATTGCTATTGTGAACATTTACACACATCTTCACTGTTTGTTTTAAACGCTTCATAATACTATTTATATGTGGAGATTGTGTTAAAAAAAGATAAATATAACACAGATAATCTGGAACATGACAACATTAATTTCTGACTTGTTACATGTGATTATTGTTCCACATTTCCCATCTTTGACAATAGTTGTGTGCTATGGTAAACCCTTATATGTTATCCCTCATATGCCACATATCTTTACAATTCCCTGGTCATATACCTTTTTTGTCTCCAGCTTTATCCTTCATGATAACCAATGGCGGACAATTGCAAACGCTGGTGACTGAATTTAATAGCACTGTTAACCTCTAACATAACTCAGATCATGGCCTAGTTTCCATTTGCTGACAGTTCATTGGCTTTTGACTTTCCATTGTATCCAGGTTTTCCCTTGCTGACTGCTGTTCTATCGCAACATATCTTATTTCATGCTGTCTTGTTCCTGCCTTGATTTTTCAATGGTTATAGACTATCCTTAGTCTCCAGCTTTTCCATGGCTTTCAAGCAGCAGAGCATAATTGATACAGAGTGTGTCTAAATATAATACTAGTGCACACACTATATACAACAATACTTGAGGCGGGTTACCTTATTTTGTTGGATCCTATTACTATCCACAAGACAGAATGTTGCGTTGCTGCTATCTCACTCGGGTGTAGGATTGTTCACCCAGGTAAATCGGTGAAAATCACTGTGCCCTTGTGGGATACATTTTAGGCTCCTCACCCACAGGTACCACCTATGGCTTGCTTCATCATCGGACTCGCCTAGTGAAATGCTGTGTGGTTCGTCCTTCTAGCGAACCTCTGGGGGGGTATACTGAGCCTTCAGCCAGGACATCCACGGCCATCCACAGCAATGGCGGAAGTGAGTGACCGTCTGTGTGGTCTACTCCTGCTTGGGACCTACCCACGGCCGGACTCCTGGGGCGATGTCTCGTGGCCGTGGATGTCCTGGCTGAAGGCTCAGTCTACCCCCCAGAGGTTCGCTAGAAGGACGAACCACACAGCATTTCATGCTTGTCCCACCTCCTGGATTGACTTGAATCCATTCAATAGGGACTGTACAATTTAGGATATCCCTATGACCGTCACCTACAATCTAGAGTAGATTAGCCCCCCCCTCCCCACCGGTCCTGAAGAAACACCACACATCCACCAGGAGTTTATAGGCATGAAACATGTCGACCTTTTAACCACCCACACTCGTCACTACACACACTGAGCTGTAGCAGGTTGAATTCACCTTGCCAGCTTTGACTCTTGTAGTCTCTTCTTTTAACCATAGCATAGTGTCCAGTTAATAAAGGTTCCCTGGAGCACTGATAGCTATTTTTACTACACGTACTGCACCCACTCTACTCACCACTCTATGTCCCCCCCACCTCCACACATAGGGCCTCCTGGCGTTCTATTCTAAAGACCTCCGGCAAAGAGCCCCCCTGCAGGGCCCGTTGGGCATTGCAGCACTGGCCCAACGAGGAGCTGCCCTATGATGAACCCTCTCGGGGTAGCATGACACCTCTCTGGGTGTGTGAGGGCCCTTGCTCCTTATTGGAGCTCTCCCCCACTGATCCTTCTCGTACCTGGTTCCCTCTCCTTTCCCTTCCTCTGCCTTCTCCTTCCTCTCCTTCCCCTGTCCTTAGGAACTGCATACCACTCTTTGATCCACAAGAAATTAAAATAGCCTGCCGAATCCTACTACTTTTTTAATGGTTGGTCCATTGGCAAGGTTAAAAACAGTGCGATGTCATAGGGGAGTAGTGACCCTATACATCTGAGATCGACATGTTTCAGCCGTTAGAATCGCCCGAATGGGTCGGTCAGCTTTCTTTAGGGCCTTATTTTTGCGCTAATCCCTATAAGTGTAACTGGTCTTTATCGCCGTGTATATGCGTCTTTTTCAAAAAGGTTTTTAAGAAAGGCATGCACGCAAATCATACACACCAGTATTTTGGGCTTTTTCCTTTTTGCATTGGTCTGAGCTGGGGAGAGAGAATCAATAGCATTATGCAGTTACGAAATATAATTTTTTTATGCATTGTACGTATTTTCTCCCATGCAGTTGTGCGTCTTGTCATGCACACTCGTGTTAAAAACCTCTTATAGTCTATATTACAGGTTGAAATAAGTATCAGGCATTTATAATAAAATCAAGTGATATTGCACACCATGCATGTGATTTCAAATGTATACATAATCTACACCTACTTGGCCTATTTAGTCAATAAGGCCTCATAGGGTTAATCTGGGGGAGTGAGGGCGCTCCTAATAGTCACACTCTGTTGGAACAAATGGGGAAATAAACTCAAGCATAGCGTGTATATTAGGCACTCTGAAAAAGCCTACACCGAGTGAGATAGCAGCAACGCAACATGCTGTCTTGTGGATAGTAATAGGATCCAACAAAATAGAGTAACTCTCCTCAAGTATTGTTGTATATGAAAAGGGAAGCTGAGGGTAAAACATTACACATATTTCTCACTCCTCCTAATTGTTGTCCCACACATTATATACCTCAGGTCATGTTAAATGTCTCTTCACTGAAGGATCTCCGTGATATAACTTCCATTTTCTCAATCTTTACTCTGCTCATGTCCCCTGCCCTGTGTTGTCAGAGCCCATGCCCCCTCACTCCAGCCCTGCATGGTCTGTTGTGCTGCCACTGGCCCTCCTGCTTGCCCTGAGTGGTTAGGTTGCTGCCCGTCCTCTCCCGCCCTCTGTTGTCCTTGTGCATGCCCCTGCCCCCTCCCTAATGCCCTCCATGCTCCATTGAGCAGCCACTGCCCCTCCTGCCTGCCCTGTGCTGTCCGTTGTGCTGCTACTGCCTCTCCTGCCTGCCAAGCATGGCCAGCTTGCTGCCCCTGTCCCTCCCCACCCTCCTGCATTACATAGTCCGAATCCATGCACCTATCCCCTCTCTCCTGCCCTCCATGGTCCGTTGTGCTGCCACTATCCCTCTTGCCTCACCCTAGTGGTATGTTGTGCTTCCATTGCTCCTCCTGTCCATCCTGTGTGGTCAGGCCATTGGTCCTATCCATCCTGTGGGCACCTGCGCCCTTCCTCTGCCCTTTGTTGTCTTAGTCCAACCCCTTCCCCCTTCCTTCTGCCCTCCATGAAATGCCTGTCCTGGGTGCTATGTTGTGCTGCCACTGTCTCTACTGTCCATCCTGTGTGGTCAGATTGCTGCCCCTTCCCCTGTCCTCTGTTTGAGTCCAGCCCTTTCCCCCTTCCTTCTGGCATGCATGGTCCTTGCTACATGTCACAGCCCCCTTCTTCTTGCCCACCATGGTCTGTTGTGCCGCCCCTAACCCTCCTGCCTGCATGGTCCACTTTCTGCCCCATCCCCTTACCACCTCCCACCTTTACTCCGATGTCTGTGTATGTGCACCTATCCCATCCCTCCAGCCCTCCATGGTGCGTTGTGCTTCCGTTGTCCCTCCTGCCTGCCCTGCATGATCAGATTGTTACTTCTACCTCTCTCCCCCTTCCTTCATTGTCCATGTACATGCCCCTACCCCCTCCTGCCTTCCCTGGATGGTCTGCTGTGCTGCCACACCCCCTTTCCACTTGCCCTGATGGTCTCTTGTGTTATGTTATGTTAAAAAAACGTATACAGCGCACATTCACCCTAAGGTTTCTTGGTGCTTATAGGTAACAATACTAAATGCCGGAATAGGCACTGTTATACTAGTATACAGATGAAAGACTTGTTTAAATAACCAAGTTTTTAGATCTTTCCTAAACCTCAAGAAGTAATTGGGAAGGTGGAGGGCAGGAGGGAGGGAGCTCCAAAGTGTTGGGGCTAATACTAAGAACTTAATGCCACCTTTCCTTTTCTTTTTAAAAGTCAGGATAGTCAGCATGTTGGATGAAGTAGAACATAGTAACTGACCAGGAGTATAGCTCCTGATTCTAATTTGAATAAATAGAGGGCCTTAAAGGTAATGCAGCAGACTTTAAATATTATCCTCTGTTCCACCGGAGGCCAGTGAAGGTCCAATAGGAATGGAGTAAAATGACAGTATCTAGAATGATTAAAAATAAGTCTGGGGGCGTGTCCAAGAAGGCGCCCGTGTAGGAGTAGATTCACAGAGCTCCCCTGTGTGCTCTGGGTTCTGATTAGAAAAGGGGCTCTCTCACCGACATACAACAGCCAAATGATGAGCTGAGGATTGGGAGAGCCAGAGGTTGGAATCGCAAACCCGATGGCCCTGTAGAGACCGAGTTTTTGGTGTCAGGCCCTGGCTGGCGGGCGTCTGGAGCGGCAGACGTAGAGCCTGACCCTGTGCGGGCCTTCGATTCTCCTGTGAGCCTCTGGGCGCAACAGGAGCAGCGCGAAGGGACGAGACACAGCGCGGGACTGTATCGCCTGCTTCGCCATCTGGAGTGAGGAGATCGCACCAGATCCAGAGCGGATCCTCTGAAGTCCCCCTGCGAGCCCCCCGGGGGCTGGGGTGCCTCCTGGTAACATTGAACGGCCTAGAGAAAGGCGCGGCCACCTAGATTGCCTGGGGCGTCTGGTGAGCTTGGATCTGTTGTGGTGAGCGGCCGGGCGGAATCTCTGGCGGGCTAGGGGAGGCTCTCGCCCCGCGGTGTAAGGCTGATCCAGGCATTTTCGAGAGAGGTGAGACTGATGGAGATCGCCACCGGGTGGCCCCTCGTCTGCAGCTGGCCTACCAGTGGGGCCCAGTGACGGCCCCTTCCCCTGCAGGACAAACGTGGTAAGCTGCGGCCTAGTGTGACGACTGGGCCCCTTGCTTTTCGGCCCTGGCAGCGGTGACCTGATGGAGAGCCTGACTCTGGGCATGTGGTGAAGCGGCGACTGGAGTAAGAGGCAGCAGATGCCTGGCTGGGCCTGCTGCCCTGGACTGCACATGCTACCAACTGGTTGCTGGGCCCTGTAAACCTGCCCGTTAGACGGCCTTGCGGGGCGAATGGCAGTTCCTGTACCTCTGGGGCTGGCCCTCTGTGTACAAGACCTGGCTGTGGGTGAGTGCCTCATAGAGGGCCGTAACTAATATGGAGATCGGGGCACACTGAACCAGCCGGGGGTTGGAAATCGCTCCTTGAGGGCATGGACAGAGCTGATTTCCCGAGTGGAGAACTGCTGAGACTTATCTTTCTAGCCGGGGCACTCTGCTGATTGCCCGCTCTGTGATTGGCGAGCAAGTGATTGACTGGATCAGCTGCTGGGGGCCCCCATTGCGCAATTTAGCCTTCCAGGTGGTGAGACGGCTAACTTCAAGCTGCATACTTCGGCAACAGCACCCCCACTCTGCGGTCACAGGGGGAGTTACAGGAGGAAGAGAATTGAAGGGGTGCTGTTTTTCCCTGCAGGACCCACAGTGTGGCCACAAGGTCTGAGATGCTGCTGTATGAGAAGGTTGACTACCTGTGGGAAGAGGGCTTATTGACTAAGACTGTATCAAACAGGGTGATGGCGCAACGCAATCAGAGTCCCACCCCAACCTACCCACAAGAATTTCCAGAAGAAATCTGCTGAAGATGAGTGCCCCGTGACCCGAGGTTTCATGGAGGCCCTCTTTCTAACACTTCAGGATGACATAGCGACCCTAAAGCAGGAGGTCGCGGGTGATATTAAGGAGGTCTGCCGGGAGGTGTGGGAGCTTGGCCAGCGAATCGACAGACTGGAGCAGGGAAACGACGCCAGGGAAGAGGAATTAGAGGCATGTCGTTGGCAAATCCTTGAGTTCCAGGACCAAAATATTGATCTCAACTACTACCTAGAGGACTTGGAGAACAGATCCTGGTAGTCCAATATTCGTATAAAAGGGGTTCCACTGCAGGCAGCTGGCCGGCTTGAGGAATACGTCACCCGCCTCTTCCGTCATATAGTTCCTGAACTGGCAAAAAGACCTCATCTTAAACTGTACCCACCGGGCTGGCCACTTCTCTGGGAAACCTGGATATCCCACAGGATATCCTCACCTATCTACATAACTAACACCAAAAATAAATTATAATGACCGCAGTGAGAGATCAGGGCGCTATCACCTTCGAGGGGATACAACTATGGATTTAGGAAGATTTATTGCTCATCACGCTCCAACAGCACAGGGCCCAGAAGCCGGCGACTACACTGCTTCTGCAGAAGGGGATGCGTTACAGTCTTATCTTTGTGTGGGATGGAGAGACACGTTAATTCTGGGGCTGGAGCAGGAGAAGACAGACTCTATATCGGCACAACACCAGTGGTCTCACTCCCCGCCACCTCAAGACACAGGAAGATCTCACTGCCGTGTTCGGAAGAAAACCAGCAAACCGTCAGCGGCTGAAAGCCTCAGAGATCGCTCAGCCCACGTACAACATCTCACCTGGAGGGACTGGTCCCCTGGCTCCGCCACAGAATGAGGGGGCACCCAACTGCTCATAAGAAAGTGATGGTCCTGCTGTGTTGCTGGTTGGTCCAGCGGATGAGTCAATTGGTTGCCCCTGCTGGGTGACTTAACCCGATCGGCTGCCTGACAATATCCCCCTGAATATCAAGATTCCTTACTCGCTACACCCTGGATACGGCGGAGCTCCCATACCTTTTTTTCCTTCTCTGGAACAGACTCACCTGAGACATGGACCCTCAAAATATTATGTACTGTTTAACACTGGTTAATAAGTTTACCCCTTCAAGTTTGCTTGCTATTCAACCTTTAAGATGCTTCCAGATTGCTTACACATTGTACTCACCACCAGTTAAATGGAGCCTGCTGAGTCCTGGGAAAGACGTTTTGGGACACTTCATGTTCATGGCCCCACCAATTGCCCCCTTATTGAGTGATTAAGGTGAAGGCTCGGAGCCTTAATTCCAGAGGCATTAATGCCCCAGCAAAGCGATTAGCCTTACTAGCATTGTTGAGAGACTCCCGGAGTGACATATGTCTATTACAGGAAACCCATCTGCTCCGCCTTGGTTGGGGCAGAATGAAATCTAAATGGTATGACAGACAGTTCTATTCCACTGATCCTGGGAAGAAGGCGGGTTGGCTATCCTCCTGGCCATGCATTTCCAGGGGCAAGTTCTCCAGGTACAGTCCGAAATCACTGGCAGGTTGCTGACCTTGCGGATTTCCTTTCAACATCACAACTTAACAGTGGCTTGCCTATACGCCTCAACGACCACTAAGAAACTTTAATTCAGCAAACGATTGGGAAGGTTCTCACCTCCCTAGATGCCAACATACTGATTTGGGGGGATTTCAACCTGATGCACAATGCCCTTCTGGACCGTTTCATTCAGCGAGTGGGCCGACGGGCTCTTTCACCGTTCCAGGCTTGCAGTGGATCACCGAGGCCGGCTTGGTGGACATATGGAGAGCTCAGAACCCCAAAGTGAAAGCCTATTCCTTTTTCTCCGCTGCCCATCAGACATACACCAGAATAGATTATTTCTTAGTTACTAGCTCCTTGGTATCAGCTGTCCAACACACAGACATCGTGGTGGCGGCTTTGTCGGATTACGCCCCGATTTCCATCACTTTCCATTTACCCGTACACTGCTCACAATCCCGCTCATGGCGGCTAAATCCCAAGCTATTAGTCTACGAACCCACAGTTAGGGAAATCCAAGGGGTCATCCAGATGTATCTCTGTTAATGATAACCCCCACACCCTGGTAGCGTTATTGTGGGATACCCTTAAAGCAGTAGTTGGAGGGCTTTCATAGCTGTAGCTGCGAAATTAAACAAGGATAGACAGGAGAAATGCTCCACACTAGAGTTCAGGTGAGGGCTTTGGAAGAGTCACACAGGCAGTCCGGGTCGCACAGGATGCGGAGACAGCTTACCTTAGTCCGGAAGCAGCTCAAGGCGCTAGATGTGGATGGAGCAGAACACGCACTACTCCGCATTAAACCAAAATATTACGCCGGACCGAACAAGGCGGGATGTCTCGTTGCCCACTGCCTACGCGCCCAGACTCAGCAACATTGAGTGTCGGAACTTGCAGCCCCACCAGGCAATACTATCCTACAGGATGCAGAGAGAGCGGCAGAATTTGAGAGTTTTAGTGCTTTTTTTTATATGCAGCGGACCAGCTAGATCCTGAGGATGCTGCTGGGTACGTCGAACAGGCTCCTCTGGCACACTTACCGGAGAGGGATGCCCAGCTTCTTGATAAACCTTAAATATAACGGGGCAACCCAGGGACCTGGGCTGGACAATATTTCACAAAAAACTGGTCCCTATGGGGAAAGTGTAGCCCTTGACTTCCACTGCAGTGTTAGGATCAGGGTACAAACACCACTAACACAATTAGCTCAAAGTTATATATTCATTTTGTTCAATTTAATCTTTGAGATATGCAATTCAATTCATTAGACTTAAAACAATTGTGAGGAGCTCCTAGAGAGTGACGACGCAGTGAAAGTGACTATTGGTGCAAAAAGTGCATAGGTGCTATGTACACAAATGTATACATATGAAAGAAACATTTAGTTATAGATTCCTTACCGTAGAATTACCCCAGACGTCAGACTGGATCCGGAAAGTTTTTCGTCAGCAGTACCCCTGCGCGTCGGAAGGTGGCGTCGGTCGACTCTGCGTTCGTCGTCGGCATCGTGGTCGCCGGATGACGTCGCAGTAGCTACATAGACGCCGCCCTCGCGCGCTGACCTCAGGTCTTTCTTTCTCCGCGCCAGCAAGCGCAGATCCGTAGAGAGCGGTACCTCCAGTCACTTTTTGACTGACTTTTTCTCGACTTTTGTCGACTTCGTTTTTTGAGTCCATCGACTTCTGGTGCACGAGGGATGCCCGGCTTCAAGGCTTGCGGTTCCTGTAACCGACTGATGTCGGTGACGGATCCGCACCGCGTGTGCCTCTACTGCCTGGAGCGCGACCGCGACCACGACCACAAGTCGTGCTCCGACTGCTGGACCATGGCCCCGAAGTCTTTGCAGGAGCGGTCCCGAAAGCTACTCGAGGCCCGGCAGTCGGCTCTGCGACGCTCAAGGTCCCGGTCGCGTAGGAGGTCGAGGGACCGGTCGCGGAGCCAACAGCATTCTTCATCTAAGTCTTCGCATTCGGGGTCAGGTAAGTCGGAGCACAAGAAGAAGTCGAAGAAGCATCGTCGCTCTTCAACTTCTCCCCGTCTGTCGGCCGACGCGACGAGGGATGCGGGTGGTGCCCCTCCCGCGGCACCGCGTGCAGAGCCCGAAGGATCGGCTCCGGGTTCCCCCCCTTCCCAGGACCGGGAGCGACCCCTGCCCAGCTTCGTCAGTTTTACGAAGCGATGCACGCCACCTTTGGGCAGCCTGACTCCGCCGGCGCGCCTTCGGGCCCCGTGGACTCGGCTGGGGGCGCCGACGGCTTCGGCACCGCAGGGTCCCCTTGGATCCAGGCCTGGATCCGGATCGGCGCCGGTCGACCTTGTTACTCCTCCCCCGGCGCCGATTCCACTGGCACCACGTCCGCAACCGGCGTCGGCTATGTCCCCAGCCGACGTCGACCCCGGCCTCCACCTCGAGGTAGACACGGAGTTGGACCGGCGTCGACCGATGCCGGATCCGGCGCCGACGGGTACTTTTGTGCCCCTGTTCTACCCTGGCTCTTTGAGACCAGATTGGCAGCCAGCGGAGGGTGAGAAGGACTGGGAGGGGTCTGGGGACCCTTTAACTGACCAGTTGGTTTATGAACAGGACTGGAGAGAGGAACTGGGGGAAGCCAGTGGTCTCGATACCTCACCAGACCTTGGCATCTTGTCTCCTCCTACCGTGGCTACGGAGGAGGGAGCGTCATACGCAGTGGTGTTGCGTAGGGCGGCCGAGGCTCTCCACCTCGAGCTACCTACGGTGGCAGTCAGGACTAACCTCCTGACAGAGGTGCTTCAACCGGCGGCGAGCTCTTCAGAGCCCCTGCTGCCATTTAATGAAGCCCTCACGGACATCCTTTTGGGCACCTGGTCCAGGCCCAACACAGGGACTCCTGTGGACAGGATGATTGCCCTACGCCACCGCCCGGCCCCGGGCGACCCCACTTTCCTCTCCCAACACCCCACCCCTGAGAGCTTGGTGGTCCAAGCCTCCACCTCCAAAGGCGCATTCCGTAACGCACCACCCGATAGGGAATCCAAAAAGCAGGACCACCTTGGGAAGAAAATGTTTCCTTCCTCCAGCTTGGGACTGCGGTCGGTAAACACCCCATGTCTATTGGGCCGTTACACCCACTCTGTGTGGGATACGGTATCGCAGGTGCTGCCCCAGTGCCCGGAGGAGGCCCGGGCCGTGCTCTCCCGTGCAGTTGCCGAAGGGAGAGACGCAGCGAAGTTTACCATCCGCTGTGGGCTGGATACCGCCGACTCACTAGGCAGGACGATTTCCACGTCAGTATCCCTTCGATGCTACGCCTGGTTGAGGTCTACTGGTTTTTCCGGGGATGTCCAATCCACTCTTATGGACATGCCCTTTGATGGCCGTCGCCTTTTTGTCGACAAGGCAGACAACGCGCTGGAGCGCTTTAAGTACTCTCGGGCTATGGCCAGGTCCTTGGGCCTCTCCACCACCCGCCCTGCGCAGTCTGCCTTTCGCCCCTTTCGCGTCTACGCAAGGGGTGCCCCGCCACGTCTTGCCCAGAGCCACAGGCCGGCGCAAGCTGTTCAGCCTCTGCGCGGCCAGGGACGTGGGAACCAGCGCCGTGGTTCTGGGGGCCAGCGGACGGGCCAGTTCACCACAGCCCCCTCTGCAGCAGCCTCCAAACCCTCCTAGTCCGACCTTTCAGGGCCACCAAACGCCAGTGGGCGGCAGAATTCGCCATCACCTCCCCCACTGGCGCACCATCATGTCAGACAGGTGGGTTTTGCAAATAGTCCGAAGGGGCTACTCCCTCCCCTTCGAGACTATCCCTCCATCCATGCTACCTCAGTACCATCGCATGTCGGAGGATCATCTGGCCCTTCTCCAACAGGAAGTTTCGGCACTCTTGGCCAAGGGAGCCATTGAGCGCGTTCCTGCCCCAGAAGTAGGTCGTGGTTGCTATTCCCACTACTTTCTGGTGCCCAAGAAGGACAAAGGCCTGCGTCCAATCTTGGATCTCAGGAATGTCAATCGCTTCCTCCGGAAGGAGAAGTTCAAAATGTTGACGCTCGCTCAGGTCTTGTCTGCCCTCGACCCTTGAGACTGGATGGTAGCGTTGGACTTGCAGGACGCTTACTTTCACATCCCCGTCCTGCCGGCCCACCAGCGTTACCTGCGGTTCACGGTAGGCCACGAGCACTTTCAGTTTACCGTGCCCCCCCTTTGGCCTTACAAGCGCCCCTCGGGTGTTCACGAAAGTGATGGCGGTGGTCGCAGCTCATCTGCGCAGATCAGGGGTTCCAGTCTTCCCCTATCTCGACGACTGGCTGTTGAAGGCCGGCGCGCCCCAGGCTGTCGTCTCCCACCTCCAGACTACGGCCGACCTGCATTCGCTGGGGTTCTCCATCAACGTGCCGAAGTCACACCTGACCCCCTCTCAGAAGCTCCTCTTCATCGGAGCGGTTCTGGACACGGCGCAATTTCGGGTTTATCCTCCCGAACAGCGAGTCCAGGATATTCTGACTATGATTCCGATCTTTCAGCCTCTAGCCCAGGTTTCGGTCAGGATGACCCTCAGGCTGCTGGGTCTGATGGCCTCCTGCATCCTGCTGGTGGACCATGCCAGATGGCATATGCGGGCTCTGCAGTGGGACCTGAAGTTCCAGTGGGCACAACATCAGGGGAATCTGTCCGATTGCGTCCAGATCTCGGAGGGCACTGCACACCAATTGCAGTGGTGGCTTACGTACCAGGATTGGGTCGACGGCAGATCCCTCTCCCTTCCTCAACCAGAGTTCACAGTGGTGACCGATGCATCACTTCTGGGATGGGGCGGCCACATGGGGGAGGCAGAGATCAGAGGCCTCTGGTCTCCGGCGGAGTCCGGGCTCCACATCAACCTTCTGGAGCTTTGGGTGATTCGTCTTGCACTCAAAGCATTCCTTCCCTCTGTCCGGGGAAGAGTAGTGCAGGTGTTCACGGACAACACCACCGCCATGTGGTACTGCAACAAACAAGGCGGGGTGGGGTCGTGGACTCTATGTCAGGAGGCCCTCCGCCTCTGGACATGGCTGGAACATCAGGGCATATCCCTGGTGGTTCAATACCTGGCAGGTTCCCTGAACGCCAGGGCGGACGAACTCAGGTGCATGATGGATCACAAATGGCGTCTTCACTCGAAGGTGGTGCAACATCTCTTTCAGCAGTGGGGAGAGCCTTGGTTAGATCTATTCGCCACCGAAGAGAACGCGCAATATCAGCAGTTCTGCGTGTTGGAATTTCCAAGGCGGCACTCGCTAGGCGACTCTTTTCGTCGCGAGTGGAGTTGCGGTCTTCTATACGCCTTTCCGCCTATACCACTTCTGCCCAGAGTGCTGAAGAAGATCAAGCGCGACCGGGCCCAAGTCATTCTTGTGGCTCCGGATTGGGCATGAAGAGTCTGGTATCCCGAGCTGCTCAACATGACCATCGATTCTCCGATCCGACTGCCTCTTCGGGAGGATCTTCTGTCGCAGCAGCAGGGGACGGTCCTCTACCTGAACCTGTCCAGCCTCCACCTCCTTGCGTGGAGATTGAGCGGCGGCAGTTGACGTTGTTTGACCTGCCTCCCGAAGTCTGCGATGTTATCTTGGCAGCCAGGCGTCCCTCCACTAAGACGGTATGCGCCTGTAGATGGAACAAATTTGTGGCATGGTGCACAGCAAAGGCTGTGGATCCCCTTTCCGCCCCTCTTTCTGAGGTTCTCTTGTTCCTCCTTTCTTTGGCCCAGCAGGGCTCTGCTCTGGGCACTCTAAAAGGCTACCTCTCGGCCATTTCAGCCTTCCTTAGGCTTCCTGATCAGCCTTCTCTTTTCAAGTCCCCTGTTGTAAATCGATTCCTTAAGGGCATTACTCATCTTTTTCCTCCTGTTCCCTTCGTAATACCCCAGTGGGACTTGAACTTGGTGCTTACCTATCTTATGTGCGCTCCCTTTGAGCCACTACATAACTGTCCTCTCAGGCTTCTTACTTTGAAAACTGCCTTTCTGGTGGCCATCACCTCTGCACGCAGGGTGAGTGAGCTACAAGCTCTTTTTTCCAAGCCTCCCTTTCTGGCTGTCCATCCGGACAAGGTCGTCCTTAGAACTAGACCTTCCTTTCTTCCCAAGGTGGTTACTTCTTTCCACATTGCCAAACCATCACTTTGCCTACCTTCTTTCCACCTCCGCATCCTTCAAAAGAGGAAGAGAGGCTCTACCGTATGGATCCAAAATGTGCGCTTTCCTTCTACCTGGATCGCACAAAGCAATTCCGGGTGGACGACCAGCTCTTTGTGGGCGCTAAGAAAGGTCGGGCCGTGCACAAACGGACCTTCTCCAGGTGGGTAGTTCTGTGCATCAAAGCTTGCTATTCTTTGGCAAAGAAAGAGCCTCCAGTGGGACTGCACGCCCATTCCACCAGGGCGACGGCTGCCACCACTGCTTTGGGACGGGGAGTCCCCTTAATGACATCTGTCAGGCAGCTACGTGGGCATTGCTGCACACGTTCACCAAACACTACTGCCTGGACAGCCAAGTCTGGAGAGACGGCTTCTTTGGCCGTTCTGTTCTCCAGGACTTTCTGGCGTGAACTTAGTTCTCAGACCCACCTCCGGGGTTGGTATTGCTGGGGTATCTATTCTAAGGTAAGGAATCTATAACTAACTGTTTCTTTCAGATGAACAAGTTACTTACCTTCAGTAACGATATATCTGTAAGAAACATAGGTTAGTTATAGATTCCTTACCGCCCCACCCATCCTCCCCGTTCTGCAAACTGATTTCTAGGGTTAAGGACTTCCTTTCAGGGCCCTAGTTTTGTGCACCAGTGGTCAGTGTCTTGCACGGCTCTGCGCTTCTGGCGTGGAAAGTCGTGTACAGAACTGACGTCAGCGCGCGAGGGCGGCGTCTATGTAGCTACCACGACGTCATCCCGGCGACCACGACGCCGACGACGAATGGGGAGTTGACCGACGCCACCTTCCGACGCGCAGGGGTACTGCTGACGAAAAACTTTCCGGATCCAGTCTGACGCCTGGGGGTGATTCTAAGGTAAGGAATCTATAACTAACCTATGTTTCTTACAGATATATCATTACCGTAGGTAAGTAACTTGTTCATATGTGGCTGATAGGGATAGTGGGATATTTCGAGTTGGCACCCATGGAGCGAGTGTTGCTAATCATCATCAATATATTAAAACACAGTCCACATATTATTTTGTCGACGTTTCGACCCCCTAAGTATGTATTATTCAAAACGGGGTCATCATGAGGACGAAAAATACATAGAAGAGACCAATTGATAGGGGCAGCTGGTCCCACTGTCAAGGGGGTATTACTCCTCAAAGTATCTTGAATCTTTCGTGAGCCCATCAGAGACAAGACTTAGGCCTTTAAAGGTGCATGTGTCACCAAGGAATATAGCAAATGCGTTTCAAAATCCCATGTCTGCAGTCATTTAATTAACATCCTCTTTTGACAAAGGGCATCCTCCCGAATGGATAAAGACATAACGGTGGAGGCAGTCTCGAGAGTGATAGGGAGGTTGCCACTGGATAAGGCACCGGGCCAGGATGGTCTTACTGCAACTTTTTACAAAACTTTCACTCCCCAATTGGCCCCAGTTTTTACTAGACTATACAACTCCTTCAGTGCACAGGGGGTCCTCACCGACAGCATGAAACTGGCCACTATAACGGTAATACCCAAGCCAGGCAAGGACGCCGCCCAATGTGCTTCCTATCGACCTAGCTTAAATCTCGACACCAAAATCTTTACTAGCATCTTAGCAGCAAGCCTAGGACCCTGCATGCCTGGATTGATAGACCCGGACCAAGCGGGCTTCATTTTAGGGCGTAGTTGCAGTAACAACACTAAGCGCGTCCTCCATCTTATCAATAAATTCAGCAGGTCTTGGCGCTTTTGATATCGATCGACGCTGAGAAAGAGTTCGATCGGGTACATTGGCCCTTCTTACGTCTCGTCCTGGAGAAAGTGGGCCTAGGTCCTCGTATCCGCAGTTGGATTTGGTCTGGGTATTGTGGCCCCACTGCGACAGTTCGGGTCAATGAGGTGCAGTCCCGCTCCTATCCCATTTTCCACTGGACTCGTCAGTTGTGCCCGCTGTCGTTGCTCCTGTTCATCTTGTACATGGAACCTCTAGCAAATCGGATCCTGCAACACCCGCATATAGCAGGCATTACCATGGGCGGTCAGATACATAAAATGGCACTTTGTGCAGATGATGTACTGTTAGCGGTTATGCAACCCCGACAGTTGCTTCCCGCGCTCCTGGTGGAGCTTGAGCTGTTCAGGAAAGCATCCGGATTTAAAATAAACACCAATAAATCTCAGATTCTTAACCTCGCTATTCGACAAACTGAAAAGAGACAGGTCGAGGCACTCTTCCTGTGGGTGCCTCAGGGGATCACATACTAGGAATTACCTTATTTTCCAACCTAGATAAGATCACCCGGCGTAACTACGCTGCCTTGTTGGACACTACTTGTTCCACGATCCAGTCCTGGCGTGGGGAGCCATATCTTGGCTCGGGAAGATAGCCATTAAAATGACCCTCCTCCCTCTAGATCTTATTCCTCCTACAAACATTGCCTCTCCACCCCTTGCCCTCCAGAAAATTCAGCAGCAGATCGAAACATTAATTTGGGATGGGAAGCGCACACAAGTGGCTAGGAAAAGGACCTACCTTCTGCTGGTGACTCGAGGGTTGGGCATCCCACATTAAGCTCACTATTATCATGCGGCGCAATTGTGATACATGGTGGAGTGGCAACGACTGAGCACAGAGAAACACTGGTGCTTTATGACCAGGCTATCGCCGGTATTAATATCTGGAAAATCCCCTGGCTCCATAAGAAAAACCGCCCACCCGGGGTGTATATCTCCCCAGTTATTGGGGCCACAATGGGGGCATGGGACAAAGTGAGCCTCTCCAAGCAACTCTACCCCAATCTCCCCGCTCACACCCATCATAGGGAATCCAGATTTCCCTCCGGCATTCCATGATCGGTCCTACTCCAGATGGGAAGAAGTGGGATGCAAAAGAATTGGAGACCTGTTCGATCCTCAAGGCTTCTTGGACCTCCAATGGCTTAAAACAGACTTCGGTCTCCCTGAAACTGAATATTGGCGCTACAATGCAATTAAACACTGGGTAACCCACCCGTCCATACGCCCGCATACAAGCAGACCCCTTACGCCATTTGAGAGGCCGCTTCTCACCAGACACAATGACAAAGGTTTCCTCTCTGCCATTTTCAAATTTCTCAATACCAGTGCTAATCCCACTGTTCCTCCGGCTCGCGCCCAATGGGAACGGGAGTGTGAGCGGCCGTTTTCTGATAGAGAATGGGCGGATATTATCCTTAGGGCCCGTGCATCTGCATGCAGTGCTTCATGGCAGGAAACTCTTCTCAAAATGTTGCACTACTGGTATTATATGTGTGCCCGCATGGCAAAGTGGGGACAGGGCGTTAGGAATGATACAGGCGACACTGTAATAATACTGGCACCCTGACTCACCTGTTATGGTATTGTCCCAAATTACGCCACTATTGGACTGAAGTGTTAGCAGATACCGATCAGATGTTCAATACTAGTATCCCACGCTTCCCCAGTTACATCCTTTGAGGCTTACCGAATGCACTAACGTACCCACTGCACTCCTGGAGAGGGAAAGCGATCACCCTGTCTCTAGGCACGGCCAAGCAGGTGCTCGTGTCCAGGTGGGGCACAGAGTTGGTCCCCACACATACACGGACTGGCTGCAAAAGCTTTAGGACCTTCTGAGCATGGAGAAACTGACAGCGTACGAGAACCACACCCTACCTCGATTTGAGAAACGCTGGAGTCCATGTTTGAGGCTCTTAGCACAAAGCTTTAGGGAACTTACAGGCCCGAAATACTTACGGGTGCTCCGGCTCACAGCAGATTCCCCTGTACTCCCTGGCTCTTTATTGATATTGGGTCTTATGTTTGCAGACTGGTCTGTGAGTCCATTTTCTGACGAAGCATCCATCACTCCTCCCTCCCTTTCCCCCTCCTCCACTTTTGAAGGAGTGTCCCCCCATTTTATCGCTCCATTGTTACTTTCCCTATCCTCTTATCATTCCTTTCCAATACCTCCAGCCTTGTGATGTAGACTAGCAGTTGTCTTAAGTGTTATATTTTCTGCTGAAAAACGAATAAAAATCGATTTAACCCTAAAAATAAGCCTGGCTGCCTGATTCTGTGTAATCTGCAACCTACTCTTTTGAGTTTTTGGAATATCCAAGTAAAGAGAGTTAGCATAATCCAGGCGGGACGTGATTAAAGCAATCACCACCATGATTAGCGCATCTTTGATCAGGAACCTAGCTATCTTCTTAATGTTCCGGAGCATAAAAACACAATTAGAAATCACAGATCCTATCTGGGATTTTAAAGACAGCTCATTGTCTATGATGCCTGCCAGACTTTTCTCAAGTTGTTTTGGGAAAGGAGGCACCCTCATTGGTGGTGCCCAGATGGAAGAAGTCCATAGGTCTGCTTTGTTGTTCACTAGAACAATTTCTGTTTATTCCACGTTAAGTTTTAAAGTGTTGCTACCCATCCAATTCCAGATAAAACACATTATAGATTGAATATTCCTTTGGGAAGCAAGGAAGCTATCAAGTCTAATAATAAGTGGAGAGTCGGCGTCATAATTATAGATCCTGCCATTCAAAACATCCAAAGCCTTCTTAAAAGGTCTAATGTAAATATTAAACAAGTGAGGAGAAAGAGAAGAGCTGTGAGGGACCCACACTCCAGCAGAGATGCTGGTGCTTTAAAAAGACCCAAATGGACAGTTTTCATCCAGTCGAGAGCTGAACCCTGGAAGCCAGCAGCTTCGAACAAGTTCACCAACAATTTGTGCCACATGAGATTCTCATAGTTTAGCCAGAAAGTCAGTAATGAGATCGGACGATACTTTTTTAAGAGCAGGGGATCTTCCCCTTGTCTTTTTCTGCAGCGGGATTACAACAGCTTCCTTAAAGCCGTTTGGTATGCTTCCCTGTAGTAGAGAGGAGTTTAATAAAGTCAGAAACAGGCCAGAGATGTCCAAGGCAAAATGTTTCAAAAATGTAGATGGGCTGGGATCATTAGGAGAGCCTGATTTCACTGTGGACATGAGCTCCAGGAACCGCTCTTTGGTAATAACAGGAAAACTAGAAAGCAACAAGGGTTCCTCTCCAAAGGGGAGTGGGGCAACTCTCTAATACCAGGCACAGTACTATCCTTTTTTTTTTTTGTCGTTCAATGCCTTCAGACACAATGGGCCTCAACCTGAGTGGTGACCATTGACCATAAATATAAATTATGCCAACCAAGACTGCAAAAAAACACATGACGTGAGGCATTATCCACAATCAAAAGTGCCTTTTAAACATGGGAATGTAGTTTTTACCAAGTGAGAGTCGGGAAATGGACAATGAAAACTGCATGACCACCATTAGAGTTGAAAATTTGTCACTATTTCTGGACATTTGCAATGTACTAACCATACTTATCTGCGCTCTACTTTTAATTCCAATTTAAAGATGTTTAAATAGATCTGTAAATTTTGGAAAGTACATGCAACAACAATTACCCCAGTGGGCATAGAGAAAGGTCTCAAGTTCAGCAACATAGACTGTTAATGCGCAGTTGACTTGATATCAGTGCTAGGCCAATGTTTAATCATGATCTGGCTGCAGACATAATGCAAAGGTATTTCATTTATTAGAGGTCACAATATAACAGTACAACATCAGCAAGTGTCTGCCATGCAAACACTTGGAGATCATTTTGATGCTTTGGCAAAACATCTTCAGGACAGCTTTAAATCAGTGACTGAAAAGAAAGTATAACGCTGTAACTGAATTTGTAACGACATTATGTGGTATGATAAAAACAATAATCAAAGGATCCAGAAACAAAAATCATACCAGAACGGATAGATAGGCATGTAAGAGCAGTAGAAAAATTGGACAATTTTACCGGTGTTCTTACTTATCTAACTGCAAATATACAGACTGAAATGGCACAGTGCAGTGAGAATGTTGCTAAAGATCTCATACAACTCACTACAGCCCTATGCGCCTTGCAGACTTAACAAGCATGCACAAAGAAACTAGGCCTGCGCGGGTTCCGCTATGCGGAACTTCGCAAAGTGACCAAAAAACTACGCTGCACTACGCAGTATTCAGCAAGCGGCTGAATGCGTTAGGTCGCGCAGATTTTTAGCGCCCGGCAACACAGTGCTACTTCTTTCTGCCGCTCAAGTAGATGTTCTACTCAAGTGGCAGCTTCCTTTACGCGAACGCAAGGTTTCTCAACGCGAGCGGTAGCGGCCATCCCTTGTTGAGAAATCTCGCTGGGAGGTGGTCTTGAGTAAGATTTTCCTCGCTCGCCAATTTAACATTGGCGAGCACGAGCGAGGAAAAAACTCCGCTCCACGGAGCGGAGTTTTTCGGAAGTCCGCGCGCTGCGAGGAGTGTGAAAAACTCTGCAAACTCCGAGAGCGGAATAGAATTTCACACCCAGGCCTAAAAGGATCAAACTCAGGCGTCAAATGAAAGTAAGGCGGCATCAAGTTAAGTACTCCTCTAGTGCCTGGTATATAACCATTGCGCATTAGAAGAGGTAGAAAGTGCAGCACACCTGAATCTACTCTAGGTGCTCAATTATTTGCCAGGATCTGAGTGTGAATGATATATTCCATATTTCCATTTTTAGTAAAAGATTGCATTTTCTTTTATAATGTTCTGGTGATAGTATACTCAGATGTATTTCATATATTTTTCAATTTATTTGAGAAAGGATGTTATTTTTATTGTGAAAGGGTTAAGATCTGTTTCTTAAAAATTTGGGAGCAAGTTCTCCTATCAATTGGACTCATTGCCTGCCATAGTTTCCATAGAGAGCAACCAAATACAACTCTGATACTTTACCTCATAAAAACCTTTTGTTAGTAAACAAAATATACAAACAAATTGTTGGGGTATGAGTTAATTGAATAATGCTGGCCCATGTTGATGTTTGTTTGGTGTTAGTTGACATCTCTTACATGGTAAAATAGATTTTTAGGACCTTGAATGGGAAAGGTTTAATTTCAGATTTGATTTTCAGATCCTGTAAAATATCTAGGATTGAGTGTTTGCTGTTACCACAGAGTTTTCATACAGAAAGATTTTTATTAGAACTCTGAGATACTGTCGCCATCTGAACTCTGGCACTTGTGTTGCACTGAGTATACATCACCATACACGGTGTTACTCTGCTTTGTGATGTAAAACCGATCTTGAACAATGAGTGCCTTACAGCATCCATGATGTCATGCATGTCCACCGCCCTCATGATCTGTCTCATTTCCTTACTAGAATTGCTTTGAGAGGATGGAAAAAAATAGACCGTTGGAGATTTGACATCTTTGTTATCCACTGGGGTCTTCTCAAGATCTAACGCTTCTGAGGGAGAATGGCTGGATCATTGGTACGTCCGTACTTTATTCAAATATCAATTGAACAGATTTCTTGGTTAGCTAACCTTATGGACAGGGTACCCTTGCAGGTGGAAGTGGGCTTCACAAATACACGTAATTTAACATATCATTCCAAATGGTTACAGATGAACCTAAGGCGATTTTCTGCAATCTTTAATATCATTTGCCCTTCACAGTTAAAGAAGAGGATTATCTTTGGCACTATGGCCTGATTCGTAAACATTTTCCTCTTTAAGTTCTGTGTGGAAGACGTTACAAATGTGAAAGAAAAATCTGGGTAAGTGAGAGTCAGCATATTTTAGGTGATGCCACCCAAGACTGAAAAAAAACGCATGATGTGAGGAATTATCCACAAACAAAAGTGCCTTTCAAACATGGAAATATAGTTTTTGCCAAGTGAGAGTTGGGGGCGTGAGCAATGTAAATTGCATGACCACCATTAGAGTTGACGATTTGTCACTGTTTCCGGACAGTTGCAATGTACTAACCATACTTATCTGCACTCTACTTTTAATTCCAATTTGAAGATGTGTAAATAAATCTGTAAATTTGCGAAAGTACATACAACAATAATTATCCCAGTAGGCGTATAGAAAGGTCTCAAGTACAGCAACGTAGACTGTTAATGTGCAGTTGACTTGATGTCAGTGCTAGGCCAATGTTTATTCATGATGTGGGTGCAGGCATAATGCAAAGGCATTTCATTTATTAGAGAGAGTAATCTTAACAGTACAACATCAGTAAGTGTCTGCCATGCAAACTCTTGGAGATCAGATTGATGCTTTGGCAAAACTTTTTCAAGACAGCTTTAAATCAGTGATTGAAATGAAAGTATAATGCCGTAACTGAATTTGTAACTACATTATGTGGTATGATTAAAGCAGTAATCAAAGGAACCAAAAACAAATCATACCAGAAAGGGTAGATAGGCATGTAAGAAGAGTAGAAAAATTGGAAGGTTTTACCAATGTTCTTACTAGAATAACTGTAAATATACAATCTGAAATGGCACAATGCAGTGAGAATGTTGCTAAAGGTCTCATACAACTCACTACAGCCCTATGCGCCTTGCAAACTTACCAAGCATGCACAAAGGAACAAACTCAGACGCCATATGAAAATGAGGCAGCATCAAGTTTAAGTACTCTTTCAGTGCCTGGTACATAACCATTGCGCATTAGAAGAGGTAGAAAGTGCAGAGCAGAATCTACTCTAGATGCTCAATCGTTTGCCAGGATCTGAGCGTGAATGATAGATTCCATATTTCCATCTTTAGGTGAAAAATAGCATTTTCTTTTATAATGTTCTGGTGATAGTGTACTCAGTTGTATTTCATATATTTCTCAATGTATTTCAGAATGTATGTTCATTTTATTGTGAAATGGTTAAGATCTGTTTATTAATGGTTTGGGAGCAAGTTCTGCCAGCTGAGCTGCCTGCCATATTTTCCATAAAGAGCAACCAATGTTTCACATTTTAATACAACTCTGATGCTTTACCTCATAAAAACCTTTTGTAAGTGAACAAAAAAATTCAAACAAATTGTTGGGGTATGAGTTAATTGAATGATGCTGCCAATGTTGATGTTTGTTTGGTGTTAGTTGACAGCTCTTACATGGTAAAATGCATTTTGAAGACCTTAAATGGGGAAGGTTTTTTTAAAAATCCGATTATCAGATCCCGTCAGATATCTAGCATTGAGTCTGTGCTGCTACCACAGAGTTTTCATACAGAAAGATTTTCATTAATACTGAGACACTGTCGCCCTCTGAACTCTGGCACTTGTTTTGGAATGGATACACATCAGCATACATGGTGTTACTTTGCTTTGTGATGTAAAACAGATCTTGAACAGTGAGTGCCTTACAGCATCTCTGATGTCATGTGTTTCCACCTCCCTCACGATCTGTCTAATTTCCTCACAAGAATTGCTTTGGGAGGTTCGAAAAAGATAGACAGATGGAAATTTGACATCTTTGTTATCCACTGGGGTCTTCTCAGTATCTGACTCTTCTGAGGGAGAATGGGGCGAACCATTGGTAAGTCCGTACTTATTCAAATATCAATTCAACATATTTCTTGACTAGCTAGCCTTATGGACATGGTACCCTTGCAAGTGATGGTGTGCTTTACAAATACACATAATGTAACATATCATTCCAATTGGTGATAGATGAACCTAAGGCGATTTGCTGCAATCTTTGATATCATTTGCCCTTCGCAGTTGAAGAAGAGGATTATCTAAGGCACTATAGCCCGATTCGTAAACATTTTCCTCTTATGAGTTATTTGTGGAAAACGTGAGAAATGTGCAAGAACAATCTGGGTAAGTGAGTGTCAGCATATTTTAGGTGATGCCACTCAAGACTGCGAAAAATCACATGATGTGAGGAATTATCCACAGTCAAAAGTGCCTTTTAAATATGGGAATGTAGTTTTTACCAAGTGAGAGTTGGGGGAGTGAACAATGTAAATTGCATGACCACCATTAGAGTTGAAGATTTGTTTCTATATCTGGACATTTGCAATGTACTAACCATACTTATCTGCACTATACTTTTAATTCCAATTTGAAGATATTTAAATAGATCTGGAAGTTTGGGAAAGTACATGCAACAACAATAATCCGAGTGGGCTTTGAGAAAGGTCTCAAGTTCAGCAACATAGACTGTTAATCCTCAATTGACGTGATGTCAGTGCAAGGCCAATTTTGAATTATGATGTGGGTGCAGGCATAATACACAAGTGTTACAACACAGTTCCTCAGGAGCAGTACCCTAAAGAAGCCCACCTTCCAGCATCTCTGACTCTGCGTTTTAGTAAGACAGAGGTTCAGAGTGGCAAGACGAGTGGAGGGAATTAGGGAGGGTTCTGCGCGGAGGGAGATCTGGAATAGAATGAGCGAACAATTAGCCTCACCAGTCTAGTACAAACTACACATACACTATTTGTTGAATTCTTGTAAATACGTAGGAAAGACCAATACCTGTAAACAAAAGAATGAAATGCTTATTCATTAAATGCCAACTATATTGGGAATCCTTAAATATCTTTCTCTGGTTCTTACAGTATTCTCATACACACTTAGGTTCAGTCTTGTTTCCGCATATGTTCTAACAACAGGGTTTTTTCTTTGGGAATACAGTATTTGTATGTTCCACTGAGAATACAGTATTTATATATTCCACTACTCAGGGAATATGATCCAATGAAAAACGAGTATATGAGATTAACTTGTCACCCAAAAGAAACATAGGAAGGTCTCCAAAGTCTTTATAATGTCCAATATCCAACTATAGTACTAAAACATAACATCACAATGTCTGGATAATGGGCAATATCCAACTATAGTACCACAACATATTAGCACCATGTCACACAGGTATCAGTGCACTGACTGTCACGTTACAGGGGGCTATGTCCATATCCAAAGGCTATGCGGCTCAACAACACTGCGAGAACAGGAAGGTTACATCACCGCTCCTGACTCGACAGCGCGACTGTGACACAACGAAGGAAAAAGGCGTCTCCTACCTGTTTCTTTCTCTGCAGCTGAAGAATGCTCACTGTCGTAAAAAAGGGCGTCAACGGGCTCCTTCAACCTGGAAAAACCCGCTACGGCAAACGCAGCTTGCTGACCTTCCCGGCTCGGTCTCTCAATACTCCGCATCCAGCGAAGGGCATGGCTAACTTTTATAGCCGCTGGTCGGTCCCCTTAGCAGCTGCATGTAAGGGCACTCAGGAAAGTATAATGCATTAACTGCATTTGTAACTACATTATGTGGTATGATAAAAGCAATAATCAAAGGAACCAGATAAAAATCATACCAGAATGGGTAGAAAGGCATGTAAGAGCAGTAGAAAAATTGGAAAGTTTTATCAATGTTCTTACTCGAATAACTGTAAATGCACAGACTGAAATGGCACAGTGCAGTGAGAATGTTGCTAAAGGTCTCATACAACTCACTACAGCCCTATGCGCCTTGCAAACTTAACGAACTTAACGAACATGCAGAAGGGAACAAACTCAGACGTCCTATGAAAGTGAAGCGGCATCAAGCTTAAGTACGCTTTCAGTGGCTGGTATATAACTATTGCGCATTAGAAGAGGTAGAAAGTGCAGAGCACCTGAATCTACTCTAGGTGGTTAATCATTTGTCAGGATCTGAGTGTGAACGATAGATTCCATATTTCCATCTTTAGGGAAAAGATAGCATTTTCTTTTATAATGTTCTGGTGATAGTATACTCAGTTGTATTTCATATATTTTTCAATTTATTTCAGAATGTATATTAATTTAATTGTTGAAATTGTTAAGATCTGTTCCTTAATGTTTTGGGAACAGGTTCTGCCAATTGAACTGATTGCCTGCCATATTTTCCATAGAGAGCAACCAATGTTTCAAATTTTGATACAACTCATGCTTTACCTCATAAAAACCTTTTGTAAGTAAACAAAAAATTCAAACAAATAGTTGCGGTATGAGTGAATTGAATAATGCTGGCCCATGTTAATGTTTCTTTGGTGTTAGTTGACAGCTCTTACATTGTAAAATACATTTTCAAGACCTTAAATGGAAAAGGTTATATTTCAAATTTGATTATCAGATCCCGTAGCATATCTAGCATTGAGTGTGTGCTGTTACCACAGAGTTTTCATACAGAAAGACTTTTATTAGAAGTCTGAGGTACTGTTGCCCTCTGAGCTCTGGCACTTATGTTACAATGGATACACATCACCATACATGGTTTTACTTTGCTTTGTGATATAAGACTGATTTTGAACAATGAGTGCCTTGCAGCATCCGTGATGTCATGTGTGTCCACCGCCCTCATGATCTGTCTCATTTCCTCACTAGAATTGCTTTGAGAGGTTGGAAAAAGATAGACAGTTGGAGATTTGATATCATTTTTATCCACTGGGGTCTCTACTGAGGGAGAATGGTGAGATCATTGGTAAGTCTGTACTTATTCAAATATCAATTTAACCTATTTCTTGACTAGCTAACCTTATGGACAGAGTACCCTTGCAGGTGATAGTGTGTTTTACAAATACACACAACGTAACATATCATTCCAATTGGTTACAAATGAACCTAAAGTAATTTTCTGCAATCTTTAATATAATTTGCCCTTCACAGTTAAAGAAGAGGATTATCTAAGGCACTATGGCTCGATTCGTAAACATTTTTCTCTTATAAGTTATGCATGGAAAACGTGACAAATGTGCAAGAAAAATCTGGGTAAGTGAGAGTCCACATGATGTGAGGAATTATCCACAATCAAAAGTGCCTTTTTTAACATGGGAATGTAGTTTTTACCAAATGAGAGTCGGGAAAGTGGACAATGTAAATTGCATGACCACCATTGGAGTTACAACTCTGATGCTTTGCCTCATTTTTTTGTTTGAATTGGTTTATTGAATATAAGTTTCATGAGCAACATCTCAGTACCATTCACAATTATTTTTTCTTCATCTTGCAATATAAACAGTACATAATTATCCAATATCATGCTATACCGTGAGTTACATATGTGGTAAATTCCACTGATTAGCGTAGCATGTGAATATCACACAATGCATACAATTCCAGTATGGATACGATACATGTAAAATAAACTCTAGTGTAGGACATAACAGTAAGTATAGTGCAGTGGAAGAGCATCTAAGTATTGGGTATCAAGCATGTTTCTAGAAGATGTGTTTAACCAGAGAATTCCTAGTGCAATCAGTGTACAGGAGAAAAAGGATTGGATTCAATCCAATTCGTTATTTTTCTAACAATATTAACCATAAGGAATAAAAAGGGAAAGGGGAAAAGGTTCAATCAAGAAAACTTACTGCGTTTCGGCTTCAAGTGTTATAGCAACCTGTTAGAAATGGGATTTCTGGTTGGCTAAGGCTTGCGCCAAAGTCAAGCAGAAACCACCACTCTAGTCAGGGCAAGGGAGTTACACGCCAAAGATAACCCCTGCTCACCCCCTTGGTAGCTTGGCACAAGCAGTCAGGCTTATCCCGGTGGCAATGTGTAAAGCGTTTGCGCAACACACACACAGCAACAACATACTAGGCACACCAAGACTGAACAACCTTATGGGGTCACAGCCCCTACATTTATACACAGAATTCCTTTGTCTAAAGGTGCAGGGCTTGGGGGATACCAGTCAGAACTGGTTTAGGGGAGCTTTGGAGCACTTTGTTTTGCTCAGCTCCTCTCTCCTTTCAGAGTGTAGGCTAGGGACATCAGACGCACCACAGGAGGTGGAGCCAGCATTGTAGAGGGAAGGCACAGCCCTATTCAGGTCCCAGGTGCAACTCCTCCCACCCATCTACATGGAGATCTCTCCATTCAGCCCTGCGCTGACTCACTCTGCCCCTCCTGGAGCCACACACACCTCCCAGCCCCTGTCACTCACAAGCCAGACATGCAATTCACATCAGGCAGGCAGACACAGAGCACACAGAAATGCCAACTTCTAGAAGTGGCATTTCTCTACCAGTCACCATAAATCTGCGCACACCATTGCGCAGCATTTATTCTCACGAATTCAGACATACTAGACTTGACCATGCTGCACCTCTCATAACAGGAATTACCACTGACACACTCATCCTCACTGCATTCCTATGGGAGGGCAGGCCAGCCTCACCACACACGCACACAGCGCGCACGCACTTTACACTGGGCCACAGTGCTAAAGTGCCCAGAGGCCTAAAATCACCAACACTACACATGGAAAAGGCTAAGAGACAGGCAAAAAGTTCAGGGGTGAACCTGCGAAAAGGGCCAGGTCCAACACAACCCCCGACCAGCCAAAACGCAGGGTAGACCAATCACCACCGTAATGGGCTTCCCTGCTTGGGGCGATAGAACACGGACGCGGGCCCGCACTGCAGGGACACCCTCCGGTCCTACGCCACTTGGAACCCATGGAATCCATCTAAGAGAAAAAAAAACTCAGGACCAACTAGGCTACCCCACCGGTACTCCTTAGTTGTCCACGGCCAGGACCAGGCCCTAGGCCACCCAGATGCCACTGGTCCTTGCCAATCCACCGAGTGGGGGGCCGTAACCCCTGGCATACAATAGCCATTCTCCACTCTCCCTCTCAGTGTAGTTCCAACTACCACTGATCCTTCAACCTAGGGTCCGCCTCAGGCTGACCAGAGGTCACGGGTGAAGCATCTCCTCACCCTTCCTCTACTTCTGGGGTACTGCACTCCCCCAGGAGAAGCACCCATCAGAACACAACTCTCCCACCAGTTCCGGACCTCACTCCATCAACTGGTCTACCACCTGGGACACAAATTCACCGACTGCACCCGGGTCAGAGGCGAGGACTCCCTCCCTCTGCACCCCCTTCCAGAGTCCGATACCCTCCCCACTGGAGTGGTACCCCCTAGAAGGCAAACCGGCCAGGACACTGACTACAGCCGCCCTGCTGTCCAGGACAGGCAAACACCTGAACGTGGCTCCCCAACCCAGGGACGATACCCTTTGGTCAGATGCCTGGCGAACCAGGACTTCCTGAGGGTGACACATACCTAGCGTGCCATGCCCCAGCAATCTGGCGCAGAGCTCACGACCTCCTGTCCCTCTGACAGTGCGTGAAGATGCCCCCGCAATCGGGCGCAGAGCTCACGACCTCCTGTCCCTCTGACAGTGCGTGAAGATGCCCCAGCAACCTGGCGCAGAGCTCACGACCTCCTGTCCCTCTGACAGTGCGTGAAGATGCCCCAGGACAAAAGTGGCGTCACCATGGCCAATCCTATGAGGCTCAGCCCTTCTGGCTGGCCCCTGACCCAATGGTTCTTCCAATGGGGACTCTTTCCCCCTCTCACCCCTCACTCTGTACTTCTGCACCCTCCCAACTGGAGCGGGACTGCCAGACACTAGAACTGATAGAGGTCTGACTACAGACACTCCCAGCTCACCTAAAAATGGGAAAAACCACCTCGAAGAACGGTCCAACAGGACAGACTAGGCTCCCTACCTGGTGTTCCCTCATGGAACCAACCAGTACTGGAGACTGAGGTGCGGGCACTTCGGGACACAGCCCAATCTCACTCCTTCTCCTGCAAGACAGGATGTGAGTCCCTACAACCTCCTCACTATAAGGTCACCTAGCTGGGCTACTCTGAACCATCTCCGCCGCAAGGGTTGGAGATACCTGCACCATTCTTCTAGGGTCACTCCCAATGCAAGCTCCCTAGAATCAAAGAACTCACACACTAACACCATTTACCGTGCTAACCAATCACCCAAACGTCCAGTGCATCACAACATTCATCCACACTCCCCCCACAAGACTGGTGAGACAGCATCTTACTGCCCCTGAAACACAACCTGTCCCCCTCTTAACCGGGAACTAGGTACCATACTATGGGAACTGGGAATGGGACTTCCTGCACTGGGCTACATATTGCTGCCACCACTGGATCCCATCCTTACTGGGAATTCCAGAAAACTAAAACTGCACTTAGGGGATAATCTACCCTCCAGAGCTAGTTACTCCGTGCCAATTAAGTCACCACTGTAGGCCAACCCTAGAAATAGCAGACAGCACAGGGGCAGTAACAACTCCTTCAGCTTCAGGCCAACCCAAGGACTAGCAGACAGTACAGGGGCAGTAACAACTCCTTTAGCTTGCGCTGCAGGCCAACCCCATAAATAGCAGTCTGCACAAGGGCAGTACAAAACTCCTTCCACTTCAGGCCAACCCCATAAATAGCAGTCTGCACAAGGGCAGTACAAAACTCCTTCAGCTTCTCTGGTTTCTGTCCTTGGCAGGACACCCAACTCATAGTGCAACAATAAAACACATTTCAAAAAGAAATGACACTTAAAACAAACTCAGAAACAATAATCCCTTTCCATGTGACTATCTAAAATGCAGAGTTTTGTAATGCAGCCAGTTGTCGCTGTGGTACTGCGCAAACGCAAGTCCTAATACCACCGCTGATCACCAATGTTAGAAATGGGATTTCTGGTTGGCTAAGGCTTGCGCCAAAGCCACGCAGAAACCACCACTCTAGTCAGGGCAAGGGAGTTACACGCCAAAGATAACCCCTGCTCACCCCCTTGGTAGCTTGGCACAAGCAGTCAGGCTTATCCCGGTGGCAATGTGTAAAGCGTTTGCGCAACACACACACAGCAACAACATACTAGGCACACCAAGACTGAACAACCTTATGGGGTCACAGCCCCTACACTTATACACAGAATTCCTTTGTCTAAAGGTGCAGGGCTTGGGGGATACCAGTCAGAACTGGTTTAGGGGAGCTTTGGAGCACTTTGTTTTGCTCAGCTCCTCTCTCCTTTCAGAGTGTAGGCTAGGGACATCAGACGCACCACAGGAGGTGGAGCCAGCATTGTAGAGGGAAGGCACAGCCCTATTCAGGTCCCAGGTGCAACTCCTCCCACCCATCTACATGGAGATCTCTCCATTCAGCCCTGCGCTGACTCACCCTGCCCCTCCTGGAGCCACACACACCTCCCAGCCCCTGTCACTCACAAGCCAGACATGCAATTCACATCAGGCAGGCAGACACAGAGCACACAGAAATGCCAACTTCTAGAAGTGGCATTTCTCTACCAGTCACCATAAATCTGCGCACACCATTGCGCAGCATTTATTCTCACGAATTCAGACATACTAGACTTGACCATGCTGCACCTCTCATAACAGGAATTACCACTGACACACTCATCCTCACTGCATTCCTATGGGAGGGCAGGCCAGCCTCACCACACACGCACACAGCGCGCACGCACTTTACACTGGGCCACAGTGCTAAAGTGCCCAGAGGCCTAAAATCACCAACACTACACAGGGAAAAGGCTACGAGACAGGCAAAAAGTTCAGGGGTGAACCTGCCAAAAGGGCCAGGTCCAACACAACCCATGCATCATCCCAGATGTCACGTTCCATTTGGTATGGTGATTGTGAGCGAGTCATAAACAGGGGGGGAGGGGGGAGAGGAAGAGGAAGTCTAGCAGAAGGGAAATAAATATCCGGGACGCTTCATCAGCATGGAAATGAGAGGTGAAGCAGGGGAGGGATCGCCTAAATCGTTCCATTTCTTATTGCAACAGGTTGTCAATCCCATCAATGGGTACCAGTATTTTGTCCTCCTCACTGTGTGTATGCAAGGCTAGGAGATTGGCGTCCCAGGACCCAGTAATAGGATATTTACGTAGTCCTCTCTATGAAGGGCTACACTTTTGGCTTGCACCCAGTTGTTCATGGAATGCAGCCATGCAGTGTACGTCGGGGGAGTAGGAAATTGCCACCTCCTTGTGATAAGGCAACTATAAATCCCAAGTCCAGGAAACGAGAGGTCACTTTGTGTCTTTTGTACCTGGGATAAAGGCCCAGAGACATATCTCCCAATGATGCAGATCTGGGCGCTCTGTACAGGTGGGTAATGCCATTGTGACAGCATACCAATAGCTGTGTAGAGATGGGCAGGCCCACAACATATGTAGTAGGTCTGCATCAGTAGATGGGCGTCTGGGGCATGCAGCATTTGTAGTGTAATAATATCCATTAATATTGGCAGGGGTAAAGTAGGCCCTGTGTGGTATGTAGTATTGTATAAGTTTCAAGTGGGTGTTTCGTGGAACATGACTAGGACTCTCCAGTATTGTACTCCATTCCGATCAGTGCAAGGTCGGGTCAAGTCTGTCTCCCATCGACGACGCAGGGTGAGAAGTTGTGGGGTGGTATGGTAGTGCAGAGAATCGGTAAACCAGCACTTGAGGTGTCTGCCCCCACCCATTTCCTGTAAGTACTGGATTGTGAGGTGTGTCGGAGGTTCGGATCCCTTGTCACCCCAGTATTTCCGTAGTATGCCTAGTAATAATTGGTGAAGTAAAAACTATCCTGGAGGTAAACCATCTTCCTCCATTAGAGTGTCATATGATGCTAACACCCCCTCTCTATATAAGTCACCCAGAATGCTTATACCCGCCGTATAACTCCAGTTCCGCCAACGTCATCGGGCACGTCCCGGTGCGTATGGGAGAATCTGCTTGGTGATGAGTACGCATCTGCGATAGCATCTGTGTGCTACTCCCAGTAGCAACGGGTCGGGTGTACTTAACTTCGTGCACGGGTGAAATAAATGTGCTATTTCTTCTGAGGACCGTCCCAGTGTGGTTGTAGCCTTGTCTGAAAAATGTAACCCCCCCTAGCCATTGTGCAATCCATTGGATTTGGGCAGCCAGATAATAGTGTTCAAAGTGAGGGGCCGCTAGACTGCCCGTGTTGGTGGGGGTGCAGAGTTTCGCCAAGGCAACTCTACTTCTTGATCTATTCCAGATGAAGTCTCTGGTATCCAAAAAACGTAGCTGGGATGTATATGGGTAAATTGGTGAAGAAGTAAAATAAACGGGCAGTACCACCATTTTTTGTAGAGCCACTCTACCCATAACTGCTAAAGGTAATGTGCACCAGAACGTCATCTGCACATGAAACGCAGTGACTGCTCGCTGGACGTTGCCCTCGAACAGATCAGTCATGTTGTGATACATTTGTATGGCCAGATATTTGAATGTGCAGTGTTGCCAAGTCAGTTTTGTCTCCCCTATCCTCAGCTCGGGATTGACCTTTATCGGGTGGAATGGGAACACACAAGAGTTGGTCCAACTAACCCTCAGTCCCGACATGTCTGCGCAGTGTTTCAGGATAACGCTTATTGCATTAGGGACATCGTGTATGTCTCTCAAGCACAACAACATGTTGTCACCGTACAGGGAGACGACATGTAGTCCATCGCCTAAAGTAATACCCCACTGTGCTCCCTATTTTCGAAGTGCTAGGGCCAGGGGTTCGATGGCTAACGAGAATAAGAGGGGTGACAGAGGGCAGCCTTGGCGCGTGTATAGGGATATCTGTCGATAATAGGGGACCTGTATTAACTCTAATGAATGAGTTGGCATACAGTAATTTCACCATTCGCAAGAATCGGGTACCAATTCCATATCGGGTGAGTGCTGCAAACAGATAGTTCCATTCTAGCAAGTCGAATGCTTTCTCGAGATCGAATACTAAACAACCAGCTCGGGGCCATTCAGTAGAGGTATATTTAAGGACTCTAAAAAAAGTCCCAAATTTAAGGAGGTGTTCCGTGTGGGGACGAACCCGTTTTGGTCTGGGTGCACCAAAGTTTGTACCAATTGATCTAAGTGATCCGCAACAATTTTAGTTAATATTTTGTAATCCGTCTTTAAAAGGACCAGTGAGCTGTACGAGCCGGGGAGTTTAGGGTTTTTATGGGGTTTGGGCAGGGAGATAACCGTCGCCGTCCTCTGGGAATAAGGGAGTATCCCCAAAGACAAGGCTTTCTCGTATATCTCCAGCAAGCGTGGGGCAAGTTGAAATGTGTATTTTTTGTAGAATTCAGAGGGTAGTCCATCCGGAACCAGCGTCCTGCCACTGGCCAGTGCACTAAAAGCGTTACAAACGTCAGTCGCAGCAAGTGGCTCATCCAGTTCCAGCCGAGTGGCTAATTGGAATAGTGGGTATGGTAAGTTGGACAGAAACACCCTGTACTTGTCAGGATCTAAGTCTGTGTGTGATTGATAAGTGCCAGTGTAGTGGCGGGTGAGCTCGTCATGAATGGCAGTTTGTGTATAAAGCATGGGACCAGCCTCTGAGCGCAGCGCCATGATAGGTACATGGGGATGATCTTGCCAGATCAGCCATGCTAGTAATCGCCCAGATTTGTCTGCCTTGTCGTGTGTGCGCCCTGAGTGCGCCGCGTGATTAAGACAGTGTAAGCTTTCTATTAATGATGAGTGTTCACGTCTCGCGTTGGCCAAGGCGGCGGAGTTGTCCAGTCCCTCAGCCGCTTGAGTCTCCAAACCCAATAGTCTGTGTTCTAAGTTAGTGATATCTCAAGAGAGTCTGCGTCTCATAAACTCTGTGTTCCCAGACAGTGGCCCCTTAATGTCACCTTGAAGTCGTCCCACTCAATCAGACCATTTGAAGCCGTACCCACATTGTGTTGGAAATAGTCGTCTATCATAAAACCCAGTGATTCAACAAAAAAGGTGGGTCCTCCAGAAGCGTTGGTTGAAAACGCCACGTGGGAATAGGAGAGACAATGGTTTCCCATTGTAACAAAAATTTGGGGATTATGATCAGAGTGTGTGCGACCTAAGTAGTCTATTGTCATGATGGATGGGAGCAGTGACTGGGTAGCCACCAACCTGTCTATGCGTACGTGTAATCGATGAAGGGTTGAATAAAAGGAGTAGACTCTTGTAGTCAGGTTATGCTTGTGCCATGTATCCTCCAGATGCCACTGTTGCAGCCAGTTAGATAATGTACGAGCATTGACGGTGGCAAGTGTACGTGCCAACGGAGGGAAGGAGCAATTAAGAGTGGTATCTAATACACTATTAAAGTCCACCCGAGCAGCCACGGTATCCCGTCCCATTGTGAAAGGATGTGTGACAGTGTGTGTAGATAGGGGGCTTGATTTGTATTTGGTGTGTAGAGTGATCCCAGTATTATAGGGTGTCCATCTAGCCGTCCCTTCACCAATACACCAAATCGTCTAGGGCAAATGGAGTACCGGGCCTATTCCACAGAAGGGCTCTGCGGTCGTAACTAGAGGATCCAGTGGCATGCACAGGATCCCTCCATCTTCTCTGCAGTGTAGTGTTTTCTATATGCATCAGGTGCGTTTCCTGCAGCAATGCAATGTTTACTGAGTGGCGTTTTAGATAAGCATACACGGCATAACGCCGCGATGGAGTATACATGCAACAAACATTCCATGTTATTATGTTATAGCGAGCCATAAGTGTTGAATGAGGTGTTCCAACCCAACACCCCCCCAGTCTCATTGGCTCCTATATGAGGGAGAAGGGTCTGGAGCAGCAGGCAACCGTGATGGGGAGAATGAGAGGGGGTCAGTAAAGAACATGAGGCGCACCAAATCATATAACAAGCTTAAAACGTAAAACTATGCTGTATCAATAGAGCAGTAATACAACAGGTGCCCACACAAACATAAAACTATGTCTCTCAGTTGAGGTTTGTTAGATAGATATCTAATGGGGGAGGGCGAGTGGTTCAATAGGCGTTTGCCCTGCTTAAGTGGAAAATTATGGCCGGGGACCTGCATAATCAAAAAAACATATTGTGCTGATAATGACCTATGTGCACACAACCAACAGTTAGTGTAGAACAAAGCTGTCTATGTACATCACAAACCAGAGAGGTTTGACAAACCTGACCTGATATAGGGAACTTAGGTCACAGCTATTGTAGGAAATAAAAAGGTTAATATTGCAGTGCAAGATAGAGAGACTTATCTGGCATTAGATAATATCGGGTGACATTTGGGGAGTTATCTCTGAAGGAGTAGGTGAGTAAGGACGGGAGGGGCAGGTGGTCGATGAGGCGTCATTGCTGAGTGAGCGTATGGAGGCTGCATCCAGCACAGAATTTCTGTCTTGTTTTCCCAGCGCTACCACAGATTGTAACACTTGTTTGCGTTTCTCGATAATTTGCTCCAGATTAGGTACAGCGTGTAAGGATGGGTGCATCTGCTTAGAGCGCCTGTACCGGCGACGTCCTTCTACTCTACCCCGGGTTGTGGGGCCTGCATGCTGTGGTCTGCTGGTTGGTGAGTGTCCTTCAGATTCCCCTGGTGAGGTCGCCTCTCTGCCTGACAACACGCACCACATGTGCACGCTGACCACCACGCTGTGCAGAGAGAGACCGCGTGAGGGCCAGTAATCTCTCTACTGGTCGTGTCACGTGGAAGTCTACTTGTTGTGAGCAACTACCATATACTTTAAGGTAGAGCCACCTCACAGCAGTATTTACACCTTCTCTGTCTGGACCCCGGTCAATTGTTTTTTACTGTGCAGTCCTGATGTGATGAGCACCGTCCGCATCCCAGCCAGTCCCAGGCAGCTTCAGGGGTGTCAAAGAAGTGAGACTTCCCCTCTACCATAATGCGTAAGCGTGCTGGAAATATAAGTCCTTATTTGATATCAAACTTGCGCAGACGGCGTTTAATCGCCAGGAATGAGCTACAGTGACGCTGCACCTCCACTGTGTAATCCAGGAAGAACATTATGGATGCATCCCCTATTTTGATCTCATTTACTTGTCGGGTTTCTTTCAAGATTGTGTCTCTGTCTTTGTAATGCAACACACGAAACAAGAATGGTCTGGGGTTGCCCCTGGTATGGGACGACGAGCGGGTACCCGATGTGCTTGTTCCACTGTGAAGTACTTCGAAAGAGTATCCTGAGGTAACAATTGCTTCATCCAGCACTCCACGTGTGCAACAGCATCTGCCCCTTCTGTTCCCTCCGGTAGGCCCACCACACACACATTATTGCAGCACGACCGCCCTTCTGCGTCCTCAACTTTACGTTCCAGTATTTTATTTCTAGCCATCAGTGAACGCAGAGAGATGTCCATTTCCTTTGTTTTAGGTCGTATTTCTGCAATGGACTGTTCGGCTTGATGGACTGTCTCAGCCAGCTTACGGTGGTCAGCATGAAGCCATGTCAGATCCGATGTCACAGCGTAAATTTTGGTCTCGAGTGAGATTCTCATGGATTCCAGTGTGCTCCTAGCTTCTCAACCGAATCCAGTTTGTCACCAAAAGAGGACAGGGGGGCCCTAGATCCGCCCGTGTCTATATCATCTGGTGGTGGGTCCTGTCCGAATGGAGGATGAGCAGATGTACCCTGTGACATCGCGCGCTGATGGCCGATTTCTTCCACTACCTTCCTTAACAGGTCACGTAGCAGCAGATGGGCTGCGGGGGTCAGGCACAGTGGTTAGAATTAATTTGATGCGGACGGTGCTCATCACATCAGGACTGCACAGTAAAAAACAATTGACCGGGGTCCAGACAGAGAAGGTGTAAATACTGCTGTGAGGTGGCTCTACCTTAAAGTATATGGTAGTTGCTCACAACAAGTAGACTTCCACGTGACACGACCAGTAGAGAGATTACTGGCCCTCACGCGGTCTCTCTCTGCACAGCGTGGTGGTCAGCGTGCACATGTGGTGCGTGTTGTCAGGCAGAGAGGCGACCTCACCAGGGGAATAGTGCAAATGGCGGAGGCAGCGGCCAGCACCTACAGGCTTATTAGTAGTGTCAATCCGTGCCTTAATACTCAGTAAGGGCCGCAACCACAGTGAATCCAGTTATTAATAGACGTCTGCACCATCAATATGGGAGGGAAGGGGCACAGCAGTATCAGTTAACTTGTTTTCGATGTGTCATCACAGTCTTAAGTAAGTGTTTCAGCTCCTTCCGGGCACCGCAAGTGCCTCTGCAGCACGGGAGGCAGGAATCAGTGGCATCGTCTGTGCGACGAGCGCAGAGGCCTAAAAATGGGCCTGTCCGCTGTCACCAGTGTCAAACCCGACAGGGCGCTCCTCTTCACACTGCCGGCACATCGTAACGGCCGCACAGGCAAAACAGGCGTTGCCAGCAGAGACTTCCCACGCCCAGTACCGCACTAGGGCAGGCTTGTTGGTGCCTCCTGCAAGATGGCACCTTACAGCAGAGTCAGGCCGACGGCTCCTGATTCCTCCCTCAAGTTCATTTTCATAGCACCGCAGTGTCCCACTGCCGGACCCTCAGCTCTGCCCGCAGCACAACGGTAGTCGCCTCAGCTGGATTTGTTGTTCGCCATCTCCTGTGGGGACCAGACGCCTCCTCCCACTCGCTCATGGGTGCTTCGTGGTAGCGATGCTAGCGACCGGACGGCGAGTCTAGGTCACCACCACCGACGGTGTTCGCAGCTCTGCTTCTATGACGTGTACATCACCAGCAATACTCTTGAGGTATTCAGCTGTATACCAGGTCTCATGGGGGACCTAGTTCCCGTTCTGTACTGCGGGCCCCCTGCAGGATAATTGCAAGAAAGTGGAGAGATCGGCAGAGCTTGCTCAGATCGCGTCTGCCATGCTGCTCGTCTTAGCCACGCCCCTCTGATGCTTTACCTCATAAAAAACCTTTTGTAAGTAAACTAAAAATTAAAACAAATTGTTGCGGTATGAGTGAATTGTTTAATGCTGGCAAATGTTACTGTTTGTTTGGTGTTAGCTGACAGCTCTTACATGGTAAAATACATTTTCAAGACCTTGAATGGGAAAGGTTTTCTTTCAAATATGAATATCAGATCCTGTAAGATATCTAGGATTGAGTGTGTGCTTCTACCACAGAGTTTTCAAGCAAAAAGATTTTTATTAGATCTCTGAGATACTGTCGCCATCTGAACTCTGGCACTTATGTTGCAATGGGTACATGTCAAAATACATGGTGTTACTCTGCTTCGTGATGTAAAACTGATCTTGAACAGTGAGTGCCTTACAGCATCTGTGATGCCATGCGTGTCCACCGCCCTCATGATCTGTCTCATTTCCTCACTAGAGTTGCTTTGAGAGGATGGAAAAAGATAGACCGTTGGAGGTTTTCCATCTTTGTCATCCACTGGGGTCTTCTCAGGATCTAACTCTTCTGAGGGAGAATGGCTGGATCATTGGTAAGTCCGTACGTTATTCAAATATTAATTTCACATATTTCTTGACTAGTTAACCTTATGGACAGGGTACCCTTGCAGGTGATAGTGCGTTTTACAAATACACATACCATAAGATATCATTCCAAATGGTTACAGACGAACCTAAGGCGATTTTCTACAATCTTTATTATCATTTGCCCTTCACAGTTAAAGAAGAGGATTATCTACGGCACCATGGCCCAATTCGTAAACATTTTCCTCTTATAAGTTATGTGTGGAAAATGTGAGAAATGTGCAAGAAAAATCTGGGTAAGTGAGAGTCAGTATATTTTAGGTGATGCCACCCAAGACTGAAAAAAAAAACGCATGATGTGAGGAATTATCCATAATCAAAAGTGCCTTTTAAACATGGAAATGTGGTATTTACCAAGTGAGAGACGGGGGAGTGGACAATGTAAATTGAATGACTACCATTAGAGTTGAAGATTTGTCACTATTTCCGGACATTTGCGATGTATTAACCATACTTATCTGCACTCTACTTTTAATTCCAATTTGAAAATGTTTAAATAGATCTGTAAATTTGGGAAAGTACATGCAATAACAATTAACCCAGTGGGCCTAGAGAGAGGTCTCAAGTTCAGCAACATAGACTGTTCTTGTGCAGTTGACTTGATGTCAGTGCTAGGCCAATGTTTAATCATGATGTGGGTGCAGGCATAATGCAAAGGCATTTAATTTATTATAGGGCGCAATCTAACAGTACAACATCAGCAAGTGTCTGCGATGCAAACACTTGGAGATCAGATTGATGTTTTGGTAACACTTTTTCAGAAAGATTTCAAACAGTGACTGAAAGAAAAGTATAATGCTGTAACTGAATTTGTAACTACATTACGTTGTATGATAAAAGCAATAATCAAAGGAACCAGAAAGAAATCATACCAGAATGGTTAGCTAGGCATGTAAGAGCAGTAGCAAATTGGACAATTTAACCTATTTTCTTACTCAAATATCTGTACATATACAGACTGAAACGGCACAGTGCAGTGAGAATATTGCTCAAGGTCTCATACAACTCATTACAGCCCTATGCGCTTTGCAACCTTAACAAGCATGCACAAAGGAACAAACTCAGCCGTCATATGAAAGTAAGGCGGCATCAAGTTTAAGTACTTCTTTAGTGCCTGGTATATAACCATTGTGCATTAGATGAGGTAGAAAGAGAAATTTGCCAGGATCTTAGCGTGAATGATAGATTCCATATTTCCATCTTTAGGGAAAAGATTGCATTTTCTTTTATAATGTTCTGGTGATAGTATACTCAGATGTATTTCATTTATTTTTCAATGTATTTCAGAATGTTTGTTAATTTTATTGTGAAATGGTTAAGATCTGTTTATTAATGTTTTGGGAGGAAGTTCTCCTACCAATTGGACTCATTGCTTGCCATATTTTCCATAAAGAGCAAACAATGTTTCACGTTTTAATACAACTCTGATGCTTTTATCTCATAAAAAACCTTTTGTAAGTAAAACAAAATTCAAACAAATTGTTGGGGTATGAGTTAATTGAATAATGCTGGCCCATGTTAATGTTTGTTTGATGCTGGTTGACAGCTCTTATACTGTAAAATACATTTTCAAGACCTTGAATGGGAAAGGATTTATTTCAAATATGATTATCAGATCCTGTAAGATATCTAGAATTGAGTGTGTGCTGCTACCACAGAGTTTTCATACAGAAACTCTTAGTAGAACTCTGAGATACTGTCGCCCTCTGAACACTGGCACTTGTGTTGCAATGGATACACATCACCATACATGATGTTACTGTGCTTTGTGATGTAAAACTGATCTTGAACAATGAGTGCCTTACAGCATCTGTGATGTCATGCGTGTCCACCACCCTCATGATCTGGTCTTTTCCTTACTAGAATTGCTTTGTGTGGTTGGAAAAAGATAGAAATTTGGAGATTTGACATCTTTGGTATCCACTGGGGTCTCTTCTGAGGGAGAATGGCGGGATCATTGGTAAGTCCGTACTTATTCAAACATCAATTTAACATATTTCTTGACTAGCTAATCTTATGGACAGTGTCGGGCTTCTCCATTAGTGCTGCCCGTGGCCGCGCTCGTAGCCCCGCCAGCGGTCGTCGCGGACTGCCCCGCCCGCCTGATTTCTTAGAATTCAAGGACCTTAACATCTCTCAGGACTGTCGTGAGATCTTGGCCAAATCTCGTGCCCAGAGTACAATCAAGACTTATCGTTTAAAATGGAAGCGATTTTGTTACTGGTGCGAGGCGAATAATATCCATCCAGTTCAAGCTCCTGCAGAACAAATTCTTCCCTACTTGCTATCCCTGGCCAAATCTGGGCTTACCTTTTCATCGGTTAAGGTTCATCTTGCTGCTCTCTCCAGATTCAGAAAGTGCACCAAACTGCCTTCTCTCTGTTCATCTTCACTTGTCAAACAATTTATGAAAGGACTTTTCCGAGCTTTTCCTCCAGTGCGGGCACCCCCTCCAGACTGGGAACTCAATACCGTGCTGGCGCAATTAATGAGACGACCATTTGAAAATATCCACAAAGCTGAGCTCAAATTCCTCACGTGGAAGGTTGCCATTCTCTTGGCTCTTACTTCTGCACGAAGGGTTAGTGAAATTCAAGCTTTCACTATCACAGAACCCTTTTTACGCTTCACTAAGGACTACGTAACTCTTTGAACAAATCCTAGTTTCATCCCTAATGTACCGTCTCAATTTCACTTGAATGAACCGGTAAAGTTAAGAACTTTCTTTCCGGATCCATCCACTCCAGCTGAGAGAGCTTTGCACTCTCTTGATGTTAGCGTTGTTTAAAATTCTACTTACAGAAGACTAAAGACATCAGGCGATCCAACCAATTGTTCGTGGCCTATGGCCAAGCGACACTTGGGACTGCAGTAACGAAGGCAACAATAGCCAGATGGCTAGCTTCTACGATTCATTTCTGCCATGACAAAGCCAACAAACCTTTGCAGAGAAAGGTCAAAGCTCATTCTACTAGGACTGTGGCAGCTTCTACAGCATTGTTTGCTGGAGTGACTCTGGAGAACATCTGTCGTGCTGCGACATGGAAAAATGTCCACACGTTCACGAAGCATTACTGTCTGCAATCTGCACAACAAGATGATGCAGCGGTTGGACAAGCGGTCCTACGCCATCTCTTTCATTAAGGTCAGATTCAGGTATTTTCTCTTTTATATGCTACCATGTTTCATGTAACATGCTTCTTTATATGTTTAATAGCTGGATATATAGATATATTTCTATGTTAATATTCTTGCTTTATTTCGGTAACGTTTCTTAATATGCATTTTAATTCCTTAAAGTGTTGCGTATGTTACAAATTTCTCAACCATTATGGATGCATTTTGGGAGTTTCTGAACACCTGTCTCCCACCATCCGCAAACGACAATACTTTTGGCTTACTGCTTGCTACTCTGATTCAGGCATGTGAGTCTATGAAAGATACCCCAATACTGGATAAGAAAACAAGTTACTTACCTGTAACTACAGTTATCCAGTATTGGTATCTTTCATAGATTCACATGCACCCACCCTCCTCCCCGGCGAGTCAGTTCTCTATAATCTGGGATACTTACTTCCCACTTGTGCTAGGAAAATCTGAGGAGAGCTGCCTCTGCTGGGAAGGTTCTAGAGGGTGCTGGTAGCTGATTGGTTGGAACCAACTTTTGGTTCTTTTTACTATAATGATGTAGATAGGCTACTAAGATTTAGGCCTTAGGCTTTTTTCTTTTAGCCTACTACTGTTATTTGCTTTTGGCACTACTTTTGTATTTACCGTGGGACTCCCGCCTCGGCGACGGGGAATGATTCAGGCATGTGAATCTATGAAAGATACCAATACTGGATAACTGTAGTTACAGGTAAGTCACTTGTTTTCTTACTGCCCATCCTGTCTGTAAACTGATAAAATTGGAATTAGATAAGGATGAAAGGATGGGTAGAATAGACTGATGTTCCCTTATTTGACCTTTAAGGGGAACTATATGTCGGTGGTTTTTGTTCAAAAATCTCAGGTGACAACACCATTATTGTTTATGTTATTCTCAAGCTATATACAGTTTTACAGAGGCATCACTAGTCTCTTATTAGTTAGTCTGTGTAATTGAGCTGACAGCCCTTATTAGAGCTGGTGAATAGGTTTTTCCCCTGAATATGATGTTACATAGTCCAGATCGTGAAAAGTAGAATGCACAGGGTTCACAATGTTAGGAAAGATGCCCGTGTGATCCTCAGAAAACATTTTGAAGGAAAGTATTGCTTTATAGGAGTTTGTTTGCCACAACAAGTTCTGCTGGAACAGCGAGCATCTCTGCCGTGAGGGGAACGGCCATCACGTCCATCACCTACTTGCCGTGAGGGAACGGCACTACATCTCCCAGCATCCCGCCTGCCGTGATGCTGCATCACGCGCCCGGAGGCGCGATAAGTGCTCAGCTGGCCACCCGCAGCGCGGGACGCGCCTAATCAGCGAGCCTCTCTGCCGTGAGGGGAACAGCCATCATCCTCCACATAGTCCTGCCGTGAGGGGAACGGCAACAGCAGGCTCCGCTGCCGTGAGGGGAACGGCCATCACGTCCATCACCTACTTGCCGTGAGGGGAACGGCACTACATCTCCCAGCATCCCGCCTGCCATGACGCTGCGTCACGCGCCCGGAGGCGCGATAAGTGCTCAGCAGGCCTCCCGCAGCGCCCGTCAGCGGCAGGAAGAGGCGGGGCGGGGTCAGGTATCTTGGTCCTTGGATCCCGGACACAGGATATCTGCTTGTCTACCCTACTGGTCTGTTCCCGTACAAGTAAGCACGTTTCTATTATATAAATAATCAAATTGGTATGGCGGCTAACTTGAAATCACTGGGGGGGAAGGTGGCCACGCCAAAATCTATGTCCAATTCTACACTTGACTGCTTCCTACTGCGAGCTGCTAAGGCCATTGACAAAGAGATTGAAGTTGCCGAACGGCGGCTATCAGTGGGAGGAGGCTCGGCAGGCCCCACCATCGACACACTGGCTGTGGCGGACGACCAGGCAGCACAAATGATTAATACTGGCCAAAATAATTTAGCACCCATGAATAGTTCTGTGGCTCCTTCACCTGCTCAACAGCCCTGTCTAACACCTTTATTTTCACCGGTGCGTGATATGGTTGGGAAAAGGAGGAAAAAAGTAAAACATATGGAGCCTGTTAGGTGCACACGGACCAGATCAAGGAAAAAACTCTAGGATACAAGCCCAGAAGCCCCGGCAGAACCTTCACAAGGATCAGTAAATATGAATGGCTCCAATTTGTTTTTTCCAACCCAAATTGAGGTTATCCCCCAGCAATTGACTGTGGCGTTAACGTCCCTTCTTGAAGAGACAATTACTAAGAACTTTCTTCCAATCTTAGCCAGACTTGACAAACTGGAGTCTATTGTGGCAATAATGCACTCAACGGTTAGGGACTTAATCTCGGGCTGGGGCAAAACCCAAATCGTTGGATGGGGGCTCTGATCAAAGTGGGATCCTAAAGCAAGATGAGAGGTCATTTGCCACACGTAATGACGAATTACCCTGCCCTGTGAGTTATGGCGCCACTAGAAATCTTGCTAGCGTAGTTGCACAGAAGCATCAAGGGCCTGCGTGCACTAGACATCTGGCAAATACAGGTATGCCCCTGAGCAAAATTAGGTCAGGCCCACCTTCCGTAGCCACTACTGGGAATAATGTATGCATAAACCAACAAACATCCCCACCACTGCCCCATAAAAATGGTCCATCTAATCGAGATGACAAGGTGACCTTACATCTTCCACCAGAGTGCTGTCCCTATGTAGCCATTCTCACCAATGTTCCCACCCTGCAGGAAAACCAAACTGAATTACAGTCCCAGTTAAAGAATAAAGCCTGTCATTGGCTTTCACAGAAGACACATTTTTTAAATTCAGACTTTCATGATATTCTATTTGTGAGACGAGTTAGCTGGGTTGGCCCGTTATGCAAGTCCCATCCTGGTGATTGCATTGTTATAAACTGCAGATCCCCAAATATTACTAGTCGGCTGCTGGGCTGGGGGACTTACTCAATAAATCAGAGGCTGGGCAAAGCGATCGCCATCTTACCACTTGGGTTTTTCTACAGGCATTTTGAAAACAGAGGGAGAAACACTCAGGCCACCAAACTGGCTAGTATAACGCCCCCTATACATCTGGAGGCCCCCCCTCTGGAATTGAGAAATAGGTATCTTCCCCTGAGCGGTCTAGACTCCCAGGACTGACTATCCAGAGTATCTTTATCATTATTAGCATGCCCTGAAGATACATTTGTTATGCAGCCTGATGCCATACCTAAGCCATACACTAGCAGTGATCCTGTTTTTAGTGATCCAGCAATCAATAGTATGCTTCTTCTTTCCCAACATGAGCCTGAGGGAGACACTAACTCCATAGGACATTTACAGGAATCCCTACTTGATCTCCAAGATTTGAAAATTCTATCCTGGAACGTAGCTGGTATAAAGTCCAAGATAATTGACCCCGACACAAGGTGAATTGGACCTTTGCTGCTGGCCCCAACTGCACCTCGCACTTTAGCCCTAGCCCCTGGAGGGGATTGAAATACCTCGCGCCGGTCCCGCAGCGCGGGAGACCGACACAAGGTGAATTGGACCTTTGCTGCTGGCCCCTGGCCCCAACTGCACCTCGCACTTTAGCCCTAGCCCCTGGAGGGGATTGAAATACCTTGCGCCGGTCACGCAGCGCGGGAGACCGACACAAGGTGAATTGGACCTTTGCTGCTGGCCCCTGGCCCCAACTGCACCTCGCACTTTAGCCCTAGCCCCTGGAGGGGATTGAAATACCTCGCGCCGGTCACGCAGCGCGGGACACGCGCGGGGCGTGCCCGGGCTTGGCCCGGGCGAAGACCGGCCCGTCTTAGCCCGTCTTAGCCCGTCATAGACCGGTAGAGGCCGGGCAGGGCAATGCCTTTTGATTTTGCTCTGAAGGTACTGTGACTTTGACTTAGAATTCATTGACTGAGAAGGAGCACGTTAAAAGAACTAGAATTCTCGTATATGACTTTGCCATCTTATTAGTGGCTGCTACCATAATAATTTATTTTAGTAACTTTGGAAATAACTCAGTTTCTCTTTTATTTTTATTTTAAAGACGTTTGGGGCAGTCAGACTGTAGTTAGTTTGTAGCATTTTTGCTTAAAAAAGTAAATATGGGGAAAAGAAAAGCGACAAGCGCCCAAGTAAAAGGCACTGAAAAATCAGGGGCACGTTCACGTCAGTCCCTGCTTAGTTATTTAATGGGCGCTGTAGGCGTAATAGAGCAACAAATTATTACAGTGGAAGAGGCATTAAAACCTGGAACTACTGGCCTAGAGGGGGAATCGCAACAGGTTATATTTATACAAGAGGGGCATACTTCATATGAAGAAGTTGTTAGGCCCATGTCAAATATAAATGGCTGTGTTATGAACCCCACGGATAATATATCAGGAAGCGAGCCCGATTATGATACACAACCACCTACTAAACGTGCAAGAAACCCTGACATTGCTCCCACTAGAGTAGGAGAAATTGTTACAAAAATAAGAGGGGCTCCCCCCTTAACTAGCAAAAAGGTTAGTAAAAGGGGTAAATCTAAGGTGATACATAAACCAGACAAATCCATAGCTAGTATTAGTATTAATACCTGCATTCAGAATGAGTTGGAAAATTTAAAGAAGAGGGTGGAGGCTTTAGACACCTTCCTAAGGGATAGTTTAGATGGGCTATCGCGTAAAGTTACCACGATAGAGGAAGTGTTACTTAAATGTTTGGATAAAGTACAGTCCTCCGATCAGCCCCCCATGCATGAGCCACAAACTGCCTATGTGAGTAATCAGACTAACAAATTTAACTCTGTGAGGAGTCGTAACGATCATCATGCCCCTGTATTTAATGAGAGAACTCAGCAAGTACTATATGATTCAGCCAAAGATGGCCCTTTTGTTAATCGAGAGATTTACCCCCCTGATATCCCCCTGATTTCAAGTACGAATAAGTATCCCCCCTCTATAAGTGGACAAAATAATACTTCCAGGTTCCAGAATGGAAATGTAACAGAGAGACCTATAATTAGTCTGGATTTACCACCAGCGGCTACACCGTACGTAGTGGTATTAGCGAATGTCCCAAAAATACAAGAAGTGATGGTTGAAACTTGGGAGATTTTAAGGAATAAGACAATACACTGGCTCGGTTTAAGGACAGGCCTAACAGAGAGGCTATTTGAAGAATTTAAGATGATTAGGAGAGTAAGTTGGGTAGGTAGAGGAAGGAAGAATATGCTGGGAGATTGTGTGGTGCTGACCCTTAGAACTCCCCAGTTAGTCCAATTGATTTTGAGTAGAGCTGGAAATCATTCCATCTTAGGGCAGGGCATTAATTTAGTCCCATTAGGCTTTTTTTATCAGCGCATATATAATCCGGACCAGTCTAAAAGAGATTAACTAAATCCGAGCAATAGACATCTACTTAATCTCCCAATATATAATCGTTTCAACCCACTTGCGAATCTTGAATCTGTGGATTGACTACAAACTCCGGCTTCTACCCAGCCAGTTGTTTTAAGTGGAATGGGGGTCTCTATTATTGAGAGATCGATGAATTTACAACAAAGTAACAAAAAAAATCTTGTATACTCGGAGGCCACGATAGATGTTGTTGGGTCTACGAGTAAAATAGTCCTAGATAACACCGAGGCAGTTACTGTACAGCCCATCTTACATGTTAACCACATACTAGGGAAGCCGAATGGAGTACAAGGGGACTGCAGTGGTAGAGGAAGTAGAAAACATAGGTGTATGCTCTTATCCTGGAATGTGGCGGGTTTAAAAAGTAAGGTGGCTAACGAAGTGTGGACCGATTTTGTGGGCAAATTTGAGATCCTTGTTTTGCAGGAAACCTGGGTGATAGATCCCATTCATATTAGTGGATATAAAACTTTTCATTCCCCTGCAGTGGCATCCTCATATGGCAGAGCGAAAGGGGGTCTCAGTATATATTTCAAATTATCTGAATATAGAGAAAATTGAACTAAGGGTTATAGACCAATATTATCAGATTGTTAGTTTGCATATAGACCATGTATCATGTGTAACTTTGTTGAACTTTTATAATAATGCACCCCCAGAGATGCTTGAAGATATACTGAAACGCCTCGATAGTGATTTGCATAATCTACAGACCCGCACAACCAAAGATGTTTTTGTTATATGGGGAGGGGATTTTAATTCCCCGCTATGCCAACATATGGATAAAGGGGTCTGTGGTATTCAGTATGAGAAAGGTTGTGGTTTTGCCCACTTCCCACATACACTATATGGGGATTGTTTAAATGATATATTGTTTACACATGACCTAGGCTTTGCAAACACCCTATGTTCGCCTATGGTTCCTTTTTGTCCCACTTTTAATGGCCGAGGCATTTTTTCTATTATAGATTTCATTATAATATCGAACAGATACGCCTCCCGCATTGGGGACTATATAATACATGATATTGCCCTAAGCGATCATTTCCCAATTAGTATTGAAGTGTTGGTGCATAGTCAGGACATCAACACGAGAGATGTTTCATCTCATTTTTTGGATAACATAACCTTGAACAGACAGAACGGCTATGCGCTTAGATGGGCGAAGTTGGATCCTGAAGCATTTACCAGTACAGTTCTGTCAAAATGTAAAGATAAATTCATATCATGTTTGGATGAGAGGGCATCACCTCAGGAAATCCTGGACAGCTTCTCTGTTATTTCTAGCCACATTAAAGGATCATTGTTTATAAAAACCAATAAAAAAGAGAAGAAAAAAAAAGGATGGTTTGACACCAATTGTACTAAGGCCTATTCGAGGCTTAAACACTCCCTACATGTGGTAGAAAAAAATCAGGAAGATATCGGAAAGGCCAGAAGAGTCTATAAGAGGGCACTAAAAGAAAGAAGGCTGGCATTGAAAGAGGAAGCATGGCACACTTTACGTGAGGCCTCAGAGAACCATGATTCTTCTGCCTTTTGGAAGGCGGTTAACGCACCCTTCCTGGGGGACCATGATAAAGTATTTTTAGAGATAGCAATTGCTGAATCAGAGTGGATAGAACATTTTTCCAAACTGTATACTGATACCACAACGAATGAGTTTGATTCTAGGATAAAGGTGGGTGAACCTGAGTTTTTATCTCCTCCCCTAGATCTGCCTTTGCAATTCACTTTAAGTGAGGTTAATAAGGCAATAAATTTAAGTCTGGGGGGAAAGGCCCCTGGGTTAGACGGAATCCCGGTGGACCTTTTTAAATCGAACTTAGCACTTTGGGGTCCAGTTTTAACACAGGTTTTTAATGCATGTGGATCACAGGGCTTCATATCTACATGGTATGACTCAATAATTGTCCCTATTTTTAAAAAAGGGGATAGGGCCAACCCAGCCTGTTACCGTCCAATTTCGTTGTTGGACTCCAGTCAAGATTGTGGGACGAATTATGCTGGATAGGCTGCAGGTCTGGGCGGAAGAGCGTGCATTAATAAGTGATCTACAATACGGCTTCCGCAAAGGCCTTGGAACAATTGAACAGGGTCTTAATTTACATATTGTTTTAGACAAATACACTAAAGCAAAAAGGGAAAAGTTATTTTTAACCTTTGTTGATTTGACCGCGGCTTTTGACTGTGTCATTCATGATAAGCTGTGGCAAATTTTAGAGGGGTTAGGGATGGCTGTTTTAATAGTTTCTTTTTTAAAACAGCTTTATTCAAAGGCACAGGCTAGGGTACGTTACGGGGTGGGTGGAGAATGCACCAAGCACTTTAGAGTGATGAAAGGTGTAAGACAAGGCTGTATCCTTGCCCCTTTCCTTTTCACACTTTATATAAATGGTCTAGAAACAAAATTGATCCAGGAGTGCAAGGATTTGCCAACAGTAGCGAATCGTCCCGTTCCCGCATTGTTGTACGCGGACGACGCGGTTTTAATGGCCCGTACGCCGCTAGGTCTTCAAAGGGTGGTTAACTTGTTTGCTAATTTTATGTCAAATTTGGGCCTCACTATAAATTGTTCAAAAACATTTAGTATGAACTGCGGGGCTGGAAGCAACAAGAAAATTAACACCCTTTTTATACAATCGAAGGCAATTGAGCATACAAAAACCTTTTCCTATTTAGGAATTTTATTTGATCATACGGGAACATGGGTTCAGGCGGTGAAAGTAAGAAAGCTTCTTTTTATTAAATCTTTGATGGCATTATCTAATTTTAGCAGGAAATTAGGTAGACGTCCTCCTGTCGAATTGCTTCAGATCTATAGAGCAAAGTGTGTTGCTATTGCCACATATGGTGCGGGAATATGGGGGTATGCCAATGTAAGCTCATTACAAGTGGTAGAAAATAAGTTTTTTAGGTTTCTCCTGGTAGTACCAGACAGTACCTCAACACATGTTTGTCACTTGGAATTGGGCATGCCCTATTTAGAGGATATTATTAAGATCCAGCCAATTTTGTTGTGGCATAGAGTGTGGACTACAGATGAGACCGACTTTAATCGCCATATCCTGAAGGACGCCCTGGGGATTGATGGGGTTAGGAATATAAGATGGTTAGGGTATATTAAAATGTTTCTTGGTAAAATGGGACATGCAGAATATTTTAATGATCCAGACTCTATGCGTGAAGTCCCCAGGAAAGAACTTAAAGCTAGTTGTTTGCGTTTTTTGGGCGAATGCAGAACCACCTTAGAAATGAGTAAATCAACGGTTCAAACCCATTATATCATTTTGGCAACCCCGACTATACAACCATATGTTTTGTTAGTTACTGGAGACTATGATAGATTCCTGCTATCACGTTTTAGATTGAATATTTTATTTAGATCGTTAAGCTTTCCCGAACAGAATGACTGGTCGAAAATTTTATGTAATTGCCCCTGTGATGATATCTCTGTACAGTCGACTCATACATATAATGTTTTTCTGTAAATTTTATATCAGGCAGAGAAGGAAATGGATTATCCCCATATTGAGAAAATTTGGCTTGAGACAATGCCGACCAGCTTTTTTGGCACTACAAACCTTGGATGATGAATTTATGGTTGCCTCTGTGACAGCTTTTAAAAAAAATATTTTTAAATATCGTAAAACTATTATGATGTGAATCAGAGATAATTGTATTTTTATATTATTTTAAGATATTGTGATTGCTGGATTGTGTAATGTACTTTTATGGTTAACATCTATGTTTTCCGAATAAAGATTTTTGATTGATTGATCCCGACTGGTGTAAACTAGTGGACGCTTTTCACTTTTGCCTACTGCAGGAAACCTGGGCAGTAGGGCGTGTGCACAGGGTAGGTTACACTACTTATAGTATTGAAGCCAAACAGCCACCAGTTGGCCGCCCAGCGGGTGGCCTCTTAATTTGGGTTAAAAATTCACTAGCTTGTAAAATCAAGGTTTTACACCTCGGCTCAGAGGAAATACTTGGGTTGGAACTATCTTTTGGCAAGGGGAATGCGCAAGTCAGATTATTTAATATCTATTACCGGTTTAATAGCCCCCATAGACTCTCAGGGACAATAACAACGTTGACTAATTACCTTGATTCAGCCATGGGGAATCACCGACTGATAATTGCTGGAGATTTCAACACAACCTTTGAACCGGTTGACTTTATACAGGATCTTATCTCAGATGGGGATAAAGCCAGGGGGATTGCAAAACTTCAGATACCACCCATCAAGAAATGCACCAGGATGGGGCAACAGGTTTTATCATTCACTATTGCATTTGGGGTCAGAGCCTGTAACGGCCGAACAGACTCTGATAAAGGAGCATGTCACACATTTAAGAGGGGGGCATCTAAGACCCGGATTGACTATATTCTTGTCGATCTTGATCTTTGGCCTAGTGTCAAGGATATGGCTATAATAACCCGGGAAGATAGTGATCATAACGCTCTGGCTCTCACGCTGACCAGTTTAGCTTCATTGTATAGGCACCCTAGGTACGAAACTACCTCGGTCATTACTAATAATAATAATAGTGTTGTATTCCGTTTTAGGGGTCCGTATATAGGTTTTCCTGAATCATGTCCTTATATAGGCACAATTCGCATTGCCCTTATATAGGCATAGAATGCCTGTCCTTATTTAGGCATTAACCGTGCACTCCAAATACAGGCATGGTCACCGACATCCGTCCACCCTAACGTCACAACGAGTTCTTAGAAACCAGACCCTTAAGCTTCGGGAGTTCCCCTAGCACAGGACTATTGATTTCTCCAAGAACTCATCTATTATGTATGAACCGTTATACCTTAAGGGTTCATTCCTGACGTCTTCCTCTGTCCGACTTTACGTCAATGCTAACAATCCAAGACACCTACCAGGTATAAATATACCTTCCCTTGCCCAAGCAAGTTAGAGGAGACCTCGACTTCAGAGGAGCCCGTATCCCGGCCTGACGCACTGAGAAGACACTGTCATTCCTGCACGCAGACGAATCCAGCTTCCAGTGTTCTGACTCCCTTCGCGGGGCGTTAGAGTTTCGGATCCGGCAGGAGATTCCCACCTCTCTCATTCTCAAGGTATGGAGCTGACTAGATCCTAGAGGGACTCTTGGCATACTAGACTTAACATACTCTTAGTCTACCATACTAGAGAATACTCCACCTACTTCTACCTTTCCCTACACCTAGACTAGTTAGGTACATTGGGGTAGAACTAGCTTAGAGACGCATCGTATGAGTACTCGCATTTTTAGCTCATGTTCTTTATGTACGTGAATTTATGCTAAAAGATAATGCTAGCGCAGTATTATTTATTTCTACTGCTTACGCTGTACATTATTTATCTTGCATACTGTCTTGTGATCATAACAGCACATATCTCTTACACGAGAAACAAGACTGTTCAATAAAACCCTTTTTATTGAAACGCCCGTCTTTCCTTTCTGTGTAACTCTGTAGAAACTAAGCATGCACGATTGAATGAGTGAAACTGTTATCTATTGTTTCCACGATTCTGAGACATGTTCCGATTCTAAAGGGAAACAAAGTTGTAATGTTTTTCAGTTGCCAGAAACTACTCCCTTCTTGTTCTCAAGGAGTTTCTAGTGGCCTCTGAGCTAGCTGGCACAAGTAATTAAGTTTAATATAATCGATAGGGACATACCGACCGTAGTCCTATGTGAAGCCTATAGGTTATATTATTCCAATGCGCAGAGCCTATTAGGGAAATAGGAACTACACTACATGGCGCCCAACGTTTGGTAAGGCAGTAATTTAACGCTAGATACTGAGTAACTCATTTGTGCTTTTCTCAGAGACCCCTACTCACATACTCCATAAGACGTCTGGAGTGGGTAGGGTTAAATATCCGCCAAAACTAAATAGGGAAGCACCCTATAAATTAGTTGTTTGGTTTGTTCAACGTTGAAGGATACAGTGTTCCAAAATATTGTGCACCTTATCTTTTTGTTTCCTTGAAACTTGTTCTACATTTTTCAAAAAACAAAATGCCTGACTCCGACAATGATGAAGTTGCGGGTCACCCAGCTTTAACAGCTTATAACCTCACAGGTTTAGAAGGAACCGAGGAGGGTGTTATAGACATCAATCCAAACTTAAGAAGAGCCATCACTCTAAAACCTATAAAACACGGCCTACCACCAAGAGGCGGTAGAGCAGTTTTCGTGATAGAGGCACACGAATCCTTTCAGACAGAGGTATTCTATTCATGGGTAATATTTCCTGAATCAAATTCAGTAACAAGACTGTTTCACTTCTACAAAGAAGATGAACCACCAGAGGAATACATTCCTTTCGAGGATATTTAAATTCCACTAACATACCAGGAGCATCAGCTCTGGTTTAAAGGCGCCCTAAATCATCACAAAAACATTACCAGGATCGGTCCACTAGGTAGACCAGGAGCAACATGGCCGATTCTAGCCGGCTACACACCTCATCCTGACATTGAAGAGATGTCAGACGAGGAATTACTTACTCAACTTACAGAGTTAATAAAAATCTACAAACAATTAGTCCAATATGTCATGCGGACTATCACAGCCCAACCACCATTAACCATTCCAAATCAAACTCCTCAACAGGGGAATACACAAAAAATTACACCACAGATTCTATAAGCAGTCATGGGTAAAATGCCCACAAAACGTGAGCAAATTCCATTCTGGATAGCTCAAAAAATTACTCAAATCGAAGCAGTATTTCCTAATACTAGCCCTTATGAGAAACAGAGCATATTAACAATCTGTTTACCAATGGGGCTCACACCACAACTGGAAGATTGCACCACTTGGGGCTCAGTCTTTGCTGCCATCTATACTAAAACACATGGTATTCGATCAATTGCAGTAATACCAGATGTCCTGAAACAAATTCAAAACGAATACGGGGCAGAGCCTGCTCTAAATTTAGGTATGAAATTACTGAAAAATTTCGATCAGGTCTCAACAATAATATCTAATATTAAAGGGGAGGCAGCAGCAGTGGCGATCCGCCAACGATTAAGGGAATTCGATGTTACAGAACATCAAACTGAACTACCCAGAATAATAGAACAATCTTATGCAGAATTAGGCAGAGATAGTTTGGGTGGAAGACCAGTGAAGCCAAAACTATCTGAAAGTCCTGAGAAGGACTCTATTAAACAAACTCCTACATCTTCTAAAAAGAAGTGGGAAACTAATAAACAAAATTCAAACGAGAAACGTTCTCAATCTCGAGGTAGGTCTCCTCAAAGGAGCTCCTCTGAAAGGAGGTATAACCTCAGGAATAGGGATAATTTGAAAAAGCCTGACAGGTATCAAGATACTGATACACGTTCCTCTCGTACCTTTCAGATCTTGTCCAGACATCGGAAAGAAGAGGACGGTCAGAACATAGAGAAGAACGCGTGAAATCGAAAGACGACAAACACGTTCCGAAAAATAAATCCAAACCTCAATTCTCAAAAAAGAAGGTAGCAGGTCTGAAGATCAGACATGCCGAGGATACTGAGAACACAACTCAAGAACGGAGAATGGGCTCAGACAATGCTGGACAGTGCAGCAGAAGTCACAATAGCTCGCCAGACCCTGAAGGAACTTCTGGAGACAGTGGACTTGAATGAGTACATTACAGTTGAGACTGTAGACACCAGGATTAGTACTCCACAAAAGTTATATGAAATAACACTCCGGATGGAGGGAGACATACCTAGACAGGTGAAAGCACTCTTTTGGGAAAAACTTTCAAGGGGATATGACATACTTCTAGCAGAAAAAGACTGGCCACCACAAACAAAACACGGCCTAACACCAAGAGGCGGTAGAGCAGTTTTCGTGATAGAGGCACACGAATCCTTTCAGACAGGTATTCTATTCATGGGTAATATTTCCTGAATCAAATTCAGTAACAATACTGTTTCACTTCTACAAAGAAGATGAACCACCAGAGGAATACATTCCTTTCGAGGATATTGAAATTCCACTAACATACCAGGAGCATCAGCTCTGGTTTAAAGGCGCCCTAAAACATCACAAAAACATTACCAGGCTCGGTCCACTAGGTAGACCAGGAGCAACATGGCCGATTCTAGCCGGCTACACACCTCATCCTGACATTGAAGAGATGTCAGACGAGGAATTACTTACTCAACTTACAGAGTTAATAAAAATCTACAAACAATTAGTCCAATATGTCATGCAGACTTTCACAGCCCAACCACCATTAACCATTCCAAATCAAACTCCTCAACAGGGGAATACACTAAAAATTACACCACAGATTCTATAAGCAGTCATGGGTAAAATGCCCACAAAACGTGAGCAAATTCCATTCTGGATAACTCAAAAAATTACTCAAATCAAAGCAGTATTTCCTAATACTAGCCCTTATGAGAAACACAGAATATTAACAATCTGTTTACCAATGGGGATCACACCACAACTGGAAGATTGCACCACTTGGGGCTCAGTCTTTGCTGCCATCTATACTAAAACACATGGTATTCCATCAATTGCAGTAATACCAGATGTCCTGAAACAAATTCAAAACGAATACGGGGCAGAGCCTGCTCTAAATTTAGGTATGAAATTACTGAAAAATTTCGACCAGGTCTCAACAATAATATCTAATATTAAAGGGGAGGCAGCAGCAGTGGCGATCCGCCAACGATTAAGGGAATTCGATGTTACAGAACATCAAACTGAACTACCCAGAATAATAGAACAATCTTATGCAGAATTAGGCAGAGATAGTTTGGGTGGAAGACCAGTGAAGCCAAAACTATCTGAAAGTCCTGAGAAGGACTCTATTAAACAAACTCCTACATCTTCTAAAAAGAAGTGGGAAACTAATAAACAAAATTCAAACGAGAAACGTTCTCAATCTCGAGGTAGGTCTCCTCAAAAGGAGCTCCTCTGAAAGGAGGTATAACCTCAGGAATAGGGATAATTTGAAAAAGCCTGACAGGTATCAAGATACTGATACACGTTCCTCTCGTACCTTTCAGATCTTGTCACAGACATCGGAAAGAAGAGGACGGTCAGTACATAGAGAAGAACGCGTGAAATCGAAAGAACGACAAACACGTTCCGAAAAATAAATCCAAACCTCAATTCTCAAAAAAGAAGGTAGCAGGTCTGAAGATCAGACATGCCGAGGATACTGAGAACACAACTCAAGAACGGAGAATGGGCTCAGACAATGCTGGACAGTGCAGCAGAAGTCACAATAGCTCGCCAGAACCTGAAGGAACTTCTGGAGACAGTGGACTTGAATGAGTACATTACAGTTGAGACTGCAGACACCATGGTTAGTACTCCACAAAAGTTATATGAAATAACACTCCGGATGGAGGGAGACATACCTAGACAGGTGAAAGCACTCTTTTGGGAAAAACTTTCAAGGGGATATGACATACTTCTAGCAGAAAAAGACTGGCCACCACAATTTGTCAGGGAGTGCCCACATGGCGAGGACATTATTATGCCTGCCTTCTCCAACCATATTCCAATTCATCTAAAATATACTTATGCCAGGAAATGGGCAGTAGCCCAGGCCCCAGCTTTATACAAAAATCATGTAGGATGGGATGAGGATTCACCTTACCATAAAATACATCTGAAAAATGAACCTACTGTACAAAGGCAGTACCCAATAAAGCAAGAAGCTAAAAAACAGGTCAGGGAGATCTTAGATCAACTTGAATACCAAGGGGTGATTGAAACATGCACCTCTTCAATGAACAATCCTTTGTTTCCTGTCTCCAAACCAGACAACAGCTATCGTCTAGTTTTGGATTACAGACACTTAAACACTTGTTCAAAAACATTTGCATTGCAAAATGCACATAGTACAGCATTAATGAATAACATTGTGCGTAAAAAATACAAAACCACATTGGATATCTCCAATGGTTTCTTTTGTCAAAACATAGCACCTGGAAGCAGGTACTTAAGAGCTTTCTCAATAATGGGGACCCAGCGTCAATTTTGTCGACTCCCACAAGGGTTCAAGAACAGCCCGGGGTTATTCTCAGCGAGGGTAACGGAGTTACTACAAATTTATGATAATGAGGCATTGTCATATGTCGATGACATCTATCTGACTGACGATGACCTGGACAAACACTTGAACAGGGTGAGCACCATCATACTGGGCTTCGCCTCTGAGGGCTACAAATTCAACTTCAAAAAGTCCAGAATTGCCCATCTCAATGTCCTCTTTTTAGGATATGAGCTTTCAAGTGAAGGCAAGAGCCTGGCAGCCAACTTTTTAGAAAGGTGTGGCTGCTCCAACCTCCAAAGACGCTGAAAAATGTACAATCCATCCTGGGTTTCCTAAATTTTGGAAGAACTTACATTCTAAATTACGCAGAAAGGGTTAAACCTCTCTACGCATTAATCAAACCTGAAATCTTGCGTTCACTCCAAGCTAACATGTTAGCAACAAATCACTTACAAACACGCGTAAGTCAACGCAATTTAGTGATCCGAATAATTTCGGGTCAATGCGGATTCACCTACTTAACATTTAATGAGGGTGAAAAAGTACCAATTGCATACAAATCACATTTGTATACACATGCAGAAATGCGCTTCACTTCTACAGAAAAAATTCTGACAGCAGTTCAAACCGCTGTAGCAAAAGAAAGAGCTCTAGCCCAAGGGAAACGCATTATTGTCGTAACCCCTGTTCCGGCCTTAGAGGCGGTACAAAAGCGAGCATTCCAAATGCTAAAGCATTACATCCTAGATGGATACAATGGGTTAATTCTCTCGCTGCAACAGATGTTGAATATGTTTTTGATCCTGATTTAAAAACACAAGCGTTCCTGCAATATGAACATGAATGTCCTCTGCCCACTGAGATTCTGCCTCTCGATCAGTATGAATTCATAATTTACACTGACGGATCCGCACAACCCGCAACAGGGAGTAAGCAAGCTTACAGTGCAGCGTGCGCAATCGTTAAAGGTCGCATGCGCGATGGCAACTTCAGACCTATGGTCACAAAAATCCAATCTCTAGGAGATTGCACAGCTCAGCGAGCTGAACTACAAGCATTCAAACTGGCACTTGAAAGTACAGATCGAGAATTCCCCACACTCATAGTGTGCGATTCTTTCTACTGTGTACAGTCGTATAATGAATATATACAAACTTGGCTTGAAAACGGGTTCAAAGATGCAAAAGGTGGCACAATAAAGCATAAAACGCTTTGGGAACAAGTAGTTCAGTTAAAAAGCGAACTACCAAAGGCTCACGTGACCCATACACTGAGTCATCAACGTGATGGCGTTCACGTTGCAGGGAATTCATTGGCTGACGAAGCCACAAAGGGGGCTGTTCAGACTGCTTCCGTAGCTGCGATCACTCGTTCAAAAACGAGAATAGACAGTGAGATAATGTTGGCTGTCAATGCTACGAGCAAAGGCAGTGGTGCAGCGTTACCAAAAAAGTTTCCACTCAAGTACTCTTATATAATTGATGCGAACAACGTTCCTTTTGCTCGAATCCCTGGAGTGGGGGATAGGGTAATTCCAAACATGGAACGTAGAGCAGCTTTGATTTATGAAACACATTTGGGGGAGGGTCTGTCACATCAAGGGATCTCTAAAACAATATTAACATTAAAAGAGATGTACTGGTGGCCTGGAATGAATACACAGATTCACATCTTCAACAATGACTGCATAGACTGTAAGGTACAGCGAGATGCAGAACGCCACCAGACACCATGCTACGAAGTAGCCTGCCAGGGACAGACACCATTGTTAGACAGCATTAGACTATCTATGCACAGGCGTCCTTGTGGACAACTGCAATCCCACAAATACTAAGTCAAGGTTCCTATGGATATGGCCTCAGCGCTCGGCTGACGCTCGAACTGTTATAAAAGATTTGCGAATCTTTATCGGCACATACGCAATAGGCACGCTACATTCTGACCAGGGCCCTGCGTTTAGCTCTCGGGCTTACAAAGAAGCTATGGCCAGTCTGGGCGTTGCTTTGCGGTACTCCTCTCCGTTTCATCCTGAGGGAAATTCTGTTGTGGAAAGGAAAAACCGGGACATAAAGCAGTCTATAACAGCTAGGGTATTAGGTTCGGGTGATGGGTGGGTCAAACATCTTTATGGGGTCTAACGCTCATTAAACAATTTACCAAGAAGTTCTCTAGGGGGGGTCACTCCATATGAGGTCCTATTTGGAACAAGAATGTGGGTGCCAGATCTGGAATGCAGTGGCACAGTGGTGGAAAATAAACCCTTTGATATCAAAGATCGTTTGGCTGTTTTACAGGGTCTAAACGAACTAAGAAAGAAACAAAGCAATGTATTCCTGCAGCCAACCACCACTGGGGAAAAACCGGCGGTCCCAGCAAGGCCTGTCTGGATTCCAAAAGTTGGGGATCTAGTCAGAGAAAAGATTGCGGACAAGAAGGAATTTGGACCTTCTTACAGACAACCAGTACCTGTCCTAGCCATACACGGAACAAGAACAGCACTTCTGCCGCCCCTTGCTGGAAAAAAGGAGAAAAGATTTGTGTCCATCGACCTCATCAAACCACAGTACTAAATAGTAGGCCTCGTGGACTTCGACCTAGTAGCAGACACACTCCTCTCGCTACTATCCAAGAGGTTCAGACTGAAAGACTGATAACCATCGAGAGTTCAGCAGTAACAGATGAAGGACTGAGCAACAATGCTATGGAACTCATCCCTCTTGAAACACAAGTAACAGTTCGTCCAAATACACCTGTCTACACCAATGTAACAAGTGATCAACTGGCTCCAGCGATTTCTACAAATCCTGATGCAATTCCAACATTGACAGAACTGCTTCTGGCTATTTCATTAACTATGATACGTTTTCTGAGGATCCAAGTGAGCCCGAGACGTCGCCAGCATCAAAAACTTTTAAACAGCAAGTACAAGACTTTTTACATTTAAAAAAAAAGACTTATCTAGTTTCACCGTGGATTGAACTTTGGGTTATTTCTGGAATATTTTTCTTCCTGCTTTGGCTAGCTTTGGTTATGACTATGAGCTTGCTTATAAAATGGCAGATACATCCATTTGGACACTGAAAGGAAAGAAGTGAACTTACTTTTAAAACCTCACAAATCATCCCATCGTGAAACAAGAGACTTGTCTGCAGTGAACATCACAGCCGTTCCTATACAGGATGGTATAGTGTGGGACAAAACTGATTTCGATATTTTTGGCCCGACGGAACATTTGAACATTCCACATTTATTTAAGATCTCACTAAGTGATTTTGTTTCATCCAGTACCTACTCTGATGATTGGGACTTTGAAACTATAAATAACATAATGTTTGACCTAGAAAAATCTGCTGCATTTTCTAATAATGAATATTTAGAGGGTTCATCAGACTATGAACAGCTGTATTGCTATAACCACTATGGTCATCATTTTTTGTATAAATCTGCAACACCTAGAAATGTGTTTATGTTTAACCAATGGGAGCATTGTCCTACACCACCAAAAGGTAGTTCGAAAACATTTGCTAAAAAGTTTCCATATTTTTCAGGATACAATACATCTGATCCAGAAACATTTTACTATAGAAATGTAAACAAAACAGGACTGAAAATTATGTTAACGAATACAAAACAGATTTACTCTGCAGCATTTATTGCCCAACTGTCTAGACAGGGTTTCGACTTCTGGAAAGACCCAATAGACACAAAATCTGTCTGGGGTTCTAAAGACTAGCAAGTGCAGGGGATAGAAGCTTTATTTAGAGCCTGTATCGTCCCTCAACAAATAATGTTTTTGAATGACACGGTCCAACAAACGTCTTGCCTTGGGTTAGCCAAGATTAAAGACATAAACTCCTTCTGTACCAACACCTGCAAGTGATAACAATACACAGGCAGCGGTTACAGTTGACACAATACTACAACTCAACAGAACAAATCCTGATTGGAGAAAATGGTTGATCTGGCCCACAGACACATACAACTGTCAAGAGAGATTCCTGAATAAAACACGGGTTTACTATTTACAGGCCAGACCCACGATACGTCCAAAGACAGAATCCAGGGGTAGTAACAATATACAGTGTAGGAAAATTATGCCTCGATTGGCTGCAAAAATCTACACTTAAGGATGTGAAACAACACTTATCTTTACTTAAAGAAGACGCAGACCTTAGGGAATTCTTGCTTGGACCAAGAAAACCGCGTCAAAAACGTTTCATATATGCCAGCATTTATGCTGCTTATAATGAAGCATGGAAGGTGTCACAGATGGAGGCCGCAGAACGAATACGTGAACTTGATCGTATTAACTTAGAGAAAACTCTCTCTGTGGTCGACAATGGGTTAACAACTTTGTCCTCCAGAATTTATTCATTGGACAGTATTGTATCCTCTGCTATCGACATACTGGAACAAGATTTAGCCATGTTACAGCAAGGCCAATCTCAGTTGCGTTCTATTATGTTATTAAGCTGGACGCTGCAATCTTTGCGTGCGGGCTATGTGCCTTGGCGTTTTATCAACACGACGGCTCTGTTTGCAGAATACAATCTAACTGATAAACAGATCGAACTGGCACAAAGGGGAGCGAAGTATACAGTACTGAGCATTGAAAAACTTGAAAAATTACCATTCACAGTGGCAGAAAAACCAGCTACAGAATGGCTTATTCATGGCAAAATTAGTCTACCTGTGACTACTTTCCAGTTTCAGTATTGCCTTAAACAGATACAAGCAGGCAAATATGAAAGGTTGGGTAAAGAATACATTAAGACATCCTGGAATTTACCTTACACCTATAGATGTTGGAGTGGGGATCGAGAAGTGTTTCTAAGCGGTACACACTATGAAAGTGCACTAAGCGGTTCACTCATTTGTCAGGACATATCTTTACACGGGGCTTGTAATGGTTCTGTGGCAAACTTGTCCTGCCACCAGCAGGGTACAACAGCTGCTGTGATTAATCCAACGTTTGGACAACTTTCTAATGGGTGTTACCTCATGTTGAATTATCAGAGTTGCTGTGGCATGTTGCCAGGCATCCCATATCTAGTAACGGTCAACTCCAGGGTCACTTGCTGTATGCAAGTATTGTTTGCCCCAATAGACACAGTCAGGGAGTCTCCTCTATGGCCTACGTTGAATGTCTCTTTTATACGATTTGATACTTTAAGCAGAATGAAAGCCATGCTTATACAACAATCAGTGCCTTTGACCTCGGCCAAAGAAACCTATGATCTACAAGTTGCAAGGACTTCGGCTGAGATACAGGCTTTAATTCGTACAAACTGCCCTATACATTTCGTAGAAATGATAGGACGTATCTGTAACATGTCTGATACAAGCGGAATTGTACATGTATTTAAGACCATCTGTTCCGGACTATTAGCACCTTTCCAGGCTGTCCTCGGAATCATCCCAAACTTCGCACATTCGGTGTTTGGTGGTGTGCCGTTAATTCTAGCACTTGTTGCAGGAATTCTGTTTCTAGTCCTCCTACTACGCTATGGCAAGCCTCTTCGCCAACATCACTCCGAGCGATGTGGAGAGAGCCCTCCTTGAACGGAAATGCCGTGAGCGAATAGTACAGCTTTTGGGCATGCCTCGTCTATGGGAACTTAATACAACGTGGTTCCTGTCATTCAGAACAATCTGGCAAGATTGCATCTTAACTGTTCTACGCTGCCTGTTTTGCGGTGAAGAATGCGTACTAGACACCTGTCTAACACTCCCATCAGTCATGCCAACGGATATCGATGCTCTGCTGGACCCGATAACGGCCCTTGCTGTGTGTTGTCCCCAGAGGCTTCCAATTCTGATGGCAGCATTCATTGAGATCTCACAGACGCTTCCGGCTGCTGCTGAGGTACGAGATGGATCAACAGGCACACAGGTAACAACGGACGCGAACATTGCTTCTTCTGCTGAAGGCGATGTTTCTCATCTCTGTGCAATTAACCTTCTGAACGAGGTGTTCCAAATGTCGTCTACTTCGGTGGCTGATATTTTGGCTACGGAAATAGATGATCTAATGTTTACGCCAGACCCATACACTGACTTTGATTCGGCTCACAGTGTACCAGGGCAACAATGAAATTTGGCCTTCATATTTTTCAAACTTGAAACTTTTCCCAGAATTGAATTTTTTCCTTTTTAAAATTTTTGAAATGACATGGCAAATGAACAATCTGTTTACAGTAGAACTAGTCTTATAAAACGGACTTCTTTGAATACTTCCAGGGACACATTGTCACCTTATTTGTCTACCATTTCATTTAATTCTATGATATGCAATGGCTTTGATTTTGAAGAACTTATCGACCATTTCGTCATATGTATATATTTCTGTTTCATTCATGTTGCATTTTACTTCCGTTATATGCTTAGAATGAAAACGATGCTTTGTATGTACAGTACCTATTGCATTTCAACAGTTTTGAGCTTCTTTTAAAATGCTTTTAGAAATGTTTTTAGCAATATGTGGTACTCAATTTATGTTTAGCATTTAAAATGTTTAGCATTTAGTATTATCGTTCAATCGAAGATGGAGTGGGTGTTGTATTCCGTTTTAGGGGTCCGTATATAGGTTTTCCTGAATCATGTCCTTATATAGGCACAATTCGCATTGCCCTTATATAGGCATAGAATCCCTGTCCTTATTTAGGCATTAACCGTGCACTCCAAATACAGGCATGGTCACCGACATCCGTCCACCCTAACGTCACAACGAGTTCTTAGAAACCAGACCCTTAAGCTTCGGGAGTTCCCCTAGCACAGGACTATTGATTTCTCCAAGAACTCATCTATTATGTATGAACCGTTATACCTTAAGGGTTCATTCCTGACGTCTTCCTCTGTCCGACTTTACGTCAATGCTAACAATCCAAGACACCTACCAGGTATAAATATACCTTCCCTTGCCCAAGCAAGTTGGAGGAGACCTCGACTTCAGAGGAGCCCGTTTCCCGGCCTGACGCACTGAGAAGACGCTGTCATTCCTGCACGCAGACGAATCCAGCTTCCAGTGTTCTGACTCCCTTCGCGGGGTGTTAGAGTTTCGGATCCGGCAGGAGATTCCCACCTCTCTCATTCTCAAGGTATGGAGCTGACTAGATCCTAGAGGGACTCTTGGCATACTAGACTTAACATACTCTTAGTCTGCCATACTAAATACTCCACCTACTTCTACCTTTCCCTACACCTAGACTAGGTTAGGTACATTGGGGTAGAACTAGCTTAGAAACGCATCGTATGAGTACTCGCATTTTTAGCTCATGTTCTTTATGTACGTGAATTTATGCTAAAAGATAATGCTAGTGCAGTATTATTTATTTCTACTGCTTACGTTGTACATTATTTATCTTGCATACTGTCTTGTGATCATAACAGCACATATCTCTTACACGAGAAACAAGACTGTTCAATAAAACCCTTTTTATTGAAATGCCCGTCTTTCCTTTCTGTGTAACTCTGTAGAACCTAAGCATGCACGATTGAATGAGTGAAACTGTTATCTATTGTTTCCACGATTCTGAGACATGTTCCGATTCTAAAGGGAAACAAAGTTGTCATGTTTTTCGGTTGCCAGAAACTACTCCCTTCTTGTTCTCAAGGAGTTTCTAGTGGCCTCTGAGCTAGCTGGCACAAGTAATTAAGTTTAATATAATCGATAGGGACATACCGACCTTAGTCCTATGTCAAGCCTATAGGTTATATTATTCCAATGCGCAGAGCCTATTAGGGAAATAGGAACTACACTACAATAGAAGAGTCAAATGGCCCCTGATTTTAGCCGATCCAACTGCACTCCCTAAAATATAGGTGGAGCAGACTCTCATAGATCTGAGTATTTTTACTACTGGGACAGAGGATATTATGACCACATTTTTTAAACTGACCACAAACATAAGACCTCTCTTTTATAAACAATGCAATCGACCGAAGAAGAAAACAGCCCCCTGGTTCACTGATGCCTGTAAAAAAGCCAGGGATGACTTAATTGATGCGGTGAAACTGAAATCTCCCATAGACATAAAAAACAGCAGGAAGTTATATAAACTGGCACAAAATAAGGCAAAAAGGGACTGGGAGTCTGAAAAGTGGAGTATGCTATTAGAAGCTGCAAAACAAGAGAATAGCCAACTTTTTTGGCATCTTTTGTCAAAGGGGTCACCTAATCTGAAATGGAAACAGATTTCCATATACAGCCCCACATGTGGGAGGAATATTTCAAGCAACTATTTGCAGGCCAGGGGCTCCCATTTGATTCAGACACATATAAGAATTTTTCTGATCTAGTAGCATCTGATGAAGATCACATCACACTAGATGAAACTATTTTGGCCATAAATTCGTTGCAGAGTGGGAAAGCACCGGGCCTCGACAAGCTTCCGGGAGACTTGTTTAAAGCCGAACCCATCATATGGGGTCCTCTGCTCCAAAAAGTTTATAACACCATCTTGTCTGGGGGAGCAATCCCGGAAACTTGGCGGGGCGCCGCAATTATTCCCATCCACAAAAAGGGTGATAAAGGGTCGCCTGGGAATTATAGGCCCATTAGCCTAATAGATGTCTCGCAAAAAATCTTTTGTAAAATCATTTTGACCAGAATCCAAAATTTGATAGGAAAATAATGTCTTGTCCAATTTACAGGCAGGATTTAGGGCCTCCACAAGTACTACTGACCAAGTTTTTAGATTCCTCTTGTTAATATGGAAAGAAGTTACCATCAGAGGAGGCCATTTGTATGTAGTATTTGTGGACTTAAAGACGACCTTTGACTCTATTGATCGGTCTCAACTTTGGCTAGCACTGAGTGAATTAGGACTACAACCTTATCTACTTAGAATCCTGATTCGGCTACATCATGACACCTATGCCAAGGTCAGGTGGAATACCGATGGCAGTCTGACCAACGACATAGCAGTCCAGAAAGGCGTTCGCCAAGGTTGCGTCCTTGCCCCTACATTGTTTACCCTCTACATCAATGGTCTAATAGGAGAACTCTATAACTGTGGTGGCGATACCCCTAAACTGGCCGGCAATGTGGTGCCTTGTCTGCTTTTCGCAGACGACACACTGCTTAGAACACCTCGCCAGAACACCTCGAGGAATCCAAAATCTCCTGAACAAATTTGCTAAAGTCTGCAAAGAAAAGGGCTTAGAAATAAACTGCTCCAAAACCAAATACAAGATTTTTAATCCCTACAAATCTAACAAGGGCAAACTCGTGCTGGGCACACAAATTCTGGAGCAGGTTAAGTCCTTTGATTATTTGGGCATCCGTATCAGCAATAGGCTGGTATGGACTCCGCAGCTAGAAAAGAGTACACTGACCCTTCAGCATGTTGATTGCGCCATAGTACGCAGGGCTAGGGCGTCCCCCTACCGGCCAATTACCCCTATTTTAGAACTACATAGGGCAAAATGTCTAGGAGCGGCCCTATATGGGGCTGAGTTATGGGGGCTGGAAAATCTAACAGACCTAACCCTTGCCGAAAACAAATTCATCAGAGCCATTATGAACCTGCCAGTGAATACACCCCTCCTGCCGCTAAGACTTGATCTTGGTTTAAAACCTATAAACCACTTTGCTATTCTCAGGTCACTCTTGTTCTGGATAAGGATATGGACAAGCAACACACAGGTCCCTTTGAAGGAGGCCATGGACGAGTTGATCGCCCTGCACAAGCAAACAGGCCGCATTAAGTGGTTTAGCAAGATCAAGGCCTGGTTTTCAAAAATTGGGTTGGGGCAGCTCTGGGAGGTACCTGGGTCCATCACTAAATCTATGGTCCCCCTCATTAAAAAAAGGTTTTGGGAACTAATGGCTTCGGAAAGCGTAGAACGTACTGCACATGGCACTTTAACTGCGAGGTTTTAAAATTTTAAAGGAGGTTTTGGCTTTGAAATGTTTCTGAACGACATTGAACCACCCCAGGCGCGAGCTCTGTATGTTCAATTTAGATACGGAACTCTTCCTCTAAATGCAAAAAGAAGTACCTGGGGAAATGTGTCCGTTAATCCATTGTGCCCCTCATGCCACATTTTTCCTGAGACCCCTGAGCACTTCCTTTTTTGTTGCCCCTTCTATGCTGACCTTAGGAAAACCTGGATAGCTCCTGTTTGTCGCATTTCATCTTTTAATTGTCCCTCGGAAGCCACACGTATTTTTAGATCAGATACCACAAGTTGGCTAGTGTTTGCTATTTCAAGATTTTTACTGCTTGCCTGGTGGAAGAGGTCAAAATTGGGTAGATTTGTCTCCGAACCCTAGACTTGTTAACTTAATTTTAACTTGGCCCTATGGTATGATCTAGAGTACTGTGTTTCTACATTGGATGAATTATGAGTTTGTTTTATCCTACGGAACATTTTTAATGAACTTTTTTAATGTATTTTAATTGTTTTTATTTCGATGTACTGTATTTAAGATGTGAATGATCATACTTTTGATCGAATAAAGTATAATATTCTTCATTTATTTTCTTACAATTCAGAATCGGAAAGAAATGTAGAGAAGTAATGTATTCATGTTTTTGAATGTTTCCTCCTGCTTTAGCACAGCTCTCTAAGTGTGTATAGATATAGACATTTTATTAATAGAAGCAAGTAATATATATTTTTTGAAAGTTGTGAATGCTATTTGACAATGAATGCTGCTTGATTTTTTGATATTGTGTTAATTTTTAATAAGGCTAGTTTTCATGGAGAGGAAAGTCTTTTCAGTTTAGAGCGAAATTAATAAGGAGATTTGCCCATGCGATTTGTGTTGCACTTAATGTAATGGCATTTCTTCAGTTGGAATATGCACTTATTTATTCTGCTATAGCTGCATTATGTGTCTTGTATTTATGTATATGTATTTATGTAAGTATGCATGTATGTAGGCAGTGCTTAATTTGTAAGATAATGAGTGCTGGTGCCCAGAGTTTTGGTTAGAAGCCTGCTGCTGTCTCTACCAAATGGCTGAATATCAAGGTTGCAGTATTGATTCCACCTGATGCCTCTTTCATTGCCTGCCCCTTTCTTACTCTTGCAGGTTCTTTATTTTCCCTGCTTTCTCATTGTCACCTTTTTTTCAATCTTTCTTTTCCTCCTTTCTCCCTTTTCACCCTTTCTTTTGTTCTGGGTCAAAGTCTGATCATGAAAAACAAATCCCAGTCCCCAGAAATAAGTGCTGGTGGGCCCCACCTGTAACCATTGACTCAAATTATACATTGACCATAGGTGGTATTTGTACAGCGTGAAACTAGTCGAAAGGCAGCAGTACGCTGTATAGAGTCAAAGGCAAAGATACTCACAATGTGTTATTGGAGTGGTGGCTGGTTTCTAAGAGTGAAAGTGGACTGTTAATGCATAGTGATGTAGGTTTCTTTAAAGAGTTGTGTCCGAAGCTCTTTCCGAAATTGATGCAGGTTTGGGCGGTGCTGATGCATATGGCGATACCCTTCCAGATCTTGGGTGCAATGGTGGAAAAGGCTTGTAGTTTTACTGGATAAAAGAATACATAAAAAAGGTATAATGGAGCAGATATGCCATAATGACATTTAGCAATAAGGATGGAAGGCTATCACGCCTGATGTGATTTAAAACATGTGGCTCTGCATATATATCAAATGCAAAGAAGAACTTTGGGTGTATTACGTAAACTGAGCAATGGAAGTGCTAATTTAAGACAGGTCTCTGCCACTGTTTTGAGGTGACTGGTTTATTAAACAGATGAAAAGCTGCAGCAGTGGTATTATATCATTTTAGACAGTGGTTGCTTGTCAAGGGAATTTTAAAGGAATGTGCGGCTTATGTTGAAAATATAACTTTGAGCACAACAGAACACAACACAGTAATGTAAAACAAAATAATTAACAACACAACAAACGGATATTAGGTTACCAGGACGCAACACAGCAACCAGAGTACTGCACAATGCTAACATAATGAAATAAGAAAACACAAGAACACAACAGTACATAACAAGCATTGGCATAGCCAATAGGTCTCGCCTTTGGGGCGTTATAAGTGTTTAGACAGAGCTATTGGCTTTGTTAACGTGCAATTTTACTAGGATAGATGTTGTCTGATGGCATAGTTCATATTCTGTTGCCGTAGAGGAAATATCTCACCCAGTAAGGACTGGGACAAGGAAGATGGACGAGGTGGTAATGCTCTTAGTTCCTTTAATGAGATTAACACGACTATTAACCACAGAATGCAAAGGAAAAAGCAGGATTGGATTAAACACTTGTACATGGAACTGTCATCTTCAAAGCTGTCTTGGAGCTTAGCGGCTAGACTCGGTCCACCAGCACTACCTGCAAACGGTAGATCTCTCATAGCAGTGCCATGCCTGTGCACTCATCCCAAGCAGTATCACACTCTGCTCAGTACAGGAAGGTTCCCCAGCAATGCGTCATCTGTGGGGCTTTCAGCTGGTCTTGGTTCTCAAGCAATCATTATGTTGTATTCTGGGAGGTGTAGTTTAGCTTTTCACAAGCCACAAATCTCAGCATGAAAAGTGCCCCTGTTAGCAAAAAAGCTATGAATGGTTGGAGGTGTTCAACGTGACGAAGGGGAAGTTGTACACTGTCATTCAGCCCAGTGAGATGTATCCTGTTGTTTTTCCAGAGCTGACTTGGTTTTAGAAGTGCAACCATACAAAACCAAATACTGCTCTTACGGTCACAACGGTGTAAAAACAATGTATATCCAGCGCCACTGAAATTGCAAGATTCTGTGGGTGCAGCGTTTTCCACATAATAATGAATATGCTGAATTTGACACAACTCATCATCTGCTGCATAGTCTTCACATTTTAATTTTATAAAAAATATCAAAAGTTACTAGAAACGTCAACACGTGTTCCCACGCAGTGGAAGGCCTTTCGCAAAAGTTGGCTGATCATCTTTCACTTGCTACCGCTGTATATGGTTCTTACACTGGTACTAATGAGGTGAAATCTTTTTCCAGAATAATGTAATACTGTCACAAATTGTCTCACATTACGCCGCATAATGCTGACTTTTCTAAAGCACCGCATTCATTTCTTACCAAACTTCCCAACAAAATGCATTGTTTTTTTCTTTTTGTAATATTTTACACGCAATCAGTTTTATGACTTTCATCATGAATACAATTACATAAAAAGAAAAGGTATTACTTGTTAAGTGATGCTGCCGGTATGCCGCACAGTTTGCGGTTTTACAACTCCGCCTGCACGTGGCGTTTTCCGCTGATAGACCGAGCGCAGGGGCCCCTCCCAACCTACACCAGGGCATACTCTGTATGGAGCCAGGAGTGTTGGCACCCTGTACCAGGCTGGAGACAAGGGGTGCCAGGCTGGAGACGAGGGGCTGAGACTGGTGTACAGAGGTGCCCAGCTGATGATGGGAGGTGAAGAGGTGCGCCCCGGCTGGTGAAGGGAGGTGCCCACTCTGGTGAAGGGATGCGCTCCGGCTGGTGAACAGAGGCACCCAGGCTGGTGAAGGGAGGCGCCCACTCTGGTGAAGGGAGGTGCCCACACCGGTAAAGGGATGCGCTCCGGCTGGTGAACAGAGGCACCCAGGCTAGTGAAGGGAGGTGCCCACTTTGGTGAAGGGAGGTGCCCACACTGATAAAGGGTTGCGCTCCGGCTGGTGAACAGAGGCACCCAGGCTAGTGAAGGGAGGTGCCTACGCTTCCCTGATTCCCTCTTTGTTGATCAATTCCATAATGGGCACCTAGGGAAGCTAAAAAATGACTTAATTTTCTTCACCCACGATATCCCTTCTTGGTCTACCAGCTTCTTCAATTTCTTCAACGTCTCCTCCTCCCCATCTATCCCGCATGGACAGCGGCTAAAAATTTCCCCCTCCACGAGCTTTAAGGGCTCTCTCACCATTACACTCTACAATAATGGCACTGTCATGATTCAAGCGACAGACTCCTGTCTCTCTCTTTGACCATCTCTTCCACTCCCTTCGCCCAACCCATACAACTATGATCTCCCTCAACCCTTCTTTGAGCTCCTCTCCTTTCTCCCTTTCGCCCCCCCTGAACCCCCGATACTCCAGCAGGCCGCTCTCCCGGGAGACACAGGCCTACCCTCTGTTCCCCCTGCCTTTGCTCCCGCCTCTCCCTCTCTTCCCCTTCCCAAAATGTCCCTCCCCCTATCTTGTCTGTCCGACCTCCGGCCCCCACCCCCGTCCCCATCCTGCATCTGCCGGATTCTCCAACTTTTTCGCCCTCCCCCTAATCCAACCCACCTCCCCCCTCTTAATCCACCTTTCTTACAACCTGGTCTGCCGATCAACTTTCCTTACCTCCCCCTTCCCTCCCCCTTTCACCTCATCCCTTTCCGCTCTTCCCCGTCCCCCGTACCCTAAATTCTTCTCTTCCACCTCTCATCTATCTTCAGCCCCACCTTCCTCATCCCTTGCTTCCCAACCTTGTCTCCCTCCCCGACAATTCCTTCCTCGTCTCTCCCTCTGACCTTGTAGTCCCTTACTCCTCCCTCAGTTTCCATCTAGCCAATTCCCCCCCATTCCACCTGTTACCTGTCCCCCTACATTCACCTTTCATAGCCCACAGTTCCTGCCCAGCACCGTCCTCTCTTTTCTCCCCATACCTCTGGCCTTCTTCGGACCCCCCGCCCTCCCCATCCTGTACAGCCCCCTCTCCTCTCTTCTCCACGTACCTTCGGACTTCATCTGACCCCAGCCCTCCCCTTCCGGTTCAGCCGCGTCTCCCCTCTTCTCCCCTTACCTCCGGCCTTCATTTGTCCCCCCTCCTATGCCTCAACTTTCTCCTCCTACTTATGATCTCTTCTCTTCCCCTCTGTTCAACACCAGTAAAAATATTTCTCTTCCCACCACTGCTTCACCATCCACTCCTATTGTCCACCTTCCTTCCTCACCTTCTACCCTTGCTCCCCAACTCCCCACCCATTCCCACACCCTCCCCTCCCTCCCTCACCCTCTGCACTCCCTCCCTTATCCCGTTCCACCACCCCGCCCCCCTCACTCTCTACTCTCCCGCCCGTATCCCGCTCCTCCATCCCTCCCCGTCCTCCCTCACCCTCTGCACCGCCTCCCTCAACCCGTTCCCCCACCCCTCCCCATCCTCCCTCACCCTCTGCACTCCCTCCTTTATCCATCGAGCCACCCAACACTCCGTGCTCAGCTCTCCCTCTCTCTGGGAAATAAACTTGATTCTCTCATCTATTCTATTTCCCAGCTTGTAGCGTCCATCTCACGTTTAAGCGTCAAGATGTCCCCCGTCCCTAACATCCTCCAGAGGAGTTCCTTGCCCCCGCGCCCCAATAAAGCCAACCACAGTCTGTCCTCGACAGACATCACCAACTTACTGGCCAGCTACAAGACCACCAACGTCACTCCCCCTCCACCTTCCTCTCCTAATAATTCTACGCAGTTTCCTATTCAGACCATCTCCTCTGTCAGACCTTACCAGCCTACCTCTTACCGGGCTCCCTCATTCAAGAATCTTATCCCTATCCCCTGAACAACCCTAACACCCCCATCACCAAAACATCTGCGTCAGCTGCACTGCTTGCTCCACAACTGCAGATCTGCAATCAAACACAAAGTGGAAATCTCTGCTATTATCACCCACCAGAATCTTGACATGCTCTTCCTCACTGAGACCTGGTTTAATGACTCCTCTCATACTTTGTTTGATCTTCTGGTACCCGCTGACTACTCTATCCTCAGAAATGACAGGGCAGACAAAATTGGGGGCGGTGTCGCTATCATCGTCAGGAACTCCCTTCAAATGAAAGCCTTCCCTACCACCCTTTTCCGTACATTTCAATGCCTATCCCTAGAACTTCAAATATATCACGGCTCACCCTTTAGATTCCATGCCATCTACCACCCACCCGGTAACTGCTCTTCCTTTGTGGAGGAACTGACTGACTTCATCAGTGACCAATTTTCTCAAAGTGACAGACAGATCTTCCTCGGTGACTTTAATCTCCACTGGGGCTCTTTGGAAGACTCGGCTGCCAACAAGCTTGCCACCTTTCTCTCAGCCAATGATCTCCTCCAACATTGCTCGGAAACCACACATTCCAAGGGCTCAATTCTGGACCTTGTCATATCCAAAGCAGACCTGCTGACTACTGCTCCCCCCATCCAGGTAGACTGGTCTGACCACTTCCTCATTCCCTTCCGTTTTCACCTATCGCACGTTATAACTCTCGGCCAACCTAAAAGAGCTACTACCTGGTTCCGCAACACTAAGAACATTGATCTTGACACTTTTTGTGATTCTGCTATGAGGGCACTTCCTAGACTAGACCATGCGTGGATGTCAACGTTCTCACTTCTCAGTGCCTCTCAGTACTAGCATTCGAAATCAACAATGTCGCTCCACTCCAAAGCAAAAGGAAAAGACCCACCCCCTCAGCACCTTGGTTCAATAAAGCTCTCTACGATGAAAGGAAAAACCTTAGATTCCTGGAGAAACATTGGAGAAAATCTCCTTCCACCTCCAATCTCTCTCTTTACGCTCAGCAAGATCCAAATATCACAACCACATCTTCCTTGAAAAAGCATCACATTTCAGATCCCTCCTTGACTCAGCCAAAAACCGACCCCAAAAACTTTTTGACCTCATCAAAAACCCAAACTGTTCTCCCCTAACCATTAAGCCTGAGGATTCTGCAAAGAAAGCCGCAGATTTCGCTATATTCTTTGATGAAAAGGTCAAAGCACTGGTGGATCAGGTTGCCCACCCCTCCCCCATTGAGGAGCGGAAATCCTTAGTTACCTGGCAGAACTTTGACGTCATCTCGGAAGATGAACTCCTCAAATGCATCCTCGAAACTAAACCCTCCAACCATTCTTCTGACCCCATCACTAGTGACATCGCCATCGATTTCTACACCTATACTCTCTCCTACTGGACCAGGCTAGTCAATCTCTTCCTCAGCCAAGGCTCCCTCCCGGTTGCCCTCAAATCAGGACAGGTCACCCCTCTTCTAAAAAAACCCTCCGCCGATGCGAACGACCTCAACAACTTCCGCCCTATCACCAACCTCCCTTTTCTTTCGAAAATCACCGAAAAATGTGTTGCGAAACTACTTTCCTCGCATATTATGGACAATAACCTCCTCGACGTCTTCCAGTCTGGCTTCATCCAAAATTGCAGCACTGAAACAGCCCTGCTGCAAGTGATTGACGATGCGCTGCATATACTAGACTCTGGGGAATCATGTCTTCTGATTCTTCTAGACCTCTCTGCAGCCTTTGACACTGTTAACCATAGCACTCTCCTCAACACTCTTCAACAGAGAATGGGATTGGATGGCACAGTGCTCAAATGGTTTGCCTCTTTCCTCTCGGACAGATCCCAAATGATCAAGATAGCGAACAGTCTTTCATCTCCATTGGCCGTAGGTCAAGGCGTCCCTCAAGGTTCTATCCTGGCACCCACTTTGTTTAATCTTTACCTGGAACCTTTAGGGAACCTTCTAAGCAAATCTGGGATCCATTACCATCTTTATGCCGACGACACTCAAATCTACCTTAAGGTGTCTTCCACACACGATCTCTCCCTTCTCAACTCTACTCTTAACTCTATTCACAACTGGATGTTAGCTCACCAACTCATTCTGAATCCTGCCAAAACTGAATTCCTCCTCCTCTCTACCTCTCTCTCACCTCCTCCTGTGCAATCTTGGATGGATCAGCTGAACCTACTCAACAACAAACCCATCATTGTCGACAGCGCTAAATCCCTAGGTGTCATTCTTGACAAAAGACTCAACCTAATCTCCCACATCAACTCTATTGCTAAGAACGCACGTTACCAGTTGCGCCTTCTTTGGGGGATCCGTCGGTTCTTCCCGGAGAAAGACTTAAAAACCTTGGTACAATCTCTGGTTCTCTCAAGACTGGATTATTGCAACTCTCTTCTGACGGGCCTACCCAAATCCCACCTCTCCCCTCTCAAATCCATCCTCCATTCAGCAGCTCGCTTCATTTCAGGGTCTAAACGAAGCGACCACATCCCTCCTATCCTTTCCTCTCTTCGATGGCTTCCGATCGAGGCAAGATCTATTTACAAAACTGCCTGCATCACACACAAAGCCTTACACACGTCCTCCCCTCGTTACCTGGCGAATAAATTGAAATTGTCCGGTGGCTCTCGCCCTTCTCGCATTGCGGAAAAGCTTCTGCTTGAACCCCCCGTCTTCAAAAGGGAAAGATCGATGGCGCAATCCTTCTCAGGCAATGCGGTGAGAATCTGGAACTCGCTTCCCCCATTGCTCCGTGCCACCGCCTCTACCCGGATCTTCAAAGCTGACCTCAAATCTCTTCTCTTCCAAAGACACTTTCAGAACTAATACTTTCATTCGCAGGCCCCTCTAGCGCTCTTCATTGTAAATTTGTACTTTTTCCTGTACATTCCTCACCCTTGCGTGCTGTGCTGGATTTTATGTGTGTGCTCCCTTCATTTTAAGTCCCCTGTGTAATTCACGCCCTCTCTACTCCCTCAAGAAAGTTCTTCCACTATAGGAAATTCTGTACTCCATGCCTATAGAAGTGCCGTCCCAGTGTGTTCTGAGTGACTGCCACTTATTGCAGTATTATACCTCTATTTGTATCTCATGTATCATGCACACCTGTCACTTTTTCCTCTTGGAACGTATACCTCTTTGTATCTGGTTTGTTTTTGTTAGTTGCACAATTGTCACCTTTCCTCATGTAATGTAACGCTTGCTTTTGTATTATGCTCACATGTAACCGACTCCTCATGTAATGTTACTGTTCCTATTGTGAAGCGCTCTGACACCTTCGGGTAAAGTCCGCGCTATATAAAAACGCATAAATAAATAAATACGCTGGTGAAAGGAAGTTGCGCAACCCCCTTGAGTTGCAGGTCAGCGGTGTTTGTGACCTATGACGTCAGTAGTCGGGCTACCCCTGAAGACTTGCCCTGGCTGTCGACAGCGACACGCCCAGGGCACTGAGGGGTCTTATCTGCAGAGCAGGCTCAAGGGCAGCGCCGCGGGCGCACTACCAGAGTTACCAACTCACCAAATTTCGGCAGAAGACTGTAAGGTTTTTTTTAATGCCAAAATGGCTTTGTTGTTTCTTTAATTTTCTCATCTTTAAAGTTACCCCTTTTTAATTAAAGTGAATGGATACATTTAATTCCCTGAGTTTTTTTTCCTAACTCTTCAGCTTACCTGCTCGAAAAGACGGCATGACAAGTGCACAGAGACATCCTGTCGGTAAGTTACTTATTAAAGGATGCCCTGCCCCCTACCCAGAGCCTCCCGCAGACCCCTTCTCAAACAGGGCTTCCCCTCCCCCCCCCCGACTCGAGCACAATGACTCAGAGTGAAAACAGAAGAAAGCGTGTGAACATTGGAGCCGTGCTGCGGACAGAAGCATCCTATAGGAAACAAGATTCCATCCTGTGTGCTGTTGTTGGAGACTTCTTATTAACTGGCCATTCCCGGTTGATATTAGGCAACTTTCCCCCTTCTTGTGATAACTCACCTCGGTGCAACTCTAAACGGAAAATTAAAATGTCCATGTTTGTGCTGCAAACTCATCATCTTCTGTGATGACCCCCACCCCGAACTTCACAGGACTCTCACAACATGCACAGCTATCAGTTGGCCAAACATTTTACGTTAGTTGTGTTTTAAAGCAAGCCGCAAAAGTGCGAACAGACTTGTGGTTCACTTTAAATGATGGAGAAAGTGAACATACACGCACTATTACCTTAAAGCTAACACTTGCTGAAAGCGGCCCAGAGGTTCTGCACAAGACATCACGCATACATGCAACTGAATGTCGCTAAGGCAGGCATAGGACTCAGTCAAAACAACTGTGGGGCATATTAACAAGGCCCGGCGATGCATATTTATCGCCGGCTATCTCTGTAATTTATCGCCCGGTTAGCACGTTATCAACAACGCGCATCGCCGAGGCGATAAAATTCCAGAGATAGCGTGGATATCGCCGTTTTCCATGGTGGAAAACGGCGATATCCTAGATGATAGGGCCTGTGGTCTTAGCCACAGAATCCACCCCCCATGTTAAGTATGCCTTAGTCAGGAATTTAACAGACGTTAAATTCCTGCGTTAAGGCATACTTAACGCGATTTAAATAATCGCTAACCCTCCTTCATAATATCGCGAAGCTGCCTTCGCGATATTTCCCTGTTTGGTTTCACAGCCACGCCTACTTTGCATCTCATTAGCGATGCAAAGTTAGGCGTGCTGGGAACGGGCGCTAAGTCAGCAAAACACGCGATAGCGTGTCTTTGCTGATAAGGCGATGAAATTATCGCCGCTTTTCGCCCGAAAACGGACGCAAAAGCGGCGATAATTTCATATCGCCCCCTTGTTAATATGCCCCTGTGTTGTGTAGTAGTTGTAGTCTTGTTCCCTGCAAGTGAACGCCACTAACGCCCCGGACAGCAATTTTTTTTAAAAGAGAGTGCATACACAGAAATACCTGATTCAAACATTTTCTGCCCACCTCTGTGCACTTACATCACATTTTGAACTCTAGTAAATATATATATTTCTGCAGTTTTATATAGTGCGAACTCGACCTGAAGGTATCGGAGCGCTTTACATAAGCATCGGTTGCATTACAAACAGACACATTTTTTTTAGGACACGGGGAGATTAGATTGAGTGATTTGCCCAGAATCACGGGATGTTGGGCTTCCCGCCAGGCTCGAGCCTGGTTCTCCAGGTTCAGGGTCAGCCGCTCTAGCCGTTGGGCCACACCCAGCCCCTTTGAGTTTTGTCTTGCCTTCGCTCTATTACGCGCACTGTGCTCTCTACAGCGCTCTGACGCTGATGCTGGGTGGGGTCTGTGCAGTGGGTAGCCCCCAACAAGCAAACGTTCACAAACAAAAGCCATTTGCCTTTCGAAATGTCACCTCGGTCAGGATTAGTGGAGACCTAAAACGACAGCGAGACGTCTGCAGGGGGTGGGGCTCAGACCGCCATAAATTAAGGGTTAGGTGATTGAAAGAGGGGCTGTCGTATTACTCAAAGGTGCGCTGCGAGATGCATTAAACACTCAAAACGTGTATTTTTCTGTGTGATCCATGCGATTCGAACAACGCCTGGGACGTTTGCTTTACTGCTGTTCAGTTCCTGTTTTTCACAGTCGCGCCAGTAAGGCAGGTGATGAGGTAGTCGGTCTGGCTCCAGTGACTGGAGGGAACGTAAGTAGAGCTCCTGCGCCTTCGCTCTTCTACACTCACTGCAGAATAAGCAGCAGGGGCCACGGGCCACACATTTGAACCTCTGTTACCCCCTGCATGGGAAGACGTGTCTCACCGACCAGTCAGAGCTCGTGTGCTTCTTGGCTAGGGTACTTCCTACTGAAGACCGACCTTTGAACAAACAGCCCGGAGAGGAAGGGGTGACTCAGCAAACCGCTTCCCTGAGGCCATGGTAAACTTAAACTGTCCGGGCTATCGCACAGTAAACACAACTGCAGCATTTCTACAGACATTTTCTGCCTCGAACTTAAGGTTTTGCAGTAAGAGGCGGCAGTAGCAACACTTGGAGATAATGTGAAACAAGTATTTCAAAGAAAAGCAGGGCGGCGCGTTAAATCAATTAGTAACATGATACAGGATACTAGGTTAAGCAAGGGCGGCAGCGTTCGGAAAGGCAATAAATTGCTTTAGCAGATAACAAGCGAAAGCACGTGACCCAGGAGGAATGCAGCTGCCAGGCTGCTCGCTCCCGAGAGCAAAACGCCATGTGAGTGAACATTTTAAGAAGAGGTGGGACATGCACCCGCCTTTGGCCAATTGTGTGCTTTCATTTTTTGAAAGCCTCAGCAAAGGCCAATAGAATGTGACAACCACACGCACAAGCTTTCTGAAAGCTTTCAGAATGTCTGGAGTGATTCCAAGAGGTCCTCTCTGGCTCAACCTAAAAAGCACATCAAATAACCACCACTTTAAAATGAAACACAGAAGATATGCACAGATACTCTGGTCAGACACAGGACCATTTCAAAAATGTGCTTTCATGGTTCGGTGATAAAATGTGTGTGCACAAAGCATTTCCTTAGGTAGGACCAAGGACTTGTGAGAGCTCCAGCCAAATACAATTCCTCTCTCTCCAAACCCTAAAGTTGGGCTTCACCAGCTCACATGGTCATATTTGGAACATATATGCCCCAACGCTCTAACGGTTCACTAGCTGCCACTGAATGCAAGTCATCCTGATCATAAGAAGAAAAATATAACAATATATGTCATGACATACTATTACTAATATCACTGGGGCAAGCTTTATGAGTAGTCCTACCCTTCTTGAATGAGTTAAACAAGTGTCGTTCATTTCTATTTATGCAAAATTCCTAAATTCAAACAATTCTCCCATATGTCCTGTCATAGTCAAAATGTCTTGCCTTCATGGGCAGAATACAGAAGCGTGATCTGTGTCAACAGAATGAGCATAAGATATGTAGATGCCAATATTGTGCTATTCTGTTCTTTAAGATCTGCGACCTCTGTGATATAATTTGTACTCAGTTCTTGGGGAGCTAGTCTCACACCATGGAGTTCCGGCATTTGTTTGCCCTTGATTTGTCTTTACCCCCCTCCAACTTCCTGTCTCGTCCCAGGGCTTGAAGTAGTGTTTGGTGTTCTGGCTGACGAAATGAGAGGATTCCGTGCAGAAGAGCTGTAGTATATTTAATGACAAAGGGTAGAAAAACTCTGAGGATGACTCAACACAGAACAAAAAAATGGATAGCTAGTAATGTTATGCAGATTTGTAGAGTGCACTGCTACCCTAGAGGGTATTTTGGCGCTGCATGTCACTCGGATACCTGGTACTATTTAGCCTGCAGGGCACCTAACTCTTTACCGATGTAAACTACATATCCTACGCCACAAAATCATACACATAGAGGAATCGTTGCATGGTATATTTTCACAGCTCTACGCTGGCACCTGCATGTAATATCCGATTGCATCTCCTCTATGGTGCAAGAAAGTGTGTTGAGCACTCTGAACTTTGTTGAATTGTACACTTGTACAAATACTGTTCGCTATTCTGGTATGCACAATGCTGGTACCTGCAGGAGTGAGACATAAGTGCCTCTCTTGGATGGGCACCACTAGTTAAGTATCATTTTTAAACTAATATGAAGAGTGTTTCTGGTCCTATATCTTTCTTTCTCTCACTTTCTGCCTTTGGAAGAAAATGAGAACTTTACTTTATTTATGATTGTGGGACTTGATCCACATCTGGAACTTGATTTGGAGATTTTATCTGAAAGTAATAACACAGCTATAAGATAATCTACCCAGTAATATGTTTTAAGACAGTGGCCCTTATCACGAGTGATCCAGTTAATATATATATGCAGTAACCCTTGTTACTCCACATATCACAATTATGAGATGCCAAATATGACAGGTCAAACTTGCTGAAATTTATCAGTGACAAAATGCACTATGACTACTAGGACATGCGGATTTTGCTGCATTAGTATTAACAAACTATTTGAGTTAGTCCCCAATATCATGGGCAAACTCTAAGTCAGAAGTTATTTACTGAAGTCAATACATTTCTACCAAGTTGAGTCAGAGTTTATTGGGTCTTATAAATATTGGCCCAAATACTGTGCCACTTCTAATAAAGACCAACAAGTTATGGCATATATGTCCTTTACAACTTTATATATATGTCATAAATTTACTATCACTAGGCATGAGCCTAAGAAACTGTCTTCTAAAAGAATTACATATTTTTGCAACTGTCATTTTCGTAGGCTGTCAAATTACAGATACCTTGTTTTTATAGATCTGTTCATGAGTGTTCATAGGGAAGGTCTTTCCTATTCCATATGCATTGATCTAAATGCATTATCACAGTCTTGCACAACAAACTGACTCAGTCAATGACCAACTCTGCTTCATGTTTCTTTTTGAAAAATATTGTGGAAACATACCTGTGATCGAGTACATATTTATTAGTGCAGATTAAATTGTGTTAAAATTAGCATGTATGACACCCCAAATTCAAAGCTAATTATTTTATAAGAACGTGATAAATCTATGTTTTACATAACACTGAGCTAGGTTTCCCATGTATTCTAAGACATTTCAAGGATATATAAATATTGATATTTGACATGTGCATACTTTTATTTGCCATGGGGGTCAGATGTACTAAACACTGGTCGCAAAACCTGGTCACAAATTGAAAAACACCGATTGTTGGCCTTCACAGGGCTGGGGGCCTGCTAGGGTAAGCAGACCACCATGTTTTTGATCACCTTTCAATAATTTATACTTCTTTTTAAATACAGTCCATGTTCTCTAAAGGAGTTGATGTTGCATTTAAAAATAAATGTTTACTTTTTTTTAAAGTATATTTGAGACTTGCTGTGGTCTCCTAGACTATCTTTCTAGTCTCTGAAACACTTTTTTTTTTAACATTCTCAACGGGAAAGAGATTCCAATGGGGACCTCTTCTCTTTTACGAATGTCTTACTATGCCTACAACACGCCCTTTCAAATAGCAATTTGGTATAGAGCCACATAGTCATTTTAGGAATCGGTACAAGGAGAACCTGTGGCTGGGCATACCAAAAATCAAAAAACATCCAGCACCTAGAAGTGCGCATGTTTCAAAGAGGAATTTTGAGCTTAACCTTAGTAACTTGGCACAGTAATCAAGATCAAAAATTGCACATGGTACATTAACAGCAACACTAAAACAACATTAGAATGATCATTCTCATACCAATTTAGATAACAAGATTATAATTTGCTGATTAAACAGCGGCGGCTCCTCCGATATGGTGGAGAAACCCCCCCCAAAAAAAACGCCAGGAAGGGAAAATTAAACTACACTTGTTATATGTCTCCTTTCCTGAAGAGTCTTGGGGGCGGGGCCTGGGGTGACATCACTGAGGGGAGTGGTTGTGCACTCCCTACACTGCTCATGACGGTTTGGCCGGCTGTCTCTGGCCGGCCAAACTGTCATGGGCAGTGAAGCTCTCTCCAACCCCAGCTGCATTGCTGGGGTTTGAAAGAGCAGGCACAGACTCCTAGTCATCCTGGATTTCCTGGAGCGCTAATCGAGGGTATCCAAGCCAATCCTGAAGCGCTCTCATGTGAGCAGCTTCAGGATTGGCCGCAGGGCATTCTGGGAGGGCGCCTGAAGAAGAGGAGCAGAGGAGCGTGACACGCGGCCGGCTGGAGGTAAGTTTAAAAAAAATATAATTTTTTATTTTGACCCCCTCCCTTTGCGACCCCTACCCCCGCCCCGCCACTCATCCAAAACACCGGCCGCTGCTGTGATTAAATGATACAAAAATTATATATATAAAGGATCAAGAATTATAAAAATATCAAAAAATAGGAATTTGATCATTTGTTATCATGCATTGTGAGCAGTTAACCCTGTTCTAGGTATCCCTGGTTGTGAATTCTTCCTAATTAGTGACTATGGGGCCGATTACGATGCAGTTTGGAAGGCCTCCTAACGGCATTTGCTCCGTCCGAAACGGGAACGTGTCTTTCCGACCGAATTAGAAAGGATTCCGACCGACCGATTACGATGCGAGTTAGGCGTTAGGAATATCCTAATCCGAACCCGACGGCATTCGGAATGACCGAGCCATACAGAGGAGACTCGTAAGTCTCTATGGGCCGCGTTTCCAAACGACCGATTACGATGCTGGATTTGGAAAACCTTTCCGAATATTGCCGTAAGACTCAAATTGGCAGTCGGAATCAGTCTTTGGGTGCCCATAGCAGGCCCCCTGTACCGAGAGCCTTCCCAATCGGGCCCGTGGGATACCCATGGGTCCCCCCTTACCAAGAAATTTTGAGACAGAATACACACCCTTCTTTGTTCAAACTTTATGTTTAACCGCTGTTTTAAAGAAGGTGCTCCGAGGCAAGAAAAGGCTGGCGTGCAACCCAAGGTGTGTGCAATCGTCCAAGGCACACTGACTATTAGAACAATATAAGTGACCCAGGATCTGGAACACAGGAACTCCGGTGCACAGCCATGGAATTGGCCCGTAGGCCACTCTAAATTCATACAATTTTATAAACGTCCATTTTTGTTCACAATATTTTTCACCATTACTTTCTCTCTTATATCAATAAATCCATCATGTACTCCAATTTTAAATCATTTAAAAAAATGAAACGCGGTATTCAGATCGTCCGTGTTTTATTCTTCATACAATGATTCCAACAGATTACAATCCACGTTGTCCTGGGGTTCATCATTAAAATCCCATATTCAACCATGATGTCACACACCCAATGCATTTCGAGATTAAAATCTCTTCTTCAGGGGTTAGCTGAAATCGGAAATTTAAAGCATATATTCAGAATCAAGGTCAAGTTACATGTTTCACCCACCCACACACCAAAAATAATTCCCTTCTACAAATACTAACTCATTATGGTAACTGCATAAAACAAGTGTGGCAGGCACCAGGGGGTGCTCGTCACAGGGTGCCCTATTTTCCCCAGCCATCCCTTTCTTCAATGCGAGCCTATGCATTCGGTCGGAACATAGGCTCCCATTGAAGTCAATGGGAGTCCGACTGAATCGTAGCTGGAAGCATCCGGATGCATCGTAATCAGTCGGTCGGACTCTCCCGATCCGAGTCGGTCGAAACCATTCCCAAACCGATTCGGTCGGAATGATTACCGAACTGCATCGTAATCGGGCCCTTAGTTGTTTTTATGGAGGTCAGCATCTGTCATTGGGCCAAGGCAAAGAACTGTTACTAAGCAGAGCTCTGCAGGGTTGGATATGACAATTTAAACTTTGTCCCAGTCCCCCTTAGATTAAAAGGTTTCTAAGACCCATTTTTTTCAAAGTTCTGTAATATCATTCCTAGTAATCCAAAAGTCCCAAAACGTCTAGGAAATGCTTATTGGACAGCAGACTACGGGTTCAATTTGGAAGAAATGTTTTTTTTTAAATTTTAACAGGATCGTAGCCAAATGTATTGTCATCACTGCTCCCACTGGTTTTGTTACAGGTAGATGCATGCAAAACCTAGACCCTCCAACCCTTGAGGTGCTGCAAAAGGCTACAGCCTTTTTAAAAAAAATTATTTATAATTTTGAGGAGACAGCTAAAAATATACAAAATAGGAACATATGAGTAATTGTATGCATCTATGAAACACACATCTGACATGGTGATGTTAAACAAGCACGGTAACAGCGTATAATGCAAAGGCATAAAACATAAGAGGGCATTACATCAATTGGCATGTCGCCAGGTATAAAAATGCAAAATGACATCTGTAGAGATCAGCGCAAGTCTTCACATCCTCATGCATTTGGAGCAAAACTCCTGGGGAAAGGCTCGAGTACAAGGCACCACACCCGTCCACCACAAGCGCCCCACCGTTGATGTGGCTACGTTGGATTTCTATTGGGCAACCGCCGGAGGACTAGCAGATGGCAGTGCTAATGCATCATTGTCAGGGGAGGAATCTCGCATCTTAAGCCAGTTTGTGAAAGGCTCCCAAATATCTTTAGGGCGGGACGCCGTAGGCATGAGGTCCCAATAGTTTGCTAATTGTTCTTGACAGTAAGTGACATCTTTAATCCAAGTCTTAGCGCATGGACCGCTGGGAGCACCCCAGTGTATTGCTAATCGACGCTGTGCAAGGACCAGCAACATTGCGGTCAGACGGCGAACCGTAGGCAGGGATTGCTCCACATAACCCAACAACATCGCTAGTGGGGAGCATTCAAGGGGCTGGCCCGTAATAGCCTGGACTGTATCGCGCACCTCCCCCCAATATCGGGAAACCGCGGGACATTCCCATGCTATGTGTAGGAATGCAGCTCCCTCTCGTCTGCACTTCCAACAGGTAGAGGCGGCTCTCAGTTTCAATTTAAATAACTGTAGAGGGGTACGATAGTAGCGATGTAGGAATTTAAAGTGTATGAGCCTTAGTTTATAGTTGGGGGACTAGTGCTTTATCTGTAAGCAACAAAATGCCCATTGCTCGTCAGTGGGCTGGTCTGAGAGCTCCGCTCTCCACTGTGCCAGTGCTTTCGGGTCCGCCCACGGAGTATGCGCCTGCGTATGGACATAGAGCCTAGTGACTAATTTTTTAGGGGACGGTGTGACCAATAGGTGCTCTAGAGGATACAGGGAATCGGGAGGGGTTGGAAAAGTGGAATGAAGTGCTTTACAGGCGGTCCTGAGTTGGTGATATAGCAGCCATTCCAGAACCGGAGGCTTCTCCCGGCCTGACCAACCGGCTGCTCCAAAAAGTGCCATTTGGATAGAGGTCCCCCAGTGTCTTAATGCCCATTTTATGAGCCCTATCAATGGCACCCTTATCATGCAAAAAAGGGAAGTGAGGGTGAAATGCAAGTGGTGTGGAGGGGGCATATAGTAGAGGGGCTTGCGTACGTTTTCTCAGGCCATCCCATGCCCATCGCACTGTTTCAACTGTGTTAATCTCATTGGAAGTCCTACGGTAAGGCTGATATACGGCCATGTGCAAAGGAGTGGGATCCGCTATATCTTTCTCGGTGGCAACGTGCGGTTGAAAAGGGACAGGGTAGATCCAATAATGTAAAAATTGGGCTTGCGCACTCAAAGCATATAGTTCAAAGTCTGGAGCGCCCAGACCTCCCCTGGACCGCGGGCGTGTCAGCAGGTCCCAGCTAATTCTGGGTTGACCTCCGGCCCAAACCATTGAAATTGCCGCAGAGCGCAGGGATTTTAAAACGTTGTGCGTGAGTGGGATGGGTATATTGACAAAGAGATATAATAATTTAGGGAGGACAATCATCTTCAAAATGGCAATCCTGCCGACCAGTGACAAGGGTAATGCTGTCCAAAATTTTATTTTATCCTCAAACCAGGTGTGCAGTCTTCCAAAATTAAGCACCATATGAGCTGTAGGTCTCTACTGAGCCAAATACCCAAATACTTTACAGCATCTTCCACCCAAACCAACTGAAAGTCCAATGATGTGTTAAGCGGGGCAGCAGTGAGGGGCAGTATGGAAGACTTGGTCCAGTTTATGTTAACACCAGAGAGGCCCCCAAATCGGAGCACCTCCCTCAGAACTGGATTTAGATTATCATCTGGTCGTCTAACGTATAATGTAATGTCGTCTGCATACATGGAAATTGTGAGGTTACGATCGGTAAAAACCAGGCCTCGGGTAGAGTGGTGTTGGCGAATCCTGGCAGCCAGTGGCTCCATAGCTACCGCAAATAGGAGTGGCGATAGGGGGCAACCGTGCCGGGTACCGCGGGATATAGGAAAGGCATCCGATATCAGACCATTGGCCTGGAGGCGGGCGGTGGGGTTGGAGTAAAGCAATTTGACCAATTTGATAAAATTAGGACTAAACCCTAATCGGGGAAGTCGCGTGAACAAGAAAGGCCATTCCAAAGAATCAAACGCCTTGGTGGCATCTAAAAAGACTGCTACAGCGGGAAGTTTGGGGTCAATTTGGTGAAGTATGGAAAAAAGGTGCGCAGATTATGAGCTGTCGACCGTCCCGGTATAAAACCGGATTGATCCGGACGAGCGATGAGGGCATCAGCGGCTGCAACCTGTTGGCTATTAATTTAGCTAGGATTTTGGCGTCCACGTTTATAAGGGATAGGGGCCTGTAAGAGTCACAAAGTGTCGCCGGCTTATCAGGTTTTAGCAGGGTAATAATTACGGCCTCCCTCATGGATGAAGGAAGTTCCCCGACTTCGAGAGATTCCTGATAGACGTCCAAAAGACGGGGTGCAATCACGTCTACATATGTTTAATAAAACAGCGTTGTCAGCCCATCAAGCCCGGGGGCTTTCCCAGATGGGAGGCTTTTTATCACTTGCATAATATCCTCTACGGTGAAGGGGACGTCCAGATATTCTCTATGCATAGGACTCAGCCACAGGAGTTCCAGGGAATCAAGATAGTCTCCCAGATCAGGAGCAACGTGTCTCTGAGTGGCAGTGTAGAGGGAAGAGTATAATTTGGTTAGATGCTCGTGTGTGGCCACCTGACCTCGAACTGGAGGGGAATCACCATTGTCAAGTTCCACAATAAAAGTGGGCGCTGTGTCTTTTTTAAGTACATTAGCAAGGGTTTTCCCCGTAGCCCCGCGCCCGTGCATCCCTGCCAAGGAATCTGGTCTCTCTCTCTCTGCCTCCTCCTCAAATTCAGATATAGTGCTGCGGTATGGAAGCCAACTTTGTAGGGTCATTTGTAGTGAAGTATTGTGTTTCCATAGCTTTGATAGCTTGCTCGAGATTAGTGAGTGTTGTGCGGATGGAACCGAGGACGCCCGATTGCTTGGAAATACATGCCCCCCTTATTACAACTTTAAAGGCCTCCCATAGCATAGAAGGAGAATCCACAGAGCCCTCATTGGTAGCAAAGTAGTTCTGAATTTCTAGATTGATTTCCTCTTTGAACACGGTGTCTAGAAGAGCATGAGGGGGAAGCCGCCAACTAAACGCTCGTGGTAATGTGCTGGGGATTGTCCACTGCAACAGCACAGGAGCGTGGTCGGAGAGTGTACGTGGTAAGTGCACCACCTCTGTGGCCCAAGACATTACATCGGCCGAGACCAACCAATAGTCCAGTCTGGACCAGGCCTGATGGTAGGAGGTGATACATGTGCCCTCCCGAATGACTGGATGGAATCTACGCCAAATATCCAACAGCCCATGCTCAAGAAGTATGTTATTTAATTGTTGCGTCGTCATATTATGTGGGTTGCGGGGGGCGCCCTCCCTGTCTAGAACATTATCTAAAACTGCGTTAAAATCCCCACCCCAGATCACCGTGGCACTTCCCATTGTCATTATTTTCGCCCAAACGTTAAGAAAAAAATTGCGGGTCATCAGTATTGGGGCCATAGATGGCCACCAGGGTATCCTGTGTAGACATTAGGCGGCCAGTGATTATAACATAGCGTCCCTCAGGGTCTACCAGTGTGCGTGATGTGGCCCAGCCGAGTCCCCTTCTAATAAGTATGGAGACACCTCTGGCATAATTGGAAAAGGTTGCCGAATGCACTTCCCCCAGAATCTGTACGTCAGTTTGGGGTCAGTACTGCCACCGCAAATGGGTTTTCCTGCAATAGACATATGTCAATGTGGTGCCTCACGCAGATAAGCATGGACCAACCTCGCCTTTTTGAAATCATTGAGGTCCTCTCACGTTCCATGTAAGGAACTTAGTGTCTGTCATAACAAACTGGTGAGTGGGATACTAGATAGGGTAGCTCCAAGAATGCGACTAAGTATGAAAACCTGAAAAGAAAAGACATGTAACATTTTCAAGAGTAATAGCACTATGTTGTATTCACGTAGTGCCCCACAGATGTATAAACAACAATCACCATGTTTATCGTACGACAACAATGCAAACGAATAATGGCTGTCTCCCGATGCATTAGTTCCCTTGTACCGCCCCCCTCCCACTGCAACCTCCCAAACAGGTTGAGAATAAGAACCTCCCGCCCACCCCAAAGGTACCCCAAAACCCAACTTTGAATGCAAGCACATGGGAGATCTCCCTGTGGGGACAAGGAACGACGGCAAACACCTGCCTAGTGGCAGGGTGGCCAGGCTGTAGTAACATTAAACCGAAAGCCCTCCCAGCTAAGAGGCTAACAAATAAGATGAACCCAGAAGCCTAATATTTAAATTTAACATGGTGTACAATTAGAGGTAAGCTCGTCAAAGTGCAAGCATAGCAATACCACGGCCACAAACTTAATGAGCTGAGGCGATTATAGCCAATTGTAGTTACTAGAATAGCTGACATATAGCAGAGTACATGTATATAGACAAATGTCAATCATTATCACTGAGGGTGTGCCGATGAGGAGGAATTCTGCAATGGGTCCCGGGGAGATTTACGTGGACAGATGTGCTTAAACCGTAAATTTCCAAGGCACGACTTAGCGTCAGTGAAAAAAATGCGCTTGGCCATCATGTGTAATTTTCAGTTTTGCTGGATACAGCATAGCATACTGTATGGACGAAGACTGTAAATGTTTTTTCGCAGGCATAAAGTCCCTGCGCGCAGCCTGCACGGCAGGGGTGTAATCCGGAAAAAAGGATAGGGGATTACCCTGATGTTTAATGGGGCTCCGGGCCCTCGCCTCTCTAAGGATGGCATCTCTGTCTGCGTAGTTTAGTAGGCGCGCAATGATCGGGCACGGCGGCGCACCCGGCACCGGTCTGGGGCCAAGGGAACGGTGGGCCCGCTCGACAGTCATAACCGGGGACAGCACTGTGCCGAACAGCTCGCGCAGTAGGTTATCAATAAAAGGTTAAATTTTTGAGATAGCTGTCGATTCTGGAAGGCCAAGAATTCTAAGGTTCCTTTGGGAACGCGCCTCCAAGTCTTCATTTTTAGCCCTAATCACCTCAAGCACCTTCTCCATATTAAGGATTTGCGTTCTGGATTCAGTCTGAGCGTCTTGAGTGTCAGATAGTCTATTTTCAAAAACATCCAAGCGGGTGTCATGAATTTCCACCTTTTTCTTGACGGCATCCAGGCTGGAGGTTAGGGTATCGATTTTGCCATCTATTGTTTTTAGACTAGAACGAACTTCAAGTAAAATGGAACGCAGATCTTCCTCTGAGCTGTCTGCAGTTTCCGTTGGACCTTGAGCAGCCCCCTGCTCCATGGATGATTCCATTGTGCGCGTTAGGCGCTTGCTTTCAAATGGGATCTTCGGTTTTTTAGGGTCTGTCTTGCCCATGTTCCCGAAACAGTGGTTCCTTTTTGCGCAGCTCCCCCCACAGACGAAACCTCGCAGTGGTTTATGTCATCGCAGACAACAAACTTCTGATGTTAACCTTAGCTTCGTGGGTGTATAACTAGTCCAGCAGTGGCCAGTGCAGTGGACTGCAGCCCTCGAAGTCCCTCAGTTAAACTGACTGCGCAACCACCAGCATGGTGTAGTAGCCAATGCCTTTAAGGCCACCGCATCGGGTGCTAGGGGACCAATGGCACAATGACACCGAGGACCAAAGATCAGCTGATGTAGGACTGCGCTGATGGACCACAGCTCCGTCGCCACCAAAAAGCAGGGGGACCACCCCTTGCAATGTACAATTCTGTGGACAACAACGGGCCCAGTGGCCGCCACCGGAAAGGCAGAGTCAGAGGCAATGGGGGGGGGGTACGCTGTGCCGAGGAGCACAACCCCCGTGACAAGAGTGAACTTGTGGAATCTCAGAAGGCACAAAGAGGGCAGCTCCGCCGACCGATGAAGTGTGAAGCGGATGGTGGGTATGTGAAGAGGATGCCCCGCCTGAGTCGCGGGACGCGAGAGAGGGTGACACGGCGGGCCACCGCAGCCCCCAAACCACCCCCACCGTAGTTACAAGGGGGAGACCAGGTGCCGCCCGTGTCCCGCCGCAGTCAACACCCGCCGCGCATCAGCCGACCCCAGGCCGAGCAACCGGCAGATGGAGGGGGCAGGCAGGGGCCCAGAGCCCAATCAAGGTTCAGCAGACCCGCGCCAGCACGCCCCGGACCCGCCAGGCAGAAAAGGCCAGACGGGGCCTCGGTCGCGCAACGCGAGTCCGCCCAGTCCCAGGTCAGCTATTAGGCCCAGCCGCACTCACCTCGTCGTCGCCCTATACCGCTCAGGCAGCACTTGCGATCGCCGCCACCTCCGCCCTTCAGTCCAGCCGCAGGCCGTCGCTGATCGAATTGCAGAGTCCCGCCACTGTCCCACCAGTACTGCCAACGAGCATCACCGCCGTCACTCAGGTGGGTAGGTGCGTCATAAGTTGCCAGTCGCGCAGCCAGCCTCAGGTCGATGCGCGGATCTGCCGCTCACCTCTGCAGCCCCACATCAGCACACGCTGCTCGTCCTCAAACCCAGCAGCGATGAGAGCATACCGCGCCAACCACGACAGGCCGGAGCTGCACTGGAGCCTCGCATATCATGGCGGCCATTTTCTGCCTCGGGCGCGGACTCGCCACTCCGCTTCAAATTACATCGGGTTGCCTCAGGAAAATGATGGTGAGCTCTCAGCTAGTTAGTCCTGATATGTTCTGCTTCTGACACCAGAAGGTGCAGCCGTCGGGCGTCAGTCCATTCGGTGGTATTATCCGGATATTGAGACTGGCCTGCAGAGCCCCTTCAACAGGCGGCCATCCTGCAGCGCGTCGTAGCCACGCCCCTCAAAAGGCTACAGCCTTCAGCCATTCCAGCCCAGACATTAATAATGAAGTAGGATCCGCAATTCTTCAGACCTTCTGCAGGAAGAAAAGAATTCTTCCACTTTTTCCTCGATGATTGGTAAACATTTCTTAGCAAATCAAGTTAGAATATTTCCACAGATTATTGTCCTTTCCTTTGCAGCAAAAACATCCACTTTCTGTCTGAGCTAGGCACTTTATGACTTTAGCAAGCCCACAACTTAGCTTGGCCTTGAATTGATCTACATCCCCTCTACTTCCTCCCAAAGAAAACGGTCTCCACCCCAGGGATCAAAAAAATATTTTTTCCCACCCTCTATGGGGCATATTCTCCCCTGCTTGGAGAGTGAAGTTTCTTCAGTTATCCTTCTCTGCTTGGAGAGTAAAGTTCCTTCAGTTCTGCTAGATCCTTTCCCATCAAAGCACCTGTAAGAATTTGGATCACTGGTTGAGGTGGTGGTAACCCCACCCAGGTAATCACCACAGTCCATGTCAGGGTGAACCACAAATGTCACTAAATTTAGCTGTGCTTAGCCCTCTGGTAGGTTGGCACAAATGCAGTCAGGCTTATCTTAGAGGCACTGTGTAAAATATTTTATGCAGCACTCAAACAGTAATAAAGTGACAACACAGCACACAAAAATATCCCAAACTAATTTAGAAAAATATAGTACTTTTAATAAATAAAATGATACCAGAATGATAAATATCCAATCAGTAGAATCTGAGATACGCAGTTTTAAAGGTTTAGGTGGATATAACGCCTAAAAGCACAAAGTGCCAGTCTCAGTCATCTGTTCATGCTAGGCCGGGTGGAATTCGCAAGTTCAGGCTGACCTCAATGGAATATGGGCCAGATACAAGGACCAGGATAGTGTCTCTGAAAAAGTTACTTTCTCGCAGTCCAGCATGAAGAGTTTTGTTTGCGATGGAGGAGTATGTGAGGAGCAGGAAGAGAATCGCAGAGGTTCATCACTGTTGGGCGCAGAGCAGGCATTGTGGACGGTCATCCCTGTAGCATGCATGATCCGGGCGGGCCCCCAGTAGTTGATGTAGCCTGAAGTGCAGATTTTGGGGTGCCGGTCGTCGCTGGTGCTTGCTGTAGCATGAAGAGTTGAGTTCCCTGGAGCTTCTCATTGGTGGTCGTCGTGGCTGGCAAAGTCTCAGCGTTCTTGCATCAAAAGTTAACACGTAGTTGTAGCAGATGCAAATAAGGAGGGATGTTTTCATTTCTCAAAACAATGACACATTGCATGTTTGCTGCAGTGCATGGTACACATGCGTGAGAACCTTCTTAGTTTGTCTGTGCATAGAAATTGTTACTTAAAGGTTATGCCTCAAGTGCAAATTCTATGGTAGGCAGTGCATACTCAACCTCACACCATGGCACAAGGCTGTGCATCGTGCAAGGCAGCTTGGTTTTACTCTAGCACAGGGGATTACAACAGCAACAGGCCAGTCTTTATAGACATGTTGCTGAGTTTACCCCCTTGCGCAACTTGACATTGAAAATTTGATTGCATTGCATGAAAAATGTGTAAATCTGTGCCTTTGTAAAAGTATAAAATAGGATGTGAAGATTAGAGAACTTTTTGTTTTTTTCCGTATGTTATAAACCTTGGTTGCAAAGAATGGCAGGTTGGGGGTGGCAAAACAATATGCAAGAGATCATTCCACTTCCACCTCCTTCTCCGATATATACTAGAATATTTTCTAAACATTTAGTATGAGATACATCACCATTTGCAATTCTAAGTATCTGTTGCAGCACTGAAAGACTGTTGGCAGGAAGGACGGGTCAGATTTTATGGTGCTTGATTATACTTAAAAAAGCAGGTCATTTACATGGTCTAGAAAAGTGAACATCTTCTCTTAATCCTCTTTCACCCAAGTTGTGTGGACTATCTGAAGGTGCAGAACATCAAAATCTGCTGAATGTCAGCTATTCAAAAGTATGCAGCCAATCTCCTTTTGCTGCCGGTGGTGACCACCCATCACAGAGGTCATTGCACTAGAGTGGAGGTGAGATCCCAGGTCTCCTTCCATGATCAGGCCATGAGATGTGGTCTTCTGTCAGCCTGCTGTAAGCGGGTAGCATGGGTGGGAGGGTTGTCACAAAGGGGAGAGAGTAACCCCTTTGGACGAGCTGCAAAACTCAAGCGTCAGGTTATATTGACCTCCAGTGGTGCAGGTGATGGCATATCCTGCCCCCCACTGTTTGCCTAGGATGGTTCGAGGGCAAACTAAAGTGGTTTGGCGTCTACGGCTGCTGGGGGGGGGGGGACTGGCCAGACTTCTGGTTACCTGTCCCATGTAGTCAGTGGGAAACCGCATCCTCAGCCACAAATAGATTGGGAAACCTGCTGGCAGGGGTGGCTGGGAGAGTAGAGACGCGGTTGAAAGCCCTCTCCATGCTCCGTCAGAAAGTGCTGCTCTCTTGGCCAAGGGAGCCATAGAGAAGGTGCCGTCATTTAGAAGGAGATTGTGGTTGTTATTCCTGTTACTTTCTGGTGCCCAAGAAGAACGGAGGCCTTTGTCCTACCTTAGACCTGCGCCTTCTCAACCTCTTCCTGTGAAAAGAGAAATTCAAAATCCTCAAGCTTGCTCAAGTCCTGTCTGCCCTGGACCCAAGAGACTGGATAGTAACTTTGGGCTTACAGGGCACTTATTTCCACATTCCTGTCCTGCCAGCCCACAGACATTACCTGTGGTTCACAGTGGGCCAGGAGCACTTTCAATTTGCCATGCTCCCCTTCAGCCTTAACAGGGCACCTCTGGTGTTCACAAAAGTGTTGGTGGTGGTTGCAGCTCAGCTGCAGAGGTCAGGGATTCCAGTCTTCCCCTACCTCAACGATCGGCTGTTGAAGGCAGACTCGCCCCAGGCAGTCGTCTCCCACCTCCAGACCACAGTGAACCTACTGCACGCTGTGGGGTTGCCTATCAACGTGCCAAAGTCACACCTGGCTCCCTCTCAGACGCTCCCCTTCATCTGAGCGGTTCTGGACACTGCAGTTTCAGGCCAATCCTCCTAAGCAGTGAGTGCTGGATATTCAGGCTATGATACTGATGTTTCAGCCTCTATCCTGGATTTCGGTGAGACTGACTGAGGCTGTTGGGCCTCATGGTCTCCTGCATTCTGTTTGTTACTCATGCCTGTTGGCATATGTGGGTTCTGCAGTGGGACGCAAAGGCCCAGCTGGCGCAGCATGAGGGAAATCTCACCAACATGGTCCAGATCACTAAGGGAACTGCGAAAAATCTGCAGTTGTGGCTGATGAATCACAATTGGTTCAGTGGCAAACCCCTCTCCCTTCCCCAACCAGATCGAACTGTAATGACAGATGCGTCACTTCTGGGATGGAGCGGCCATCTGGGCGAGATAGAGATCACAGTACTTTGGTAGAGTCTGGGCTCCACATCAACCTGTTGGAGCTTTGGGCGATTCGTTTAGCACTGAAAGCCTTTCTTCCTTCGATCATGGGAAGGCTGGTGCAGGTGTTCACGGACAGCACCACCGCAATGTGGTACTGCAACAAACAGGGCAGGGTGGGCTAATTGACTCTTTGTCAAAAGGCACTGCGCCTCTGGACGTGGCTGGAACACCAGGGCATATCCCTAATGGTTCAACAAATAGCGGGCTCTCCGAACGCCAGAGTGGACGAACTCAGCCTTCAATGCCTAGGGGATCATGAATGGCATCCCCATCCAGAAGTGGTGCAAGGTCTCTTTCAAGAGTGGGGAGAGCCTTGGTTAAATCTGTTCTCCACCGCCAAGAACGTGTAATGTCAGCAGTTTTGCGTGCTGAAGTTTCCAAAGCAGCTCTCATTAATAGATGCTTTTCATCTCGAGTGCAGCTTCAACCTCCTGTACACCTTTCTGCCAATGCCACTCCTGACTAAAGTTCTCGAAAAAAATCAGGCACGACCGGGCCCAAGTCATTCTTGTGGCTCCAGATTGGGCACGAGATTCTGGTATCCCAAGCTGTTGAGCATGAGCATCGGTCCTCTGTTCAGGCTGCCTCTTTGGGAGGATCTTCTGTCGCATTAACTGGGCAGGGTTTTGCACCTGAACCTGAAAACGCTTCACCTTCAGAGTGAGTGGCACTAGTTGACAGCTTTCAACCTTCTGTGCGAAGTCTGCAATGTTATTTTGGCAGCCAGGAGTCCCTACACTGAGACGGTATACGCTTGCGTTTGGAGCAAGTCTGTGGCATGGTGTACAGACCAACATGTTGATCCTCTGTCTGCACCCCTTTCCCAAGTCCTACTGTTTATTCTTTCCTTGGCGCAGCGGGGCTCTGCTTTGGGCACATTGAAAGGTTATATTTCTGCCATCTCAGCATTTCTGTGGTTGCCAGACCAGCCGTCACTTTTTAAATGCCCTATTGTACATAGGTTCTTGAAAGGCCTCCAACATATGTTTCCACCAGCGCCTTTTATGATGCCCCAGTGAGACTCGAATTTTGTTCTTACGCTTCTGATAAGCGCTCCCTTTGAACAACTTCACAACTGTACACTCAGACTCCTAATCATCAAAACTGACTTTCTAGTGGCGATAACATCGCCGGAGGGTCAGTGAGTTACATGCATCGTCTGCAAATCCTCTGTACTTACTATCTATCCAGACAGGCTGGTCCTTCGGACTCAAGCACTCTGCCCACCTTCTACGCTCGCCTAATCCCTCTAAAGAAAAGGAAAGACTCCACCAGCTGGACCTAAAAAGCATTGTTGTTCTACTTTGACCGCACAAAAGAGTTCCGGGTGGACGATCAACTCTTCTTGAGGTATGTCAGTGCCCAGAAAGGGACAATGACACATTGCATATTTGCTGCAGAAAAGGACCAGCTCGCAAAGGATATTGCACTGCATCAGAATTTGCAACGCATTGGCCAAAAAGCAACCCCCTGAGAGCTTGTGTGCTCTCTCTCTCTACGAGAGCCAAGGCTGCACCACTGCAATAGCGTGTGGAGTTCCTGGATATCTGTCAGCCAGCAACATGGGCTACTGTGTATACTTTTACGAAGCACTACTGCCTGGACAGTCTGGTCTGGTGTGACCGTCACTTTGCCTGTTTGGTCCTACAGGACTTTTTTGTCTAATCTGTATCGCAGCCCCACCTCCAGAGAGGTATTGCTTGGGTATCTATACTAAGGTAAGGAATCTGCAGCTAGAAGTCTATCAGATGAAAAAGTAACTTACATTCGGTAGCAACTTATCTGGTATAGACTGTCTAGCTGCAGATTCCTTACAGACCCTCCCATCATCCCCACTCTGCGAACAGATTATAATGGAAGGGCTTCACCCCTTCTAAGGGCTTTAGCTTCGCACACCAGTGATCAGTGTTCCTCGTGGCTCCACACTTCTGGTGTGGAAAGTCACGAAAATAAACTGTCTGACACCTGGGGAATATTCTAAGGTAAGAAATCTGCAGCTAGATAGTCTCTACCAGACAAGGCGTTACCGAAGTTGAGTAACTTGTTCATTACGACTTACCTGAACTATACAGTGCTCAGATTGCGATAATATGTTACATGAAAAAGTATAATTGATTAAAAAGCCTATTAAACTACATCTTATACAAATTAATATCTTGATTAATGAACACTGAGAAATTACATCCCTTTTCACCCGTTGTCGATGTTAAACAAGTATGGACTCAGATTCACAAAACAAGTTTGTAAATTCACACTTGCAGGGCACACTTTTGCTCAGGTGTGGATGTAACACTTTAGGTAATTTACAAAAGTTTCCATGTGTATATATTGAAGTCTAAAAACGTTGCATGGAAGAGGGCCCCGCTATAGCATCAAGCATGCTGTACTATTATGCATTGGTTAGCTGTCACTCACTCTGGCTCCTACCCATGATAGTTTAGGAATTACATAACATGTGTTTGTAAAGTGCACATCCACCTCCTCCTTAGAGCTAAAGTAGATTTTTGTTTGTTACCGAACTCAGTAGTACTCATTTTTACCCTGCCTAAGAATGAATGGTTGAGCAGACTGATGAGGATCTGCGCCAGTGAACGGGGTGTTAAGCAAGGTCACATCCCTGCAGTATATGTTACTATACTGTCTATAGGTACAAAGCAAAGAGGATTACTCACCTCCTGTTTCATTGTAGTTAATAATTTAAATGTTCTTTAGAAAAAATACCTGGGTACATTTTTTTGCATAAATGAGGAAATACAATTATCATTATTCATTCTACGCCAAAGCAATAAAGTTGTGTTTTCTGTTTCTCTATTAATTTTTTTTCCAGAATTATATTTCTGAAGATACCAAACCTGAGATTGATGTGGCCCTAGATCATATAATGCAAACCCATTGCATGGACTGCTCATTTATTAACTCCATCAAAAAAGTACCAGCAAAAGAGTGATTTTCCCAGGTGGTTCTGAATATCTCACAGTAAAATCAACAGCTTCTTTATCCTTGCGTACGTATCTATTTAGAGATAGTGCACACTATAGTTAAGCTTTAATGCCATCTCATAAAGACAAAAAGAGGTTCTGAGGCTCTAGTGATATAGTAAGACACAAAACAAAGTCATCAATAAATTTTAAAGAACCCTAAGATAGTATTTTAAGATTTTAGCATTTACATTGCCATAGAGGAAAAGCAAATAAATACTCATTCAATTTTAATCGAGAACCCATATGTGAAATGATCTCCAAAAGTGGTTATTGGTATATTTCAGTCTTCAAAGCACACTCTCTTTTACTTTAATCTGTGTCATATGTATGAACAGTTTCCCATTCACCAAAGCACCCTTTCCACTATTATTGTCAAAATGAAAGTGCATTGTTGGAGAAAAACACACAGAATGATGTCAAATTCTATGCTGTCAACTATAACTCTATTTTTTTTATTATATTTTATAAGCTTTTTCACAACATCTGATATATACGCAATACAGCATAACTGGCATAGTAAGGCTATGCAATCAATTCAGTTGTAACTTGTTACATCGCAGCCAATTACATTAAATTTCAAGCCCAGTGTGTAATCGGCTGGCGTAATGTCTTGGCATTCAGAACTTAAGTATAATTAAGGCTCCCGGTTTTCCGTTTAAACGGATTTTTACATATAAATACAGACGGGAAACAATTTTTCCTTTGTCTGTATTTATAAATAGAAACGGTAAAATACTGCCGAAACTGATTCAGAAACTTGTACTGCGCAGCCATGCTCCAGCCCAGGGTTGCCACTCCCCTCTGTCTGATGTAGATCTTTGGATGCACTCTGCCTGCCGCCAAACCCCTGCTGACATTTCCTAATTAGTTTCTTTCACCTAATCGTGGTCGGATTTGTGTGCCACAGTGTGGGCATAACAGCCCCCCTCAGCCATTTCAAAGCCAATGTAAGTGAAAGGGAGGGTGCACATCTGTTTCATTATTTGAATAGCGCGGAGCGAGGGAGGGGGAATGGCCTTTTGTAGTGTAAACCTCGCTTTAAGTGGAGAGGTGAGCGATCCTTCACGCCTGAATCACACTTCTCTGCGCCACCTTGAAACTCAGGTTTTGGGCTCTATATCTGGTGCGGGTGTCGTGGTTTAATTCCTGACTGGTGTTAAGGGAGAAATTACAGCTGGATGGGGCTAGTGCAGATCCCCTCTATGTGCTGCATGCTATGTTCCTCTGTTTATATGATGTTTAGTGCACTATTTCGAGATTGAGGTTTTTAGCTGCAGGGGGTGGGAGGCGAAGCAGGGTGTGTAAAGGGAAGTCCACAAAATAATAAATAGCTGGACAAAATGGGGTGCGAGATCGGCATGTACTCCTGGCGTGCAGTGGGTGGCGAACAATTACTGCTGTTTGCTTTTCTCTGACCGGGATAGGAAACGTATAACTTTTTACAGACACCGGTGGTCTATTTTGTCTTTATTGTTTTGGAACATTGCACGTTGTAGCTATTACGTGACATCCTTCTCAGTGTTGTACTGAAGATCGTTTTAAAACCGAAGTATAGGAGCTCCTAGGAAGCGCACATAACAGTGGATCACAACTTGACCTATGTCATCGATTCTGCTTTGTATACCAATAATTACACACGCCATGAAAAGTGCTACACGACTGGCAGCGGGTTGCAAAGGGGAACAGCTGATATGGTCGTCACGAGCACTCACTCTAGGAGCTTGAACATGTGCTTGTACTACAATGGCAAAGTTTTCAGATGAATGTAATAAGTAAACTTAATTTGGCATGTATATATACATTTATAAATCTATAACAACCGAGTGCAAGCGTGCATTGGCTATTTAAATAAACGTGAAAAAATACTAGCTGCAGCCTCTTCTTTTGCTTGCTATAAAAATAAATGTGGATAAATACACATAAAATGAACAAAAAATAAATATGGATAAATACAGACGGAAATGTTAAAAAAATAAATACCATAAAACCGGGAGCTCTAAGTATAATCATCATAACAATAATGTTATATAACATCTGCCCCACCCCTTGGATCATCTGTAGTTTGTTTATACATCTCTTTGAGTACCCTGCCCAATGCTGCTATATGTCTACGAATTGTCCCAGCCGCCCAACATTGCTCGTACAGTATGTAAGTGTAAAATCATATGCCTTTCAATGTCAGGGTGTTTTGTCAGTGCGTTCTCCAGAGCCTAATTGTGTGCAGGTTATTCTGCTGCTCGCTCCACATTGCTTTCAGGTGTGTCCGCTGGTGCTACCGAGTGTCTCTGCCAGGCCGTGCGGAAGGCTGATAAGATTGCATCCCATGCCGATGCCAAAGGTTGCTTCTGTAGCCCCAACTCATCTTCGCGAGTGCTATGCTTTCCGCTTGCGCCCAGCATAATAGAGATTGATGCCAGGCCTTCGCTGCCGGGGGTCAGGAGACTTCCAGCGGCGCGTGAGTAATCGCTTAGCCACTATTAGGCCTGTCACCTTATATTTTTTGGGCCTTTGGTATAGTCCTAGTATACACATTTCCCACGTCCAATCCAATGTGCGCTCTGTGCACTGGGCCAAACACTCGACCATCACTGCCCAATGTTTGAATAGTTGGGCATGACCACAACATATGCAGCAAGTCCGCCCCCGCCTCGCCACACCGCGCACATTTGGCGTCTGCGTGGACAAAATATTTGTTTATTTTCCCCGGTGTCAGGTAGGCCCTGTGTATTATATAAAATTGAATGAGCCTAAACCTAGCATTACGGGGGATCCGCATGGGACTTTCAAGTATGCGTTCCCATTCCCGGTCTTTGGTGGGTCTCTGTAAATCTGTGTCCCAGTGGGTCCGTAAGGAAAGTAATTGCGGTGCCGTGTGGGTTCTAAGGGATTCTGCGAACCATCTGGTAAGGTGACGACCCGTCCCTAGCTCATGCAAATATTGTATGGTTAAATGAGTAGCAGGTTCTTGTGCCGCATTTCCCCACGTTGCGCTCAGCGCCCGTGTTACTGCTGCGTGATGTAGAAACTGGCCGTGTGGCAGACCCGAGCTTTCAGCCAGGTCTTCAAAGGGAATGAGCTGCCCATCATTATATAAATCGCCCAATGTAAGTATGCCTGCTTCCTCCCAGTGTGTAAGTTCTGCACTTGATATTGCTTGATGTCTCCTGGGAGTGCCTAGTATGGGTAAGGATGGTGCGTATGGTGGTACCATATGTGTGATGCGAAGACAGTGGCGGTAACATAGGTACGCCACTCGCACCAATAACTGCGTGGGCGTGCCGCCCTTTCTGCTGGGGTGGAATAACGTCACTATCTGGGGCTGGGTGTGTCCCGGAGTCTGTGTTGCTGTGTCCTCAAGGTGAAACAGCATGGCACCCACTGAAGCTGTGCCGCCAAATAATATTTCTCCATGTTGGGCAGCGAAAGGCCTCCTTGCGCAGTCGGTGGGCACATTTTAGCCATCGGTACTCTGCTTCTCGACCCGTGCCAGATGAATTGTCTCATGTCTGACTCCAAAGCTCTAAACAGCGGTGGCCGGAGGTGGAGTGGTAAGTTCGTGAAGTGGTAGAGTAATCGTGGTAGAACCACCATTTTTAGCAGCGCAATCCTACCCATGACCGCCAGTGGCAGGGTGCTCCAAAAGGTCATTTGTGCGCGCACTGCTGTAATGGCACGCCCCAGGTTACCCTCTAGGAGATCCTGCGGGTCCCGGTATATGTGATCCCAAGATAATGGAATGCTGTTAGTTGCCGGCGTACCGCTGAAGACCAATTGTGGATCCGGTGTAGTCTCCACAAAGGGGTACAGGCATGACTTGTCCCAATTCACTCTTAGTCCTGACACTGAGGCAAATTCAAGCAATGTGGTCTCAATCATCGCATACGACTGCCCAACATCCCTAAGATAAATCAACAGATCATCGGCATACAGCGAGACCGCATGCATGCCGTCTCCCAGAGGGATACCCCAGTCTTCTTGAGTGGTGCGTAGTGCCTCTGCCAATGGCTCGACAGCTAGTGCAAATAGTAATGGTAAGAGCGGACAGCCCTGCCTCGTGCCGTGCTCAATAGGGACCTGCTCTGATACATGCAAACCCATCTTAATCTTGGCTACTGGGCGCGTATATAATAGTTTAACTAGGCCCAAGAATTCATCTCCTAGGTCATATTTATATAACACGTTACAGTTACAAAATAGTCCCTGACAGAGGAGATTCACACAGAAAACAATGAATATAGGCCTGAAATCAGTGCTATATTAAAGATGTCCAGTCGGACAGAAAATTTAATAATGTATCAAATCACGTAAAACACAAGAATAAAGTGGGAAACAATCCTGCGTCCAACGCAACATATATAACAAAGACACAAATTAACAGAAATTCACAAATTCAGAAAAAGGCTCAGGCAGGACAAAAAATGCTTGTAACTTGTATAAAGAAATGCAACAAGCAAACAATATGTAGAGACACCGTTACACATCAGTAATTAATTCAATTGCATTTACGGTGCATATAAGGTCGACTGACGTTTCGATCCCGTAGAAACAATATTGGGATCATCATCAGGACGTAAAAATTACATGCCTGAGGAAATCCCACTTTATTCTTGTGTTTTATGTGATTTGATACATTATTACATTTTCTGTCCGGCTGGACAGCTTTAATATAGCACTGATTTCAGGCCTATATTAATTGTTTTCTGTGTGAATCTCCCCTGTCAGGGACTATTTTGTAATTGTAACGTACTACTACCCAAGGTCCCTGACCATTACAATTGGGTTCCCTTGTTAATTAAACACATATTTATGTAACACAGCAAATAAAAACTCCCATTCTAAGGTGTCAAACGCCTTCTCCAGGTCTAAAACCAGACACCCAGCATGTTCCCAGCTGTCCCTTGAGTAATGCGCCACTCTAAAGAACCGGCGCAAATTTAATGACGTGCTGCGGGCCGGCACAAAACCGTTCTGGTCCGCGTGTACTAGCTGTGGCACCAATGGGGCCAGCCTATTCGCCAAAATTTTTGCTAGCACCTTGTAGTCTGTATTAAGTAGTGCTAGCGGTCGATAAGACCAGATCAATTCCATATCTCTGTTAGGTTTGGGCAGGGACACTAGCAGGGATTCGCGAAGTGTTTCCGGCAATATGCCCTTTTCCTGCGCACTTTGATATACTGCGAGGAGTCGCGGTGCTAGGGCCTGTTGGTATGCTTTGTAGTATTCGTCCGGCTAACCGTCTGGACCCGGTGGCCGTCTCATCTTCATGCTTCAACACCCTGCGCATGCTCCGCAAGATCTTCAGATGGATCCCCACTGAAACCAGGAAGACCGTCACCCAGGCACTCGTCACCAGCCGACTGGACTATGGGAACACCCTCTACGCCGGAACCACAGCCAAACTTCAAAAGAGACTCCAGCGCATCCAGAACGCCTCCGCACGACTCATCCTGGACATCCCCCGACACAGCCACATCACCGTACACCTGAAAGACCTGCACTGGCTCCCCGTCAGCAAGAGAATCACGTTCAGACTCCTCACCCACGCACACAAGGCCCTCCACGACCTGGGCCCAAAGTACCTCAACGACCGCATGTCCTTCTACACGCCCACACGCCAGCTACGATCAACCAGCCACGCCCTCGCCACCGTACCACGCATCCGCAGAACCACCGCCGGAGGAAGATCCTTCTCCTACCTGGCGGCCAAGACCTGGAACTCCCTCCCCACTCACCTTCGGCGAACCCAGGACCATCTCGCCTTCAGGAAGCAGCTCAAGACCTGGCTGTTCGAGCAGTAACTTACCCCCTCCCCCAGCGCCTTGAGACCCTCCCGGGTGAGTAGCGCGCTCTATAAATGCCGTGATTGATTGATTGATTGGTGGTTTGCCCGTGGCCAGTGAGCGTATGACTTCTTGTACCTCCAGCAGCGCGAGCGGCTCAGCTCATCTTTTTGCTCTGCTGTGATTTGGCGTAGGATCAAGGGAGTGAGGAAAGTGTCCATATCTACTGGCACTGCGCGGCGTGGTGACTGGTATACTTTGGTGTAGTGCGTGGTGAACTCACCATGGATATCTCGCTGCGTGATGAGCACCGGCCCGGCCGCAGACCGCAACATCAGTATCGGTACCTGTGCATGTTCTTGCCGGATCATGCGTGCCAACAACCTGCCTGCTCAGTCCGCTGCTGCATGAGTGCACTCGGCGTGTGACGCATAGTTTAAACAAAGCAGTCGCTCCAGTACAACATCATGTTGCTTACGTCGCTCGTCTATGGTTGGCTGCACAACGTCACTCTGCGCCAAGGCAGCTTCCAGCTTGGTCAGATCATCTTCAATGCTCTTGACCTCGCCGTCTAGTTGTTTCCTAATACACCAACTCAACCCCATACACTGCCCCCTGACTACTGCCTTGCCTGCATTACTCTCAAAATATGCGTCTATTGCAGTGCCTACTGCCGCTCTGAACGGGGGACCCTCCAGTGCCAGAGGTTGGAGCCTCCGTAAGTGGTTGACGGGACCTCCGTCTTGCCCCTGTAGTGTCATAGTGTGTGGGTTATGATCTGAGTGTGTTTTTCCAAAGTAATCCGCGCTGAGGCACTGTGCTAGCAGCGGCGTACTTGCGACAAAACGGTCAATACGGACATGTAGCCCGTGTGGGTGTGAGTAGTATGAGTATAATCGCGCCCGTGTATTGAGGGCCCTCCACACATCCGTCACATCCCAGTGATGTAGCCATTCCCCCAGATGCCTAGCGTTAGATGTTGCTGCTGTTTGCGGGAGCGGTGGGAATGACCTGTCAAGTGTCGTGTCTAAGACCGAGTTAAAGTCACCCCCCAGTAACCAGGGGACTTCACACCAGCGCGAAAGGAGGTCTGTCAGTGTGCGCCAGAATGCGCCCTGCTCCGTGTTTGGGGCATATATGGAACCTAACACTACATGTTGCCCATTAAGGCGGGCTTTTGCGAGTACATATCTGCCGTGTGTATCTGTTTCAACCTCTTCCGGCTCAAAATGGGTACCCGGACGAACCCATATTAGCGCCCCTCTGGCATAGGCCAAATAGCCCGTGGCCAGTATTTGGCCTTTCCACCTCTGTTGTAATCTGCGGATTTCTGGTTGCGAGATGTGTGTTTCTTGCAGAAACGCCACGTGAGCTGCGTGCCGTTTAAGATATGCGTATATTTCATACATGCGGGCTGGTGTGTGGATACCCCTGACATTCCAGGTAACTACGTTTGTGGGCGGCCTGTAAAATGACTAGAAGGCGGAGTGCCACATTGTCGGCTAGCTACACAAAGGGTGAGATGACGACATGTCAAGCACCGTGTGCTCACAGTTAATAACTGTGAGATCCGTGGGTGTGTGAGTGCATTAATACTAACTAGGGGTGTGGGTAAAAGCCTTTGGAGGCAAAACTGGGAAAGAGCAGAGAGACAACATGTGTCCGCCCAAACAGTTAACCATGCCATACGGCAACTCACGGCTACCATCGCCGCTTTGGTCCTATTAGGAGGTGGGGGTGGGTCCGAAACTTGTGATGTACGAGTTGTGTGAGCCTGGGCCCGTCTTGCTCGGTTGCGTGTGTGCACTATACCATGCCGTGTGCCATTCGCTAGCGGTTTGCAGCTTAAGGTGTATGTGTGCCAGTGTCAGCTCTTCTACACAGTGCAATCCCAAATGTATGTTAGCAGGCTACGTGTGCACGAAGCGCAGTCAGCACGCATGCAAGCGCTTTTACAATCTTATACTTGCGTGTCCATAGGCTACAGTGAACTGCTACATTAAGTCATCCGCAGTCTGAGGTGTCACAACTGGGAGGGACTGTGAGTTCTCATGGACTGGCCACACAGCCTGCGAGCTGTCGAAACTCAGCGATTGTTCAGAGGAGGCATCCGAGTCCCCGCTGTTATGTCGCTCTCGTAAGTCCGCCACTGCTTGCAGCGCATCTCTTCTTTCTTGTAGGACTTGCTCTCGGCTGGGGGCAGCCGCCGACTGCATTGATGATTCTGTTGCTCGCATCCTACGTCTGCTGCGACGCCCCCTGCGCACATTCGCCTGTGATTCCGCATTACTGCGCCTCTGGCTCGGGGAGGTGTGATGACCCTTGGTTTCGAGCCAGTCCCATGCGTCTTCTGCTGTGTTGAAGAAATGCGTAGCCCCATTCACGACCCTCCCTGTCAGTTGTCTGTGATCAGCGTGAAGGAGCGTGAAGTGCGCCGTGACCTTATCTATTCGACCTTCGAGGGATGTGCGGGTCTGGGTCAACGCCTCACTGATTTGTGTCACTGCTTGGAGTACAGAGTCTAACTTTATTTCCAAACTGGAGGTTCTAGAGGCACCCGACATCTCAGACTCTTGATCAGATTGAGTCGGGCCCGTTGCTGGTCGTGTGGCCGCTGCATCCGTGATTGTACGCTGTCTACCCATCTTGTTGGAGTGATAACGTAATTGTGGTCAGAGGCGGGTCCGTACACTGCGTGCCTCAGTATCTGCCAGTGCCTCCGGGTAGCCCCACACTCACGATTCAGCGGGCAGTCATATGGAAGGTGCAGATCTATTGCTGGAATGTTGAATCTACTGCTGCATGTACACTTGGTCTGAGTGTCCGCCATGCCTAGTCTATTTGATGCAACTCTGCGCGTTACCGTGCCTGTGTCCAATCCTGGTACTCCTGTGTGTTCTGATGTTGTTCCACGTGGTATTGGCGGTGTCCGCGTCCGGGCTGTTCCACGCCCCTGTCGGGTTCCTCCAGGTGTTTGCAAACGTGCCCTAGGCCTCTCCTAATCTAAGGCCAACTCTATGCTTCGTCGCCATAGCTGTGCCTCATGTAGAGCAGGCATAGGAGCCATACCATGTCAGCGGCTTTGCACCTCTGGCCAGGGCTTTTGGGCTTCAGTGTGTCTTCTTGAGCATGTCACATTACCGCCTCGCCCACCACCACAGGCCGTTTGGTGTCTCTGTGGGCCCCGCGCTGCTGTGCGTGTGCGGCCCCCCTGTCACTCCAGAGTGCAACGTAGCACCGGCTTGCAATTAGGCCTCAGGTTCTCCCACCAATCCAGCATGTGTCCACTAGTGACCTGGTCAAGCAGGGGACCCTCCACTCGCCTCAATAAGCAGTAGGCGGCCGGCCAGTAGGCAGTCTTCTTCCTCCGCACGGTGCCGCAAGCGCTTGACCCCTCCTCAGTTCCCCGCCCGCGTCTTCTAGTGGGGCGTGCAGCACGGCCTAGGTTCACGCCACTTTTCAGGCCCACACCTGTTCCTACCGGTTCATCTGATCATAATCCGTGCAGCCGTCCGTGTGCCCAGATATGGAGCGCATCTCCTGCACGTACTTACCGGACTTGATGACGTGGCCCTTCTGTATTTGGATGTCCACGCGGGCCCCGCTGTCCTACGATATACCACTTTGGTGCTCAGGCAATATGCACTTCTGGGGGACCGGTACCTGTGGCATGGTCGGTGTGGCAACAGGTGTTGGCAGCGCGCAGGTTTCATCCGAAGTCCCCAACTAGCCCTGCGCCCCCACGGGGCCTTCTCCAGCACCGGGCCAGTCAGACCGGCCTCCTTCGTCACCCGGCTAGCCAGCAGGAAGGCACCCGCCGTTCGATGAGCTGCCGGGAATGTCGCGCGGGTCCCACCAACAGCGGCTCCCGGAGTCACTGCCCATGCAGCGCCCGCCCGCACCTTGTCTCCGCTGCAGCGGGCCACAAAGCAGGGCTAAGCGAGTGCTGCAGCGATCTCGCAGCCTACCGTGTCATCCCGGATCTTGCCTGGCTCATTGCACCGCTCCCGGCCCAGTTCTGCAGTCGATGATGGGGGCCGCAACACCCAGTCGGGAAGTGGGAAAGAGAGAAAAGAGAGGGTGGGGGGAAATCTGCACCGCTCCCCGCTCTATTTCAGTCCCAAACTGTCAGTCCCTTCGGCGACTTCCTTGCTGGAGCAGTGTCTCATCCGGACTCACTCTCCGCGGGGGCCTGGCTCCGTCTTCGTCTCCCACAACAGTGCGCAGCCGGGCCGACAGTGTAGCATTACCACTGCGCCCAAGGTCTAATTACAGTCTGCTCCTGGCACCATGTAGGCACAACACACGCCGGCGAGCTGCTGCACCGCTGCCACTGGACGCCCAGCCCAGCCGCAGTCTCGTTGTTGGCACATCCCACGGTGTCGCTCGGCTCCCTGCGCAGGTGCCCGTATCTCGGCACACACGGTTCCCAACACTTCCAAACTTGCTGCGCTCGTTTGCGGCGGCACCCTGGGTCTAGCGGGTTGGTTTTGGCAGCACGATGGCACTGCTGTGCACAGGATAATTGCAGGATTATCGGGCCATGGGACGGAGCCTCACTAGAGTGCGTCCGCCATCTTGGCTGGCTGGCCACGCCCTTCCGTCAACTATAACTCTAATATAAGGATGTAGCATTGTATGTCTCTAGAACACAGCCATTGCCATCAGCCTCCAGATCTTGCTAATACCCTACTGGCGTGAAGTGCCATTTTAAGGAATTATTGATTAAAAAGCCTATAAAAATAAATCTTATATAAATGAATATCTTGATTAATGAACACTGGGAACTTATGTACCTTTTCACCCAATATCAATGTTAAAGAAATAAGGACCCAGATTCACAAAACTAGTTTGTAAATCTGCACTTGCAGGGCACACTTTTGCAGATGTGTGGATGCATGACCTCAGGTAATTTACAAAGGTTTCTGTGTGCATATATTGAAGCCTTTAAAAGTTGAATGGAAGAGGGCCCAGTTACAAGCATTCTATGCTGTCATACATTATTAAGCTGCCACTCATTCTCTGGCACCAACCTAAGGTAGTTTGGGAATTAAATAACATGTGTGTTTGTAAAGTGCACGCCCACCTGGAGATTTCTTAGAGCTAAAGTAGATTTCTGTTTGTTACCAAACTCAGTAGTACTCATTTTTTCACTACACAAGGATTAAAGGTTGAGCGGGCCGATGAGGATATGTGCCAGTGAATGGGGTGTTAAGCAAGACAGATCCCTTCAGTATATGGACTATACTGTCTATAAGTACAAAGCGTAGAGGATTACTCACCTACTGTTTCATAGTAGTTAATAATTGAAATGTTCTTTAGTAAAAATACCACTGCAGTACCTGGGTACATTTTTTAGCATAACTGATGAAATGCAATTATCATTATTCATTTTACTCCAAAGCAATAAAGTTGTGTTTTCTGTTTCTCTATTATTTTTTATTCCAGAATTATATTTCTGAAGACACCAAACCTGAGATTGACGTGGACCCGGATCATATAATGCAAACCCATTGCATGGACTGCTCATTTATTAATTCTAGCAAAAAAGTACAGGCAAAAGAGTGATTTTGCCAGGTGGTTTTGAATATCTCACACTAAAATCAACAGCTTCTTTAACCTTGCGTACCTATCTATTTAGAGATAGTGGACACTATAGTTAAGCTTTAATGCCATCACATAAAGACAAAAAGAGGTACTGAGGTTCTAGTGATATAGTAAAAATCAAAACAAAGTCATCAATACATTTTTAAGAACCCTAAGTTAGTATTTTAAGATTATAGCATTTACATTGTCATAGAGAAAAAGTCAAATTAATACTCAAAAATACTCAATCAGTTTTAATCAAGTACCCATATGCGAAATGATCTCCAAATGTGGTTAGTGGTATATTTCAGTCCTCAAAGCACACTGTGTTTTACTTTTTTTTAAAAATCTTTTTTTATTGGCATTTAGTTATACACTGTGATGTAGCGCAAGGATCGAGGTCGGGACAAGGTTGGAATAAACGTGGCTTTATTGTACTATATACACGTCTACGCCTGGAAGCCAGAGTTCAGAGTAAACAGTAGAGGGATAATCCGTCTTATCCAGTCTTCGGGTACTTTCTCAGTACTTCCGGGGTCTTCTCTTTTCTCCCAGGAGGCTTACATCAGTCCCTCGGTACAAACAGAGAAGGATATGGCAGGCGTTAGTGTACTGTCCAAACTAGGTGTATTGGGGAAGGGTGTGGGGGATCACGTGCTAAGCGGACCGTCTGTGAGAAGAATGTGATAGAAGGTACAGGCACTGCAGTAGGAGAAGAGGAACGTAGAGCCCTACTCGTCGGCCCCTTCCTTCCTCCCGACCCACCCCGCAACGCGGTTCAATCAATCAATCAATCATGTCACTTATAAAGCGCACTACATACCCGCGAGGGTCTCAAGGCGCTGGGGGAAGAGGGGGGTGGTGCTGCTACTGATCGAAGAGCCAGGTCTTGAGGAGTCTTCTGAAGGCCAGTAGGTCTTGGGTCTGTCGGAGGTTGGTGGGGAGGGTGTTCCAGGTCTTGGCGGCGAGGTGGGAGAAGGATCTGCCGCCGGCGGTCGTTCTCCGGATGCGGGGACTGTGGCGAGGGCAAGGCTGGTCGAGCGGAGCTGGCGGGTGGGGGTGTAGAAGCTGAGTCGTCTGTTGAGGTAGGCTGGTCCGGAGTTTTGGAGTGCTTTGTGTGCGTGGGTGAGGAGCTTGAAGGTTATCCTCTTGTTGACAGGGAGCCAGTGCAGGTCTCTCAGGTGGGGTGTGATGTGGCTGCGTCGGGGATGTCGAGGATAAGACGTGCAGAGGCGTTCTGGATGCGTTGCAGCCGTCTCAGGAGCTTAGCCGTCGTTCCTGCGTAGAGGGCGTTTCCGTAGTCCAGCCTGCTGGTGACGAGGGCCTGGGTGACTGTTTTTCTTGTTTCGGTGGGGATCCACTTGAAGATCCTGCGGAGCATTCGGAGGATGTTGAAGCAGGATGAGGAAACGGCGTTGACCTGCTTAGTCATGGAGAGGGTGGGGTCGAGGATGACCCCTAGGTTGCGTACGTGGTCGGTGGGTGGCGGGGCTGTTCCCAGTGATGTTGGCCACCAGGAGTCGTCCCAGGCTGAAGGGTTGGAACCAAGGATGAGGACCTCCGTCTTGTCCGAGTTCAGCTTCAGGCGGCTGGTCCTCATCCATTCGGCGACGGCCTTCATTCCTTCGTGGAGGTGGGCTTTGGCGGTGTGAGGGTCTTTGGTGAGGGAGAGGATCAGCTGGGTGTCGTCGGCGTAGGAGATGATGTTGAGGTTGTGCTGTCGGGCGACGTGGGCGAGGGGTGCCATGTAGATGTTGAACAGCGTTGGGCTGAGGGAGGAGCCTTGGGGTACGCCGCAGATGATCTTGGTGGCCTTGGATCGGAAGGGGGCGAGGCGAACGCTTTGTGTTCTGCCGGAAAGGAAGGATGTGGTCCAGTCCAGGGCCTTCTCTTGGATCCCGGCGTCGTGAAGGCGTGTTCGTAGTGTGTGGTGGCAGACCGTGTCGAAGGCGGCTGATAGGTCCAGGAGGATGAGGGCTGCTGTTTCTCCGTTGTCTAGCAGGGTCCTGATGTCATCGGTGGCGGTGGCGGTTGCGTACCTGGTTGAGCCACGTTCCTCCTGAAGCGTGGCTGGGCGCAGCGCTGGGACGTTGGCCTCCTGGCACTCCTTGGCCTCTCCTTTCTCCCAAATTCCTCCACGGCTTCTCCTGGTCGGCGTCTCGGTGGCTTCCCTCGAGGTCGCAGTCTCCTCCTTCATCTGTCTTCCGGGTTTTTGGAGGTTCCTCCCTTGTGTCAGCGTCTCCCTGATTGGCCCAGTGTCCGTGACGTCGCTGTTGCAGGCGGTGTTTTCCCAGTGAGATTCCCAATTAAAGGGGCCGATGACGGGAAATGCCGATGCATCCTCCTCCGTAGTCTCCGTGGGATTAACCCATTCGTCCTGCTGCGGAGGAAGGACAAAATCCGTTTCAGAGGGGGCAGTCCAGCATTCCTTGTCCACTCTCTGGATTACAGTATTGCTTTGTGGGGAAGTGAGTTCGTGACATACACATATAGCAATACCACATGAGGTAATCAGCTTATAGTATACTGCAAACTTTCACGTAATAAATGACATTCAAGTTTGTCTGTACCCGAACATCTTTACTGGGCCTCAAGATTTTTAAAGATAGGGTGTTCTCCGATGTTTCCTCAGCCATATATACTAAGACAGATATTATCATTCAAAGAAAGTAATGCAATATTCAGGAAAATGGAGTAAGATAACTCAAAGAAGTAGGGGGACCCTTTGTTCTTCTTGATGCTTTGTGTTGAATCGTTATAACTAAAGGATACGACTCCACCAACAAGTTCGTACAAAAGAAAAAGGAAAAAGAGAGAAGGAAGGAGCAATGGGAGCACAGAGGGTGGGGGAGAACGTTGCCCGCGTGGTCTGATGGCAACGCGAAACCTATAAGACGCCATCTCCCACCAACTAGATCGTGTTCGCTAGCAAATGGGGGTGGGCGGGTTGGAGATCTAGGTAGATGATCAACCACTCTCAGAGCCCTGAACCCTCAGATTTATACCGTACATTATCGCTTATTATCCCACGTCCTAACTCTGTCGTTTATTGTGTATAATCAGTAGGGGCCATAAATTGCAGTCTTGTGCATCTAGGTGTGAGAAAAGAAAAACCCTTCCCTTTAAGACCCAGTCTCGTGTGTTCCTGCTGCATTGCGTCTGTTTTGTGGCCTGTCAGCTTGGTCAATTGGTATTCTGGTTTTCCACTCTTCAGATGTATCTGTACTTATGTCTGGTTCATTTCCAGAGCCATACTCTGGGTGTTCCCATGCTGTAAACACCTCCGTCCACAGATCCACTATAGGGCGGATCCTCACCCCTCTGGCCTCCTCCCGAATCAGCGTCCTTTCTTCGGCCCTTGCCCATTAGGTTCACGCTTTCTTTTACTTTAATCTGTGTTATATGTATTGACAGTTTCCCATTCACCAAAGCACCCTTTCCACTATTATTGTCAGAATGAAAGTGCATTCTCGGAGAAAAACACTGAATTATGTCAAATTCTATGCAATCAACTATAACTCTAATATAAGGATGGAGCATTGTATGTTTCTAGAACACAGCCATCGCCATCAGCTTCCAGATCTTGCAAGTACCCTACTGGCGTAAAGTGCCATTTTAAGGTATTATTGATTAAAAATCCTATTAAAATAAATCTTATATAAATGAATATCTTGAATTAATGAACACTGGGAACTTATGTCCCTTTTCACCCAATGTCAATGTTAAAGAAATACGGACCCAGATTCACAAAATGAGTTTGTAAATCTGCACTTGCAGGGCACACCTTTGCACATGTGTAGATGCATGACCTAAGGTAATACACAAAGGTTTCCGTGTGCATATATTGAAGCCTTTAAAAGTTGCTTGGAAGAAGGCCCAGTTACAAGCATTCTATGCTGTCATGCATTATTAAGTTGCCACTCATTCTCTGGCACCTACCTACGGTAGTTTGGGAATTATATAACCTGTGTGTTTGTGAAGTACACGTCCACCTGGAGATTTCTTAGAGCTAAAGTATATTTTTGTTTGTTACCGAACTCAGTAGTACTCATTTTTTCACCACCTAAGAATGAAAGGTTGCGCGAACCGACGAGAATCTGCACCAGTGAATGGGGTGTTAAGCAATGACACATCCCTGCAGTATATGAAGAGGATTACTTACCTCCTGTTTAATAGTAGTTAATAATGTAAATGTTCTTTAGTAAAAAATAATAGCACTGCAGTACCTGGGTAAATTTTTTAGCATAACTGAGGAAATACAATTATCATTATTCATTCTATGCCAAAGCAATAAAGTTGTGTTTTCTGTTTCTCTTTTATTTTTATTCCAGAATTATATTTCTGAAGATACCAAACCAGAGATTGATGTGGACCCGGTTCATATAATGCAAACCCATTGCTTGGACTGCTCATTTATTAACTCTATCAAAAAAATACCAGCAAAAGAGTGATTCTGCCAGGTGGTTCTGAATATCGCACACTAAAATCAACAGCTTCTTTATCCTTGCGTACGTATCTATTTAGAGACAGTGCACACTATGGTTAAGCTTTAATGCCATCTCATGAAGACAAAAAGAGGTTCTGAGGTTCTAGTGATATAGTAATACACAAAACAAAGTCATCAATACATTTTAAAGAACTCTAAGATAGTATTTTAAGACTTTAGCATTTACATTGTCATAGAGGAAAAGTCAAATTAATACTCACAAATACTCAATCAGTTTTAATCAAGAACCCATATGTGAAATGACCTCCAAAAGTGGTTAGTGGTATATTGCAGTCTTCAAAGCACAGTCTCTTTTATTTTAATCTGTGTCATATGTATGAACAGTTTCCCATTCACCAAAGCACCCTTTGCACTATATTGTCAAAATGAAAGTGCATTCTTGGACACTGAATGATGTCAAATTCTATAGAATCAACTATAACTAATTCAAGGGTGGAGCATTGTATGTCTCTAGAATACAGCCATTGCCATCAGCCTCCAGATCTTGCTAATACCCTACTGGCGTGAAGTGCTGTTTTAAGGAATTAATGATTAAAAATCCTATTAAAATCTTATATAAATGAATATCTTGATTAATGAACACTGAGAACTTATGTCCCTTTTCACCCAATGTTAATGTTAAAGAAATACTGACACAGATTCACTAGTTTGTAAATCTGCACTTGCAGGGCACACATTTGCACATGTGTGGATGCATGACCTTTGGTAATTCACAAAGGTTTCCGTGTGCATATATTGAAGCCTTTAAAAGTTGCATGGAAGAGGGCCCAGTTACAACCATTCTATGCTGTCATGCATTATTAAGCTGCCACTCATTCTCAGTCACCTACCTAAGGTAGTTTGGGAATTACATAACATGTCTGTTACGTCCACCTGGAGATTTCTTAGAGCTAAAGTAGATTTTTGTTTGTTACCGAACTCCTGAGCGGACCAATGAGGATATGCGCCAGTGAATGGGGTGTTAAGCAAGACAGATTCCTGCAGTAGAAATGTTAGTCTAGTGCCTACAGGTACATTAAAAGCAAGAGCTTTACTCACATGCTTCATTGTATTTAATTTAGGTGCTCTATAGTGTAAATAATACTACTGAAGTACCTGTGTACAAATATGGGTACAAGGGAGGCAATAAATGTATCATAATCAATTCTAGGCCAAAACAATAAACGCTGTGTTTTCTGTTTCTCTATTATTTTTCATTTCAGATTTATCTTTGTGAATACTCTTACGAATTTGAGATGGACATGGACCCGGAAAAGGGATATCATGGAGTGGGGTGAAATTTCACTAGGTGATATCCCAACCACTGAGAAACAACATTTATGGTCACCGGGTATTCTCCAATAAAAACATATAACCTTCTTCTGGGACTATTGAAAGCTGATTCATATAAAGGACTAAACATTGGCATTATGCTCATATGTGTTGGAGACCTATAAGTGTTGGTTATGTTCTATTTATATTGTGTTTAAATAAGTGAGAGATGTTTGTTCATTTTGTAGGTATTATTTTCTGTGATGTTCTGTTTTCACATTAGTTATCACTATCAATAAAAATACAGATATTTGTACACATTGACTAAAGCATTGTGTTTGTAATTAACTAACAGTATGCATTGATGGTAAGTGGTGGTGGTCCTTGTTTTTGATAGATCCTCTGAAGTATACAGCACTCAGATTAAAATACATCTTAAAGGAATATCCATGTGTATTGAAGCCTACAAAGGTGCCTGGAGGAGGACTCAGTTAAAGTATCATGCCTTCTGTACTATCATGCATTGTTGCCCTAATTATGAAAGAGAGATGAAAGGTTTGTAGTTTCTGAGGAGGTGACCTTAGACAGATTTTCTTTTCAAATTTAAGGAATAGGCAGGATCAATTTTAGGATATGATCAAACCTAGTGGGACTTGACAAAGGAGACTAGCGTAGTAAAATCTAAATAATATAATAATATCTGTTGCTACTGCTGACCAGACCATTTTTGTAACAGTGCTAGAGATTAAATGGATCAGAGTAACAGGAACTCTTTTAATTTGTTTAAATTTGAGAAAGAAAGGGCAATTTATCATTTGTTTCTGACATGTTATTTATGCTTGATTTGTTTGAGGGACTGGAGCTCTTAGGTATAGCTGAGTGGGGTCATACGTTTAATGGATGGCAATGTCTTTATCTTGGAGCTATGGCTATGAGTTCCATCTAGAAGTTATATAGGTATTTAGAAAGCATACTGCTGCACCACAGTATACAGGAAGTGCTGATCATATGTAAGAATTTATTTTTATGAACTTTGATTTTGAGATGGTTTCTATCCACTTCCTATAGGAAAGGACAGTGAGCAGGTTGTGATAATTATGCCAAAATCTTCTGATAGCATTAGAAGCACAAATAGGCAAGCACAATTTAGAGAATACTGTCCACTATTTGCAGCATTACCATTTTTGAGCTGCATTTGGGGTGAAAATCTGTTTGAAAGGTGTTCAGGAGGTCATTGTTAGAAATAGGAGCAAACTGCTTTTAAATAATTTTGACTAGAGAAGAGAACTTGGAGCGGATCTTAGATTTTGTACATCACCAAAATGTAAGTGTGGTGTGTATATGTGAGTCCTGACCCTCCAAGTGGTTCTCCCCAGTCCTGGACTCTCTGAAGTGGTGCTAAAGCCGCCCAGATATCCATAATTCAAAACTTGTTACTTGGAAATTTATGGGCTCAAAAGTGCTCTGAGTACCAAAAGGAGATGAGGGCCAATCTGCTTGTCGATAACCTGCTTATCGATCCGCCCATGGTGCATGACTGGTCGTCCTGACTTCGTGGTAGCTCCCTCTACGTTCTTCTCTGCAGGAGAAAATCCTGTTCAATGGTCCTTCTCAGGAGTATCTGGCCTCGTGGAGCCCTCATCGGCTACAGCTTGCAGCTTCATCACGCGGGAGATTTTCGACTCCCAAAGAAGTCAGAACGTAGAAATCTTCACCACAACTTTATCCAGTGGCTCCCCAATGACGACGCCTCATCCTCGGACACTGTCTGCAACCTTGCCATGCTGAATTTTACTTTCTCTGACATTTTTTTTGCTGAAATTTCTTCTAAGTCTGAAGGCAAGTGCTGACCGGTCCCAATCCACTTCTTGTATTCGACTCACACCATATTTTTTTACTTTGACCCGATTTTATGCAATTAAATGTTCGCAGTGGGCGCTTTGATCTTTTAGGCGCTAGTTTTTACCCTAAACTTTAAAAATTCATAACTTCAGTTCGACTAATTGGATTTTTGTTGATTTGGTCTCAAGTAATTTATTCAAATTTAATCTAGTTTTCTAAATTGTTGTGTTTTCACTTTATTACTGTTTGTGTGCTGCATAAATACTTTAAACAAAAGGTTAAGCCTGACTGCTAATGTGCCAAGCTACCAGAGGGCTAAGCCACGTTAATTTAGTGACTTTTGTGGTTCACCCTGACAGGGATTGTGGCTGTTGTCTGAGCAAGGTGAACACCCACTCAACGAAAAGCCCAATTTCTCACACACGACAAGCTGAAGAGATGGAATATCCCAATGGAATTTAAAAGTAGTCTCTATAGTGAGCAAGATCTGCCTGATAATGTTACATTAAAATACCATATGCTAGGGCCAGCATTTCATGGAGTCAGCTAAGCCAGTCTGGCACAACCTGTTATGGTGATATACAGGGCACGAAAGTCAGACACCACAGCATAGGCACATGCACCATACAACAGTTAACACCCTTCTTATATCATGGTTTGACTGTGATTCGGATGTGGAATGAATGTGCCCAAGCTACAAAACTACATTTTCCAGAAGCCCCCAGGGCGGTCCAGTAAGAAATGCCGTCAAACAGTATAAAAAGCACACCTAAGGGATTGTCCAGTGCTTGACAATCCACTTAGGATTCTGTTCTAGGTGCAAGTCAGACCGCCGTAAGTATTCCTCCTATTCCCCGGATTCCGTTCCTGTGATTGTTCGGCTCCCAGAAGGTGGAGGGCGGGTTTACCTCATCTCCTCGGGGAACCCTCTGCTAGGCGAGACACCCGCCGAAGGAAAACTATTGTGTTCTGGTTTGTTACGTCGGGAGCCGATGCCTATGGTTGGCTCCTTTGTTTAACTTGGTTCGTTCCTCTCCCGCCGCCCGTCAGGATATCGAGTGGCTGGGAGTCTGCCAAGGCGTTATCTGATTTAAGGAGACTGCGCTGCCCGTGAAGGTAATGAGAAGCTTAGAGTCTATGTAAAGTACTGCCTGTTTCAAGGAGACCGCTGCATTTGCTCGCTTCCTGCCGCCCGTTGGTATACTAGCGGCTGGAAGGTGGTTTCAGCAGGAGCCAGTATTTCGTGGAACCAAACGAGGAAGAGCTAAGTGCTTTGTTCAATTCTTTATTTGTATTTGTTTTCGGTTATTCAAACCTTCACTGACGTATGTCCTGTTACTTGGAGAACTGCAACTCGAGACATTGTTGAAATCTCAGCTTGCCCTATATTTTGAGTTCTGGATTTCTCTTTAATGCTGATGGCTGCAGAGTGTGTAGTGAGTACAACATGTGATAATCAATAAGCATGCATATACAAATGTTTAAAGCTGCATGTGAATTTTCTGGAATGTCTGGTGCATTACTGTTCTTTTCTTTCCTGTTTTAGGCACATACACACACAGAGGTCACAACAGACTACCCTGCTTCTTCCAGAATACACAAGCAGTGTACTGTGGTGTCGACGGCAGCCTTTTTTTTGTTTTATCCCATTCCCCTTTTCCCCTATGTGGTATCTTTCAGGAGAGTGCTTTAAAGTCGCTCTTGGTGGATAACACCGGGGGAATAGTGGAACTAGCATCTCCATTACCCCTGCTGCTCAGATATTCAGATTAGTGGTATTCCTATTCGGGTTTTCTGACAGACCTAACACAACCAGAGTCTAAATTGTTCTTTAGAGCACAAGCAGCCTAAAGTTATTTAGTTAAATCTAAATCTTTACATGCATGTCATTATGTTTTGTGCCTTTGACCTCCAGATAATCATCCTTCTTAATAATCTCACAATAACAACTCCATGTCCCTATACAAGATCTCGCTCATGTTTTTAATCTTTAGAGATGTGCCGCCTAATGATCTATGTTTAGCACCATCCCACAACCAAACAAATGTTGAAGATGCAACACTTTAATAATAAAGCACAGTCTTCCTTTATAATCTGTAAATATCTAAAAAAAAAATCCACATTCCAAGGAGAGAAATACATTACAACAAAAGAGGTGAAGATCAACATTTACAGTATGTTGGCAGAAATGATTGTATCGTGTAAGTCACTTTGCAAGGCATCTAAATTAAGTGGGTCAATGCTGGTCATCAATCATCTTGAGTACTATTTTATACCGGAGTACCTTCTGTGGGGGTGATGTTGAGGCTGTCCTTATGACCTCGAAATTTGGAAGTGGTTGCTCCATCTCGTGCTAGTCCTGAAGTGCCCAGGAAATGATTGTGAACATAGATCTAGGCTTGTTACTGGCCTACTTGTGGCAGAAACTGGAACTGACTAACCAAGGTTGGAAGACCCTTAGGCTGGTGGGCTTTGGATTTGATAGTCAGTGACATATATCAAACATCATGTTTTGCATTGAGGTTAACATCTCCAATGGAACATTCACCATAGGCATCTGTGGTGCATCTTAATGTCTATGATCTCTGGTATGTGGCGGGAGTGCAGGCTCAGCATGATGGCTATGACATCTGTGGTGTTCTTTGTCATCACCTGACTCGATTGTCACATATTTAGGGCCTCATTTATGAAAACTATTGCGTCGCTGCGTGAAAACAGCGATGCAACAGTTTTCACTGCGCCCTTATTGCGACACCATGGATGCGGCGTATTTAATGTACGGCGCTCCATGTCGCAAGGAATTACAGATACGCCAGTATTACTGACGTATCTGTAGGCGCAAAAGTTATGCATTGCTGTGGTGTGTCTGAAAACAGATGCAACTCCAGCAATGTGTCCTTTCACATGGGGCAAGCCCCATGTGAAAGGGCCTGCGTCAGTCTTACGCCTGCTGTGAGGCAGGCGTAAGATATTGACGCAGTAGCGTCCTAGAAGTGTCACAGTGAAATCTTATAGATTTCACTGCGCCACTTCTAAGACCCTTTTCTGCGGGGGAACGCCCAACCTGCATAATTATACCTGGCGCAGGTATAATGTAGCGCAGGCCTTTACAAAGTGACGCATCTGCTTAGATGCGTCACTTTGTAAATATTGCACAACATGGCGCATTCTTTACGCTGCCGCTGCATCACAAAAAGTGACGCAACAGCGGCGTAAAAGTGTTGCAGGCCTTCATAAATAAGGCCCCTGATGTTTAAGTCCCTTGGAGTTAAAACAGCATTATCTTTGTGTATTCCTTCATGAAATTTTATTAGATTTTTGGTTGAGGCATCGATTGTTCCTCCTATGATTTGTTCTTATACCTATCCACTTACGAACCATTGTTCTGTTATAAAGAATGAAGGTCAGGCAGCAGAGGCTCAATGCATTGGGCTGTGCTAGCAACCGAACCAGATACTATACACTAGCCAAACACAGTGGCGGTGGCGACCTTTAAAAGTGGTGAGTGTAATCCTTGGATCGAGTTCCAGTGATTGAGTCTGACTTCGTCTCAGAGAGTTCAGGGTGTTCTCTCACACTCGTTTGCCCTCAGCCTTACTCTCACATTCACTTACTCTCATTCACACTCCCACTTACTTTTAACTCACTCAGTTTCACCAGTCTCACTGACTCATGCAGTCTCACCCATACTCACTCTGACCCACTCAGCCTCATTTATTTGTAGTCGGTCTCACTCTCATTCATTCTAATTCACTCCATCAAACTAACACTCAGGCACTTTGACTCAATCAATCTCACTGATTCTCACTCTGACTCACTAAGTCTCACGCATGCTTTGACTCACTCAGTCTCACAAACAATAACACTCAGTTATACTCACTGTCATTCTCCCTTGCACACTGATGCTTATTCACTGTCACTCATACTCACTCTTCCTATCACTCAATTTCACTCACTGACTCACTCCTTTACTGACTTTCTCATTCACTCACACACATAAACGCACAGACATACTCACATATACACACACACTCTCTCTCACAGACACTCACTCTCACCCGTATTTACCACAACATTTAAAACCTTTTTTTATTTACCTCGATCCTGCCCAGGTCCCATTTGGACTCTTGCGATTCCATTTACCCTCGGGGCGAACACACAGCTCCTTCCCGCTTCAAAAAGTACTGGAGTATTAAACAGAAACCTCAAACCTGCGCAGTCACAGACTGGAGGTTTCACTCTGCTTTTTGACCACGCCCCTTCCCAACTCTGTAATGAGTAGGGAAAGGTTTGGGAGAGAGGTTAATTGGTGTATAGCTACAGGCCCTGCAGGCCTGAAGCCTGCAGCACCCATGGCTTCCTTTAAGTGTGATGATTTAGTACGTTGCAGAAGGGGAGGCACTGAGGCCAGGACCCTGAGGGCAGGGCTAGGATTTCACCATCCCTGGACAATCTCTCTGTTGTCTGGTGCAGGCTGTAGGCATTGATCGACTCCACCCTCAGCAGGCTACATCCGATGACCATGGGGGCCACAAGTATTGAAGCATCCGAGCCTGCAAGGAGGGAACTATAAGGTCTCCAGGAGCCTCAAGAGGCCCCAAGCCCCCTCGGAAGTCTGAACACACATCCCAGGCAGGCCGACTGTAGTGGGTGATGGGCCTCCCATGTCTCCACTCAATCTCCAGAGCTCCATAGAAGAGCTTCTGACCCTGCCATCCTGCATGTTTATTCTGCCCCATGCTCTTGGAAGTACACATCAAGACAGCAATGACATTAATTGTATTTTAAAAACATGATTTACATGCCTTATTTCATAGTTCTCTGGAAACATTGTCACACAGTGCCAATGTGAACTGCTTTCTGCTTTGACATACAGCCCTGGAGCCACTGCTGCTGGAGGTCATACCTTGCTCTCACCACTCTGATGGACGAATACAGATTCATTTAACACCTGGCACAGCTCAAAGTATGAACTATACAAGAGTAATAAGATGCATGAAAAAAATACAGAAACACAACATGATGAAATAGCTAACATTCTTGGGGAATGCAAGATTAAGTAAAACGTGAAATAAAAGAGAACTAAATCGCTGACATGCATTATCTTAACATTTTTAACATTCATTATTTGTAAATCAATCCATATTTTTGGCATTAATGTTAAGTTCATGAAGATAGGTCTCGTTTTAATGCCATACAGTATGTAACTGTCTTTTCTATAAGCACATATTCCTCCCTTTGCACTTGAATTGGATATTTGGATCAACTTCACAAGGGAACAAAAACCCTTCTTGTCTTTTGGATCAATTTTGCGGGGGAACAAATACAGCAGCTCCACTTCTAAAAGGGCCAGCTACCTGCAGCCAGGCCTGTAGTGTCCTAGTGGGGGAAGTTAGCATAACCAGGGGTCTCAGCACAACAGGGAGAGTTTCTCCATTAGGGCTCTAGGGCTTAGAGCCCATGGCTGAGCCGAGCCCTGAAAATATTTGCTATGTAAATCATACACCAAGCATCTTTGTGCACTTTTTATGTAGTGCAAACTCGACCTAAAGGTATTGGAACACTTCTTAGACATTGGCAGAAGAGTTTAGTGGTACTCCTGGTGAGCTGCACAAATCGCAGTTCTCCAGGAGCAATTCCTGTAATCTTTTATGAATTCCAAACTTCACCCATGCATAGGCATTTTCATTTATATAGAAAGGTAAAAGGTGCATAATTGATCACGTGTAAATAATTTGCATCAGTGCAGTTGCAAGTACAATTTTTTTCTCCATTGGAAAACTGTTTTCTGAACACCTACACCAATTTTGGCAATATTCCTTTTCCCTACATATTGTGGGAGGGATGCTTGAAAAATACTTAGCTACTCTCACTTGCTTAGGGCGCATAACAGTCTATTACTCCTTCCCTTGACAGTAGTAAACCTGTAACCATTCCCAGGGTGGGAATGTACCTTACAGAAGATTTGAATACCCATAAAAATGCAAGTTTTTATATGTTCGCCTATTTTGAAAATTCACAATTTCTTAAAACAAAGCATGAATGTCCACTTACACCAAGCCATTTGTGCAACGTCTGTACTGGAGCTATAAAACATAGTTTTATGTGTAACTGGTATTTTAAAACTCTATATTATTTCATATATTTTAACCGATTACATCAGCAGTAAATCCTGCAGAGCATGCAACATTAGCAATCAATACATAGGTGCCAATTACGATGGCGGTGAGACCGCCACCGACAGCCTGTCGGTGGCGGTCTCGCCGCCATAGTAAGTAAGTTTCACACCCACCATATTACACTGGCGGGTGGTTTGCTGGCGGTCGGAAAGACCGACCGCCACGCATCCGACGGGCTCCTTGAGCCCGCCGGTGCGTCGGAGGGAGTTGTATTCCCTACAATGGCCTGCCAGGCACCGCCAAAATGATTTCAATGTCTCTTTCCCCCCGCGTTTTCATGGCGGGTAACCCGCCATGAAAAGGCAGGCAGAAAGGGACTTTGGGGGTCCATAGTGGGCCACCCTTGCCCCAAGCTGTGGGTTGTGGGGGGTACCTATGGTGCACCCCTACATATCCCTGCACCATGTGGCAGGCACTGCATGGTGCCTGCCACGTAGTGCAGGTATATATATAATATATGCCATTTTTGCATTGCGGCGTGTGCTGCAGCCAGCAGCACCCGCCGCAATTCAAAATATAGACATTGCGACCGCCATGGTGGCGGTCGCATTGTAATGCCTCTGTCGGGACTGCTGACAGCCTGTCGGGTGGTCCCGTTTACGACAGGGTGTCCGCCCGCCATCCTAATCAGCCCCATAGTTCCAATGATAAATCAGTTCGTACAAGCAGCCCAAAATTCGCTGTACAATTTGCAAATTGTTTCATTCTGATTTATTTTTACCATCACATCATATGTATACTATCTTATTTCCTCATTCTTTCCTGCCCTTTTGCAGCAGTTAAGTTATATTACACCCAGACACTCACCATTGTCAAGACAGAAGACCAGCTACTACTTCATGGATCCGTTCTTTTATCTGAGTGCTTTATCTGGCATTTACTCTGTCATCATTCACAGGGTCATCCCAACCCATTCATAGAGGTCTAGGGCAGTATGACTTACAGTGAGCAATGAAAGTGCTAAATAAAGACATGGGCCAGATCACAAAACATTTTAATTGGTGTTATTTCATGTCCTGCTCCAAACAACTTTTCCCCATGATTCTGGCGGTTGTAATGCATGATGAGAGCGTTTGTGCATATATGTTGTGTGCCATTTTGTTGTGGTGGCGATGATGTGTTCTCTTGTTTTTGGGCTTCGGTGTATTTGTGCTGCTTTATTGAAATGTGATTTTGTTGTATTGTACTGAAGTTCTGGTGTTGCATTCTGTTTGGACTGTTTTGTTGTGATGTGGCCTGTTATACATTAATTGTGTTGTTATATTGTCTTGTGTATGCTATGGTGTTATATTCTGTTGTTTACTTTAGATATGTTAACAAATGCTGCAACATTTTCAGCGAAACCCAGCTTATTCATTGCCTGGTCATGTGACAGGCAACCCTTTACCACTGACTAAGGTGGTCACATTGCACTGTTCTGGCTCTTTAATTACTTAAGGTATACCTGAACCTAAGACAGTGGCAGAGATTACCGTTCATATGGATGGGCAAAGTTTCCTGACTACTGTACCTAAGGTGAAGTTTTGCATCAAACCCTCATATATTTCTGGGCACCTGCATTTCTGAGGTGGGGTGGGACATATATATGCAGGGACCTCAAGGCGGCCCTTAGGCCTGAATATTGGTAGGAGAGCACAATTACTATCACTGGTGTGTGATGTGCAAAACATTTTCCATTGAACCGTTCTGCTGGAGATCCTTCTACACTGGGAATTCCAGCTGTGGGCAATGGTTGGGCAAGACCCACAGCGAAATGGTGAGCTGTGACTGCCAAGCACAGCTCCTGTGGCCTTGAGGGGCTGTAGGAATGTTGACACAGGCACCATCTTGCTGCCTCTTTAGTCAACATGATAATTGTTTATTGGATACAAATTCATCTGTAAAATAAAACATACAGCACAATAAATACTTTGTAAACATTATGTAAAAAAATAAGTAATATTTGCACACAGATTTTGGACTTACCTTCTCTATGGCCTGCTCTTATGGCTATATAGGTAACATCTTTTTATAGATCTTCGTCAGAAAAAGAGAAAAAGCAGGCACATTGAGTACATTCAGCAAGCAAAAATATCACACCCACATTTTCTGTCATCATGCCAAAACATGAAGGAAGGCCTCACATAATATTGTTTGTGCACAGAGACAACAACCACCTCCTCCTCACTTGATTGTACAGAGGGCAGACAGCAGGAAAAACCTAATTTCTCAGACTACTTAAGGTCAAAGACAGGCACCAGAACAATTGTTGATCTTCTTCACCTTATGGCGTTTTGAACCAACATGCAAACACACAACTTACAATGAATACACCGAGCCTCAATCTGCCGGGGGACATTCCTTCCAAGTCTAGGTCTTCCCATGGAGCAGGTAGAATTCTCCAATGTGCCCAGGCAATGTATGTACCTAATATTTTCCCAAAATTGGTGTCTCAATTGCATTCCAGGGCTCTGATTTTTTTTCAAACTCTTTTTGATTGAGGTTTTTACCATTTGCACAATTTATCACGGTTACATTGAAACCGGTATAGTAATAGGTACAATTGCAGTATTCGGAGAGGTCCACTATGGAGCCTAATTTAAAAAGCAGAAAAGAGGTCCTAGCTATAGGGCATCATCATAGGCCCCTTGCGGTTGAGTTGAGCCATGATTCAGAAGGTGCATGAACCTCTATAAGAACAAAACTAGGCATAAGGGGGGAACTAAACAGTGGTGCGGGTGTATGTATGAGGTGTGTCCGTTGGGTGAGGCATATCTCTAATCGCGGTATCCTGGAGTTGGATCATGATAAATCATCTAGCGTAGGCCATGGCATTCCCAGAGAATAACATAGTTCCTTCGCACACAAAAAACAAGGTAACTGGGCTTTCCTTCCCTAGTCAATATTTCTATCCAGGACCCATTTATGTTGGCCCAGATTTGGACTCAGTATAGAGTAGGGTGCAATTCAGCCGGTCTATGCCCCAGTACTTGATCAAGCACCCCATCATATCCTCAGCACGGCACAGCCACTACAGCACACTTTCTTCATATCTGTCCTATGCGTCAAGATGTCAAAGAGATTCGCATTAATTTCCACTCCGTAGCATTTCCAGCAACAACAATATTACACTTCACTGTGGTTACTTATACGATAGCCCTTCCATTTCCATTAGGAAGACTTCCCATGCATTGTGCGATATCCCCTTTCCAGTTTGTTTCCATATTTTAACTCTCGTGTCAGTCTTAGCTTTCAGCCACTTGCTTACATCCTGCAAACACACCTCCACTCCAGGTTCTTTGGAGTCTCTCCAACTCATAGCTATTCACCTTTTTGCTAAGACCAAGGCTACCTAGAAATCCAACTGCATGGTAATTCTTTTTGGTGCATGTGAATTGACCCAGTTAACATGAGGGGTTATCTCCAGTTGCATCGCAGTAAGATTGTGAAGTACTTTAACTGTATCCCTCCAAACCCCTGGATGGCATGGCCTTCCGACACCATATGATAAAAGTTTGCTGTCTGCAAATCACACCTGAGGCAGTTAGCAGTGGAGCCCAGGTACATCTTCCCTATACGTTCAGGGAAGAGGCATGTGTGATGTAAATAATTAAACTAGGTATATCTGAAACGTGGGTTTCGTAACACTGTGGTCTTGTATTAAAGACATCTTCTCCATTGAGCCTCCAGTATATCCTGCCTCAACACTGCCTGTTATTTCTAGATATATTGAGGTGTCCAATTTACGCTGTAACCTAACTGGTACCAGTTGATCTCCCTGTGCAATTAATTGTCAGAGTAGGAAAAGACATGACTTTGGCCAATTAACTTTTAACCCAGAATGATGACCAAAGTCATCCAACACAGCCAACAATTCCCCAAATCCAGTTCTCTCACTCCGCAGATATAACAGTGCATCATCGGCATACAACAAGATGGTATGCCATCTGTCAAGACAGCGCATGCCTCAGTCCAGTCCTCTGTCGCGCAACAGGGACGGTAGTGGTCAACACTAACAACAATGGTGACAAGAGGCTTATCTCTCTGTGTACGGTCAATATATTAGAGAAGACGCGCCCCATCTTAACCCTTGACAGTGGAGAGAAATATGATAACATCAACCATGTTAGGCAAGATTTCGCCATGCCCAGTTTCAGAAGAACTTCACAAGGATACACCCAGTTTAAAGTACTGAAAGTGTTTTCAATATCCAATAATGCCATCCATAGGATAGGGCCATACCTGGGGACGCTGCCCATGATATGAAATAAAGGTCAGATATTAATAAACGTGTTATGCTGTGGTATGAAACCATTTTGGTCAGGATGTACTAGTGATAGTGCCACTAAGATCAACCTATTGGTCAAATGTTTGCACAATATTTTAGAACCTAAATTTGAAAGTGATAAGGGGCGATAAGACCCCAGCTCTAGAGGGGTCTCTTCCATGTTTGAAAAGGACAACTATTGTCGTCTCTCATTGACTGTGGCAATTGTCTATTCATTTTAGCTACCTCGAATACCTTTAATAATCTAGTTGCCAATTGCGCCTTACATTTTAGTGTATAAGTGTACTGGTAGGCCCTCACTCTCATCAATCGATCAATAGCCTCCATTATTTCAGCCAGCAATAACAGCCAATCCTAGTCCTTTTCAGTACATTTGTGTGATGTCAGACGTTCTAATATTCAGATAATTAAGTATATGTATCAGTGAGCTTTCCTCAGTTTCTTATTTAAGCTGGTGTAGCAGATGGAGAATACTTCTTTTATTTCCGCCTGCATGTTGATAATGGTCCCTGTTGCTTCACGCAATGCGCGTACAGGAGTTTCTGAAGCTACTGTTGTCAACAGTCAAGCCATCATGCTACTGGCACTATCTCCCTCCACCTGTTGTTGTTGTTTGACAGCCTAATCTTTATAATCCAGATTACTCAATCTAGCAAGCGGCTCTGCATGATTGGCCCTGTTAAGTAACAAATGCTTCATTACCTGTGGTTCACCAGTAGTATCAGTTTCCAATGCTGCTCTTCCACTACCAAACTCTCATGCCTTGGTGTGTGCCTTATTCCATGTATTGTTTTAATGCACATGCCCTTTATTACTGTTTTAAACGCATCCCATTCTATACCGACATCTGAGGCGTGTCCTCATTTTCTGCAAAGTAATTCTTGATATGGTCACCCACAGTAACTGTCAGGCATTGATCCATCGGAGCGCCTACCTCAGTGTAGAACGACAGCGCTGGCAGGACTACATCTCCCAGAAGGCCGTCCTTCTGGGAGGGATGAAATACCACGTACAACGCAGGGAGCGTTGTACGTGATTCCAGTTGACTCGGGAAATTGTCAAACGCAGAGCGGCTGCTCTGCTGAGGTCCCGCTGGTACCGCCGGATCTGGCGCTCTCTGTCCGAGGCGCCGAACATTCTATTCCCACTTTCTAGTCTGCGGCAGAATCATTCCTGGGAGGTACCGCCTTTTCTTTTCTTGTTTTTTCTTCGTTGCTTTTCATTCGTGACATTGGAGTAACTCTCCTGAGTGCTGTCTTCCTGTATTCCGTCTAAAATTCCAGTAGGAGTGATTTATGCCGGGATTGTTTGCAGCAACTTGACAGAACTTCCTGATTCCTCACCAAGTGCCCTTTAACTCCTTCCTTTACTGGAGCAGGCTGTAACCTTTTTTCTTCTAGTTTTGAGGGTGTGTGGTAGAGGGTATGTATGTGGATATTACTCAATTATTTGCCAGAGAGAGAAAAGTGGACGGTGTACTAACTGGTCTGTGTTTGGTTTCTAGGTGCTTATGTTTTGTTGCCTGCGGTGAGAGAAGTATCTTCCCAGACAGAGAAGGGGATGAACTCTAACAGGTACTGAGACAGCACTAGTGAGATATTATGAGAGTAGTTAGCCTTGTATATCCTACTAATCATTTGCTTATTTTTGTTACAGGTCTCCCCTTTTCCCACGCTGCACCTACCCTATCCCTATCCCTCGCTTGATCGCCTCAATACTCTGGGTATCATTTAAATCAGAGTTTGGGGATGTCAGGAGGTGGACCCCTTTGAGCGTCGCCCAGATCCTGAGGAGTGCTGCGCCGTGACAGTAACTGCAAATGGTGAATCAAGCAATGCATCCTGGCGCAATGACAATCCCCCCCTCGTATCGTCAATCTAAGTGGGCTATGATCTCAGAGTGTGTGACCCAGATATTCTATTTCAGTAATCTTCTCCCTAATTCTGATGTGCAGAGAAATATTCAGTTCTTGTATGGAGCGGGTGCATTAGAGAGTAACATGAGTATTCCTGCGTATCTGTATATTTGTCTCTCCAGGCATCCTGTAATTCTTTGTGTGCCATCCACGCATTAACCTTCGAGATTGCTAAATGGCCTTGGGCGATGGAGGAAACAATCTATCTAACTTCACATTTACGATGCAGTTAAAATCTCCACCCCATATACATGTGATAACTGTGGGTTATGAAGCATTTGTGGGGTCAAGATGTCCAGGAATCTTGTGTGGTTAGAGTTAGGTGGTATACACATGCTAATTTGAGTGGCACTCCATCTAGTGTCCCCTCAAGGATCACATGCTTGTGCTCCATGTCATTATGTCTGTGCTGTATTACATATGGGGCTTGTGGTGAAATCCATATCAATGCATATCTCACGTAGAGTGAGTAAGTGATGCCCACTATCTGTCCCCTCCATTTGCATTGTATTTCCTCTAATTCATGTGATACCAGGTAAGTTTCCTATGCATACACCATATGTGGGGAGTGACTTTCTAAGTAAGTGTATATCTGGTGACGTTTAGTCGATGTCCCAATCCCCGTGACATTCCACACTATTGTGTTATATGTATTATGGGGTAGCATAATTCAATATGTCTGCTCCTAGCATGTTTCTCTGAGTGCCCACCACAGTCACCTTGCCAAACATAAACAGAACCCAATTCGCACTCCTAGGCTGTAGCATAAACATAGCTCCAGCTATAAATATCTAAGCATACAAACAAAAAAATATTTTATCAGTTTGATTCAACTTGGACAAAAGAGTGTAATATGAGGGCTGGCAACATAAAGAAGAACAGTAAACAAAAATCACCACTCTATACTAGTCATCCTCCAATATGGTCCTGTACCCTATTACTGAGTAGCTTCATGCAAAATTCTGCCTATTTTTCTTTTTGCATATTAAGGACTCACATGTTGATACTCCATACTTGTGTCCATAATCAAATGATGTCTCCTGGGGTATCCCTCAGAACAGATTGTCATTTCACTTCTGTACTTCAACTACTGTGCATGCCATCTTTTTGCTTGCTCTTTAATGGGTCTTTTGGTAGTTTGTCTCCTAGATCTTTGTCTGTTGTTCTACACTCATGGTTACACTCTTTGTCTGCATTAGTAGCAGGTGGGGGAAGCCCTGAGCCTCCAGCCACATCTGTGCCTCCTCTGCCATTTGAAAGGGTGTGGGCCTGATTACCAGTTTAGCGATCCTCCTGAACGACCGCCACTGCTGTGCCCACAGGAGGACCGCCAAGCCCCTGGTGCACCCCCCCCCACCGCATTCCGAGTAGAATCCTGGGCGGTGCGGCGGCAGTCCCACAGCGGTGGCATGCTTTGGTTGAGGATTACAGCCAGCAGTCATGCCAATGCTGTGAGACCACGGCCATGTTGTGTGCACTGTGTGGCATGTACCATGTCGTGCATGCCACACAGTGCACACAGGAGCATGGACTTGTGGGAGTGGCACATCTTGTGCCCTGTACACCCACCCCCATGGGCAGATTTGCCCGGGGGCCCTTGTGGGGCCCCTTTCCCTACTTTACCGCTAAGCATTCCATGGCTGGCTCACTGCCATGAATGCACCGCCGCAAATTCGGTCTCCAATCCGCACTGCCAATGCCGCTGGATCCTGGCGGTGGCGGCGGTCCTGTGGCAGTCTGACCACCACACTCCTAATAAAGCGGGCGGACCCGCAACGGTGGCTCGACCGCCACCACGAATACGGCAGTCCCAGGACCGCCATACTCGTAATAAGGCCCTGTGTCTTACTCGTAATAAGCCCCTGTGTCTTTATCATCAGTCATTCTCAGTTTTGCCGGGAATAAAAATGGGTACTTGAGACCCAATTGTAGCTGAGGCCATTTTACCTGCAAAAATGAGAACCTCAACAAAGAAACTTTAACAGTGAGTACACATAACTAAATATGAAAGAACTAACAAAACTAAGGGGGTCATTACGATGGCGCGTGGTGGGGATCGGGACCACCCGCCATGCATGCGGCGGTCCCGCACTACAAATTTGGATGCGACCGCCACCATGGCGGTCGCATCTTGCCATTTAACATTGCGGCAGGTGCTGCTGACTGCAGCACCCGCCGCGATGCCAAAAAAGCAGGTTGTGCATTTCACTGCACTACGTGGCAGGCACCACACGGTGCCTGCCACTTAGTGCTGTGAAATGGTACCCCCCCCCCAGTGCACCCACACCTCCCCCAACACAAGGGGGGCCCGCAATGGGCCCCTGAAACAAATCCCCGCCAGCCTTTCCATGGCGGTTACGCCGCCATGGAAAGACTGGCTGTAGCCAGCATCCTAATTTGGCGGACGGTGCCTGCTAGGCACGCCACCATTTTAGCCTATCTGGACCGTCCGTCAGGCAATCGTAACGATTGCCTGTGGCGGTTCCGTGGCGGACGGTCTTTGCGTCCGCCACGGTCGCAGTCTGGATCCCCCCGCCATCGTAATGTGGCGGGGGAAAATCGCGGTCCGATGGCGGAAGGCCCGCCACCGCACGGCTGGCGGTGGTGGACCTTCCGCCATCATAATGACCCCCTAAATGTTAAAAAATTTAACTAACCCCCAAACACACCTAAAACTAACCAAAACTATTTTTTAGACATAAAATTTAAAATAAAACATTAGAAATTGAGCAGGGAAAAAGGCACTAGCTGACCCACATCTCGACTCAATTAAAGAAAAGCAAACAATTACTATAGCAAATGGGAAACACATACAGCCAAGAGAGCACAAGCACAGAGAATATACATTGTAAAAATACTATGCTAATGCTTGCTATGGAAGGCTAGAACTAGAAATGATGTTGTAAATAACATTAAATAGCACAACTACCTCCCAAATACATTTGAAATAGAAATAAGATATATTTTGCAATACATCAGAGAAGCAAACACTAGATCCCAGGAAGCCACGGGAACTATATTATAAAATCTACTCCCACAAGTTCCTGAACTCACTACGGGGCAAATGCCAACAGTCTTTAATTTGAAAAGATTAATAGCCCGCACCAGAAAGGCCACACCTGAAACCCATGCTGTTTCTAGAATATTCAAAAATATAAACAGTCCTAATAATGTAATCTCTACACATATTTAAGAACCCTTCCTCCTGCACAAAAATTATAATGACAGGAGAATAATAATAGATGCCACAGAAAATAACCTCCTTAGATTGATCTAAAGCCAAACATGGATGATAGATGACACTTTTAAATCGTCCACCATTCACACATATATATACACCATAGATGGTGAGTATCACAAAACAGCATTAGAACGATAATTTACGCACTGCTTTCTAACAAGCACAGTGCTACATACTATGAACTACTAAACTAAATTAAAATAAGAACTAACCATTACACCCCAAAAAATCCTGATAGACTTTTGAGCAAGCAATGTTACAAACAGTTTTGAAAACCTACAAACACACAGCCATACAGGGTTGTATATTACCATTTGAACCAAAGTATTTGGAGAAACCTTAAAAAATCTACAACAAATGTAGACTGTGCAACAAACACCACATTTGCTTTTCAAATACAGAAATGAATAGCCCTAGCATATGTACCAGTCACAGAAGTAGCTAGCCATTGCAACTCCCTCATAGACTCCACCCACTACCAAACATACAAACAAAAACAGTCCTCTACTAGACAACTTTAAAGACACATAGGTTGTTACAGACTGCACCGTTCTGATCACAGATGCCAACCCAATTTTCAAATACCATGGTGGAATGTATATGACAGTACCATAGCTCAACAAACTAAAGCCAACAACGCAGTGGGAGGATGGCACAATGCGTTCCAAGTCACATTAGGCTGAAGCCATACTACCCAATCCCAATTGCTAGAAATCCTAAAAATCAACAAAGTTACCAACAACTTAGGGGCCGATTCCGATTCAGGCCGGAAATCTCCCCGACCGAGCCGGACCCGGAGAGATTTCCGACCGAATCGGACCCTAGCAGTCCGACCGAACGAGTACGATGCGCACGTATGCTATCGGACTCGATTCGGTCGGACTCCCATTGAAGTCAATGGGAGCCAGTCGTACGACGCGTACACGGGCTCCCATTGACTCAATGGGCACGACGCGAACAAGGGCGCCCCCTACAGCATGTTCGCATCGATGCGGGTCGCACCGTACAGGCACGTGTAGGGGGGACCCATGGGTCCCCCCTGTGTGCAACTCGCGCACCAACGCTTCCAGGGGGGTCCGACACGGACCCCCAAAGTGCGGCTCCGACAGCTCCTTGGAGCCTGACTGCGCGAGTCGGTCGGAGCGGTCGAGGTGCGCATCGTACTTACCCGGCCGGGGAACGTCTCCATTGCGCGGTGCGAGTCGTCCCCGTGCGAGTTGGTCGGAGCGGTCGGGTCCTGCAAACGAGTCGGTCGGAGATTTCGCGAGCGCACGCATCGTACTCGCTCGCCCGGACGCACGTACGACTCGGTCGGGAAATAGGGCTCCGAATCGATTCCGGTTAAGCCGAATCCGATTCAGTGCCCTACCGGCCGAGATCGGAATCGGCCCCTTAGAATAGCGCGATCTATCAACCAAATTAAACCTAAAATATAAAAAAATACCAAAGAAATATACAAAATGCTAAAATGCAGAGTAAAACCCTTTATACCTAACAAAGGACTACACTATCTGAAACGCATAGCAAAAACAATATTATAAACCATCTAAAGAGACAACTTACTACAACGTCCAACAGGAACCAACAAACACACTTAAATAAATTTGTTTATAAAGATTTTTTTAAATTATCAGTCTAAAATACAAATATAAGTAAAACAATATCCAATAAAACTTATAAATAAAAATAGTTTCAAATAAAAAATAATAAATAAGTAAATGCATAGTATAACACACAATAACAAAAAACAAGCATTTGCAATGCAATAGGACTCGCATTTACGCGAGACCTATTGCATTGGAAACGGGAGTGCGGGCGGGCAAAAAGGCACAAACTGGAGTGCGGGGTGGGGGGGTGGTGGGCCGAGATGTCACGGACTGCGGGAGGGGAGGGAGGGAGGCACGGAAAGAAAATAGCGTTGAAAGTAAAGGGGCCAGTAACCATGGAAGGACACAAATGACGACATGTCGTCATAAGGAGGGACTAACAAGCCTAAAACCAATTGGAAGGCAGCATTTAAGACAAAAGCCAATGAAAAAGATGGGCGGAGAGTGGGCGGAGCTTACACGAAGCTTCCACGCTATACTGAATACTGCATGCCTCGCAAAGCGAGCAGCGCATGCGCTGCAACGTTAGGCTCGACCTAAGAAGAAAATTAAAACCACGCAATACATAGCACTTAATTTAAATTAAATACATAGCAATAAATATCTTTAACAATAGCAAACATTTCCCATCCAAAACCAGAAAAAAGACAGCGTACAGTTTTGTAGCTGAGGTCCATGATTCTCGTCCAGTCACAAAAAACAAAACCACAAGAATAGGCATAAAGTAACCCAAAAAAATCCTTAAATAAAACATTAAAAAAAATATCTACACAATTAATCCAAATTGTAGGAAACAAAAAAAAACACACAATAAATTAAAGAACTGATTCTTGAAAACCGAAAAATAAAAGGAAATTAAAAAGTAATATTGGTAAAAATATATCCAAAATAATTTCCTTTTTTTAAAAAACATTCAAAATAAGTAAAGGGTTCCACTCCAACTAAAAAATCTGTAACAAACACTAGAAACTCACCTACACATAAGATACACCCCCAAATACATTACAAAAACATAACATTCATTTACTAATATCACAGACACACATAACTAATAAAACTAACTACAATACACATACTACACCGAGGCCTGCCGCACTACAGTACGTAACACCAAAACATAACCTGACAGTATGCTACACAACCACTACAAACCAATAGATTACTCTACTCTTACTATCCTTCAGAACCCTCTACTCCCAAAACAATAACTTAAAAGTGATTTTACCTTGCCCATAGACCAGCAGCAGTGAACCGCGACTAACAAGAACCAAGATCGCCTCACAATGATATTAATAGAATTAAAAAATAAATCGCAGTAAAAACAAACAACTTCTAAATAATGATATAAAAAGACTATGGTCCTAATTACGATTGAAGTCTGTCGGACCACCGACCGCCATTGCATCGGGCAGGAGACCGTCCGACAATGAGTTGGTGGTCCTACCCGCCCTATTACGATGAGACCGCCAGCACAGCAGTTGGAAAGTGCTTTTTTCTACTGCAGCTTGTGCTGAGGCCCAGGAAAAGGGCTGCAATTCAAGCCACAGTAGAAAAAAACACTCCGTGCACCATGCACCGTGCAGGAGCTGAAAATCGCTTCCGCAGGAACAACATTAGAGGGGTGGGCCTGGCGGAGAAGGTAGAGGGCGCCAATATGGTGGACTACTTGGAAAACTGGCTGCGAGCAGAGGTGGCGCCGCAGGGTCTGTCGACCTTCTATGCACTTGAACGAGCGCACCGCGTGCCGGTGAGGCCACCACTGCCGGTGTGCCCCCGCGCCATGTGATAGCACGACTCCTGCACTACAGGGACCACATCCTGACAGGCGAGACACAAAGGAGAACTCTGTGTTGCTAACATGGTGGTGCGCATCTTCCCGTACTTTTCTAAAGAGGTGCAGAGACAGATGGCCTCCTTCCAAGAGGACCGACCGTTGGCTCGGGAGGAGGTGGCGATCCAGGTGGAACGCTTCAGGTGCTTCAATTATAAGAGATACATGGATAAGATGCACGCTGAGAGGAAAAATCTGGTTCTCTACTGGCCTGGCTACCTAACCCGACGAAACGAGGGTCGACCATAGTAGAATCGGAAGACGAGAGAGGTGACAGGGTGTACTCCCAGGAAGGAATAAATAGCGTATTCACCAGATACTACGCAACGCTATATACTAGCGTCGCACCGCTAGACACGACGGCGACGCAGGCATTTCTGGGAGTGCTACCGCATCTGGGGGAGGACGAGGCGAGAGCCTTGGGAGAAGATATCTCCCCGCAAGAAATATTATATGCCATTAAACATATGGCACGAAATAAGACCACGGGGACAGACGGCTTACAGATGGAATTTTATGCCGCCTACTCCGCAGAGCTGGCCCCTAGACTAACTAAGCTATATGGTGCGGCAAGAACTGCCGGCATCCCGCCGGCATACCGCTAGAGAGCAAGGTGATAATCCCTATCTTAAAACCGGACAAACCAGCACATGATCTCTCAGCGTATAGGCCCCTGTCGATGCTAAATATCGACTATAAGATTTTGAGCAGAATCCTAGCAACCCGCCTTCTGGCCCATATGCCACATCTTATACACCCAGAACAAACGGGATTTATCGCGGGCGAAATACAGCGACTAATATCCAACGCCTCCTGGCTATTCTAGAGGCTGGCAGCTACACCCGGACCGATGCAATGGTATTTGCTGCTGATATTGAAAAAGCTTTTGACAGTCTCGAATGGCACTACCTCTATGAGGTGATGCTGTGCATGGGAATGGAGGAGCGCTTTGTGGCCTGGACGCAATTGTTACATACCAGACTGACGGCCAGGGTGCATACAGGTGGAACTATATCGATCAGTTGCCCGGTGGAGCGAGGGACACAGCAGAAGTGCCCCCTGTCTGTGTTGCTCTTTGCCATTGCCATAAAGCCCCTGGCGGCAAATGAGAGGACTGGTAGGGTGTTTAGAGGCCTGACAATAGGGAACAACTGCCACAGGATAGCACTATATGCCAATGACCTGTTGCTCTTCCTTTACGACACGGAGTGGGACCTGAGGGAAGCCAAAGACATGTTGGAGGAGTTTGGTCGGCTCTCCGGACTGCAGGTCAACTGGCTGAAATCCAAGCTCTTTCCCATAGCACAGAGGGAGGACCCACCAGTGCACCTGACGACTGAGCAATGGTAACCCCAGTGCCTGTTGTACCTGGGGGTCAAGATCTATCACACAGAGTTGACTTGCTAGAGGGCAATGTGGGGCATGCGATCAGCTCCTTAAGATCCTCAATGACCTTCTGGGGGACTCTTCCGCTCTCAGTGATGGGAAGGATAGCCCTCCTGAAGATGGTGGCTCTCCCACGGCTCCTTTATGTTTTTACTACACTTACCCAGTGGATACGAGGGGCCTAATCAATCTGGAGCCGGACACACCTATGAGTACCCCGCGGGATCCCCATGATGGCCTTATAACTGACAGTGGGAGTCCCGCCTAGAATCAAAGTCTAAATGAAGCTTGATCAGGGCCGACTTAAAATGCTAGGCATGACGTTCCCCAGACCCTACGCCTAAAGGCATAGCTCATTTACTGCTTGCACAACTGATTAATATGGATGGAGTGGTGCCCTGACTCACAGGGAGAGGGGAGGGGGGTTGTTATGTTATTTTATTCCCATGATGATGACATGTACTGATTATTATGTTAATAAGTACCAAATCCTCCTGATACACAGGAGCTGTAATGTGTACCCTGTTTATTTTTTAGAAAACTCAATCAAATCTGTTAAACAAATAATAAATAAGACTATATATAATAAATAAACTACATAAATCTAAGGGTTGGGAATTTAAAAAAATTATTAATAAAATATATGTCAAACAATATAAACGGAAAAAACCACCCAATGCTAGTAATCATACTTTAAAATAATAAATATTATGCTTTATTGCTATCACAGTATACAATACATTTTCATTAATCTGCATATTACAAAAGATAATGGAAACCCTACCCACTCCATAATCTATTTTATGGACCTTGTAGGACACTAAAAGGATAATATTCCCATTCCCACTCTAGTCTAACCTACTTTAGGGAAAGTGTTGGACATTGAAGAATTCATACTGACTATTCCCACTCTAACTTAACCCATTTTGGAGAAGATATTGGACATTAAAAGGGTAAGATGTAGTATTCCCACTCCAATTTAACTCATTTTGCGGAAGGTGTTGGACATTGAAGGTTTCAGATTTATTATTTCCACTCCAATCAAAACTACTTTGGAGAAGGTGTTGCACAAGGGGTAAGATTTACTATTCCTACTCCAAACTAAAGTATACTATGGAAGGTGTTGGTCATTGAAGGGGTCAGTTTTATTATTGACACTCCAATCTCAGCCATATTTGGGAAAGTGTTGGACATTAAAGTGGTACGATTTACAATTCCCACTCAAAACTAAGCAATTTTGCGGAAGTGTCAGGCATTGAAGGGGTCAGATTTACTATTTCCAATCCATGCGAAAGTACAGTTGGGAAGGTGTTGGACAATGAAGGAGCCAGATGTACTATTCCCACTTCAATCTCAGCCATTTTGGGGAAGCTGCTGGACATTAATGGGGTAGGATTTACTATTCCCACTCCAATCTAAGGGGCTTATTATGACTACAGCGGTCCATTGGACCGCCATAGTTGTGGTGGCGGTCCATGAACTGCCAGACTGGCTGTCCACCCACCATATTTATAAATGGGTACAGGTTTCTATTCTCACCGTAAAATATGCTACATTGGGGAACATGTTGGACAGTGAGGGTGTTACGTATACTACTACCACTCCAAAGTATACTACATTGAGGTTGATGTTGTATTAAACAAACACTAAAGGCTTTATAAACTATTAACATCATTTTAATAAATATACAAATATTTGTCATCCAAATAATACACATTACATTTTAAAATATATATAAAAAAAATATTACTGTTTTTCTTCAAAATGTAACTAATTTCTTTTTCTTTAAAAACAACTTCAATAATTTCTTAAATAAATTCCAAAAATACAAAAATTGTAAATAAAAAAATTGAAATCAAATCACTTTCATTTTGAATTAAATAAATAAATAGATAGTTAAACAAATATGCAAAGTACCAACAAATACATTTTTATAATTTTCAATATTACAAATTAAAAAAAATAAACATTTCAAATTATAAAAATATTTAACAGTATTAATTATTTAAAAATAATTATAACATTCGCAGCTCAATTATATTAAAACCATTTACTATCAAATTAAAATTAATTATATTAACTACATAATTTAATAAACACGTTTCAATTTCACACATAAACACAACAAATAAAATATATTAACATACCTAACATTTAACATTACAATTGACAAATGTACTCCAAAGTATACTACATTGAGGTTGGTGTTGTATTAAATGAACACTACAAACTTTATAAACTATCAAATATTAACAATATTTTAATAGAAAAAGAATGTATCTACCAAATAATACAAGTAAAATTTAAAAATATATTATAAAATTTGTTAATACGTTTTTTTCAGAATTTTATTAATTTCCTTTGCTTAATAAATTTTAAAAATACAAAAATTGTAAATACCTGAAAAGAAATCACAAAATGTTTATTTGGGAATAAATAACTAAGGGGTCCATTACGATGTCGGGCGGAAGCACAACCGCCGTGCTGTCAGAGGCAAAAACCGCTAGTTACCGTCCGCCAGCAACGGCCCACACGCCCGCAAAATTAGGATGTGAAAAATCAGGCAAACACCGCCCGCAAGCCTGCGGCGCCGCCCGCCATCAAAGTGCGCCCGTCTACGTAGCGGCGCGAGCCAATGGAGACACACCGTCCGACGAAATGACGTACCGCCCGGCGTACAAATTACGATGCCACAACCAAACAGCCCCACCGGCAAAGAGACACCGCACGAGATACCAAGGCGGAAACCCGACTGTTCAGTACGGAGACTAAAAGGCGGCCCACCCAGAGATGAATCCTGCACTCCAGGCCATCCCCATGCTCTACCTGATGCACCACCTAGGAGTGAACGCGCCACGACGACGCAGGTAGGCAGACACACAACAAGGGTACGAAAACACTGCACACAGTGCAAGGGCGGGAAAACTGTACATGGCCCCCCAGACACCCCTGTGTGGACAGGACACATCCACCACTATACCCACACATGTCCCACCTGTCAAAAATAAACAACTCGCAACATCCTGGGCACCCACTACCCGGGACCAGGAAGTGACGTCCCCGTCACGGCACCGCAGCGCAGCGGCGATGACGCAGGTACACATGCGCACAACGCAGAAGCCAACGACAGCGCAATGCATGGGCTGCACACAAACACCACAGGGTCACAACTACACACCCCACACACCAGCCCCACCCTGAAGGCACATGTCACGTGGCCTTCCTGCATCAGTCATGTCCCCAACCGACAACTCACAGTTGTCAACCTGATGTAACACAAGTGTCCCGAACAGGGGAGTAATGTGATGGCAAAATAGGACACACCCTTGTGTGCAAAACATGGCGAAGCACACAGCGGCTGCTACATAACAGCGCAGAATATGGACCTCATCCGCAAAAGGCACGCCAGTCTCATCCAAAAATACCCATACCATCCTGCTCGCAGTATCAAGCCATGCAATGTACAAAATTGAAAAACCCTGCTGCCTGAGAACAGGTGTCTCCAATTACTACACCCACACAGAAGCCCCAATGTATGGCGGAAACGCAGTGTCCCGCCCACACACGGGAGAGCAGATAGCACTGAATGGCCTTCCATTCCTACTCTGAAATCACCTTGCAACAATTTATGTAGGAGAATGGAGCCATTGTACCAACAAGAAGCCAAACAGAGCCATGCAGAGTAAACCGTACACTGGCAGATAGCGCCCAACATGAAAGAAAGTTAATAACACAAAAAAAAATTATACCACTCCTCCATGTGGGTCAAATGCAAGTAATCTGGAAGGAGTCAGACACCACTGGCCTTGACCATTCATTGAAGCATGTGGGATGAGGGCCTGTGTCCTCCGCACAAGCTATAACCCAAGTCCTGCCTCCGTACAACCATTCCAGAATTCCCAGCATCGTCGGAGGTTGCACTCTGCTGACTGCACAGGCAGCCGGAGCACGCCATCACATCACCCTGTAGCAAAATGGCTGTTGCACCACTGCTTCCCAACTACGCCGGACAGATGCAGCTGTACATTGAGAGCTTGCTACAGATAGTGGGATGTGAAAATCTGGCTATGCTGAACATAAGTTACCGAGTAACTTACCGCATTGCAATGTTCAGCTGCGTCATCCCCGTTTTCTACTGTCGGAGGTGTCCGTTCCACTGTCCTGTGGATTTATGTCTCTCCAACCCGGCATGTCCAAAGGCGGACTTGGTACACTTGTTTGCACCCCTGGACGCCCACGACAGGATCTGTTCAGTGTATGGGGGCATGGCGTATGTGGCTGCAATCGGACACACACTGCAATGGGACCAGTGTGCCTCCACACAACGTATTCTGGATCACAGTTTCATCGAATGTCATCCAACATGTCCCATCAGGCTTCTACAAGGGACAACTTACGATGAACACGTTGCTAGCCACCATCCGCTTTATTGGATGGCATCCATGTTCACCACCAATGCCATGGATGCCCTGCTGGAAGGTATTGCATACCTGACAACTTGTCAATTCATCGGGCCCGACTCAATACCCCCAATTGAACAATGATGTTCAACACCGTACCTATGCTTGGCTTTCGCACGGAGTGGGCAGTTAGCTGTACAACAACTATACCATACAATCTGCAACAAACACCTCACCATCAACTCCACTACCATGACATCGGACATTTTCGGGACATGCACTCTGTTCCTCACCATATCCCGGGTCTCTGCATGAACAGGGGGAGGCAGAGGTATGGGACTTGTGTACAGTAACCACATGGCCAATACTGCACGAACAACTATGCCATAATATGTATTCTGCGCAGCTGAACACATGCACCTGTCAGTGCACACTTATCTGTCTGCTGTATTACGTGAGAACTGTCACCTCACCATCGTCTGTACTTCCGTGCCCGGACTTTTGCATGGACAACAAATGCAACCCCCTACAACATGGCCCTAGTCATTGTGTCATGTTCAGTAGCCACCACATTGCAACAACTAGTGAGACGCTGCTGCATGCATGTAGGCTCATGCTCTGATGTCACCTCTGGCGCAGGTGTGTCGGAGTTACTATTGTAGTAAACCTGTACCATGGAACTGAGATGTACTGTGCCTATGATGTCAAGCTGTCTGGTAGGCAAAATGAATACTGTCTGTGTCAAAGTCCAGAGCTCATCAGTAATTAGCAAATGTACTTTAGAATAGCAAGGGCAAGGCAGTTGTAACTCTGAAGCATTCATTCCACAGTCAACAACTAATCACATCTACCCGTACTCCCTTTTGTATGTGTAATCATGCTAAGTATATCCTCCACATGCATTTTGCTGCCAGTAGTGTCCACTATACTGCATCACAGAGGAAGTAAGTCCAAATACATGCCTCGAAGCAAATATGTGACTCGGTAGAATTATTTTACGAAGACAAGTACGAATGAGAGAGGATGAGAGTGTGTGAAGTACACGAGAGTCGTGAGATGACCATGTAGTCTAGTGTCATTGGATGTCAATGCATGAGAGTTGCCGCAACCGTGGACCTAGTGAAATACTACAGCTCGTGGGCCTGGACTTGTCAGACTCTGACGTGGCCCAACAGATCATCACATTAACACTGACGGCCTGGGCACTACAAAGCACAGTCCTACATATGTGTATAATTACCTTCACAGTCTGACATCACACTCATCAAGCAAAAGTAGGAGCCACGCAAAAGCATGCTACAGCAATGCATGACAAAACACACACACGATATCAGTGTGGGTGGGCAGGACTGCACAGTGAGTAAGAACTGCAGAAATTCACATACATGCTCAATTGAACAAGGCACAATCTTGACAGTCACACACCCTGCAGACACACAATGTCCGAAACATATCAAGTAGGAGTCATCCTGAACTGCAAGGACACACCCACACACTGCACACTGTGCAACATACAACACACACATGTGAACACATTCGCAGACCTGAACACGGATACAAACATCCACCATGGGCCTGGGTAACACGTGTGTAGTCGACATTGCCAGAGCGCACACACACACACCAACACTACCCCAAAGTCACACCACTCACACCTCACACACCTACACCTCCCAAATGCACACATTGAAAGTAAGCCATGTGCCCAGGCCCAATGTTCATCACAAGACTAACATACACCTACACTGCTGGCCACACAGCAAGTAATCTCACACATACCCGCATACTCTGCACATGCTACCTGTCATCCTGTGGCTAGATTCACACCCTGTGCTTTGCTTGCACGCAAACATGACACGGATACATTGTCCCTGAAATACCACCAAATACATGCAGACAATCCGTGTCACAAAAATACTTATTCATCACACACACAAGTAGCAGAGTCTGAAAGAAGTGAAGTCCCTGCCACGTGTACAACACATTGGAATGTGAGACCAGACATTGCAATTGTTGAGGTACCATACACGGCATGTGCCTGACTTAACCATGCACACACAGCAACAACTGCAATAATCAACTACAAAGACACAACCGACTACAGGAACAACAGCATCCAGTCACAGATTACATAGACATGCGGCAAAATTGTTCAACACCAGGGACAGTGGCCAGTCCGATGTTAAGAGTAGTGACACGAAACTCTGCGTATGCAATGTGTGTGAGTGTACCCTGACATGGCTACCAACACTGCCATGGCAGTCACAATAGCCATCACAGCCACCACTGTGTCACAGGTAGATGTGTGAGTGTGCCTACCATTCAAACAGGATGGCAGTTCGACTCGGTGCTGTCTGTGTGCTACGGGACAGTTGGAGGTCCGCCCCTGAGAGAGAAGCACAACTGTGGAAGACACACATGTGTCATGTGAAGCGGGAGTTCCGCTTGGGCCAGGTGGGTGGGTGGCACGGGTAGGTGCACACATGCATTGTTGAAACAGACTGTGTGGGGAGGATTCCGGAGGGCTATATTTCCACTGTGTTGGGTATTTTGAAAGCCCACCTGTCTGGGGATGAATGTGAACTCGTGTGGGCACAACAGGCGGGCACACGATCAATGCTGCATCAGGTGTAGACGTTAGCCATCCCTCTGGGGACATGCTGGATACTGCTGTGCGTCTGCCAGGCCCTTGCCAAGGCACTCACATCCCCTGTCCATCAGGTGTACCCTCTACATTGTCCGCCTGCACAGGCTACCCAGGGCACGGGATGGCAGTGGAGCTTGGTGGGTGGGAGGTCATGGCACCCTTCTCCTGGTCACATCTCGCAGGCAACACATTCTCAGTGAGCAGCAGGGCACAAGTCCTAAATATGTAGTGGGGGGACGCAGACGTCACGACAGGAAGTGACGTCACGAAAGGTGGCTTGCACCATCAGACTTATTGCCTCCCTTCGCCCACCACTTACATGCGATTGCAACAGAGAAGCCAGCGCGTGCACAAGCAGCTCCGAGCTCGACCCAGAGAGGCCAAAGAGTGAATGTGTGGCTCCATTTGCTCCAGTTATCGGGCTCGCGGTAAAATCAGTGGTGGGACGCCGTCCACCCGCGTGGTACCCCGACTCGAGACCTGGTGTGCAGGCAAAGTGTCCTATTGGCTTTGCGATATGTGTGAGTTGCATGACACTCGTTGGCGGGGGATGGCTCGGAGGCTCGTCACCCTGAGGCCCATGTCTCACCACATGGGTCCCTTGTCAATGACAGCGGTTGTAATGACTATGCGCGCAGGGGTGGGTCTACCTTCCGTCTGGGATTGTGTTTGCGGCCTGGCCCGCTAGGGCAGCCACAGCCTCTGTGTGTTGCATGTGGTGTATCCGGACTCCGGAGGCTGTCATGCATTGTCACTGTTGTCCAGGTTTCGAGTCGGGGTACCACGCGGGTGGACGGCGTCCCCCCACTTAAATTACCGCGAGACAGATAACTGGGGCAAATGGACCCACACATTCACTCCTTGGCCTCTCTGGGGCGCGATCGGAGCTGCTTGTGCACGCGCTGGCTTCTACGATGCAATCGCATATAAGGGGTGAGCGAGGGAGGCAATGAGTCTGACGGTGCAAGCCACCTTCCGTGATGTCACTTCCTGTCGTGACGTCAGCGTCCCCCACTTCTTATTTTAGGACTCGTGCCCTGCTGTTGTCAGATGTGCCACTGCCCAGGGGGATGGAGAAAGGGTCAGGAATGTCAGCCTGAGATTGGCCCAGTTGAAGGCCCACCTTGACTGGGGGGGACAACCATTGGACAGTCTGGTGTAGCCCACCCACGCGTACATGTGGGCCCTCCATGAACTATGTCACCTGAGGCAAAGTGATGTCATGGGCAATGACGTTATTGAGGAGAGCTGTCTGCCCCACGCAGAGATGGCGCATGAGCTCAACAGACCCAGCACTGAGGGCAGCAGGGGTCACATGTGCAGGGGCAGCTGTGCCTGGTGTGAAGGAAACTCTACCCTTCATCCCTGTGCCGACACGTGTTGCACCAGTGGAAGTAGATGGGAGGGCGGGCATTGGCCTCCGCGTGGCTGAAGAGGAGCCAGAGTCCACGTCCCCTGTGTTAGCAAACATGGATGCATCACCTCTGTCCTCAGATGACTCAGAAATTGCCGTCTCGGCCTGTGATTCATCCAGCACACGTCTGGCCCCTCCGAGGCGCTGGTCACATCTGTCACACTCAGCACCTGTGCAGCTGCTACATCCGATGCCACACCACTGTTGACCGTCCCCTGTCCCTCAGCACCCACGGGAGATGCCACATGAGAGAGAGCGAGGTGGCCTCACTCATCTGGCATCAATTAAACAGACATGTGCAAGGGAAGCAGCACAGAACATCCACAAATCCACATGTTGCACGATACCTGTGCAATTGCATACAGCCACCACAATCAACACGTAATGGCTGGCGTACAGTAAATGAAGCCGCTAATAAGTGGCACATGTGTTGTGCACATAGCACTACACCCGGCCTGTGTCACCCTGCGACCATAGCCCCAAATCGCGGTGTGCACACCCACTGTCCTGATGGTGGCAAGGATGACCACTACGTAATTAGGCCAAAGACATACCTGCATGGAGCAGAATGGGAAACCACTCACACAGACTGCAACATGACAGGCCACAATGGCCATGAGCCCATGCCATCCACCTGTCGTTCACACGAGCACAACTGCTGTTGCACAGTGTGCCGGATGTGTAAGTACCAGAGATATGAGGTGAGGCATCGCACACATATGACCGAACGAAATCAGAGTAGGCACAGTGCCTCAAACATACATGTGAATTGCCAATCCAGCCTACTACAGGTTGTTCCTGAGGGCTACGACTCTGAGTGCATTGAGAATGCAGAGTGCTCAAATTACATCTTGACCCTCAGGAATCGCATATGCATGTCAGATGCACACAGCACAGAGTACACTTACAACCCACTGCATCACACAACAAACATCACATTACCCAGATTATGGGTAGGCTGTGGACACATGCTGCCTCTCACCACAAAAGACACCATCCCACAATACTGTACACTTACTTGCTGCTGATGCCCCTACAAACATGCATCCGGCACAGGCTGTGTGACTGTCAAGATGCAGACCATTAGTGGTGAAATGCAGTGCCGTGCTGACCTGACAATACGAGGGGGCATCCCCCGATTCGTTATCGCCACGTAGTAGCTCATCCGGCAGATGACGTCACACCCTTTGTGGAATTGGCTGCACTGTCGGTCACACATACACAGAGGCATCAACTTGGATGCAATGGCTCATCACAAGCCCTTGGGCTGGAGGACTTCAAACTGCAGGGATGGTACACAAGAGCCTTGGAATGTCACTCATACACTTCTCAACATCACCCACATCCACCAATCACAGTGGCATGCTGCTGACCCATCCCAAATACTCAGAGACGTGCAACAGAGCCAGGAAGTAATCGGACATGGCCTAACAGCATGTGTACACCACACGTGAATGCATGCTGCTGGGAGTGTGTACACAGTACCTGTCCATCCCATTCACATGCAGGTTGCCAGCACATTGAGCAATGTGTAGTCTGCCCACATCTACTGTCCATTGTCAGGTGGACCAACACATAGATCACAAGGCAACACATCTTTGTGGGTGGACTCACTGTGTCCAACACTGCGCAGCCCTCAACGTACTCGCCCTGTGAATGGCTCACCCCGCAATGGAGGTCACATTCAGTGACACTATCTCTCACACACATCCCTATCACAAGGCATGGTGTGTCCAATCGACAGGGCTGAGTTTGTGCATTTCAGGAGAGTCCTGAACAAAAGACACATGTAACCCACTGTACAGTCAGTGTTGTCTCCTTCTAGGATTGTGCGGTCATGTGCAGCCCAGGTCTGCTGCGACTGAGAAGGCCAGCAGGGACCCAGCCAGCCATTCACACAAGCAATGACTGCCCTGAGTCCTGCATTGCCAAGTGGCTGCGTGACTGGATGTGTGACATGGAAATGCCATGTACCACCACTCGTGAGGGACATGCATGGGAAAGCGCCAGAGAGCCTACATACCCCTTACACCTGTAGTTAGCATGGTAAGCAGTGCATGTTGGAACCCCACAGGCTCAGAATCATAGTGCTGCGGATCAACGACATGTGTGTCCCCCACATGCACTCCCACACACACTGTAGTTGTCTTACACACACAACTTTTGCTATGAATAGCCTTGGGCAGTGTGCGTGGAGCTCGGAATCCATGATCTCCAGCTCCTCGCTGGTGAGTGGACCTGGACATATCTTCAGAGTCGTCGACATGTAGGTGGACATGTGGCAGCAGCGGCAGGTGTTGTTGAGGGATGCCAGGCAGCAGTCCCTGGAAGCTGTGGTAATGCCGGTCTCCCTCCCACACTCATATAGCCCCCTGGGGCTGTTCCAGTGGGTCCAAGCTGCTGCAATTGGTGTACCATGTCTGCCTACTTCAAATGCACACAATGGCCTGCACCGAGCTGTCCCGGTACACTTACCTCTATCGTCGAACACGCAGGATGCAGTAGCGAGGGCCATTGGAGTTGGCCTCAAGGGCCTGGTCCATGGCGGGTACAGTCCGCTGGTGCCATGTGGAATCCACAGTTGAATGTGCGCCATGCATTTGCAGGTGTGGCCATGATTTGTGTGTGGGAGCATGTCCACACTGGACAGGGCCACTTCATGCTGTCTGCATAGGCATTGACGGCCAGTGCTCAGCCTCCACATGTCTGTTGGCACATCATCATGTACACATTAGCATGGGAGCATGGGATGTGCATATGCACACACATGCCATATTTCTCAATGTACATCTCCCACTTGGCACGTGCAACGTTACGTATCACTTGTGATGTGTGTTTGCATTCACACAGCTGTGTTGTCATGGAGTTGTCAATGTGTACACCAGTCAATGTGTGTTGGAGGTGTGATACGTACAGTGCTGTACATTGGGTGAACTAGGGACATCATTGACTGTCTCATATCCCGTTGTGCAACAGGACCCACTTGTTTTGGCCGCTCAGCCTGTGTACATTGTGTTGTTGGTGTGTGCCATACTCACCCAGCCTCGGAAGCTGTGTCTGGCACAGCAGCTAGGTATATTGCCATGGTGTTGTCGCCTCCCACCTATGCAGTCTGAAACCATCATGATGCCTTTCAAGCTATTAGGGCCTAAATCCCCATGTGCATGCTCATAGCAATGGTTTGTGTCAGTAGCCATTGCTATTGGTAAGGGGACCTGTGTAAGAGTATTGTGGCTGTGCTGTCCCTACTTGTCAGCTGTTCTGTGATTCTATTGCTTTGTCAGTAATTTTAGTTATGTGTATGTGAAAGTGCCATGTGGTGTGTTGCATTGACATGTGTTCACTTCCATCTGTCCTAGGAGGAGACCAAACATACATCGCCCCTACCAATTGCTGTCAGACATGGAGGATGTGGAGGTCATCCGTAAATTCCGGCTGGACCGACCGACCCTGCATCACCTATGTGCCATGTTGGAACCCCACCTTCGTCCTCGCAGGGTGTATCCAACAGCATTCACCCCCACGGCTAAGGTGATGGCTGCACTGCATTTTTTCGCTTCCGGATCTTTCCAACACACGGTAGGCAGTGGAGGTGTAATGTCCCAACCCATGTTCAGCATGGTGCTACGGGATGTCCTGTCAGCTATGATGCTGTACAGGAACCGGTACATCCGATTCCCCAGGGCTCGTGATTTGGCGGCAGTGAAGGGTGCTTTCTATGCCCTTGGACGCATCCCCCACGTTGTTGGTGCAATTGATTGCACCCATGTTGGCCTTGTTGCACCACAGGCCATGGAGCACATCTATAGGAACCGGAAACATTTCCACTCCCTGAATGTGCAAGTGGTGTGCCTGGTGGACATGATCATCACACACGTGTGTGCGAAGTTTCCGGTTCCACCCATGACTCGCACATCATGCGCCACAGCATCCTCCCACGAATGATGTCCAATCTTCAACCGGACCGTGCATGGATTGTTGGTGAGTATGCATACTCGTGTAGCGTGCTGGGTGTGACATGCTGTCTTGTATCCTGTTGGAATTGCAACGATTCTCTGTGTTTCTCACACCCAGGTGACTCGGCATATCCTAACGGGCCTTGGCTGCTGAGCCCACTACGTAATCCCTGGACACCAGCTGATGTCAGATACAATGAGGCACATGGGAGGACCAGACGTGTGGTGGAGCGGACTTTTGGACTCCTGAAGTCCAGATTCAGATGCCTGGACCGCACCGGGGGTGCACTGGCATACTCCCCACAGAAGGTGTGCCAGATAGTTGTGGCATGCTGCATGCTGCACAATCTCGCTATTCGCAGGCAGATCCCCCTGATAGTGGATGACGGTGATCAGCCAGGGCCCCCGCCTGCAGACCAGGCTGTGTCCAGTGACGAGGACAGTGGAGAGGAGGAAGCAGTGAATGAGCGTCAGCAGCTCATCGCCCGCTACTTCACTTGACGGTGAGTGACCATGTACGTCGGCTGATGTTGCTGTAGTTGTGTAGGTGTATATGTGCATTGTCACGGCGGCCTATTGTTCACTGAGTGCTGTGTGGCAATGGTCCATGTCCAGGGTAGTATGCCACTGACAGTGGCTGTGGCATTGTGCCCTGTTGCTCTGTGAGATGTGTGTACATTGCTTGAACTTGATGACAAGTACTGTGTGATGAGTGTGTGACACTTGTTCTGTTTTTCACCCCTAGGTCCCTACAGCCTCTCCTGGCCTATCGACATACCACACTCCTGATGCATTACTGATCATGGTGACGGTTGCACATCCTTGATTACACACAGAGCAGATACAACAGAATGTGATCCAGGTGTATTTATTTTGAACAGTGACGTGATTGTGGGCAAGGTGATGGCAAAAGTGGTGCATGCTGGAACAATGAGTTGACGGATATGTCCGCGTGATGGCCAAGGTGTACCCATGTTGTTCTGGGTCCACAGTCCGACAGACACATGCCATTCACATGGCAGTGTGGGGTAGGATAGTAGTCCAAGTGAATGCAGTAGATGGCCACCGTGGCTGGCTGTCTCACTGGCGTTTGGAGCGTGCAAAGTCATCTCTGGACACCTGTTTCCTCTTCGGACGCCCCCTTCCACGTTTGAGAGGGGGGGGTTGTGTTTGTGGGCTGCTGGTGGTGGCTGAGGATTGCCCACTTGCTGTGGACGCAGGGGAACTGGATGTTGCACGGACCTGCGCCCCAGCAGGTGGTGGCGGAGGTGGTGTGATTGGCCTTGATTGTGCCCTCACCGCCACCACTAGCTGGCCCATGAGGTCGACAAGTTTGCCCATACGGGTCACGAATTGGCCCATATGGGCGTCCATGGACCTCAACACCCCAAGGACTTCCCGCGTATCGGCAGATGACCGGGCCCATTGTCCCTGGGCCTCTTCATAGGCCCCAAGGACTCTGGCGATTTGCGGCAGGGCTTGGCTCCCAGGCTCTGATGGCGTTGGCCTGACCCTGCTCCTCCCACCTGAACTGCTGCCACCGACCTGCCCACTCGCCACAGTGGTCACCCGGGGCCTCGTTGTCGACGTGCGTGCAGCCCCTTGCGCAGGGTGAGTGGTCAGGGAGACCCTGGTGGTGGTGGTGGTTGCGGCGGTGGTGGTGGCCGCAATGACCGTGGCAGCAGGGGCCTGGGACTGGTCACCAGCCCTGGGAGATGGGTTGGTGGGTAGGAGGGGTCCTGGGGAGCGGTTGAGCCCTGCCACACCAGATGTGCCTGGTCGGGAGTCCTCGTCCGAAGAGGTGTCCAGGTCTTCCACATCCGTGAGTCCGGGTGGAGGGCTTGTGGACTGGCTGTGATGACTGCTGTCTCCCTCTCCAGCATCATGCTGTTCGTCACCTGTGGGGCGGAGATGAAAGGTTATTGTGTTGCACCTTGCAAGGTTTGTGTTAGATGTCTGACATTCACAGTTGGTGCACAGTTGTGCACTGATTTCCCAGATGCGTGTGTATGGCTCTACAATGTGTGTGCGTGATTAAGGCAATGGAATGGTGTGATGGGTGCACATGGCATGGGACGGATTTGGATAGCCAATCGGTGTGTGTTGCTGTACCCCTACATTTTGTGGCTTTGGTGGAAACGGGGTACAGCCCCCTCAATGCTTTTGAGGTGAAATATGGTTTTGGGGTTCAAATGGAACGCTTAGAAACGCAGATGGCAAAATGGGTACAGCCCCCTCAACGCTTTTGAGGTGAAATATGGTTTTGGGGTTCAAATGGAACGCTTAGGAACGCAGATGGCAAAAGGGGTACTGCCCCCTCAACGCTTTTGAGGTGAAATATGGTTTTGGGGTTCAAATGGAACGCTTAGAAACGCAGATGGCAAAGGGGTACAGCCCCTCAACGCTTTTGAGGTGAAATATGGTTTTGGGGTTCAAATGGAACGCTTAGGAACGCAGATGGCAAAGGGGTACAGCCCCATCAACGCTTTTGAGGTGAAATATGGTTTTGGGGTTCAAATGGAACGCTTAGGAACGCAGATGGCAAAGGGGTACAGCCCCCTCAATGCTTTTGAGGTGAAATATGGTTTTGGGGTACATACTGTGACATATGGGTGCAGGAGGGGACATGTGTTTTGGCCACACGACACTGCAGAGACAAAAGTGTGTGTATGTCTGACATACCAAGCATATCTGCTCACTGTTATCATTTAGGGACATTACACTGCAAGCATTGTAGTGAGTGAGTAATGGTTGTGTGCCCCACAACGTATTGCAGATGGGACAATTCCTTGGTGTGCGTGCTACCCTCAGCCATGTGCAGCAATGCAGTGCTCTTGGGGTGTTGACTATATTAGGTATGTTGTAAATCACAGTGTGACGTGCGCTTCAGACACTACAGACACATTATTGGTCATCGGCAGGAATCTTTGCTGAACTACTGTATATGGGACAACTGATTAGATGATATACCTTTCATGACACTGTGGCTAAAAAGGTGTGATGGATGAGATATTGCATGTGCATTGTGTAGCTGTGTGGTTCATGGGTCCAGTGGTGTATGTAACATTACTGTGGTTCCACTCTGTTACATTGAGACAAGATAGACTTACATGGGTGATGTTGTACGATGTCAACGGAACAAGCAGACACGACTACATGGACAAGACTTCGATGGTGTTGCTGATGTGTGTGATGACTGGCACAGTGCACGCCATGTGGGTCAGTACTCCAGTGAGACTTGTGCATGCAGACGTGACTCCTTACGTGTTAGTGTATTTGAGATGGCTCATGTGGGCTATGACTCTGTAATTCATGTCTGTGTGCACATTAGTCACATGATTATGACAGGGAGCAGTGCTACCTGTTCCTCTGCTACGTGACATGTCCCAAATGTTAGTCATAGTACAGTCCTCATGCCTACAGACACCCCGCCCTGTACAGTAGTCTACCTACTTGTTGGTTTGGAGGGAGCAATGCAATGGCTGTCACATGGTTATGAGAGGGAGGGGTGCTCCATCTTGCTGGTCTGTGGGAGTGGGGGCCGTGTTGTGAGTTGTGGTGATGGCTTACCACCCACAGACACCCCTCCATGTAGGGAAACATATCTACCTGTCGGGTGAAGGTGTGCACTGCAATGGCTGACACATGGGTGTGGGGAGTGCTCCATCTTGCTGCGCTGTAGGACTAGGGGCATGGTGGTGGTTGTACTTCTGCAGTCCCCCCTCCGATACTCGGAGTTTGTGGTAAGGCTACTTACCTGTTACTTGTTGGTTAGTGCAGCTATGGCTGACACATGAGTGTGGGTGTGGGGAGTGCTCCTTCCGGCGCATCTGGGGTACAAGGGGACCTGGTGGGAGTTGTGGTGCTGGCTGACTGTACACATGCCCCCATGGTTTTGTTTGTTGGTACCTTTGGGCTGAGTGTGTGGGAGTGTCTGTTGCATGTGTGAGAGATGTCTTGTGTATGGTGTACTGGACATGGGGGTGTTTGGCCCTCGGTGCTATGGCATTCTGGTAGTGCATGACACTACATAGCGGTGTGCTGGTATACATTTGTTTGTACTTACCAGCCTCCACTCCCCCTGGTTTTCCGGTGAGACTCTCCGGATGCAGAATGCCTCGCACCTTCTCCTCCCACGCCTTGAAGGTCTTGAATAGCGCGGGATTTCCGCTGCCAGTCGTGCCAGCCAGCTCACGGTTCTTGGCCTCCTTCTTCCTGACCACGCTTTTCAGGTCGTGACACCTCTTTGTGATTTCACCCCGGTTGCATGGCACGTTCCCAACTGCATTCACCTGGTCTACGATCCTGCTCCACATTCTGTTTCTGGTGGCTACTGGTGTCTGTTGGACCTGGTTCCCATAGATTTGTGGGTGCACCTTGATGATCTCATCGACCATGACCGTCAACTCAGTGGCAGTGTACTTTGGCATTCTTTGTGTTGCCATGGTGTGTGGTTTGCTATTTGTGGAGCTGGTGTGGTGGTTGTGTGGTGTGTGATGTGCAGGGGGTTCGTGGTGCCGTTGTTTCAGTGGTGATGGTGGTGGTGATGTGTGTGATGTGTGCGTGTGGTGTGCTGCTTTCCTTTGTGTCTTTCTGGGTTGTCTGATGGCGTCTTCGCTTTGTCGTAGTGCAAGGGATTGTGGTCTGTGAGGAGGCTGCTTTTGTACTGACCTATGTGGGTGTGTCATGATGGTCTGTCGTTTTCAGGTGTGTTGTGTCTGTTGTCCTGGGATTTGTAGTTTTTTAGTTTTGGCAGGGGGCATGTGTCATTGGGATGTGTTCTGTGTTTGGGTATTTTGGCGTAGTTTGCTGTGTGGACTTGTTGGCCATGTTGTGTGTATTTCTTTGTTCCGCAAATGATTTACGTGCACGGATGTGGCCGCCAGGCCTTCCGCCGTGTCAGTTATTCATCGCTGTTGTTGACCGTGGCGGGCGGGGAATATGTGGATTTTCCGCGCTCATGTCGGGGAGATCATAATTTCACGGTCGTTGTCTCGGTCGTCAGAGCGGGCGGATTTGGGTTTTCGGGCGGGATTGCGTCCGTGGCGGACGGTTAATCTTCTACTCGGACATGGACGGGCGGAATTTTGTGTGTTTTTACCGCCGCAGGCGGAGGTTGCTTCGCGACTTCATAATTGCTCGGTCGGTATTCCCATGGTGCAGGCGGGCGGTTTTCTCAGGCTATAGTAGATGGCGGATTTTTTACCGCCGGTTATCGTAATGGGCCCCTAAATAACTAAATAAAATATACAAAATACCATAATTTTTTTAAAATAATTTACAATAGTACAAATAAAAAAAATAAAAAATAAAATTATAAAAAAATATTAAGTATTAATCATTTAAAAATATTTATATATATAACATTTGCAGCTCAACTATATTAAAAACATTTACTATAAAATAATTTATATTGCTTGTATACATTAATAAACAACCAACATTTCAATTTCACACATAAAGACAAAAAATAAAATATATTAACATAGCTAATATTTAACATTGCAATTCAAAAATGTACTTTTTAAAATGTTCAATTTAAAATCAATTGTATTATTAAATGTATATTATACATATGCATTTAATATTAATCACCCTTTCCCACTATAAATGCAACATTCCACTGCAAAAAAACGTTAGTAAGTACATTGGTTTTCAAGCCAGAACATATGACAAACCTATATGTGACAATGGCACAATAGCAGAGAAAAGAGTGCAACAGCAGTTATTTTTTAGGGTTACCCTCCACTGTACAGTATCCTTACAAGTTGCACCAATCCTCTGATATAGGTAAATGGCACAACAATATCAGTACTGCCCCACCAAATATAAAACAGGCTTCTCTGCAGAAGGGGTAGTCGGCAGCAGAATGATCACAACACAAAGGACAACACGTAAGTATGACTGCAAAATCTTTACAATGTAGAGAACTCTTGGACTAATCTGCATGTTAAGTTCACTCAGGCATCAAATTTCAGAGCCAAACCAAGTAAGCCTTCTTCATCACCACAGAGATATGACTGTAACAGCATAACAGATATTTATGAAGTGATCTAGGACTGTCATGGATGCAAGCGCAAATGTATTACAATGTATGCTGGCCCAGATATAATATATAGATTTCACATCGCTGGGACTTCTGCAGCGCTTACTAAGGCAGCAGTATTCCTTTGCTAGAATTAACTGTGTCAATACTAAAGGACATTGGCATCGAAGGCATCAATAAAATTAATTGATATGTCTATTATTAAGTTGTGATGTGCTTCACAAAACACCTGTTAGCAGAATCATCAAATGAAGGAGCAGGGCGTATTGATTTGTTCAATAATACTGTTCCAATTATCCATTGAAACTGTGGCTCAACGCGGTTTATAGTATGCAGTGATTTACAAATGAATAGTTCATTTCAGTTTGTAAAGTTAGTAAAGATAGCTCAGTTCAGTTTGTAAAGGTCTATGGGTCTTCTTTCAGTTATTCCACACTGCTAACAGAAAGAGGAAGTCCACATTGAAGACTGGGCGAGGATCCAATCTGACTTGGCAAATTACCACATCCAATATTCTTCAACTATGACTTCTTTCATGACCTAGGCAAGTTTTGAAGATTAAGTTTTCATAGGCTGCCTGGACCTAATATGGTAGGCTTTAGCTTTCAAGTAGGGGTTAAGGGCTTTACAGAGTCTTGGCCCTTCAACACCAATGGGCAGATTCACTAAAACATTTAGGAGTACAGATAGGAAGTAGCAATACACAACTACTCTTACATTCTTAATTGCTTTTGTGAGTCAGCCCAGAAACCCTCAACTTCCTATTAGTAAATGTGCAATGAGGGCAGAGTCCTTTCAATTTATTCTAAGGGGCTCATTACGATGTCAGACGGAAAGCCTCCGCCCGACACCGTCTTGGATTCGGGACCGACCGACTTGCATTCGGTGGTTCCGACTGCCGGATTACAATGCAACAGAACGCTGTTCGGTCGTATTCCCATTGTTTCCTATGGGGGCTCGTGTTATGCCCGAAAACCGGCCGTAACACAGGCTCCTATGGGGAAATTGGGTGTGTGTGTAAAACCCTGCACCCTGTCTCAGGTACCTAATGGTGCCTGCCACACAGTGAAGGGTTTTACAGGGGGGGGTACGTTAGGTACCCCCTTGCCACCAACCCTAGGCCACGGGGGCCAGAAGGCCCTGGCAGGGGCCCCCAAAGTCACTTTCTGACAGCCTTTTCCTGTCGAACAGGCCGACGCGGAAAGGCTGTTGGAAAGCGACATCGTAATGAACCCCTAATTGTATATGAATATTCGCAGTTTATTACCACTTTAGATGTTTTGGGGCCAATTCACAAAGGCATGTAAGAGTATGTAAACAAGTCCTACAGGAGTACTCCTGTGATCTGCCTCCACTATTCATCTTCTTCACGGAACGTTGGTTGTTCAGGTTGACAATAAAAGTGTGGAGGTGTTTGATTGAGAAAGCTGTCAGTTTCTGTCGAGATTCAGAGCCTTTGCCCCAGTATGCTTTGTGGGTCATGCATAAGACTTGGACTGTAATCAAGGTATTCACTGGAAGTCAAGTATACATTCCATTTTTTATTCATTTTGGTATGAAGGTGGCTGAAAAAACACAGGCACATGAGGGGGCAAAAGACTGTAATTCGAAACATACTTTACAGTGACATTCTTGCAAGTTTGGGAAGGAATTAAAGTAGAGCCAATCTCCTTTAAAAAATGGCACAGATGTCCATAAACAAGCCCTACAGCGTGTGAAAACGACGTTCTGCTACTTTCTACATCTTGCAAGTTTAGAAAGAATTTAAAGTAAGTCCTTTAAAAAACATGACACGGAGATGACTTTGTGACAGCCATCTTGTGTGATTAGGAAGCATGTAATCGACATTAATTGTAAACATGCTGGCAATGTGCAGAGATCAGAAGTTTTTTTTTAAAGTCAAGGCAAGTAACATTAGATCAGTGATACTCACACTTTGGGTCTATCACAAATCAGTGGCAGCGAGAATATAGCAATCACACTTTTAAATAAATAAATATTTTGCGGTACCATTCAGACTTTGGTGATTGGCACAACAGCCATTGTAGAAGGGGATGGCAACAAGTTGCGAAATCGTTGACAGGTACACCTGTGAAGCCTTTCATATATACTGATGGGGATTGACATACCTAAATACAAAAAAAAGAAAGTAAGAAAGAAAGTTAAGGAAAGGTGCATTTTGTGGAGTCTTGCTACTTGTGACTGTATATATATATATATATATATATATATATATATATATATATATATATATATTATCTACTGGCGGTCGCCAGTAGATAGTTATAGTTAGGACCTATTTTCCATAGGAAATCCGCAACATTCTATTTGAAATAACTTTGGCGCCGGTTGACGAATCTTCGCGAAATTTTCAAAACTCGTGGCCCGCTCCGGTCCGCTCCTATCCTGAAAGTCTCGGGGTGATTCGTCAAGTGGGGGCCGAGAAAAAAGGGGGGTCCCAAAACGTGTTTTCCCCATGCAATTTTCCATAGGAACCTTTCATCGCAGCTACAGTTCGAACTGCTGAACGGAATTACACCAAATTTGGCAAAAAGGTAGCCCTTGGTTCAGAGTCGTGCCTTTTGCTTAAATGGTGTAAATCCGTTCAGTAGTTCCTGAGAAATTTGAAAAAGAAAACACATATATATCTGGGCGGAGCCTAACCACACATGTCATCGTGAGATCTGATTGGCTGTCAGCACTTCATCCTGGAATTGCTGGCAGCCATCTTGGGACCAATATAAATGATAGTACCCCATTGAAATGCATTGTAGTGAATCGAAGATTTTGAGGGTTACCAAAAGGAGAGCTATAAAGGGTGATAACAGACTTTAGTTACATTAAAATTCATTTGTTGATGGTACCATACTAATTTCAGGAATTGTGGTGTGTTCTAAGGTGATTTTACCCTGTGAAAAACCTTCTGCTGGGATATCATGAATCATGTTTGAGAGAAAACTATTTTCACATGCTTGTCCCATACAGTTTTGGAAGGTGCTCCAGAAGCTAAAATGAGAGCATATTTTCTGTAAATTCACATTATCTTTCTCAGTCATGTGAGAATGAAGTCTGACATTCTCAGTAAAACATGTACATCCAACAAGGGCAGAGACTGTCAGTTGATTCCTTTGTGTTCTACTGCAGCTTCCCAGAGTGTTCTAAAGAACAACTACAGTGCTAACAGCCTTACTTATGACAAAAATATGGCACACCTGAAGCCATCTTCATTGGAATAAACTGGTAACACTTAAAACATTTAATTTAAAAGGAACAAAATGATGGGGTTCATTTTGTCATAGAAATTATGGTTAGTGCTGTAGAAAGAAAAATTAGGACATGTTTCAAGTGTGATCTCAAATATTTTCCTGTTATATTTCAACAGGAGCAGCCTGTCAGTTGATGCCTTTGTGTTCTACTGCAGCTTCCCAGAGTGTTCTAAAGAACAACTAGAGCGCTAACAGTCTTACTTATGACAAAATTATGGAACACCTGAAGCCATCTTGATTGGAATAAACTGGTAACTCTTAAAACATTTAATTTAAAAAGGAACAAAATGAGGGGGTTCATTTTGTCATAGAAATTATGGTTAGTGCTGTAGAAAGAAAAATTAGGACATGTTTTAAGTGAGATCTCAAATATCTTCCTGTTATATTTCAACAGGAGCAGCCTGTCAGTTGATGCCTTTGTGTTCTACTGCAGCTTCCCAGAGTGTTCTAAAGAACAACTAGAGTGCTAACAGCCTTACTTATGACAAAAGTATGGCACACCTGAAGCCATCTTGATTGGAACAAACTGGTAACACTTAAAACATTTAATTTAAAAAGGAACAAAATGATGGGGTTCATTTTGTCATAGAAATTATGGTTAGTGCTGTAGAAAGAAAAATTAGGACATGTTTCAAGTGTGATCTCAAATATCTTCCTGTTATATTTCAACAGGAGCAGCCTGTCAGTTGATGCCTTTGTGTTCTACTGCAGCTTCCCAGAGTGTTCTAAAGAACAACTAGAGCGCTAACAGTCTTACTTATGACAAAATTATGGCACACCTGAAGCCATCTTGATTGGAATAAACTGGTAACTCTTAAAACATTTAATTTAAAAAGGAACAAAATGAGGGGGTTCATTTTGTCATAGAAATTATGGTTAGTGCTGTAGAAAGAAAAATTAGGACATGTTTTAAGTGAGATCTCAAATATCTTCCTGTTATATTTCAACAGGAGCAGCCTGTCAGTTGATGCCTTTGTGTTCTACTGCAGCTTCCCAGAGTGTTCTAAAGAACAACTAGAGTGCTAACAGCCTTACTTATGACAAAAGTATGGCACACCTGAAGCCATCTTGATTGGAATAAACTGGTAACACTTAAAACATTTAATTTAAAAGGAACAAAATGATGGGGTTCATTTTGTCATAGAAATTATGGTTAGTGCTGTAGAAAGAAAAATTAGGACATGTTTCAAGTGTGATCTCAAATATCTTCCTGTTATATTTCAACAGGAGCAGCCTGTCAGTTGATGCCTTTGTGTTCTACTGTAGCTTCCCAGAGTGTTCTAAAGAACAACTAGAGCGCTAACAGTCTTACTTATGACAAAATTATGGCACACCTGAAGCCATCTTGATTGGAATAAACTGGTAACTCTTAAAACATTTAATTTAAAAAGGAACAAAATGAGGGGGTTCATTTTGTCATAGAAATTATGGTTAGTGCTGTAGAAAGAAAAATTAGGACATGTTTTAAGTGAGATCTCAAATATCTTCCTGTTATATTTCAACAGGAGCAGCCTGTCAGTTGATGCCTTTGTGTTCTACTTCAGCTTCCCAGAGTGTTCTAAAGAACAACTAGAGCGCTAACAGTCTTACTTATGACAAAAGTATGGCACACCTGAAGCCATCTTGATTGGAATAAACTGGTAACACTTAAAACATTTAATTTAAAAAGGAACAAAATGAGGGGGTTCATTTTGCCATAGAAATTATGGTTGGTGCTGCAGAAAGAAAATTTAGGGCATGTTTTAAGTGAGATCTCAAATCCTCTTCTATTCCATTAGAAAATTCTGACATGCAGACTGAAACAATCACTTTCAATACCAGCAGTAGACTTCCAGTTAACTCCCTGGTGAGCAGTAGCTTTACTACAGTGATCTAATGAACAACTAGAGTGCTAACATTCTGAATTTATGGCAAATGTGTGACACATCTGAATGCCTTCTTGATGGAATCAAAGAAAAAATTGAAAGCATTTCCTACTGAGGAGACTGCAGTAAATGACGAAATTAGGAAACTTCATAACAAATAAGTCTCCCAAGATGGCCACCAGAGAAAAAAGAGCCCAAATGTAGCACAAATATCACCCAGATGTAGCCCACATATAGCCCAATGACAGAAGTGTGCAAAACACTTTTTATTTTTAGTTTTTCTGCAGTTTTATATAGTGCAAACTAGTCAGGTATTGGAGCGTTACATCTTAGTTGGACCCCTTATTGCGTATTTTGCACGAAGTACATGAGATTGATCTTGCGAAACATTGAACTTTACGATTCTGTTAACCTGAAGTTGCTCTGAACCAGGCTTTGTAACACCCGTTTTTACCTACTGGTTTTAATTAATTCTCACTGTACTGTATTAGGAAAGAGGATTTACTGTTTTTATGTACACTTTTATGATCTATGTTTCTAAATCAGATCAAATAAAGTTTAATGAATTCTATGGCAGGACGGAGGCGAGGATTATGCATATCTTTCCTCACTTTATTTGCATAGCAGTTCAAAGAAAATGTAACACAACAATCATTAAACAAAAGACTACGCAACCCATGAACCATTAGGGGGTAGTCTCCAAGGCAACTATAGTCCAATCATATCACAGTCCATCGTATATAATATCGTGACGTCCCTTCCGCTTCCTCTTTCTTCACTGCTCGTCAGTTAAGTGCATTCCTTACATTCTTGGCTTAATCTGACGTTGTTGCTGTTTGTATAGCGGTTTCTTGTGCACGTTATTAGCATTATTGCCTTGGTATTGTTTCATATACCCTGCGCAGCAGGCTCTTGCCCGAGCGCATTCTTCCCCTTGCAGTTTCTCCCGCTGTGTGCTCTGCGCGCGGTGAGATCCTGTCAGGCGCGTCTTGTCCGAGCGAGGCAGCTCCGTCGAGCGCTCTCGCTGGTCTTTACGCGCGTTTGGGAATCCGGTCACTCCTTTAGTGTCCGCTTGATTCCCGACCAACCCTCGCCTAATTTTGACACCGCTATGCGGTGATTTCCCCACACGGCCACGTTAGTGACCAGCGCCACCTGGTGGTGGTAATTGGTATTGCGCCTCAGTCTATTCTTATAACAGCTTCGGGAAAGCCCAGCTGTTGGAGCCCCGCCGAGGGGGCTGTCTTAAGGATTTTAAGGGCATTTGTTCTGTGCTCACACCCTCTGCTATCATGTCTTCTCCAGAAGACCATTTTTACTCCTCCTACCAGGAAGTGGAGGAGGAATGGCCCCCAACTTCTCCCTCCAGCAGTGGGCCAAGCCCTCTCTCTGGCTATTTCTAGGCGCTGGCTCCTCTTAGGGATCAGGTTGATAAGCTGGCGAAAAGCATCCCTGGGGTGTTCAGTGACCCAGATCTGGTGGTGGCGGGTCCAAGTAGCTCCCAGATGGGGAATAAAAGGGCCGTTAAGCATAACGCGGGGCACTTGGAAGGATTTGATAAACTTACGGAGACCTTCCTCAAGAGTGCGCGAACGCTAAAACATGCACCCTGCCGGGAGGAGGAGGGGCCCAGAGAAAATTGCGACACTGTCACCACTATTGTAGACCCCGACGGCGGGTTTCCTTAGAGGGAGAGGGTGTATCGGAGGACGATTTCTCCTCCGATGAGGATAAGGACTCGGGGCGTCCCTGGCGTCCAGAGTCCCATTCCTCTCAGTCCCCGGTTGGGGACGGGGTCCACTCGGACATGTTCGAGCCTACCCAAATTTACCATCCGAGGTTAGCAGAGTGGACACCTGACGCCAAAGTGGCAGAGTATGTGGTGGGGAAAATCCATCAACCCCTTGAAAGGGAGGTCAGGAATAGGATGAGGGGAGAATGCCCCAGGCCCTCACTGAAGGGGAAGGTGGCACACACGCCTGAAATTGATGAGAAACTATGTACCTTTTTCTCCAAGTATATGAGGGATCCCAAGAAAGGAATTGATAGGTCTTGGACGTGGTAGGGCCCTTGACCCAAATTATTCAATTGACGGAGCGTTCCAAAGAGTCAGGATCCCCTTTGTCCACGGATATTGTGGCTGGTTGGGCGCACTACACTAAACCCTAAAACACTACCCCCTCCACTACCCAAACACCACTGCACTACCCTAAACCCTAAAACACTACCCCCAGCACGACTCCCTACACTACCCAAACACCACTGCACCACACTAAACCCTAAATATACCCCCAGCATGACCTCCCACACTACACAAACACCACTGCACTACCCTAAACCCTAAAACACTACCCCCAGCACGACCCCCTACACTACCCAAACACCACTGCACTACCCTAAACCCTAAAACACTAACCCCAGCATGACCCCCTACACTACCCAAACACCACTGCACTACCCTATACCCTAAAACATGACCCCTACACTACACAAACACGACTGCACTACCCTAAACCCTAAAACACTACCCACAGCATGACCCCTTCACTACACAAACACCACTGCACTGCCCTAAACCCTAAAACACTACCCCAGCACTACCCCTACACTACCCAAACACCACTGCACTAACATAAACCCTAAAGCACTACCCCAGCACAACCCCCTACACTACACAAACACCACTGCACTACCCTAAACCCTAAAACACTACCCCCAGCACGACTCCCTACACTACCCAAACACCACTGCACTACCCTAAACCCTAAATCTACCCCCAGCACGACCCCTACACTACCCAAACACCACTGCACTACCCTAACCCAAAAACACTACCCCCAGCATGACCCCCTACACTACACAAACACCACTGCACTACCCTAAACCCTAAAACACTACCACCAGCATGACCCCTACACTACTCAAACACCACTGCACTACCCTAAACCCTAAAACACTACCCCAGCACGACCCCCTACACTACCCATACACCACTGCACTACCCTAAACCCTAAAACACTACCCCCAGCACGACCCCTACACTACTGCACTACCCTAAACCCTAAAACACTACCCCCAGCACGACCCCTACACTACCCAAACACCACTGCACTACCCTAAACCCTAAAACACTACCCCCAGCACGACCCCCTACACCACCCAAACACCACTGCACTACCCTAAACCCTAGAAAAGAAACTCCCACCCCATGCCCAATCCCCCTTACCTCTCACTCCTCATGATTCCTCTTGGTTCCTGCTTCACGTCATCTCTGAGGGGCGGTGCACGTCGTTGTGAGGAAACGGAACAGCCTCTGTTTCCTTACAACGACATGGATCGTCTACATGTTTTTTAGAACGCATGGTCATTTACCATACATACCTTTACAACAAAATTCGTTGTAAAGGCATGCGTGGTAAATGACCATGCGTTCTAAAAAATGCGTAGTAATGACTTCGTGATGTACAACGCATGCGTGGTAATGCATGCGTTGTAATGGTATCGCAAGGTAAAAAGTTGTTGTAACGGCTGTTTACCGATCGAAGCTGGCCCCTGTTCTTCAGTGAGACGTTTATTTGATTAATTAGGAGGAAGGAATGTGTTTTTTTACCGAAAAGTGCATTCCCGGCTGTTGTATTGTGAAAGTGTCCGCCTGGCCTGGTTTCACTTTCGGTGAGAGAGTGGAAGAGTCTGTTTGGATCTAAAGGAGTTCTGTTGTTGGACGGGGCCGGCGCGACATGTCATCAGAAAACATAGCTAATGGAAAGCGTCCTCCCTGAAGTGTGGAGCAGTGCCATGAGAGGTCAACGAGTGTGCGTCCCACCGCAGTATGACCGTACCGCGTGGCCCATGTGCCGCCTCCAGGGTACGGGAGGCAGAAGCAGCATCGCAGGTCCTCTTGAAGACCGTTGTAGCACTAATTCTACATTTTGGTACTAGGGCATTTTAACTTCGTTGTTCCTGCCAGATACAAAGAGAAGATCCTGTGTTATTCAGTGCCCTCGTTACCTTTTTTGTGGGTTGTGGTGCTTGTCACTTCGCTGCCCCGCCGGTACACACGACTGGGCACCCCACCTCGTGTGCCATCTGCAGGGCCTCTGCCCTCGGATCACTGGTTTCGGTTTCTGGAGTGGCAACATAAACAGTTGCTCCCAAAGGACTAGCCTGAACACTTAGGTGAATATCCCCTGCACCAGCATTCCACGGAAATTCTCTCCTAGCTCTCCCACGTCAACGAGCACGGCCCCGCTCGCGACACCGTATGACGTCATCGGAGCCATAAGAGGACCTCGTCGGCGTGCTGACGTCAGTTCCACCCATTTTTTCCATGCCACCGAGGCAAACAGGGGACCGAGACATTTTCACATGTATACATAGTATAATAAATATAAATATATTCACTGAAAAAACCATAGGTTTCAGGCACGTTATAGTTAGAAATTAGCATTTAAAAACCTTAGAAATTCACTGAAAAAACATAGGTTTCAGGCACGTTATAGTTAGAAATTAGCATTTAAAAACCTTAGAAATTCACTGAAAAAACCATAGGTTTCAGGGGCGTTATAGTTAGTTGGACATTTCACTCGTACAAAACCATAGAAATTCCCCCGTTATAGTTAGTTCAGCTAACTATAACTCGCATGCATCGCAATGCACTGCTGATGACGTCACATATTACATCATTCATGACATGGTCAGTGACATCACTCATGACATCACTGATGACATCTCAAATGACATCACTGATGACATCACTGATGACATCATCCAGTGAATGTGTGGTTTTCTGAAAATTAAATATGTTTTATATATGCATATCTCAAGGTCGATGGAAGAATAAATGGGTATATAAGTGGCTAAATAGATGATTTTTTTGTAAAATTGATTGTATAACTGACTAAGTGTATCTTAGTGAATACATGGGTTAGTGAGTAATGTTTAAATATGAAAATATCTGTATCAGTCTCTCACTTTGTGTATAAATGGCTGCATGGGTTGGTGAGTAGCTACATGAGTGTCTATATGGGTTATTAGTTGGTTTTTTGAGTATCAGTATGAGTGTCTGAGTGTCTGTATGGTTCAGTGGGGGTATTACTTAGTGCATAGATGCATGAATGAGTGACTCACTGTTTGTATGTGTTGAAGACAGCATGTGTGCAGGACTGTATAGGTGGATGAGTATGTGTATGGGTGTGTTAGTGAGTGAATGACTGTCTCAATAGTGTCTTTATGAGTAACTACATACGTTTTAAACTAGTATATGTGAGTATTGGTGTATATAAGTGAGTATATGTGAGAGTGAGAGATTGGAAGAGTTCCTGTACAAATAAGTAGGTGTTTCTATAAGTGATTGTTTAAGAGAGTAAGTATGTGTAAGTTTCTGTAGAAGTAAGTGTGGTAGTGTGTGTATAACTGTATATGCAAGTAAATGGATGTTTGATACTTTGTTTGCATGTGTGACTATGTGTGTGAGTAACTCTATGGATGAGTGGCGGTGTGTAACAGGATGTATAGGTGTATGAGTACATATGATGAGTGAGTACATGTATGAGTGACTGTATAGGGACTGTTGTTGAATGAGTGGATGTGTGTGTAGATCTTGAAATTACTGAATAGGTGTGTTGTAACTGGTATTGGTATGTCCATTGTTTTGAAAATGTTAGTTTGTATTTTTGAGTGTGGTTATCAAAGGTTATATTAGGGTGAGAGGAGGTCTGCCACTCTATCACAAGGATGATGTCATCAGTAATGTCATCAGTGATGTCATTTGAGATGTCATCAGTGATGTCATGAGTGATGTCATGAGTGATGTGATATGTGACGTCATCAGCAGTGCATTGCGGGCGCGCGAGTTATAGTTAGCTGAACTAACTATAACGGGGGAATTTCTATGGTTTTGTACGAGTGAAATGTCCAACTAACTATAACGCCCCTGAAACCTATGGTTTTTTCAGTGAAAATATATATGGACTGAGGCATTTGAGAAAGGCTGTGCGCCAAAACCGGTCATGCCAAATTCTTGTGAATAAAGTGTCCAGACGAGCCCCGCTGTGTCCCTTTCTTCTTTCGTGAACGGGGGAAGCTGCTGTGATATATTGCGTACAGCCTGTGGTGTGCTAAAAGGGACCCTTCCTTAAAGTGGTCGTGGAAAACACCGGCAAGTGGAAACTACGTGTGGAAGCTGAACTTATGTCCGAGGTATCGGAAATCCATGACCCCCTACTCACCTGAGGTTACCGATTTGCTGCCGCAGATTTGCGGTTCAACACTGTGTGGAGAGGCACACTCATGACAGTTGTGTCTCCAGCTGAGGTGCCGCTTCATGATGAGGTGGGAAGTAGGGGACCCAAGGACACTTATTCCCCCAGTATATCCGTTAAAGACTTCTGCTGCAGTTCATGATTTTCCAGCAAGGTGCATGATGGGACCGGTGGTTCGTGGCATGGGACTACTGGATGTCAGCACAACGAGTTGCAGCTGGGCCCTTCACTATTTCGGTGGGAGGAGCTCTATGAACATTAGAGGGGATCCTTTTCAATGGACTGAGGCATTTGAGAAAGGCTGTGCGCCGAAACCGGTCATGCCAAATTCTTGTGAATAAAGTGTCCAGACGAGCCCGCTGTGTCCCTTTCTTCTTTCGTGAACGGGGGAAGCTGCTGTGATATATTGCGTACAGCCTGTGGTGCGCTAAAAGGGTCCCTTCCTTAAAGTGGTCGTGGAAAACACCGGCAAGTGGAAACTACGTGTGGAAGCTGAAGTTATGTCCGAGGTATCGGAAATCCATGACCCCCTACTCACCTGAGGTTACCGATTTGCTGCCGCAGATTTGCGGTTCAACACTGTGTGGAGAGGCACACTCATGACAGTTGTGTCTCCAGCTGAGGTGCCGCTTCGTGATGAGGTGGGAAGTAGGGGACCCAAGGACACTTATTCCCCCAGTATATCCGTTAAAGACTTCTGCTGCAGTTCATGATTTTCCAGCAAGGTGCATGATGGGACCGGTGGTTTGTGGCATGGGACTACTGGATGTCAGCACAACGAGTTGCAGCTGGGCCCTTCACTATTTCGGTGGGAGGAGCTCTATGAACATTAGAGGGGATCCTTTTCAATGGACTGAGGCATTTGAGAAAGGCTGTGCGCCGAAACCGGTCATGCCAAATTCTTGTGAATAAAGTGTCCAGACGAGCCCCGCTGTGTCCCTTTCTTCTTTCGTGAACGGGGGAAGCTGCTGTGATATATTGCGTACAGCCTGTGGTGCGCTAAAAGGGACCCTTCCTTAAAGTGGTCGTGGAAAACACCGGCAAGTGGAAACTACGTGTGGAATCTGAAGTTATGTCCGAGGTATCGGAAATCCATGACCCCCTACTCACCTGAGGTTACCGATTTGCTGCCGCAGATTTGCGGTTCAACACTGTGTGGAGAGGCACACTCATGACAGTTGTGTCTCCAGCTGAGGTGCCACTTCGTGATGAGGTGGGAAGTAGGGGACCCAAGGACACTTATTCCCCCAGTATATCCGTTAAAGACTTCTGCTGCAGTTCATGATTTTCCAGCAAGGTGCATGATGGGACCGGTGGTTCGTGGCATGGGACTATGGATGTCAGCACAATGAGTTGCAGCTGGGCCCTTCACTATTTCGGTGGGAGGAGCTCTATGAACATTAGAGGGGATCCTTTTCAATGGACTGAGGCATTTGAGAAAGGCTGTGCGCCGAAACCGGTCATGCCAAATTCTTGTGAATAAAGTGTCCAGACGAGCCCCGCTGTGTCCCTTTCTTCTTTCGTGAACGGGGGAAGCTGCTGTGATATATTGCGTACAGCCTGTGGTGCGCTAAAAGGGACCCTTCCTTAAAGTGGTCGTGGAAAACACCGGCAAGTGGAAACTACGTGTGGAAGCTGAAGTTATGTCCGAGGTATCGGAAATCCATGACCCCCTACTCACCTGAGGTTACCGATTTGCTGCCGCAGATTTGCGGTTCAACACTGTGTGGAGAGGCACACTCATGACAGTTGTGTCTCCAGCTGAGGTGCCGCTTCGTGATGAGGTGGGAAGTAGGGGACCCAAGGACACTTATTTCCCCAGTATATCCGTTAAAGACTTCTGCTGCAGTTCATGATTTTCCAGCAAGGTGCATGATGGGACCGGTGGTTCGTGGCATGGGACTACTGGATGTCAGCACAACGAGTTGCAGCTGGGCCCTTCACTATTTCGGTGGGAGGAGCTCTATGAACATTAGAGGGGATCCTTTTCAATGGACTGAGGCATTTGAGAAAGGCTGTGCGCCGAAACCGGTCATGCCAAATTCTTGTGAATAAAGTGTCCAGACGAGCCCCGCTGTGTCCCTTTATTCTTTCGTGAACGGGGGAAGCTGCTGTGATATATTGCGTACAGCCTCTGGTGCACTAAAAGGGACCCTTCCTTAAAGTGGTCGTGGAAAACACCGGCAAGTGGAAACTGCGTGTGGAAGCTGAAGTTATGTCCGAGGTATCGGAAATCCATGACCCCCTACTCACCTGAGGTTACCGATTTGCTGCCGCAGATTTGCGGTTCAACACTGTGTGGAGAGGCACACTCATGACAGTTGTGTCTCCAGCTGAGGTGCCACTTCGTGATGAGGTGGGAAGTAGGGGACCCAAGGACACTTATTCCCCCAGTATATCCGTTAAAGACTTCTGCTGCAGTTCATGATTTTCCAGCAAGGTGCATGATGGGACCGGTGGTTCGTGGCATGGGACTACTGGATGTCAGCACAACGAGTTGCAGCTGGGCCCTTCACTATCTCGGTGGGAGGAGCTCTATGAACATTAGAGGGGATCCTTTTCAATGGACTGAGGCATTTGAGAAAGGCTGTGCGCCGAAACCGGTCATGCCAAATTCTTGTGAATAAAGTGTCCAGACGAGCCCCGCTGTGTCCCTTTCTTCTTTCGTGAACGGGGGAAGCTGCTGTGATATATTGCGTACAGCCTGTGGTGCGCTAAAAGGGACCCTTCCTTAAAGTGGTCGTGGAAAACACCGGCAAGTGGAAACTACGTGTGGAAGCTGAAGTTATGTCCGAGGTATCGGAAATCCATGACCCCCTACTCACCTGAGGTTACCGATTTGCTGCCGCAGATTTGCGGTTCAACACTGTGTGGAGAGGCACACTCAGGACAGTTGTGTCTCCAGCTGAGGTGCTGCTTCGTGATGAGGTGGGAAGTAGGGGACCCAAGGACACTTATTTCCCCAGTATATCCGTTAAAGACTTCTGCTGCAGTTCATGATTTTCCAGCAAGGTGCATGATGGGACCGGTGGTTCGTGGCATGGGACTACTGGATGTCAGCACAACGAGTTGCAGCTGGGCCCTTCACTATTTCGGTGGGAGGAGCTCTATGAACATTAGAGGGGATCCTTTTCAATGGACTGAGGCATTTGAGAAAGGCTGTGCGCCGAAACCGGTCACGCCAAATTCTTGTGAATAAAGTGTCCAGACGAGCCCCGCTGTGTCCCTTTCTTCTTTCGTGAACGGGGGAAGGTGCTGTGATATATTGCGTACAGCCTGTGGTGCACTAAAAGGGACCCTTCCTTAAAGTGGTCGTGGAAAACACCGGCAAGTGGAAACTACGTGTGGAAGCTGAAGTTATGTCCGAGGTATCGGAAATCCATGACCCCCTACTCACCTGAGGTTACCGATTTGCTGCCGCAGATTTGCGGTTCAACACTGTGTGGAGAGGCACACTCATGACAGTTGTGTCTCCAGCTGAGGTGCCGCTTCGTGATGAGGTGGGAAGTAGGGGACCCAAGGACACTTATTCCCCCAGTATATCCGTTAAAGACTTCTGCTGCAGTTCATGATTTTCCAGCAAGGTGCATGATGGGACCGGTGGTTCGTGGCATGGGACTACTGGATGTCAGCTCAACGAGTTGCAGCTGGGCCCTTCACTATTTCGGTGGGAGGAGCTCTATGAACATTAGAGGGGATCCTTTTCAATGGACTGAGGCATTTGAGAAAGGCTGTGCGCCGAAACCGGTCATGCCAAATTCTTGTGAATAAAGTGTCCAGACGAGCCCCGCTGTGACCCTTTCTTCTTTCGTGAACGGGGGAAGCTGCTGTGATATATATATATATATACACATATACATATTCCAAATATCCCAGACCCACAGGTCCATATAAAACACGCTCACTCAGGAAAAAGGTGCGAACGGTGAAAAAGTTTATTTCCTGATGCCGCAATTCGGCTGAAAGAAGCCTTGATCACATGATGTCAACCAAAGTACATACAACTTAAGTAATAGAAGGTACATGAACATAGACATAGAACAACATAAAGACTAAAGAAAGCTCCATCTTTAAACATGCGAAAACCTTAAGAAGAGGTGAAAAAACCAATAAAAACAAATTGCAAATTGATAACTACGGAGCGTAAACAGCAGTAAAGTATGTCTTCATAGTTTTTTACAAAATTCAGCCGAAATGGGCTGCAGTGCCATGATTATATTAAGTGTGCCCATACGCACAAACACCCTACAAATGTGAACCAATTCTTGCGAAATCAATATGAAAAGATATGTGCATTGGCCATCCACGCTGGCTGCAGTTCATATAATAGTATCATACTGACAGTAGATGATCTCTATTAGAATCAGACAAAATAAATTCTTATAATAATCATCACAATAATTCTCATGAGACCCTCTGTCCACACATATTTGGTACAGTAAAGTGCATAACATTATCACAGTTCATATTGCAAGGAAGGAACACATAAGACTATAACTCATAATGTAATAGAATGCTCACGTAAGATCACATATTATTATAGTGATAGCATAAAATTAATAGTAATAATAATAAACACAAATATAGTTACGTCTACTACAACCAAAACCATGTTTCATGAAGACAAGGGTAAGCGGTGCCGACCACCTCTCGTAAGAGAAGCCCTTCCTCGTCTCCAGTAAAAGGTGAAAAATAAAATCAGTTAAAATGCAAACAAAAAACATATATCAGAGCAGTGCGACAAAAAAAGAAAGAAAACAGGGTGAAAATATTCAACATAACTTGTAAAAATCACATCCTAATCTCCCAGATGTACTATCAGTTCCTCTTCAATGTTGAGATCTCTCTGTTCTTTTGTTTCTAAATCAATGATATATTTAAACTCTTTGGGCCTGACACTGACTCAGTCTTAGGACCGACCGACATCCGGTCGGCTGTCCCGACTGCCTCATTGGGTTGCGACCAAACAATTCCTATATTTCACTATGGATGAATGCATGGATGAATGCATGCTCCAATAGTGAAATCGGAGGTGCGGTTCATCTCTGCACCCCGTGGCAGGCACCCCAAGATCAACAGGGGGGCACCACAGGTGCACCAAAGGGGGCCCTGCTGTGGGCCCCCAAACACGCTTTCCGACATGGTTTCCATGTCGGACAGACCGGCATGGAAACCATGTCAGAAACTGTGCATTGTAATCTCAAGGGCGGAAAGGCCCGCCCTTGAGATTACTAGCTGGCTTCCGACTGGCGGACAGGCTCTCCGAGCCCATCGGAAGCCCGCCTAAATGACCGTCCGGTTTCCTTTCTGACCGCCTCCATCATAATGAGGCAGTCGGAGAGGAAACCGAACGCCCCATTACGATGCCGCCTTGCGGGCCGCATCGTAATCGGCGCCTTTATGTCTTAGCTGTAAAAAAATTTTACCACCCCTCACATCAGGATCAACACTGTCAATCCCATAGTATTGTAAGAGGTCCGAATCTGAATAGTGAAATTCTGCAAAATGATGGGCCACAGGTTAGTGTTTGTTGTGTTTATAAATCGCCCTCATGTGCTCAAGTATTCATTTTTTTAACAGGGTGGTCAGTACTCCCAACATAAAGTTTATCACAGGGACAAGACAGAATATAAATCACATAATAAGTACTGCATGTGATACATTTTTCGATCATCTTTTGTCCTGAGACATATGATGTAGGAAAAATCTTAATGTTTGTACTGTGTTTGCAGCCTTACACTCGTCATAGATGTGAAAGACTTTGAGCCCCAAATTGGCACTCTTCTCTCTATTCTCAGCGATATCATTATGTACCAACAAGTCACACAGTGATCTACTTCTGCGATATGTAGTTTTATGGTGTGTAGAAATATCGATAGTTATAATACTGTCACTTCTAAAAATGCTCCCATTTTTATTAAGAAAACTTCCTATTTTGTGTGATTTATTTTGCAGAACGTACTAATCATACAAGTCTCCTCTTGTGTGGGTAGGCTACAGTTTGCTCTGCTATCATCATAAATGGTGTCTTCTCTTGTTTTCTCTGTTACCCTTTTTTTAACTCGATCCAATACCCACAAAGGTTACCCGATTTCTCAGAATCTACTGACCATGTTCTGGAGTTCAGTTTCAAAATCTTCCCTAGAGTTACAGTTTCTTCAAGCCCTTAGCATCTCACCATAAGAGATACTCCATTTCAGGGGCTCAGGGTAACTGCTCTACGCATGTAATAAAGTATAACCTTCTGTGACTTTCGGATGAAGGTTGGTTTCTTGCTGATTAGTTGTCACCTTCATATTTACATCCAAGAACATAATTTTACTGGCAGTTATGACACAGGTGAATTTTAAATTCAAGTTGTTGTTGTTAAATTTTTCACAAACTCTCTCGGGGCGAAACAAATGTCCTTTTCAGTTCCACACAGTTGTATATACAATATACCATTACACAGGAAGATATTATTCTCCAAACAGTACCTGATCATCTCAATCATGATGATGGTATGAGCATTAAGGGATATGAGAAAATGTTTGCATGCTCCAATATCTATCTCGTATTGTATACTGGTACAGAGCGAGGCTACATCCAAACGTCATTAACAAAAATCCTCCTCCCGCGGTATGCCATCTATCTTTTTAAGAAAAACCTTTGTATCTTGTCCATATGATGGTCTAAGAAAATAATCTACATAATTGGAGGTATTCTTAACCGCTTCTACGCGGCCGGAATTCTCCCGCAGTGCGGGAGAATTCCACGCGTGAGCGATTCGGACGGCCCCCGGCCGTCCTCTGCACACGCCCACCGTGACGTCGGACGGCCGGGGGCCGCCCGACGCATGGAAGGGGTTAAGGAGGCTACCAATAGAAGACACAGTAGACCTCCCCGAGGGATTAACCTGGTCCTTGTGTACTTTGGGTAATAGGTAGAGTACTGGTATGTGAGAGTGTTCACATATTTGATATCAGAACTCCTCATGTTCAATAATACCCTGGTCTTTCCACTTATTTAGCAAATCCCAATATGTTTCATTAGTACTCAAGTACGTTTATTTATTGATAGGTGTGTATTTCTCCTTTACAGACAACTGTCTCAGTCCCTCTTTTAAGTGCATTTGTTTGGCCATAGTAACAATGTTTCCCCCTTTGTCAGCAGGACAGATAACAATGTAACGGCGACAGAGTATCCTTACTGCCAAGATAATAGTCCGCCTGTCTGATTTCTAAGTGGGCAGACCATTGGTGTAAACATGGCGTAGACTACTCCATCTCCGCCATGGTTTGATCCCTCTGATGGCCCGACGGACTAAGGGTCGTTGGAGAATTGGCTATATATCCGTCCGCCCAATTAGGATGGGCAGACATATAGTAATTTTTCTTTACTGTTCATTACTGTCAGGCAAACCCTGGCAATGAGAGACAGTAAGAAAGAAATAATGCCCCCCTTGCCATGGGAGATAACTCTGGGTTCAGAGTGTCCACATGTATAAACTGGGTGTAATTCATTTAGGAACTTTACAAAGCAAGCATGGCGGTACCAGACAGGTATGGGGTTTTACGTTTTCATGGTGCTCCCAGGCCATAAACTAAGATCAGTGAATATGGGATAAGGCCTTACCCCAAACCTAATGTGCCTAACTGTCTGTGTGGTGCCAACAGGTGACTGATTAGAAGGTTTACCCTCAAACTGCCCCACCCCCTGGAGGGGGGAAGAAAGTCCACTCTGTAGAAGGATTATTTTTTCCACAAACAGATAATACTATGGCTGGCCAACCCTATCATCTGCCTAACTCCCATCCCTCTAGTGAGCCCTACAAATCTTTCTGCTCCCCCAGGGGACCATTTGGTGGGATTAAGCCAATCTGTACCTGTGAGTTAGTTGGGGTGTATGGTAGTCTGTCACAAGTAATAATTGCACTGTTCTGGTTATGTCCAGTAAATGTTTCAGTAATTTAAACCTGACCGCAACCCCTGGTAGCTATGGCATAACTTAATAAAATGTGTAAAGCATTAAGAAGTACCAAAATAGTTAAAAAGTTGAAAACACAACACAATAAAAATCTCAATTCAATTTATAAAAATAGAGAATATTTTAGTGAACAAAAAGACCAAAATGCCAAAAATGTAATAAGTGTCATCATAAAGATGGATTTTGACATTTTTAAAGAAAATAGAACCAAAAAGCGCAAAGCACCAACTGTGGGCAACTGGCCGTGCTAGACCGGGACAAGGATATGGTTTGACGCCAATTGCAATGGAGCGCAAGTCAGATATGAGGCCCAGGTAGCTGCTGATTGAAGAAAAGATGGTCGTTGACGAATCATTGTCAGGGCAAGCTGCAAACTGGATACAAATCACTTTACACATTGCCTCTTAAATTAAAACTGACTGCTATGTGCCAAGCTACCAGAGGGTGAGCACAGGTTAATTTTGGGTGTGTATCTGACTTACCGTGACTAGAGTGGTGGCCCCTACTTGGACAGGGTGCAAACCTCTGCCAACTAGAGACCCCATTCCTAACAACGCGGTATTGACTTCACTTTTATGCAAGTTTCTGTTTGCTGAATAAAGCATGTTGCTAATGAGATATGATTTGTCAGTGTTTAATGGTATGTTACAGTGAAGATAAGGTTTATCAATCTCATGCACATTCTGGTACCTAGACATTCCCTACCTGAGTTAGTCATGTGCCTGGGTGCAGTATTTCAACGTCAAATGAAAGCGAGACATGCTGAAACCCAATTGGAGACGATGTCACTGGGCTCACTAACCTCTGGTGCCATGAGTGCTCTCATGCCCACGGAGATGCTGGACATGGGGGGTGAGGGGGCAACCCCTTTGGAAGTGAGTAAGTTACAGAACCTAGGACTTTGATGGATAAATGAGTTGAAACATTCATTACTGCCTTGTCCACTATGGCTGAGTAGTAGAAAAGAGAGCTCATAAAACTATCTGGGGCTCGATACTAGAGATATCATTTTATATAAGTCTGAGGATGTCAGTGACGTATAAGCAAAGGTCAAGGGCAGCTTAGTAAAGTACCTTTTGCCCCCAAAAAGTGTGAATTATGAGCAGTGTAGGGGCTAGTCATAAAGGTAAACTTACATGGGGGCTATTCACAAAGCTAAACTTACAAGTGAGTAAATCTACACATGTACATTTACTCTTACGCTTTTGAGTAACATTACTATTTTTGGCTACTCATCATTTACAAGTGTAAAGTTACTCAAAAGTGTAGACTTACATGTCCCCTGAGCCTAGATTATGAGTGCAAAGTTATTATGTATAACTTTTCACAAGGTCGGAGCCGAATCGTAGCAGTCTACAGACCACGTTTCCAGCCGAGCGATTAGGATGTCAGATTCGGACAGCCTTTCCGAATTGGTTGTTCCGACATAGATCGGCTGTCGGAATCTGACTTTGGGGGCACGCAGCAGGCCCCACTGCACCAGGGGGTATCTGAATGGGGCCCATGGGGGTACCCATAGGTCCACCCTTTCCATGCATGCACAGTGTGGCAGGCACCATGGGGTGCCCGCCACAGGATGTACGATTTTCCCCAACCACCCCTTTCTTCAATGGGAGCCTGTGTAGTCGGTCGGAACACAGGCTCCCATTGAAGTCAATGGGAGTCCGACCGAACGGTGTTCGGACACATCGTAATCGGTCGGTCGGACTCCTCAAACCCAAGTTGGTCAGAAAGCATTCCGAAACCGATTCGGTCGGACTACTTTCCGGACAACATCGTAATCGGCCCCTTAATGTTACATTTATTTTTAAATTAAAAAAGGTTATCAAAAATGTTTATAAATAAATGGTTTTTTTTTAAACATTAAATTATGTTTAGTTATATTTTAACTATTTTAAATAATTTAATTTACAACTGTTTTGGTCTTTTTTGGCTGTAGTAACTATAAATGTGCAGTCTGTGAATATGAATGTGCTTACTAATTTGTGTGTGGGTGCATGCTGTTCGCTAAACCTGTCTGTAGCCCTACCTTAACCCCTTATTATTCTGCCCTAAACTTTTCTCCCAATTATTCATAGATTTTCCCCATATTCCAGTCACATCCCCCATCCCTCCCACATTTACTACTAAAACAAGCTATGTATGGAGTTCTCTTCACATAGGAGATTGCGGAAGCATAGATCACCATAAGTAGGTTAGTGAATAGCATTTTGTAGCACAATAATAGTACTATTGTAGTACTACTAAACGTACTACAAAATGCAGGGGTCTATTCACAAAGGTAAACTTACACATAATTAAATATACAAATACAAGTTTACTCTTATACTTTTGAGTAACTTTATTATTTTTAGCCCCATCTACCAGTGCAAAGTTACTCAACAGTGTAGACTTACATGTCCGCACCCGTGAATTCATGGGGTAGAGCCTAATTTACGAGTGTAAAGTTCCTTCTTGTAACTTTTCATGTGCATGCATAAGTTTCCCCCATCGGGCATAGATCTGCCTATGGTAAAGCATAGGGAGACGTTCATAAGTTTATTAAACTTTAAAAAAAAGTAAATATATTTTAATGCTTAATATTATTGTAAATTGAATTGCAAAATATATTTTACACGTAGAACAAAATAAAAAATGATACAGCCTTATTAACTTCATTTTTTATTAAATATTTAACAATCTTTAATATATTAAATTGAATAAAAATTATTTTTCCTAAGATATAAATATAACAAATCCTACATAAAGTATATCATTTATAAAGTTATGTATATAATTAATTTAAACTAGTTTATTTATTTTGTATTTTGGAATTAAAGTTACACTACTGTTTAAATGTAAAAATGTTATTAAAGTATTTTATAATAAACTAGCATTTAAGTTTTATTTACATATATTTTTAGCTTGAAATTAAATGTATGTTTTTTAATAGGTTAAAATAGGTTTATTTAAATTAACAGTAGGTCCTATGTGCTTTAATTGTAAGTCCTTGCCTCCAGTATTTTTTATGGGAGGGTGTTGCATGGATGGTGGTGGACCTAGTCCAGCTCTGAGCTGAAGTACAGTTACAGCTGTTTTGGGCCTTTTTGGCTGTAGTAAGTATAGAGGTGCAGAATGTGTATAGGAATGAGTTTACTCTTTTGATGATGGGTGTATGTCCCAACCTAAATCCCATCCTTAATCCCTCCTTACTCTTCCCTAAACACCTCCCATTCATTCATATTCCCCATTTTGCAGCCCCTTCCCCCATCCTTCACACATTTACTACTAAAATGAATACCTACCTGTGCAGAGATCTTCGCAGTTAGGGTGGAAATCTCCACACATAAAATATAGGAGCGGCAGAAGCATAGACCTCTGCATGTATGTTAATGAATAACATTTTGTAGTACGTTAGTATTATAGCCCTACTAACATACTACAAATTGCAGTTCATGCCACGCGATACCACTGACTCATTCATTACTCACTGGAAAGCATGTACGATAGACTACAAGTTCAAAAGATAGAGCTGCAAGGAGGTCCTTAAAACACAAATAGTCACTGGAGGTTAATGTATTTCTTTACAGAAGAAACTGCTACAGGAACATCAGGAACTGGAAGATATCCTGCCAATGGCGAGGGCTGCTCGGACGCTGTTGTTCAGGTTTAGGTGTTGGACCATTATTGCTGAGGTGACAAATGATGTGGTGGCATGGGCAAACTGGCGTCTGGTCCTGCATTAGAGAAGGAATGGTTTTGATATAGTTATGATTTTCCACATGAAGATGCCTGCTTGGCGGTAAATAGTATGTGCATGCAGAAATTGTAGGTCAGACCATTTCCTGAATGTGTGCAAATCTAAGAACAAACTAATGTCATGAGAACTCCCAGACGCTCATCGAGGCACAAGTCAGAATCACAAATAAATGTGCCCCATCCAATACATAAAACAAGATGAGAAACAACTAAAAGACATTTTTTTCAGTTGTGCCTACCCAGGGAAATGCTGAGCTGCCCAAATGAGCAGTGCTTTCTATCAAGTGCATGGTGGAAACTAAGGATGAGGGCAGAACTTACTTGGACATTGGAAGTCCACCTAGCCTGACCCTTTGTAAAAGTCACAACTGCCACAGGCATCTGGAAAGAGATGTCCATTCATTTCTTTGAGCCATTTCTGACAAGGAAATACCCCTTTGTCACCATGGACAAGTTCTTCAGATTTACTAAGGTTATTTATGTCTGTTTCCAACACAACTTCTGATGGTGTCACTTTAGCCCTCAACAAGATCTTCACCACCTTTGACCTGGCTGAGGTTGTGAAATTCACCAACATGCTTCCTTTTAATGTAAAAGAAATCAAGCGCTTTGCCAAATACCTGGGTTTTCATCACCATAAAAATATTCCACTGTGGCCGCAAGAGAGTGGCATCGTGAAACACTTCATGGCAACCTTGAAAAGGCCATGCAAGTGGCCAAACGCACAAATAAATCCCATGTCCCACGTACTCTGCCAAATGCAGAGAGATGACAGACATTGCAAAGTGCCACGGAGACGTCATCAGCTAAACTACTGTTCAGAAGGAAGATAAAAGATTGACTTAAGTAGAAGGGCTCACACTTCCCACACAGGACCAAATTAAGTAACAAGATCATCTGAGGAAGATGAAGCCCTATGTGGACTGAAGAAGAGACCAAGCTTTGTGCATCTGACTTGAGGATCAATGGCCGGCCATGATGAAAGGCTCACAGAAAGATGATTCAACTTTTGACAGACAGGCATCATGACAGACATTTGTGTTTCTATATTTATATTTTATGGACAGGCATAAACTATGCCCGGTAACGAGCTTGTCAGGCTCTTAATGGAGATCTATCTCAAGTGTAGTCAGGAAATGAGGTTACAAACTCTGAAGGACTATTGGAGTCACATACTGGTTACTTTACTGCCAAGTTGCCCAGTTCTTTATGCTCCCTACCACGTTCTCCCAAATCCGTGTCTTGGTTCCCCTTCATCGGAAAAAGCCCGGCATCCGGACAGAAACATCAAGACATTGAGCGAGTAAGACACCCATTTTGTTTCCTAAGTTAGGGTTTGCCACTTTTGTATATGTGAGTTGAAGTTAAGTGTGTGGCTGTTGGCAGAGAAGTCATGCCATTGCCCACGACAGCGCCTGCCGCCCATTAGGCAATATTGGCTGAAGGCGTCACTGTTAACATAACCAATTGTCAGGTTTTCGGCCATTTTGAAGCATGCCTGTAGTACATTGATTAGTCCAGCTGATTTTAATTTGCAGGTGATTAAAAAAACAACAGCCATTATTTTGCGCGTAGTTTAAATTGTCCCCTGTGTGTTCAGCTGTTAATCCAAAACGAAATGACCTAAATTGGCTGAAATTTAAAGCCAATAATAGAGGACATCTGTCGTATCCTGACATCATTAATTTAAAATGGCGTGTTAGAGAGAATTATTGTAAGCTTTTATCATAGCTAGATCGAAATTACTAGCAAGAGCAGATTTAACATACACAAAACACATATTAGGAGTCAAAACAAACTTACACTGGGTGATAGTAAAGTAACATTTACTCATACCACATAGAGGAGAAAGCAAAAATAGCCCGTGGTTGAGCAAGGATATTTTAAACCTTTCAATCGCTGCTAAAGGAAAAGAATGCGAAATGTATTTTAAGACGGGGTTCTATGCACCTAATTTACACTCATCTATTAGATTTCGCACTTATTTCAGCTTTCCCAGCACGACAGTTCTGCTGCCTACCTCCTGCACTAGGTGCAGTGCTTCAGCCGGGCTGGCTTCCCTGGAGCCTTCATGTGATAATTTCTTTTTAACCTCGCTTTTTTTCTTTTCAGTGTCCCCACGACAACGACTCAAGGAGTATACGAGAAATAATCAGAAATACTTAGTGCCTAACAGTGTGCTCGCCGCATGATACTCAGCGCCGGGATACTCTGCTGAGTAGCTGTGCGCTCTACAAATCCATTTTTAACATAACATAGCATAACATAACATATGGGCCTCAAACATAAAAAATAAAAATGAAACATTATGCGAAAAGCTCATGCTATTGTGTTACGAGAGATTAATAACTGTGGAGGAGACATGGTTCTTACTTCCTGTGAATATTATTAAACAATACTACCAGCTTTGTATTAAAGTTGTGATTGCTTTTCAATTTATCAATAGGTAAAACACGAAATAAACGAAATTCCCGTAGGTTTTTCTAGATAACTGTGCCACGGATGTTTATTAAGTCTTACCTCCATTTAAGGATGGACAAAGGTGAGGTGACTGTAGCGCTTCTGGGGCCGGGATAACATTGGGAATTTCAAGCGGGGAGTTGTAGTGTCCCAGACATCTGTATATACCTTGGTCAGATGTCCAAGATGAAGTTGTCCTACATAAACATCAATTCTTCCAGCATTTGCAACTCTGCCATGCTCTCTCTCTACACATGGATAGTCTGGAGAGCCTCACAGATGTTAGCCCACTGGGAGCCAAGTTGGTGGTGGGTGAAATGTGTGGGCATCAGACCGAATGTTGGTACTTAATGCCCCCAGTTCCTTTTCCGTTCTTCATGGGAGGTGGTAGGCAGATGTGGGTCGCCTATTGGATGAGGGCTGGTAGGAGGCTCTGATGGCTCCACATGAGGCAGTTGTGGCAGCTCAATACATATGAATCCAACGTAAATACCTACATTACACCTACAAGACAAGCGTGAAACTCTGGTATTTCCAGTGAGAGTCATCTCCAGAATGCCAGTGATTCAGATAACCAGAGGGCACGTTGCACACAGAGTGTGGGTTTGCAGGAATCTTTGACGCATTTAGGACGATATTTCCAGGACTACGGTTGGAGGTATTGGGCACCCACTTGAGCTTACTCCACAGGCAGAGCTGCTTAACATTCTCTCCAACCCCTCCCAGGCGTGAGAGTTCCCCCTCCTCCCTGGCTGTACCATTCATCCTCCCCCCTTTAAATCATTTAGGGGACCACAGTTTATGGTGCATAAAGGTCGCAGTTTATTTCACAAACATGAATCATACATTTCGCAACTTACTGGTTAGTCCTTCGAGATCCATGTCTGATTGTTACATATCACGCTTATCAGTCAAAAACATTGTCTGTGTTAGTCGCCTTTCTGAATACCTCCCAGCACTTACGGTATCTTTTGGCAGTCTTGGGGGCTAGTGAATTGTCCACCAGCATCATTATTCCGGGTCCACAAGGTTCCAGGGGTGTCCAGGCACTGGTGTCATGTTCTGCTCTGCACGCGGTGCAAGCTTCCTAAATCTGTCCCACTGAAAACGAGAGATTGCGTCAGCTATGGAGTTCAGCACCCCTGAAATATGTCTGGCCCTGACCGCTATGTTTTCCTTCAACTGGTAGGCTACCAACTGTCGCAGTAGTCGCACCAATGCTGGGCATTTTGCCGTTCCCAAGTTTATTGCCTGAACCACTGCGTGACTGTCTGGTCACAGCGTGATCTGCCTATTTGCCAGTCTGTCTCCCCATATTGCAAAGGCAACTATGATGTGTGTCTTTTGCTTTCTCGCCCTAAGTGCGCCGGGTATGCCCAGACGTGGCCCCCGGGCTCACCATGCCACTGGATTCAAGCTAGCCAGGCTGATGAGGGGTGATGCCCCGAAACCGGTCCAAGGATGCTTGTTTCCGGTCCAGGGAGGACCTAGCCTGGCAGTTCGGGCTGGACTGTTCCCATGAGGCACAGGGTCAAGACTGATTTACATATGGCTTTGTCCAAACTGGGATGGCATGGTGAGCAAAAGAACAATGGATTTAACCCAGATCTATTGACTGGGGCTGAATGTTTGATTTGCTCTGCATTTTGTTCATCATCTGTGTGTCTTTTGCTTTCTCGCCCTAAGTGTGCCGGGTATGCCCAGACGTGGGTCCCTGGCTCACCATGCCACGGGATTCAAGCTAGCCTGGCTAATGAGGGCTGATGCCCTGAAACCGGTCCCAGGATGCTTGTTTCCGGTCCAGGGAGGACCTGGCTTGGCAGTTCAGGCTGGACTGTTCCCATGAGGCACAGAGTCAAGACTGATTTGCATATGGCTGGGTCCAAACTGGGGTGGCATGGTGAGCAAAAAAACAATGGATTTAACCCAGATCTATTGACTGGCGGTGAATGTTTGATTTGCTCTGCATTCCGTCCATCATCTGTGTGTCTTTTACTTTCTCGCCTTAAGTGCGCCGGGTATGCCCAGACGTGGGTCCCGTGCTCTACATGCCACTGGAGTCAAGCTAGCCTGGCTGATGAAGGGTGATGCCCCGAAACCGGTCCCAGGATGCTTGTTTCCAGTCCAGGGAGAACCTGGCCTGGCAGTTCTGGCTGTACTGTTCCCATGGGGAACAGGGTCAAGACTGATTTGCAGAAGGCTGGGTCTGAACTAGAATGGCATGGGGAGCAAAAAAACGATGGATTTAGGCCCAGATCTCTGTACGGGGGTGAATGTTTGACATTGTGCAGCATTCTGTCCATCAATTGTTCTTTTTGCGTTTATAACCTATTGCAGCTCATATACCTTGTTGCTGGGCAGCCTGCATATCCCTTCCACTGAGTCCAGTTCAATACCCAGAAATGATAGCCTGGTGACCGAGCCCTCTGTTATTTCTGGGGTTAGGGGGACTCCTAGCTCTGCCGCTAGTTCCCCAAACTGGCTGAGTAAGGCTGCACATTCCTCTGATCCAGGTTTGCCAATGAAAAGGAAGTTGTCAAAGTAGTGTATGTGCCCCCCCCTCCGGGTGACGTGTCCCCAACTCCCATTCCAAGAAACTGCTGAAGGCCTCAAAGTCGGCACACAAAATTGCGCACCCCGTAGACAGGCATTTGCCATAATAATGTGCCCCATCTAGCGAACTTTATGTCTGTTTTGGCTAGCAGCGCCCACTTACCCGCCCATTTAAACAAATCCACTGCTTCGTCTAGGGAGGCGTACGACACTGAGCAGCTGTCTTGCTCCAACCAGTCATTTATTGAATTTCCGTGGGGGTAAGACAAATGGTGTATGAGGTGGTATTTCCCCACCTCTTTCTTTGGTACCACCCCCAACGGGGACACTATCAGATTCTCCAATGGGGGGCTGCCGAAGGTTCCTGCCACTCTCTTAAGCTGAACCTTCTTCCCTACCTTCAGTCTGGCAACTTCTAGGTTGTCACCTATGGATTTCATATTGCCGCTCAGCCGCGGGGCTAAGGGGCCCTTATACAGTAGCGGGAAACCTTCAGAAAAACCGCCCGCCAGTAGCTGTCTCTCTTTGATTTTTGGGTATCTGTTCAGTAATGGAATCAATTTCCTCACTGTTGAGGGTGGGGATTGTCCCCTCAGTCTCATCCCCCCTGGGGGTGCCCTGGCGCACCCTCCGCTACTTCATGCAACCGTTCTCTCTGTTCTCCCATGCTCCTTTTGCCTGCTTGCAGTGAACCGCTGGGTGGGTGCCTCCGCAGTTGCCACAACTGTGTTTAAATCTGCAGGAGTGCCCCACTTACACTCATCTTTGTCATTCTTCCAGCATGTTGCGGTGCGCCCTTTCCTGGTCTTGCCCACTGGGTGCCCTTTGGCCTTGGTGCCCTGCATGTGACCCTCCTGCTTACCCTTCGCAAATGAGGGACGAAAATTATTCTTGCAGGAGCCTACCCCTTTCCTGGCCGCCACCATGTGATTCGTGAAGCCCTCTATGTCCTGGTGATTCCATTCTATGACTGGCCATGTTTGCATTTTTTCACTGAAACCTTCATCGTAGAGTAGCCATGCCTCCCCTGGAATTTTTGCTGTGCCTTTTGTACTTTCTGCTCCTGTAGGAACAGGGCTGCTGAGTTCTGGAGGAATTTCTCCATGAACATGCATGCCAGGGTTCTGAAGGACCGCAGCCAGTTCTCTATTGACCTCTCCACCCTGGGTTTACGCCTATCTCTCCTATCCTCCTCTTCCAATAATGAAAATATGTTGATGCACTCCTTCCACCAAATCCTTTCCTTTACTGTCAGTGGTTTCAGGCTAGCTAGCCCCATGATGCGGGTTATGATGGGGGAGGTCCCCTGGGGACGGGCGAATGTAGTCGCTCATGGGCTTGCCTACAGCCCCTTGCACCCCCTCTCCTGTTCCAGATTTTGTCTGCTCGGCCTCCCCGCTCACTGCCGTGCTGTCTGGGGTGCCCTGGTCAGTCCCCTCACCCTTTTCCTATTTTGTAGCGCCCTCACACCCCGTGTTCCTTATGTTCTCACTCGTCGCTTCCTTGTTTCCAACTGTCCCCTTCTTTTTAGGTGGTGACTGGCCTGACCCTCCTTTTCCTGGCTCCTGGCCTTCCCCGGGCCCCCTCATAGCTAGGGGGCACCCTGCGCTGAAATGCGTGCCTGGTCCCACCCATGGCAATTATGTTATAAATGCCGATGGGTGAGGGGCTTGTTGCTGAAAGGCAACGTGCCCCCATGCCTCTCCCTGAAATGTCCTTTCCCCTGTTCTGCCCCTCTGGTATGCCTGCCAAGGGTATGGGGGTCCCCATTGTCCTAGTGCAGTGGAGTTGGTGACACCCATCTGGGTCCCGTAGTTGGCAATGCCTTCTGATGTCCGCCGGAGCCCCCCTACTTGCTTCCGCACCCTAGCGTGTTACCCTGCCCCTGCGCTCTTCGTTAATTGCTCACCAGTTCCCATGGCAGTGCTGTAGTCCGCTGCATTCTCCGACCACTCGGGGGTCGCTGTTTCAGTCACAGACCCCCCATCCGAATCCTTGCTGCGATACCCTTCAGGGTCGCTGCTTTCCTCCTCTTTCGTTCGAGGCCGCAGTGTCCTGCTCTTGTTGTGCCCATTCTGCCCTCCTTTGGGCGGTCTGTATGTTGCTGGAGGCTGTTGCCCCTTCCCCTTTGCCGCCTTGCCGCCCAGCTTGGCGGGGGCCGCCGTATTGGCTGCAAGCCTCCTCCCACTGGGCCCTAGGGGCTCTTTGTCTGCACCGGTTTCCTTCTTTGCTGCCTGCTTGGGTTTCTTTGCTGACCTTTCTCCCAGGCCTGAAGTCATCTGGTCGTCTACCCAAGCCTTTCCATTCTTTGCAACCAAAGCCCTTGACTTCTCCAGAAGGGCTTGCTGATCCTCGTCCAGCTCTGGGCCAGGCTCTCTCCGAGGCGTTCTCTGCCTCATTCTCGCTAGCCCTGGTGTTATGTTTTGTAATGTACCTCAATATAGGCCTGGGTAGTCACCAAACCTTTGACCTACATTTCCCTGCCATTGTACTACATAACAGGTTTTGGTATTGACCTTTTACCTAGTTAGGAGCTGCATAAATGCTGTGTGGTTTTCCCCCAAAACTAGCCTAATTTATTATGCATGAGGATTCTCAGAATCACAGCAGGATTACCAACTTCTGCATAATAACTATGCATAAGGGTCATCCCTTCTGTCATCCTCGGCCAACATGACACAGCAAGGTACAACCCCTGAGGGTACCTTTTGGGTATATATACACCATATCTTTGCTGGGGCAGGCAGAGGAGAAAGATTTCCATGCTGACACACTGACGCGAGACGCTGAGGTTCCTGCACGCAGACACTCCAGCACGTAGTGGTCTGACATCCCTCGCGGTGTGTCCATCTCGAGACCAAGACGGGGTCCTTCATTCTCTCACACCAGGTAATGGAGTTGGCCTCGTCCTAGGGGGATTCTTGGATCTACACCTACATACATGCTAGGTACACTTAGGTACATCTAGTTAGGGTTGCATCGTAGGAGTACGCATTATTATTGTCATGTATTTATATACCTGCCTATATTCATTGTTTTAGCACTATGGTAGACATCTACCATCCATTTACTCTGTTGGTGCTTATAATCATTTATATCTGTTTCTGTCTTATGGTTGTTTCACCACACCTATTTTACATTAGAATGACACTGGTTCAATAAATACTTATTGGAAAACTTCCCCACCGTTTATTCTGTGTATCTCTCTGAGACAAAGTAAGCATGAGTGACTGAGCGAACAGTACTGTACTGTTTCCATGATCCCTGATGGGACAGGGTTGTCATGTTCGATAGTTTCCAAGAACTATTCTCTCCTTGGTAAGAGGAGTTTACAGTGGCACTGTGAGCTAGCTGGTATATAGGTGAACATACCTGTCTGGAATCAGTCTGGACACCAATCCCACAGTTTATGTTGTCTAAACGTGCAGATCCTATATAGATTTATAGGAACTACACGACATGGCGCCGCCAACACTGGTTTGGTTCTTATTTATTGGTCAAATCTGAGTAGTTCAGTCGTGTTGTTCTCAGAGACCCCTTCTCACATCTATCCAGAGACGTCTGGAGTGGGAAGGGAAAAATCAGCCACAGCTGAGTAGGCATATCATATGTATTGGCTGTAGGATTATTCAAGCTTGAAGTATAAATAGTTCCCTAATGTGCACAAACCCTTATCTCATTTTCCTTGAAACTCTTTCAACAATGTCTGCTGAAGAGAACACAGCGTTAAATGCAGAGGGGAGGGAGAGCAAGAAGGTGCTATAAACATTTCAGAAAATGTCAGAACTGCCCTTACTTTAAAATTAGCAGAATTTGGAGTGACTGCGAGAGGTGGGACTGTAACATTCGTAATTGAGGCACACAAGTGATACAGGACAGAGGTATTCTATTCGTGGGTCAAATTCCCACTAGCATATGCACGCACAAATACATTTCATTCTTACACTAAAGATGAAATACCTGAGGAATATTGTCCATACGAGGACATTGAAGTTCCGCTCACCTACCAGGAGCACATAAACTGGTTTAAAGGGGCCCTCCCACACACAAAAGATAAAGTAAGACTCTGTGAATATGACTCATTACAATGCGTACTAATACCACACGTGCCATTACAACGCGGGTATTACTACGCGTTGTCAATTACAACGACCTACCATTACATCGCATACTTTTACCACGAATATGCCTTTACCACGCATGTCATTACAACGCAAAGGCATGCGTGGTAAAGGTATACTCATGGTAAAAGTATGAAAGGTAGGTTACACTACCCTGCCCTACCCTAAAACCTAATTTAGTACCCCTGCACGACCCCCCCAACCCCCATTCCTCTCCCTACCCTAAAACACTACCCTTCACGACCCCCGACACTACCCTAAACCCTAAAACACTACCCCCAGCATGACCCTCCCCCGACCCCCAGTCCTCTCCCTGCCCTAAAACACTACCCTGCACGACCCCCCTGACACTACCCTAAACCCTAAAACACTACCCCCAGCACGAGCCTCCCCCGACCCCCAGTCCTCTCACTACACTAAAACACTACCCTGCACGACCCTCCAACACTACCCTAAAACACTATCCCCAGCACGACCCTCCCCCGACCCCAGTCCTCTCCCTACACTTAAACACTACCCTGCATGACCCCCTGACACTAACCTAAACCCTAAAACACTACCCCAGCACGACCCTCCCCAACCCCCAGTCCTCTCCCTACACTAAAACACTACCCTGCACGACCCTCCGACACTACCCTAAACCCTAAAACACTGCCCCCTGCACGACCCTCCCCCGACTCCCAGTCCTCTCCCTACACTTAAACACTACCCTGCACGACTCCCCGACACTACCATAAACCCTAAAACACTACCCCAGCACGACCCTCCCCTGACCCCCAGTCCTCTCCCTACACTAAAACACTAACCTGCACGACCCCCCAACACTACCCTAAACCCTAAAACACTACCCTGCACTACAAACACACCCAGCCCGACCCCCTTTTACCCTAAAAAGTAACCCCCACCCCAGGCCCAATCCCTCTTACTTCTCTCTCCTCGTGGTCCCTCTCTCCTCCTGGTTCCTGCTTCACGTCGGCTCTGAGGGGCAGTGCACATCGTTGTGAGGAAACCGAAGAGCCTCTGTTTCCTCATAACAAGGTGGATCGGCATTTTTTTTTCATCGCAAGCGTTGTAAAAGGGCATGCGATGTAAAAAAATGCATAGTAATGGCTAAGCGTTGTTACATGGCATGCGTTGAAACGCTTACGATGTGATGGCATTCGGGGAAACAGCCGCGTTGTAATGGCTGTTTCCCGACTCGATCCGCTCGGTAGAGATGGAGCGACTTGGCCGGTCCTAGCGGCTTACACACCGCATCCAGGCATTGACACAATGCCGGTAGCAGACTTACGTCCACTACACAAAGAAATAATAAAACTTTACAGAAATCTGACACAGTTAGTTATGAGAACACTCACACTTCAGCCTACAAGGGCCGCAAGGCAGATTTTACCCGCGGTAGAAGGTGATGGTATTGATGGCAAGAGGAGATTACGCAGCTAGACCTGAAAGAATGGGAATTGCTTGATTTGAGTCAAGACGCAAATTTTTGACTTTGGTTCCATTAGGAGTGTATATACCCTTGGAGAGTATTGGCGATTCTCCGCCGTGACATATGTAAGGTACAGATGAATAGAGGCGTCTGTTGCCAGATACGTAAAGCTGTGACTGGCTCCATTGCGAGGAGTTTTTGTTTGAGCTGTGTTACCCTAGTCCTGATGAGGCCCGACTCAGTGGGCTGAAACGCGTCGACCAGATGAAGAGGAGGAGTCCATCAAATTGAAATGTGGATTTATGAACACTTATAACACACACTACACAAGTGACTGAATAGAGGGGCAGTATCTCTCTATTTCTGTGGTGTGGGAAAAGGATTACCTCCCCTCGGATTGCTTAGACATATGTATCTGATTGCAACCGGGTTTAAATGGATGGGTACAAACAAAAAAAGTTCGAGGAATTTGTTGGTGTGATTTTGTGTTTTTGTACGTTCTTCTTATGTAAATGTATAATTGTGTAAATACCCATATCTAAAATAAAGCAAAGATATGAGAAAGAACTGAGGATGCCCTTGTGAGTGAATAAACTTTTTACAAGTCAAAGTTGGGGACTAGGCTCCCACGCAAGGGACCAATATTTTTGTCTTTTTGCTGTAGTAACTTGTGTATATTTATCCCCGGACATCAGCTCCTTTTGTTGTTTTGCTTCTGCCCAGATGTATCCTTGGGGGGATTAGGGCATAACCCGTTGTTTATGATACAAGGGCTACACCAGCAGGACAAATTGAGGAGTCTGCAACTAAAATAACTCCACAAACGCTAAACGCAGTTATGGGTAAAATGCCCACTAAATGTGAGCAAATGCCATTCTGGATAGCTCAGAAAAACACACAGTTAGAGGCAGTGTTTCCATACACACGCCCTAAAGAAAAACACAGAATGCTAACAATCTGCTTGCCAATGGGGATAGCTCCCCAGATATAGGATTGTACCTCTTGAGGTACAGTTTTTGCTGCCATCTATACCAGAACTCATGGTATCCATTCAATAGCAGTGATACCAGATGTATTGAGACAGATACAGAATGAATATGGAGCAGAACCTGCTCTAAACTTAGGGATGAAATTGTTAGGAAATTTTGCCCAGGTATCAACCATTATATTGGCAAACATAAAAAGGGAGGCAGCAGCGGTGGCGATACGCCAACGCCTGAGGGATTTCACTCCTATACAACAGGAGCATGAATTACCTAAAAGTATCGAAGATACATATGCTGAACTAGGTAGAGATAATTTGGGAGCTAGGGCAACAAAACCTCAACTCATGGGTGGTCCTGAAAAGGATAACGCTAAGCAAGCACCTGATTCTTCCAAGAAGAAATGGGACAATAAAAAACAAAAGAATGAGAGAATAGGTCACAATTAAGAGGTGGGTCTCCTCAGCAGGGGCCCTCTGAAAGGAGGTACAACCTTAAGAATCGTGATAACATTAAAAAACCTGACAGGTATCAGGATACTGATACACGCTCCTCTCGTTCCTTTCAGGGTTCATCAAAAAACTCAAAGAGGGAAGGACAGTCAGAACACAGACAAGAAGAGCATACAAAGTCCAGAGACACACATCGTACTTCTGACTATAATATCAAAAAAGAAGATAAGCCAAAATCAAAACCTCAATTTAAAAAGAAGAAGGTAGCTGGCCTTAAAGTAGGAAATGCCAAGGATACTGAGGACTCAACTTCTGAACGGGGAATGGGCTCTGATGATGCTAGATAGCGCAGCAGAAGTAACAATAGCTCACCAGAACCTGATGGAATTTCTGGTGACAGCGGCGTTGAATGAACATATCACGGTGGAGACACCTGATACTAGGGTAAGTGTCCCACACCCGTTATATGAAATAACACTCCAAATGGTGGGGGACAAACCCAGGAAAATTAAAGGTCTCTTTTGGGAGAAACTGACTTATGGCTATGACATCCTTTTGGCTGAAAAAGATTGGCCGCCTGAGATTGTTATGGAGTGCCCAAAGGGGGAAACAGTAATTTTAGCTGCTTTTTCCGACCTCGTTCCAATATCACTAAATAATTCATACGCGCAGGAGTGGGCGGTAGCACTTGCTCCTGTATTATATCGCAACCATGTAGGGTGGGATACTGAGTCACCTCACCATGTAATCCCAGTAAAAACAACTCAAACTCCACAGACACAGTACCCTATTAAACAAGAAGCGAAAAAGCAAGTCAGGGAGATCTTAGATCAACTTGAATACCATGGTGTAATAGAGAATTGCACCTCTTCAATGAATAATTCTTTGTTTCCTGTAATGAAACACGATAATTCATACCATCTAGTTTTAGATTACGCAATATGAACACATGCACAAAGACATTTGCAGTACAAAATGCACACAGTCCTGCATTAATGAATAACACTGCGTGGAAAAAATACAAAACGACACTTGATAGCTCAAATGGATTTTCCTGCCAAAATATAGCGCCTGAAAGCAGATATTTGACAGCATTCTCAGCCCTCGGCTCTCAGTGTCAATTCTGTCGACTGCCCCAAGGGTATAAGAAAAGCCCCGGGTTGTTCTCAGCTAGGGTAACAGAGTTACTTCAAACCTTTGATGAGGAGGCATTGTCCTATGTAGATGATATTTATCTGACGGATGATGATTTATTGGATCATTTGACCAGGGAGAGCAACATAATTTTGGGGTTCGCCTCTGAGGGCTACAAATTTAAAAAATAGAAAATAGCCCACCTCAATGTTCTATTTTTGGGATACGAGTTATCAAGTGCAGGGAAAAGCCTAGCAGCTAACTTTTTAGACAAGTGCGCACTGCTCCAACCTCCAAAAACTCTGAAAAATTTACAATCCATATTGGGATTTCTAAATTTTGGCAGAACATACATTTTGGATTACGCAGAAAAAGTAAAACCTTTCTACAATTTAATAACACCTGATTTTTCAATTAGACATTGGGCACAGGAACACACGGATATCCTTTGTTCCTTACAAGCTGACATGATAGCTTCCAAACACCTACACAAACGTGTAAATACCACAAATCTGGTGATCTGTGTAATCGCGGGTCAATCAGGGTACACATACTTAACCTTCAATGAAGGCGAAACAGTACCCAAAGCATACAAATCACACTTGTACACAAACACTGAAATGCGCTTTGCTTCCACAGAGAAAATTCTGACAGTAGAACAGACTGCTGTAGTGAGTGAAAGTTCTGTGTGACTTTGGGGGTTTGGCCCTTACCTACAACCAGCTTGGGCCTTAGACAATTGTATACACAAAACAAAATCAGGTGGTTGTGAGATTTAAACACATCTTTACTTATGCATGAGGTACATTTTACTCAATAATCATGACCTCAAATTTATTTTAGTAATAATTGAACACAAACGTTTTTTAAACTTTCACATTTGGTGCGATAAAAGAAACGACAATCCACATTCAACTCGATGGATATACAGTGAAAAATATTTGAAAAACATGTGTGAAATATGAAAAGATAAATCAAAAATACATTGTGATAACGCAAAATTTATACATGAACTAGACTAAAATTGCATCTTCACCAATCCAAGATTTTACAAGACCCTATTGATGACCGGGATCAATAGGGGATCCTAGTTCAACCAGTATCAATATGGACATATAAATTCATTTGTCTAAAGAAACTATTGGAAGCTTGGCTGTTACAAAAGCTAGCGTTCCAAACGCAAAAGTGCTACATCCACGATGGATACAATGGGCTAATTCTCTCACTGCAACAGATGTAGACTACAAATTTGATTCTACACTAAAAACACAAGCATTTCTACAATAAGAACAAGAATATCCTCTCCTGAATTAAATAATGCCTCTGGATCAGTATGAATACATTATTTACACTGACGGTTCTGCTCAGCCTGCCATAGGTAGTAAACAGCAATACAGCACAGCTTGTGCGATTGTAAAAGGACGTATGCGGGACGGCAAGTTCCATCCTAGCAGTACAAAGACACAGTCTCTAGGAGACTGCACGGCACAGCTGGCAGAATTAAAAGCCCTATGACTGGCACTTATAAATACGAATCGGGAATTCCCCACACTTACAGTGTGCGATTCATTTTACTGTGTCCAGTCTTACCATTAACCCTTTCACTGCTAGGCCCCCCTGTGTGCTAAGCCTTTTTTTGGCTATTTGGGGTTGTTCAAGCTTAGGCCCCTGTAAATTTTTGTCCACATAAGGTATCCACGCCAAATTTGCGCCCTTTTCTTCCAACATCATAGGGATTTTAAACGTACCCAGGGTTTGTGGATTCCCCTGGAGGGGACCCAGAAATGATCCAAAATACAGCTAATTTTATTTTTTTGAAAAATGGGGGAAAAGTGCTGCAGAAGAAAGCATCTGGTTTTTCCCCTGCAAATGGTATCAACAAAGGGTTTGTGGTGCTGAAATCATCATCTTCCCAGCTTTCAGGGACAAGCAGACTTTTGTCCGAAAACCAAAAATCTTTACACAGTTTTGGCATTTTACTGGGACATAGCCTATTTTTGCTACTTTTTGTGCTTTCAACCTCCTTCCAGTTAGTGGTAGAAATGGGTGTGAAAGCAATAATGGATTCTGGAAAGCTATACATTTCTGAAAAGTAGACCACATTCTGAATTCAGAAAGGGGTCATTTGTGTAAATCCTTCAAGGTTTTTTTTATAGAAACTAACAACTGGAAATAAGTAAAATTGAAAATGAGTTGAAAAAAGCCATTTGTTCCAATGTTTTCACCTGTAACTTCTTCTAAGTATGACAGATGTTTGAAAGCAATATACTGTTACATCCGCTGGACCCTTCTGGTTGTAGGGATATATAGGACTTGTAGGTTCACCAGGAACCTGAGGGACCCAGAGCCAATAACTGAGAAGCGTCTTGCAGTGGTTTTTCATTGTGAACCGGGTATATAGCAATTAATTTGGTAAAATATAAAGAGTGAAAAATAGGTATCAAAGACAGCTATGTATTTATGAAATGGGAACAAAATATAGAGTTTAGAAACAGTAGCTATTTGCACATCTCCAAAATTGTGGTTACCCATACTAGCCTGTGAATTGTAGGACATTTTTTAAAGTGACTTCATTTTTACACATTGTCTAACATTAGGAAGGCAGAAATGCATAGAAAGTCAATAGGTAATACCACTTGCTCTACAATTCTGAATTCCCCTAAGTCTCCCGATAAAAATGGTACCCTAGCTCAGCCGGCACCTAGGGAAACCTAGCAAACCTATACATTTTTTAAAACTAGACACCCAGAGGAATCCAGGATGGGGTGACTTGAGTGGCTCCCACTGGGTTCTGTTACCCAGAATCCCTTGCAAACCTCAAACTTTGTAAAAAAAAAAAAACACATTTTCCTCACATTTCTGTGATGGAAAGTTCTAGAATCTGCGTGGATCCACAAAATTCCACCCACTCAGCGTTTCCCAAAGTCTTCCAATAAAAATGGTACCTCACTCGTGTGGGTGGGCCTAGTGCCCGCATCAGGAAACGTCCCAAAACGCAACGTAGACACACCACCTTTTTACAGTGAAAACTGACCCTATTTTTTGCAAAGTACCTAGCTGTGGATTTTGAACCCTAGCTCTGCCGGCACCTAGGGAAACCTAGCAAACCTATACATTTCTGAAAACTAGACACCCAGAGGAATCCAGGAAGGGGTGACTTGTGTGGCTCTCACCAGGTTCTGTTACCCAGAATCCCTTGCAAACCTCAAACTTTGTAAAAAAACAAACACATTTTTCTCACATTTCTGTGATGGAAAGTTCTGGTATCTGCGTGGATCCACAAAATTCCACCCATCCCGCATTCCCCAAAGTCTTCCAATAAAAGTGGTGCCTCACTTGTGAGGGTAGGCCAAGGGCCCGCAACAGGAAACGGCCCAAAACGCAACATGGACACACCACATTTTTACAGTGAAAACGGACCCTTTTTTTGCAAAGTGCCTAGCTGTAGATTTTGAACCCTAGCTCTGCTGGCACCTAGGGAAACCTATACATTTTTGAAAACTAGACACCCAGGGGAATCCAGGAGGGGGTGACTTGTGTTGCTCTCACCAGGTTCTGTTACCCAGAATACCCTGCAAACCTCAAACTTTGTAAAAAAAAAAAAACACATTTTCCTCACATTTCTGTGATGGAAAGTTCTAGAATCTGCGTCGATCCACAAAATTCCACCCTATCCCGCATTCCCCAAAGTCTTCCGATAAAAATGGTGCCTCACTTGTGTGGGTAGGCCCGCGACAGGAAACGACCCAAAACGCAACGTGGCCACACCACATTTTTACAGTGAAAACTGACCCTTTTTTGGCAAAGTGCCTAGCTGTAGATTTTGAACCCTAGCTCTGCCGGCACCTAGGGAAAACCTTTACATTTTTTAAAACTAGACACCCAGGGGAATCCAGAAGGGGGTAACTTGTATTGCTCTCACCAGGTTCTGTTAACCAGAATCCCCTGCAAACCTCAAACTTTGTCAAAAAAACACATTTTCCTCACATTTTTGTGATGGAAAGTTCTGGAATCTGCGTGGATCCACAAAAATCCACCCTCCCGCATTCCCCAAAGTCTTCCGATAAAAATGGACCTGTGTAGGAAAACGTTGGGGGATCCATGCAAGTCATACCTCGCTGGACTCCCCCGGGTATCTAGTTTTCAGAAATGTATGGGTTTGGTAGGTTTCCCTAGATGGCCGCCGAGCCCCGGGCCAAAAACCCAGGTGACCCCCCTTGCAAAACCAGGTTGTTTTGTGATAGGTAATTTTGATGTCTCCTTAATACGTTTTGGGCCCTTGCTTGTCGCGGGTACTTGGGCCACCCACACAAGTGAGGTACCATTTTTATCGGGAGACCTGGAAGAACGCTGGGTGGTAGGAAATTTGTGTCAGCCTGTTGATCCCACAACTTTCCCACACAGAAATTTGAGAAAATAGTGATTTTTTTTCCAGCTTAATTTGAGGTTTGCACCGGATTCTGGGTAGGAAAACGTTGGGGGGGGGGGGGGTCCACGCAAACCATACCTCCCTGGACTCCCCCAGGTGTCTAGTTTTCAGAAATGTGTGGGTTTGGTAGGTTTTCCTAGATGGCCGCCGAGCCCCGGGCCAAAAACCCAGGTAACCCCACTTGCAAAACCAGGTTGTTTTGTGATAGGTAATTTTGATGTCTCCTTAATACGTTTTGGGCCCTTGCCTGTCGCGGGTACTTGGGCCACCCACACGAGTGAGGTACCATTTTTATCGGGAGACCTGGAAGAACGCTGGGTGGTAGGAAGACTTTTGGGAATGCGGGGTGGGTGGAATTTTGTGGATCCACGCAGATTCCAGAACTTTCCATCACAGAAATATGAGGAAAATGTGTTTTTTTTATATAAGTTTGCGGTTTGCAAGGGATTCTGGGTAACAGAACCTGGTGAGAGCCACACAAGTCACCCTATCCTGTATTCCCCTAGGTGTCTAGTTTTCAAAAATGTACAGATTTGCTAATATTCCTAGGTGCCGGCTGCGCTAGGGCCAAAAATCCACTGGTAGGCACATAGCGAAAAAAAAGTCAGTGCCTAGTGTTTGCCGCCCTGGGGGGATAGTTGCCTTGATATGCCCCCAAGGGGGGCAGAACGACTGTGGATATATTTTTTGTGGGGTGGGGGCATTGGTATGCCCATTCTGGGCAACCCCCACCCCCACGTATAAAAAAGCCAGCGTAATCACTGGCACCTAGTGGGCTCTCTGCCGGCCCCCGGGGGGGCAGATCAGGGGCTACTGCCCCCATCTGCCTCCTGGGGGGCAGAAAGACTGTGGCATTTCTTTGGGGGTGGTGGGGGCATTGACATGCCCATTCTGGGCAGCCCCCACCCTGAAATTTGAAAACAAATATTCCCTGATGCCTAGTGGGCTTTCCGCCCCCCTGAGGGGGCAGGTAAGGGGCTATTGCCCCCATATGCCTCCCGGGGGGGCAGAAAGACTGTGGCAATTTGTTTTGGGGTGGGGCATCGGCATGCCCATTCTTGGCAGCCCCCACCCCTATGTATAAAAAAAGTAATAATCCCTGGTGCCTAGTGGGCTTTCTGCCCCCTCTATGGGCAGATCAGGGGCTACTGTCCCATGTGCCCCCTGGGGGGACAGAAAGACTGTGGCATTGTTGGGGGTGTGGGAGCATTGGCATGCCCATCTTGGGCAGCCCCCAACCCCTAAATCAAATTTAAAAAAATCCCTGGATCTAGTGGGCCTTCTGCCTCTGCCCCCATCTGCCCACCCCAGGGAGGGCAGAAAGACTCTGATTTTGCTGGGGGGGCATTGGTATGCCCATCTTGGGCAGCCCCCACCCCTAAATCAAATTTAAAAAAAATCCCTAGCTTCTAGTGGGATATCTAGCCCCCGGGGTTCCGATTGGGGGCTACTGTCCCCAACTGCCCCAGGGGGGCAGAAAGACTAATTTTGCTGGGGGGGGGCATTGTCATGCCAATCTTGAGCAGCCCCCACCCCTATAGCGATATAATTAAAAAGATCCCTGGATCTATTGGGCTTTCTGCCCCCCCCCCCGGGGGCAGAAAGACTGAAATGCTCCCAAACAAAATTGGGGGAGCAAGGGCCCTTGCCCAAGGGGCCGCTCCCCCTCCCTGGTGTCTAGGGGGTGGATCCCTGCTTGGGGATCGCCCTCCTGGGGTGATCCCCAAGGAGGGATCCACTAGGGAGGGGTACCATTGGAAAGGGGGGATTCTCCCCTTTCCAATGATACCTCTCCTGACTTTCTATGTGTTCGGGGGGCTGAGATAGCCCCCTGAGCACGTAGAAAGTGAAACTGAAATGAGCCTATCGGCAGCGTGCAATGACGTCAGCGCGACGTGCACGCTGATCATCCTTGCACAGAAACCAGGGATACAGCCTCTGGAAGCTCTTCTCCAGCTCCCGAGGCTGTTGGAGGTGAAATTCCCCAGAGGGTTTCTCTGTGCCATGTGATCGGATGGAAGGGGTTAATATCTTCACTACTGGGGTCAAAATGGGTTTAAAGACTCAAAAGGTTGCACAATAAAGCCCAAATTGCTTTGGGAACAAGTGGCAGAGCTGAAAAAAGACTTGCCAAGAGTTCACGTGATACACACGCTGAGTCATCAACGTGATGGCGTTCACATTGAAGGGAATTCATTGGCTGATGAAGCCACCAAGGCGACAGTGCGAACTGCTGCCGTAGCTGCAATCACTGATTTTAGCACGAGAATAGACGGAGACATAATGGTAGCTGTCATTGCTTCATGCAAAAAACAGCTCAGCAGTACCAAAAAGCTTTCCACTCAAGTACTCCTACAAGTTAGATACAAAGAATATTCCGTCTGCTCAAATTCCAGGAGTGGGAGATAGAGTAATACCAAACATGGATCGCAGATTAGGTTTAATTCTAGCCGCACACGAGGGTCTGGGTTCTGCACACGCAAAGATTACCGCAACAGTTTTTACTACTGAAACAACGCTATTGGTGGTCAGGTTTAACAAAACAGACAAAAGCATTTGTTCTTAAATGCGACATCTGTCAGCAGATGAAGGGTTCCACCGTATCACGTCCGGCGCAAACACCACTACTAATATGAGACAGACCTCTCACTTGTGTCTATTTGGACCACTGCGGCCCCTTACAATCTGATGGGGTTTACAAGTACATCTTGGTGGCAGTGGATTCATGCTCTAGATTCCTGTGGGTTTGGCCTCAGCGCTCGGCTGACACTCGAACTGTTATAAAATATTTGTGAGTCTTCATAGGGACATACACAGTTGGCACATTACATTCTGACCATGGCCCTGCGTTTAGCTCTAGGGCTTACAAGAAAGCCATAGGAAGTTTGGGTGTTGCATTGCTGTACTCCTCTCCGTACCATCCCGAGGGAAATTCGGTAGTAGAGAGGAAAAACCAGGACTTAAAGCAATCTTTAACAGCAAGGGTATTAGGCTCGGGTGGTAGTTGGGTCAATCACCTATATTGGGTCCAGAAGGCACTTAATAACATGCCAAGAAGTTCCCTAGGAGGCATCACCCCTTACAAAGTCATATTTGGGATGAGAATGTGGGTACCGGACCTCGATTGTGGCAGCACAGTGGCGGATGAAAAAGCATTTGACATCAATAAACGTTTAGCTGTTTTACAGGAACTCAATGAATTCTGGGCACTACAAAGCAACGTCCAAGTAAAACGCACCGCCACTGGGTAAGTCAAACCAGTATCGGCAAGACCTTCCTGGATCCCAGAGGTCGGGGATTTGGTCAGAGAAAAGACGGTGGACAAGAAAGAATTTGGGCCTTCATACAAAATGCCTGTACCTGTCCTGGCGGTCGAAGGAACAAAACAGCACTTCTTCCGCCTCTTGCCGGCAAGAAAGAAAAGAGATTTGTCTCCATTGATCTGATCAAACCGCACTATGTGGCCGATTCTGAATAGCAGGCCGCCCGTGCTCCTGGCTGGCCGCTGCTCTCCTTTCGCTACCATACAGGAAGTTCAGACAGAAAGACTGATAACATTTGAAGAGTCTTCTATACGTAGTAATGGAGTTACCAACAATGAAATGGAACTCGTTCCTCTTGAAACTGAACATCATCAAAATACAAATGAAACACAGATATCAATTCGACCTACCGCCAACATCTACTTCAATATGCCTCTACAGAAGACATCTGCAAGTTCAACAAAACCTGCTGAGCTACAAAAGATAGATCGAACTGCATCTGGCTACTTATCGATTTCGACACGTTTTCTCTGGATCCAAGTGAACCCGAGTCACAGCCAGCTCCAGTTTCCCGCAAAAAACGACTTCATGATTTTTACATTTTTCTGAAAAAGACATACCTAGTGTCACTATGGCTACAGCTCTGGATAATCACTGGAATACTGTTCCTACTCTTCTGGATAGGTTTAGTGACTGTCTTTTCCTTGATCATGAATGGACACTATCTCCCAGAACGCTACGCAGTATCACATGTGAACTTGGTACTGAAACCTCATACGTCATCTCATCGTGAACAGAGAGACCTGTCCTATATGAACATTACAGCGGTTCCAGTTCCTGACAGAATAGTTTGGGACAGAGTTTCATATGATGTATGTTATGTTAATATGTTATGTTAATAACTTTTATAAAGCGCAGCGATTACCCATGGGTGTCCTGGCGCTAGCAAATGAATCCTGAGAGCAGAAGACAAGGAGGAAGGAATTATTCAGAAAAGAGCCAGGTCTTTAGGCCCTTCCTAAAATTTAGGAGATCCGTGGCATCTCTGAGGCAAAAAGGCAGGGCGTTCCAGGCCTTTGCCGCGCTAACAGCGAAGCTTCTGCCCCCCCACAAAGCAGTCCTTCTGAGTGGAACCGAAACCAGCTTGGCACCTGTCGAGCGGAGTGCTCTGTTCGGAGTGTACCAATGGAACAGCTGGTTCAGATAGTCTGGGCCTTTGCCGTGAAGGGCTTTGAAGACCATGCAAAGGGATTTAAAACGCACTCGACTCCGTATTGGGAGCCAGTGAAGATTCCTTAATCCATTGGAGATGGATGAGAATTTGGGTGTACCCGTCAGAAGTCTTGCTGCTGCATTTTGCAGCAGCTGTAGTTTGTTCAGACTTTTCTGTTGGATATTCAAATACAAGCTATTACAATAGTCCAGCCTGGATAACACCAAGGCTGTGACCACTGTTTGTCGACTACTCAGGGGTAGGAATGGCATTACCTTCCTCACTGTTCTAAGCACGTAAGTGGTTGAAGATGTCACTGCATTGACCTGATCCCCGAAGGTTAGTCTCTCATCCACAACTACCCCCAGGTTTTTTGCCTTTTTTGAAGGCGTGGGGAGAGAGCCTGTCAGAACACAGACAGGTTAACCACTAACCTTATATGCCGGATACAGCAGGAGCGATGGATGATGCTAGTAACCCTATCCCCACAAATGGAATTCCCTGCGAGCAACAAAACCGCTCAACAAGTAACACCACCTCAGGGGAAAAAAGGGAAAGTAAATAAGGAGAAGAAGAAACAGGTAGCAATGTGGCTGTAAACACCCTCGGGAGAGCAGGCTCAGAGTTGGGAGCTTCACTCCAGCTGCCTAACTCGTGTGCTCTGAAAACAAAAGACAAACATACTGTAAGGGAAAACTAGGAATCTAGCAGAGAAGTATAGGTCTGATTGGTATCTACCAGTTCTAACACTTACAGGTAAGTATCTTTTGTACTCATTACCAAGTCCTGGCTGGTGACCGCCACACCCCTCTAGACTAGCGTCGCTCTCCGAGCCTTTCAACGGCTCCAAGCGCACTCTTACTAGGAATGGTTTGCTACAGTCACAGGATAAAGAGAACGTCGCTCTCCGAGCCTTTCAACGGCTCCAAGCGCAAGGAGGTTCAGGTCAAAAATCATCAGGGAAATTGGAAAAGTAAGTTGGAGCTCAAAACTGCTCTTCTTGTTCTTGTCGGGTTTTTTGGCAAGGAAACAAAACCATAAAAGTATGTAATGCCGCGATAGCCTTTCCAACGGCTCTAACGCGCACACCAGCGCTGGAGTTATTTTACACAAAGATGCCGTATTCTGGCACAAACTTGTAAAGAAGCAGAGCTTCTACTTAATCAGGAAATGCCGTGGTTGACTTACCCCAGATTCAGAACGCGCACTCCGGCGCTTTTCTAGGTACCACGGGCCGCGCACCAACGCGGCGTGTAAAGGTCTCGGTGTTTAAGAGTTCGTTTGTAGACTGCTGCGTTCCTCCTTAGCGTCTCGATGGTTCACAGGGCTGATCCGGATTGACAAGCACCTGAATGCGGTTTGGGTGGGGCTTATATAGTGTCCGGTTAAAGGCCCACTGACGCGTATCTCAGGGCATTATGGGAGATGTAGTCATACGAACAATACCACAGTTCGGGGGGGGTGCCTTAACCAGCCCGTAAAGTGCATGCAATCAATGCCGATGTCTGACAGAGCCCATCGAGTCTGGCCACCAGCCTGGGGTCCAGAAACTAGTGTCCCACTGAACTTTTAAAAATACCACATGTATTTATTTATTTCGAAGCTTGTAGAGCGCACAGCTACCTCCAACGGAGGTGTCCCGGCGCTAATTGCGGAGATCAGGAGGTGGAAGCAGACTACAGAGAGTTACAGGTGCTAGGGAAGGCCAAAAAAACAGGTTTTTAGGAGTTTGCGGAAAGCAGATTCAGAGTTGGCCTTCCTGATGTGCTCGGGTAAGGAGTTCCACAGATGGGCAGTTCTTACCGTAAATGACCGGCCACCTAGCCTGGCTTTTGCAAAGCGGGGAGTAACAAGGAGTACTTGAAGATTGGATCTCAGGCTCCTCGTCTGATGGTATTTACGGAGTCTTTTTCTCAAGTAATGAGGGCTTGTTTCTCTGGTTGCCCTGTATGCGAAAGTTAGCGCCTTGAATTCTACCCTCCTTTTTACTGGCAGCCAATGCAGGCTACGCAGATGGGGGGATATGTGGTGACGTATCGGGATATTTCTAATGAGCCTGGCGGCTGCATTTTGTATAGTCTGTAACTTCCTAATCAGGTACAAACTATTGGCGTAATCTAACTGAGACGTGATCAGCGCATGAACCACTGTTTTTCTACAGTCCATGGGTAAGAGATGAAGGAATCTCCGCAGGGACTTCATTTTCCAAAAGCATGAAGAGGAAACATGGCTTATCTGAGTCTTGCATGAGAGGGCCGAGTCAAACTTGAACCCCAGGTTCCTGGCCAAGGACACCGGTTGAGGAGGGGGGTTGAGCTCAGATGGCCACCATAAGTCCGAGTGAGGAGGAGATGGCTGATTAAAGAATAGAACCTCTGTTTTGTCAGTATTCAGCCTCAAACAGTTGTCGGTCATCCAGGCTGAAATATCGATCAGACAATGTCTAAGGTTAGAGAATGCTGCCTCGGAAATATCCCTAAAGGAAAACACAAGCTGTGTATCATCAGCATATGAGATGACACTTACCCCATGCTGTTCAATTAGCGGGGCTAGCGGGGCGAGGTAAACATTAAAAAGGGTCGGGCTTAAGGCCGAGCCCTGGGGAACTCCACAAACTATGGGGCGCGGGGCTGAAATGTGAGGATGTAACAATATTTTCTGGGATCGGTCCTCAAGAAAGGAGCCAAACCACGATAGAGTAGTCCCTGTCACTCCCAGTTGTCTGAGTCTATCTAGAAGGATCATGTGTGACACCGTATCGAACGCTGCAGACAAATCTAGCAGCACGATCATTGCACAGTGACCATTATCCAAGGTCTCCCGGACAGTCTCAGCTATTTCCAGCAATGCTGTCTCGGTGCTGTATCCAGACCTAAAGCCAGACTGGGAGTCATGGAGAAGTTTGTTAGATTCTATGTATTCAGATAGCTGTTTCTGAACTTCCTTCTCCAGGATTTTAGCCGGAGCAGGCAGGAGGGAGATGGGCCTAAAGTTTTTCAATTCAGCCGGGTCTGCATCCTCTTTCTTGAGGATGGGTTGAACAAGTGCAGTTTTCCAGATTGAAGGATAAATACCTGTATTCAAAGAAGAGTTCCAAAGAAAATTTAAGTGGGGGTTTAATAGTGGGGCCAAAAGTTTAAAGAACCTAGCTGGACACGGGTCTAGTGGAGACCCGGATTTAGTTTTTTCCAACTGAGTGAGAGAAGCCTCCAGGCTGAAAGGTCTGAATTCGGACCAGGTATGAGGAAGGCGAGAGGAGGGCAAAGGTGTAATTGTTAGTTCCCTTGTGGAAAATGAAGAGTAAATGGTTTGTATTTTTTCTTGAAAAAATATTGAGAGACCTTCGCAGAGGGTGGCAGAGGGTACTATGTTACTATGCGTTGAATCAGGTTTAATGAAATCTTGAACAATCTTAAAAATTTCTTTTGCAGAGTTATTTGAAGATTTAATTTGGTCTGCGGTATAGTCCCTAATCGACTTGCTCTTTAGTCTGTGAAAGTGTTTTAATGCTATTCTGTAAGCATTTTTAGACTCAATATTGTAGGTTTTCCGCCAGACCCGCTCGAGCTTCTTGCATAGACTTTTCTCAATACGGAGTTCTGGTGTAAACCAGGGGCCGTAGTTTTATTTCTAGCCAGTTTCATAGTCTTTAAAGGGGCTATAGTGTCAAGGGAAGATGTGACCCAGTAGTTGAAGGTAGTGGCATCACTGTTAGGTTCACCGGTCAGCTCTATAGGAGTACTTAGTAGAACCGGACCCATTGCATCGGGTGTTACATTCCTCCAATTCCTTTTATCTTCATAGACAGGTTTCACGAGGTTCTTGCACTAGGTCATAGACAAGTTAAATGGTATAAGACTATGGTCTGACCAAGTAAGGGGGATAGAGTCCTTAGTGGTAAGGGTTGGAATGTTGGTGAAAATGAGATCTAACATGTGACCTGCTTCGTGTGTAGGCGTAGAGACCTTTTGGCTGAGATTGTGTCCTTTAAGAGTGTCGGCCAACTGAGAGGCCAGAGTGCACTGCTCGTTGTCCATGTGGACATTAAAGTCGCCCAGGACTATAAAATTTACGTATTTCAATGAGAGATCTGCGATAACATTGCAAAGCTCCCGTATCTCAGCAGGTTTAGAGTCAGGGGGTCTGTACACTAGAACTCCTGCTATAGAAAAGGTGGGGGAGATTTTAATGCTAAAGGACATTGCTTCTATCCGACCTGTTAGTTCAATTCTCTTGTGTGAAATCTCCCAGTTATTTCTTGTAATCACAGCCAACCCACCCCCCAATCTATTGCCAACTCGATTGACCACAGTTTTTTTGTAGCCCACAGGGATTGCTATCTTAATGTCAGGGTTGGAGCTCTCTCTCAACCAGGTTTCTGTGAGGAATATGAGATCCCAATCGCCAGATTCTAGTGTTAGCCAGACATCATCCGCGTGCTTGGGGAGGGACCTACAATTAATTAAGCAAGCGTCAATAGTAGATTTAGAGTTGGCAGACGGTGTTCTGGAAGGAAAGGCCATATCCATGACCTTACACTTTTTTCCTAGCCACTCTTTGTCGAACTCGAAGAGACACATGGTACAGTGTGTGACCTGGCCAAATTGGGTCTGTTCAATAGTGTCGGGGGCCAGACATATTGGCTTTTGGCAACTGTTTGATCTCAGTCCAAAGATATGTTCCCTGGACCACACTAATCTCGAATCTGAGTGGAAATGGGCAGCATGGCTGGCGCTGGACGCGGGCCGGGCGCGGACGGGTGCAGATGGGCTTGCCTTTGGCGCACCAGCGGAGCGCCCGCTGCGCGCGCCCGCTGCGCGTCCTCAGTCCCATCGGCTAATGTAGGGGAGCGTCAGACTAGCTCCGCCCTCGCTTAGCGCGCGTTAGTATCAGCTGTGTCAGCTGTGAGGAAGTAATTGTACTGTCCCGCCCTCCACACAATCGGCACTCGCCGCGGTGGACCGAAGCTTAGGACAAGTGAAATGTGCAATGTGCAAAATACGCAGGAAACAACAGGAAGTAAGTTTAAGAACAATAAAACTTGTTAAAAATCACTTATACCAGATGCCCCTGATCGTTCTAAAGCGTTCCTTTTAGTGCGAGCGGCAGCAGCGGCACTGACATCTACCTCGCTCCGCTGCGCGTCCTCAGTCCCATCGGCTAATGTAGGGGAGCGCCAGACTAGCTCCGCCCTCGCTTAGCGCGCGTTAGTATCAGCTGTGTCAGCTGTGAGGAAGTAATTGTACTGTCCCGCCCTCCACACAATCGGCACTCGCCGCGGTGGACCGGAGCTTAGGACAAGTGAAATGTGCAATGTGCAAAATACGCAGGAAACAACAGGAAGTAAGTTTAAGAACAATAAAACTTGTTAAAAATCACTTATACCAGATGCCCCTGATCGTTCTAAAGCGTTCCTTTTAGCGCGAGCGGCAGCAGCGGCACTGACATCTACCTCGCTCCGCTGCGCGTCCTCTGTCCCATCGGCTAAAGTAGGGGAGCGTCAGACTAGCTCCGCCCTCGCTTAGCACGCGTTAGTATCAGCTGTGTCAGCTGTGAGGAAGTAATTGTACTGTCCTGCCCTCCACACAATCGGCACTCGCCGCGGTGAACCGGAGCTTAGGACAAGTGAAATGTGCAATGTGCAAAATACGCAAGAAACAACAGGAAGTAAGTTTAAGAACAATAAAACTTGTTAAAAATCACTTATACCAGATGCCCCTGATCGTTCTAAAGCGTTCCTTTTAGTGCGAGCGGCAGCAGCGGCACTGACATCTACCTCGCTCCGCTGCGCGTGCTCAGTCCCATCGGCTAATGTAAGGGAGCGTCAGACTAGCTCCGCCCTCGCTTAGCGCGCTTTAGTATCAGCTGTGTCAGCTGTGAGGAAGTAATTGTACTGTCCCGCCCTCCACACAATCGGCACTCGCCGCGGTGGACCGGAGCTTAGGACAAGTGAAATGTGCAATGTGCAAAATACGCAGGAAACAACAGGAAGTAAGTTTAAGAACAATAAAACTTGTTAAAAATCACTTATACCAGATGCCCCTGATCGTTCTAAAGCGTTCCTTTTAGCGCGAGCGGCAGCAGCGGCACTGACATCTACCTCGCTCCGATGTATTCATAATTTCTTTAAATGATATCAACACCTCCAGTACATACTCTGACGATTGGGATTTTGAAACTGTTAATAGCATGTTGTCTGATTCAGAGCTATCTGCAGCATTCTCGAAAAATGAAATGTTCGATGATTCATCTGATTTTGACACAATGTACTGTTATCAACACTATGGTCATCATTTTTTGTATAAAACGAGTGCACCACGTAATGTTTTCGCAGACCACCAGTGGGAACATTGCCCAACACCACTGAAAGGTAGTTCACAAACGTTTGCGCAAAAGTTTGCTTATTTTTCTGGGTTTAATACATCAGAACCACACTCATATTATTATAAGCTTGCACCTACATCTGCAAAGAAAAGTATGCTTACTAACTCAAAACAGATATACTCTGCATCCTTTATTGCCCAACTGTCTGAACAGGGTTTCGACTTATGGAAAGACACTATAGACAGAAAATCAGTCTGGGGTACTAAGGAATGGCAGGTTCAGGGAACCGAGGTACTATTTAGAGCATGCCTCATACCATAACAGATTATTTTCCTGAACGACACTGTGCAACAGACTTCCTGTCTTGGGTTAGCCAAGATTAAGGACCTGAACACACCTCAAATTCCTTCACTTTCACACTCGGAGGGATGGCAAAACTATACAGCCAACGGTGAGGGTATTCTAGATGACATCATACATAACATTTCATACAACTCAACAGACCCCAATTGGAAGGGATGGTTAGTTTGGCCTATTGACACAAATATGTGTCAGTCAAGATTCAGGGGTACCACCAAAGGATTCAGTATCCATAGGCCTGACTTACGCTATGTACAACGAGAACATCCGGGGGTGGTGACATCATACAGTGTTGGGAAGTTATGCCTCGACTGGCTAAGAACCTCGACACTGCCACAGGTGAAACAAGACTTGTCGTTACTCTCCGATGACATAGATTTAGGGATTTTTTGCTAGGTCCCCGAAAGCCACGTCAGAAACGCTCCTATACACTGTTTATAATGAAATTTGGAAAATCTCTCAACAAGAAGCTGCAGAGAGATTGCGTGAAATTGACAGAGTTAACTTAGAAAAGGCTTTGGCTGTGGTTGACAATGGCATGACCACACTAACGTCCAGAATTTATTCACTGGGCAACATTGTATCTTCTGCTATTGATATAATGGAACAGGATCTGTCATTAAGCTGGACGCTACAATCATTGCGCTCTGGTTACGTGCTTTGGTGATATATCAACGGCTCATCTCTTTTTTCTGCATACAATCTAACACAAAGGCAGACAAAAATGAGACAGAGAAATGCAAAATATACGATGCTGTGCATTGAAAAATTAGACCAATTACCTTTCACAGTGGCAGAGTCACCATCCACAGAATGGTTAATTCATGGCCATATAACATTGCCAGTAACAACTTTCCAATTTCAATATTGCATAGAACATCACCAAGTAGGCAGGTATGAAGCAATGGGTAGGGAATTCATCCATGAATCTTGGGAATTACCGTATAACGTTAGATACAGGAACGGGGACACTGAAATGTTTCTCAGTGGTACAGACTGCGAGAATTCTTTGAGCGGATCTCTCATTTGCCAGGATATTATGCTTCACAGGGCCTGTAACAGTTCAGTAGCAAACTTGTCCTGTCGTTTGAAAGGGTCACCAGCTGCCGTGATTAATGCTGCGTTCAGGCTGCTCTCAAATGGGAGTTACATAATGCTGAATGATCAAGGTTGTTGTGGGATGCTTCCAGGCATTGCATATCTAGTCCCAGTAAGTTCCAGGGTTACTTGTTGTATGCAAGTTTTGTTTCCACCAACCCACACAGTCAGGGAGGTGCCGTTATGGCCTTCGTTGAATGTTTCCTTTATACGGTTTGATACTCTGAGCCGAATGAAAGCCATGCTTTACAGAAAGATGTGCCCTTAACTTCAGCCCGAGAGACTTTTGATCTTCAGGTTGCAAGGTCCTCAGCTCAGATACAGGCACTGGTACAGACTAACTGCCCTTTCCATTTTGGAGAAATGGTACAACGTATCTTTAACATGTCTGATATAAAGGGTATAGGACACCTATTTAAGATCATAGGTTCTGGACTGTTAGGCACCTTTCAGACAGTCTTCGGAGTGAATCCAGCTTTTATACACTCCGTATTTGGAAGCATTTTTGGAGGACTTCCGCTAATCCTGCTACTGGCAGTGAGAATCCTGATTTAAATTTTTATGCTACGCAATGGACGTCCCAGTCACCAAGGAGATGGAAAAAATGCTCTTGGAGCGACGTTACCGTGATCGCATGCTACTCCATCTGGGGACACCTCGACTTCGGGAGCTAAGCGCGTCTTGGTGCTTATCATTTCGACCAGTCTGGATTGACTGTGTTTTGCCTCTCCTCCGCTGCTTGTTCTGCGGACATGAATGCATGTTGGACCTCTGTCTAACACTTCTATCGGTTGCGCCACTGGACTTGAATGTATTACTGGACCCGCTAACAGCACACGAACTGCAGTGTCCCCATCGTATTCCCATGTTGATGTTGGCATTCTTAGAGCCACCACAGGCTGCTTCAACTCCTGTTGGATTGGATACCGGCTCTAATACAGGCACACAGGCTTTGGTTGTTTCAAACGCTTCCTCAGCATCGGCTGTGAGAAATGAAGATCATCTTTGCTCGATTGACCTAATCTGTGAGGTGTTACAGGGACCGTCGTCTGCGAAGGCAAGCAGCAGTGATGTCGCGTCTCCCACACAGGACACATACATATTTGGCTTTCCATGTGCTGGGAAGGATTTGACCTATTTTCCAAAACAACCAAAATTGGAATTTTAAACAAATGTTTTTGTTTTCTTTCTGTACTATTACTAAGCACCATGGCTTTTAGACGCTCTCAGTTGCTCCAACCATATATATAGGACTTATAAGACTTTTAACATATATAAAGGATCTATAGAGTTTTTAGACATTTTTATTCTGAACATTTTTAGATAATGTTTTTACGATTGATTAGAAGGACCTTTTAGTATATCATCCGGTCGGATGAGGAGTGGGTGTTATGTTTTGTACTGTACCCCAATATAGGCCTGGGTTGTCACCTAACCTTTCACCTACATTTCCCTGCCATTGTACTACATAACGGTTTTTGGTATTGACCTTTTATCTAGTTAGGTGCTACATAAATGTTGTGTGGTTTTCCCAGAAAACTAGCCTCATTTATTATGCATGAGGATTCTCAGAATGACAGAAGGATTACTATCTTCTGCATAATAACTATGTATAAGAGTCATCCTTTCCGACATCCTCGGCCGACATGACACAGCAAGGTAGAACCCCTGAGGGTACCTTTTGAGTATATATACACCATATCTTTGCTGGGGCAGGCAGAGGAGAAAGACTTTCATGCTGACACACTGACGCGAGACGCTGAGGTTCCTGCATGCAGACACTCCAGCACGCAGTGGTCTGACATCCCTCGCGGGGTGTCCATCTCGAGACCAAGACGGGGTTTTTCATTCTCTCACACCAGGTAATGGGGTTGGCCTCATCCTAGGGGGATTTTTGGCTCTACACCTACATACATGCTAGGTACACTTAGGTACATCTAGTTAGGGTTGAATCGTAGGAGTACGCATTATTATTGTCATGTATTTATATACCTGCCTATATTCATTGTTTTAGCACCATGGTAGAAATCTACCATTCATTTACTCTGTTGGTGCTTATAATCATTTATGTCTGTTTCTGTCTTATGGTTGTTTCAGCACACCTATTTTACATTAGAATGACGCTGGTTCAATAAATACTTATTGGAAAACGTCCCCATCGTTTATTCTGTGTATCTCTCTGAGACAAAATAAGCACAAGTGACTGAGCGAAAAGTACTGTACTGTTTCCACGATCCCTGATGGGACAGGGTTGTCATGTTCGATAGTTGCCAGGAATTATTCTCTCCTTGGTAAGAGGAGTTTACAGTGGCACTGTGAGCTAGCTGGTATGTAGGCGAACATACCCGGTGGGGGTGCCATATTTTGTGGAGTAGAGATGCAGTATAATCTCCTTACCACACTGCCACCTTTAGAGGAGGGTACCACATAGGATATTGGATATTTATTAGGGAGTACGTAGGCCCTTACCTTTCATTTACAAAAGGACCTCTTTACCCTTCTGGGTCCAGGAGTCCCTCTCCTACTCCTAAATGTTTAAGGTTCATCATGCACCACATCCTGGGGCAGTTCAACAGTGAAGGCCGTAAAATTGGTCCATCGCAGAGTCTTCTTAGTATCAAAAGGGAGTTTCCCCTGCTGAGGCTCACCCTACAAAACAGCCCTGCATGATAGGCAGCCTTTGAGGGCTTGAGAGTTAGTAAATGTATTACTCACTGTGGGTAAGAAATACCCCCATTGTCCTTAACACTATTGTGGATTGTGGTGGTGGTTGGTTGTTTCACTTTGTTTCACTCAGTCACCACGTCAGACACTCAACCCATTTGTAAGATGTTTAAATGCCTTTAACCTCTCATTTCTTTGTTTCTTTACTCCATACAGCAGTGGACCCCGTGATTGTGACACTGTGGGCCATTTGTTCTGTATCTTCTGGCTTACTATGATGAGGCCAGTATATGATTGTTACACAGAACTGTTTGCAGAGTGACATCGTTTTTTTTGGTCCTGACGAATGCCCCTGAACCCTGACTGGGGTTTCTGAAGGGCATAAATATGTTGACCTTGATGCTATAGGGAGTATGTTTTCCAAACTCCCATTTATTCAGTTTTAATCCTATCCACTGGAGGCACTAGAATAAAATTGAGCTTCCGCCTACCAGGAAACAGTTTTACTCCAATCACTCCCTTTCAATTTTCGCTAATAACGAGGTAGCACTTTGCACTCTGCATCTCACTTTAACATCTTTTGCTCAGCCATTCCCCCTAAAAAACTCCTCTGCTCCTCTCCTTTTGAGAGTTGTAGCCCACACCAGCTACCTTGCAGTGCAGGTGTGAGGAGGGAACCCTATGATGAAGCATGTTACCTAAGAGTGAATGAGGGTTGTCGTCCTAAGGAAAGCATTCTTCTACTGACAACTCTTTTCTGAAAGATTTTTCTTTGCATTTACTAGACGTACTTCCATGTGTTTCTACTTCAATAGGGAACAGTACATCTTTGGCAGGGCTCCCTTCTTCCATTAGACCCCTTGTGTGTAGTAAATGAGGTTCACACTTACCCATGACTAAGGCCGGGCAGTACAAGGAACTGTTCGGACGTGAAATCCCCACTGGGGGAGGTCCAACAACACAATGGAGATACACGCACGGGACAGGGTGCGCTAAGGTCCGCCTATCAGGCAGCAGGATATATTGCAGTAGAGCAGGCGTCAAAACGCAAGTCCTGAGGTAGAGAGCCTGATGCACGCTCCGTTAAGGGGTGAGCAAAGTCAGCTGTTGAGACAATGCACCACCAGCGATGGATAATCAGAGGCACAGCTGTAGGATAATGGGAGTCCAATGTCCACACAGAGAGTGCAGCATGGCCTTGCAGGGCCTATAGGTGCTCATAAGGCCATCCCAAGCAGAAAGGCATATTCCCGGCTCCTAATCCCAAGGGAGATGGGGGCCCCAGACAGTACACCAACCGCTACCTTGTTGCAATGGTCACAGCGCCTCCACGCCGAAGAGATCACCTCTTTTGGGATAGGGTGCAACAGGCAGGACCACGAGCCAGCCTCAAGGCCACGCAGCCACACCCATCAGCGGTCCAGCCACTCGCTCACAGCCAAGAGAGAGGTACCACCCACCAGGGGCATGGGAGCTGCCAATGGAGCCACCATAGGCCTGCCAGTGTCAGCGGGCAGGCAGGGAGAGCGGCCTCAGGCTCACCCGCAGCCCTTGTCGCTGTGGAGCCTCAGAGGTCTGCATTCCCAGCCAGGCAGAGGCTGACCAGACCACAGCCAGCCGTGCCAGAACTTTACAGAATTAGCAGGAGGCTGCCTTCCCGGCGCTTTCTTTCTAGGTTGATTTTTGTATCTAATCTTAGTAAACATTGTATTATAATTTGGTGTATGTACGTATTTGTGTGTCATTATGGTTTTTGTTTATGGTCCATTTGTGTTGATAAATTTGTGTTGTTTTTTGTTATGTTTTTCTCATTGATGTTCATATTATGCTTGTTGTTTCTCATCATGTTAGTGGGGCTCCTCAACAATTGATGTGTTACATTGATGTTTTAAAAATTTGATGTATATATGTGATATCAAAAATTAATTTATAAAAATGATTTATACTTTTGATAATAAAATTTGAAAAGCATTGGTCTGTGGGACAATTGTATTTTTGGATGTATTACCTTACTTTAAGTTATTGATTTGGGAGAAGAATGTGTTGTTATATACAGTGTTTTCCCTGCCTTCTTCTCCTTAAGTATTTTCATATTCAGGGACCCTCTTGTGTTTCTTATGCCCTCCCGGTGTCCGCAGGACTCAGCAGTACTCCTACCAGCTGCCTGTTGCGGATGTAAGGGGAGGTAGCCAGTCCCCTGGCATCAGAATCTCCCCTGCCACACAGAGCTCCGCGTTATACAGCCATCTTGGTCACCAGCACAGCCACAAACCCCAGAAATAGTCTGTTAACATGGGAATAATCTCCTCTGGACCTGCATCAATGACTTGGGCAGTCATTTCTAACTTCATGTATATCCAACGTGATCTAAATTATCTCAATTATTTTAATTTTAAGATGGGGACACAAATACATATAAGTCATATTCTGAACAAATAATATTGAATGACCATGGAATGAGCAGGACACGGTAGCTGAAGGGTCCCATGCACTACTGCAGCTGTTCTACTGCACTCCACTGGAGAGTGACAAGATGCAGCTGATGTCATACCAGCAGAGAGAGGTGCAGCTCGAATTGGATTACTGGGCACCCCTCCAAAGATGGGGCTCTGCCTCGAACTCTGTGACTTTTCATCTGTCATACCTATAGCTGGGGATCCTGACTGTGATGTTGGGCTCTGAAGAGCCTGATTGTGTTGGATAAGCCAGTACAAGCTTCACAGTTGGAGGATATGATTTCCTGACCAGCTGCATGATGGATCACAATTGAGATGGTGCCACCCTGTTGTGAGTTCCTAGGCTTCCCTGGGGAAGGGGTACCTGGGACCACTCTTCACGTCTTTGCATTGCTTCCAGGACTCTGATGAGGGGAAGCCCATGGTGCCTCAGGCTCTCAGGAAGTGGACTTGAGCACATTAACTCACTAGTTGTACTGACGTTTCTCTTTTAGCATGACAGATTAAGGCTGTGGCACCCCTTTCTGAACTCAATGGTGACCCTCCTAATGATGGACTAGAGGGGTGAATCCAAATGTGGCAATTTCTCTTCCTCTTCCCCTCTAACTTTGTTAAATGACATATCTGGGGTGCTCCTATCTTGACGCCATTACAACTTCATGTTATTCAATGGCTGCAAACAGCATGGGATCCAACCCTTTCCTCGACAGTGCACCAAAGTGATTGTCTTCAGGCACCCCATTTCTGTGACCAGATATTGTGTTACTGCATATTGCCTTGATCTCTGGTAGCTATTTATCCCTCCATCTCCAGCACACTGAACACCACCACTGGCTTGTTGGATAACTTGTCATTGCCCCAACTTCTCTTATGCATGTTATCCTGCATGGGCCCTCAATAAAGCCTACGTCACACCATGACTGCGCAACAGATGAGCCCAATATATTCCTCTGTTTATCAAGGCTAAGCACTCTATCATGAGGGGCAGGCTCATTGCGAACCCGTTCACCTTACTAGACAATATGGTGACAACAGCGTACTAAGCACCAATCACTGCTAATTCCACAGCTCACTTACCAAAGTATTAACTGCCCCTGCCACTAGAGATTCCGCCACCTTCCACGCTATCATTAACAATGTGTTTCTAGTTCTTGTTTTCCACTAACAAATAATTGTAATCAGTGTGCTAATCCAAATAGTTTGATGGAAGAAAACGAAGACTACAATACCTAGAATGCATCTGTTTGCGACACAAAAGCCCAGGAGTGGCACCACAGTGAAGATGTCATGGAGTGATGTGGCTACCACACATGCAACCAAGCCCATTTAACTTCTGACAGCTGTCCACGTGATCTTTGTTCCTCCTCTGCTTGCTTCAACCAAACTTGGGAACAGATTATTGAACTTTTTAACTGTCACAGACCCTCCGAATCACAAAATCAGAGGATCTTTGACAGTTGAAAAGTTATTTCCTATGTACTAAACTGCTAAAATGGGTTTAGATAGTGATACAGTGAAAAGTTATTTTCTATGTTCTAAACTGCTAAAATGGGTTTAGATATTGATACTGAATCGTAATTTCGACTGGATGGTTAGGGTGTCCTTTCCAAACTGCGATTTGATACCATATCTGTCAAAGGATTGAGACTGGAATTCCCAAGTTGGAGTGGTAACTGAGCTGCCAAGAGGAAGGGATCTGCTTTGGAACCCACCTGTTGGAAATTACCATCTTTTGCATGGTATTCCCCCAGATTTTTACCTTCAGTAGTTGAACCTGTTTTTGTTGGCCACAGAACTCTGCACAGTTTACTCCTGTTGGAATGACCATCTTTTGGGTGGTATTTCCCCAGATATTTGCCTTCTGTGGCTGAACCCATTTTTGTTGGCCATATGACTGTGTGGACTGTACTCCTGCTAAACAGTGGTAAAATGTCTGTGCTCTCCCTTTTAAACATGATACAATTGACATATACCTAATTGGCACATTTAATTTACTTGTAAGTCCCTAGTATATGGTACATCATGTACCCAGGGGAGGTACTTTAAACGCTACTAGTGGACTTATGCACTCATTGTGCCACCCACTAAAATAGCACTGTAAAACATGTCTACTGGTCTGCTATTGCAGCCTGGGCGAGCAGTTTTAAACTTCCATTTCCTCCAGGCAAGATAACCTTTTTGCCAGGCCTAAGCCTTCCTTTTTAATATGTGTAAGTACCCCCAAGCTAGGCCCTGTATGTCGATAGGGCAAGGTGCAAGGTGTTTAAAAAGTATGACATGTATATTTAAAAGTTTATATGTCCTGGCAGTGAAAAACCTACAAAGTCGTTTTTCACAGTAGCAAGTCTGACTCTCCCATAGGGAAACACTAAGTTACATTACAACAACTTAGAATGATTCATTTCAGTTTTGGAGCAGCTAGAAAACTGATATAAGGACTTATTTTAATAGTAATTTAAAATCCAACTTAATAGTAAAGTCAGATTGTATGTTACTATTCTGAAAAGGATACTTTTAGAAAGTTGTCATTTTCCTGCCTCAACCAAATGTGCCTTTCTGCCAGTGTAAAGTGTCACCTGACTGATGAAGGACTCGGCTCCCCTGTGGTGAGATGTGGGTTGCTCCCAATCAGTGCACAAAAAGCTTGGATGTAGAGAGGTGTTTATCTTTCTTGGGCAGGATAGCCTGGGGGTTGTGCCCAGCTCTTTCTGAGCTTCAAAGGGTGTCTACTCTGTCGCTGGCATTTGTAGCTCACAACTATACCTGCCCCCCTGTTCTGTATGTTGGATTTAGGTGGTGAAGGGCACTGTAGGATATTTTACAGAAGAACACTCAGGAAGTGCTGCAAAAGTGGGTAGGGTTACCCCTGGGAATTTATACCCAATTGGTTATGGAGTGTCAAGGAGTTTCAGCCACCTACAGGCTGGCACAAAGCATAAAAGCTGCATCCCCAGTACCTGATCAGAATACTCATGGACATATGTGTAGCATCTTCCCCAGCCTGGGTACACGCCAATGACTAGGCCACACACACAGCTTAGTATTGAACGTTTTTATTCTTCTGCGTGTAACTGCAAACTCAACATTCTAAATTTGCCTTCCTTACATTCCGCTCTAACACCTACGTCATAGCTCTATGGAGTCCATCAGGAGCCAAAAGCGTTCCGTCATTGCTAACTCTCAAGGAACTACATCTCCCCCTCTGTTAAATGACAAATTACAATTATTTTTTTAAATAAAATATATACATATACACAATTAAATCTCTTCATTCAATTTTTTGGGAGCTTTCATTGTTCAACCCAATCTTGTAACTGGGAATTGCCACCATCAATGTCCAGGATCTGCGTTGATGTTGGAGAGGCAACAGCAGTCACTGGTGCCTCAGACCCAGTCTCTCCCTCAACAGGTAGATATGATGAACGAGAAGGTAAACGCCAAAAGTGAGAAGAGTCTCCGGTAGTAGACTTCTCAGGGCTCTGGGCGGTCACCCTATGTCCCTTGGTAGGCATCAATTGAAAAGGTTCTGCATTAAATGGAGCATCGGATTTTCTTTTCTGCATCTGGCGAGCGAGCACTCGATCTCCTTTCCTAAAGACAATCTTCTTGGCATGTCGTCTTTTATCAGCATACATTGTCATCTTTTGTTTCTGAACCAAGTCCTTCTCACGAGTTGCGTTTTCATTTTTCTCTCTCGGATTGGTCCACTGAGGTATCTTGGTTGTCATTGCTCTCCTGAACATCGATGTCGCAGGACTTTCACTGGTGGTCGAGTGTTGTGTTGAACGATAAGCTCTTAAGGAAGAATTTAACACAGTCTTTAAATCGGGCCTTTCTAGTGTAGTACCCTGCAGTGCTTTCTTTAGCGTACTCATAAAGGGCTCAACTAGTCCGTTGGCCTGCAGCCACAGAGGTCTGCTCTTTGGATGCTATATATTCAGATGCTCTAAGAAATCTTTAAACTCACAACTGTTAAATGGCTGGCCATTGTCAGATTTCAACATGGTTGGAACACCCCATTTCGCAAAGATGCTATCTAGTGTCTCAATGACTCAGTCTTGAGTGGTAGATGAGAGATCCTCAATTTGGGGAAGCAAGAGTATTCGTCCACAATCACCATCAGGTGATGTCCATTGTCAAGTGGACCGAAAAAGTCTGTGGCTAATCTCTCCCAGGCATGCTCTGAGTTCTGGCATGGTAAGGTATGTTGAAAAACTGCAGTAGAAAGGCAATTACACAGATGACAGACCTTTATTTCCTTCTCAACCCGGTCATCGAGAGACGGAAACCAGACTCTGTCTCGGAGAGCTTGTTTTGTGGCACCGATTCCACGATGTCCTTTGTGGGCCACTTCAATCATCCTCTGCCTCAGATTCTCTGTGATCAGGATTCTCAACACCTGCAATATACCTCCTTCCTGAGTTATGGACAGTGCATCTATGACATTTTTAGGTCTCGGCCTGCACCAGCGCTTGCGCTGGTCTGGCCGAGAGTTTTAGTAAGCGGGTTTTGGAAGTGCAAACACTGGCTTTCGGCTGGTGACCAGCTTGAGTTCACGATGGCGCGCACGCGCAGCTGGCATCTGGGTTTCCTATCTCTTCCTCATTTCCTCGTCATGGCTCATTAACTCTCTAGACTCTGATGTTTCAATCGCAGCAGCAGCTCACATTACCAACTGAGGGCCCTGGACTACAGTCACATGAAAAACAACAGCGATTAGCATTGAAATGCAAGCTTTTTTTGTCTAATTAGAAATATTGCTTCGGTGGGTTGATTTCACCTTATATCGCTATTTGTTTTATATTGGGAGTCACAGCCTAATTACCAGTATTTTTGTCTCTCACTGTTTTTAAAAAAATATTTATTCGCGCAAAGCACAAAGCTATATTTAAGGTTACTTTTTCCGCGTCACTTCTTCACTCTATTTAAACTCCACACCCCCACTCTTATTGTATCTCTCCTTCTCTCTCTCTCCCCTCTCTAATTCTCTCTCTACTTAATTAACTCTCCCCTCTCTATCTTTTTTAGCCTTTCATTCTCTCTCACCCCTTTATCTGTTTCTCTTTCAAACTCCTTCATTCACTCTCTCTCCCCTTCTTTCTCTCTCTCTATCCCGCTCCACTCTTTATTCTATGTACACCCTTTCTCTCTCTTTCTCTCTCACCACCCTCTCTAATTGGGCATTATATCTTCACTCTATCTCTCACTCGGCAACACCACAGCATCACTCAGCGCAACCACAGCATCAATCAGAGCCAGCACAGCATCAATCAGCACCAACACAACATCTCTCAACGCCATCACAGCATCACTCAACGCCATCACAGCATCACTCAACGCCATCACAGCATCACTCAACGCCATCACAGCATCACTCAACGCCATCACAGCATCACTCAACGCCATCACAGCATCACTCAACGCCATCACAGCATCACTCAACGCCACCACAGCATCACTCAGTGCAACCACAGCATCACTCAGCACAACCACAGCATTACTCAGCACAACCACAGCATCACTCAGCGCCACAACAGCATCACTCAGCGCCACCACAACATCACTCCGCGCCACCACAGCATCACTCAGCACCACCATAGCTTTACTCAGCGGCACCACATCATCACTCAGGGCCAACACTGCATCACTCAGCACCACCACAGGATGACTCAGCACCACCACAGGATGACTCAGCACCACCACAGCATCGCTCAGCGCCACCACAGCATCGCTCAGCGCCACCACAGCATCGCTCAGCGCCACCACAGCATCGCTCAGCGCCACCACAGCATCGCTCAGCGCCGCCAAAGCATTGCTCAGCGCCGCCACAGCATCGATCAGCGCCTCCACAGCATCGCTCAGCACCGCCACAGCATCGCTCAGCACCGCCACTGCATCGCTCACCGCCACCACAGCATCGCTCAGGGCCACCACAGCATCACTCAGCGCCGCCACAGCATCACTCAGCGCCGCCACAGCATCACTCAGCGCCGCCACTGCATCACTCAGCGCCGCCACTGCATCACTCAGCGCCGCCACTGCATCACTCAGCGCCGCCACAGCATCACTCAGCGCCGCCACTGCATCACTCAGCGCCAAGACAATATCACTCAGCACCACCACAGCATCACTCAGCGCCAAGACAATATCACTCAGCACCACCACAGCATCACTCAGCACCACAGCAGTATCACTCAGCAACACCCGAGTATCATTCAGCATCACCTCAGCATCGTCTCCGCAACAGTCACCACCACCACCACTACCACCTCAGCATCACTCAGCACCACCTCAGCCTGCTCTCGGAATCTGGCATCTGTTGATTCTCCCCTAGCGTCTGGCCGCTGCTAGTGTTATAATACAGGTACTAGTTCCCAACCTTCACCCTCCGATTGTTTATGCCCCCTCAAAAAAAAAGCTTTAACAAACAACCATTGCAATAGGCAGAAACAAGTTGCCAGCATTGCAAGAACAAAAGAAAACTGAGGAAATTTTTTATTGTAAATACTTTTTTTAATATGGTCGTTCAGTTTTACATAATGCCTTCTTGGTCATATATAAAGTAACAAAAATGCTTCTGACACTTTATTATAACTTTTCAGCATGCCGCACAGCAGCCACACTTCTCTACAGCACAGCTTGAAGACATTGGCAAAGTCAATAGCTCTGGCTAAACACTTATAAGGCCCCAAAGGCGAGACCTATTGGCTATGCCAATGCTTGTTGTATTTTTGATATTCACCATCACTGGTGAGAGGTCAAGGATGTTGGTTCCACGACTGATTAGTGATTATATCTTTAACTTTAGCATGTTGATATCATTGCTCATGGAAGTGGTAATCTAGGCTAACGAAATAGCAGCTGGTGTGTTTGAAATTGATATAGGCTTGAGCCATTTTAGATGGGGTACCGTGACCTTAGATAGGCACTCTGGAAAAGTAGTCAGCAGGGTTCTGGTCCTTCCCTGGATGATGCATGATGTTATAATTGTACTCTTGTAAATGTAGTCCCTATCTTTCAATGCGAGGAGGCCTTTGTATTGTCTTAAATATAGTTAGTAAAGCTAGATGATCAGCTACCAGCATAAAAGGCTTTCCGTACAGGAATACATGGAAATGTTCACAAGCCCATACCACGGCTGAACTTTCCTTGTCAGGTTGTGAATAAGCACGCTCTGTTTGCGATAAACTCCTACTTGTATATGCCACAATATGCCTTTGAGCATTTCGGTGTCCGCAGTGCTGTGCAAGGATGGCGCCTAACCCGACTGGGCTAGCGTCGACAATAACCTTTGTATGAAGCTTTGGATTGAAATATGCCATTTCAGTAGCATTCTCAATGGCTTGTTTGATTTTCTTAAAACTTATCTCCCATTCATGTGACCAATGAAATTAAACATTCTTTTTCGTCAACTCTCTCAATGGAGCACTTTCAGTGGCAAAGTCTTGTATATATCTGGAACAGTAAGTGGCCATGCCAAAAAATGGACACACGATAGAAACATCTTGTGGGCAGTGACGGCTCGTGGAATTTTAAAGTGGTGAGGTGCAAGACAAATTAATAATTTTTTTCATGCAGGCAAGCGTAGCAAGCGAGCCCGACTGTTCTGAGGGAAGGTTTAGGAGAGGTTCCCTTCGAGAATTTTTTTTTTAATTGTCTATATTGTTGTCATATTCAGCATCATATATGTTTGAGCACGTGTGTGTTGTCGAGAGTGTGTGCAAGTGTTTGCAAAAAAGTGTGGATTTTTGTGTTAATGATTTGATTTGTTTATTTATTTAAAGTTTTGTATAGCGCGAACAAGACCCCGAAGGGTATCAGAGCGCTTCACAGTAATGGAGGGAGGAACAAAGTAAGGGGACGTTGAGGAGAGGGTAAGGGAGGCTAGCGTGATGAGCTAATAAAAATTGTACATAAATGCATGCAAAACGTTACATAATAAGGTACGGCAGAGAAACATAGACATTACAATTGTTAGGAGAGAAGAAGAAAAAAAAATAAAAAAATTCCCAAACAGGCAAGCCATGAACCAATTAAGGCAGGAACTTGTTCATTAGGATTGTTTTTACTTCATGTTTGAACGCCGTCGTATAGGGGATTCTGCGAATTTCAGGTGGGAGAGAATTCCAGATCTAAGGAGCCGTGCCAGAGAAGGCTCCAAGTCTCGTTTTCTTTTTGCGAAAAGTCTGAGGTTTCAGTAGTAAAGAATTTGCACTTCTGGAAGGTCTGCCCCCTCCTGATAATTCCAGTTTTTGAGCCAGGTATCCAGGGGTTTTGAAATGGAGGGCTTTGTGCATCAAACAAGCAATCTTTAAATGTATTCTTGCTTTGTAGGGTAAGCACTTTAGAGATCTTAAGGCTGGGGAAATGTGCTCATTTCTTTTTGTGTCCGTAATCAGTCGGGCCGCGGCATTCAATAAAGCCCTGAGCAGGGCCAAGGTATATTTGGGGACGCCACAGAGCGTCGCACTCCCATAGTCTAGCCTCGGTAGGACAAGTGCTTGTACCACCTGCTCAAAGTCCTCTTGAGGGAGGAATGGTTTTAGGTTTCTAAGAATCCTTATTTGGTGATTCGCACCCTTGCACATCTTACTAATATTTTTCTTCATGGTCAAGTGTGAGTCTAGGGTGATTCCAAGAGATTTAGCTGAGTCGATGATAACCGGGGAGCAGTTAAAGGTCGAGAGGTGTTTCATCCAGAGGTCAATCTTGAGTGTGTGCTTGGGAGGGGAAATGAGAAGGAATTCAGTTTTGGTGGTGTTCAGCAGGAGATGGTTTTCAGTTAGCCAGTTTTGGATAATCGTCAAGGAGGAGTTGAGTGAGATGAAGTCTTCAGAAGAGTTGATTTTCAGATAAAGTTGTGTGTCATCCGCATACATATGAAAAAGAATGTTCATGGAAGATAGAACGTTCGCTAGTGGTTCCAGGAAAATATTAAAGAGTATAGGAAAAAGGGCAGATCCTTGCGGGACCCCCATGGAAACTTCAGGCGGATGGGATAGGGTATGATTCACCTTAACTCTTTGGGATCTATTGTGAAGGAAGGAAGAGAACCATTGCAGTACCAAGCCGGAGAGGCCCATCCTGTGTTCCAGAATAGCTAAGAGCTTGTCGTGATTAACTGTGTCGAATGCAGATGAAAGATCGAGGAGGATTAAGAGGCAGGATTCATTATGGTCTAACATGTTTAAAATGTCATCAGTGATGTGAATGAGTGCCGATTCGGTACTGTGACCACTCCTAAAGCCAGATTGATATTGATCCAAGAGATTGAAAGTCTCGATGTGCGAGCAAAGTTACGATTGGACGCATTTTTCTAAGAGCTTAGCCAGAGTTGGGATGTTGGAGATGGCACGGAAGTTGTTGAGATCAGATCTGTCCGCGTCAGGTTTTTTTAGAATGGGTGAGACCTGAGCTGCTTTTAGACATTCGGGGATCTTACCTTGAGATAAAGAGGCGTTGACAATTTTAGTCCAGAGGGGGATGAGGGCCTCCTTGATTTCTTTGAAGCCAGATGGTGGCAGTGGGTCGCTAAAGTGATTAGAGGGGTTAATGCTAAGAAGGGTTTTGTAGATGTCATTTTGACTAAGGGGCGAGAAGGAGTTCCAAGTGGCCCTGTTCTTAGTGCTAGTACTGAGAGGCTTTTGACTCGCAGAGAGGACAGGATGAGCCGTACTCTCAAGTGATGTAAGAAGGGCCCTCTTAGCTTCAAGGTCAAGACTTATGGATTTAGTTTTCTCCATAAAGAAGATGGCCAGATCAGTGCAGGAAGGAGAATTGACTGCTGAGTCGAGGTGATTGGGAGCTAGCACTGATTGTTGTCTGACAATTTCAAAAAGTTTTTTGGGGCGACTAGAGGCTTGTCTAAGTTGGGCTCTGAAGTAATCAGCCTTAGTCGTCTTGATTTTTTTATTGTATGAGCTCCTAACCAATCTGAGGACTTTTAACTGATACACGGATGGTTTAGATCTCCATAGACGTTCAGCTGCCCTTAAGTTGCGGCGATCAGAGTTTAGGTTGTCGTTGAACCATGGTTTGGAGAATTTGGAGGCGGCATTTTTTTGTTGTAGCTGTGCTATTGAGTCCATGATATCAGAGATAGTAGAGTTGTAGAAGTCTGTGAGATCATGAATATCAGTCAAGTCATCTTGGGGAGACAAGGCATTTTTGCAATCGGTAGCTAGACAGTCCGTGTTGATATTCCTGAGGTCCCTTTTCCACTGTTTAATTTTCTTGGGTTGGGTCATTTTCGGTATCACTTCTCTATTGATAAGGAAGAAGATGATGTAGTGGTCGGACAAATCGCAAGGAGTGATCTCTTCCAATGTGATGGTATTAGCTTTTGAAATAATGAGGTCCAGAATTTCTCCTTTGTTGTGAGTTGGCCGGTCACAGTATTGTGTAAGGTCCATCTCCGATAGGAAGGCGTTGAGACAGCTCACCGCTTGGTCATTGGGTTTAGACCAATAAAGGTTGAAGTCATCGAGGTAGATTTGGGATATTGAGTGTTCGTCGTTGGAGGAAATAATTTCCATTAGTTGTTCGATGAAGAGAAAGTTATTGCCAGGAGGGTGGTAGATAGTATGAAGTTTGCATACAGGGAGGTGGTTACTAGAGATGTTGAGGCAAAGGTATTCAACAACGGATGAGATGGAAGTCTCTATGTGAGAGACCGATAGTGTGTTCCGGTGTATACAAGCTAATCCACCGCCCTGTTTTGTGGTTCTGTCTAGACGCATTATGTCATGAGTAGGGGTTACTAGAAGGTCTAATATGGGGGTGGAGGAAGGGTTTAGCCAGGTTTCCGTGAGGATTATGATATCTAGCTCATTGTTTTGGATGAGATCGAATATATCTGCAGCATGTTGATCTGCAATTGAGTAGTGCACATTTCAACCGAATAGCCGTGTGAGATGTAGGGGTCTGGATAATGTTCACTTGCTTGAGGTTGTCACTATTTAAGACTCTGTGGTTGTTAGAGGGTTCCCTGTTTGGGTTGGCTAGAATGGGTCCTTGTCAGAATCTAGAGTGATCGAGTAGGAGAGGAGTAGATCCTCGATATCATTGGCCGCAAGTTCAACCATCGTTCTTCTAGGACGGGAGGGGGCGTTGGGGAGGGGTAGTGTTTTAGAGATAGGGAGCGAGGAGTGCTGGTCGAGGCCATTGGATGCCGTGGTGGGGGATGTATGCGGTTTTCCTAGGGAGCTAAGGGAGCTAAGCAAGGGCAGGTGGTCGGGTGAGAGGGCTATCAGTTCGTGGAATTCGTGAATAAGTAGATTCACTTGGAGAGATAACTTGTCCAGACGCGCTACCAAGTCTGAATGTTGGTTCAAGGATAAGAGCTGAGGGGAGGGAACCTGCGGAGAGGGGGGACCTCGAGTGGTATCTAGATGAGGTAATAAGGGAGTGCTAAGGTCTTGGGGCGGGGATGTGTCCTTAAGATCATATGGGAGCCCAGCTCGATTGGAAGGAGTGGCAGGGGGAGGAAGGTTGGTAGAGGGACGGTTGTGGGTTGTAATGTAGGTGCTCAATGTGTTAGGATGAGGGGTTATCGTTGGTACCAGTCTTGTGTGCTCCATCTGTAGGGAAGGCTTAGCAAGTGCGTCCCTGGATGAGAGAGTATCGGCAGAGAGGGGAGGGGGTATGTCTTCAACGGGTATCGCGATGGGGGAGACGCCATGATTCTGATTTGCTAACGGCGAGATGGGTGGACCATTTAGCCCACCACCCGGTTGAGATGAAGGTCGCTTGGTTTGCGAGGCTATTATAGAGGATGGAGATTCCTCGCCGAAGACTAAATGGTGAGAGGAATTATGCGAGCTAGAACTATTCAATGGAGCTGAGGGTGAGGAACTGGAAAAGTCAAATGCACTAGGAGGGTGTGTAGAAGAAACAGAGGATTTAGCAGTCACGGCTATCTTGAGGGTAGGGAATATATGGTCCATCTTGGCTAGGTTATACTTAGAGGCTTGAATGAGAATGATACCATTATTGTAGAGAGTAATGGTGGCATTAGCTCTGAGGAAGAGTGAGGGTGATGTTATTAATTTGAGACCATGAAGGGTTTTCCTAGAGTCTTTTATTTGAAGCATGGAAAAGATGATCTTCCGCCAGCAAGACCGTTTTCTGGTGTAGAAAATGAGATCGTTAGAGAGAAAACCCTTTTAGGACAGATGTAAACGTCGGAGATTAATGTTTCAGGACTAGATTTGAGTAGTCGGTGTTTGTATTTTTTTGCTGCATTTTTGGTGAGGTTAGGTGGATAGTTGATAGTTGATAGTGAAGGCATTGGCTCCAGTAGGATCAGGAATTAGTTCCATTCTGAGAGAGATCCACGCTGAGGATTGTAATGGGGGGACCACTTATCGTGATCAGGGGGAGAGAGGGCACTTGAGTCATAGGGCAGGTAATGGTTAAAGTGGAGCAGGCAGCACAATGATCGAGTAAATCAGATGAGGGTAGATAAGTAAGTAAGTGAGTCTATGAGAGACTACAAGTGGGTCTGGGTGGAGCTAGAAAGGAGTACATTTTCTAAGGAGGCGCTATGGGAAATGACCATTCCAGTATGACCAGTTTGTTCAATAGTGGAGGAGATGTGAGGAGGTCCTGCCATTAGTGTTACAGTAGGGTAGGATGCACAAGAGGTCTGTCCTATGAGCTTGGCCTACTTAAACAATGTGCCTCAGAGTAATTGTGTTTGGGCATGGGGGTGGGAGATTTATAAGCTGGGGTTGCATTTGATGATGAATTTTCCCATCTTAAATGATTTGCAGTTTGCATTTGATGATGAATTGCCCCATCTTAAATGATCCGCAATCCTGGATGTTTACGTGTAAATGGATTGCCCGAATTAAATTAAATTAAGCCGGCCAGTATTCAGTGAGGATTACCAGGTCTCATTCAACAGTTAGGTTGAAAAGACTGGTGATAGTGTGCCCATGCCAAGATGGCCGCTACTCAAGGTTCGAACTGTCCTCTTTCTATTTCTATAAGGAAGGATTGGTGAAGACCTCTTCTATCTCTCTGGTTCTTACAATAGAAGGAGCTTTAAGATGGATGAACAAGGATCAGATAGGAGAAAATGGTGCCTATCCAGATGATCCGATAGAGACTAGACTCAGAGCATTAAATTAAATAGCTGACTCAGAATGCATTAAATAGATTAAGTGGCTGAGTAGCACAGAATTATTAGGCTCAAGGTCCTCAGGGCCAGGCTGCCAGCTGATCAGTCGTCAGGAGGGGCAGGTCCGGAAGGTATTCACGACCAGACTTCGGTCGTAAACATGGCTGTGTCCGCTGATTCCGACGAGGCTGTGTGGGCATAGTCCGGGTGTAAATCAACCAATAGTTTAGTTGATCAAGGAGACGCCCTGCGGAGCGTTCTCCGGCTGTAGCATGGAGCGAGACTTGAGTGAGTGAAACTGTGTGGGCATAGTCAGGGTGTAAATCAAACAATGGGTTAATTAGTCGAGCGTTCTCTGGCAGTAACAGGGAGCGAGTCTTGATTGAGTGAAACGTGATAGCGTCACTTACCAAAACTCCAATGATTCTAAATGACGCCGCCGGGAGCCGTTTTTGCCGTGGGGGCAGGCATAAACAATTACTCATTAAGGTACTGCCAGCGATGGCCGGGTTATGAAGGCTGTGTAGTCAATCTATTAAAGTGACTGCAGGTCAGCCATACGCTGTGCAACATCCGGGGCCACCGACGATCTCTTCCACTCCGGTGTTGAGATGGCGGGCAGTAGCTCTCCTCAGCCCCACTGCGGCCCGGCTCATCTCAGGAGAGACGGCTCCGGTAACTGCTGGCAAGGGACCCTCAACCAACCATCATGACGCTCAATCTCCTCCGGTGACTCCAGTTCTCCTCAGTCCCACTGCGGCCTGTCTCTTTTCAGGAGAGAAGGCTCCGGTAACGGCTGGCAGGGGAACCTCGCCACCAGTCAGGACGCACTATCCTCCGGGAACCTGATGGCGGGCTGACACTCTCCTCTGTCCCTCAGCCACTTATCTCTCTCGGGAGAGAGACTCCGGATTTGATTTTTAATTTATAAAGCGTGGCGTATGCACAGGGGCGTCTTGGCGCTACTTGCAAAGAAAAAAGATCAGAAGAATCTACAACGGGATAGTAAAAAGCCAAGTTTTGAGAAGCTTTCTGAAAGCCTGGAAGTTAAGGGAGTTCCTCAGAGAGACTGGCATTTGATTCCAGAGGCGGGATGTAACAAAAGAAAAACTTCTACCTCCCCAGGTGACCCTTCAAATGAGAGGAACCAACAGCGTCATTGAGTTCGTCGAACGCAAAGACCTATTAGGGGTACACCATGAGAGTTTCTTCCTAAAGGGTATGGGGCCTTGGAAATGCACTGCTTTGTAAGCTATGCACAGAGCTTTGAAAGCTACTCTTTGTTTTACAGGTAGCCAGTGAAGCTCATCTCTGGCTTTGGTCACGGACTCCAATTTTTTTATATTTTTCAAAACCCTAACTGCTGCGTTTTGTATCCTCTGAAGCCGGCTTAGGATGCACTGCTGGGCACCAACCAAGAGTGCATTGCAATAATCCAATTTAGATAAGACTAAGGAGGAAACCACTGTTTTTTGTAACTCCGATGGCAGGAAAAAGAGGATTTTCCTCAGAATTTTTAATGTGTAAAAACAAGAGGAGGTAAGGTGGTTGGCGTGATCCCTAAAGGACAGCTTTGTGTCAAAGATTGTTCCAAGATTCTTGAATTTAAACACTGGGGTGGGGACTGGACCAAGATCGTCCGGCCACCAGGATTGATTCCAGAAGGAGGTATCCCACCCGAAAAGAAGGACTTTGGTCTTTCCTGCATGTATGTGTATTTCCTGCTATGTATGTGTATGTGTGTAGTGTATTGTCTTTGGGGAAACGCCTTTGTGTGCAAGTCTATGTGCACAAACAAGTGCATGTACATATGAACAGACACTTGTGTGCATGGCAGTGTCTGTATGTAAGTGTGTGCACAGTACTGTTGCACAAATGTAAGCACCAGTGACTGCGTACATTTTAGCATGTGGGTCACAGCGTGAGTCTGCAAGAGCATGTTTGCTCGAACATTTGTGTGCGCACTCAGTGAATATTCATGAAATGATAATTAGATTGATTTGACACTAGGAGCTGAGGGAGTTAATTTCCAAAGGTGGTAAGTGCACTCTCTGTGAAAGAAGTAGGCTGGATTCACATGTCCAATTCTAAATATTTAGCCAATGCTATCTCCATCTTTTACAAAGAAATTGGTGAAAACAGTAAACACACTGATTTAAAAGGCAATTCTCAAGGTATCTTTTTCACAGACAGGATGGGTCTCTATAAATATGGCAGGGAGGAAGACTCAGCATGTCTGTTATATTTAATGGTAGCCCCCACCCTCAATTCAGCTCTCAGTAACTTGAAAAAACAAACCTGCTGTGCACTCGTTTGTTACTGCGGCTGCAAGCGCCTTTCTTTTTCTAACAACTGGCGCATGTAGTGTCACTGTAGGAGCAGCTCAATGGTGTCTGTGCAGCACAATAAAGAGCCAACTCGTGCACTACAGCACACCTGCTGTATGTTGATAATCCCGGAAATAGGACTGCCGAAATTATCCATAGCCCACTCCCCCTGCTTGCTTGCATTATCCAATCGAGAAGCCTAATAGTGGAGAGGTAAAAGGAGTGCTACAATTGTTGTCACCCACTGCACTGTGTTGCTATAGGCCAGCCCTGCCCCTTCCCCTTTTATGAGTGGCGGCCCGTTCAGGTAAGCGCAGTGGGGTGGGGCAGGGGTGAGAGGGTGTAAGTGACAAACGACGAAATCGGGAAACTAAAATAAATAAGTAAATAAAACCACTTACCTTGCGCTCGCAGTATTGCTGACTCGGCGATGCGGCGAACGCAAGGTAAGTGGTTTTATTTATTTATTTTAGTTTCCCAATTCCGTCGTTTGTCACTTCCACCCACCCCCACTGCGCTTACCTGCATGGGCCGCCACTGCCCTTTATGTGAATGACGCTCTGCTGACTGCGTCCGGGGCACTTCATAAGCACCCTATTTGAAATCTATTCGCAGCCGCTTTGTGCAGCCACTCCCGTCAGGCTGATGTCACTCTCCTCGCTTGTGCCTTGAGGGCGAGGAATAGTCCTCGCCCAGCACATGCGCAGGAGGACACCAGTCCAACCTCACAAAAAAATAAATATTTTAAAACGTTGGGGAGCGGTGGAGCATCAATCAGTGATCACTCAAAGCTGCTCCATGGTGTTCATTCTCTCCCTTTCGTCTCTTCCCCAATGCTGGTAGGGCAATGCCCCCTTCACCCATTAATACCAGCCACCGCTGCTTGGGGGGGGATCAGCATTCGACAGCGCTTGCAGAATCTGGTGTCATATCCCCATCAGAAAAGTTATGGCCAAAGAATTTTTAATTTGTCATCGCTATAATGACAGGCTGTATGATACGTCGAATGATGTCTTGAAAAAGTTCTGCAGCCGATGACACACCAAGCCTCTGTCTTTTTTATCGAAACAGACTAACATGTGCAGAAAAGGTTGCAATGTACCTGCAAGTTTCTTCGAGTTCCAACTGATGATAACCTTTATTCAAATCAAGGTGAGAGCAGACCTTTGCACTATTTAATTGCGTTATGATGTCAGCAATGTGTGGACCTGGATGTCGCTCTCGTTCAATTGCATTGTTTGCCTGACGTATGTTAATGCATATGCGTACAGGTCCTTCAGTGTCCTTTTTGGTCACTCTCACTATGGGAGAAACCTATGGTGAGGGACCAGCAGACTGCTCAATGATATCATACTTAAGCAATGATACAAGTTAATTCTCAACAGCATCTTATAAATGAAACAGAATTTGTCTATGTCGTTGAGCAACAGGACCGACATCCTCATTGATATGCAGCTTTACTTTCATAGTCTTAAATTTTCCTAAACCATGAAACAATGAAGGGAATTGACTTACTATTTCATGGTGAGCATTCATGTTGTAGTTTACATAAATCCATCTCATGTCAGCAGCTGTGCTGAAACGGAGTAGACAGGTACTTGACGCTGTACCTTAAAGCACATGGATGGGTGCTTGCACCTTCGTTTTCTTGTGTTTCATTGTCGTCACAAATGAACCCTGACTTTTTAAGAGTGTTGATGCAGGCCATGTATACACTTTGGTGTTTGATAGCATAAGTTGCGGCAATGGAAACACTTCATTATATTTCTCCTCCGATATGATGTTTATCGAAGTACCACTGTCAGTGATGAAAGGTCTCGTATAACCATTTATTTTCAGGGTAATCTTTGGATAATGTTTGAATGACTTTGGTGCTTTAGCATGTCAACTTTTCTTTGACTGACATTTTTCTTCACATGTGGCCAGTCCAACATGCGCACAACCATCTTCTTCACTTTCACTTGATACTGATCTAGAAGAACTGCTTGACAATGATTTAGATGACAATTGACTCAGTTCAATTTCTATTTATCTTAGTTGATGTCGCTGCTTGGCCTTGTGGGTATGCGTCAAACGTTGCTTCTGGTACGTTCAGGTGGCCATTTTGTCTTCGTGCTGCGACGCACTTGCTTTTTCTTTTGACTTGCAAACCATGACAAAATCGTTCTCCTTCCCACAGCCTTTACATATCTGTCCAATGGCGGGACATTTACCTTGGTGTGGGAACAAAAATCCATATCTAAAACACAACTTCTTTTTGCGTGTAGACATCACCTGTGTCTTTCAGACCTTGACTTTGATCCACTTTTCACACTCATGACTGATTCATTCTGGGCACCTCCACGCTCCAGGTCAGCAGCTTGTCTATCGACACGCTCTTCAGCTCTGGCAGTCATTAACACTCGCTCCAGACTAAGAGTTTCTCTCAGCATTCATTGTCTGAATGAATCTGATAAGCATCCATCATTAACTCTAAGATGTATAGCTTCTTCATCATTAAACTCATTGAACTTACAGTGTTTGAAAAGTGTGCAGAGTCTCTCCACAAATTCATTGATGGCTTCACCAATTTTCTGTCATTCTTGACTGAAAATGTATCTTTCGTAATCTACATTGGATTAAGCTTGCGATATGTGATTTATTTCGCCAGTTCTTGGCATCTTCCTTATGACTTCTTTTACACCATCACCAGCAAAATTGTTGAGGTATTTGATAATATTTTTGTTCTCAGTCTCTTCAAGTACATCAATTAAATCTTCAAATGTCTCTATCCAAATGATCCATCTATAGCCAATATTTTGCTTTTTGGCAGTATCAAATGGTGGTGGTTTCAGGAATGCAGCAGCGTTGTAGACCAGTGCGGCACTTACTGACACCGCTGGTGGATCACTGTAACTTGGTTTAGGCAACTCGTTTGTGAGGCCTTGCGACGTGCTGGCCTCGGGATCATCTTTAATGATATCTGAAAACGTGACTTTCTTTACTGCCATATGAAAAATTTCACTATTCTGAGAGTCGCTCTTGGCTCTTTATTCTTTGAAGAACTGTGAAGTTGTTCTGAGCCCCACTCAGCAGTTTTGGTGGCTGGCCACTTTGGGTATGTACGGCTCGGTAAGCACAACCTTTGGCATGTCTCCTTGAGCCACTTCACCACACGCAGCATTACGATGACCCTCTGTAATGGGTTTGGTAAGTCAATTATTTCTTCTTTTCTGAATGTCAATTTGCACTTTCTGACACCTAGTTGGTCTCCGCCTTGCAGCGCTTCTGTTTGCAGTGTTATTTTGCAATTTCCGATTATCAATGACTGCTCTTTGAAAACCTGGTTGTATTTGCCTTCAGGGTAGACACTACGTATAACGTATGACTTTATCTTGCATGGCAGCACAGTACCTTTATGTATGGCCTGAACAGCAGGTTTTCGGACAACGATGTGTAGATTCTATGCAATGCTTTTGTTATCATTAACTGCTTCACAGTGGCTGGAGCTGCGCTTTGATTCCACGTGCATTAAACTTTGATTTCTTACATCATCCGATGCGTCTTCCCCAGCCTGGGTACCCGCCAATGACTATGCCACACACAGAGCTTAGTATTACATGTCTTTATTCTTCTGCGTGTAACTGTGAGCTCAACATTGTAAATCAGCCTTCCTTGCATTTGCTCTAACACCTACGTCATAGCTCTACAGAGTCCATCAGGAGTCAACAGGGTTCCGTCATTGGTAACTCACAAGACACTACAATATGAAGATCAGAATATGGTCTGCCCTGCTGTCTGACTCCTGAAAGAAGACCTGAGAAGTCCTGAAAGAAGACCTTGAACCCAGGACCCCCAGACATGACTTCAAGTATCAGTTGCCTGAGCTCCTGTTTGAACTACGGAAACACAACAAGCTTACAGAGGCCTTTTCCTGCAACTGCCCAGTTCCAACTGGACCTGCCCTGGACACTGTTACTTGCCTCAGTTGGGCTGAGTTTTAACCCCCAAGTGGTGCCTCCCAGGTCCTGGATCCTGGGCTGGTGTTAGAGTGTACTCCTTCTGTCCAAATTGCAAAAGATGGGACTAAGAACCTTTTTTCCAACTTTTCCTCCAAGAAACCGGCGGTAGACCGGGACCGCTGTCGAGCTGAAGATGTCAACGTTAATTTGCGGGTTCAATTCAAATTGCTGGTTTGCTCCGCTGAAGGAGATCGGACTTCCAGAAAAGCTTCTAAGTTGAAACATAGCGGTCTTCAGCGGGCCCGATGCTGAGCAGCAACCCAACCACGTCAAGGCCTTCAGACTTCGCCCCCTGGGAGCTTTCCCACCTTTGTTGACGACCACACCAGGACCCCCCCTCTCAGCAATCCACCATCGCTGAGCCCTGCATCAGATCCAGCTTGCAGTTAGCCCCACCGGCAAATCGTCGATGACCACTTTTCTCCAGACATTTTTTTATGTCCTCAGGTACACTTTCCACTGGGACAAACCTGGTCCCTCTATCCATCCCATGCTCCATCTCCATCACGGTTGACCTTAACTTTTGACTTTGAGACAGTCTAGTGTAATCAGATAATCATGGTTTATGCTTCTTGGAGCTATTTTGAACTCAAACTTAAAAATTTCATATCTCTCGTCTACTGATTAGATTTTGTCGTTTTGGTGTCTTTTTAGGTATTGAAATATTCTCAATTTTTAAAATTTATTTGGGATGTTTCTCATGTTGTGTTTTCGATTTCTGACTCTTTGATTGCTGTTGTGAGATATAACCCCAGTAGATGTACAACCCAGACGACAAATTATGTTGTTTTAACATGATCTCCAACACTTTCAGTGGATATGGAACGATCTATCGTTGGGCTTGATGAAATGCTCTTCATATAATGGTAAAACCTAATAAAATTATATTGGGAAACATTAGTGTTAGAGTGTTGCATAAATACTTTACATATTGCCTCTGAATAAAGCCTGACTGCTTTTGTGCCAAACTACCAATGGGTAAAGCACCGGTTTATTTAGTGAATTTTCTAGCTCTGCCTGACAAGGATTGTGATTATTCTTTGAAGTGGGTTCTCACCCCCTTCAGCAAATAATCCAATGTCTTACACCTTTGAGTATCGGTGTGGTAGCTTCAGTAGGTAGTGGTCTAGGGGATCATTGCTAACGCTCTCTTAAGTTTTTCAAACTTAAAAACGTTTTTTTTTAATGTAAGTCCATTTCGTTTAAGGAAATCGGGATGCTTTACAAGACCGTTTTCAATTTTGAAATGCAGTCATAGGGATGGTGGTCTGCTGAACCATGCAGGCCAACATCCCTGTCATTGTAGTCAATTGAAGGGAGTTGCGATTTGTGACCTGCCAAAGAAATGTTAATTAGGAAGGTTGTTCTGTGACCCTCTACGATTTGGTATTTTGAAAACCAACCTAATAGTACATAGGTCAGTTCACAAAATAAGTTTCTGGTCACAAAAATTAGAGTAACAATTTGCAACCACTATTTGCAATCAGTGTCTTAGTACATCTGACCCAAAGGCTCTTCTTTTGCCTTAGTGACACCTAGAGGTTTATTCGAGATACGAGACCAACATGTGAACTAGAGTCTTCATCTGATTTAATCCTTTCTGCTCTTCTGCTCCCACCATAAAATTCTCTGGTCATACTACTTGTCCTGTACACCACTTGATGGGCAAATGCACAAAGAAAAAGCAGGCTGTGGTACTTCAGATACTTGTTTTTAGAAAAAGATGCAGCGACCTAGCATCATCAGTAGATACTCCACTCCTCATCCGTGCAACAATATGACCACCTACAAACTGATGATAATCAAATAAAATGCAGCCTTTAAGGCGTGTTGACTTCCATTACTGAAGGCAGCTCAACGTTTACAGGCACAATTAATGACAATCTCCCAGCTAATGAATCACAGAGCCAAAGAAGGGAGACTGTCCAGAGAATGATGGAAGTAGAGATTTGGATGGGCTATGTAGAGGATGCAACCACCTCCAATTCCATGACTCTTGGGGCTGCAGCTAAAGTCACACCAATGCAACCTTGACAATCTTGAAAATCATCTATACTCACAAAATCATGGACCAAAGTTTGTCAGATAGAAACGCGAAACTGGAGATATGACACACACACTGCTTCAAAGCCTCCAAGATATATTCACTCCCAGATTGCTGCCCTCCTCTTCTATTATTGTACATGCCCAACATGTCCCTGAAGATCCACCCAGTCAGGCACTCTTCCTCTACTTCGTAAACTACAAGGATAGAGAGAGAGTATTTCAAGGAACCAGTTGCAGAAAGCAGAAAGATACCCTGCCCTGCATAACCTGGTGAGGAATTCCTTTTAGTCCAATTCTAGCCAGAATGTCTAAAAATAATGTCACATATCAAAGCTGAACTTAGCAATCATCACATCAATTGCACCATGTTGTTTTCACCCACTGCCACGGTCCAGATGGGATGGAAATACGCATTCTTTCATCGAAGAGGCTGGAAAACGATGATGTATCCTTTCAGTGTGAGGTTGATCATTTGCACTGGTTCCTCCCTTCACCAGGTCATCATAGTGAAAGTCTCAACCCTCAGGTCGTCAGCTTCTCAAGAAATGCCCTTGTGCTCTTTTTTCCTTGCTCTATTGTTCCAGAACCTTTTACATATATATTCCTAGGTCCTACTGGGATTTCTGTGTATTGCCTGGACATTTCAGTGTGCGTGTGGGAAGATAGTAGGGTGTTGTTATGTGTTTCTACATCAGTCGGGTGTATACTCAACTGGTAACAGGGGCACACTCTGGTTGATATGGGGTGATACACTGGTTATTATCCGGAGTGATTATCAGTGGCTGAGATTACTTAAAGCATTCCATCCATCACTTTTTTGTATACTTTAGTGTGTTGCCTAGACTGAACAGGATGGATGAAAGAATAGTTGTATCTTCGCCAAGTAGGAAAGAGAGTTCCCAATTTTAACTGCTTGGGACAGATTGGACAGGTAGGAAGATAGCTATTTAAAAATACCTCTATCAATGTCCATTCTCTCTTTGGGTAAGTAGATATAATATTGAGTTTTAAATATCGATGTGCTATAATATCGAGTTTTAAAGGTCGAAAGTCATAAATATCGTTGTTTTTAATATCGATGTTAAGAATATCGATTTAGTGTGTTGTATAAAATATTGTTGTTAAAAATATCAATTTTGAAAATATCGTTATTAAATAATATCGATTTTGTAAATGTAGTGACATTTTTATTATAATATATATGTAAATGTATTAATCATTTTTAATAAATTGGATATGTTTTATGGAAAAATTGTTTTAGGAGCGGGATGTTGGGGTTATAGGGGATAAGGGTGGGGAGTGTTTTAAAAAAAAAGTAAAAAATATTTATAACATTTTTAAATTATATTAAATTATTTAAAATTGTATTTTAGGAGTGGGATGTTGGGGTTATAGGGGATAAGGGTGGGGAGTGTTTTAAATGTTTTTTTATTTTTTAAATCAGTAATAGTAAAGACATTATAAAATGTTTTTTAGTATTGGGATGTTGGGTTTATAGGGGATGAGGGGGGTAGTTATTAAGTTAAAAAAAAATGACATTGAAAAATTAACATTTTACAATATAATTTACAAATATTAATAAATTTTTTTATTAATAGTGAAATTTATGGATTTTGCAGCTAATTTTGTGGAGTAATGTTTAAGATAATTGGAAAAAGTGAGAAGTTGAAATAAAATTGCAAAAAATGTATTATGATTTGTTGTTTTTATATGGTATTACAGTAGTGGAAAATAAAAATTTATAAAAATAAATATTTAATTAATGTAGAGGTGTTTTGTGTTGAGATGGGATTATAGTGTTTTGCTAAATAAAAAATTGTAATTAAATTATTTTTAAAAAAATTAACATTTCAATAAAAAAATTAATAAAATGTAAACTTTAACGATGTTTAATGTTTGGGCTTGAAATTGTTAATGTTATAAAAATGAAAAGTAAATTTTTTAAAAGTTTAATATTTTTATATAAAATTAATAATTATATTTTATTTTTACTTAAAAGTTTTTAAATTTTTTTTATCATGTAATTTATAAATACAAGAAAATTTTAGAAAATACCTTAAAAAGTCTCATAACTTTGGGGGTCATTACGATGGCGGACGGAAAAGCCCTCCGACCGCCGTGGTTGCGTAAAAAAACGCCTGCATGTTCCGCGGCAAAACCGGCGGTCACATTACGATGTAATGATTGTAAAATCTGACCGCGGCGGTCAGATTCCACAAAAATCCGTCCGCCAAGTCCGGAAAACAAGAAAATCCGACGCGGCGGACGGAAATGCTGCGGAAAGCACCAAAAACGCCGATCCACAAGCGGAATGACCGCAAGTGAAATTATGATAAGATGGCGGAGGCGGAACGATCATTCTTTTCTGACCGCTGCGGTCGCGTGAAAGATGAATGGCAGAGCTGGCGGAACGCTCATTGCGTTCAGACCGCTGCGGTTGCGCGGAAAGAAGAATGGCGGTCGAATGCAACCACACAACAAGGCGTTCAAGTGTGGCTGATTTTTTTCCACTGCCTTCAAAAACATTTGTTACACCCCAATGACACACCCCCATGGCATTGAAACACAAACAAATCCCAGGTCAACATAGAGAACACACCTGACATGAACACCCCATTTGGACACACCCACACAGCTGTGTATAAAACCAACCCCTTCCCTGACCAGCATCCTTTGCACAACTCCAGCAGTGAATGGCCAAACACCACAGCAGAAAGGAGAGGCAAATCATCACACATCACACCATCACAACCACCCACACCAACAACACCAACACACACCTCACACATCTCCACCACCACCTTCCCACCTGCACTTGTCACCTATTTGCACATCACACACCATGGCACAGAACAAAATGCCCAAATTAACAGACAATGAGTTGTCTGGGATGATAGACGAGATAATTAGAGTAGAACCACATTTGTTTGGAAGCATGGTCCAACAGACACCACTAGTCAGAAAAAATCAAATGTGGGAAAGGATAGTCAACAAAGTCAATGCAGTAGGGACCACCCTGCGCACACTGCGTGACATCAAGAAGAGGTGGCATGACCTAAAGACCAGGGTAAAATACCGTGCCAGCAGGAACCATGAGGCGGCTCAGAGGACTGGCGGTGGCCCTCCCATTCCACCACTAACATTCACTGAATGGGAGGAGAAGGTGCTTGCCATACTGCATCCAGAGAGTCTCACAGGAATAGCTGGGGGAGTGGAGGCTGGTAAGTACCAACAGATGTATCCCATCACACTGCCATGTACTGTCTTGCGCAACTATAAAGCTACACTTCCTAGACCTAAATGCACTTACGTACAGCACACTCTTCCCAACACATGTCTCACATATCTACCATTTCCTTCCTCTGATTCACCTCAAAGGTAGCTAGCAATATTTCCATGGGGGTATGTGTACAGGTAGCCAGCACTACAACTCCCACCAGGCACCCTTGTCCCACAGCTGAGCAGGATGGAACACTCCCCCCACCCAAGAGCCATGTGTAACTTATTCCCTTCCTCTGCTCAACTTCACAGGGAGGTAGCCTTCTTAACAGGGAGGGGGTGTGTGTACAGGCAGCCAGCACTACAACTCCCACCAGGCACCCTTGTCCCACAGCTGAGCAGGATGGAACACTCCCCCACCCAAGAGCCATGTTTAACCTATTCCCTTCCTCTGCTCAACTTCACAGGGAGGTCGCCTTCTCATGCTCACTTGCATCACCCCTGAGCAGGATGGATCACTCTCCCCCAGAACCATGTGGCAGCCATTTCATTGCTCTCCTTCACCTTACAGGTAGGTAGCCTTCTCAACAGGGAGGGGGGTTTGTGGATAGGTAGCCAGGACTACAACTCCCATCATGCTCACTTGCATCACCCCTGAGCAGGATGGAACACTCCCCCCCACCCCACCCAGAACCATGAGGCAGCCATTTCATTGCCCTCCTTCACCTTAGGTAGGTAGCCATCTCAACAGGGAGGGGGGTTTGTGGATAGGTAGCCAGGACTACAACTCCCATCAGGCACTCTTGTCTCACCCCTGAGCAGGATGGAACACTCCCCCCCACCCAGAACCATGTGGCAGCCATTTCATTGCTCTTCTTCACCTTACAGGTAGGTAGCCATCTCACCATGGAGGGGGGTTTGTGGATAGGTAGCCAGCACTACAACTCCCATCAGGCACTCTTGTCTCACCCCTGAGCAGGATGGAACACCCCCCCCAGAACCATGTGGCAGCCATTTCATTGCTCTCCTTCACCTTACAGGTAGGTAGCCTTCTCATGCTCACTTGCATCACCCCTGAGCAGGATGAAACACTCCCCCCACCCAGAACCATGTGGCAGCCATTTCCCTCTACTTTGCTACCTAACAGGTAGGTAGACAGTGCATGCACCCTGTCATCCTTCTCAAAATGCATGGAGCCATATGACCACCACATCCCTCACATGTTAGCCAACTCTGTATAGATCCAAATGTCACATCCAGTGTGCACACAGCTAAGCGCATGTAACTGTCACAGAAATTACACTTTGACTCACCAAGTCACATGCGAAATAAATTCAGGGCCCAATCATGCAAAGCACAGAATGCAATGTGTAAGTGCCATTTCAAAGCATGAAGGCTCTTATGAACACAACACATGCACGGTCAATCTGTCAAACAAACAAAACCAAATGATTTGAAAGAACATATAAATAATTAAATTGTTAAGTTTTGGCATAGCTGAAACAGATTCTCTGAAAAGTCAACTAAATCCACACATAAACCAAAGTTGATGTGCACCAAGTTGGTAGATGATGACATGTGTTTGTAAACACACTATCTGTACATGTCAAATGGTTGTTATTTACATGTCACACTAATGACAAGTAATGTATGTACCTCAACATCATGTCATGATGTTGATAATCTTTTACCAATACCAAGTGATTGCAATATAAAATATTTGGCGTATCAAATGTAACATCCAAAAGTGTGACACCAAGGTTGTGTAGTGCACTTAACTGACAATCTAACCTCTGTTCAACAGGAGATCCCCAAGCAACAGCTAGTGAAAACACCACCAACCAGCAGAGCAAGTCTCCCCCCCCCCCCCGGAACATGAACTCTCTGATGCTGATTCTCTACGTTTCTCGGATGAGCAACAACCTGGCCCCTCAGGACTGCCAGGGCGCATTCCGTCTCAGGGCCTCATTGTCCCTACCACCACCACCACCACAACTATCAACACACCAGCGACAACCACTACGCTGACCCCTGCTACAGCGACCTGGGCTGCAGCCACCTCCACCATCACCACTGCTGCCTGCAACACTGTCCCTGGCTCAGTGGTTACCAACACCACCACACAAGCTGAGGATGCCAGAGATAGTGTGTGGGTGCGTCGACAGCCAATGCCACATGTCCGTGTCAGCAAGGCAGGTGGGAGGGCAACTGGGGGACAATCCTATGAGGACACTGAGACAGGAGCCCTGGCCACCGTCGCAAGAGCCCTTGGTGCATATCAACAGAACCAGGGACAGATGGGCCAGGTTGTAGAAGAACTGCGTGAGCTCCGCCTGCTGCAGAGGTCCATGGACACACAAATGGGACAACTTGTGGATCTCATGGGCCAGCTTGTGGGTGTTCTGAGGGACATACATCCTGCTCAAATGACGGCTCAAACCCCCTCCAGTGGCCAGCCTGCTGAAACACACACCACCTCAGCTGCGGCCACAGAGATGGGTGAGTTGCAAGACAATGACTCCTCAGACACCTGAGCCTGCAGCAGAGCCCCCCCTACCAAACGCAAGAGGGGCCGTCCGAGAAACACCAAGGGAGGATCACGTGGCAAAGCACCAACCAAAGCCAAGTCGCTGAGCCAGCCATGATGGCACATGTGTTGCACTGAACATTGACTTTGTTGATTATCCAATCCACATTGCCATGTTGATGGCAGGAGTTTGTTGGACTCTGTAATTCCATTAATGTGGTGACTACTCTATTTGTCTCCTTTACCATCACTGACAACTCATACACTCACTATGCACAAATTACCTTACATCCACTTTAATTTTAACACAATCTAATAGAAAATAAACACTATTTACACACCTATGCCTTTGTGTCAGTTCCATGTTTATCACAGTATGTACAATGTCAACTCTGATTCCAATGTACCACAAGCTCTGATTGTGACGAGACATTGATGGGGCGAAGGAACCTAGAAAGACACAAGAGGATGACATTGAGTTGTCAGGTGATGCCATTACAGCAACAACACACCACTAGTCAACACCGTACAAGACTCATCACACATAACAATGACCAACACCATCACCATAGACATGAGGTAAGTGGAAACCAATACACTGTGCCACACACATCAGCCATTAGCAGTGAGCCAACAACAGCCAGCATCCAAACACCTCGTCTACGCTTCGCCACTAACAGCAAAGCCAACAGACAATGTCATAGTTGTTCAATGTTAACTTACACTCAAGGGAAGTAGTTGTCGATGAGCTGTTGACGCAGGTCAACACCTTCCTCTTCTCCACTATCATCGTCACTGGGCATGTGTGGATTTGCAGCGGGGGGCATCTGCTGCTCATCATCGTCCAGAATCAGGGGGATCTCTTTGCGCAAGGCCAGGTTGTGGAGCATGAAGCATGCAACTATGATTTGACACACCTTTTGGGGAGAGTAGAGTAGTGCACCACCGCTCTTGTCCAGACACCGAAATCTAGCCTTCAAAAGTCCAAAAGCACGCTCCACTACACAACGTGTCCTCCCATGGGCATCATTGAAGCGGACTTCCCCTGGCGTCCTTGGATTCCTCAGTGGGCTCAGCAACCAAGGCCGGTTGGGATACGCAGAGTCACCTAGTTGTGAGAATCACAGACCAAGTTTGTAATACAAAGAGTTGAGGAGAACAGAATGTCACACATACAGCACACTACTTGACACAGCTTACTCACCAACAAGCCACGCACGCTCCGGATGCAGATTTTCCATCAATTGTGGGATGATGCTGTTACGCAGTATGTAGGAGTCATGTGCAGAACCCAGATATTTGGCACATACATGGGAGATAATCATATCCATTTGGCATTCCACTTGCACATTAATGGAATGGAAATGCTTCCTGTTACGGTCGATGTGCTCAAGTGCCTGTGGTGGAACTAGGCCAACGTGTGTGCAGTCAATGGCTCCAACAACATTAGGTATGTGACCAAGGTCATAAAATTCCCCCTTCACATCTGCCAGTTCATGTCTCCTTGGAAAGTGGATGTAGCGGTCCTTGTAGGTCAACAATGCGGACAGGACATCACGCAGCACCATGCTGAACATATGTTGAGACATCCCACCGGCAATGGCCACCGTGTACTGAAACGAACCAGTGGCAAAGAAATGCAGTGCGGCCATCGCCTTTACTGTTGGTGTCAAAGCTGTTGGATATGTTCTGGGAGGCCTCAAATGGGGCTCCAACTGAGCACATAGCTCTTGAAGGGCAAGGCGATTCAGACGGAATTTCCTTATGATGTCCTCATCCTCCATATTCCCCAGCACTGGGAAAGGCCGATGCACAGTTGGTCGTCTCCTACGTATTCAGAAAGAGGACATATGAGTCACAGATGAGATGTGGCAAACATCTAACATATTGAATAACACAGCCCCAACATTGACAGGACTGTGAAATCAGCTTAATGCACAAGTCACATGCACAGACACCTTGATCTACTGTAGTCATTCATGTGGGCAGGATCTACATACTAACTACTGTCAAATCAGAATCAGACTATGTGAATGGTATATGGTACACTCCTACATCTTGTGTCACCAGCCATGTGTGTAGCTGACACAGCACATGTGGCAAACAGCAACAATGCTGAGTTGTACGTAGCTGCTGTCACTGCACAACCTTCTTGCTTAAGTCTCATCAAGCACAACATCATTACAAAATGAGCACAGTGATTGTAAGCTGGACAACTATCAATATAAATACAGCACTGTATACAGTGATATGGGCACATTATGTGGTCAGTCCATCATGACTGTGGGATGAGTTGCCATTTCACACATTGGCATGTTGACAAAAAGTGAGACTCAATTACACCTCAAATCTGTATACATGCCCACAAAGATTAAATTTGACATGTGAGTAAGTACATACCAATGCATTTAATCATGTGTACTGACATGACATGTGTGGGCATCATAGAGTTAAATGTCACACTCTCATTTCACTGTACAACTAGGTGCAAGAATATATTGTAAATGTATAGTGATCAGTGATGCAATTTGCAAAGTGACAATGCTATAGCACAATGTGTCCATAGGTGCGGTAGCCGTGCACCGCCACTGCGGTCACAGGCATTGGACACAATTGAAAAATACCGGATTGCGGTAGACACCACCTGGCCCCCGCGGTGTGACACCGCCTATGCGAATGTCATTGCAGCCATTGGGAGCCGCCATTGCGGTAGTGCAATACATATTTGAAACTCACGGTAGGCGGGCACCGCCACTGCGGTCACAGGCATTGGACACAATTGAAAGATGCAAACCAGGCAGAACAATTGCATTAGCAGAGTACCACTGAAACAACCCTAGGGGCCTATAAATGTCTGTGAGATAGCCGCACCTGTCACTTGCATTCAGACACTGCTGCCTGCAATTCATCTACACCAACTGCTGCTGTACCTTTACTCTGGACCCAGTCATGGCTCGAACAGAGAACATCAGGGCCCGTCCCTTCACCACAGAGGAGCTGGAGGTCCTGGTGGACGAGGTCATTGGCCAGTACGGGCGGCTATATGGTGCTCCAGAGGTACTGGTAAGTGTATGAGTAAAGGTTTGAGTGTGCTCAGAATGCTCACATGATGTTACTGTACAGTAGTATGTGCCTGTGAGTGCAAGCCAATGTTCATGCATTAATATTTTGCCAACAGCATGGTCCATACATGACCTAGAACTTATTGCACTTGAGTATGTGGGGAGGATGGCAACATAGACACTGGTGCAGCTCATTTGAAGCCAAAAATCACACATGTTGTTCTGAGACTGGGTAATGTAAATGTGTGAGACACTGCCTAGCAGGATGACTTCACGTCAATGGGGTCAATAGCCTTATTTCCACAGATCCCTGACTGCATGCAATGATGTAAAGGACATACTGTGGTTTAGCAGTTATACAGTTACACTGCTGATTTGAGACACTCGAACTCTGAACACACATTCCCTGTGCCATGCAATGTCATAGTTCATTAAGTGTTAATATGCCCATTTGTGACATGTACAATGTAGATTGGCCAGAGGGTAGTGAATAATGTGTGTACTGCTTTCAAAATCACCCTATGGAGATGTGGATATCCTGCACAGGAGTACAAGGCCTGGATCTATCACTATTTGTGCTAAATCACCTCGGACACATCTTCCAAATGTACGATGGACATGTCATCCTTCTTTTGATTCCATAATGTGTAGAGTCTTGCATGTCTATGCACTGTTCCACCATTATGATTGTATATGTATGTGATTTCTGTGATGGTCCACGTGTTTCTGCAGTGATAAGCCCTCAGGCCTGCCCACTGAATGCTCAATGTTTCAAGGCCCCATCACTAAAATGACTTTGATAAACATATGTGTTGTCCACCATCCTATTTTTGAAGGAGATATCATAGGCCTGAGGAGTACACAAGACAAGCCTACACCTTGTGACAAGAGTGTGTGAATGTAAGATCAGTTACCTAATTGTGACCTCCATGACACGTGTAGATATGCAATGGTCAAGGACATTAAGGGGTGTGTAGTGTAAGACACAGTGAGTCTGACCACTACCCATCATTCACAGTGTATCATATGTCATGCTCACTCGCATAGTGCATCACAGATGAGGCACATTTTCCAATTGCTTTCTGTGCTGGCACTCTGCATGTGTATGAGATGGGCATGTAGTGTGTCCAAGATCATATATGTATACATTGCAATGATATGGCTTGCTCAAAGTGTACTATGTGACATGGTGTATGGGCTCTGCTGTCCATTGATGTATCTGTGTGTTATATGTTTACATGCTCCTGTACTGTCACACAGTGGTACACAACACAGTTTTACAAATATTCCTCTTCTTGTCTCCCATGCGTACAGCTCAAGGTCCATCAACGTAAGGCCATATGGAGGGCCATTGCACGCAAGGTGCGGTCCCTGGGTGTCTCAAACCGACGCCATACACACTGCTTCAAGAGGTGGGATAAAATCTGCCAGATCAGCAAAAACGTCGCTGAAATGACGCTGGGGCTGGTCCCTCGAAGTGGCAGGTTGGCGCGCAGGAGCATGACACCACTAATGGCTTGCATCCTGGCAGTAACACAGCCAGAGCTGGATGGACGTTTAACGGCCCACCAGCAGCAAATTGGGGGTGACTATTGTGCTAAGTGTGACTTTGCGCATGAGTGACTGCCTGAATCCCAGACCAGAGCAAGTGCGGAGCTCTGTGATGTCTCTGGTGTGATGCAATGGCTCCTAGGTATCCTCAGTGTTGAGTGCAGAGGGTCTGCATGTGTCCAACATTTAGTTGCTCATGCGGTAAATCCATGAACGTTGTCATAGCAAGTCAGCTTGACATGTTTTCATCTCACATTTTGTGAATGCTGTCTGAAATGATACCTTCTTACACAGGAAAAATCTTTGTGTGAAGTGTGTAGCTCAGTACACTTGTCAGGCTTGTGTGTGCTGTGTGGCTACCACAATAGTGTGCTCATGTGATGATGTGTAAGTGGCTACATCAATGCACAAATGTGGACTCAGGGAGCAGTGAGTTGGTAGCGGTCACACCTGTCCCATGGGTTGTGTTTTTCACAATGATTGAGATGACAGCATCATTGCAAAAAAGATTAGCCAAATTCAATTCAATAATCTTTATTCGGATATAAAGTGTCCATAAAAGTACAAACAATTCTCACAAAGTTAATCACTTAAACATTTACATAAAAAACATCATCTGGATTTAAAACATACATCAAAGCTTTAACTATATAAAAATAATTCGATAAGTCATCACAAAGTTGTCACGGGTGTATCAAGTTATATATATATAGCAGCATCATATAATAAAGTGCCAAGGTGCAGATGGTTTTGGGGGAATAGCAGCGGGGGAAATAAGCTATTGAATTGAATTCCAAGCATAAAAACTCCACACATTTGAATATCGATCAGGAACCAAAGAGCATATTTCTTTATCAGCATAAAGCCAAGAAGTGCATATAGTACAATCGGGTCCAGTTCATAGAAACACGTGAACGAATAGCCATTTTCAAAAAAGTACAAATACGGAGTGTTACGTTTTCCCCATTAAGCTGAAGGATAGTCCCGTAGGCAACCTTGAAGTCCGTTATTCCACTGGCCCTAAAAAACGGAATCAAAAGTTGCTTACTGTACTTTTGATAAAAATTACAAAAGAACAGAAAATGCAACATGGATTGCTTACCTAAATTGCCGCAAGGGCAAGGCAATTCCTCAATGTTAGGCTGAAAGCCTAAGGGGAAACACAACAAATATTTTAATGTACCAGATCTAAGGCGAAAAAAGCAATCTTCGTTCCCAGCGGGTAATATCTCTTAAAAGGTAACTAACTGGTAAATAAGAGGGAGGGCCTCCGTCGTCTACCATTAATATGTAGCGTGCGACGGATAGTTTAGAGAGCTCTTGTGCGTATCTTATGTCCCCATAATATTTATATATAGCTTCTCGAATAGTCTTTTTGTTAATTCCATCTAACTGGTCTGGTTTATGAAAAATGTGTCCAAGATTTACTCTAGTTAAACTTGCCCTCACTTCCACAAGCCACGGTATATCTCCGCCCTTGTCGCATTTTAAACAGTCGACTATAATTTCCCTGGTTAGTGAGGCTGCCGGATTTTGCCAAACCTTCAACCAGAACAGGGCGGGGCGGGACCTGATATAATCTTCTAGATAAAATAATTTTAGCTCATTGTGGCAGACAAAGGATGAAGAAGAGATAGGTATCCCCAAAATTCTCCTACAAAATCTATTTTCTTCGACCTGGACGCTTTTGGAATTTATAAAGCCCCAGATTTCAGCCCCATATGTTATAGTGGGTACACACTGTGTTCTATAGATTTTGAGTAGGGACAACACTACCTCAATTCTTTTCGGTTGGGGGAGATTTAAAATCGAATTAACTGCCTTTAAAAATTTACTCCGACCATAAGCCAAATGGGATACCCAAGATCCATTGTCTGAGAATTGTAAACCCAAATATGGGAAAGTGCGTGTGCGTAACAAAGTTTCAGAGCCAGAAATAATAGCATTAATAAGTCATTTTTTAGGACCACAACACATTAAAAAAGATTTCTTAAAATTCGTACAAAGATTCAGGCCATTCATAAAATCAACAAAACCCCTAACTAATATACGCAGTGCATTGGGTGTACGACCCATTAAAACAGCATCGTCCGCATATAAAAGAGCGGGCAGTTTATTACCATTAATCATTGGGACATCTGTAGTCAGTTCAGACAGCACATTATGTAGCTCATTAATATATAAAATAAACAAGAGTGGGGCTAAGACACACCCTTGTCTTACGCCTCTTCCGACCACTATGTCCCCTGAAACTGCCCCATCCGTGCTTATTCTCACCCGTGCCCTTAAATCCCTGTGTAAATATGCTAAAAAGTGCACTATATCCTCATCCAACCCGTAGTTTAAAAGGCATTTCCAGAGCCGTGATCTATTAACAAAATGAAAGGCCGAGGTAAGGTCCATAAATGCTAGGTAGATTGGGCCGTGTCGAGCTATGGTGTATTTACCTATAATCAAATTAAGGTTAAGACACTGTTCCACCGTTCCAAGATTGCTTCTGAAACCTAGCTGACATCTGTTTAAAATGTTTTCCTCCTCGGCCCAGGTTCTGATTTTGTTGAATAGTACCCTCCCCAATATCTTAAGGGTATTATCAATTAAAGAAATTGGTCTATAACAACTCGGGTTGGATCTGTCTCCTTTTTAAAAATTGGAACGATAACAGATGTAGACCATGTATTTGGGGATTTCAGTTATTGTCAAATTATTAAAAACATTAAGTAAAAGAGGGGCCCAGAACTCTGACCTAAATTTTATAAGGTCGATAGGGAGCCCGTCTGGGCCAGGGGCCTTGTTACCCAGACTTTGATCAATAGCATCCTCAACCTCCGATACCGATATTTGAATTCGGGTGGCAACGAAATTAGCGACGGTATCTTCGCACTGGGACGTAGCAGCATATATATTGGAAAAGTGGGCTACCCAAGCTTCACTCGTTATGTTACACCTTAACGGAGTGAGTGTATTGCCCAGTGATCTCAGTGACTTGGCCGCTGCCCAAAAACCATTTGAGTTATTAAATCTTGCAGCACAAGCCAAGTTGTTCCATTGTTCTTTTAGGATCTCGTCTTTCCTCTGCTTAGTTACTCTTTTGTAAACATGCCTCAATGATCTAATGAGGTTAGGGTTCCTAGGGGAAGCTGAGAGAGCAGCTCTGAGCTCTCTGTTTGCCCGAGAGCAAATGCTGTTAAACCACCTAGGGTTAGCCAAATATCAGCAGCATGGCATCACAAGATGTGATTTCCTGCCACAGTGACAACAAGTGCAAGCAGGTGCTGAAGGGGTAGGTGGTGATGATTGCAGAGATGCATTGGCTGATTTGCATTTGCCAATTGTGCACATGGCAACATGACTGGGATGGTTAGACTCTGTAATTTAAATGCAATGTTGCAGAACCAGGCTATTGTGAGATTGTTTGGGCACTAGGGCTTAACATGGTTGGATGTGATCAGTGGGTAAGCCAAATTGTGATGTGACTGAGGTGTTGTACTGTAATTTGATAGATGAACAGAAGCAAATGTTACCCAGAGTGTCAGTCATCAGTATGTGTGCATTGTGGAGGGGTGTCCATGTGCATCAGTGCATGGTGAAGTTGTGGCAACTGCTTTTAACCAGTGATTGATTTTTTGGCACATAGATGTGTCATCAATGTCATCAGTCAGCACAACGTAGGGATGTCATATGCCAGATCCTAGGTATTGTCACACATTAGCTGCCCTAATGGAGGCCACTCACAACTTCATCTACAGAAGGCACTATCATGCCTTGGATCAATGAAGGCCTGTCAGGCGATTGTAAAGATGTTGGTATGTGACATGTCACAACACATGAAGGCCTTGGATTACATTGCCATTCTCATGCTATTGTGCATTGTCTACGTGACTACATTGTTACATGGGGCTTATTTGCACTTCATTACCCAAAAAGATGTGTCCATGTGACATATGCTGCAGTGTGAGTGTCAGAGACACTCCGGCAGTGAACAGCAGTGAGCATCATGTTAGTGTGCATTTAGAGATGTGTGCTGTGCACTTCAAAGAAATTGGTACATCTACACAGCTGACACCAATGTACAACTGTAGTTGTGCTTCAGTGCCAAACATAGTGGATTTAAGGAGGTAATATCACTTGCAAATGGATATATTTTACTTTGTATCTGTGGTGTTCAGTGAAATATACTTCAAATGTGACTGAGACAACATATTTGGATGTGTAGCTATCTTACCTACAGGCACGTAGGTGTGCCTACAGACAATTGTGTGATGTTTAAATGTAGGTACATGCACAGCTATTTGGCTGTGTCAACGCAACATGGAGCATGACTGTCAACTAAGCATGTTTCCATGCATCAGCTGATGATTGCACAAATTTGGCATATGCAGAAAGTACATGGAGTAGTTAAATGTGGGAGTTTCAGTCAAAGTATTTGTGTTTGTACTGCATATAATGTTTGTGAGTATGGCACTATACTGAACCTATGTCTCTGTCTCTTGAAGCATCTACCGAGGGCAGGGAAGGACAGGGGCCCGACACCGTTGGGGAAGCTACTGGCACGACTGGTACACAGGAGTTCAGTGACACTGAGGGGACCAGCGCCTCGGAGGGGGACAGGAGTGCCCTGGAGGATTCCCGCCCGGAAACACCAACCTCCACATCTTCCCAGTCCAGCGGTTACTCCTCGATGTTGGCGGGCACAGGAAGGTCAAGATCTGCATCTTCTTCCGCCACACCTCGTCCAGTGTCCACCCTCCCGGATGCTCCCCCAAGTGCTATCTGTGCCCGCAGCCCTAAGAAGGGTAGAGTCTCCTTCCCCCAGGCACCGCTGCCCCTGCCCCTGTCTCCCCTGCTGCCCTCAGTGTGGAGGCCATAGACATTTTGTGGCAGCTGTGTGTGGGTCAGACTGCTCTCCTGAATGCCCTCCAGGATCATGGCAACAAGTTGTCACAGGTTGTTGCGTTCATGGAGGGCATTCATTTGGACGTGGGTGGCCTACACTGAACTGTCCAGTCTTTGTCCTCCACAGTGACGGCAGCCATTCAGCAGTCCCAAGCTCACAGTCCAGCTCCTGTCCCTTCCGCAACCACACTCCCAGTGCCCCCACCTGACCAGAGTACACACACACCAGAGCCCTCAGGCACCCAGTCATCCACACGCAGCACACAACACCAGCACTCTAAGCAAACCAGACACCATACACCATCACCAAAGCAGACAAAGAGCACACATGACCGCAAAACAAAAAGCCCATCACAGGACACTCAGGGACATAAGGCAAAAAAGCATGCATCCACATTACATTCCTCCGATTCATCACCATCCAAGGGCACTCCCATCCCCACACCTGCTCCCAAAGACACACAAACACTTGCCCTGTCTGCAGTGAACCAGGTGACTGCCACAACTAAGCCCAAACACATTCAGAAGGCAGTTTCACCCTAAACTTTGACTCCCACCCACACCCCTGTGAAGCATGGACAAGAGAGCAAAGTGGGGAGTGTACCTCCACAACAGGGGATGCAGGGGAAAAAGCAACCCCGCCCCCAGCGTACCACCAGGTCCAGCAAATCCCCACGGGAAGATCCACCACCACCTGCTACACTTTCGGGGAAGAAGGAGGCTGTTGGGGCCACCTCACTTCTCACTTGTGGCAAGACACTTTTGGGATATCGGATCCCAAAACAATTGAGACCCAGCCCTACACATTCACCATCAGCCGCTGAGCCTCCACACAGCATGTCTCCACCTCCCCGTGCCACCACTTCACCCGGTCCAAGCAGCCCTCAGTCTCCTACATCCACGGATCCCTCTACCTCAGCCAGTTCTCTCCCTCCCAGGTCCAGTCCTCCGACTAGCCCAGACAATCAGCCCCCTCCCACTTCAACTTCCACCCAAACTTGAAGCCAAGTCCCCCTTCCCACCCCATTCCTCCCTGAGCGGTGCCTGGACTGCCCATTCGAGGCCCCTATCCTGTGGTGATTCCCATAGCAGTGGACTGTGTTACATATTTGTTGTGCGGAATTGAAATTTGGACTGGTTAATCGCCTTGATGTTTTGCACTTTTGATGCTGATACAGAGTTTATGTAATAAAGACTGTTACTCATGTTCTGAGTTTTGTTGCTGCCCTTGCTAATGATGCAGTGCAATGTACGTGTATATGTTCATCTGTTACATGCTCTGTATGCCACATTCACATTGGCATTGGCTTGATTTTCTTTTGCAGAGGTTGCCAGAGGTTCCAGCCACTTTTGTGCTTCTTGACTCAGAGGCTTGAGGGTGCAATGATGCTTGTCTGTGATGGTCTACTCTTGTCCTAATTATTCTATTGTCGGGTTAATATAGTTTGGAGTAAGAATAGTACATTATATATGTTTAGTGTCCAGCACCTTCACTGACTGTTTATAGTTTGGAGTGGGAATAGTAAATTATATATGTTTAGTGTCAGCACCTTTCCTAAGTTAATACAGTTTGGGGTGGGAATAGTAAATTATATATGTTTAGTGTCCAGCACCTTCCCTGAGTTAATATAGTTTGGAGTGGGAATAGTAAATTATATATGTTTAGTGTCCAGCACCTTCCCTGACTTTTTGTAGTTTGGATGGGAATAGTAAATTATATATGTTTAGTGTCCAGCACCTTCCCTTAATTAATATAGTTTGGAGTGGGAATAGTAAATTAAATATGTGTAGTGTCCAGCACCTTCCCTGAAATAATATTGTTTGGAATTGGAATAGTAAATTAAATATGATTAGTGTCCAGCACCTTCCCTGAGTTAATATAGTTTGGAGTGGGAATAGTAAACTATATATGATTAGTGTCCAGCACCTTCCCTGAGTTTTTGTAGTTTGGAGTAGGAATAGTAAATTATATATGTTTAGTGTCCAGCACCTTCCCTGACTTTTTGTAGTTTGGAGTGGGAATAGTAAATTATATATGTTTAGTATCCATCACCTTCCCTGAATTAATATAGGGGGTGATTACAATGGTGGAAGGCCCACGACTGCCAGCCGTGCGGAGGCGGGCCCTTCGCCATCGGACAGCAATTTTCCCCCCCGCCAAATTAGGATGGCGGGGGAATCGAACAGCGACCATGGTGGGTGCAAAGACCATCTGCCACGGATCCACCACAGGCAATCGTTCCGATTGCCTGGCGGAGCGGTCCGCATCTGTAAAATGGTGGCGGTGCCCAGCAGGCACCGTCCGCCAAATTACAATGCTGGTCGCAGCCAGCCTTTCCGTGGCGGGTAAACCGCCATTGAAAGGCTGGCGGGGATTGGTTTCGGGGTCCGTTGCGGGCCCCCCTTGTTTTGGGGGGAGGTGGTGGTGCACTGGGGCCTTTCCCTGCACTAAGTGGCAGGCACCGCGTGGTGCCTGCCACGTAGTGCAGGGAAATGCACTACATGCATTTTTCACATTGCGGCGGGTGCAGCACCCGCCGCAATGGTAAAGATGCAAGATGCGACCGCCACGGTGGAGGTTGCATCGTGATTCTACATGCGGGACCGCCGCCATACAGGCAGGCGGTCCCAAGCACCACCACGATGGCAGGCGGACTCAAGTCCGCCCGCCATCGTGATGACCCCCTTAGTTAGGAGTTGGAATAGTAAATTAAATATGGTTAGTGGCCAGCACCTTCTCTGAGTTAATATAGTTTGGAGTTGGAATAGTAAATTATATATGTTTAGTGTCCAGCACCTTAACTGAGTTAATATAGTTTGGAGTGGGAATAGTAAATTATATTTGTTTATTATCCAGCACTTTCCCTGAGTTGATATAGTGTAGAGTGGGAATAGTAAAAAACTAGTTCTTTATTTTGGAGTAAAGTTAATGATAAAAATGTATGTTTAAGTGGTAACAGTATGTTATATATGTGTATTTAAAAAAATATAATTATAACTGACACTTAATGTAAAATAATTATTTTATTGTAAATATAGAAAAAACAAATTAATACTGGAATTAAATACAGAACAATATTCATATTTTATTTATATCTTTACTTTCATTTAAAGACTCAAGTAAAGAAATATAATGTATTTTATTTTATTTACATTGTTTGATATATATATTGTTATACAGAGAAATAATAATATTTTTTTTATTTTTGGATACATTGCATATTTAGTACATATTAAAACATAAACATATAATTTTTAAGTACAGTCAGCATGAAACATTATTATGTTTTATAAAATGGAGAAGTTGGTAAATATGTAAATTTTTTACAAAAATAGATGCAGTTATCCACTGATTTTTACACATTTTTTTATACATATTTTTTTGGTAACAGTTATAGAATATTTATTTATATTGTAAATATGCATTACATAATTACATATAGTGTACATTTTTAATAACATACATTTTGATCCAATTTTTTCATTGTATTTTTGGTATAATTCCTAATAAATAATATTATATTTTGTATAATATTATTTAAATTGTAAATTTAAATAATATTATAAAGGTAAGAAAGCATTTTGTAAACAAAAATATTTTTTAACAATACATTTTTTCACATTTTTAGCAAGCAGTACAATTTTTTTCTTACATTGGTAAGTTACATTTTTTTAATGTATAATAATAAACATTATTTTTGTTCTAATATTTACTATTATAATTTAACAATTTTAAACAGCAAAAAAAAAACATTTTGTACATTAGTACTATTAATTAGTATTTTTTTAGTTTAATGTAGAAAAGTATTTTTCTTATTTCAATTAGGCAGCCATTTTTTAAACTAAGTTCTATTTTGTAGGCTATCTGTGTTGTTTTAGGTCAGTTCTCAAGGGAGGAGCTCGCGGTTGGAAGCTGCGTCGCATCGGTTAAGGTAAGTTTAATGTAACTACTTTTAGGCTTAATTTAGGAGTAGGGCGAAGGTAGTTAGGTAGTCTATAGTATATGTAATGTTTGTATTTTGAGTTTTTGGTGAGGTTTCGTTTGTAGTTTAGCGTATGCGAAAAGCGGTTAGTGCGCTGATAGGTAGGTGTTAGGGTTTGCTATATATGTTTAATTATGATTAGAGTATGGTGTTATTAGTATGTTTGTGTGTTTTTTAATGATTTTATTGTATATTTATGTGGGAGGGATTGTGTTGTTTTTTCCACAGGTTTTTGTTGTTTTGAAGTTGCCGTTGGGAGAAGTATGCTTTTTAGGTCTCGCGCCTAGCGGCGCGAGACCTCTAGAAAGGGCTTTAAAAAGCTAACCACACGCTCGTGCGTGTGGTTTTGCTTTCCGCGGCTGCCATTGGCTTTCGCGTGCTTTTTTTAAAAAAAAATCCAGCACGCAATTGGGCAAAGGCGGGCGCATGTCCCGCCTTTGCTCCGCCCATTCCCGTTGGTGGCCAGCACGCGCAGCAGCGCGCGTTCGCCTGGCTGCCGCGCTCCCTTCCCCACCCCTCCCCCCGCTCCTCTGTGGTGCGCGCGCACCACTGGTTTCTTTCGCCGGTAATTTGGAAGGGACGGCAGACCGAGCAGAAGAGAACTGGCTTCGCTGACCGATGTCAGACGGGTGACAAGGTATCTGGAGGAGGCCGGGGGTGCCAGGAGAAAAGGATCGCGTCGGCCTCGGAAAGAAGCAACAGTACCGGCTCGTGAGCGTCCCAGACATTTCGCACGGGCGGTGACGTCAAACAAGGAGCCACCCCGGCAGGTAAAGCGCCTGGTGCCCGGGCGGGCGGGAGGTCAGCTGATGAGCACCGAGCTCAATACAGAGATCCCAAGTTAACCATGCCTGAGTAGTTTATCTGGCCCGGCTCTTCCCCTGTGCAGTATGGTACTTGTAGTCCTGTTTATGCCATTGTAACTTCAGGGCTCCAAGTGACAGAATGTGTAGCTAAGATCTGCTCTGTCAATTGTATGTGCAACAGAAGTAGCAAGCTTATTTTGTTCTAAGCCCCATTATTGTGCATTTTAGAGTATGGCTCGCCTCTAGCAATCTTAGACTTCCCCGCCAGTTACAAGTGGCGCTCTCACACCTGACCTTTTCTGAGCAGTGTCCTCCTGCTGTACTTTTGCTTTCATTTTCTTTATTCAGGACCACACATACTGGAATGCAAAGATAAAATCGCATTGGGCCGTAATAGAGACTCTCCGTTTTCTACTGGTCTATTTACAATGAATACAGGCGGAAGACGATGTCTTTGTATTTTTTTATTTTTTATAAATTGACAGATGATAAAATTAGTTTATTTAAGAGTCTGTCGGCACTGTCAACCGTGACTACTAGGCTTGTGTCTGTACGGATTGAAAGAGCAATGGTTTTAAAATAATGGCATTTCCTGAAATAACTGACGAGGTACACATGTTAGGATTACAATGCTAGCCTTTGCCTATTGTACTGCATTTGAAGCTGGTTATGGTGCTGAAACCTGACACGCATTCAATAGTGCTTTATTAGCTAATTGTGAAAATACACTAGGTGCAACCTCAATTTCTTCACAGAATGCAGCATAAACAAAACTAAACAAATGTGAGGTCAACAACAAATAAATATAGATTACTAGATGAGGAAATGTTTAAAAATAAACATTATAATCATGTGAGTCTTAAATATAAAGTTTTAGACACACCTGACACATAAGTTGAGTTTCTCAAATGTAACGTTTGCTAGTCTTGTGATTCTGCCATCACACGGCCACACACTGACCCCCGCCTGCAGCCAACCTCGAACGTTGCACTTTACCGTGCTCTTTTACAAGGGGACATGTGACTTTAAGTCACATGGATGTCATGTCCCAAGGCTGAGCTTTCAGTTAACAGACTGTTGCACTCTTAGCGGGAGCCTTTGATGCCAGTAGTCCTCTACAAGCGCTGATTATAAAACCAACCTAACGCGTTTCTTAAAACCCATCATCCCACCAAGTGCACAACTTGTCACTGAAGCTATGTAGTTGTCAAACAACGCTGTCCAGTGGTACAGACACTTTGGCCTAGCAACGGACACCTGTTCACCATGTGGAAAGAAATACATAGTCAACTCCTGTGGCCCACGCGCCTCGGTTCAGAGGAGACTACATCCACTTCACACTACTGGTCATATGGGCTGTAAGATAATGAAGTGCTACTTGAAGTGCAAGTGTACCGAATGAGCCGAACCCATTCAGTAAGGGGGTGGGGGGGGGGGGGGTAACTCTGGTAGGGGGACGAGTGGAGAATTTTGGATCACATATTACAAACATGGCTGAGGATTGTCATAAATATTGAGCACATTCTCCATCAAAGGCCCTTTTGTGTAACTAAATATTCAGAAACACAACCTCAGTGTGATTGGGAAAGAGTGGCATCTTAATTACTTCTCACAACTTACTGTTGTCTGTTTTATACAAAGCCCGGAAGAACCTTTGGCTCAACACAAATTCACAATGTGCTATGAACCTTCTGTCCAGAGGAACAGATTCTACCCCAACCTCCCAACAAACCAGAGTTTGTGACCTCCCGTCTTGACCAGCCCACTGAAGTATGAAGCCCTTTAAGTTCATATGCAACAGCTTCTGTGCGCTCAGTCACAAAGGCGGTAGGTCATTCTGCCACTCAGTGTGGCATGCTTTGTCTTGGGGCGTTTCCCACCAAGCACTGGGAAAACAGCCTCTAGGTGTTCCGTGCACCTTCTGCGGCAGTCATCCAGCCATCTTGGGTGTTTATTTGATGAAAGTCTGAACTGCTAATGCTGTTGCGCCCGGTTCCAGGTGTAGCACCGTAGGCCGCACTGAAAAGTAAACAATTGTAAGGTTGAAACATCAATACTTTATTGTTGTCCCCATCACATGCTTGAAAACCATGATAATCCTTAACTGGATCCTTTGTGTTCCTTCAGTCTCCATGTGTGTGTGCACTCGTTTCATCGAATGGCTGCAGGTCTATATGTATGTATGTATATGGTATTTCTATAGCATGAACGTAGCCAAAAGGCTGGTCATCTGGACAAGTGCTGCCACCTGGGGCATAGTGTGGCAGCAGAAATACGCACAACAATTCAGTGGAACATTATACCTCAGTTCTGTATAAAGTAGCCGTGCTTGTCGAAGTGCAAGCCAACACCAAACACATGCAACATTGTCACAGACCGGCTCCAAGTAGGAGAGGTTTTGTGGCGTAGGCTGTCGCATGCTGTGTAAGCAGGGACTGCAGGATTGTTATATACTGACAGGACACCATCGCCGATATAAGGGACAAGTACATGACACTACCTATTCTTGTACCTGCTTATTTCACCGGTCCATAGCATGGGTTATTGATTGGTGCCTGTGTGTGCTATTTCCCATGTTTTTATGTGGTATTTTGCACAGGGGCTTACTATGTGGTAGAGGATATCTTTTTGAACGTATGTTTATTATGCATTACCGATGAAGCTGTTCAGCAGGGAAGCAAGCAAGACGAGTGTTGCAAGTGTGACTGTGTTGCATGAAGACGGGCCAAGTACATTGTGTGCTCCTTCGCATTTATGATGTACAAGGGTTTACTGGTGCACTGTATTCCTGAGTGTGCACTGTCTAAGAGGTGTTCTTCCCACTGGCACAATGGCCATATTTATAATTACAATAACCTGTACTTAAAGACATGCCTGGTCATGCTTATTTTGTAAGAACATAGAGTATTTCGTGAAGCCATTTACACACACACACCTGTTTTTAAAGAAAGATTTGTGCAATCACAGGGGTTGTCACCGCACACTTGTGCACTTCTGCCTGTGCATTTATCACCAGTGCTTTGATGGTGGTAATGGATTATCGGTAGGGCCACTGGAATTATGCAATTTTTCGGCCGTGGCATTTTTCGAAAAAATGTGTGTTTTGCTGCACTTGCCATATAACCCATCATCTGCTGCATAATCCTGCAGATTTCAACAGCAACAAAAAAAATTGTCTCTAGCTCAAACGGTTTAAAAGTTACTAAAACCACAGTGACACATGTTGCTGTGCAGTGGAACGGCCTTCGCAAAGGTTGAGTAGTCACCTTTTTGTTGCTTATTGCTATATTTGTGTGTTAAACCGGTACTAATGAGGTGCAACGTGTCCGCAGACAGCGTTAAGTGTAAAAATAAGAAAGTAATGAAGTAATACTATTATGAAATGTGCCGCATAAGTTACTCGGCCCTGCCACTCAATTTAGCCCTCCCTGCCGCATAATTCCAGTGGCCCTGGTTATCGGTTTGTGTATCAGTGAGTTCACATTCGTGTTTGCTGCACAACCTGATGTTGTGATGACCCCCGCTGTCCTAGGGCATCGCATGCTTCTCACATATCCTAAACAGTACAGGCAGCATCCTGTCTGGCTGGGCTTCTCTGGCCACATTCAGTGGTTCATACCAACTCACACTCGTGTGCAGCAGCTCTCTCCATCCTACAGGCTCGTGCTCCGCCGATTAATGTTCTTTTCTCCTAATCAGGCTTTGGCTTTGCGCCTCCTCTCTTCCCACAGGTTTCAGCGATTCGCGTTTGTGGCAAAAACCACAACATTTGGGATTTCAAATGTTCAACAATCTTTCAAATATGCTTGTTGTATAAGGAACTGAAAGTCTCATTCTCGGTGGGCGGTAGTGAGTGGTGCAGAAACCCCCCATTGATTTATAAATATCACAGACCGTGTCCTGGCCAGAGCATCAGTGTAAGGAGTACAAGTGATACCTTAAGTCCCACTAAGGCGGTGCTCATTAATAGAGAAATCTCAACTCTTATCACCGAGCTACTTCTTCATGAAACACATTTTTAAAAGAAACAAATTCGAAGAAAGGTGACAAAGAGTTGCAGAAGGGTGAGGAACGAATAGGAGTTATGGAATATAAAATACAATACCTCACAGGAGAGCCACCAGTTTAATACAAGTCAGTTGATCATTTTGACAACCCATATTTATCATCTTTTGCATCAATAGTTTAGGCAGGCAAGAGAGATAAGGCACAATCGTTGGGTCCTCATTAACCTACAGTGTAATTAATTTTACCGTGTGCACTGCCTCCTTGCACCGTCCCCGACTTGTGCTCATTCCTTGTCTAGATGAGGTGATCTTAAAGTCCCCCTATTCGGAGAAAAATATTCTCGCAATAAAAACTGTAACAGACATATCCACCTTGAAGCTTTATTGTTTTTATGTCTGCACAAAAATAATTAAATGAAAAAGAATACATACAGCTTTATAAAAACAGTTAACATGTTTACCTGTTAGAAATGGGGTTTCTGGTTGACTAGGGTATGCACCTATGCCAGGCACAACTCACCACTCTAGTCCGGGTAAGTCAGTTATACACTGAAGATAACCTGTGCTCACCCTCTGGTAGCTTGATGCAGAGCAGGTAGGCATATCATCAGAGGCACTGTGTAAAGCGTTTGTGCAACTCACTCGCACAGCAGCACAATAAATACACCACCAAAGAGTCTCCACACAGGATTATATAAAAATATATAGTATATTGTACTTAAAACCAGACCAAAACGATATGAGCCATAAATACTGTGCATCCAATGCAATTACTCAGATAGTACTCGTTATCCTGGACAATGCAAGGCAAAAACAACATACATCAGTAAATACTTGGGGCATGTAATGCAACAGAAAAGCACATCAGTAGCAGTAAGTAAACATAGGTACAGGAACCCTTGCACTCCTACTAGCAGGGTTACGGTAATCACTTGCTCTGACTGGAACAAGTGTATTATCAACAAGGAGTAGGGCACAGGAGCACTTGCGCGCCTACTTGTTGTGGTACGTTAATTTGAAATCACCATTGTCTGAAGGCAGGAAGAGTTCCTTCCCTTTCCTTCAGTACAATGTGGTACTACTGCATCTTGCCCAGCCACCAACCCACCGCTGGGTTGGTGTGCTTGAACCCCTTCAGGGCCTTCCTTCTGGGCGCAATGAATGCCCCCAAACCGGTGGTGGACCGGGATCGCTGACCGCTAGGTGCAGAGTTCATCAGGGCAGGTGGGGAGTGGCTTCCTCGGCCGTGCTGGAGCACAGACCCCTCAGTGCGCAGGGTAGCTTCCCTAGCAGTGTGGTGTCAGCGAGGTCCCACACTCTTAGGGGATCCCACTGGTCTGGAAACCAAGGCGCAGAATCTTTGGGGGGAAGGGGGGAAACTCCACTAGCCACTCGCCCCTCTTCGATGCAGCGTTCACCCCAGCGGCGGTTTCCGCTTAGGAGAATGATTTCGGCACACTCTGCCGGACTCCCAGCCTCAGCAACAGGAGCCTCCCTGCGGTCACTACGACCTGGTGGCCGCAGGAGGCAATCTCTGCATTAGTGTCCCTGCGGTGCAGCCGGACCACACAAAGGGGGAAAAGTGCCATGTTGGTCAGCCAAGCACAGACTTTCCAAGCAGGAATCGGGAGGAATAGCCGCGTTCACCATGCGCTGCTCCCCAGTACACGGAGTGGCAAACAACACTCACCACGAGCTGCCCAGAGCTATAAACTGTGCTCACTACGTGCAAAGCCCTGTGCCGGGCTCCTCAGTTGCTGAGTCCCACGGTAGGGGCAGACAGTGGGAATCTAAAATGGCCCTGAAATTCCGTGACCATGTGGCAAGCCAACATGCCCTTGGAGAACACTGGGGCACAAGGTGAGGAGCAGGCAGACCAGCACAATAAGTTACTTTTAGCAGAGTAGCAGTCCCTCCAGCAGGTCAGCTCAAAAAGGCAAGTATTCCAAATAGCGGTTCCTTCTGGCAGCACAGCAGCCCTTTTGCAATGTGCAGTTTGTAGAACCAGCAGCATCTGCTTATAAGTCCATGCAGTGTCTGAAAACATGGGTTCAGAGCCCCAGTACTTGTACTCAAAAATGTCTTTAATGAATGGGTGACTTCAAAGGAACCCTCAGAAGTGCACAACAATCCCTTTCTCCCCAACCCTGGCTTAAGACGATCAGTAGGGGTTAAATCAGCCCTTTGTGAGAGGGCAGGACACAACCTATTCAAATGTAAGTGTGAACCACCTCTCCCTCTCCCAACACAGAAAGACAATCAGTATGCAGATGTATCCCCTGTCCCACCCAGCCCAGCCGTGTATTTGAGTCAGGCTGCAAATAACAAAGTCATAAGCACAGACAAATGCCCACTTTCTAAATGTGTCATTTCCAAAATAGTAATGTAAATGCCCGGGGAGGATTCGCAGTTCCAGATCCCCAACTATATTTTCTGGTGGCGCAGGCGCAATTTGCCCACCATTGGTTCCATCCTGATGCCAGGATACCTTACACAAAAACGGACAAGGAGCTGGCTGCCCCAACGCCCTTAGCGTCCCTACTCCCAAAGGGAATCCTCCTTGATGCCCATGACATTCAGCTCCTGGCCACCACGTGTTGGGCTTGGCGCAAGTTGAATCGACTATACGGGTCTGGTCCCCTTTACTCGCCTGCACTTCCGCTTGCCAATAACCCCTTTTTGCCGTTAACAACTGATAGAGGGGTGCTTGTGACCTTTGTCAAACTGGGGCTCGACACTTTTGGATCCTTATTCCCGGACGGTCGGGCACGTAAGCTGTCTGATTTGACACAGCTTCCTGGGTTCACCGGTGTGGATACTCTTAACGTGGCTCGGCTCCACGGGACGCTCCGCGCTACATTCGCTACTTACCCTGCCCCCCATGACGACTTCCCCCTGCTCACCTTCCTTATAGCTGATACTACTGGAACACATTTGGTCACAAAACTATACAAAGCATGTATGGCACTCCGGCCGGTGCGGGACAGCGGGGCGCGTCAACGGTGGGAATCTGATATCGGACGTCCCCTGTAGGACAAAGAATGGGCCTACTGCTTGGAGCAGACGCAAAAGGTATCCCCTAACCATAGACACAAGTTACTCCATTTTAAATTCATCCACAGAATTTATGTGACTCCTGTTCAATTGGCCAAATTTGACCCTTCTAAACCAACGAATTGCCCTAAGTGCAACGCCCTGTACGCCGACTTTGCCCACATGTCCTGGTCCTGCCCCCACGTTCTCCCCTACTGGCAGGAGGTATTTGCTGTGCTATCTCAAATAATTGAAACGCCCTTGGTTCCCTCTCCTGAATTGGGGCTGCTGGGGATGGTTCAGCGACTCAAACTGTGCTATAGACGCTTTACAGCGATTGCCCTACTGCTTGCGAAGCGCGAGATAGCCTCTCTCTGGGGAGCCAGGGCTCATCCAACTAAGGCGGCCTGGCTTAGAAGCATGGCGTATTGTAATGTCCACTCCGAGATTTACGCCTCGTTCCAGCCTCCTTCCTCCAGGCCTCGTCACATCTGGTGCATATACCGCACATTTCTACAACGGACACTCAATGCCTCACAGGCCGTTCCTAACTCGCCAAACCCCCACGGACTGAGGGGTAGGTGTTGGGCCCCCAGTTACACCCCACAGATTGCTGCCTTCCTTGGGTGCATCCCCCGTGGCTCTGGAATGATTATAACATGCACATTAACGGCGCCATCATCGGTATTTGACTACTGCTTTATGTAAGATATTGTGCGGAGTCTACCTCACTTAATATGACATGATATGTATCTTTATTTTTTTGAGTATTATGGATATATGTATGATTTGGATTTGGATTTTCTTTTTGGCGTTACTGTCCTGCAGACAATTTCAATTTGCTCTTTGATCTGTTGTAATCCATGCTGCATCCCACAAAGGTGTAATGTCGATGTTCCGTTCTGTTTCCGGTTCTAACGCCTGTATTGTCTATTATTGTATTGTCTTTTTTTGTTCTGTATCACAATTTTGTAAAAAAAAAAAGAATAGTAATGTAAAATCCAACTACACCAGTAAATAGCATTTATCACTACCATTCTGAACATACCAAACATGGCAACAACTCTCCTTTCTGATCAGGAATTACCACTTAAAAGTATACTTGTGCTGCCATCCTTCTTTCCTATTCACATTTCCCAAGGAGGAATCATTTAATGGGAAAACCCCTTGGTTAGGATGGAAAACGTGCATGAGTTGGTACCCAAGCACCAATACCTACGATTATTTCCACAATTAGAGTGCAAAACCCAGGGCTTTAAGTGGGCCGGGTCTCACCGGTGCTGAGCACCGGCAGTTTTTAAAAGGGGGCTTTGAAACGGATCTCTATCGGGCTCTGTTTTGTTCCTGGCACAAAGTAATATCCAAGTATTCCCCAAGCTTAGTTGTTAAAAATATGCTTCATGGCTACACACTTACACGGTCCACACATGCTTTCTTTTTTAAAAGTCGCTGCTTGTTTGGTTTACTTTTGGCCAGTCACTCTCCAACAGAGCATGTTGGCACTCCGACACCAACTGCTCCCTCCATCCTCCCTTAGTAGGTAACAGACATTGCCATTTACAATGCCAATAGCTCTAACTTAAAAAAATGCGAGACCTATTGCATTTCCAATGCTTTTTTTTTAAAGGAACTGTGTATTAGTTTCTAGTAAACTAATAATTATTTTACAGTTCCTTTATTTTTTGGGTATTCCTGGAGCGTTTCTTTTTTTAATTACATTTTTCGGGTTTTTAATGGATTCAAGTCTATAGATATATTGCCGGCGGATTATATTTTACACAGTTGTATTTTTCAATTTTTTGTGGGACTTTTAACTAAGTATTGGGATTTTTCCACGTTTGGATTTATTGGTGGCAGTTTGGATTCAATTCTTCAGCTACAAAAAAGTAAGTTGTTTGAAATTATTTACAATGGAAGGGAAATGTAATTTTAGTAATTGTTATTGATATTTTTTAATATATAAAATATATTTATTATGTGTAATAATTTTTTTAAAAGTTAAAAGTTAAAATTCATTGACACAATATTTATATTTTAGATGTTTGAAAAGAAAGGTTTAGTTAAGAACTCAGGGGGTGATTACGATGGCGGAGGGTCTGCCACCGCCAGCCGAGCGGTGGCGGGCCCTCCGCCATTGGACAGCAATTTTCCCCCCGCCACATTACGATGGTGGGAGGAATTGTTCTGTGACTGTGGCGGGTGCAAAGGATGCCCGCCAGGGATCCGCCACAGGCAATCGTACCGATTGCCTCGCGGAGCGGTCAGCATCTCCAAAATGGTGGGTGTGCCTAGCAGGCACCGTCCGCCAAATTACAATGCTGGCTGTAGCCAGCCTTCCCATGGCGGTGAAACCGCCATGGGAAGGCTGGCGGGGATTGGTTTCGGGGGCCCGTTGCGGGCCCCCCTTGTGTTGGGGGGAGGTGGTGGTGCACTGGGGGGGGGTACCCATGGTACCTCCCTACATTTCCCTGCACTAAGTGGCAGGCACCACGTGGTGCCTGCCATGTAGTGCAGGAAAACGCACTACATACATTTTTAACATTGCGGCGGATGCTGCAGCTAGCAGCACCCGCCGCAATGGTAAAGATGTAGAATTCTACATGCGGGACCGCCCCCCATACAGGCGGGTGGTCCCATTCACCTCAACGATGGCCCGCCATCGTAATGAACCCTCAGTTCACAATTACGATTTTTCTATGTTTATGTATTACTGCTTTAAAGTAGGGATTCAGCTATTGTTTCTAGGTATTCTAGCCCTTTAGTGTTTGGGTAGAGTCTTACTTTGTATCGTAAGTGCTCGAACATTGTTTTAGTTTGTTCAGTTAGTTTAGGACCAAGCTGTGTTACAGGCTGTTCAAGTCTTAGTTGTTGGTAGCTTTGTTCTTTTTGTATTGATTGTAATTGTAATAATTTATGTAGGGTTGGTTTGGTTCTGCCTGTTGTTGCTTGGAAAGCATTATGCCATCCTTCCACAGCATTATTAGTTTTTGCTTCTTTTTTAGGGTACTGTTATATACATTCCACCATGGAATGTGGTATTTGGGCTGTCTTCTGTGTCCAGATCTGTGTAGCCTTCCCACCCAGATATCCTCAAAATAGTCCAGTAGGGGACATAGTTTATGTTCATTTGTTTGGTAAAAGGGGCTTTCTATTAATAGATTGTAGTGTTCTGCTACATCAGTTATTGGGACGTATGCTAGTGCTATTAGCCTTTTAATTTCATATGCAAAATTGCTATTAGTTGCATATTCTACACTAAGGGGCCGATTACGATGGCGGACAGACTGGAGTCCGTCCGCCATCGTGGTGGTAACCGGGACCGTCCGCAATACATGTGGCGGTTCCGCACACCAAATTATGATGTGACCGCCACCGTGGTGGACGCATCTTGCATTTTAACATTGTGGTGGTTGCTGCCGACAGCAGCACCCGCCGTAATATTGAAAATGCGTGTTGTGCATTTCACTGCACTACATGGCAGGCACCACCCAGTGCACCTACACCTCCCCCCAACACAAGGGGGGCCCAGAATGGGCCCCCGAAACCAATCCCCGCCAGCCTTTCAATGGCGGTTTACCCACCACGGAAAGGCTGGCTTCCGCCAGCATCGTAATTCGGCAGACGGAGCCTGCTAGGCTACACCACCATTTTAAGCATGCTGACTGCTCCGCCAGGCAATCGTAACGATTGCCTGTGGTGGTTCCGTGGCGGACGGTCTTTGTGACCGATGCGGTCCGAAAGCGATTCCCACCGCCATCGTAATTCGGCTGTGAGAAAATTGCTGTCAATTGACGGAAGGATCGCCACCGCCGGGCTGGCGGTGACGATCCTTCCGCCATCGTAATCGGCCCCTAAGCGTAGATTTTTGAAGGTGTCTCCATATGCATTGATTAAAGTGGTAATAGCAACCTTGTATTGCTGTGTGAGGGTAGTTTTTCTGGATAGCTTGTATCATTGACTGTTCAAAGTCTATGATACTTTTTTTGGGATAGTAATTATTAGTTTCTTGTTTTACTTTTCTTAAGAGTTCTACATAGGTAGTGGTTTGTTTGTTTGGTAACAGGGCATATATAAAGGGGATGCTGGTATTGTGCTACAGTCCATGGATTGTGTATAACTGGTAAAATGGTTTGGGACATATTTTAAATGTTCCGTCCATCATCCATGTCTCACAATTCTGTAGTTTAAGTAAGTTTGTGGGAGTTGCAAATATTATAATCCTTTTTCGTTAGATTCATTGTCATAAAGAAGAAATTGCTCTTCATTACGAGTTACAGTGAGTTCAGGTGGTATTTGAATTTCACTGAAAGTTTTGGAGGTAGGTGGGGTGGTAGCAGTTGATTTTTTTGTTCTAGCTATTAGCCTTTTTTTATTTTTTTATTTCTTTTTATTTAATCATAAGTGGCACAGTTATGTCATTCGTTTACACTACAAATATTAAGTACATGCATTTTTGTATAGTACATCTCGTGTGTTGTGACTGTTATAACATTGCTCATATGTTGCTTCGTGTGGTTACAACAGCTCATACATTGGCATCCTTTACATTAATTCAGTTCTATTTCACGGGTTACTGTTGGCAGTACACATATTCCCCCCCTGTAGGTGTTCCATCCTCCCATAGTTTTATCCACTTTTTCGGACAACCTCTACGCACATATACAGTCTTTTCCGCCACCATGGCCATGTCCATATCTTTGCACCACTCCCTGTGTGTGGGTGTGATGGCTACACCCCAATGTTTGGCGATGTTTCTTTTTGCCAGCATCATTCCCAGTGTCGCCCATGTCTGTGCTGTGGAGTTAAGGTCCGATGCCTCCCAAATATTTAACAGGCAGCGTTTGGGCTCTGGAGGGACTGGGTTCCCGCAAACTCTTGTGATGGTGTTCATGACTGATTGCCAGTATGACATTATTGCGGGGCAGTCCCAGAGTGTATGAAAGAAGGTACCAATCGCCCCACAATGCCGCAGACAGAGTTGGGTATCAGCTTTCCCTATCTTATAGAGGGTGGTTCTAGTGTAGTAAAGTCTATGGAGTATCTTAAGCTGTATGAGGCGTAGTTTGGATGCAATCGCTACTTCTCTGGGTGATGCTAGCGCTTCTTGCCAATCAGTGTCATCTAGGTCTCCTACCTCCTCCCGCCATTTGTCTCGGTGCCTTTGCATGGGGTCAGGCATGTTGTTAATAATCTTCCGATATGTCATGGAGATCGCTCTTGTAGTCATATGGTCTGTTAGTAGTCTATCCTCTAGCGGTGAGGCCTTGGGTGGAGTAGTGTCAGAGGGAATCACCGCCTCTAGTGCGTGTTTGATCTGGTGGTAGCGGAACTGTTCTGTCGGTGCCATCGTATTGATCCTGGAGCTGTGTAAAGGGGACCACCTTTCTCCGCATCCAGAGATCCCCAACCCTAGATATCCATATACTGTCCCAGTGTTTGAAGCCTTTGCTCCTACCCAACCGGCCTAACTTATCCGTGACCCAGAGGGGCGTTGCTTGTGTGATCTTGTTATGCCACCCCAACTTTCTGTGCACTATATTCCATATCTGGAGTGTGTGGTTTGTTGGGTCTGTCAGGGCCCGGGTCTTGTTATAGAGTGCTCGATAGAGTCCCTCATCGCCCAACTCGAGTCTATCTAGGCCGTAGGCCGGGTCCGTGTGGGGGACATGTAGCCAATGATTAATAACAGTTAATTGGGACGCCCAATAGTATGTTTGTATGCTCGGGAGTGCGATGCCGCCATCGTACCAGGTTCGGAACAGTTTCGTCATAGCTATGCGAGCCGGTTTATTATTCCAGAGGAGTTTGGTGACTTCTGCGTCTATGGCTCGGAAATAGAACTGGGGGACCAAGAAGGGCGTGTTTTGCAGGGCGTAAAGGAACCTCGGGAGCGCCATCATCTTAAAAAGTGCTGCCTTTCCCAAAAGCGTTAGTGGCAGCGATTGCCAGTATTTAGTGTCTCTTTGTAGCCGTCGCAGGGGAGCTTGGAGATTCAGGGTCATGAAGACCTCCAGGTCGTGGGTGACATGGATTCCCAAGTATTTGAAAGTATCCCTAGCTATTGTTACATCACAGCCAGCCGGCAGCGCTGGTGGAAGCCCTTTCAGGACATACAATACTGATTTAGTCCAGTTGATCGTGTACCCTGAGTGTCTTCCATATGAGTCACATATGTCTAGTATACGAGATAAGGAACGCTTGGGTGAGGCCATATAGAGGAGGACATCGTCTGCATATAGGGATATTCGGTCCTCGCAGCTCTCCGTCCAGCGGAGCCCGCGAATGACAGGATCTTGTCGTATCCAGGCCGCCAGGGGCTCTAGTATGAGGGCAAAGAGGAGCGGGGACAATGGGCAGCCTTGTCGTGTGCCTCGGTGCAGTGGGAACTCTCTGGATATATGCCCATTGGCTACCACGTGTGCCATGGGAGTGGCATACAACAACTTACCCCAGGAACAGAATTTTGGCCCAAACCCCATCTTTATGAGGACGGCAAAGAGGAAGGGCCATTCGACCGTATCAAAGGCCATTCGTGCGTCCAGGGACAATACGATGGCGTCCTCTTGTATGGTATGTTTGCGTCCCAGCACGCTATGAAGACGCCTCAAATTTAGGGCCGTATTTCGTCCTGGCATGAACCCGGATTGATCTGGCTGTATTAATGTAGCTAGGTGCGGTGTAAGTCGATTGGCCAGGGTTTTAGCCAATATCTTGGCCTCGGCGTTAATCAGAGATATGGGCCTGTAGGAGGCGCACTCCCGAGCAGGTTTACCGGGTTTGTGAATGGCCACTATTGTTGCCGTACGTTGGTCACGCGGAAGTTCCCCCCTGTCCAGACCGGCCTCATACATAGCTACGAGGTAGGGCGTGAGTGTCGTTGCATTTCGTTTGTACCACTCTATGGGAATACCGTTTGGGCCCAGGGCCTTTCCCGACTGGATATTGCCGATCGCTATCGCTATCTCTTCCGTTGAGAGTTCTACCTCTAATAGTTGGGACTCCTTCTCTGTAAGCTTGGGAAGTCGGATATCACGGAGGAAATCCTCCACCTCCGCTTGCGTTATTTGAAGCGCTGAAGTGTAAACCTGTTCGTAGTGACGTGCTAGGAGGTCTACTATTTCTTGGGGGTTCGGTGTAATTTCTCCCGTGGGGAGCTGGAGTTCCGCGATCCACCTATCTGCCTTCTCTCGCTTGTTGAGGCAGGCCAGATGTTTTCCTGCTTTATCGCCGATTTCATATATAGTGTGTTGGGTGGCAGAGATTGGCATCTTCGCTTCCTCCCACAAGTGGACTTTGTACTCCTGTTTTTTGAGGAGCAGTAAATGGGTGTTTGTGTCGGAGGGGTCGTGTCCGTGGGCCCCCTCCAAGTCGCCCACCTCTTGTTCGAGTGTCGCCACTGTCTTGGCTTTTTCTCTTTTGTGGTTTGTTATAAGTGAGATCGCCTGTCCACGGAGCACTGTCTTGTATGCTTCCCATAGGACGAGTGGGGAGAAGACCGAGGGCGCATTCACATGGAAGTAGTGTTTGGTGGTGTCAGTCAGTCCCTTCCAAATTTCCGAGTTCTTAAGATATCCCGGGTAGATCCGGAATATTCGACGCTGTGTTGTGGCGTGCCACGTATAGAGAGCGCTGAGGGGGGAGTGATCAAAGATGCCTCTCGGTAAATGAGTAACGTCTAGGAAATTCCCAACCTCGCCTGCCGGTACCAGTATGTGATCTATTCTAGATAGGCTGTTATGTGCGCCCGAGTGATAGGTGTATTGTCGTGTCTGTGGAAAGCGGAGTCGCCAGATGTCTACCAGACCCATGGTGTCTAGAAAATCCGTTAAGTTAGTGTGCGTCTGATGCTGTTGTCGAGGGGTGTGTGGTCTAAGGTATCATCTAGCGTTGCATTGAGATCACCCCCTATAACTAAGTTACCCTGTAGGAGCTGAAGTAGGAATGCGCTGAGCGCCGGAAATGCCAACGAGTGGAGCGCGGGGGGGATATATACTGAGACTATGTTGAGCACCCGACCTTCCCATTGGCATGACATTGCCGCGAATCGGCCCTGATTGTCTGTGTATGTGTGTTTTATGACAATCGGGTGTTGTTTTTTGACAAGGATCCCTACCCCCCGGGAGCCGGATGTAAACTCCGAGTGTACCGCTAGTTTGAAGCCCCATCTGTTGAGTGCTTTGCAGGTCATCCCTGTTAAGTGAGTCTCCTGTATCAGGGCTATTGCTGGTGCTTTACGCTTTAAATATTGTAGGACTAGTCCTCGCTTGAGCTTTTCCCGGAGACCGTTGACATTCCAGGATATTAAAGGTAGGTGCTGCGGGCGTGTTGGCGCTAAGTCGGTGGGGTCAGGTGACGTCGCCATGGACAGTGTTGGTGATGCGTGCTACACAATGCGGATATCTTTGCAGCAATACATGAGCAGTATGTGTGAGTATATAATGTGCCACACAACATTTAAAAGCAAATATACCAATTAAAACAAAATTTTCCCGATAAACCCTCGTTCCCCCCCTGCCTCCCTGCAAGACGGTTTAAGAACTACCCGCCACCCCAACTTTGCAGAGTGCCTATTTCCCATTACCCGGTACCTTCGTGGGGCAAGAGAGAGCTCCTGCATTGTCCCCCGGGGCCATCTGGTAGACATAATTACCCTCTCAGCATCGTGTAATAAGCCCACTTGAGATGTCGGAGGCCCCTAGTCCATGCAGAGACGCGGGGAGGATCCGCGGCGGTCAGGCCCGAAAGTTCACTGTTGCCGCGGGTCACTGTAGGAGTCTGTAGCCCCCTCCGCACAAGTATCTTCGATGCAGCCACTTGGTCCTCAAATCCGTGCTGTATCGCGACTAATGAACAGGGTCCTTGCCAGTCTACACCTTATGGGGCCAGTGTTTGAGGTCTATTTAGTTCTCTTTATTCTGAGTCCCTGTCGCTGTCGTCTCCTCCATCCGTCCCGGAGACTGTGATCCTGTTGCTCCCTGGTTGATGTTTTGGCCGGGCTTGCCACGATGTGGGACCTGTCGCCATCCTTCAAGCCAGTCCTGTGCTTCCTCCGGAGTGGCGAAGAACCATGTCTTCCCGTCCGCCTCCACTCTGAGTTTCGCGGGGAACATCATCGAGTATTTAAGTTCACGATTCCTGAGTTCCTGCTTTATGGCTATGAAGTTCCGTCGCTACTTAGCTATTAGCCTTTTTAACGTTGAGACAGAGGGTAATTGGCCAGTTACATGTTCTGGAACTCTGGGGAGTATGTCTTTTAGTATTTCAGTAGTAGGTTTTTGAGAGCTAGTGCTAGCTTCTTTCAGAGTCTTTAAAGCATCTCTCACTTCTATTTCAGCTATGTTAGGGGGGTGGTTATGTTCCTTAACATTTAATACAGTAGTTGTTGTAGCCCTCTCATAACAGGCATTTGCATAATATTTGCTGCGTTTCCAATTAATTTTGTCGCCTGTCCGTTTTTCTTGGGTGTAGACATATCCCATATAGCATAATAACAACTTTCCTTTCTGGGAAGTAATGAATTTTGCACCTTCAGTCATTCTGATGTTTCAATTGCTATGAAAAATGTTTATAAAAATATATTAAATGTATTGTAATTGTTTTTATTGTAATGCACATTTCCATATACAAAATTATACTTACATGCTTGAATATGTTGAACTTTTTTTTGACGCTGAGGCTTTTCTGTTGGTGCTTGGCTTTAGTGTTTCTTTTTCTTTCCTGCAGAAAAAAAAATAATTTTAATAAATTTGTTTAACAGCATTTTCTGTATTTTGGGGTTTGTGTGGTTAGTGGGCGCTTTGGGTTGAGATTTTTAGTTGTTATATTAGTTTAATTGTGATTTATGCTTACTTTTTTTAGAATCAATCATTTTTTTAATGTGTGGTCAAGCATCTGAATACACGGCTCAGCTGCCTACATCCAATGGCCGGCAGAGCGTAACCTCTTGATGATTTACACAGCGTACAGGTCAACAACCCGGAGGGCGACCCCGCGATAGAGATGTCCGGGCTATAACCAGCCATCTGGCAGGTGCGTAAGTACCACTTTTATGGAAGAAAGAAACAGACAAAAGGATCAAACCCCCCTTCCATCCCCCGCCCTGCTCCGCATCAGTCTCTAACCTCTCCTTACACCCATCGCATCCTCTCGATGTGTCCCCCCGCCCCTTAGCTATCCTTAGTGGCCCCCAGAGGCTCCAAAGGAATGAGCTGCAGAATCTGTAGGTACTTCGGGCACGTGACCTCCCTCAGATCTTTAGAAAGGAGATGCAGAAAGGGACCCCATAGCTTCGCATATTCAGCACCTTTACCGCAATGCCCATTGAAAGGCGCTCCATAGCCAGAAGGTGCCAAAGCCTTTGGATCCAGTCTCTTGGGTCAGGTGAGGCCAAGGAACCCCATTGCGCTAAGAGAACCTGCCGCGCCGCTAGCAGAGCTAATGCTATCTGTCGGCTCCTCAGCGAGCGCAAAGGGAAGGACTTAGGATGGGGGAGGCCCAGCAGCGCGTGCTCAGGTGCCCGAGGAAATGTAATCTGAAAAGCATCATCTAGGTCATCAAGGACTACCTTCCAGTACCGCACTAGTTTCGGGCAGTGCCACAACAAATGCACCAGTGTACCCGGATGACCGCACCCCCGCCAGCAGAGGCCCGACTTCGTTACATCCCAAGTCTTGATGCGCGCTGGAGTATAATACCAATAAGCGGCCACTTTATAAGCAGATTCAGTACCCGCAGTGTTAGAGGCAGTGTGATGGACGCGATAAAAACGTGTTCCCATTCTTTACGTGTCAGAGGTCGCCCCAACTCCGTCTTCCAGCGAACCTGCACCTTCGTACGCTGCTTCTTGGGGTGCAACAAGATCATCGCGTATAAATCAGATATGAGCTTGCGATCATCTGTCTTGCAAATTAGCCATTTCTCAAAAGCCGTCAAGGAACGGGACATTAAAGCGAAGTTAGCAGGTTGGGTCACCCAGTGCGTTAATTGCAAGTACTGAAAAGCATCTGTCTCTGGTAGATGGAAGTACTCCCCACGCAATTGGGAGAAAGGGATCAGGCGGTCCAGGTCGAAGAGAGATCCCACCCTCTTACAGCCCTCCTCCCTCCATCGCTGGAAGATTGGGGACGCACATCCCGGTGGAAAATCGGGATTGTCGACAATGGGGGTCATGGGGGAAGGGAAAGTAGTCCAACCCCTGCGCTGCGCTAATTGGTCCCAGGCTTTCAGAGTCGGGGAGGTCACCGGGGAAGAGTAAAGGCACCACGCTCTGTGCTTGCGCGGTAGCCACAGCTCACGCCAGATGTTACGACCCGCCACCGTCTGGTCCATAAAGTTCCAGTATTTGCTAGACAAGGGCCTGTTCCACTCCACGATATACCGGAGACAGGAGGCTTGATAGTAGGCCATCAGTAAGGGAAAGCCCAACCCACCCACAGCCTTTGGTGCGGTGACGAGAGGTAATGCAAATCTTGGCCGTTTGTTGTTCCACAAGAATGCATTGAGGAGGCCCCGCAGTTTCCGGATAGTGCCTGGGGGGGGACTCACAGGGAGCATCTGGAAAAGGTAAAGGATGCGCGGGAGTATAGTCATCTTCACCGCTGCCAGCCTCCCGTACCAAGCCAGGTTAAGGCGGGTCCAGTCTGAAAGTGCTTTGGTAGTTTGATCTACCAGTAGCTTGTAGTTGAGGGATACCGTATGAGCTACAGAAGAGGTCAATCGAATACCTAGGTATGGGATGTCAGAATCAGCCCAGTGAAAGGCGAAGTCTTGCTGCAGATCCGGAACCTCCACATCGGGAACAGAGATATTAAGAATTTGCGATTTTGAGAAGTTTACTTTAAATCCTGCAACCTTCCCGAATTCAATGAGCTCCGCCGATAGGTACCGTAAGGAAGAGTGAGGCTGGGTGAGCGATAGGATAACGTCATCAGCGTATAGACTGATTTTGTGCGTGTCAGCCCCGAATTTAATCCCCGCAATGCCTATATTTGACCGTATACGTTGGGCAAAAGGCTCCATATAGAGCGCAAAAAGCAACGGGGATAAAGGACATCCCTGTTGCGTCCCTCTAGTGATGGGGAAAAGGGCCGAACTGCTCCCATTTACTCGCACCGCTGCTTTAGGGGCTGCGTAAAGGCACCGGACCCAGCGTATAAAGCTGTCACCCATCCCAAAGGCCTTCAGAACTGCAAATAGGTATTCCCAGTCCACTCGATCGAAGGCCTTCTCGGGATCAATAGAGAGAAAGAAAGCCGGAGCCCGAGAGCGGTGGACCAGGTCCATGAGGTGGAGGAGCCGTTTAGTATTAGCCCCCCCCTGCCGCGTTGGGATAAAGCCCGCCTGATCCGGATCTACGATGCCATCCATCAAGGGGCTGAGTCTCGCCGCCAGAATGCTCGCAAAGAGTTTTGCATCAATATTAAGAAGAGAGATCGGCCTATACGAACCGCAGTCTTTAGGGTCTTTCCCAGGCTTAAGGATAACAGTGATTGCCGCTTCAGACATGGAAGGAGTTACCTCTCCCGTATCGAGAAAGGAGTTGAAGAGGCGGGTTAAAAGAGGAGCCAGCTCCACACAGTAGGTTTTATAAAATATGGCAGAGAAGCCATCCGGCCCCGGGGATTTGGCCACCTTCAGCCGAGCGATCGCAGATACGACCTCCTCAATGCGAATCTTGGTGTCTAAGGCATCCGCTGACGTCTTAAAGAGAGGCGTAATGTTGCAGGACGCCAAGTAATCCGCTATCCCCTCAGAGTCCGCTGCTTCCTTCCTATACAAACCCCGATAGAACTGCCGAAAGGATTCCACGATGAGGGCGTCATTGGTATGTTCAACTGCCTGAGAGCCTCTGATGGATTGTATGGCCGACAGCTGAGCTCGCGCTCGTAGCCTATGCGCCAGCATCCTCCCCCCTTTATCCCCGCTAAGGTAGAATTTGTGTCGCAGGCGCAGGAGGGCGTGTTCTGCTCTATCTAAGTCAAGGTGTTTCAGAATGCGCCGCTTAGCCTCTAATTCCCTCCAGACTCTTGGGGCCCCAGTCCTCTTGTGTACCGCTTCCAGGGCGCCTACCTCCCCTTCCAACTCTGCGTGCTTCTCTTTGTGTAACCGCGCATATGACGCTGCAATCGCGATAAACTCCCCCCGCACTACTAATTTCAAAGCCTCCCACACCGATGCGAGGGCCATACCGTCCTGGTCGTTGGCTGCGAAATATTGGGTGATAGTGTCCCGCATTCGTGTGACCACCGATTCCGAGTGGAGCAGGGAGTCACGGAGACGCCAGCCAAACGGCGGCGGACGCAAACCCCGAGAGGTGAGCACCACCGAGATGAGGGCGTGATCCGAGAGGGTGCACGCAGAGATGTCCGCAGCCGATAGATGGGGCAGGAGAGAGGATGTGGCTAAGAAGTGATCCAAACGCGCATAAGTTTTATGCACCGCAGAGTAGAAGGTGTAATCGCGCTCTAAGGGGTGCTGAACGCGCCACACATCATTCAACCCACCCTCAAGGAGCCACTGCCTCCCCCCCTTCGATATTGCTCCTGTTTGGTAGGACTGCTGCTCAGACCTATCCATCCCGGAATCCATCACTATGTTCAGGTCCCCCCCCCACTAGGATCGATGCATCAGGAGACGTTAACACCTCAGAAAGGGCTGCCCGCAGGAAGAGCTCTTGTTTTTCGTTCGGGGCATAAAGGGATCCCACCGTTAGCTGCGTCTCCCCCCACTGAATGCGGACGGCCAGCAATCTCCCCTTAATGTCAGCCACTTGGGAAAGGACTTTGCAATGGGCGCGAGCACTAAAGAGGATCGCCACTCCATGTTTCTTGGCCGGGCCTGAGGACCAGAGTTGTAGAGGGAAGCGCTTATCTTTCATCCGTTTAGTATCCCTAGAAAGAAGGTGTGTCTCCTGCAATAGGCACACGTCACCCTCCGCATTCTCCAAGAGGGAGAGGATGGCCGAGCGCTTAACAGGGCTATTTAAGCCCCGTACGTTTAGGCTCACAATCTTTAGATCCCTACCCATAATCCCCACCGAGAAGGAAAGAGCCCATGTGGTACCTAATGCCAATAGCGTTGAGTGGATAAGTGTGCCTTGCCTGTGGGTTTAATCCACTCCTAGCCTTCTGGAGAACTGATGCGGAGCCCCCAAAATAATCCCAAACCCCTAACAAACCCCCAAATCCCAGACCCCAATACAAAAAAACACAAAAAGGAGAGAGATGCAACAGTCGCTTGTAGTGACTACAGTCTGTCTTGTGGATCCATCCGTTAGGGAAACATGGCGCCATCAGGGAACTCTGCCCGCTCCTGATACAGGGCACTCCGACTCACAAGGACTGAGATGATAGAACAAGAACTCTCCCAAAACTGCCGGCCTCCGGCGCCGCATAATAATCCCACCAGTGCCAGCCATATGGACCTCAGGGGTCCCAGAGTTGTCGGTCACCAACGCCACAGAGGTAACAGCTGCTTCTCTCTCTATCAGACTCGCGGACACGTCTGGCTTCGCTGGCGGAGGGGACCTCCCAACACGTTGCCAGTCATTGGACCGTCTACGCCTTCTAGCAGGCGATCTGGTACTCCCGGATATAGGAGCAGGCCGCTCCAGACCCAAGAGCTCGAATGCAGCATCCAGGGAGCGAACCTGATGTAGCCTGCCATTATGTTTGAAGATGAGCCGGAACGGATGACCCCATGAGTAGGGGATGCCCTGCTCACGCAAATGATTAGTGATAGGTTTAAAGTCTCTGCGCTTGGCGAGAGTAGAGGCCGCCAAATCCTGGAAAAGTGTAGGCTGGTGGCCCCGAAACTGCACGGGATGAAGGTCACGGGCCTTCCGAAGAATCCTCTCCTTGATCTGGAAGTCGTGGACACACACCAGTATGTCTGGTGGCGGAGCCCTGGCACCACGCGGCAAGCCAACACGGTGGACTCGGTCCATTTGGATTTCTCGCTCCTCCCCTTCGCCTAGTATCTGTCGGAACAGCTCACCCACGTACTCACGGAGGTCATCACCCTCTCCCTTCCACGGGACCGCCCGAATTCTAATGTTGTTCCGCCGAGATCGGTTCTCCAGATCCTCGGCATGGGCCTGTAGGTCGAGATTCTGTTCCATGAGGCGAAGGACGTCTTGCTGAAGGTGGTGCACTTCATTCGCAGTGCCCAAGTCATGATCCTCGAGAGTCGCCACCCGCTCGCCAATGGCATCGACATCGCGCCGCATCTCGCGCAGATCTGAGGAGAGTTGAGAGCGGAGCTCCAAGATGTCTTCCTTTATGGCGAAAAATAAGTCTAGCATGAATGCCTTGGTCGCCGAGAGATCATTGTCGTCAGGTTGCGTGGACTTGACATCCAGTTGAGCGGCCGCTTGCCCTGTCACCTTTTGAAGTAGGTCCTTCAGGGGTTTATCCCTTCTGTTCCTGGAGGACGACATCTAGCCGCAGGTAAGGGCCCACGCGCAGCACCGACGGGAAGGGGCAAAGGTAAGAACCTCTTCCAGGAACGGAACCGCAGCTCAACCCCTTCGGGACGCACCCCCCAGTCCCGGCTGGAATCCCTTGCACTGCTTCACCGCTCGGCTCACGGGGTTGTCCGCAAGAAGGAGGGGGGGGCCAGGGCACCACCGCGCCCACTCCAACCTCTCCAAGTGCTACAGATCCCGGAGACAGAGGTGGTATCGCAGCCAGAAGAAGGGGGCTTAGCTAAGGGCCCGGACACCTGTCCCACCAGTTGCTCAGTAAAAGCGGGGGGAGGGGAGGGGGAAAGGCACCCCACACTACGCCCCCCACCTCACTCTGGCAGGCGCAGGCCCGGAGGATCCTCTCGTGCCCGCGGCCCTGTTCCACACTCCACCCGTAGCACTCAGTGGAGGCAAGGCTCAGTTAGGCCCCAGCAGCACGCTCCCCTGCAGCAGGCAGACGAGGCCCAGACCGCCAGAAGGAAACACCGCCCGCCGACACACGGGTCGAAGCTAGTCCCCTCGCTCCCCGCAGAACCTCTAGACTCCAGCCACACCGCTAGGCCCACGCTGCATCTGCCCCAGGGGAGGGCACCCCTCGCTGCCGCAGTATCCTGGCCCCCCCACCAATGCAATCAGTTGGGGGGAGGTCCCCAGGCCCCCCAGTCATCGACAAGCCAGGGAGGACATCGTGATGAAGGAACGAAGGGAGCGGCACCGCCTGCCGATGTACAGGCCGATGGTAGGCCTCCCTCCTCCCCACGGGCCTCGCAACCCTCGCTGCCGCCGCTGGGCCCACCGCTTCTCTGCGTCACGAGAGGGCCGCTCGCCTCTGTCTCAGCCCACCCAGGCCACCTCAATGTAGGGGAGACTCCGGTGCAACTCCCTCCCGCAGCACCTCCGTACTCCGTTAGCGGGACCGCCTCGGAGCCTGCTGAGAAGGGGGGGAGGCTCCACCGATCTCCTCAGGCACCAGCACGGGCATCAAGGCCCCACACCTGCTCCGCCCGCAGGGCCTCCCACCGTCCGCCGACCCACGGACCGAGCTCCCGGTCCCGCTCCAGCCGCTCTACCACTCCTCACCTCTCTGCCCCCGTTGTCGGCTGGCCAGACCCGCCGCAGGTTCTTGTCGTCGCGGCCCGGGAGCCCTCCCCCGTCTCGCGGGGGGCTCAACCGTCACCGCCTCGCCGGGGAAAGTGCTTAGGACGCACCGCACCGCTCCGGATCGTCCGTGTCCCCAGGCCCTGCTCTCCCCACGTGGATCGGGCCTCAGCGCAGCAATATGGCGGCGGCACTTCAGGGCCCAGGTCCGCCCGGACACCTCCGCCGCTCCGCCTGCCAAGGCCCAGCGCCGATCGTCAGAGCGGTCTCCCGACCGCGGTCCCAGAGGTCACAGCAGGCAGGTAGGGCACCACTGGGCCGAGGGCAGACACCGCGCCTCCGCTTCAAGGGGCCCAGCGGCCCGCCGCATGGTCGGGGCTGACGTGCCCGGGAGAGACCACCAACTCCGCAGCTGCGCGGAAATAGGCACACCATCGGTGCCAGGATTGCTTGCCGGCACAGCAGAACCCCGTGGCAGGTTCGGATGGGCACCAGTTAGGGCGATAGGCAATGCTTTGTTCGGGCGGCGCCGGAGGGACAGGAAAGCACGTGCTACTCCGCCGCCATCTTGGCCACGCCCCCCCATGCTTACTTTTTTTGCAAGGTGGTTTTTTGATGATTTTTGTAGTTAGTTGATTGTCTTTTGGAGTTTCTGTGGAGGAGATATCATTTAAGAAAATAGTACATTAGTTATTTAATTATTGTAAAAAGTTCTTTACTATTATTTGATACAGTTGTAACATTGAATTGATATTTTACTTACTTTGTGAAGTTGAAATCAGAGTTTTTAAAGAGGAAGTTCAATGTTGTAGAAGCAATCCGGCATAGATTCCCCTTATTCTTGGTTTTGTTGTTGTAGAATAAAATAATGTTACATTTTCTTTAGTTTATATAGTGTTAATTTTCCTTTCAATCTTATTGGGTTATTTAAGTTATAGGTGTTTTTCATTGGTTGTTACTAATGTTTTCAATTAATTTGGCAGTTGTTTCCTTATATGGGAAACGCTAATTAATGTTTGGTTAACCTTTTTTTATTCTTACTTTATTTAAAAGTATATAATTTGTTATTTATATTGTATTGAATGTAAAATAATAATTATTTATTTTATATATTTTGTTTGTAAGGAGTAATTAATTTGGTGGATTTAATTATGTTAAACTTTTTTTAATTATAATTTATTTAACTTTTATTTTATTTAATTAATATTTTGTGTGGGTTTGTGATATTGTTTATATATTTTTTTTATATATATTCTGTTATTAAAAATATTTTTAAGGTGTTGATATTTTGTGGTCTATATTTTTGTTATCGATATTTGTGTCATTTTGTATGTTAATTTAATGTTTGCGAGATTTGTTATTACGATATTTCTTTGTTCGATATTATTGATATCGATGTTAATTTGTGACGATATTTTTGTGTCGATATTTGTGTATTTTCTTAAATAAGTATAGTATATCGATATTTATGTTATTGATATTTGTGTGTCGATAATTTTGTAGGTTGATTTTATGAGAGTCGATGTTATGTCTGATCCCTATCTTTGAAGGAATTGGTCAACAGAGAGTGATTGAGAATGTCAAAGGCAGCCAACAGGGCTGAAAACAACAAAAGGCAGGTGTTTCCAGTGCTGAGGAGTCTTAAAGCAACGACAATGACTTGGAGGTGGGCTGTTTCAGTTTTGCATCTCTGTTGGAAGCTGAACTTGATGTGTTGCACAAGTTTTTGACAGACACAACTTTCTGGCAACTTTCTTAGAAAGGGTAGACCAGTGACAGAACAAACGTTACTGAGATCATTTATGCCTGTTGAGGGTATTTTTAAAAGGGGTGATACATGGAATATTTTGAGACAGTCCGGGTACAAGTCTTGTAAGAGAGAAGACTAAATTAACAAAGTCCTGTAAGGCTGAATTTGACAGGGGAAATCTCGCTACTCTAACATTTGCCACTGCTCTTATTCCACTGTAGACAATTGCAAATCCCACATTGATTATTTAATAGTCCAACTGGAACTGCTTTGTAGGCAGGCTAACAGACAAGACTTATGCTGAAACTTATCGGATGATTCCCCAGCCCAGTTCTTCATACTTGAAAGCCTTATGCTGGGACCCTAAGGGCTTTAACGAGAGATTCAAAGCACTCACTATTAACAGAGAAATTGTCATAAATCGGTATTTGCCTGTCTAACTTCTTAAATGAGAGGCCTACATGTGCTATATCAGGGAAGTCTGCATCTCATGAAGAGTAAGACCAAGAAAATTCATTTTGCCCAACATTCTCATCCTCTGATCCAGAAATGACACTTAATGGGAAAAAGGATGACTATGAGCAAACTATGTGATCTGAAAATAATATGCACTATTAGAACTTTAAAGGTCAACAGGTCTCAGATAACAACCGAGTGATACGAGGCTGGTATGGTTACTTAGGAAGGCGGAGGTATAAGTCCCCACTCACAGCAGTACAAAACCCCAGAAACTAACAGTCACATCACATGATGCGATTAATTAATGTTTACGATCATCTATAAATCACTATAAACTGCAAGTCCCTCTAGATCTGCATCTAACATGGATGATCTGGTGTGCCATTAAATCCATAAATTGAAATTTTCAGTCTCTTCAAGGGAGGTTCTGACTTATCTGTTATTTAGCATTTTCAATACTGGTTGTCCTATGACTTGTGGTAAATGTAAAAGGTCTTCAAAAAATGATGATATGCTTTCTTTCAAAGCGGCTATAATATGTTTTTTACAACAGTAAATAAATCATATGTAATATCAAATATGAAATCATGTTCACTTTATTGTATAATGTTTCTCAAAAGTCAACTGACTAGTTGATATGCTTCACCGCTTATGTTTTGATATTGCAGCCTGTTATCACATTGCACCAGTAACATTATCAGAAAATGTAAAGTCACACCTTTCATGTGAAGAGCCGTTTTTGGCAAAACGCAATATAATATAGTTAAAATATGTGTGTGATATTAATGTACAGACTTAAATGAGCAAAATACGTTTAAAAATGTGCCAAAATGTAGTAACTAGCTACACTTACACGTACTAGGCCTCACAACTGTTTTAAGCAGCATTGTTTAGAAAGTAGTTTGACTAAAATGTGCTGATGCACTTTAAATCTTGACCTTTCCATGACCATTTTTTATTAAATAAATGTTTCAAATAACTCTGAAAAATGTTTCTTCTGATAACAATTAAGAGTTTAAAATGCTTGTTTTGAATTTGTTATTTAGAATTATAAAGAATAACCACATAAAATGCAGCACATAAACTGAACTTGACCTCTTTTTAACATACTTGTTTCATTCCCAAAGGATGAAGCTTTGAAAATAATGTTCTTTCATTACTGCAGATGTTTCAATTTTTACATAGCCCATTGTTAGCTAAAATATCATTTGCTTCATTAGAAGGTTAGAAATGTAGTCCCATTCGTGGGAAAGGATGTTCAGAATGAAGAAGCCTCATGTGTAGTTTAGACTAAAACAACAAAGTTGCACAGTCAAAAATTACTGTCTGTACACCATTGTGTTCACATGAGAAGGAGAGGAGTGAACCTCTTCCCTGGAACGACCCTGAAAGATGATTGGACGAGAGGAGGAGAAGATGCAACATTAACTGCAACATTGATTTTTGTTTGTTTATAATAGTATGTGTTCCTAGAGTAGGTTAACACTCTACACTACGCCATATACCACCCTTTATGCCATTCTCCAGCTATCGACTATCCTGCCATCACTTTGATTAAGGTTGCTACTGCTATTGCACATTTCCCTGCACATTTCCCTTGCTTTATTCCTTATTGCTTTGAGACTCTACTGAGTTTCATGACCTTCTCTTTATGGGAAGTTCTAATTTGACTGATTGTTAACTTTGGAGATATTTTGAGCTTTATGCTTGATCTAATTTTCTTTCAAATTTGAACTTTTTATGGGCTCCTACTGACACCTTTCACCCCATTCTTAGAAAAGGGATGTTCTCCCTTTATGGAACACACTTATTGAATTGTATTTTAATTGAATTAACCCTTATTTCTTTATCAATTCTGTAAAAGATTGATTATTGGAAACTAATACGTGATTTTGAATAAAGACGATCTACTAAGCTTTGAAATAATAAAACCCTAAAAATCTTTAAAAATTCTCATTATTGACTGAACTTAAATAGATATTGTGAATAATATGTATGTGATGATTTGATCCTTATCTGCTCAACTACAACGGCAGGCCTCAAAAAATCATAAAAATGTTACTTGACCTGCAGGTCTCGTGACTTAATTAATCTACTGAACCTAATTATAATGCTCTTGACCCATAAAGTGGTTTCAAATTATGAGATCCTCTGCAAATATTTTAAATCACTGAGCTGCTATTTTTTTCTTTATCATATATGTGATCACCTTCAAATACACGAGTGCAGCATGTCGGCTGTACAAAAAAACATTTTTCTTTGATTTAATAGACTAAACGTTTGCTACATATATAATACAAATCTAGCCACATTTAGGATACACATGACTGCTGACTTGATACCTGGTTCATTAATCACATTGTTGTTAGGGCGAGGCAGGAATGTTTCTCAAATCATGTTTAAAAATGATCACTTTTAATAAATACATACCTGAAGCATGAAGTGGTAGCACACTTATTTGCAATCAGCAGACTTTCCATTGAAATGGTCACAAAATTTCTCACTAACATGTGGTTTTAGGAGTGCGTGTAGGTGCTATTTCTCTTATGCTATTGATTTGTACTATCTTAGTGATGGAGCAAGGACTCACAAATGAGACTTGCTCGAATGCAACCTCCTCACAGTATTAAATTATTAATCTTGTATTGTTATATTAACTTTGCATACACTACATGAATTAGCAAGGAAGCTTGCCTATGTGTTCTAACTAACAAGTAACGCTTGTCTTTTTCTAAAATGGCCGCTAAAGCGCGGGAACTTTACTGCGCATGTCTCAACCATATCACGTGGTGTGACGTCTTTCTTTGCTTGGTGGGAAATTTCTGCTTCTGCGCAGTGTGCATTAAAATGGCTGCTTGATGTTTTCACATGCTTCAGCTTGCTCTTGCATTATTATTAAATTGTCGTTTTCTTAACGCTACTAATGCGGGATAGATTTATAAGTAAATAGGGATAGGATAGAGAGAATGGGTATACAGTGAAACATATTATTTGTGATTTTAATATTCTCTTCTTTGACTTTTATTAGTTCGTAAACTTGGGCCTGGGGTTGGTGAACTGAAAACTCGTATGACGTTGGTTCCGCGCATGCTCTATGAAAGACTGCCCAGAAGGAAAAAGGATGAAGTCAACCTGGACGTCGTCCAAGGCCACGACCTAATGGCCGATATTGATGTATTCATGTGTTCCTGCCAAACTTGCAACTATGTATATGGAAATTGAATAAACTTTGTCGTGAGACGGGTGGGAAATAAAGCCAATGTATTAAAATTGATGGGTGGTAGTTTAAAAACAAAGGTCTTCAGAAATCATATCAAATCAATATGGTGTGAGGATGAACCCCCTGTCCCTGTCCAATCAGAAGTAGTGGTCCCATATTTTAGCAACATTAAGGGGAGGTACATGGGCGTAAATGGGTATAATAGATATAGAACTAGCTAATTAGTTGGAAGGAGATGCTGCAAGAGAGCAGAGGACCAGAGAGATCAGGCGTTCATGCAGATCAGGCGAAGAGCTCCAGACCGTCAAGCTGAACGATTGCAGACTGAACCGCTGTCCAGAGAGGTCCTGAGGAGGGGGCGGCGGAATCCATTAGAAGAAAGGCACGGGAGAAGCGAGGAGAAGTCGAGTATCAGAGAGGGGAACGACGCAGGCGTCGTTGTAGAGAGGTCACCGGTCCTGTCCTGATCCTGGAGGAGGTCTTTGCTCTTCATCCTTCCTGGGTCCTAATCTTTCCAACTCTTTGGCCAAGGGTTTGGTTCTCGCACTTAGGTAAATAAATGCAACCTTTAGTTGCGCTGCTGTCTCTATCTTCTCCTTTCTGAGGGACCGTCATTAATCAATAATTATTTTTCTCTGCTTCATCCGTGATATGCGATTAAGTACCATGTGTTTCTGTAATTTACTCTGCTAAATCTTTAGATAAACATTTTAAAACTTCCTGACTCAGTGGTTATTTGAGGATTATGTACTATAATGAATGTCACTCATTTTAAACTTCCCAATTAGCAAAGGATTCATTGGTAGGTCATTACTCTTCAATCGGAAGGTAATTGGTAGCAGGGATTTTGATAAAGAGTAACAACTGATAACCCCAGCGTAAGTATTAGCCTGGTATGAATGTATGGGCCCAAGTGAGTATCTAGTGTATGAATGCTGTTTGCTAATATCGCGCTGGATCATTAGTAAAGCAACAATAAAAACAAATTTGAACCTAACGTGGTTTTACTAATAAAACTGTATAGTGTATAATGTTTGGAAATCGAGTTTCTGCAAATAGGGGGGCGTGGTCTGGCCACGAAGGAAGATGGCCGCCTGAAGGAAGAGCTCCGCTGAGGGACGGGTCCCTGACGAGAGCGACGCTCTCTTTCGCATTTACAGGGTCTCCTTTTTCTCACTTGCGGCACCCTGAAGACTCGCAGAACAGTTTGAGCGGTTTATCAGTGGAAAAAGGTGACGTACGTGCTGGGAATCGGAAGCGGTGTGGAGCACCTGAAGGCCTCGTTTAGGTCCTCGCGTACTGCATGTGCCGGCGCCGCGCCTCTCTACCCCTGCTGAGACCGCACCTCCCTAATTTCGCCGAGGCTGCATCTCCTGCTTCTGTGGAGATTACACTTCCTGTCAGCGAGTAGCGGCAGTTCCTCTGTCAGAAGCAGCTTCATATCTCTGCTGTATGCATGGCGCTTTCCCAGCAGTGAGTAATGTAAGCTCCAGTCAGGTGACTTTCTTACAGGAATACCTCAGAACTGCCATACATGATAAACTTGCCTCACTTCGTTTTTGAAGGTCACGCGCTTTTAATTACTTGATTAACATGTCCACATATAGCGCTTTGGGCCGAAGGAGGAGGTAAGCAACAATATATTTAATAATTTATTGGACAGCTTCAGCGTTGTCTATGGAGACTGTCTTTTTTGTTAAACATTTGGACGCCTTACAGGAACGCCTCGCATGCTATGCAACTTCCTCATATTAAGCTTGCCTCACTTTTCTTCTAAAGAATTTATGCTTTTCTATAATTGGTGAACATGATTCTATAAAGCGTTTTTTGGACCAAAGAAGGGGGCAAACAATAATATAATTAATAAGGGTGGGCGGAATTTGCGGAATTGCGTTCCGCAAAATTCCGCGAAACGGCAAAAAATCTCCACGAGCACGCGGAATTTCGCGTGCTCGCGGAGATTTTGCTGCGCCCCTTTATATCTGTAAGTGCTTCCTGTTGAGGTTTAATTTTTGTGATAGGAGCATCGTGCCAGCCCAGAATGAATCCTGCCCTGCATATTTATCCAAGAAGATGAGTCCGTTTTGTGCAATACCTCTACTCAACTGGAGTACTTTCTACTGGCTAATGAGTAAGTGCTACCTCGTTGGGAAAATGTATAGTGCCTTTCCTACACTACAGCTGCAAAGGACCAGAAGAATTGTCTCCAGTGACCTGTGTGTCTAACTTTGCCACCGCGCCGAAAGCGCCGGGGTCCTTTGATTAAGCTGTCCATCATAGTGGGGAAAGGGCGGGAAGACGTTGCATACCGCGAGTGTATGTGGGGCGGGGCTACTAGCCTGTTCTCATGCCTCTTGTTTATAAAGGGTCAGAGCAGGATCTCAGCGGCAGACGAGGTGAAGAAACCTCCTGGTCACAGGAACTACACGAGGATTGCGCTCGAGAAAATCAAGGATGCAAAGGCCTTCATCAAGGATTACAGCTAACTTTTCACGTTGGAAATGGAGAGAAGGCACATCTGCTTAACCACGCTCACGAATTCTGCACACCTACCCTGCATATTTATCCAAGAAGATGCCTCCGTTTTGTGCAATACCTCTACTCAGCTGGAGTACTTTCTACTGGCTAATCAGTAAGTGCTACCTCGTTGTGTAAATGTATAGTGCCTTTCCTTTCCTACACTACAGCTGCGTAAAGGACCTGAAGAATTTTCCCCAGTGACCTGTGTGTCTGTAACTTTGCCACCGCGCCCAAAGCACCGGGGTCCTTTGATTAAGCTGTCCATCATAGTGGGGAAAGGGAGAGACGACGTTGCATACCGCTAGTGTATGTGGGGCGAGGCCAAACAGGCGGGGCTTCTAGGCCCGTTCACATGCCTCTTGTTTATAAAGGGTCAGAGCAGGATCTCAGCGGCAGACGAGGAGAAGGAACCTCCTGGTCACGGGAACTACACGAGGATTGCGCTCGAGAAAATCAAGGATGCAAAGACCTCCATCAAGGATTACAGCTAACTTTTCACGTTGGAAATGGAGAAAAGGCACATCTGCTTAACCACGCTCACGAATTCTGCACACCTACCCTGCATATTTATCCAAGAAGATGCCTCCGTTTTGTGCAATACCTCTACTCAGCTGGAGTACTTTCTACTGGCTAATCAGTAAGTGCTACCTCATTGGGTAAATGTATAGTGCCTTTCCTTTCCTACACTACAGCTGCGTAAAGGACCTGAAGAATTTTCCCCAGTGACCTGTGTGTCTGTAACTTTGCCACCGCGCCGAAAGCACCGGGGTCCTTTGATTAAGCTGTCCATCATAGTGGGGAAAGGGAGGGAAGACGTTGCATACCGCTAGTGTATGTGGGCGGGGCCAAACGGGCGGGGCTTCTAGGCCCGTTCACATGCCTCTTGTTTATAAAGGGTCAGAGCAGGATCTCAGCGGCAGACGAGGAGAAGGAACCTCCTGGTCACGGGAACTACACGAGGATTGCGCTCGAGAAAATCAAGGATGCAAAGACCTCCATCAAGGATTACAGCTAACTTTACAGGGTGGAAATGGAGAGAAGGCACATCTGCTTAACCACGCTCACAAATTCTACACGAGGATTGCGCTCGAGAAAATCACCGGGGTCCTTCGATTAAGCTGTCCTTCATTCTGGGCAAAGGGCGGGTAGATGTTGCATACCGCTAGTGTATGTGGGGCGGGGCTTCTAGGCCCGTTCACATGCCTCTTGTTTATAAAGGGTCAGAGCAGGATCTCAGCGGCAGACGAGGAGAAGGAACCTCCTGGTAACACAGGAACTACACGAGAATTGCGCTCGAGAAAAACAAGGATGCAAAGACCTCCATCAAGGATTACAGCTAACTTTTCAGGGTAGAAATGGAGAGAAGGCACATCTGCTTAGCCACAACCTCGCTCACAGAATTTGAGCTTCAACTCGGGCACCTGCTTTATTTATACCCGAATTCCGTTCCGCTCGCGGAAGTTTCGACATTTCCGCGTTCCGCGCGGAACGCTGAAATGCCAAAATTTCGCAAGTTCCGCGAGCGGAACGGAATTTGCCACCCAGGGTTAATAATTAATGACTTATTTGTTTAACTCAACATTTTCTTTGGAGATCGCTGTTCTGCATTACTCTGTATGCGAATACCTTACGGAAATGCCTCAGTCAGATCATTCAACTCTTTCCTGTTAAACTTGCCGCATTTTTCCTTTGAAAATTTGGCGCCTTTTTCTAATTAGCGCGCATGATTTCATGTACTGTTTTGACTGAACAAGGAGGTAAACAATGTTATAACTAATACCTTATTTGTTCATCTCAATGCTTCTTCTGGAAACTGTGGTTTGTATTCCTACTATCTCCACAATGTCTTCGCTGCAGCAGCAATAGCAGCACAAACGGATACAAGACAAGAATTCTCTCGTCATCGTATTCAGTTCCTTTATCTTAAATGTGCCCAATTGCTATGTGAAAATAACATGTGTTTTCCTAAATTGGTATGCATGACCCAGTGCAAGGCTGAAAGCTGCAGAAAGAGGATTAATTAAGACTAAGATATTAATGACCAGCATCAAAAGGGCATAAAAGAGTTCATTTACGGTCATATAAAGGTGTGAAAGATCCTCCTTACGTTACCTCAACATACTAAAAAAAGAAAAAGAAAGAAGGCCAAAATGTCTAGTAATAAAAACGGCAATAAATCCTCTAAACCACTTCTCTTTACAGAAGTCATTAAACAACCTAATACCATGCCCACGAAAGGAGGGTCCCCCCCAATAACTAAACCGCACCAAGCTGCACCTCCTTCTACTGACTCTATATCAATGGAGACTATGGAGCGCATTCTGCACAAAATTTCAGGAATCAGTCATCGGTTGGAAGGCATGGATGCTACTATATCTTCGTTGGCCGCAGAAACCAAGTCAATTAAAGCAGACATTGCAGGTTTTCATACTAAGGTTGAAATGCTTGATTCTCGAATACTGACGGTGGAAAATCGTCTTGATTCATTGCAAGCTAGAGACCAAGATCTTCTATTTCTCCGCAGTAAAATAGTGGATTTGGAAGATCGTAGCAGAAGAGATAACAGTCGCTTCTTTGGATTTCCAGAAAATGTTGAAGGTCAGAATACCAGATCGTTCCTCTGTGACGTTCTCCCAAAATTGACTGGCATATCTTTTACCCCACCCTTGGAAATCCAGAGAGCCCATCAAATTGGTCCACCACGCAAAGATCTTGCAGCTCGCCCGAGACCGCTTATAGCATGCTTCCTCAGACATGAACAAACAAGACAGTTGTTGGCTGCGGCTCGTTCACAAAATTCCTTTTCGTATAATGGTCACTTCATCTCCATGGCTGCTGATTTCTCTAAGGAAACAAATGACAGACGGAAGGCATTTCTTTCCATGCGACCTCAACTTCGACAATTAGACGTCAAGTATGGATTATTTGAACCTGCACGTTTTCGTATCACCAGAAATGAAGAATCTAAAGACTTTTTCAACCCGGAAGATCTACAAAAGTTCCTAGACTGTATAAAAATACAAGATATGGAAATACAACATTCGTACCAAGATCAATCTCAAACAATCTCTCACTTCTCTCTACAATTGCCGGGTAACAGAAGATGAAACACCAGCAGTTCTAGGCACCGCAGAAGGGATTTAGACAGATCCAACCGTTCCCAAGAAGATAGGAACTCAGCTCTGCAATCTGTTTCTGCTTTTACACAGGAACCGCATAGAGATAAATCCAGGTCCCCTCTTAAATCTACTTCGGATGAGGAATGACCTTTTGTTGACCAGTCCACTGATGTTACTTACAATTGCATTTCAAAAGAAGGTTTTTCATTAGGTTAAGATCATTTCTCATTATTATAAGTAATATGATCCTCTTGTAAGCTTTCGAAGGAAATGTTGTTTAAGTCCTGTTCAGTATGCCGTAATGGTTTATATTATTCTATTCTATACTTACACAAATATGTACTTATAGTACTTTCATGAACTTTACCTACTAATTTTCATGTATAATGCCATATTATACTTATTCAAACTATAATATGCTGCCTTAATTTATATTATTCTATTTCATATTTATGATTCTAGTTGAAGGAAGGTTTTGGGTAAGTATTGAGTCTTTCTCTCCTGCATAAATGTTACAAGCAAATTATATGGTTTGGCAAGAAATTGATATTCGTAGTTCATTCGATATCAGTTTATTTTTAGGCTATAGTGTATTATCTCAATTTATATTGATTATATTTAATATTTATAATGTTAGCTTAGAATAAACTTCAGATCACCTTATAGGACCTCCTTCCCACCAATATAAACATTATGCGCAACTTCCATTTTATCACAGGAAAATGCCCTTCAAACTTATCTCAAAAGTGTCATAATACATAGCATTACTATATTTTGCATCTCTATTGTTATATCTTAGCTAGTTTTTTAGCTGTTGTTTTTAATATTGTATGTTATATTATATTGCTTTAGGCCAAATTCTGTTACATATATTTCTGCATGTATTTATTCGCTTTTATATTTACAATATTTCGCTCGCAATGATTGACTATCATTCTATTATTATATACATAATGTATACACATCCACATTAGCTAATGAAATTATTGTTTCTCTCTTTCTTGTGATAAACTTCACATTTTGTTCTTAACATTATTAGATTATCTATTGTACTATTTTGTGTTTACCAGTTGGACTAATGTGTTATCATAGACTTTTCTCTTAAAAATCACTCTTAGACCCACTAATTATTTCGCTTTCTGACGGGGCCCTCCCCTGCGGTGGTGCTCTAGTGAGCCCAGGCCCATGGTCAACAGTCTCACGTTCCTAGTCCTGTTTCATCTATTTTCTCTCTTTTCATTTTAACCTTATCTCTATATTTCCCCCCCTCTTCTTCTTCTTTCTTTTCATCTTCCCAATATACAAATATAACTTCTTACATTATCTGAGCTATACTATTTATCTAGATTATTTCTTCTCTCTTATTGGTCCCTGCATACTAATATACTGGTGTCTTTGTGGTGAGCCAGAGTACTCTTCTTTCTATACTCACTTTTTCTTCTTCTATCGTACTTTCTTTACTTCATTATTTTTCTTTCTTACTCTGACAAGCATATTGAATTTTGAATTATTACTTCATTTTGACATCAATTCAGCATGACGAATACTCATCCTCTTTGTACCATTACTTGGAATGTTCATGGTCTCACCCACTACATTAAAAGGAAAAAGTACTTTCCTATCTCAAGTCGAAACACGTAGATGTGGCTTTATTACAAGAAACCCATTTAGATGCGATAGAATCTGATAAACTCTGCAGAGATTGGGTGGGGAAAGTCATACACAGCAGTATTCGAAAAGGTGAACACACAGATACTAGCCCTATTCGCAAATGTGGAGTTGCAATCCTTATTCGTAAATCACTTCCAGTCACTATTTCCAAAACATGGTCAGATCCTGATGGCTGTTATGTGTTTGCTAAATTACGTATTGGAGATACTTACATCTGTCTAGGGTCAGTTTACGCTCCGACAGGGACTAAAAAATCATTCCTCCTTCAGTTGAACCGCCTACTAACAGAGACTGATGCCTCACAATATCTCATTGGAGGAGATTGGAATTTGGTACGAGATCCGATTCTAGACAAAACAGGTCCGTTAGACAAAGGAAATGCGGCAGATAGAGCTATATTAGATGATCTACTTTCAGATAATGGATTAGTTGATCAATGGCGTCTCAGTCATCCAACAGACATGGAATAGACATTCTTCTTGTTGTATCCTAGCAACATGTGCATTGTATCCTAGTGATGCTGAACATTCCAATGCTATTGGAAAGTAAGCAGAACTGGAACTGCTGTTGCCTGAAGAGGAGTCTTCAGGGGTTGTTCTCCTGTACTTAATAAACCTTCTTCAATTTAAATCCTGCGTTTACCTCTACTTAAAAATGGCGACAAGGATGGGATGAGGAGCCTGTGAAGAAGGAGAAGAGTAAAGAAGAATCCTGGGAAGAAGAAATCTACTGGAACCGTTTTTTTTCCCCTACTCCAAGTCAACCCCTGGGCTCAAATTGCCTGCGTTGGACTGGTCTACCTCGCAGTGCTGCCTGTTTACTTGCTGTAACTGTTGGCCTGGCTGTTTCTGTGACAAAGAAACATTAAGGTACTGTGTATTGTGACTTGATGCCACAAATTGGTTTGATTGGATGCGCATTGACTGTTTTGGCTAGCATTCTGACTTATTGAAGTGCCCTGCGTTAAACAACGTTTAGTGCCCAGGAGACGTAAGCAGCAGTTTGGGGCCGTGTTGTGTTTGAATTGTTGCACTCAGCTGTGTTGGGCAGCGTTTGAATTAAGTGCTCAGCAGTGAATGGCACCGGCGTGGATGTACCCAGCAGCCTTTGAATTAAAGTGGATGTACTCGGCAGTGTTTGAATTAATGTGCTCAGCAGTGAAGGGCAACAGCATAGAGGAACATTAATCTGCAACGTTGAAAAGTTCCGGAGGGATTGAGAGCCAAAGTTATTCATGCGTGCTTCGCATCGTTCATTTTATGATTTAGACAAGGACAGAAATTGAAGGAGGCGGTTGAGTTTAATTCCACAAGCATTGAGTTTATTCCACAAGCAATGATGTAAAGTGGGTATCACAAGCAATAACAGAACTTGTTACAGCTGTTCATGCCACAAGCATTAACAGGACTTACTACCGCAAGGAGGTATCACCTTTATCCTCAAGTGTCAACGGTGACTACTTCATTTATTTTATTTTATTATTTTAGTGTACTTCATCTATTTTTAACCTACCGTTGTGTGATCTGTTCCATATTATTTTTTGCATTTCTATTCTGTAAGGGTTAACTGGTTTTGGTATATCACTAGTCATACCATAACATGGATATGTCAACCATCTTAGCTCCACCTAAGTTCTTGCAAAATCCTGGGGAACCTACATTACCTTGGGAAGATTGGCTGGAGTCCTTTGAAACTTACCTTGAGGCAATAGGTGGAGAAGATTTTGTAGCTTCTCGCAAGGTCGCTTTATTGAAGCATAATTTAGGGATTGAAGGTAGGAAAGTACTTAAAACCTTACCTATACCGTCTACCATTTCCACCAACACTGAGAGTAGAGAAGGAGATGCTGTTGATGACACTCGTGTAGTCAATGTAGATGAATACTTAGTAATTATTAAGGCGTTAGAAGAGAACTTTGGAAAAAAAGTCAGCATAGTTGTCGAAAGACACAAATTTGTTTCCAGAGCTCAACAACCAAGTGAATCTGTTGAGCAATATATTTCTGTACTTAGGACCCTTGCATCTACTTGTAGGTATAAGGATTTACACAAAGAAATAATTAGAGACAAGTTTATCAACAGAACTAATAATGTTAAAATTCAAGAAAGATTATTAGAATTAAAGGACCCTTCTTTACGCAGAACGATAGAAATTGCCAGATGCATAGAAAACACGTCTAGGTACGTCAAAGAGTTGAAATCAGACCAGAATTCAGATAAGAGTAGTAAAGATGATTCTTCCAAGGTTTGTGCTGTAGAGAAAAGCAGTGATAAAAAAAGTGATAAAAAAAGTGATAACAGTGTGAAAAACTATTTCAAACATAGTCGCATGTGTTTCAGATGTGGCAGTACCAGACATTCTGCTGATTATGACAAATGTTTTGCGCTTAAGGAAAAATGTCACAAATGCAAGAGAATAGGTCATTATGCACGCATGTGTAAAGCCAGTACTTCCAACAGTTGGAAATCATCTGTTCATGCTGTAACTGAACACTATGATGACAGCTCATCTGATGAAGTAGAAATTCTAGTGATAGGTGTTGACTCTATCAATGAGATTCAGGAAGGTTATAATCCTCCTAAATGTACATTAGGATAAAATGGTGCTAAGGTTGCTGTTTGGGCTGATTCGTGCTCACCCTATACTATAATCAGCAAGGATATCTGGGAAAAGATTGGAAAATTTGAATTGAGTACCCCTGATGTACATCCTGTAGGTTATTGTGGCGTTAAGTTACCACTGTTAGGTTATTTCATGTGTAAATTGTCACACAAGACCAAAGAAGTCAAATGCAAGGTCTATGTAGTAGAAAAGGGCAGATCATTACTGGGCTGGTGTGAGCAGAAAATGTTGGGAATAGTGTTAGACCCTAACCACCCTCAACAGGTTTTAGTAACTGAAAATGAAGAAAAAGTCAAGTGGAGTGTCAAGTTTCCTCAACTTTTCAGACAAGAGCTTGGTTGTTTGAATAAATTCGAACATCGTATCGTATTAAAGAACAATTATGTACCGTGTGTACATAAAGCTAGAAACGTACCTTTTGCTCTTAAGGAACAATTAAAAAAAGAGCTGCAAAGACTTTGTGAAGCACAGGTAATTGAACCAATCGAATCTTCAGAATGGCTAAGTCCCATTGTTTAAGCGCGCAAATCGGACGGGAATTTGCGCATGTGCATAGACTTGAGAGACCTTAACCGAAACATTTTAGTTGACCGTTTTCCACTTCCGCATATCCATGAAATGGTTTCCTCAGTGATTGATGCTAAATTTTTCTCCTTAATTGATTTATCCAGTGCTTACCATCAAATTCATTTACATCCTTCCTCAAAGCATCTTACCTCTTTATCACTCCAGAAGGTGCCTTTCGCTTTGTGCGAATGCCGTTTGGACTGGCATCCGCTTCTGCAGTATTCCAGAGAGTAATGTGCAAAATTCTCAAGGGGTTATCCAAAGTCAAGGTTTTTCAAGATGATGTTTTAGTGTGGGGTTCAAACCGTGATGAACATGGTAAGTTCTTAGATGTTACTTTGAGCAAGCTGGAACAAGCTGGTCTGACGGTAGGTATGCACAAATGCAAGTTTGGCGTGGAACAAATAGATTATCTAGGGCACACTTTATCTAAAGAGGGTGTTAAACCAAAAACAAAATTGTTGAATGCCATTTCTGACGCACCTGGTCCCAAAGACAAAGAGCAACTACGGTCTTTCCTGGGATTAGCAGAATTTTATCCCAAATTTGTTCAACATTTTGCGGATAAAGTGCATTGCTTAAGGGTATTAATGAAGAAAGGCAATAAGTTTGTGTGGTGTGGAGAATGTCAAAATGCATTTGATGACATTAAGAAACAGATTGCAAAGGCTGTTGCCCTCAAACCATTTAATCCAAGTGATCAAACCATAATAACAGCTGATGCCAGTGCCTATGGTCTAGGTGCTGTTCTTATGCAGAAGCATTTAGGGCATGAACGAGTCGTTGCTTTTGCCTCACGTACTTTGAAGGGGGCTGAACCTACGTATTCTGTAATAGAGAAGGAGGCTTTAGCCTGCTGGTGGGGAGTTGACCATTTCAAAACATAGGTATGGGGCACGCATTTTGAAGTCAGGTCAGACCACAGACCCTTAATAGATCTATTCACCACCAAGGGTGCAGGCAAAGCTACCCCTAGAATTGCGAAGTGGTTGTTCAGACTTCAAGGTTATGATTTTACACAAAATTATGTTCCTGGCATCCGCAATATCAATGCAGATTGTCTATCTAGGTTACCTTTACAATGTATGGATGATGAGGATGAAGTGTACGACGAATTTGTAGTTGCAGATATTTCTGTAGCGTGCAGTGGTGCCATATCTGCTGAAAAGTGGAAATCTGCTGTGGTGGAGGACAAGTTTCTTGTGGAGGTTTTGAGTGAACTATCGTCCCCATCATTGTCTAATGCCATGTTAAAGAGGAAATTTGGTGAATTTTGGACGGTTTGGTCTGAGCTTTCAGCATACGATGGGGTGTTACGGAGAGGTGATCGCTTAGTGGTACCCAAGGAGTTACAGACCAGATTGTTGAAATTATTACATGAAGGGCATAATGGAATGTCAGCAATGAAAAGAAGGGCCAGAATGACCTTTTGGTGGCCTGGTATGGACAAGCAAGTTGAGGAAAGTGTCCGTGGATGCATTGACTGTATGTGTAGCGACAAGTCCCATCGGGTTGAGGAATCCACCATTGCTCCCACTGAATTTCCTAACAGACCGTGGGAGAGAATAGCTATGGATATTTGTGGTCCTTTTTCTGCCAAGGGTATTTCCAACAAATTTGCCATTGTCATGATCGATTATTATTCTAAATGGCCTGAAGTAGCGTTTTCCAAGGAAGTCAAAGCTGCTAATGTGATTGAATTCTGTGACTAGGTTTTCCGTATAGAGGGTTGCCCAAGTTCCTTGGTGACCGACAATGGTCCCCAATTTGTGGCTGAAGAGTTTAAAAATTATTTATCTAAAATGGGAGTGGCACATCACACCACTGCTGTTTATAATCCCAGAGAGAATGGTCTCGTTGAGAGATTTAACAGAGTTCTGAAGGAGTGTGTGCAGTTAAATGAGAGCAGTGGTTGTGATTGTAAGGAAGCTGTCAAAGAAATGCTGTGGAGTTACCGCACTACTCCGCATTCTGTTACATTAGAAACTCCATTTATGCTTTTGAAAGGCAGACAGGCAAGTACCAAGGTATCTCCTGCTTGGATGCTCAAGGGACACAATCGTGTATTGGACAAAGCAAAGTTACAGGAAAGAGTCCATGAACATCAAACTAAGTATGCAAGCAGGCATAATGATAAAATAAGGAAGGGTAAAAGAACCTTCAGAGTGGGTGATTGGGTCAGAACTAACAGTCTGGGCACTCAGAAAACATCTAAATGGTCTATACCCAAAAGAATCACTAAAGTGGTTTACAATAATGTGTGGTTGTCTGATGGAAAGAAATGGAATGTGCGCAGAGTTACTTTATGTAATGATCTGGAGCGAGAACTGTGGGAAAAGAAAATTTGCAGTGATCCCAGGAAGGCTAAAGTTGATGATGAGTCAACTATCAAGCAAAGTGATTTACCAATCAACAAGTCAGAGGTTGTGTCAACTAACAATTCCAATCCCAATGGTAGGCTTGGGGTTGAACCTCGCTTTAGGAGGAGGCCTATCTGGCACAATGATTATTTATGCAAATGATCAATTGTTATTCTTTGCATCTATAGAATCTGTTAATTATTCAACTATCTTATAACGTTAATTATTTTGTGTTATGTTCTTATGGTCAATTTCCAGTCATATTTTATTGTTTGCTTTCTGTTGTTATTGTATTAGTAATGGAGATGTGTTGTATCCTAGCAACATGTGTATTGTATCCTAGTGATGCTGAACATTCCAATGCTATTGGAAAGTAAGCAGAACTGGAACTGCTGTTGCCTGAAGAGGAGTCTTCAGGGGTTGTTCTCCTGTACTTAATAAACCTTCTTCAATTTAAATCCTGCGTGTACCTCTACTTAAAACTTCTCTCCCACTCATGGCACATTCTCTCGTCTAGATTATTTTTTAACATCTCATAATACGGTTCATCTGGTCACGGAGTCTCGTATTTTGGAAGCAGCTTTATCTGATCACTCTCCTGTTCTCTTGTCGCTAGATTTGGGTCTTTTTCGATCAGGGCATAAACCATGGCGCATGAACATTCAGCAGCATAAGACCCCCAAGGGTAAACTCCAATTACAATCTCATCTTCAAGATTATTTATCCACTAATCAGGGTTCTGTAACTTTTAACAGGATTATTTGGGCTGCAGCTAAAGCTACTATTAGGGGTAAGTTAATGCGTGATGCAGCACTCGCTAATAAGCAGAATGCTGCGCGACAAATGGAACTAGAGCGCGACATTCAATCTTACTCTCGTATCTATACAAAGACCCCAACTTTGCAGAATCGTAAGTCACTAGAGCAAGCGCGTATGGCTTTAAACAGTCTTTTTACCTCTAAAGCCGAATATGCTCTACAAAGAATGAAGGGGCGTCACTACGAACAGGGAGAAAAGGCAGGGAGATTGTTAGCTGCCAATTGCGTCAAAGCGAGGCAGCCATGGCTATTCTGGCCATTCAATCAACGCAAGGTGTTATACTCACAAGGCCTCAAGAGATTGTCAATGAATTTGCTTCCTTTTATCAATCCCTATACACGCCAGGCAATCAAATAGATCTAGATAAGATGTCTACTTTTCTTGCAAAAGTGGATCTTCCCCGTCTCTCTGATGGCGGTAGACCCTTACTGGAGGGAGAAATCACTAAAGACGAGATTTCCAGAGCCATTGCTGCTCTGCCTTACCACAAAGCTCCTGGGGAAGATGGATTCCCCGCAGAATTCTACCGTTGGGCAGGACTTTATATCATAGATACACTACATGCTACATTTCAGGAAGCGGATAATGAATCCTCATTGGGAACTCTTTCTAACAGAGCAATTATCGCTGTTTTGCCCAAACCTGGTAAAGATCCCTTGCTCTGCAGTAGTTATCGTCCAATATCGTTACTTAATTGTGATATCAAGATACTAGCCAGTATTCTCGCATCTCGTCTCCGTAAGGTTTTACCTTCGCTTTGTACCAGGACGTTCTTCTCGGAATCATCTACGTACGTTAGCCCATACATTATGGTCTGCTAATCACCTTCCAGATGATGCACTAGCACTCTCACTTGATGCAGAAAAAGCGTTTGATCGCATTGAATGGGAATATCTCTTCACAATTATGCAACGATTCGGGTTGGGTGATCAATTTATATCCAAAGTACGCTTATTGTATAACAATCCTTCTGCTCAAGTGAACTGTGGCGGTTTTTTATCAGATGCATTTCCGATCCGAAGAGGAACACGCCAGGGTTGCCCTTTATCACCCCCTTCTTTTTCTCTTGGCAATGGAGCCATTAGCTGCCACAGTTCGCCAAACTGTTGAAATTACAGGTGTTCCCCTTATAACCGGACACTCTAAAATGTATCTTTACGCAGATGATATTCTACTTACTCTTACAAACCTTCCTCAATCTCTTCCGTCCCTTTTCCAAATTATTAATGATTTCTCTTCTTTCTCAGGTTACAAAATTAATTGGGACAAAAGTGAGGCACTACCTATATCAGATGGAACTACAAAGGCAGCTATATACGACTTTCCTTTTCACTGGCAGCCCTCACGCCTTAAGTACTTGGGAATTCTAGTCAATAAGGGTTTAGAAAATATGATTACAGACAATCTAACTCCTCCACTTTCACAAATGCAGCGTGATTTTGACAAATGGAAGACTTTAGGGCTCTGTCTTTGGGGCAGAGTCCAAGCTATCAAAATGGTCACTTTCCCACGTTTCATTTATATTTTGGGAATGCTTCCCCTCCAGATTCCTTTATCTACGCTCCGATCAATAGATTCCAAGATCAAGACCTTCATATGGGGCTCAGCTAGGCCTCGCCTTGCAATATCAAAATTAAAAGCTCACCAATTATATGGAGGATTGGGTCTTCCATCCATTGAACATTATACTCTTGCATTGCACATCTCACAACTTTCCTACTTCTTACCAGGAACCAAAGACATTCCGCAATGGGTTTATATAGAGCGCCATCTTTTATCTATGGATTCAGGACTTTCTCTCTTGTATGGTAGCGGTACTAGCCGTTCTGATCCCAAGAATCCGATCTTATCAGCTATGCATAAATCCTGGCAAAGGGGACATCGTATACTAGATTCAAACTCACGTATTCATGAAAAGGCTCCCTTGTGGAATAATTCAGGTATACGTATTAATGGTCGAACTTTGCTTTGGCCTTTATGGCAAGCTGCAGGCATTCAATATCCAGATCAACTTCTTCATAATGGCGATTTTAAATCCTTCTCTCAGTTAATGGAGGAATTTAATCTTCCTATACAACATTCTTTTAAATATCTTCAACTCCAACAGTGTTTGAAGAAGCATCTGCGATCTCCACCTTAGTCGTTTCAAACTTCTCCAATATTATCCTACCTAACTGTATGGGGGAAACATAAGGGAGTAACCTCTGGTCTTTATAATACCTTTACGTCCCATCTCTTCTCACAGACCCTTTCTCGCAATCTTCAAATTAAATGGCAATCCCGATTATCAAACTCTTACACAGCTATTGAATGGGAGCAGATATTGGAGGGTCTTCATAAAGGAGTCCGTGAAGCAAGGCTTAAATTTTGTTTGTTTAAAATACTACATGATTGGCATTGGTCACTGGTCAAATTGCATAAAGCTGGCCTGCTTTCGCATACTGATTGTTGGAGGTGTTCCACTTCGGGCTGTGATACAACTCATATTATTTGTGAATGTTTAAAAATTCAACCTTTTTGGAATTATGTTGGTAAAACCTTACAGTCCACAATGCCCTTGCAGCTACCACTCACATCTGCTAATATTCTCTTACATGATTTACGTAATTTTCCAAAGCTATCTAAAACACAACGTCGTCTCTTCCACATTGCATTAGCTACAGCTAAAATATGTATTCTACGTCATTGGAAGGCATCATCTCCACCCTCACAGGAAGAATGGTTAGTGGCCATGATACAAACAGCAACACATGAGCGTGTGATCTATAACCTTCAGGATCAAGCTGATGTGTTTCTTCAGATTTGGTCTCCTTTCCTAAATGCTAAAACTGATGATGCTACTAATTCTTCCGTATCTACCAATATATCCATTTAAGGAAACTAACTCATTGCTTTACATACTTTTATATTATGTCTTTCCTATCATTATCACTTGCTTTATAATTTCCACTATCCATATTCTTTTATTATTATCTTGTCTCCCTTCCTGTTTTTCTTTTATACTTCCCTGTACTCTGGCTTCAACTCTCTTTCTCTATTACTTTCTTCTATTCTACTTTCTTTTAAACTTTAATATGGTGGGTATTTGCTATGATAACACATGTCTCCGTTATTGTTATGATGATCCTATGTATTGTTATTATCTCATATGTATATCTGAACTATCTATATTTTATCAACCATTATTATATGCTTCACCAATTTTTCTTTGTCATCAACTATAGTTATTAAATATTATCTTTTCTCATTTACCTCCCTTCCCCTCCCCCGTTTTCTACCCTTTTCTCCTCATCTACCATTTTACTATTTATCTATTTATCTATTTAAATACTTCCTTACAATATACTTATTTATATACTTCATATTTATTTGTTTTATCCATTAGCAATTAATATTTATTTATTATTATCTGCTATTTTAAGTATTTATTAATAATGTATTGCTGTCTTCTTATTCTTGTTATCAATATGTATATTTATAATGAATTTCAATAAAAAATTTCAACACAGAGTTTCTGCAAATATTTATCATTTGCACATCACCAAGTAAAGTGTACTGATTTGTTTTGCACCTATTTAAATCTTTGTTTGCATCACACTTCTAAATTACAAAAAATGTTCTTTCATAAGTCCTGATGTATTTTGAAATACTTGAACTATTCATTAACAAGCTGTTTAAATGGTGTGTGTTACAAAAAAAACTGACATCTTAGAGCATTTTGTTTTACAATGATTGTCAGACAGCTCACTTGAGAAAGACTCTAACTGTAATATCAAAAAGAAAAGTAAACACCATTTTCGAGGATAAGATAGGAAACAATCAGTAAAAAGACAAACTGACATTTGACCTCTGACCTTGAACAGACAGCAAATGTGTCAAGATAAAAACAAGCTTTAAAGGCCTCTTTATTGCTCATTCACTTTCTGAATTAAAAGAACACCTGTTCCAGCTTAAGTTCACTTACCAGAAGAGAGAGCAGGTGCTAAAAATAGCTCGATCTGATAAAATGTGACTCGCCATAGCGAGTGGGCGAGTCGATTTTTTGAGGCATGATCAGGCAAAGTCTTTTGACCTGTTGGGCCACAGCACCGAATGGGGATCACCCCTGTGTGTGTTGATGGTAAACTAGAGTTTTATTTAAACTAATTTCCACTACAGCACATGTTAAATGCTGCTCATCCCGGAGATAATGTTTCTAAACAGACAGTCATTGTAGGTATAAAGGTTGATAACCGTTTAATAAAGACACTTTTTCCCATGCCATTTTGTCAACTTATGTACAACAGTTTTTGTGAATAGTTTGAACATGAGCATTGCTTTTCTTCGTGCGGAGGCTATGAAGAGTTTTTTTGTGTTCATCAAACATTCCTTTTTGTGAGGTATTATGTTGAGGTAACAAACTTAAAATTATCTTCTACTGCAATTAATTTCTTCATAACATGATGTTAGATGATCATTTTGTTTAGGAGAATGGTTTATTAACTCAGTGGATACCAATTGTTCTTGATGAATTTCAGCATTTAACATATTTAAATATGTTGGCTGAAGAGGGAAGGTTAATGTTTTTGTCACAGCCTGGCATTATATTTTGGAAGATTGGAAGTTGTCTAACAATCTGTTTTTATTCTTCATGGCTTAAAGTAAATTTGCATAAATAGCAATGTTCATTTTTGGGTTGCATTTTGATGACCTATTTTATAATGATAAATACGATTTTGTTTCTTTAGTTTTAACAAACTCCATCCCTAATCACCCACTCAGTATTTCTCACTGCTTTCACCTGGTGTTACATTGGACTTTTATGTAAATTGCTTGAACAATTTCATACAGACACATGCTTAAGGACACATACTTAAGGATTGAAAAGTGTGACGCTTCGAATATCCGAAAATGGTGAATCACTCTTTTGTGGATTGAAGCTCGGCACAGACTTAGGGCTTGATCTAGATGTTGGCTTAAAGGGTATCCTGTCGCAACTGCGACAGAGTACCCTTTCTGCCATCTGATGGTCCTGCTGCCTCATTTAGAGGCTGGCAGACCTCCACTGTGTAGACACCAGAGATTACTCCGTCTCTGCTGCCTACATACAACTCTGTCAGCTACGGAGTGAGGGCTCTCAGAAAATTGGCCATGTGTATGCCTACCCGATTTAAAGTAGGGGGACACATGGCCAGTTTTCACTGTCCATCACCGCCATGAAAAAGGTAGAGGTAAGGGGCAATGAAAAGTTTTAAATTACCTCCATGAGATGGGAGAATGCTCCCATTGTGAGGGGGCGGTCTTTTTTTTTTTTTCTTTTCAAAAAGAAAATTCTGCGTCAGGATTTTCTTTTTGAAAATAAAAAAAAAATGTAAGTTTGACATACGGCTCTGTCATCAAGATGGAGCAGTCAATCAAACTTAAAAGGCATTTCCAGGAACCGCTGAAATCGCGGTTCCTGGAAATGCAAGAGATGTTGGCAGGGGTAGCAGACGTCTTTAAATACGGCGGGCGGAGTACCTTTGCCATGGCGGGAGTGAGGTACCCCACTATGGCGATGATGTTTACTCTGTCAGCAAGTTATAAATCAGATTCTTAGACATACATCACAATTGTTCTTCCCATATAAATTACTTCTTTTAAGGTGATCATTTACTTCACAGGCACAGTTTTTGACCCAAGCAGAAAATGATTCCATGAATCTAGAATTTTCTATTCTTTCTGACTTGGTGATGTCTTCACTGATACACCAAGCAACAATAGTGCAGCTGTCAGCAAAAAAATGAATATCAGTATTGACATTCCATGAATTGGTAATATTGAATTCTAATTGTTTTTTAAACATAATTGTATTGTTTTATTGTATATGCATTATATCACACCACAGTACAAATAAGAATGTATCTGTCACTTCTTTTGGATCTTAATACAGGACAAACATATACGGGGGGGTCAATGAAATATCTGTGAGGTAAATTTCCAAGTATTATCAAACTGGGTAACCTTGGGAGGGATACAAAGCCATATCTTGTGTGAGAAAAATGTATCCCTTCCATTGTCACACACAAGGATACTAATAATCATCACAGCAGTAGTCCCTTAAGACAACACAATACATATGCTTAGTGTTCCAAGAAAACATATCAAACATGGTCCTGTTTGTTACCTGATTAACTAGTCATGTAATCTGCATCCAGTATGTTATTTGTGGACAGCTCCATATCTTGCAGAGGAAGCTGGCATCCAGCAGCCCACATTGAAGGCATTTCGCCCAAGCATGTGGACAATAGATACTAATGTGTTCAGGGGGTAAGATAGCTTCTGTGCAAATAATTAAACTGTATCAGTTTGAGCCTAGCATTACAAAATATCCTAGATATTGTTGATAAGATCATTCCCTGCCTATTCTTGTAGATTTTTTTGTTCCATGTCTCCCTCGCACTAGGGCCTGAGAATTGACTGACGAGTAAAGCCATATCAAAACTGGTATAATATGGATTATGTTTATAAACTTTTGTTTGCACTTGTATTGCATTTAAAATTCTTTGCCATTTTTACCTTTTTGGGGATTTTCAATTCATATTTATGGATAAATCTCAAAAATGAATCAATCAAATCTAAATTGATATGACTGTAGCAGTCAGGAACGTGCACAAACATACAGTTTTACTGATAAAACTTAATTTCACAAAAATGATAATGTATGAAAATCCAGTTTTAGTGAATATTTATTGTTTGTGCATCACCAAGTAAAGTGTCTTGATTTGTTCTGATCCCATTAAAATCTTTCTTTCCATCACACTTCAGAATTACAAAAAATGTGTTGCTTCTTTTTTGCTTTCCTAATTGCTGAACGTGTACAGTTCATTTATAGGTATTTACATTTTGTTGTGAGTTACGAAAAACACATGCTACAGCCTTTCCTTTCACACTTTAAGGACCACAGCAAGACTGAAACATAATTCACTTTACGTTTCTTTCTCCGACTGCAAAGTGAGATGAGTTTGTAAACACCAGTCCTCATGTTAAAAAAAAATAAGCAGTAGAAGACATAGCTTGACATTTGACCTCTGTCATTGAAGTGCAGCTACTGTGACAAGATAAATACTGAATTTAAAGGCTTCTTTATTTATTGCTTGGACTTTTTTTAGACTCCAAAAAATCAGCCCACTACCCAGAGTTTGGAAAACCCCGTTGTATAGAATTCCCCCACTGTACAGTGCATACAACCACATAACACAAAAATTAAGACCCCTGAATCATAGAATAGAGAAACTTCTATTTTGTCTAAATCTTGCATTCAAGTTGTTCGGCAACTGATGCGGCGACTGAGGAAGGTCTGTTTTGAAGCCTGCTAAGTGTTCCAATGGTGCTTGCATAGTTTTTTTCTCAAAGACTTCTGGGTTGTGCTTTCCGTGCTTCATTTGATGTATTTGTATTGTTTCTCCTATAACATTCTTTGGATGTAAAGGATGTATCGTATTGTATTGTATTATAGCATTCATCTAGTGCTTACAATCCCTATGTAGGGTGCTGAAGCGCTTGCCCACACAGGTAGAATGCTACTCTAGGTAGAGTGTGTGATAGTAAGGATGTTATTTTTGTTTTGTTCCTATGAGGGAAGTATTTTCATGTTGCACCTGATGAGGTGTGGGGTGCGGCTACCGTGTTTTAGGACACAGTGTTTGGCAGTGCAATGGATTAGAAGCGTGAGAGACAGACACACAGTTTACAGTCCATTGGGAGAACATAATCAGTGATTATTAATTCTAAGACTTATGGAGCTGAGCAGGTATGGTGGGGGTGGGGGGTCAGATATCTGCCAGGATTAACTGCATTACAGATATACTGCTATGAATTCAGATTCAAGAATTCAAGAAACGGTCATGGTGGGCATTAACCTGGGACTGGGATCTGCCGTATACACTATGTTAGTGTCCTTTTGTGAACAGCAGTGAGCAGCAGATCTCTTCAGTCTTTTCATACATGTTCAGATGGAGGCTAACGTGGTATAGTGTTCATACTTTCTTGTTATATTTTTTTCAAACTATCCTTAGGGCTGTTGATGCTTCAGATTACCAACTTGATGCTCTAAAAGTGGATTCATATTTTATTTAGGTAGAAGGCATTGTGTACCACCAAACTGCCTTCTGTACTTTGTTTAAATCTATGACTTTGTGCTAGATTGCGTTGTTTTTGTTCAAGCTCCATTTATTAGCGTGAATTGCTTGACATCAACATTACTGGTTATTTCTAACATTTTGTGATTTTGTTTAACATCAAGGTGTAAATATACAATTTATCCACTAAGTTGTTTTATGACCTACTTAGAAGATAATATATTTCTTTTACTTTGTAATCAAACAACAGTTTGAAAGAGGGATACAGTTTGTAGAATGATAGTAACAAACAAATAGTTTGTGGAAGTGATTCTGGGACTTTTCAAACTTCCATTCCATTTAGAACGCTTTCTAATTTTATGGTATTATTTTGGAATTTTGAGTAAAAGTATTTACAAATTGTTTCATTGTATTTCAATTTGGTTGCAATGTATGAAGCTAAGTGATATTGTTGCTCATTTGATTCTTGGGACATTTGTTCAGTTAAACTAATTGATTATATTTATGATTAATAAAATGTTCTGTGACAGATATGCAATTTTCTATTAGAATTTCTGAGGGTGTTATTATAGCTTTATAGCCATCCAAAGCAAGCTATACTGGGTGAGCGGGCCTTTAATGGCCGGTATAGCCCAGCTACAGTAGGCTATAAAGCTATTAGAACATTCCACCCCAGAGGGCAGAATGTTCTAATTAACACAAAGGCCGCTAAGAGCAGGAGGGGGTAGAAATCCCCCTCGGGCTCCAAAGCCTTGGTTTAGCAGCTCTTGCTGTGAATTTTCTACAGCTAACAGCGCGCGCAGGACCATGGCTGTTAGCTGTTGAGCATTCACATCAAGAACTGTGAAAGGGGGCTGAAGTCAGCCCCTGGGTCTCCCCGGCTGGCTGTACTGCTTTTTGTAGTTCAGCCAAGCCAGGGAGACCCAGGAGCTGAGCAGCATTCACCCCTCCCTCCTTCTGAAGCCCTAGTGACACTGAGCTGCAGAAAGAGGGACGGGTGAAGGCTGCATGAGTCCTCTGGCATGGCCTCTGCCTTTCACTTTCCTCTGCCTAAATACTATTTTGTCCGGGGCAGGGGACAGAGAAAGGCAGATGCTGTGCATTAGGACATTCAAATGTTGAGAGCAGTGGGCCTATACCAGTTCATATAGGCCGCTGCACCATTGTCTTAATTGGAGCTCTCAATACTCCAATGTTCTATTAAGTATTTATTTCTTTTTCATTTTGTTTATTATTAATACTTTGTGACTTAAAAGCAATACCATCTTGCATGATATTTGTATTTAGCCGAGGCTCTTAGTTCTATTCAAAAAAAGTATTTATGATTGCTTCTTTTCTTTTTCAGAGCCTTTACATAAAACTGTTTATAATCTTTGCAGGTATAGCACTGGTTTTCTGACAAAGTACATTTGGTGCACTAGTGGTGAGCACCACATATGATATTCTCCTAGCATCTGTGATGTAGGTCACTTTTGCATGCAATGTGATTACAAACGCAAGAGTATCCTTTCAATCCTACTATAAGAAGTATTGGTCATGGCTTAATGTTTATTAATACTATTTCTTTCTTGAGTTTGCTAGTAATGACTACTTTTGTAAATTTTGTTGGTAATAAGGACGGATTTGCAAATTTAGCTGTATGTGCAATGTAAGACCACTGGCCTTTGGTTTGTGGTTTCTTCTTCATCCACTACTCTCATCCTTTTTCATCTTCCACCATTTCTAATGACAGGATATTCCCACGACGCGCTTCATTTCCATGCATTGCTTACAGATATAATACAGTATTGTTAGTCTGTTTACATTGTCCCACAAAGATACAAAACATTTTTTATCATTTAATGTTTGACTTTTGATTTGGCCCTACTGTCTTTCCTTGGTTGTCAGGAATTACAGAGCTTTCAAGCAGCAATATGAAGTGGCCTCTCTCTACCCCATCAGGGGACCCCTATATGCCATTACTTTAGATAAGAAGGCAAGTGACTCTTGTGAAAGGGAGGGGAAACAGACTACAGTAACACCCAGAGAGCTGCAGAGAGATATTAGTCTACCTGAAGCACTATCATGTGACAGACTCTCTCAGTCCTGTCCGTTAGATCGAAAGCATAGAAAATGTACCAGGGAGCGAGCTCACTGTTGCTTGAATTCTGTATACCCTAGGATTGCAATTTCTAAGAATATATTTTATAAAGCATTCCATACAGCTCAGAGTGCAGAGATAATTCTAACTAGTAGAAGTCAAGTAGGAGTAATTCAGTAAACAGTGGAGGTCAACGTGTTGCAGGAACCAATAAAAATAGCAGGGACCAAACTGTCAAGAAAGGTGAAAAGCAATCCTATTTCAAGGAACAGAACTCATACGACCAGAGCGTCACAGGGCAAAAATAACTTCAGGAATGCCAGCTTAATACCTACGGCCCAGGAAGGTACTTGTAAAGGTCCCTTTTGATCTCAGAAGTTATAAACACGCCTGTTTCTGACTTGTACTGCCTCGGATAGAACAGTATTGTGCTGGCTTTGCTGCCCCATTGATTTTACTGGCTCTGTCTGCACCCCTTCTTGCATCAGCATGCCTACCACCTGTTTTAGGTCGAGCCTGGGCAGCGCATGCGCTGCTCTGCGAGGCATGCTGTATTCGAGTATGTACTTGAAGTCCCGCCCACTCTCCGCCCATATTTTTTATTGCCTTGTGTCATTGCCCTTCATAAATGCTGGCTTCTGATTCATTAATAGGCTTGTTAGTCCCCTCCATAGTACCGCCTTGTCTTCATTTGTAACCTCCCATGAGGACTGGCCCTTTTACTTCTGTTGTTACACGGTATGTTTATTTAGTCTGTCAGCACTATTTTCTTTAATGAGTTTCTAGAACTGCAGGCACGACGTACTTTCCTGCAACATTCAGCGCGCCATGCGCGCTTTCACTTTCAAAGCAGCCCGGGACAATCGTGGCCGCTTCTTTGCAATGAAATAGGCCTTGCATTTACGATAGTTTGAGCTATTGGCATTATAAATGACCTATTGCATTGCAAATGTTTTTTGTAAAAGTGCCCCATACGGCACTTTCACTTTAATGTCGGCCACGCCCCTTTTTTTAGACAACCCGCATCTAAAAAAAGGTGCGAGGCCGCCATTAAAGTGAAACTGTGGCATGGGGCACTTTTACAAAAAAAAGCATTTGTTTGTCAACTTGACAAACAGATGCTTTTTTTGTAAACACGCCCCATGCAGCGCTTTCACTTCAATGGAGGCTGCGCCCCTTTCTTTAGATGCGACTCGTCTAAAGAAAGGGGCGTAGCCAACATTAATGTGAAAGAGCGGCATGGGGCGCTTTTCCATAAATTGCATTTGCAATGCAATAGGTCTTGCTTTTACGAGAATTTAAGCTATTGGCATTGTCATTTACAATGCCAATAGCTCAAACTCTCGTAAATGCGAGACCTATTGCATTGCAAATGCTTGTTTCTGAAAAGGGGCAGTGGTGAAAGGCACCATCCCCAAAGTCCTGGTGAGGCCTCTCCCATCCCGCCGCCCAAGGGAAAGGAGAGTAAGACCCATTTCTCACTACATCAGCCTCAGCCTCCAGCTGAGCCTCTGAGAGTGGGTGCTCTGGGTACTACGCCCTTCCTTTAGCAGTAAAGGGACTTGCACTGCTGAGAAGGGTCTGTGTTGTGTGTCTGGGAGTCTTGGGCTCGAACGTCACTAATCTGGATACCAGAGAATTAAATTATTTTGTGTTCTGTAAGGTAAATCCATAACGTTTCTGTTGTATGGTAAAAGTTGTAGCAAATAATTCTTCTTTTATTTTTGGAAACAGATTATGGAATATATGGATCCTTTTATATATATTACATTAGATTTGTTAAAATGAGTGCCTGAAATTGTTTTTACCGTAATGCTATTATTGTTATTTCTTTGAGAGTTTGACATTTTGGACTATAAGTATATTGGAGCTTTGGTTTCTGTTGTACTTTACTTTGGGTGAGGAGTAAATATATATTTACCAGTTATTTAGACCTAATGTAATAATAAATGCACAGTGAAGAATTTATTACTGCAGGGTATAGGTGAAATTCCAGATTTTTCCCGCAGTGAAGAAAAATTGACATGGGGGAAAACATGGTCTAAGGCCACACATATTGCATGTTAAAATGACTTTATGCATGGAAATAAGGATCATATAGATAAAAGGCCTCTTCAATGTGACTTTAACTTACTGATCATTTCTGACCCCTTGCATCCGGGTTTTGGTTAAATGCTGTTTTTATTAAACAAACACTCGCAAATAAATGCTGTGGTATAAACTATTCAGGCAGATACACAGAGTGTATTATAATTATCTATTACCATTGTTGAGGTAAGGCGGTGCATCATTACCCACTTGAGGCTTCACCTCTCATGTGTCATAGGCGCTCCTCACACTCAAGAACAGTAATAAATAGCATATTACACTTTGCACATTAGCATATATACTGTATATTTTATGTTGGGGTACTTTTAGTGCAGAAAAAGTATTGGCATAAAATCCCATATTTTACAGTGAACAGTAAAATATAGACAATATTTTACATTCCCTCTGAAGTATGGTTTTTTAACCGTAATGTCAGCCCCCAAATCACTCTGCAGAGCTTTACCATGCCAAGGCATATAGCATTATGCCGCAATGGAGGATCAAATTATATGGCAGGATTATATCAATTGTGCATTAAGTAAAGGCAAATTATGCTGTATTATATAGCACGTTTTATGGCAGCAATATTTTGATCCAAGAGCTAGAGACAATATTTTTTGTCGAATTCTGCAAATTATGCTGTAAAATATTTGGCAAGTACTGTAAATCCATTATTAAAGGTAACCATTGAAACCACATCATCAGGTAATTCCATTGGCCATAAACATTGTCCCTTGTTTTATCAACACTCTATTCATGAAGGGTAAACAAAACCTAAACATTCTAACTGCAATCAGCCCATGTTGTTAGCTGTATCTTGATGAGAAGATGTTTAACAACCTCTTCATTCTGCAGACAAAATCTATTGTTTACTAATGCAACGGTTGTTTATTTTGCCCAAAACTCTACATTCTTACCCACATAATTCAGAATAGTACTCAGTCCCCATATGCTGAACAGTTAAGTTAAGGAGATATAAGGGGGTAGAATAGGGACACCCAGACCTCCAGGCCTATGTAGAGGGAATGGGGGTCCAAAAGTGACCCAACGCCCTCAAAAAGTATTTTTTTTAAATGCTAGTTTTGGTTATGGGTACTACGTAGCACTCCTGTAATACCCAGCAAGACTCTCTCAAGCGTGTAGTATCCAAACTGCTGGCCTTCTGTGCCCTTTAACCATGGTACTGTGCAGGCTTTCTTTACTGCAATCGGTACCACAGTACCAGCAAAGGAAACTTGCACACTACTGCAGTACCATGGCAGAGAAGCTTGGAGCTTGGGTAGCACATGTGCAGTCGGGGTTGGTACAACGTGTGGGGTTAGGCCAAAGGCGAGGTCCCGTGGCCAACCCTGTGCAGCTGAGATTAGGCACTGTGTATCAGAAAACAAAGGGGGGAGGAAGAGGATTATCCCGGGTTCGTCCTCCTCGATCAAATTGTATTATGTAAAACAGTGAACCCAGAAGTTATACACCTGATAACTCTCCTGTGTGAGGAAAAACTAAGTTTTTCTTGTAAAACCCTCACCCACCAGGGTTAGCCCTTGGTGGCATGCTTCATCATCGGGTCCATCCCGATCCGCTGCGAATCAGGGCGTGTTATGACCTACGATCTACGTGGAAGCACTTATTGGTCTTTATTCAATGATAAAGAAGGCGTTTATAAAGGGGGGAGTGGAGGATAGTATCGTGTTACGGTGTAATTTAAAAATACCTGGCTAGGAGGTATATCTATTTTACTCCTACCTCTAGTCGGTATGGTTAAAAACTAGGGGGTGATTAGGAAGACAAGGTTATAATGAACCTACGATCCAATGGGTAAACATGTTTCGAGCAGTGCCCCTATTGGCTCTTCTTCAGGACCATGGGAAACTAGTTCCTTGGTACCACTCCTGTATGTTATTCACAGAAAACACTCTATTTGCATGCAGTGCCACATTGTGAAATATACATATGTATATCACCTAATTGGTGTTCTTTATTTTTCTCTACTTAGGATGCATTAATAGTGCATCATGGTTCCTCAAGGGAGAGGGTGGCCTGTTGTCACACTCGCATCTAGGCAAACCCTCGCTGAGTACACCTACTGTGGACTTTGCCCCGGGGAACCGCATCAACGGTAGGTTGGCTGTATTTGAAGGGTTGGTCTTTGCCCCAATTAAGAATATGATTTTTTTTTAAACAACTGAAATTCACTAAAAAAACACAAAAGTAAAGTGACGTTACAGTTAGGTGTTGAAATGAGACATGACCTTACGAATATCAAGCACAGTGGGTAACTCATACAGCACACGGCTGAAGGCATATGCATAAGCTTTTGCAGAGGGCAGGGTGCAGCATCTGTCTAAAGGCCAGGCCCTGCAGCTAACCAACGCTGTGCTCGACCAAAGTGAGAAATCAGATGGTACTGTGATGTGTCGGTGTAGGTTTGTCGGAGGTGTAGACACCTAAAACAATTGCTATTTGTGCATGTCACAGCTGTCTTGGAGGCCGAGAAATGAACATGTGTGTACCTAATATGATGTTTCCCAATCTGGAGATAGCAAATTTGTCCCACCCCTGAAGTCTCTCCAAGGCGTCAGTTTCTCGTAGCATAGTCCCCAACGACAGCAGTGTTCATATAATAAGTCTAGCCCACCATCCCATGTCTCTAAGAGCCTCTCGCCTGAGCTACAGTACGCACATTGCCATTGGAGGAAGGTGCATTTTCCCCTTACTTCAGATAGGTAATGCATGACATGTCTTCCATGGTCCACCTTTCAGTGGCAAAGGCAGGGTCATGTTGGGGGAGGATGTAGCTACTCATTGGCCATTACAAAATGCACCACTAGATAATACGCCTAAACATCACCTACCCCTATTCCACTATCAAATGGCGACTTGCAGCACTTGGCCATTGCTATTCTTAGGGCCCAGCCATTCCACAGGAAATTTTTAAGAAGTGATTGAATACATATACGTAGCTATGTGAGATCTTGAATGGGTAGTTTTGGAGCTGGTAGAAGGCAGGCCAGGGACACCATCTTGAATATAGCTGCTCTACCCAAAATGGACAAAGGTAGAGGGGACCAAAAGGTCAAATCTCCCCTGTGTCAAGATGGTTAAAAAAGAATATTATGTTCCCATGCCCCGTCTTCACATCTCGTTATGTAAAATACGTTTTTTTATTGATGAGATAGTAGTGTCATTGGGAATGTCATCAATGAGGTCATTTTACGTCATCAGTGATGTCACATGTGCGGTCATAAGCAGTGTATGACGGGGGCTTGGGTTTTGGGAGAGATCGTGCAAGAGAGGAAAAGAATACATAAGAAGTAATTGTGTAATATGGTGCAATCAATCAATCAACGGCTTGTAAAGCATGACTACTCACCCATACGGGTCTCAAGGCACTGGGGGTGTGGGGTGGCGGGGGGAGCTGCTAGTCCACAGAGGCGCTGTGGTTTAGTCGAAGAGCCAGGTCTTGGGGTCCTTCCTGAATTGATGTAGTGACGGTGATTGCCTGAGGTGGAGAGGCAGGGTGTTCCAGGTCTTTGCTGCAAGGTAGGAGAAGGATCTTTCTCCGGCTGTGGTCTTGCGGATATGTGGGACGGTAGCCAGGGCCAGTTGGGTGGAGCGGAGGTTTCTGGTGGGTACATGGAATGCAAGGCGGTGGTTGAGATACGCAGGTCCCACGTCGTGTAGAGCTTAGTAGGAGTGTGTGGGGAGCTTGAAGGTGATTCTTTTATTGACTGGGAGCCAATGGAGGTCTCTTAGGTGGCTGGTGATGTAGCTGCAGCAGGGGATGTTGAGGATGAGTCTGGCGGAGGCGTTCTGGATGTTCTGCAGTTTCTTGAGGAGTTTCTGGGTGATGCTGGCATAGAGTGCGTTGCCGTAGTTGATTCTGCTGCTGACAAGTGCATGGGTGACAGTCTTTCTGGACTCGGTGGGGACCCATTTGAAGATCTTTTGGAGCAGGCGTAGCGTGTGGAAGCAGGATGATGAGAAGGCGTTGTTCTGGCGGCTCATGGTGAGCTAAGAGTCCAGGATGATGCAGAGGTTCCGCGTGTGGTCTCTGGGTGTGGGGGGAGGTTCCAAGTGCTGCGGGCCACCAGGAGTCATCCCAGGCGGAGGGGGTGGAGCCCATGATGAGGATTTTGGTCTTCTCTGAGTTGAGCTTGAGGCAGTTGTTCTTCATCCAGGCAGTGACAGCCTTCATACCATCGTGAAAGTTGTTCTTGGTGACTATGGGTTCGTTGGTGAGAGAGAGAATCAGCTGGGTGTCGTCAGCGTAGGAGACAATGTTGAGTCCGTGGTTCCTGACGATGGCTGCGAGCGGGACCATTTAGATGTTGAAAAGCATCGCCCTGAGGCACTCCGCAGCTGATCTCTGTGGGTTTCGAGAGGAAAGGAGGTAGTCTGACTCTCTGTGTTCGGCCGGTGAGGAAGGAGAGGATCCATTCCAGGGCTTTGTCGCAGATGCCGTTGTCATGAAGTCTTGTGCATAGGATGCAGTGAGAGACGGTATTGAATGCGGCCAAGAGGTCCAAGAGGATGAGGGCTGCAGTTTCGCCTCGGTCTCGGAGGGCGGGGACTTTGTCTGTGGCGGCGAGAAGGGCGGTCTCGGTGCTGTGTTTGCTTTGGAAGTCGGATTGGGAGAGGTCCAGGATGTGGTCGCTTCGATGAACTCGGAAAGTTGGGCGTTGATGGCCTTCTCGATGACCTTGGCTGGGAAGGGGAGAAGAGAGATGGGTCTGAAGTTTTTGAGGTCGTTTGGGTCGGCAGAGGGTTTCTTCAGCAAGGGGTTGAAATCTGCGTGTTTCCAGTCTTCTGGGAAGGCGGCGAAGTCGATGGAGCAGTTGATGGTTCGGCAGAGTTCAGGAGCGATGGTGGTGCCTGCCCTGTTGAAGATGTGTATGATGCAGGCAGGGGTCCTAGGGTGCTCCGGAGTGGATGCTTTTCATGATCTTGAGGGTGTCGTCCGCTGTGAGGGGGGTCCAGCTAAGTAGAGGCTGTTGGGGTCCGGCGTCATAGGGTGCGGTGGTTGCGGGTGGGGTGGGAGGGTCATGGGTATCGAATCTGTCAAAGCTGTTGTATAGCTCCTTGATCTTGCGGTGGACGTAGGTGCCAAGGTTGTTGCAGAGGTCTTGGGAGGGGGAGATGTCTGCTGTCTGTGCTGGCTCTGGCAAATTCTTTGACCACAGCAAAAAGTTCTTTGCTGTTGAGTGCGTTGATGTTGATCCTTTCTAGTAGGGCTGCGTTCTTTGTTGTTCTGATGAGGTGGTGATGTGCGGTGATAGCGGTCTTGAAGGCTAAGTGGTCTTCCGGGGTCTCGCTGCTCCTCCATCTCTTCTCGAGCAGTCTACAGGTGCGTCTGCACTCATGAAGGGCGAGAGAGAACCAGCTGGCTTTCTTGGAGTGTCACTTGCTTGGGGCTTCCTTTAGGGGAGCCAAAGTGTTGGCGCAGTGGGAGATCCATCAGTGGAGGTTGCGTGCTGTGGTGCTGGCGTCCGTAGATGTCGGTGGAGGGGTTTCGCTGAGGGCAGTGGTGAGCTGTTCTTCAGTGACCTTGTTCCAGCTTCTATGAGGGTTGTGGTGGGCGTGGTGGTGTACAGTGGGTTTGGTGAAGGCGAAGTGTACGCATCGGTGGTCGGTCCACTGGAGCTCGGTGGTGTGGCTGAAGGTTATATTGTCGCTGGCGGAGAAGATTGGGTCGAGAACGTGTCCTGCTGAGTGGGTTGGGGAGGTGACCAGTTGTTTGAGTCCCACAGTGGCAAGGTTCTCGAGCAGGGACGAGGTGTTTTTGTCATTGGGGTTGTCTAGGTGAAAGTTGAGGTCACTGAGGAGGATGTAGTCTGTGAAAACGAGAGTGTGGGGTTTGATGCGACCTCTGACCCTGCTCGCAGGCAGGTCGCTCCCCACGCTGCTGCACGGCTCTGCCTGCATTGTTTTTGCCTAATCCTGTACTTTCCCCCTGCGGCTAACTTGCTTTCTTGCCCAGACTTGTTTTTATTCCCCTGTGCCTAACTTGCTTTCTTGCCCAGACTTGTTTTTATCCCCCTGTGCCTAACTTGCTTTCTTGCCCAGACTTGTTTTTATTCCCCTGTGCATAACTTGCTTTCTTGCCCAGACTTGTTTTTATCCCCCTGTGCCTAACTTCCTTTCTTGCCCAGACTTGTTTTTATTCCCCTGTGCCTAACTTGCTTTCTTGCCCAGACTTGTTTTTATTCCTCTGTGCCTGTACTTGTTTTCTTGCCTAAACTTGTTTTTCCTTCCTGTGCCCAGTTCTCCCGCGGCCCCCGCCCGTTTTTCCCGCCGCTGCGTCCCTGCCCCCCTGCATTCCCATTCGCCGCCCCGCTCCCGCCTCCCAGCTGCTCCTCCCTCCCACATCCCCTCATATGGAGGCCGCGCAGCGGTGAAAGGTGACCTCTGACCCTGCTCGCAGGCAGGTCGCTCCCCACGCTGCTGCACGGCTCTGCCTGCATTGATTTTGCCTAATCCTGTACTTTCCCCCTGTGCCTAACTTGCTTTCCTGCCCAGACTTGTTTTTATTCCCCTGTGCCTAACTTGCTTTCTTGCCCAGACTTGTTTTTATCCCCCTGTGCCTAACTTGCTTTCTTGCCCAGACTTGTTTTTATTCCCCTGTGCATAACTTGCTTTCTTGCCCGGACTTGTTTTTATTCCCCTGTGCCTAACTTGCTTTCTTGCCCAGACTTGTTTTTATCCCCCTGTGCCTAACTTGCTTTCTTGCCCAGACTTGTTTTTATTCCCCTGTGCCTAACTTGCTTTCTTGCCCAGACTTGTTTTTATTCCTCTGTGCCTGTACTTGTTTTCTTGCCTAAACTTGTTTTTCCTTCCTGTGCCCAGTTCTCCCACGGCCCGCCCGTTTTTCCCGCCGCTGCGTCCCTGTGGCCCCGCCCCCTGCATTCCCATTCGCCGGCCCCGCTCCCGCCTCCCAGCTGCTCCTCCCTCCCACATCCCCTCATATGGAGGCCGCACAGCGACCGCGCAGCGGACGCGCGAAGCGGGGGCGCCTAAGGCAAGCCCGTCTGCGCCCGTCCATGGCTGGACCGCGCCCAGCGCCAGGACCCCTTTACCCATGGACCCCGCGAACGCCACGACGCCCGACACCGCTACGATGCCAGATCCTTCCACGCACTCAACACCGGACGATCACACACCTGCTTCCTGGCCGCCCGAAGCGCACTCCACGGAGCTTTCACCTGCCGGAACTGCAGCTTCACAAGCATCCGCCCACCATGCCGCCGACCAGGAAAGAACCCAACCACCTCAGATGCATCCTTCTCAACACCCACTCCGCCCGCAAACACGCCGTTGAACTCTGGGACCTACTCGACTCAACCTCCCCAGACGTCGCCTTCCTGATGGAGACCTGGCTGAACCCCGCCTCGGCACCAGACATAGCCATAGCCGTCCCGGAAGGCTACAAGATCACCCACAGGGACCGCACCAACGGAGCAGGAGGAGGAATCGCCATCGTCCACAGGAACACTCTCAGAGTCTCGACCAACACCGACGACACCCTCAGCACCGCCGAACACCTGCACTTCCAGATCCACACCGATCCCAACACCACCCTCAGAGGAACCCTCGTCTACAGACCCCCGGACCCCGACCACAGTTCAGCGACTCCATCGCCGACTTCGCCAGCACACACGCCCTCGCTCCACGGACTACATCCTCCTCGGGGACCTGAACTTCCACCTCGAGAACAACAACGACACCAACTCCACCACCCTGATCGACAACCTAGCCAACCTCGGACTCAGACAACTCGTCACAACACCCACCCACTCCGCCGGTCACACGCTTGACCCCATCTTCTCCGCAAGCCCCCACGTCTCCTTCAACCACACCACCGAACTCCACTGGACCGACCATCGCTGCATCCAATTTACCTTCAAGAAACCCACCACGCACCACCGCACCCAACAGATGCCCCGCCGCTGCTGGAGCAAAGTCACAGAAGACCAGCTAACCACCACCCTCGCCCAGAGCCCACCCGCCGACCCCACCGACCCCGACACCGCCGCCCGCAACCTCAGACAGTGGATCAACGACTGCGCCAACACCCTCGCCCCGATCAAGAAACCCTCCAACAGTCACACCAACAAGAAAGCCAGCTGGTTCACTGAAGACCTCCGGGCCTCCAAGCAAACCTGCCGAAAGCTGGAGAAGATCTGGCTCCGTGAACGAACACCGGACAGCCACGCAGCCCACAAGAACGCCACCCGCAGACACCATCACCTCATCAGATCCGCCAAAAGGGCCTCCTTCAAAGACCGCCTAGACAACAACGCGCACAACAGCAAAGAGCTCTTCAACATCGTGAAGGAACTCTCCAACCCCAGCTCCAACACCAACGACGTCCCACCCTCGCAAGACCTGTGCGACTCGCTGGCCACCTTCTTCCACCGCAAGATCGCAGACATCGACGACAGCTTCAACACCACGACCGCCCCGACAACCACTGAGACCTCCGCCCCCACGACCACCATCCGCTCCAACCACCTGCTCTCCTGGACCAACATCAACGACGACGACACCATCAAGATCATGAACACCATCCACTCCGGATCTCCGTCAGACCCATGCCCACACCACATCTTCAACAAAGCCAGCACAGCCATCTCACCCCATCTCCGGAAAGTCATCAACACCTCCTTTGAGACAGCAACCTTCCCGGAGAGCTGGAAGCACGCCGAGATCAACGCCTTACTCAAGAAACCCAAGGCGGACCCCAAGGACCTCAAGAACTTCCGGCCCATCTCCCTGCTCCCGTTCCCGGCAAAGGTCATCGAGAAGACCGTCAACAAACAACTGACCCGCTACCTCGAGGAGAACAACATCCTGGACCCTTCCCAATCCGGGTTCCGCAGCAACCACAGCACCGAGACTGCCCTCATCGCCGCCACCGATGACATCAAGTCCCTGCTGGACAACGGAGAAACGGCGGCCCTCATCCTCCTGGACCTGTCAGCCGCCTGCGACGCGGTCTGCCCCCACACACTACGAACACGCCTCCACAACGCCGGGATCCAAGAGAAGGCCCTGGACTGGACCACCTCCTTCCTCTCCGGCAGAACACAGAGCGTCTGCCTTCCCCCCTTCCGCTCCGAAGCCACCGAGATCATCTGCGGCGTACCCCAGGGCTCTTCCCTCAGCCCAACTCTGTTTAACATCTACATGGCACCGCTCGCCCACGTCGCCCGTCGGCACGACCTCAACATCATCTCCTACGCCGATGACACCCAGCTGATCCTCTCCCTCACCAAGGACCCCCACACCGCCAAAACCAACCTTCACGAAGGAATGAAGGCCATCGCTGAATGGATGAGGAACAGCCGACTGAAGCTGAACTCGGACAAGACGGAGGTCCTCATCCTCAGATCCACCCCTTCGGCCTGGGACGACTCCTGGTGGCCGACCGCACTGGGAACCGCCCCAACACCCACCGACCACGCACGCAACCTAGGGGTCATCCTCGACTCCACCCTCTCCATGACTAAACAGGTCAACGCCGTCTCCTCCGCCTGCTTCAACACTCCTCCGCATGCTCCGCAGGATCTACAAGTGGATCCCCACTGAAACGAGAAGAACGGTCACCCAGGCCCTCGTCAGCAGCAGGTTGGACTAAGGAAACGCCCTCTACGCAGGAGCCTCGGCCAAACTCCTGAGACGGCTCCAACGCATCCAGAACGCCTCTGCATGCCTGATCCTCGACATCCCTCGCCGCAGCCACATCACACCCCACCTGAGAGACCTGCACTGGCTCCCGGTCAACAAGAGGATAACCTTCAAACTCCTCACCCACGCACACAAGGCACTCCACAACACCGGACCAACGTACCTCAACAGACGACTCAGCTTCTACACCCCCACCCGCCAGCTCCGCTCCGCCGACCTCGCCCTCGCCACTGTCCCCCGCTTCCGAAGAGCGACCTCCAGTGGCAGATCGTTCTCCCACCTCGCCGCCAAGACCTGGAACACCCTCCCCATCCACCTACGGCAGACCCAAGACCTGCTGACCTTCAGCAAACTCCTCAAGACCTGGCTTTTCGAGCAGTAGCAGCATTCCCCGTCCCAACGCCTTGAGACCCTCACGGGTGAGTAGTGCGCTTTACAAATGATATGATTGATTGATTGATTGATGAAGTCGATGATAGAATCGCTGAAGGGTGGGCGGGGTCCGGGGTGTCTGTAGATGAAAGTGTCGCGGAGGGTGGTGTTTGGGTTGGTCTAGACCTGGAAGTGGAGGGGCTCCATGTTGGCTGAGAGGTCGTCCACGTGGGTGGTGCAATCCTGTCTAGATTTAAACCTATATTAACTGATAAAAACCATACCAAAAGGGAAACAGCCCTCATGAGTTTACCCCTTAACTGCTGGACTTCCCCCACCCCCCCAGTGCTGAGCCCTTTTATTGCTATTTGGGATAGTTCATGCTTAGGCCTCTAAACCATTTTGTCCACATAAGGTTTCCACGTCAAATTTGTGTTCCTTTTTCCCAACATCTGGGGATTCTAAAGGCGCCCATGGTTAGTGGTTTCCCAAGGAGGGGACCAAGAAAATAGCCAAAATATAGCTACATTTTGAGGTTTTTGGAAAAAATAGGAATAAAGCACTCTGGTTAAGAGTGTCTTTTTTTGTACTAAAAATAGCATCAACAAACAGTTTGCTGTGCCAAAGTCGCCATCCTTCCAGCTTTCAGAAACTTGCAGAGCTGAATCAAAAAACTGAATTTTTTACCACAGGTTTGGCATTTTTCAATGAGATAGCCCATTTTTTCTATTTTCTGTGCTTTCAACCTATTTCCAGTTTGTAGTGGAACCTAATGTGAAACCCATAAGTGATCCAGGAAAGCTATATATATCTGACAAGTAGACACAATTCTGAGTTCAGCAAGCGGTCATATGTGTAATCCCTCAAGGTTTTCCCAAAGAAACAAACTGTACATATAAAAAACTATGGAAAATGAGTAGAAAAAAAACCAGCCAATTGTGGCAATGTTTTCATCTGTAACTATTTGTCACGATGACCGCTTTACAAAAGCAATGTACTATTATGTTTGCTAGACCCTTTTGATAGCGGGATATATAGTGTTTGTAAGTTCTCCAAGAACCCAAGGTACCCAGAGCCAACTACTATGCTAGACCGTACAATGTTTTTTCATTGTATACTGAGAATAGACCAATTCATATGATAAAATATGTAGAATGAAAATGGGTATCAAGGAAACCTATGTATTTCTCAAATGGGCACAAGAGATGAAGTTTAGGAGCAGTGGTTATTTGTAAATCCCTGAATTTGTGGGTATCCGTATCAGCATATGATTTAGAGGGTATTTTTCAAAATGTCTTGTTTCTTACACACAGGTTTACATTTGGAAGGCACAAATGCAGCAAAATCCAATTGGTAATAACAAATATTCTACTATTCTATGCTCCAACATGTCTTCCAATAAAAATGGTTCCTCACTTGTGTAGGTAGGCCTAGTGCCTGTGACAGGAAAAGGCCCAAAACGCATATGGACACATCACATTTTCCACTGAAATATGGCCCTTTTTTCGAAAGTGGGTAGCTGTGGATTTTGGGCCCAGCTCAGCCGGCACCTAGGGAAACCAAACAAACCTGTACATTTTTGGAAACGAGATACCTAGAGGAATGCAGGACGGGGTGACTTGCGTGGATCTCACCAGGTTTTCTTACCCATAATGGCCTGCAAACCTAAAACGTTGCCTGAAATCACACATTTTCCTTACATTTCTGTGAGAAACTTCCGGAAGCCACAGGAATCCACAAAATTCCTACCACCCAGGTTGTTTTATCCAGAATCCTTGCAAACCTCAACCTTTGACAAAAAAAAAAAACATTTTCCCTCACATTTCTATAATGGAAAGCTCTGGAATCTGTGGGGAGCCACAAACTTCCTTACACCCAGCATTACCCTAAGTCTTCCAATAAAAAACAATCCCTCCTTGTGTGGGTAATTCTAGAGCCCATGACAGGAAACGACCCAAAACGCAACATGATTATATCACATTGTTCCACTTGAAAGTGACCCGTTTTTTGCAAGGTGTGTAGCTGTGGATTTTGGGCCCTGGCTCAGCCGGCACCTAGGGAAACCTACCAAACCTGCACAATTCTTTAAACTAGACAACTAGGGGAGTACAGGGTGGTGTGCCTTGTGTGGGTCCCACATGGTTTTCTTACCCACAATGCCTTGCAAACCTAAAATTTGCCTGAAATCACACATTTTCCTTACATTTCTGTGATGGACACTTCCGGATACCACAGGAATCCACAAAATTCCTACCACCCCGCGTTACCCTACTTGTGTCGATAAAAGTGCTGCAGCACTTGTGTGGCTGTAGTGGCCTAGTGCCCGCGACAGGAACGGATCAAACTAAGGTCAATGTGAGCCCTTGCAAGGGGACTCTATTGAGCTCAGTTTGATCCATTTGTGTTGTGGTAAGAAAACCTTGTGGGATTCACCCAAGGCACACCACTCTGGAATCCCCTGGTTGTCTAGTTTTCAAAAATGTCTGTGGTTGGTAGGTTTCTATGGGTGGCGGCCGAGCATGGTCCCAAATCCTGCAGCTACCCCTATTGCTGATCTCTCCATGTGGCACTTTGTGGCTTTTTGTGTCAAGGTCTCTAGGCCCAACCACACAAGTGAGGTACCATTTTTATCGGGAGACTTGGGGGAATGCTGTGTGGTAAGAAATTTGTGGTTCCCCGCAGATTCCAGACGTTTTCCTCACAGAAATGTGAGGAAAATGTGTGTTTCTAGTCAAAGTTTGATGTTTGAATGGCATTGTTAGTAAGAAAATGGTGTGATATGCATGTGAAGCACACCACCCTGGACTCTCCCGGATGTCTAGTTTTCAGAACTGCCTGCGTCTTGTAGGTTTTTCCAGGTGGCAGCCTACCCAAGCCCAAACATTGCAGCCATTCACCATTGCAAGTAGGACGATAGTGGGAGTTAGCCACACTCTCCTGGCCAATATGTAAAAAAAACACCCCCAAAAAATCAAATTTCCACTCGCTTACCATTCGGATGGGATGCTTTAGTCCACAGGGGAGCAGAAAGACTGTTGAGGTTTTAGGGGTGAGGGTATGGCCTTATGTTAGGATGGGCAAGGCCCACCTCATTATTATATTTAAAAAAAATGTATTCCTGCCCTGCCATATAGTGGGCTTTCTACCCCCAGGGGCAAATTGGGGTCACACCTCTTGTCTGGCACTGGAAGGGGAAAAAATATTGTTTTGTCCCTTTTGGGGTGGGGTGCGCCAGTGCCAGGGTGCAACACCTGCACCACTTTCTTTTGTCCCAAAGGCAAAACCCCTGGTGTCAGGTGGATTTTCTAGCCCCCTGGGGGATAGTTTGGGGCCACCTCCTAATTGGGACAAGCCTCCTATCTGTCCGGGGGGGGGGAGGGGCAGAGAGGCTCTGTTGACCCCACTGCGGCAGGGGTATGGCTCAATGCCAGTGTAAGTTAACCCCATCCTTTTGCTTGTTTCTGTGCCACTTCGAAACCCCTGTTGTCTAGTAAGGTTTCTACCCGACCCCCACCCCCCCAGGTGGGGGGAGGTAGATGGGGGTGAATAGCATATCCACCCCCCAGGAGGGGCAGAAAGTCTATTTGGCCCTGGGGTGGGGGGAGCACAGGTGCATGCCCAGGGGGCTGCTCCTGCGCCAAACAATTACATGAATTCAGCCCCTTGTGCCTAGTGGGCTTTCTGCACCCGGGGCAGATCAGGTGTAGATACGCCCATCTGCTCTGTGGGGGCAGAAAGACTGATGCCCCATTTACTTGGGATGGGGGCCTGGCCATGCCCATGCTGGGCAGCCTCCACTTCTATATTTTATTTATAAAAATCCCTGGTGTTTAGTGGGCTTTCTTCCTCCCAGGGGAGCAGATTGGGGTAATTTGCTCAATTTGGCCCCAAAGGGTAGCAGAAAGACTTGTGCCCCATTTAGTTGCGGTGGGGGCATAGCCATGCCCCGGGTGGGTAGCCCCCACCCTTATATTTAATTTGAAAAAAACGTTCCATGGCATCTAGTGGGCTTTCTGCCAGATCTGGGGTAATTCCCCCATCTGTCACCCCTATATTTAAAAGAAATCCTTAGCATCTAGTGGGCTCTCTGCTTCCCCCCTGGAAGGGCAAATCGGGGGTTATTATCTCCCTCTGCTCCCGGGGAGGGCAAGAAGACTGTTGCCCCATTTAGTTGGGGTGGGGGCATAGCCATGTCCATGGTGGGCAACCCCCATCCCGATATTTGTTTTTTTAAAACCTCTCCATGGCATCTGTAGATCGGGGGTAATTAACACCATCTGCCCCCGGGGGGGAGAAGGACTGTTGCCCATTTACCTGGGGTGGGGGCAAGGCCATGCCCATGCTGGGCAGCCCCCACCCATATATTAAATTCCTGGTGTCTAGTGGGCTTTCTGCCCCCGCGGGGGGCAGGTCGGGGGTACTTGCCCCACCTGCCGGGGGCAGAAAGACAAATATTGCCATGGGGAGACCAAGCCCTTTCCCAAGGGGCCACTCCCCTATCCTTGGTGGCTAGTGGGTGAATCCATGCTTAGGGATTTCTCTCCTGTGACGATCACTAAGCAGGGATCCACTGGGCAGAGGTATCATTGGAAAGGGGAGATTATCCTCTTTCCAACGATAACTCTCCCAGGAGAATCAGTGCTGGGGTGCTGGGGCTGAGATATGCCCTTGAGCACTGCTTCGTTGAAAGTAAAACGAGCCAATCTGCTCGTTTTGCTTTTACTTTTACTGCAATTATGCCGCGTGCTGATTGCCATTGCACTAAATAAAAAAAACAAACAGGCTGCTCGGGAATCTCTTTCCGGGCAACCTGATGAAAAAAAGAAATAAAGGAATCCCTCTGGTGCAAAGCACCAGAGGGGCATTTATAACCCTCCCCAGTGGTGGCCAGTGGCCGATAGGAGCACTGGGGAAGTAGTGCAGCCGTACTTAAGAGGTTAATCATATAAACACTGATAAGCACCTGCAAAACTACAAAATAAAATGCCATTCAAAGAAACGAGAGAAGGGGTCATTTGTTTCGGAAGGGGCTACACAATGTAGCTTTGTTATACAAGATAGTAGCAAGAAAGACTTGTCGAAAATTATTCAGCTTGAGTTTTGTTGTTTACAGATATTGTTTCTTCTTCATTTTGTTTCCTCCAGTTGTGTGTGCTTGGATTAATGTTGCACGGTTTAGAAGCATGTTTCAGGTTTGATCTTGATATTTTATACACTGTACAGAATTTGGGAATGTTATAATCATTTCTAATCTTTGGCAGTGTTTAAATATTTCACTGATTGGTGAAATGGCTGGCTCATATGAATCCTGGCCAATATGTACTATCATATTTACCCACAGTCACAGAATGGGTAAAACCCTTTGATACATCAGATCGCTTTTCTAACAAGTCAGTATTGATAGCAAGTAACCTGCCAAACACCCCTAAAATTCATTGCAAGGTGTATTGAAAGGTACCCGAGGTAAGAGCGCTGTCACCATGCACATAGGACAGAGGTGAAAACATGACACAAGACCTTCCAAAAAACCAACAAAGTCCATAGCTGCAAGGTGTCCCACTGTTATGTGCGCTGCAATACCTTCTGCTAATGCTTGCTTTTTTCCATCTGCACTTTACTGCTGGCATTCTTCAGCCCATAGTTACAATGTTAACAGCAAAAATTCAAGCCCCAGATTACAATGTGATAGCTGTAAGCTGGTGAGGACTGACTTAAAACTGACATTTGCCATGGAGACACTTGGCAGCTATCAATGTTTGCACAAAATCAGCACCACCGTAATGTAGTCATGCAATGAGTGCAGAAAAGCAGTGGACTTATGCTTAGTTTCAGGTCCTATAGAATTCAGGCCTACATATTAATCTGGGCAATTCAAATTTTGAAAGGTTTCACAAGGTACTATGCTGTTGGGAGGGTTGAACACCCCTACAAATCATAATATTCAGTAAGGAGTAGGTGAATGACCCCCAACTGTGTCCGGGTATGCGTTTATTAAAACATTTGACTATAGCACTCTCACATTTTTAAGCCATAAATAGTCCATTAATAATTCTGTAAACCAGAGTCCTGAAAGAGTGAATGTGCGAGGTGATGACATGTGAGTGAGGGTCATGAGACGCAAGAGTGCAAGACACAGACTTTCTAAGCTTAAAACAGGTTAACATACGACCACTGGACACACTGCCAATGGGTAGATGCTACATTCCCTGCATTACTTCTACTTTAAACTAAATATGTGCTTTCTACTTTAAATTAAAGATGTGCCTTCTAACCATCTCTACAAAAAAACAACATGTTTGGTAAGCACTGGAAAAGACTGTTTTTGCTATTTTGGGGATTGGGCAGCTAAACACTGATTTCAAAAGGTTTTGAAAACAATGAAAATACAACAACAAAATACACAAAAAACAAACAATGAAAACAGGACAGCTTATATCGTCCAATATTGCATCTAGCAGGTTCGTTGACATAAACTATAAGGGCCAAAGGCCAAGTGGTTTGTAAATGATACCCAAACCTTTAAATGGCAACATAGGACCTTATTGAGGGTCACTGGAATTGTGCAACAGGGGAGTACCAAATAATGCTTCAGAGATGACTAAATTATGTGGCAAGAACAGCAAATTTCTAAGCGTAATGCAGCACATTTTGTGATAGTATTACTTCATTATTTTGTTGTTTTTACAAGTTAACACTGCTCGGACACAGTTTTTACCTCTTTAGTACCAGTTTAACATTGAAATAAGGAAATAACAACAGAAAGGTGACCCACAAGCCTTTACGAAGGACCTTCCATTGTGGGGCAACACGTGTTGTAGAGTTTTTTGTAACTATAATAATTATGCGTACAATGCCACAGCAGCAAAATTGCACCATTCCAGTGATCCTGACCATATTACACATATTAACAGTTATGTATTTTTCATACCATACTTCTCTTGTGGTAGTTAGCTTGATAAACTGTATATTGGATGTGCAGCTAAAAATGGACACCGATTGGAATTATAAGGTTTAAGTTTTGTGTGCCTTTCATGTACTGCTTGTTGATAAGATAAGAGACAACAGTGAGGGACACAGGATTTATGTGATTCTGTAGCTGCAGCCTTTTACTGCATAGACATGTCTTCCCTGCATTCACCGCATAATTTGCTACATAACTTGCATATTTTCATAAGGCATCAACAGGCACATGCATCAACGTACTTTGCGAGCGCAAACGGTGCGATTCGCAAAATCGTCCGTTTGCGCCCGCAAAACGCCTTTTGCGATGCATCAAGGTGTTAGGCACTCGCAATTTAAGGAATCGCAATTCATTGCGATTTCTTAAATTGCGATTGCATTTAAGGAATTGCAATTTGCGATTCCTTAAATACAATGCATGTACCCCTTAAAAATAGCGAATTCAGCATTTGGGGCCGCAAAATACAGAGAACTTACTCTGGTCTGTATTTTGCTAATACCTTGAAAAAAGCACCAAAGTGCATTTTTCAAGGTTTTAGGTTACACACACACATGCCTTGGGGCATGTGTGTGCGCAACATGGGTGCACATCACAATTTCAGGGGTGCAACAGGGTGTCATTTTGACACTTTTGCACCCTTGAAATTGCATGCGCAATTTGCGAGTACCCATTGGTACTCGCAAATTGCGCATGCAATTTCCCATTAATTCCTATGGGCCTGTAGGCCCATAGGAATGAATGGGAAGTTATTCATTAATTGCGACTCGCAATTTGCGAGTCGCAATTAAGGAATGTTTAGAAATCGCTATTTTAATAGCGATTTCTACATGCATAGGCTTTTGTGAGTCCCTAATTGCGATTCCTTAATAATCGCAATTAGGGACTCGCAAAAGCATTTCTTGATGCATGTGCCCCGTTGTTTCTGGCTCACATGGATGACATGAATACTGCCAGATAATGTGCTGCATAATTTGCCTTTTTGATGTATCATTTAGATAAATGTGTCTCATAATTTGGTCCTCCATTGTCACATAATCCTTGTAGCCCTGACTGGTAAATCTCTGCAGGTTGGTTTGGGGTGTCATTATGATGAAACCCATATTTCACATTAAATATTTTCCGTATATTATGGTTCCCTGTTAAATATGGGTTTTACCACTGCATTTTGTGCAATAAAAGCACACAAATTGTAAAAAATATATATGTAACACTTTCCATATCATTTGTCACATATTCATGCTTTTATATTCGGATTACGCAAAGGCCCTTTAAAATGTAATGGTGTCATTTTATCACAGAGTGAAAAATTCATCTGTGTGCAATATAACCAGCATCTGAAATCTGTTATGCAGCAGCTGGTCTCACCCTTGTTCTGATTTCCAAATCTACACAATTTTGATTGAAAACACTGTAAACATGTGTTCAAGCGATTTAGTTTTAAAATTGCAAAATATATGTTTGCCTAATTTATATTCTTACTAGTTTTCTGTCAAGATGCTCTTACCTATGGCTTGCACAGGAGCAGAATCAACACTGTTCCCAATGTCCCTCCAGGAACACAATCCGTCCTCCAAATTCACTGAATGACAGAAGCACCCCAAGAGGGAGAAGGGGATAAGGAGAAAAAGAAGAGACAGCCTTGTCAATTGTAGATTCCTTCTCTCATCTAGAATATTCTATCTTCTAGTATGTTGGTATGTGTGTGCATATTAGTATACTTTTCCTTGCAAGATTAGGACCTGGAAGAGAACACAAACATGCATTACACTTCTTCCTATTCTACTACCTGACACTATTGTACATTAATTAATTCCTTGCAAAAATACATTCTACATACCCCACCTGACTATGGCTGCTCTTCTTATGCATAAATATTATGTACATCTGTTGCATTGAAGTTAATGCATTCTACAATACTGTTTTCCATTGTAAAACATATCAGCATATTTCTTTCCTTAGCTTATATTGTTGTTCAAATGTTTTCACATCAACATTAATTTAATTCTGGTATTGTCTTTTCCTTATAGGAAGTACTTGTGCGTACAGGACAAACTGGAGAGCTGGTGGAAGACGACTTCAGCATTAACAGGTAAGGGCTGCCTTTCTTTTCTTTTCACACTTTCGTTTTCCTTGACTGTGCCAGACCTTGCTTTTCAAATTGACTAGCTAATTTACTGAGTTGAGGTATATTTTTCGAAACTCATAGCTACGGAGAACACTGCTTACTGAGAGTCATCTTAATAAACAATTCTCTAGTTCTTTAGACAGACTCGAGGCTGAAACACTACTCCCTACAGGAATTATTCAAGGCAGAGATGCTGCTCACTCACAAGGTCTTTCAAATTAAACACTACTTCAGCTTTGAGAGATAACTCGTAGCAAAGACACTACCAAAATTATCTTGACAGTCTCGTAATTGAGACCCTAGTTGCCTATTGCTTTTACTACCCAACATCAAACAAGGAGAATTCACCCAAGCTTCTAAACTATGCCTGTAATAAATGACACCACTACCCTGGCTAGCTTTCACGATAGAGAGGGAGGAAAAAGGCTTCTCTCTGGGGAAATTCATCAGTGAAGGGTGCATCCCTGCACTATCGCGTACTTCACATTCCATTGAAGCGGAGTGAGGCTACAACTAGTGCGCAACTGGAGAGACTGTTCTGGCAGCCATCTTGAGGTTTCTCCGCTGCCAGTTCATTCTCCATCTATTAGTTCTTGTTTCTTTCTTTCTCTAAATTCCTGCATTTATTGTCACTACCCTAATCTCTTGTGATTTCATAGTTGGGATTCTCTGTGAGTTTCTTACAGTACCCCCTTGCAAGGAGGATTCTTTTGGTCTTGGCTTGGTTGGAAATGTTTGATGAAAGGTCTTAGTCAAACGAGGAGCATGTACATCATCATGTAGTTTCGATGACCTCTCCTCTGGTCCATAGCCTTTTCAATCGACCAATTAATATATTTGATAATTAACCTTTTTTGAATCTAGAATTCTTTTTACCGCGTATTCTAAACCTCCTTCCAGTTGTAATGGTTTTGGGGGAAGTGTAGTCCTCAAGTTCGTTTGTACCTTTTTTTAGCAATGAGACATTGAAAACTGGATAGATCCTAACATGTTTTGGTAGTTTCAGATGAAACGTCAATGGGTTGATCATTTTCTCTATTGAGTAATGACCCACGAAACAAGGTTGGAATTTTCGATTTCCCTCCAGTTTCAGATTTTTAGTGCTGAGCTATACATTGTCTCCAATTTGAAAATGTGTTTTTTTCCGTTTCTTGTCTGCAGAAAACTTATAACGTTCCTTTGCTTGTGTTAGATTTTCTACTGCTGATTTATGCACAAGTGTCAAATGTTGTACTTTGACTGCCGAGACCGTTATTTCTTGGAATTCTACCAAAGAATTTGAATACCTGCCATAGTTCATATGGAAGGTTAAATAACCAATGGATAAAATCTTGCCATTATTGGGAGCAAACTCAGCTGTCCACAAATATTCTGGCCAATTCCCTTCCTGATTTTCTAAAAACAATCTGAGATATTGCTCTAACTCCTGATTTGTTCTTTCAGTTTGCCCATCTGTTTCTGGGTGGAAACTAGTGGAGTATCTGGTTTCTATATTGAACCCACTCGTAAAGACCCTCCAGAAATTGGACACAAATTCGGAACCCCAAACAGATATAACTATTGGAAAACCATAGATTCAAATTATGTGTTGATTGAAGTGTTGTGCTAACTGTTTAGCAGTTGGAATTCCCTTTAATACAATAAAGTGTGTCATTTTAGTAAAAGCATCTACACAAACTAGAATGGCATTATAACCCTGGCTAGAAGGTAAGTCCACTATCAGATCTATTGTCACAGTGTGCCCGGGATAAGGCGGGTGGGTAATGGTTGTAATAGACCCCTGGGAGCTTGTGTTTTCAATTTTCCCCTAGCGCAAGTCTCGCAGCTGCTTCATACTGAGCGATATCTTTATTTGTTTGTGGCCACCAAAACTTCTGTTTCACCAGGTCTTCTGTTTTAAGGATTCCTTTGTGACATGGTAAAGGACTATCATAGCATTCATACAGGGCCTTGTCTTGTAAATCCTTAGTGGGAAGGTACAAGGCTCCATCTTGATATGGTCATTGGTCACATATTTCTCTCTTTGTTTCTTTATCTGCCCATTCTTTCATTTCATTAGGATTCATTGATTGAATTAACTGTTCTTCAAGAGTTCCTATGGAGGTGGCTCCCATAATTTGTCGTCTCCGGAATTATCTTCTGAATTTCAATTGAATTCTTCAGATTTTTAGTATCTAGCCTTGATAAGGCATCTGCCTCCCCATTCTTACTTCCTGGTCTGTAGGTGATAACGAAGTCATAGTCGGTAAAATATAATGACCATCGAAGTTGTTGTGGGGTCAGGGTTATAGCCGATTTCAAGAATTTCAGATTTCTATGGTCTGTGAATACTGTGACTGTGTGCTTAGCTCCCATTAGGTAATGCTGCCATTCTTTGAAGGTATCTTCTTTGATATTAAGTAATTCTTTTTCTGTTATAGTATAATTTATCTCAGCTGGAGTCAGTTTCCAGGAACGATAAGCTACGGGATGTAACTGCCCAGTTTCTTTATGCCTTTGAGACAAAACCTCACCTATGGCCAAATCTGATGCATCGGTCTCCAAGTAGAATGGTTCTGAAGGATCAGAATGCAGCGAAACAGATGCCATGGTGAAACCCCTTTTTAATTACCTCAATGCTTCTTCAGACCATTTGAAAGGTACTCCCTTTCTCAACAATCGTGTGAGGGGAATGATTTTTTGAGAGATTTGCAATAAATGTCTGCAAAACCAATAAAGCTTTGGACTTATTTTACTGAGGTCGGTGATTTCCATTCAGTGACTGCTTTTACTTTCTGCTCATCCTTAGTTACTCCTGTAGGGGAAAGCATAAATCCCAAATGTTCACTGTCTTAACATTGAAGGCACATTTTTCTAACTTTACATACAAACTGTTCTGAGTCATTGTAGTACTGCTCTCACATGCTCTTGGAGTTCTTCTTCAGTGGCAGAGTAAATCAAGATATCATCTAGGTATACAATGGCACACTTATCTATGAATTCGCTCAAAACGTTGTTGATAAAATGCTGGAAGGCAGCGGGAGCATTGCAAAGCCTATATGGCATCACTTGATACTCAAAAAGGCCATATTTCATCCTGAAGGTAGTCTTCCATTCATCTCCCTCTCTTAATCTTATCAGGTGATAAGCACCTCTTAGATCGAACTTGGTGAAAATTTGTGCTCCTTTAACCTAGTCTAGGAGTACCAAGGTAAATGGTAGCGAATAATGATTCTTTACAGTGATCCGATTGATTGCTGTATAATCTATGCATGTTCTCAGATCTCCTTTCTTCGGTACAAAGAACAGTGGCGAAGAGACTGGAATGGCCTGATGAATCCACTGGCTAGGTATTTTTTAATGTAGTCCTTCAAATGTTGATTTTCTTTTTCCTTAAAGCATAGATTCTGCTACATGGCAAGTTTAAGCCTGGTTCAAGTTATATTTTGCAGTCATAGGACTTATGCGGGGGAGTTTTTCAGCTTCCACTTTGTTAAAGATGTCTGCAAAATCTCTATACTCAAGGGGTATTTCGCTGGTTTGTATTACACAAACCGAAGCTCTACCCTCACATAGTAAGGCTGCTGCATTTGGTTCATTATGTGGTTCACTTTCTCCAAAACAATTTTCCTTGCAAAATTCTGAATTCATCACGATGGTTCTGGCACCCCAATCTATTGTGGGGTTGTGTTTTGTTAACCATGGGAGTCCTAGTATAAGTTGGAAATGTGGTGCATCAATCAAATTGAATTGAATGTCCTCCTGGTCAACTACTCAGACCACTTCACTTTTGTTTTTTCTTTTGGCCCTCAATCCAATTCGATCTGCAAACTTTAAATCACAGAAGTTCCCAGTGGCCCCGGAATCTATCATTACAGATGTTTCTGCTAGAGAAATGTGTCTGAATTTTAGCGCCATCGAAAGGATAAGATGCTTGCAACGTGTTCGCTAATTGATGGGTTTTTGGAGCTGTATCGTTATCTGCACTCACCAGTCCAACTCCTCTTACTGGTGGTGCCGCAAATTTTCCTTCTGAGGTCTTTTAGGTTTCTTTGGGCAAATCTTTATAAGATTCCCACTTGCCTTACAGTATAGACAAAAATAGTTTTGCCTTCTCTTCTCCATCTCTTCTTTAAATAGAGGACTCTGGATAGTTCCTATTTGCATTGGTTCCACGCCTGGCGTAATATAAGTGGTCTTGGTATTTTCCATCTTAACTCTATCTAACCAAGGCACACTGGAACGGATGTCTCGTTTTCTTTTTCCTCTTCTTTCATTTAGACGAAAATCTATCTCCATTACTAAATCCATCAAAGCTGAGATTTCTGTTGGTCTATTAGGTATTTGTGCTACAGCGTCCTTTAATTCATCTTTTAGGCCTTGATAGAAAACCGGTTTATTGAACTGGGCCAGATAAGCTGCTAAATCCCAGTTTCCTTGTTTCAACTCCAGCAGTTCATTATCAGTGGTTTGTGAAGCCTTTCTTCTGTCAAAGATTCAGAGAAATTCCTTCTTGAATTCTTCAAAGTTGTACAAAATCGGGTCATCTCTTATAACCAAGGGCATGGACCAAGATTCAGCATCACCGCTGAGATATGAAAAAATGAAATCTACCTGAGACTGTGCATCTCTGAATATTGTCAGACGACACAAAGTGTAGGGAGCATTGTGTCAAAAAGAATTGAGCCATTTGAGGGTCTACACCAAAACATTCCGGGGGAGCTAAAGGCATAACTGTGGATAGTGAGTGAATGACTTGGGCGGGTGTACGAATCATGGAGCTGAAGAGTGAGAGGAAGGCTTTTCTCTGGAGAAATTCCTCCGTGAAGTGCGCATTCCTGCACTACCACGCGCTTCACATTCCATTCCAAGCTGAGTGAGGCTACAACTTGTCGCAACTGGGGAGACATTGATGGCTGCCAACTTGAGGTTTCTCCACTGCAAGTTTATTCTCCATCCATTAGTTCTTGTTTCTTTCTTTCTCTGAATTCCTGCCTTTATTGTCACTACACTAATCTCTTGTGATTTCATAGTGGGGATTCTCCGTGAGTTCCTGACATTTTCATATTTGGAGTTTCTCATTAACATTTATAATCAGGCTTTCTGTATTGTTAGCTTACTTTCATATAACGGAGTGCTTCAATTAATACAATGGGCCTTACAAAGGTGGTTTTGGCTGTAAACATACATTTAAGGGTGAAAATCCATTTTTCATCTGCCAGGAATTCACAAAAGGTTTCCTGGAAAAAGATAATGGCATTTACCACAGTGGATTTCTCTACCACAAGTGCAGAGAAATCTATATTAGTAATCCTATACAAGAGGTGCGATGTGGGCTTTCAAGGAGTGGTTTGCCTTGTAAATTTGGGAATGCCCACAAACATGTACCTTTGTGGGCATTCACAATCTCCGCTCCAACACCTTCCCACCCTGGAAATTGTCGGATCACCCCCAGATATGCTTAGGGTGTCACATAAGGGATTTCTCAACTGAAAGAATTACTTCTCCATGGAAAATAATATCTACATTTGCAGAGCAGGATTCATTCCCCCTGTGCTTAAATCTACACTATGTAGATTTTGCACATGGAGAATAAGAGCCCACAGAACACGTTGCATTAGATTCCCAGTAGTATGCCTAGGTATGTGCACCAGATGCCGCTTTTAATGTTTGTAAATTGAAGGGAAAAAAGCACATTCAAGCCATAATTTAAATCTTTACATGCAGTTTGATGGTGGGTATTTTTTGTAAGACAGGCCCATTGTTACTTTTTCATCATTGTTGATGTTTGTAAATATTAAATGGTAGCACATTTTAATACAAGAGCCTTTTTGGTGTTTAAAGAATGTTTTTTTTCTTTTTTTAACCTGGGCAACGAGTCATCAACAGCACAAACTTGTACTTCAGTTTCCTGACACTACAATCAAGTACCCATAGAAAGACACTGAGGGTATAGTATGATTTCTTACTATGGATGATGCATGACCCTTTCCAAATGAAAGATTACAGTGAATTATTCATCAGTTAATTGTTTTTGCCACGGCCAATTTGCCACACTATACAGACACAGAAATTCAGGTAGGGTCATCTCCCGTTGTGTTTAATTTTTAATAACATTTTTGATGTATATACTTCAAGTTGTTGATTTAATTCAACTTTCTACACTTTTAATTTGAATCACTCTAAGGATTTGGCGGGTGTTTTCAGAACACTTGGCTATCTTAGAAAATCCCTGTGACTTAGCTGGGGTCAAAACTAACGTACTATCACACACAGGGTCTCTAATGGAGCATTTTATCCTACCAAAAACGTACTGCTCCTAAATTAACTATTTCACACAATATTTGTACGTTCGGTAGTATTAGGAAAAGAGCATAGAGCTGTTCAGGACGAGAACCCTCACTCAACTGAAGGTGACATGCTTCATCATAGGGCTCCCTCCTCACACAAGGACCGCAAGGTACCTTGTGTGGGATGCAAATCCCATAGTCACTGGGAGGAGCTGAGGTGTTTTAGATGAGCAAGATGGTAATGTTGGTGAGTGAGAGACAGAGTGCAAAAAGGAAAAGATAGTAGTGATTAAAACTATCTCCTGGTGGGAAAAACAATAATTTTATTCTGGTGCCCCCATCGGATAGGACTAAAAATTATATATATGTGAGGACGGGCGTAACAACTACCCTATCTCAATGGGTCAACATGTTTCTGCCCCTTAATGACTATATACAGTTCGTGGGCATTCGTCAGGACCAAAGATGAGCTGTCACTCTGCTTTCAAAATAAAACTAAATATTGGCCATATATTCAACCTGGTGATTTACTGGGTGTATTATTCTTATCCTGTTTTCACCTATGGGGCTGAAAAAGACAAGAAAACAAAACAGCAATTGCTCAGTAGTACTTCAGTTACCAATTCATTCCACCAAGTTAGGGGTTACATGATGTGCGGCACATTGTCCATCACCATCTACCACACTCATGCCAGGGTAAAGAGAAAGGGTAGTATTCTTACCCGATATGCAAAGACCTATTCCATTTTCTAGTAATGAGTCTCCATCAGTGTATACAGAGCCAGATTAAAAACAATGACCAAAAGGTAAAAGTATGAGTGCTATTCCAAGTAAATGTGTGCTTGTTAGACAGCCTTATCACCATTGTATCTCTGTCATATATAGCCCACTATACCATATGTAGCTCTTTCCTGCCTCCAAGTTATCACAGTCTATCTTGATGATCATCTATTTCTTAAGATAAAAAGTGAAAAAATATAATATGTATTAAAAATTATCCTATTGTCGATGTTTTTACTAGAAACTAACCTTTTTATATTCCTCAATATAAACGGAAGCACATGTAACATGAAAGTACTCCCAAAGATCTATGAGGCGGTATAAAAACCACCCGGGTTGTGTATTGCCTTCTATGCGTAATAGTTGTTCAGCCCATTGAAATAACCCATCTCAATAGTAAGGGAGAATCGCCAGGCGATTCTTAATATGCCGCTCTTTCCAGTTGTAAATAGATACTGCAAAGCGTCTCCATGTGTGGGGCTCAGGAAACATACGTTCTGTCACTGGCATTTGTTAGTTTCAGCCTGACCATAACGGAACTAATCCCTCAATGCGAACCGGAAGTTCATCGGTTGCTGGGGAAAGTAGTTCCACATTACGGAAGCATCTCGGAATAATTACGAGACGTTTTAAATCTGCATATGCTGTACCCATGTCAATGCCAAATAATTAAAAAAAGAAACCACTATGTTTCAAGAGGTAATAATTAGCCAGTCAAAATAGATTGGAGTTTTCATCGCCTCCACAACGTGTCGTGTAAAGCGCCCCGGGAATGCTGGTACTTGTAGTCATGTCAAATAAGGGGAATGCTGCTGATGTGGTAATGTAGAATATCCCTACCGAAGGTACTGTCAAATTCATATATGGTCATCTATATACCCTCATGTGTAACACCTCAGGGTATCTCACTATGTGTCCCCTACTGTGTGATGCACTAATTAGTAGAGAAGATTTAAACTAAGCTCTGTACCCAGAAATACATGTATAACCAGTGTCTGTTACATGTTTAACAAGTGTGTCTCTTTTCTTGATCCCTAGGATATTTACACACGATGTCATAACATGTTTGGCAAAAGTCTCTCTTTTCTTAAATTGAGACTCAAAACGAGAGTATAGGTTCTTAGTTGTTGATTTTTTTTTGTTTGATCTGTTTATTATCATTTTAACAGTAAGACATAATAAGACAGTAATTTCCATCAGGTTCTTGACATATGTATACAGAACATTTTTACACAAAATTATCAGGTAGGCACATTAAAGCAGCTGTCTCCATTTAGTAATCTTATAATTGTACATAGAATTATAAATTCCGCGATGTATACAATATCGCCTAGAATGATTGCAGGTACAGCGCCAATCTCCAGCAAAATTTAAAAGATCAATGTATATAACAAAGTAACAATCTAAACATCATCAGGCTAAAACAGTGATCACGGCATCCCCCCTTTAACTGCAATTGTGCATCGTTACAATGCCACCCTTCTAATACTTTCCAGGCATAACAGTTTCCCATATATGTGCTGCTACACAAATCTCTACATCCCACCCATCCCAAGAAGAGTCACCTCCAATCCTCTGAATCAACTGATTTTGGACTCTATTTGTTGAGAGACATGTATTTCTGATTCAGGTTGTAGATTTATTCGAAGTGCTACAAGAATTGAGTCCCAATTATCTGAGAGTAGGAACTAACGCAGCCCCAGTGCGCATTCACTTCTAAGGGACACACCCATGGCTGTTGCCCAGTTTAGGATAGAGCGAGACCAGGCTAATAATGCCAGAGGGTTCTGAGACTTCCAACGTTTAGTTATAAGTCTTTTAGCCACCACAAGGCCCAGATCCAGGAACCGACTTGGGCTCTGTGCGCTTTATATCTAGGGAATAACCCCAGTATGCATAATTCCCAAGTGTTTGGAAGTTGTCTATCTGTGCATTCAGATAAGTGTAATGCAACCCCTTCCCAGTACTGCTGAAGTTTATGACATGTCCATAACATGTGCGTAATGTCTGCAACCAACTGGGCGCATCGGGGACATTGCGAATCAGTTCTATGAAAATATCGATTGATTTTCTCTGGGGTAACGTACGCAAGATGTATTATGTAGAATTGTATTAATTTGAACCTAACATTTCGGGGAACATGTGTAGGACTTGCTAATATCGCGCTCCATTCTGTATCCCAGGTCAGCCTTTTTTAGAGCGGGGAGGCAAAGCCAAGGCCAGAACCTGGTATCAGTACCCAGGAGAAAGACAAACGCGCAGAAAACACTACCAGTGGGGTCCCCAACCATACTAGGCTCTAACATGAACCAAATGGAGACTATCCCCATCTTTAACTTATCTCAACATGTTATGTCATCCGCCGAGATATCGCTCTTGAGTAAGGGGTTGTCCTTTGTTATCACAGAGAGAACTAATTTCTTCACCCTTAAAGCAGACATTTTTCAGTTTTTTAGAAAGATAAGATTAAAATTGTTTTTCAGAGATAAAGAACCCATGGCACAGGACTTACCGACAGGACTACGTCCACCTTTCACTTTTTATCCCCCAAATGGCACGATGTCACCTGAAGTACTGACTTTTGAGAGGCTAGTCATACAAGGCATTGACAGAATGAAAACAACGAGGTCATTCATTCCTTATAACATCACACTACTAGAAAGACAAGCTCTTAAAGCAATAAAAAGTGATGAGTCTATAATACTGAAACCAGCTGATAAAGGCGGGGGAATCGTGGTACAAGACCGCAAAGATTATGAAACAGAGATCCTCAAACAAATCGGTGAGACAAAACACTACAGGAAATTGAGTACCAACCCCCTTACAGAAATCCGGAATGAGATTCTACAAGTCACTACTATGGGTAGAGAAGAGGGATATATCTCCAAGAAAGAGTTTGAATTCCTGAATGCGGAGAATCCCAGGACCCCAGTGCTGTATACCCTACCTAAGGTACATAAGAGCACTTCGAGCCCCCCTGGTTGCCCCATACTATCAGGTTGCGGGTCCATTTTAGAACCCATTGGGATATACATAGACCATTTTATCAAAGAATTTGTCCCCTTGCAAGAGACATACGTAAGAGACACCATGTACATGATCAACCTTGTAGATGGGATGCCTTTTATTATGGAAACTGATTTGCTAACGACCTTGGACATTAGTTCCCTATACACCAATATACCACAGACTGAGAGTATCGAAGTTATAGAAAAACTGCTAGAAAGTAGACCCAGACCCATCCGGGTACCCACGAGTTTTATCATCACACTATTGCGCATTGCTCTACAGAGCAACTACTTCCTGTCAGGTGGTAATTACTACCAGCAGTGCTCCAGTACCAGCATGGGAGCCGTTTTCGCGCCCAATCTAGCGAATATCTACATGGACTATGTGGAGCAAAAATTTGCTCTCAACGACAACAATGTGTACCGCTCCAACATTAAGTGTTGGAAGCGGTACATAGATGACATTTTTCTGATTTGGACAGGCAGTGAGACTGACTTTAATAACTTTGTCACGTATCTCAACACTAACCAGACCCATCTCACGTTTACATCCACAGTACATAAGTCTACCATTGCATTCCTGGATCTCAACATCAACCATAACAACGGAACACTTTACACTTCCCTCCACAGAAAACCTATTGAAAGAAATACTCTTCTCTCATACCAAAGTCAACACCCCCGTGCATTAAGGGATGGTCTGCCCTTTGGCCAATTCCTTAGGGTACGCCGCAACTGCACACACAAAGCAGATTATATGCGAGAGGCTGAAATACTCAGAACCAAACTAGTAACAAGAGGTTACCCCAATAGACTAGTGAAGAAGTCCCTAAAGCGTGCCTGGCATTGTCCTAGAGAAGAACTTCTCAAGACCAAAGACAAACCCAATCTCAACAAGATTGTATGTGTCACCACCTTTGGCACCCACACCAATCAAGTCCGCAACCTGATCACAAGGAACTGGAATATAATTAAAAGTATTGATCCCACAATAGACACACCTTTATTTGCTTACAAGCGCGGGAAAAACCTGAAAGATCATCTTGTAAGATCAGCAACAGACATAAACACAAGCAGGACCAATACACTTATTACTGCATGGGGTCTACCTAAAATGAAAGGGCACCACAAATGTGGAAACTGTGTTTCCTGTAACTTCACTTTCAACACCAATATATTTGAACACGGTAATGTCAAACACTATTTAGAATCTTTCTCCAATTGTAACACAAGAAATATTGTGTATTGCATATGGTGTCCATGTGGCCTCCCCTATATTGGACAAACACAACAACCTGTCAAAGCCCGTATCAGCCAGCATCGCAGTCGTATACGGAGATCTGTCACAAATGCCCCCCTTGTATCTCATTATAACGGAAAAAACACACACTGCAGATGAGTTAAAGTGGCAAGTAATTGACATCGCCACCTTACCAGAAAGAGGAGGTCACATCACACAGATACTCCAACGCAATGAATGCCGCAGGATAGACAGGGTTAATTCTATAGATGAAGGTCTCAACTCTGCTGAAGAATGGAGGGGGTATGTCACTACCCTTCATTAAAATCCTTCTGTAATTCCGTGAAACTGACCTGCACTATAACCATTCTTTGCCTGTTCATCCATACGTACAGCGCAGTGAATCACTGTGGGTTCACTCTATGCTTGTTCACATTATTTCATATGGAGTAACTGACATGCAAATTGTAAGCATCAGATCAACACTCTTGTTGTTACGTTGTATAATAATTCCTAAAATTGCCTATGTTTCTGTGTCTTCATTGAGACATGTTTAGATACCGAGAATGATTTACGCCTGATTATATGAATATTGCTTGCACAATTGATATTAGTAATCTTATTCACGTTCCTGCGCTATGTATTTTTACTCACCTGCTTCTCTCATGTATTTACTGCTGGCACAGCATAAACATTAGCAATTGCCAACAGCGCGGCTATACTCACTATGTGCCACACTCCTAAATTCTTTCTTTCAATTCTGAATTTCCCACTGAAGTATTTTCTCACTTTTCACGGTCACCGAGCACCGGATCGCTCGGTACAGCGGGTATCGCCAGCCAGGCCTGCCGTTTCCCTAGAGTTAAGGGCGGGAAATAGAGTATTTAGCATCAACCCTCCTTGGGGATCACTGTCATTGTACCGGACGCAAAGCTGACTGTGGCTGCTTTGGAGTATCAACACGCGGAGCTCTGTCCCGCGGTTCCATTTAAATCATCGATCCTGGTAAGATTTGGCACATACAGCCCACAATTCTTCCCGACCATTTCCCTTCGTACAACCAATCTCTCCCCTTTAACCCCGCAGACGATCACAGTGCACTGACACTGTTCTCCGCACCGACTAAGGGATTTGTTTCACTGCTACGGCTGTAGCGCACTATTCGTAGAGCCGATTTGGCCGATCTTCATTTTCTGATTGCCAGCCTTCCCTCACATTGAGGTAAGAGCCCCCTGGGCAACCATTACCACATCGCAAAGTAAGATTCCTTGTACATATAACAACTGGCTTCTAACTTTACTCTACCTCTTTTGCATTCCTTCTCACAACCTCAGTACCCGGACAGGTCCTCATGTGAGTAACTTCTTTCCTTTACTTCTCACGTGTGGCACATCATTTTCACGAGGCTACGCAGCTACATTTTCAGGTACCCCCTCCATCACACGGCGTTTTCATTCATTTTTTCACATTTGTGCCGGTATATGGGCCTTATGCTCTTTTTATTTCCCCTAATAGATGTCCCTTTATCATTAGTCCTGAAGAGACCCCACATTGACTAGAGGGTCGAAATGCCGTCGACGAACAGAAGAAGCGAACCATTGCCCAGTGCATATCATTGTATATAGCTGCTGTTCACATAGAAATTATTTTGAGAATGGTCGACTTGTATGAAATGTGGAAACCTTGTATATAAAAATTCACACTGTCACTTAGGTTTAGGTTCCCGCTTCACTTGGGACACAATGCACAAATGTTTTTTGATTAGAATTTGAACATTGTATATATCTTTTTGTTTTCTTTGAAAATCTATAAAATATGTTACATTGAATCATTTGTGTTGGTGTTTCCTTCGCCCTCTGCCATTAGTTAACCCTCTTTATCGCGATTGTGCATTTTACTACAAGTATAGGTCATATTATTCCACAGGAACCATTGTCTTTCCTATATAACTAATACCCTGGGTCCTCAGTGAGTAGGGTTCCCCTGTTTTTTTCTTTTACCATTCTGTATCTGTGCATGAGCGGCCCAGATTAGATTTCCATTTCGTGCGCAGAGGTGTCGGATCCGCTGCCCTGTGGACACGAAGGCCGTCCGCAAACCAGCAAATGAGGTGGCTGCCATTTCCCATGACATGAATATATTGAAGAGTCATATTTATCTGTAATTCTTGCGTAATCTCCTCCCATCTGTTTTGCAATAGACTAATCCAAGAGGCATGTGTAAGAAAATGTCCTGGGGGCATTCCATCTTCTCGCACCAAGTCGTTGAATGGTACGTGCGCTACATCAGAGTAAAGGTCTCCAAGTGTATGTATACCTGCATTGTGCCAATCCACCAAGTCAGAAGGGGCAGTGGCTCGGGGTCCTCTGGGTGTTCCATGCAAAGGAATCGCCGGGGCACATGGTTTTACATGTCTAGTGAGGAATAACGCTCTACAGAAACAACGATAAGCCACTTGTAGCAATAGGGGATGTAAACCACTCCTCCCACTGCATGGGTGGAAAATAGAAAGGACAGCGTGAACTGTGAGGGGAGCCTCTCCTCCCGCCGTGTCTGACAGGTGTCTGCCCTCCACCCAGCGGGCCACCCACTGACTGCAGCTGAGACCGTACATAATAGTGCTCTAAGTTAGGTACAGCTAGCCCTCCCTGACCCGTCTGTAGGTACAGCTTTGTGAGTGCCACCCTGCAGCGCGAGGTGTGCCAGTTAAGGCTGCGGAGCATGCTTTCAATTGGTTTAAAAAAGGAAGGCTGCAAGTAGAAGGGTAGTTTTGCAAAGTAATAAAGAAGACGGGGAAGCACCACCATCTTGATTAGTGAGATCCTTCCTGCCACCGTGAGAGCAAGTGATTTCCAAAAAGTACTCTGCAATGACAGAGATGTAAGTGCTCTGGTAAGATTGCCATCCAGGAGATCCTGGTCACTATGGTACATCCTAATGCCTAGGTAACGAAACATGGATGATTGCCAAGTAACTGGGGTGTCATTAATGTAAAGCATTGGGTCAGGTATGGTGGGTACAAATGGAAACAGACAGGATTTATCCCAATTAACCCGCAGTACTGAAAGGTGAGCAAAACGACTGAGTATAGTAGGTATGGCGTCTGGGACCCTCCCAATATCTCTTATATATAAAAGAAGGTCATCTAAATATAAGGATATTGCATGTGTAACTCCTCCCATATGGATGCCCCATTGGGTTGCAGACGCCCGCACGGCTAAGGCAAGCGGCTCAATAGCTAATGAAAAGAGGAGGGGGGAGAAGGGGCAGCCCTGTTGAGTACCCCTGCATACCTGTATAGGTTGCGACAGCATGAGGCCAGTCCGGACTTTCACCACCAGCTTGTTATATAGTAATTCATCAGTGAGGTAAAATATGGTCCCAGGCCAAACCGAGGCAGGACGTTGAAAATGTAAGGCCATTCCAACGTATCAAAGGCCTTTTCCAGATCCAGCAACATGCAGCCGGATCTGGGCCAGGTCAGTGGACCATATCGCATAACTCTGTACAATCGGCGCAGGTCAAGGGAGGTAGATCGGTCGGGGACGAATCCGTTCTGATCTTCGTGTACCAAATGAGGTATTAAGAATGCCAATCTCCCAGCCAGTATGCTAGCCAGTACCTTGTAGTCTACATTCAGTAATCCCAGTGGTCGATGTGGGCCAAGTCTGGTGGGGTCTCTGTCCGGCTTTAAGAGAGTGACCAGAGTGGCCTCGGACATAGAGTTGGGCAATTGGGACAATTGTAGTGCCTCTTCAAATACCTTCAGTAGTGTAGGGGCTAAAAGGTCCGCGTAAGCGTTGTAAATCTCAGAGGGAAAGCGATCCGGTCCCGGCACCTTCCCCGAGGCTAAGGATTTGATTGCGCCCTGAATTTCTTCTACTGTTATGGGTGTATCTAGTTCAACAGGCTGATCAGGAGTAAGCTGCAGAAAGGAGAGATTATCTAAGAAATCAGCTATGTCAGCTTCAGTTGCCTCCATGGTTGACTGATATAGCGAGGTGAAATGGAGCACTACGTCACTGTGTATTTCGTGTTGGGTCTATTGTAGTACTCCCGCTGGGGAGTAGAGTGCAGTAATGGGCCCATGCGGTTGTTCTTGCTTTATCAACCATGCAAGCAGGGATCCCGATCTGTCGGCTAGTGCATGTGTTCTGGCGGAGTGTGCCGCATAGTTGACACCTCAGCCGCTCCAATAATGGGGCATGTTGTTCCCTCACTGTCAGCAGCTCCGAGGAGCAGGAAGGGTCCAAGGCTGATCTTGTTTCAAGCAATAGTAATGTTTGCTTCAGATCTTGGAGTTCTTGTTCCACCTGCTTCCGCATACCACCGCCCAGTACCATGCAGCCCCCTCTTAGCGTTGCCTTAAAGGCATCCCACTCCAGGAGGACTTAAGTCGCCGTTCCTGTGTTTTGTGTAAAATAATTCTCAACGGTTATGCGGAGGGAGGCACAGAAAGGTGGGTCCTCTAACAGTAGCTTGTAGGCGCCATGCCAGGGATGTAAGGCAGTGTGTGTCCCATGTTAAAACGATATAGTGGGGGTTATGATCCGAATGCGTTCTTCCCAGGTACTCCACCTGTGATACATATGGCAGCACATTGGGTGTGCACAAGAACCTGTCTTTGCAGGCATTGAGAGTGTGGGGAACAGAATAAATGGAGTATACTTGCATGATGGGATAACGGTGCCTCCAAGTGTCTACCAGTCCCCAGCTAACAACCCAGTTCCTCAACAGTGAAATTCCACTAGCTGCTGATGTGCCTCTAAGAGGTGGGAATGATCGGTCATGGGTCACATCTAATACATTATTGAAGTCTCCAACAATCCCCCATGGTATACGACACCACTTGGAAAGTACCACCGATGACTTCTTCCAAAAGGGGCCCTGCTCCGTATTAGGAGCATATATGTTTCCTATTAGAAGACATCTACCATCTAGCTTACCCTTGAGGAAGATATATCTCCCCTCCACGTCCGTCTCTACTTCTTCTATTATTAGGGGGGTGCCTGGGGCACCCAAACCAGTACTCCCTGTGCAAACGCCAAGTAATCAGTGGCGATCATGCGACCTCTCCATCTGCACTGTAACCTGGTTGTCTCCAAGTGTGTCAGGTGGGATTCCTGCAACAGGGCTATTTGCACATTATGACGCTTAAGATACGAGTAGACTGCATATTTGCGGGAAGGGGTACGCAAGCCCCTCATATTCTATGTAATGATTTGTTGCGACAACATAATTTAGGTGTGTATGTATATATTATTTGAGAGGGAAAGCACCTATGCCTATCGGTGTCTATGACGATGTCATATGAGGATAGCCATATTTGAGTGTAACAGCACTTTTTGCGAAACATAACATCAACCTTGCAAACATGCAATACCAAAAGAGAGGATCCTGCAACTGTGCAGGTCTGCCCAAGCTTATGAGTGTATCTAACTCAGTAAACCAACCCTGAGGTCGTGTGGATGCGAGGGTACATCAAAGGCCCACCAAGGTATGATACCCACCCAGTGACATATTAAATGCAATTCCCTCTGAAAACTCACATATTGTTAATGAACATCTCAACCGCCCTGTCCAGCCTTTCAACTGAGATGACCAATGCCCCCCCCACCCATATCAACACCTTTCCACGCAGCAGCAACCCGATCATTCCTCAGCAGATTCCCCTCATGGGCATCAGGTACCAACTTACAATACAGGCCAAAGGATATATAATGTCCTCAGATGACTCCCTCCGACGTCTGTGGAGTGACTTCTAGCATAATCAAAGAGTTGGTGTCTGAAGGGCAGGTCACCGAGGAGCCCCGACATCGGATGTTTGGGGTTATATAAGGTCCCTATCCGATTCTTTAGCCGCTTCCAAAATCTTTTCCGCCACTTGAAGTGCTTGTCTCCATTCCTTAATTTTTTGTTCCAGATTTGGAACCGCTGACAGCTGAGTTGCCTTTGGTTTCTGGAAACGGCCACGCCTCTTGCCAGCGTTTGCAGTAGTTCCACGAGTGTTTCCTCTTCCAGCGGGTCTGGGACCCGTGAATTTCCCAGAAGACTCAAGCCAATCCCATGCGTCCTGTGGTGCATTGAAAAATTTTGTTTTGCCGTCTGCCACCACTCGCAGTTTCGCAGGAAAATACAGCAAGTACTGGATGCCAAGCTTCTTCCGAAGTTGTTGTTTCACTGCCAAGAAGGAACTACATTGACCTTGGACTCTAACAGTATAGTCCGGGAAGAACATTACCTTGGCATTGTCCACTCGTACGTCTAGCATCTTCCGGGTTTCCCTCAAGATTGAATCTCTATCCCGGTAATGGAGCACTTTAAATAAGAATGGTCGGGGTTCGATCCTGAGGAAGGTCTCCGAAACGGAACGCGATGTGCTCTTTCTATTGAAAAATAAGGGGAGAGCGCATCTTCCGGTATTAAATCCTTCAGTCATTTTTCGATGAACTCCACTGGCACCTGACCCTCCGCCCCCTCTGGCAATCCTATCAAGCGGATGTTATTCCGTCTTGAGCAGCCTTCTGCATCCTCTACTCTTTGTTCCAACTGTCTGAGTCGCGTTTCATGTTCCCCCATATGCTTTTCCAGGAGATCTGTGGCTGGCTGCATCTCCGTTATAGTGTGTTCTACTGTGGTGACATGATCCGTTAGTTTTCTGTGGTCTGTATGTAGAAGCGTGAGCTCTGTAGCCATGCTGCCTATTTTGGACTCTAGAGAGAGTCTAGAGCGCTCAATGGCCTGGAGAATAGTGTCTGATCTATCTACAGATGACGAGTTCCGTGGAGTTTGGGAACCCTTTTGTTCCCTCTCTGCTGCTGAAGAAGCTTGTGAGGAGGTTCTGGAGTCTACTCCCCTGGAGCGCCCTATCTCGACTCGATGCTCAACAGCACAATTCCGCTCCCCTATATTATGTTGATTATGTGTGCGCTCCGCAGTGTGTCAGCGATGAAATATGAATCCCCCCTACCAGATCGGCTGCTGAAATAGGCCCACATTACCCAACAGGACCGAACAACGGCACGGGGATGCCATCCAGCTTTAGAGGCACTTAACTGAACCCTGCGCATACCCCTGTGGACCTTCTCAACCAGATGCATGCTCTAAAGAGGCCTTCTGTAAGTCTTTGGGAAGATATGTGGTCTCCGGTCTCTTACTGCCAATATCACGTTCCTTGAAACATAGCACAGTGACTCGATACCGCTCAAGGCCTTGATATAGGGGTCAGCAGTTTCACACAGTAGCTGCTAATTCAGGCAAAAGGGATGAGGAATAGAGAACTTATCCCTCCTATGGGGCCCACATCCACAGCTCTTGTTTGTGCATGTCCATTCAACTCGGCCTGACCTCAGTACACTTGACTCTCCACAGCGAGGGGTATCTTTTTAATGTATTACCACCGTCTTCATCAGGTTCCAGCATCCAGCCGAGAAGATCCAGGGCCACCCAGTCGCCTCCTCCGACCTACGCAGCAACCTCCGCCAGCAACAGTATACAGCTGCTGTGAAGATCTTTCTCCCCTGCCGTCCCCTCAGCTCCCGCATCCACAGCTCCTCTGTCTCAGGTGAGAGGGAGGGGAAAAGACTCCCCTCCAATGTAGTACGATGGGCGTCTCTCTAGCCCGAGCGGCTCATGGGTCCCAGGGCCTCTACGCACTAATCAGCCGCCTCGCCCAGCCACACGCCGCTCTCACCTTGATTCCTGCAGACGCCACGCAGACACAGGAGCCGCGATCTTTCTCTGCGGTGCCCCGATGAGAGGGGACATCTCTCCGCGATCCCTGTCGATGCCCAGCCGATTTCACCAGTGCGTATTCTGCGGTTCACACTGCCTGCGACTTGGCCTCAATCAGCAGAGGGCCAGACGCTCCACCAAACCACCCAGGGTTAGATTTTCTGTGGCACCAGTACAATCAGTAGACTACGAGGCACATCAGGGGCGTTTTCAGGTGGTCGGATGATAGTTGGTATGGGATATAATTTTCAGATAATTTGGGTGTGTAGCGGAGCGAGATTAAATCGCGTCCGCCATCTTGCTTGCGCCATTGGTTCTTAGTTCTTGATAGGTCTATCTATACCGTTCTTTATGTCTTTTATCTAGATGTCAAAGGGATGACCAGGGGATATCATCATTTAGCCCTTCAAGATGGCTCTTATGTCTACATATCCAGCGTTGTTCTCTACTAAAGAGTAGTGTGTCCAGCTCACCCATTTGTAAAGTGTAGTATAGTTTGTCTAACACTATCCATTTGATATTCTCAGTATGTCTTTTCTCTAGGAAATGTTTATTCAATTTCGTATTGCTTTTTTTTGCATCTAATGGTGCTCTTATGTTCCACCATTCTTGTTCTTACCTTTCGAATGGTCATCCCTACGTATTGTAGTCCACATGGGCATACGATGAGATAAATTACACCTGATGAGTTACAGTTCGTATGTTTGTGTAATAGCCATGGTGTCTTGAGCCCTATTTCAACCTGTGTCGTGGGTTGACTTAAGACACAAACCGAACACATACCACATGGAAATTGGCCTTTTATTTGTGTATTTGTCCATAATCCTAGTTGGATCTTATGTTGTTTATTGGTATGTGATCTAGTATCTACTAGCATATCTCCAATGTTGTTACTACGTTTAAGGGCAAAAATCGGTTTCTCCCTTTGTTTGTCTCCAATGTTTAACATGTGCCAGTTCTTAGTGATAGCCTTCTTTACTGTATCCGTAAAATGACTGTATGTGTTGACACATACTAGTCTCAGTTTTCGATCTTGGATATGTTTCTAGAAGGACCTCCCTGTTATTATTGCAGGCTCTTTTGAATGCATGTCGAATCAAATCAATGGGATATTTTCTCATCCTCGAATTTCTGCCGAGATTCTCCGCATGCAGTTTGTATTTCTCCATCTCAGTTCAATCCTGTCTCAATCTCAAAAACTGTCCTATGGGCAAATTATCCCGTAATGCTCTTGGATGGAAAATTTTGTAGCAGAGTAACGAGTTTCATGCCATCGGTTTCTGGTAAAGTTCTGTATAAATACCCCCTTTTTTCGGATACAATAATAGATCTAGGAATGGAAGTTTAGTTTTACTGAGCACGCAGTTAAACTTCGAGTTGATATTCAAGGAGTTAAGCCACACAGAAAAGAAATCAAGGGATTACCGATCTCCCTCCTAGATGACCACAATGTCATCAATATATCTTTTCCACCAATGAGAGATTTTTCTGGAAGGGGTTATCCGTGGAATAGATGTGCTCAGTCTCGAACCAGTGCATGTAAAGATTCGCCATGCTTGGAGCACATGTGCTACCCAAGGAAGTTCCTGTTACTTGCCAATATAGCTGGTCCTGGAAGGAGAAAAAATTCTCTTTCATAACAATTGAGGCACATTCCATAACAAATGAGGTAGGAGTCAAATCATCTCTAGTGCGTTCTTTTAACAGTTGCTCCACTGTTTCCAAAGTATCATCCCGCTGTATATTTGTATATAATGCTTCCACATTAACTAACGTAGACAGGGATTTTCTAAACTACTGGCACTAGGGGGCAGTGTCATCAATTGTACATATACTGCACATAAAACTGTTCTAACACTTGGTTAATGAAGTCACCTCAATGAGCACAGCAGTGGTTCACACTATGTTGACACTTGTTTCATCAAGATTTTAGTGTGAATTCACGGACATATTGACCCGTGTTTTACTGTTATATGAGCTACTAAAACCAATTCATGATTGACACATTAGGAGTTATAGCTCGGCATACTTGGCATAGACTGTTATCGTCTGGCCAACTTGGTGGTTATTGAATTTTACAAATCTGTGATCCTTGTAGAGACATCTCTTTATTAATATTTATATGAAAATGGATAAGGCAACACTTATGAAGAAAAGGAGAACGTGAATACAGAAGGCATTAAAATCCTTGTGCAGGTTAATGAAACAAGGAATGTTCAACAATGACAATTTGACACTCTTTCTGAGTTCCGTATTCTCATTGTGACAAGGATATCTGCGTAAGTGTACCCAGTAGCACAACATGCAGCACTAAAGGCACAGAAGTACTATTTTACTGATAAAAATTGATGGAGTATCAATAGGAGATACTCCAGAGTCCAAGAGTGCAGTACTCCGACCTTCTTTTACCTGACACTGCAGTTGATGTGACCCAACTACAGCACCTACCTCACTCTGATATTCATTTCAAACTTGGTCTACCTTCTGATAGACACTGAGGATGCTATTATTATGGATTTATTAAACGCCTGATCATGGCAGTCATCCCCAGATTAAAGAATCTGTAGAGTTTCCCTGACCACCTTCGCAGCATATCACTCTCGCAGCAGTTTTGCATTCTGCGCTGTCCATCAGTGCAAAAGAAAGAAAAAAAAAAAAACTCCAGACCCAGCTACCAGGAGGTTCAATTTGCACATGTGACACAGGTCAGGAAAGCAGGAATCTGAGTACTACCTTCCCCTCTGATGACACACTGTACTTTTAGGAGCTGTTTCAATAAATTGTGAGCCAACAGTTCTACACCCTCTTCCATTTTTTGCCCCCCTTCAAGTCTCTCATGCACATCTTGTGGTGTACCTGTCTTGGTTTTTAAATCACTCCCAAACAGAAAGGTGGCCTATGACCAATGGAAATAGCTACGCAATGAGACTAAAATGAAAGTAATTAGAAAACAGCAGGGAATACTTCAAAGGGTCACGTTTTGTCTGAGTTGCAGCCATAAGAACATGAAAACTTTAGGCATATCCAAAGTTTAGAAGCCTATTTGTTCTACAGTTGTGCTGTAAAAGTAACAAAGTAATGTTGCTAAATAGATTCTTCTTTTCCTCGGCCCATGAACATCACTCAATCACGTTTGAAAAGATAAACGGAGTATTAACTTTCTTTAAAAAAAAATATATATAACATTTATTCATACGTGTACAACATGAATGTAACTTGAAAGGTTAATCTTTGAAATATGATTAAAATGGATTTTTAAAAAAAAACATTTATGCTGCAATTACCAAACTAAATGTTGTTTTGGGACAGGACATACAACAGGGATGTCCACTGTCGCTCCGGTTATTCGCTCTAGCAGTTGAGCCCTTATCCCGGGTGTTTCAGACAAATTTGCGCTAACAAGGGGTTCATGTGGTCCAATACCTGCGAAGACCGAGGGTGCCTATACATGGATGCCCTCCTGATCTACCTAGGGAACCCAAACACATCCAGACCGCTAGTTATGGCCGCTTAAGATACGTATGGACGATACTCTGGACCCAGAGTCAACTGGGGAAAAATGAAGATGTACCTCATAGGATCATCGGAGCACATGACAGAATGGGCTCAGGAGGCGGGGCTAACGGTTGTGACCGCTGGCTTCAGATAACTGGGGATCGCCATAGCAAGTGCTACAAGTCCACATAGGATGGTGGCCTGGCAATGGTCGACCACAGGGCCTCCAATTTGCTTGCACAGAATGACTAGATCTGTGGCATGGAATCTCAGACCCGGTTCCTCAGAAGCGATGTTTTCAGGATGCCCTCCTTCTGACAACACCGACTCTGAGTTTTATATTTCACAAGTGTATTGACATGGCCAAATGGCAGGGAGGTTAGGGTGGGTACTGCAGGGAGGGAGACCTGGAAGGTAAAAGGTTAGTCAACAATTTTTAGTTCTACTTTCACGAAGAATTGTTTTTACCTTTCACACAAGAAAACACTGGTTGTTTCCACTAAGAGAGCAAAGTCCAGAATTCCAGTCCCTTATGTTAAATAACACTAAGTTCTTGATATTCTTGAATCAAAAGCTGTAACAGTTATTTTCAAGGTCCATTGCGAGTTCCCAAAACAAGCCTATATATCCAACATGGGAGGCGCCTCGCCTAGTGATACCCACATGGCGCCTCCAGCCGTCGGCCTTGGAGGACGCCTTATTTCGGGACGCAGTGGGTGCAGCCACGGCTGAATACTTTGAACACGAGGGGTCGGCAGGCAACACACTCAGGGAATGGGAGGCGTTTAAAGTGATCATTAGGGGCAGATGCCTGGGTATCAACTGGAACATCCGCAAACACCTAGACGAAGCGGTGGGGAGCTTATGCACTTGGAATTGAACAGGGCAGCTAAACCAAATACCATAGCGGCACTAGAAGCAAAACGTGGTGCATTGAAAGAACTACTCGAATGCCTAAGATGTGTTAACTATGTGGCACACTCAGTCAGAGTGCATGCACACTCTGATCGGGCAGGCCACCACCTAGCATGGCTTATATGACAAGATCAGTTATCACAGCCCATATCTGCCCTCCGAGATGTAGCAGGTCAGCTACTCTACACGCAAGTTGAAACACATGCGGAGCTGGCCCGCTACTATACGGCCCTCTACACATCCAGAAATACATTCAGTGACATACAATTAACTACCATACTTTCCCAGATAACGCTCCCGATCCTGGACCAGTCACAAACCTTAGAATTGGAGGAACCTATCACTCCCATGGAGATTGGAGTGGCGATACGGGCGTTTGCCACAGGCAAACCTCCGGGCACAGACGGCCTTCCCTCTGACTATTACAAAGCTTACGCGCATGTAGTAACGCCACGCCTGCAGCAACTATACAACACTGCACTTGATATGGGCTTTCTCCCCCCTTCAATGCGGGAGGCACTACTCGTTTCTCTGCCCAAGCCGGACAAAGACCCGACCGAGCCTGGATCATATTGTCCGTTAGCTTTGCTAAACATGGACTACAAAATATTGGCTAAGGTACTCGCTGATCGTCTGGCTCCACTGGTGCGGACACTGTTGGGACCTGATCAGAATGGCTTCGTCCCAGCCCGCAATACGTCGTTGAATCTTCATCGCTTCTTCAGAATCGCCATCTACTCTCCCCAGAGCTGGCCACACTCCGGCTGCCTGGTATTGGACCTGGAGAAGGTGTTCGACTCACAGGAGCGGGACTACCTTTTTGTAGTGCTTAACAAATTTGGTATTGCGGGCCGATTCCTCCGCCTGGTCCAGCTATTGTTCACACAACCAACAGCGAGAGTGAAGACAGGCATTTATATTTTTGAACCTATACCGATCGGGCGCGGTACCCGGCAAGGATGCCCCCTATCCCTATTGCTATTTTCTCTGGCAGTGGAGCCACTAGCTGCAATGCTTAGAATGCAGAGCACGGAATGGGGCATTCCCCTAGGCGACGGCACAGATGCAGTGTCCCTGTATGCGGACGACATCATGGCATACCTCAAAGACATGTGTTCCCTTCCGCCTACGCTTACTCGCACACTCACAGCCTTCGCTGCCTTATCTTGGCTGAAGGTCAACTGGAGCAAATCCTGCCTGCACATCTTTAGTCAAGGACACGCAGATCCTGAACTCCGTTACAATGACGGTGTGCAATCCCTGGCAGCCTGACACGTTTCAGTACCTAGGGATCTGTATTTACCACAAACAGGACGATCTACTAGAAAGCAATCTGGGGAGAGCAATCACAGCGATGCGTTCGCAAATGTCCTTCTGGCGCACAATCCCGCTGTCAGTTGCAGGCCGAATTGCACTATTGAAAATGGTGGTGCTACCCAGACTGTTGTACTATTGTACTAATATCCCTGTATATGTGGCATCAGCCCAATTCCGGATATTTGAGATTGTGATGAGGGCACTCATCTGGAATGACTCCCGCTGTCTCGTAGCTCTTGGGAAACTTTACCTCCGACTGATAAAGGAGGTCTAGCGGTTCCCAATATGGAATATTACCTGGCATCGCAGCTTCAGTGAGTGGCGGGGCTACAACTATCTGACACAGCCACGAGGGTCCGCCCTGGGCCCTAGAAGATATACTCCGTGCATTCCACCTGTGCGCCAGATGCAGAACGCCCGAGTAGCTTCTGCTTCAAGTCGCGCATAAAGTATATTGCAGAAGTTTGTATATAACACACACAACTCCGTATGCTTCGGCTCTGCCACTACAGGGTATACCTCGTAGAGGCGGCCCAGTAATTGCTAAAGAACTGGCGACCTGGCTAGCTGCTAGGGTACAGACACTGGGAGACCTCTACCAGGACGGGGTGTTTCTCCCATACGTGGAGCTGGCAGAGGTGAATGGACTGCCGCCTGGGCAGTTTTCACTCACTTCTAGCAGCACTCGGAGGCAGATGGGGAGACATGAGCGCAGAACAACCTACACACCTTATTGTACAATACTTGCATGTCATGGGCAGGGGTAGGCACCTTACCAGATGGTTTGCAGAATCATCCCGGCTCCACATGGCGAAAGCAATGACACCCGTTAGACAGAAGTGGGAGGCAGACAGGGGGTCACCCTTTCGTGGATAGGGAGTGGACAGGGTGCTGGTCAACCCTACACACATTCGCCTAACTCATGCTTTAGTCTTATCCAACACTACATACTTCAGAGGGCCTACCTCACACCAGAAAAAATTAACAAGTTCTATTGGAAGACTGACGTGGCATGCCCCAGATGTAAGCACCTAGGAGCGGACTTATTACACATGTTGTGGGCCTGCTCATCCTTACACATTTACTGGAATCAAGTTTGTGGTGCCCTAGCAGCATCTACGGATCGCCAGTTGGAGTACACTTGGGAGGAATGCATACTGCAACTCTACCCTAGACGCAAGAAGCTAAAGGTCACTTCCCGCTTCCTCAACCTAGGCATGTTAACTGCAAAACGACTGATTACCAAAAAATGGAAGGAATCGGATCCCCCTGTAGAATCAGCGTGGAGTCAATCGCTGCAAGTGTGGGCCAGGGAAGAGGGCAAAGCGCTTCGAGTAGAAGACATCCGCGGCCTCCACAAAGTACCAATCGCAACACAATGGGAAGCCCTATTACAGGAGTTCCAAAGGTCACAAACGGATGGTATGGGGACCCCAGCCCCGGCCTCTCCTGGAGTGTCCGCCACTCACGATGGGGGGCCACAGTCAGACATTCCCCTCGCGGCACAGGAGGTCTGCAATGTTTCCTCTCCTCCACATGTCCATTCATTGTTGTGCCTGAGGCCCAGAGTAGCGGGGGACGGGCTCTATTGATACAAGACCTGTAGGAACAGCCCACGCCACTATGCGCACAGTACACCCCATTCAACAAATACATCAGTAGACTGTGACTCGCTTGTCGCAGCTACGATACATCCCATCCCTCTAAGAACTAAAACAGCCGGAAAGTACCTGGAAACAGCTAGCTGTATGCATAACGCTGCACACAACACCCACTTAGCTGATATAGTATAGTGAAAACCTAAGCGGGAACTGTAAGCCATAGATATCTCATACCATGCAGTGAAGTGAAGTCGTAGTTGAATGCTCAGAAGTTATTGTTATTTATGTTAAAATCTGTTGTAACCATCATCTGTTTGGAGAGCTTAACAAATGTAAAGCCTGACTGGCCTTACATATAGTCATTGGAAAATCCGTTGGAGCGACACATTACATGGACAGTTAGGACAATGTGAAAGTATGTACATAACAAATAGTTAGAGCGAATTAATACTGTTAACCTCCTTTAAAGTTGAGGGAACATTGTATACGTAAAATGTAAGCCCAACAAAATCCAAAACTCAATAAATAGATGTTTATAATAAAAAAATTTAAAAAACAGATGAGTCATCAGGGTCAGCAGGTCATTTGAGCATGTTCCAAACCTACATCTGCTGCTAAAGGGAAACAACAAATGAGTCATCAATCAGCACAAACAAATGAGTCACGTAGTGAAGCCCCTTACTGGCATGAGTGTTTAAGCACACAACAAAATAATAAAGACATTACAGTAATACAACACATCTTGCTGTTTAAGCATTGAAACATTATTGGGACAAACACTGAGGAAATTGACTTTTAATAATTGCGGAAAGGAGTTTGTGTCACGGAAGATTATCGAGTTGATCACTGGTACATGGGCACCCATCCACCCACTACACTATAAATATTGTGGCTGATTAATCTTGCAGGCCCCCACATTGACATAAGCTACCACACGGGTCTGGTAGCAGCACTGAGGGACATGGCAAGGGGTACGGACTGACGCAGGAGACGCCCCTGTGGAACAGCACCCTTCTGCAAGAGGATGCATCGTTGGAGGGGTTCCGTGGATGGGACACCTTGGGCGTCACCACTCTGGGACATGTAGAGCGTGGCAGTTATCAAACTCTACACAGATCTCCAAGACGAATTTGGACTAGAATGCAAACAATTCTAATATTAATTGCAACTTAGACACGCCCTTAGGTCTTACCTCACCACACTTGAGCCAGATTACAAACCCCTAGAAGTGAAACTGACAATGGTTCCCCTTCTCCCCCAGGGGCCGAATATCCGTACTTTATAATTCCTAAGTAGAGCATACACCCGGCTCCTTCCTGAGGTTACACAAACATTGGGAGGAGAATCTGGGCGAACAAGACAATACTGAAAGGACACTGGCCTTAATGGGACCAAGGTAGGCGGCAGTGACTGCACGGTTCCGCCTCATTCAATTTTAATACCTACACCACATATACCCGACCCCAAAGGCTTGTGGCGCATACATGGAGCCTCCAACCCTCGCTGCCTCCACTGTAGTGATGCAATGGGGATTTATTTTTTACACATTTGCATGGGGTAGCACAGACCTTCAACCTTTTTGGGATGCATTGGAAGCAAAGCTGGGGGCCATCGTGGGTCACCCCATAGACCTCAAACCCAAAATAGCCCTTCTCCAACTGGTGGATGAGGAGAGGTACACGCTTGTAGAAAGGACACTGCTGAGACTGGGTCTAGGGATGGCCAAAAGGGACACAGCACGTCTGTGGAGGCAGGCGCCAGCTCCGACCTTGGGGACATGGACCTCTGCTGTGTGCGGGAGACGCCAGTGTATGAGGACCAGTGAGGACCAGGGATGCCAGAAGAAACACACAAGTGTGCGGATCGTGGGTGAGATACTGTGAGTGTGGAGAATGACTGCCCAGTGTCTGTAAGACTTACCCTGGAGAATTATGTGCCTGAAGAAACTCAGCATCATACCACGAGAGGAGTATCTTCCACAACACTAAATGTTGAACAAATAAGTGCTTATTACAATCTCCTGTACAAGTGATAGTGTTGCCTTGTATGAAAAACCAATAAAAAGATTACTTTTAAAAAAAAAAAAAAAAAGTTGTTTGCTGTATGGCATGCTTTGGGTCCTCTATAAAACTAAACCAACTTGACTGTGGCTGTTCAAATAAAACATTGGGACGCTGTTAGCAAGTTCTTCCTGTCAGTTTTAGGAACCTAAAGGTTGCTGCGTCCAATCTTTAAAGACTAATAAATTATTTACTGCTGTATATAAATATATTCTATTGTTTATTTTTATGGTATTCTGCTTTCTTTCACCACAATGTCAGACCTTCAGCATACTTCAAAGACTGTATTTATTTTTATATTTTTTGAGAAGAGAACTCAACACGTATATAAAAATAGTAATTCCTGTAAAGCCGTCATTAGAGCAGAGCAGCTAAATTCTGGAGACAGTTGTGTGAAACTGGTTGCACTATACTGCATCATGGTAAAGCCTGCATTCAGAAGAAATGCAAAGATAAGGGGGGTTAAGATGATGTTAACAATCCTTACATATAGCAGTGGGTGGACTAAAATGGGTGCTATAGCTTATCAGTAAAGTGTATCGGAACGCCCAATTCAAGCTTCTACAGTTTAATTAGCTGCACAGAACCCTCTTAACCCCCACAAAAATACACACTATGTACCCAGCTACAACGCTAGTAGTTGGCTATATGGTGTGGTCCTGTGAGGTGATTAGAAGATGGTGGTCAGAGACTACAACAAAAATCTTGGACTTTTGCTAGGGCTTATGCCTCGTCTTAAAACCAATAAATCTAACAGCAAATTCATTGATTATGCATTGGTTCTAGCAAAGAGGCTAATTGTGATTCATAGGCTATCTCCTCTGGCACCAGACCTGGGTGAGAGGAAGACAGACCTATCAACATTCGCTCAACCATATTGCCGCTAGCGACCCCTGTCGAGCACAACACCTAGAGCGAGTGCAGTGTTAAATTAGGGAACCCTTGCTGCTAGCCATTAGCCTTAAATCAGACGACAAGCCCACATAAGGCCCATAAGTGTGGAGACTGACACTTGATTAGAAAGATAACAAGACTGCACTTTCTTGCTGGGACTTTCTCTATGGCACAGTACACAATTCAAGACACGCACGCCTCGAGGGACTGAGCTTAAGACATGCTGGTGCTATGAAATGAGTTGAAGAACAGTGGGTATTTCTACCCAGTTTCCTAGTTTGTTTCTTGAGCTAAGGTTGAAATGTCTGCTCTAACCACTGTCTGCAGCAACCCATGCAAAGTCCTGGTCATGTTACTGGACTGAGTCACTGCTTGTGGTAACGTGTATGAGGCTTTGGTTGTAACATTTTCAGGGAGTTCCCAGGATGATACGGTTCCGAAAATTAATACAGATCAATTTTTTTTAAATGTTGCCAGTGAGGGGCTCTGGTGATATAAACCATAGTCATAGGCTGACATATGTCACCAGAATTTAGAGATGGCAATACTGTAACACTAAATAAGTGAATTCTTAAGTAGGTTTTGTATTACATGTTTATTTTGGTGCAATTAATGTGAAAACAATGTGTGGTAAAAAAGAAAAGGTATTTAATTGTGTAGTTAAGAATCGAGCTATTTACGAAAACAGGCTTTACTCTAAAAAACACAATCTGGCGAGATATTGGAGATTGATGCAGCGACTGCCAGCAGGACAATTTCCTTTTGGGAACGTTAGTGTATGTTACTCTGCATGATTTAGTGTGTGAACAATAATACGTTATTGCCAAATTTCTCCAATCCAAAAACTCTCTATCCCCTCTCGGAGCCCATGGATGGATGCAGTTAGTATATATTTGCATGCGTCCACTTTCAATGCCATAAACTTTTCCCTCACCCCTGGAATACTTGTACCTTGGTGACTTCAGGTCTATTGCCTTTTGAACGGAATAAGGCAACAGCCGTATCAAAAGGAGTGCCTTGCTTAAGCTTTATTGGTTGTGCTGAGCGTGCCAACACTTTTCACTGAGGTCTCATTTTGTTTCAAGCTGGCTATTTTCAGATCGGTGTGACTATTTTTGTTCTAAGGGATTGTCCATTGATAGGGGCCAGTGGAAAGAAAGAAAAAAAACATTGTCTGACTAAAATGCCCCCCCTTCCTTCTCATCCAGTACCTGTGGTTGATCTCCAGTCAAAAAGATTGGGTGTCCCTTGGCTGCCGCTGCTTTAAGATGTGAAGGTACTGCCTGGTCCTGTGTGGTCCCTAGTCTGTGGTGCTACCATCTGGGCTCCCACCCAGGTCAAAGTCTAGGTGGCACCTCTCAGCACACACCACTGTCAATATCCATTGTGGATGGGGCCTTGACACATTAAGAATTACCACCTCTGCCTGCCAACAGTTTGGGCCCACCAGAAAGCTGGGATATCCCCGTCAGCTACATTGTCATGAACCAAGGTGGGGGACTTAGTGCCATATCACCTCTGCCTTTTTCCACCATGCTGATAAAGTATCAAGGCACAACATCGCCAATAGTGCAGTTCCCTCCCGGCGCTCCCACTTGCACAGCCCAATGGTAGCTTCACAGGACCCTCTGCTGTGGTGTAGCTTGAGTGTCAAGTGTCATTCTGTGCAATACGCTCCTCCACCGCTGTGCCAGTCGAGGTCAAAGCTGCTGGAAGTCCTTTATTGTAGCTGTGACTACTGTTGCTGTGAATCTCTCCAAACAGGGAATCTTGTGTCACCAGGTAATAACCACAGGACATGAAGGTCAGGATGGAGGACACAGAGTGCAACCTAGACAAAGTTCATCCTGGCCACAGCCCATAGTATGGTCTGCTAGCCTGATATAAATGAGTCAATTCCCTAGATTGGTTTTCCATGGACTTCTCACTGACTGGTATTCAGACAGCACACAGTAGTGTCCTTGACAAACTTTGTGGTCTATGGCTAATTAACTAATATAGGGTAACACTTTTACTCAATTATACTTATATAAGACACTCACAGTATTTAATTGTTGCCTTTCTCTTTTCATATTCACGAATCAGCCAATTATTCGCTTTCTGATACATCTATTATTAATCCATTGACTGGACCTTTACCGGGCTGGACACTGGAGAAACTAAAGGGATACAGGTAGTCGCTGTTTCAAACTGATACTGACTGCCAGTAATCGCTTCCAGTGACAACTGGGACACTTGGAGTTTTAACATATCAAAAGTATTTCATACTACGATCCATTAATTGAATATTTACTTCCAGATGCAATTGTTATTAATTGAAGCACTTAGAAGACTTGGTATTTATGCTCAGAGGTTTCGGAAAGCATGTGTGTAAAGAGAGAAAAAATGTAACTATTCGGATTTAGATTCTTTGATCAATGAGTTACACAAAGGAGTAACATTATGGGTTGGGAACCCTATAGTTTCACTCCCAAAGTCGAGTCCGATATAAAGCAACTTAAAAACATTTCAGTTCAGTTCATTAGTGTTGGAAAACGAGGCAGCATCTGTGAGGCCTGCACAAATAACATGACTACATTTGTCCTTCACTGGGAACCAAACACCCAATTGTAGCGCCTGACTCTCAGAGGGTAGCGTTGCAGAGCAGTCTGAGGCTTACTCAAGGGAGGTGGTGTGGGCTAGTAATCGCCATTTGCAGGTGCGCAGAAATAACACTCAATAATTGATTGTCCAGTCTGTACTTTGCTTTATAAAAGTAAGAGTACATTTATTAAACACACACACTACTCAATACTATGCACCAATTTACAAATATACATAAGCTGTTGGAATTACTTTGTGACATTGCCTAACATCTCCACCCCTCCCGCAGGGGGGGGTGGGGTCTAGTACCACCACTCCCATGTATGCACATCATCTTGCCCCCTAATGCAGTGTGTTGAGCATAACTTGGAGGGAGGGCCCTGCGCACTGGCACTATCCCAGTGGCGACCCACCCCATTACCTCAACACGCATTAAAAATAGGTTCACCTGCCCTAGGGACACATAACCCTGACTGAGCATCTTATATTGACCATACAGTATGCACCCCTACATCTTCAGGGCTAACAGTCGGGGTTGTTCCTCACTTAAGCGCAGCAGCAATAATACATGTTTACGCATTACCTTAGAATGACAGTACTCATCACATTTGTTGGACATTAGAATGCGTTGCAATTACAGCCCCTAAAGGCATCACAGATGAAATCACAGGATTACGCATATACAGCCAGACACCCTAGCAGGAATGTCTGGCATCATAACCCCACTTTGCTTATGACATCACCTTACACAGGTATTTCACATTACATATGTGACCTTCAGTCCCTCTAAAAGGATTAACCATTAGTAAATGCAGTTCTGGTGCAATTACACCTCTTCACCTACAGGGATGCCCTTCTCCAGACATCCCCAACTCAACCCTTCACTCCATGAAGCACTTCGCAATACACCCTCAGCTGTGGAACAAAGTTCCAGCCCAGAAGGTGTAATAAAGCAGGCTGAGCCCTTGAGGGTTATCCTTTTCAAATCCCTAGGAAACTTAGGGTGGGACTTAACTTCGTGCTGGGGGAGACTGCGCTTCTCCAGCAGCTTCCCAGCATCCTTGCACCAAGTTGGTGGTGACCCCGTCCTCCTGGGGCCACCACAAGCACCAAAATAGCAGATTTTCAAATGCCTGGCAAGGCATTATGGGGCGCTTCGTGCTCCTCTCCTGAATATCGCATGACCGGCTCTCCCGCTGTGCCGGGGAGAGCCGCGATCGATCTGGCGGTTCGCGCCACGTCTTCTGGCCTCGGTGGGGGGCCCAGTCCCACCCGGACCCCCAGGTGAGTTTAACGGCGCAGGGAGCCCACCCCCGGCCGCTTTGCCATTTTTCGGGGGCCCGGTCCCACCTTCCATATCCGGGGTCCCGGTCCCACCCGGGACCCCCGCATGCTCCCTCGATGGAGGGCAGCTCGGGGAGCCCAACCCCGGCTGCCCCCGCCGGCTCCCCGCCCGGCCAGCACACTCGCATGCTGCCGCGGGAGCCGGCAAGGCATTTCTGGTCCGCCCGCTTCAGCGGGTGGACGCGCAGATCTTCGCCGGCTCGTCCGGCCCCCTCACCTTCCAGCTCTCGGGGCCCGGGGATGGGATCCCGGGCCCCCGAACGTCTTCAGGGGGGGGCTACGGCGCTCCCCCTGCATCTCTCGGCGGCGGGGGCCAGGGTGGGCTCCTGGCGCCCCGCTTGGGTGTAGTCTTCACGGGGAGCGCGACAGGCGCTCCCGACTTTGCTTCGGGGCCCGGGGATGGGCTCCGGGCCCCCTTGGGCACCTTTTCGCGGGGCGCGGCAGGCGCTCCCCGCCCCCTCCCTCGGCACACGGGGCCCGGAGTTGGGATCCCGGGCCCCTCCCCACCTTCACGGGGAGCGCGCCGCGCTCCCGGCGTCTTGTCCGGCGGGGGCCAGGGGTGGGCTCCTGGCACCCCGCGGCCAGCTCTTCACAGGGAGCACGGCGGTGCTCCCGACTTAGCTTCGTGTTGGGGGCAGCCCCCGGGACCTGATCCACCCGGGGCACATGCAAGACCGGCGGCGGAGCCCCACGTGCTCGTCATCGGTCTTCTTGTAGGTCAAAGGTCGCTCACCTTCTGGGGGGCATATCTCGGCCCCCTGGAGTCCGATTCTCTGCATTTTCATCTCCTCTCGCTCCTCTTGACCAGCCCCAGCCACTGGGAACACTCTCCTTCGCCCTCGGGGTCTCTGAGAGGGGGGATTCGGCAGGGCGCTGTCTTCACTGGCTCCATGCGCCAGCCTTTCGCCTGCTCTCCTCCTGGGCCTCTCTTCTCCCTGCGCAGAGGCCCCTGCTTCTGCGCACCGGTCCTGGGCTCTTCTTCTGGTGCTGTGAGGGCCCTGGGGGGCAGTCAGGGGGTTTCTCCTTCCAGCTGCCCATTGCACCAGGCTCCAGCACCTTCAGCCTCCGCAGACCACACCCCAGAGAGAGCTTCTTTTCCTGTGCAAGCACTTTTTAAAAGTTAAGTAGGGGGCTGGCAGGAAGTCTCTGTTGGTCCTATCAAACAGCGACACATCACTTCCCTGCTCCCTCCTTCTTGTCCAGCCTCTGGGCTGGTTCAAAATGGCATCGTCCAGGGTCTCTGGCCACATGGTCTCTGAAACACGAGCCCTTCCCTCCTTGGTGCAGCCTGGCACCAGTGATAGCTGCTGATGGATGGGCCTGTAGCCCCACCTATCATCTTCTTCGTGGAGAGGAGGCCTTAGCTTGTGGGGAAAAAAAGGTTATCAATCCATCCAGCTGAGGTCAGCCCTCAGCCTGGCTATGGTTATGACTGACTCAGAGAAATGTGACATTTCTGGATGACCCAAAAGCAGTACAAATATGACGGACTCTGCAGAATACTTCTTCTCACACCCGTTACAGTGGACTTTAGTGCGGGTCCGGAATCTGTAGGCTTTAGGAAAGTGACACTAGCCCATGGGCTCCACTTCCCCATAGGGGAATAATGAAGTGAAAAACACAGTAAAGCACACTGACTTTCCCTGGCATGTTTCTTCCCAGTGTATAAAGCCTATTCCCTGTCACCACCCAATTCTGCATAAGCCCTGCCACACCATTCACTTTGTAGCTGCTCCTGGACTGCGCGCGCCAGGAATCTCCCCTGCGCAGCCCCTACACATGTGCACACGCATGTACACAGGTGTCTGCATGTAACCAGCCCGGTGCCCCGTACTCCAGCTGCTGCGCAGCGGCCTAGTCAAGCCAGGGGGACACCAGTAAAATCCACATGCAGTCTCTTTCATTATGAGTTCACTGTGGATGAGTCCCAATTTATGAGGCTCTCCCACAGTAAAAGCTCAACACATAGGTGCTCAAAAAGCAAAAAAATCCAGGCGGCCCATAGTGTCAGAACCACCTTCTAACAATTAGTCTTTATTTCGATTATAAAAATCATAAAAGACATTAGTCAGTTAAAAATTAAAACAGATTAAAAATACAAAATTGAAAAAGATCAAGACAGGGCTGACATTAATGAGGGGGCCACAATAAAATACATGAGTTTAAGTATTAATACAGCAGATCAACATACTCAAATACACTGTAAAAGACCATAAATTTAAAAAGATGTGATATGAAATATATCCACCCAGCAATGGTTTGTTGGCAAAACGATGTTATAAGGCCAAAACACCTATGGCAGTGGTTTAGGCAGACAGCTACCCCGGTCTTTGGTGAAATCACCAAGCCCTGCATCAAAACTTGACAGGGTAGCAAATTCAATCTACCACACGTCCCTTAAATTTGTTAAAAAGAGTATTTAAACAAATCAGTGTTCCCTTAGTTTGTTAGCCCGAATCGCCCATGCCCAACTCAAGAATTTTGCCATGGCAACAACAATGGATTCCTGGGTACATGTCTGCAGGATCCTAAGGGCCTCCATGGCTGATCTTGTGCCTAGGCTGGAGCAAGTGGGCTTGAGCCATTTCATCCTAGGTGACCTATAGGCCGGGCAAACAAATAGGAAGTGAGCGATTGATTCAATCTGTGCTAAACACAAAGGGCACATTTCTGTTGAAGATGTATACCATCGGCTAGTAAAAGTTTTAATAGGAAGGGAGCCTACCCTAAACTGGTGGTATAGCTTTCTATCAAACGGCTTTAAAATAAAATCCCAATACGGTTCAAACTCAAGCTCGTGTTTGATCAAGAAATTCCTGGTCAAAGTTGGCCTTGTGATAGAGGAAAAACGCTTCATCTTCACCATGTCCAAGTAAACTGCCTTAAACTCCTTTTTTGTCGGGAATGGGTTGACTTCTGGATTCTCCCACAATGAACTCATCCCCATTTCTGTCAAGGATTTTTTATATACTGGAGCCACTTAATCTTACCTAGGCACCCTACCCCCTGAAATCCAAGAGAGCTTTGGCATACAAAGAGAGCTCAGGGGTGACCCAAAGCCTTCTCCAAAAGCTATAGGCCTGAATCGAGCCAGATCCTCAATACAAAAGCAACCCAAGTCCAAAAATAAAGGCAGCAATGGAGTAGATTGCGGCAAACCAGTTAGTGCCCTTATAAATTTGTTTTGGGCAGTAACCAGGGAGTAATATCCTCATGGCCCCAGAGTTCAGTGCCGTATAGGATTGCACTAGCGACTTTAGAGTTGTATATCTTAAGGGCGGGAGCTATGGGCTTGGTAAATGAAAGCCTATGCTCTTTTATAAGAGCCCCAGCCAGCTGCGCATGTTTTAGAGCTAGCATGTCAATCTGTGGCTTCCAGTTTAGCTTCCTATTTAAAGTTATCCCCAGGTAAGTGAACACTTCAGTCTGATCTAAAAGAACATTATTCATGTATACTTTACCCTTAATGGCTTTGTACTTGTGAAGAACCATGAACTTTGTCTCATCCACATTGACCACCAACTCATGGTCGCGGCAGAACTCCTCCAAACGGGACAGGGCAACCTGTAGCCCAGTTTGAGTCTTAGATAGGATCAGGGTATCGTCCGCGAACATGAGTAGGGGGATCTTCAAGCCCCCCCAAAGTTGGGGCATCAGTGGGGCATGTGGAATAATACTGTACAACCCTGTGAATAAACAAGGAAAACTGGGTAGGAGCGAGGACACATCCTTGGCGCACGCCCTTTAACACAGGAAATCTGTTACTTCTCCATGTGTGCCCCATCGAACCAGTGCGTAATTGGAGTCATGTAATTTAACTAGCATTGCTAGTAACTCCAATGGCATCCCCACATCCATAAATGCTCTCCACATTTTATTACGAGGGACCAAGTCAAAAGCGGACTTAAGATCGATAAATGCCGCATATAGTGTGCCCCCTCCTATGATAACAACCCGCCCGTAAATCATCACAAACCTAAACACCTGATCAATAGTGCTGGTATGGGGGCGAAAACCTGCCTGCAAAGGTGATAGAATCTCAGACTCCACTATCCACAGCTGGATGCGACAGTACCAACCTGGCAACTATTTTCTGAATGGAATCTATAAGGCTGATAGGCCTATAGTTGCCAGGGAGTGCACGGTCCCCCTTTTTAGGTCTCGCCTGAGCCAGCGCGCATGCGCTGCTCTGGCGAGACTTTTAGTAAGCGGGTTTTGGAAGTGCAAACAGTGGCTTTTGCTGCGGACTAGCCTGCGTTCACGCGAGCGTGCACGCGCGATCAGGCGCCATATGGCTTCCCTCGCCATCTGGACGCTCGCGTGAACGCAAGCTGGTCGCCAGCAAAAGCCACTGTTTGCACTTACAAAACCCGCGATTACTTTCACGGCCGTGTCAGTTTCACGGCCAATGCTTGTTGCTCGCGCTTCTTGTTATTCCCAGGTTTTAATACTTCAGCTTTGGCAGAGGTGCTGCTCACCAGTGCGGCCTCTTGACAGGAGGATATAGACATGGAGCCACCGGTAGTTCTCTTGTCAGTTTTACAAAAAAATAATAGGAGGGGGGCTTGCCAATTTGTGGGATTGAGCCAGCATTTCGCTCCCTCTGGATCGGTGTTAATCGGTGCAGTGAGGAGGTTGAAACTCTGGTGCCAGCAGCTTTGTCACATTCACTTTAAGGCTCCACCATCTCCACAGCTATCTTTTTGTGTGTACCGTTTCAGAGAACCGCAGTGGCTTTGTCTCATAAGGCAGCATAGTTCTGCTGTTGGGGTCGAAGGCTGGCTCACCTATGTTATTTGTGGCAGACAAAACTACAAACCTGTGGCGCGCGCGTGTGTGTGTGTGTGTGTGTTAGTTAGTGTGTTAGTTAGTTAGTGTGTTAGTTAGTTATCGCTCACCAAGCCGGTAAGAATTTACATCCACAACTAACTATGTTGTTCGGCTGGTTTGAAGCATGCCACAAACCAGAGGCGCAACTAGAGCCAAATTTCGGGGCTAATTCTTCCAGCAATAGGCAGAGTTGAGATGCAGGGGCTCTAGAAGGGGTGAAAAAACAACCAAGCCTCATTAACAAGCAATTGGTCTTTTAAAGACCTGTGAAGTACTCGGGTGCGGCTCTGTGTGTGCACGGGAAGCTGTCTCAGCCCAGGCTGCCACTTATGACGGGGTGGGGCTGAAGCCCTTTGAGCCCAATGGGCGTTGCGCGCCTGCCACAAACCATTTCCCAGCACAGGGTTTGGTGTCTTGAAACGCTTCTTCACGGCTGTTCTCCAGGCTCATTCTCCGCAGTGCTTTAGAATTATGATCAGGATTTCAAGAGTAGGTAGGATGTTGGCACGTGAGTTCCCATGCCCAGAAAGCGCTGTGCTTCTTGTGGTGTAATGGCTGTCTCGATGCTTTACATTTTCTTTACGTTAGTTTTGATCTCCAACTGCCAAAATGTTTCTGTAGAATTAAATGTGTCTTCAGGAATTGGCACTTTTCTTTGTGCAAAGGGAAAGGAGATGCGTCCAGTTGTGCGTCCAGCATCGCTTTGTACCACCCATGGCGCATAGCCTGTTTATAATGTGCTGCATAACTAAACACTTATAAGGTCCCAAAGGCAAGACCTATTGGCTATGCCAATGCTTGTTATATACTGGTATTATAGCTGCTCCGGACCAGGTGTCAGGGATGCACGCGCCACTAGCAATGGCATTGGCAAGATAGGTGATGTAGACCACCCAGTTGTCCTTATCGTAAACAAACAGGTCCACCGGTACACAATCGAGGCCCGGGGCCCTTCCTCTCGGAATTAGGGAGAGGACTGTCTCTACCTCGGATTTGTTAAATAATAGGGTAGGTATCGAGAGGGGGATTTGAAATTCTACCGAGTTGTTAATGGGGGCAGAGAACTGAGCTTTATAATACGAGGCCCACTGTTCCGGCGGAACATAATTAGTAGGTGTATGAGGTGTTCCGCCACTCCCCCACTTGACTAACTGCCAGAACTTTACCATGTCTTTTCGTTGCTGGCTGAAAGCAAGTCCAGCCAGCGATTATCATCCCACTCCTTTTAGCTTTTAATTGAGTTACTTTATACCTTGCCCTGGCAGATTTAACCTCTCCCATATCTTTAGATCTAATAGCCCTTGTCAATAATCGATAAGCCTCTCTACATGTTTTGTTATACCAGGTGGCTGCTGGTGTCCCTGTCTTTACCTTCTTTTTGCTAGTTTTAATAAAATATGTTTTTAGGTTTGAAAACAAATCTCTATGAACCTGGGGAGCAATGAGGTTGATATCCTCCTGAGAGTCACAGCTTTGGAGACACGATATCGAGTAGACCACCATGCCCAGGTCCCCTTCATTCCCGATAAGCCTAGACCATAGCAACACTTCTGGTGGTATATCCTCTTTGACCTTTTTGGGGATGTTTAATAAGCCCGGGGCTTTGATTGTCAAACTTAGCGGGTCGTGGTCGCTTTCTGTGCGTTCCTGGACCAGCATATCAAGGAGGGAAGACCAAAATTCTATATTGGAGGAGAATAAAGTCAATGTGACTACTCCTTATGCCATTATTAAAGGTGTGCGCACCCCTCCGGTCCGATTGGGACCTCCCATTTCACTATTTGCCATTTGTGAGACAGCTAACAGTGCAGAGATTTAACACTTGCATAAAAATAAGCAAAAGTTTGATCCTGGACTTTCTGCTCGGGACGCCTCATATTACATATTTGCCCCACATCTGCTTTCAGATGTATTGTAACAATGGACTCGTCAATTAAATAAAAGCACTTTGCTCATGCAAATCTGATTTACCAATGCAAATGACTCAATTATAAGTTTAAGGTATTTATAGGCGACCATTCATTTGTAAATCACTTTACTCAGGCATGAGGTTACTCTATGATGGAGTAAACAGAGTAATTTTGCAGGTAAGCAACATCACTATAGTGGTGAAGAGCATGCATTCTACATGGGGGGGGGTTCTAATGGAACGTTTAGTGTTTGAGGGTGCTCTCAAATTCCCCTCTAAAATTTCCTTTCTGGAAAATGGCTGGAGATTAACTGAAGGGCAGAAGAAAGTCACTTTCCAAGGTTAAGAAAGGAAACTGAAGAACCACAAAATAAGTGGATTTTATAAGAACGGATTTCTTGACAAGGAAAAATATTTGCTGCCTGCAAGAAATAAGTGCAATTTAACAAAGGTGATGGCATTTCAGCATTCATAATTGTATGTATATGAAGTATGTTTAATACAACTTTACTCTAACTTTTTGAAGTTTACATGAGACTTAGGAACTTTTATAACGGTATATATCATGCCCATAATCTTATGATCCCCTATATAATCTTATGATCCCCTGTGAAACATTAACCACCTCTTTCACCCAGTTGTCTTTTAACTTGATAGCTATTCAATGGAAGTTTACTGCAACGCAGACCATAAGTAAATAGGACACGGTAATATATTCATTAAATCAAAAAAGTAAACAGCTTGCACCAAAATTCCATCAATCAATCAATAACTGCCAAAAACTTTCAACCAATGAGCTTACGTTCTAGACTGGAGTTGTGTCTAATAATTCCATCTTACAGGAAGAAAAATGATGGTGACACTACTTTCCCCGTTGAGACCGCAAAACTATAGAATTTCCTACCTACAAAGCTTGGAGCCAACTGGGAATCACTCGAAGTTCATAAGAATGTTTAAGAGTTAGTTATTTTCAACATGAATCATCAGGAATCTGTATTATCTTGTTCGCAAAGAAGAGTTTCAGTACAAATTCTGGCCTATCTACACTCAGATGCACCTGCATAAAACCCTTGTGATAAAAGGAGAAACCGGGTCAGTCCAATCCTCTAACAAAACATTCCCTTACTAAGGCCGAGGGAGAACCAATTCATTAAGCGCTTTCTGCTAGTTTCAATTTAAGTTTTTGTTGTGGGGTAGGCGTTTGTCTACATAATTTTAAGTATGTCGGTGTAGAGTGATTTGTGGATAGGAGCCCACAAGTGGGTAGCAAACGCTATAGTGCAATATGCAATCCCATGTGCAAATGTTTCCTTCTACAGATTTACATCCTCGAATTGCATGCCATCACAAAATGCCTCCTCTATATTCCTAAAACCATGCATGAAGATTGACTTGGACTTAAAACTAGCAGCTGTTCTCTCTTCTTCCTATCACATGACCCTCTGCATGGCTTACTCTCTCTGAGCATAGCCTACTCTAACCTGCATGCCTGTCTGCCTTCTATTATTGTTCTGTAAATTGCCAGCACCTCAGCCCATAGATCACAAACCCCTTCTTTGAAGGGGTCATATTCCTGCAACCTAATAATACCCATTTTCCACTCTCCAATTCATTCATCCCAATAACCATTTGCATGAACACACAGACTCACACTAATGATCACATCGAACTCCTCCTATTAATTTAATCTACCACAAAGGGATCAGAGTAAATGTTTAAAATTACTTCCCTGCTAGCACAAGAAGAATCCCAATAACCAACCCATAAAAACTGCATTAGCCAATAACTTTGGGTTCTGGCACAACGTGTTAACCATCGAAAGCTCTTCAGCAAAAGGAGGTAGCAAGTGCTATTAAAATGCAATTACTATACAACAGTTTCTTTTTGAAAGCACAACCAATGAATGCTAATAAGGTATTTATTGGGCAACCTATAAAAAAAACAAAATTCTGGCTTTTAAGAGCAACCTAAAAGCTAACTGTCTGTCACACACATAATCCCTCTTAAACCTGCAAACATTTTCCTTGCACATCCTTCTTAAATATTTCCTCATCTTCCTTCTCTGTAACCATGATCTTTTCTGCCTACCATTCATCATTGCCTATCCTTGCACTGCTGAGGCATCCTTTCCTGAACAATTCTCCAGCGCTCCAACCCTACCGTGGGCCACTTTCTAGGTCCAAGTTAGTACATCACTTACATTAGGCCTGTACAGAGCTTAATGACTCACATTAGTAGCTAGACATTTGGAGTCCTAGGTGGAAATACAAGAGGCACTGCTCACTACTCTGACAAAGGTTAACAATGGGCATATTGACAAATTAAAAAGTACAAAACGCAAAACTACATTATCAAACAAACGCCCAAAAATAACAAAAACGGATGTGTATTTGCGGAGTGGGTGGGGTTAGTGAGCGAGTGTGGTGAGCACTCCTGGGCTTTATAACTGTTTTGAATATTGACAATTGTGTGCAAAACAAAATCTCATTAATTGTTCTACCTTATCTAGATCATCTACATTTTAGTTACCAGCTAGGTACATTCCACCCGTATACAATAGTATTTAATGCACTATTTTGTGTTCTAGGCACTGCCACCACATTGATTCACAAATGGTAGCAAGTGACTTACGGTTCTAAAGTTTTGCACCCGTCTGTATATACTCTATTGGCACATACATCATTTACTCCGACTTCATTTTATTTCAGTTATCAAATGATAAGTCATACGAAACCCAATTTTTTTATTTACTTAGAAAAAAGGCATTCAAGGATACCACACCAACATGCCATAGGCACAAAAATAAATCAAATATAAACTCTGTAGAGAGCAACTGGCTCAGGAAAAGATTACCATCTTCAGGGGTCTTTCTCAACCACACACGCTGGTAATAAAATATGTATAAGCAAAAAACGTGTAAATAATAATGTATCAAATTATACATAAACTACCCACAATTAAAATGAATGGCTTTTACTAATCAATTTCCACTTATTAGTGCATTAATGACATTTTTAGATCTGGTCTAAAACTAAGCGTTCTTAGTCACTTGATGCATCTTTTTTTTTTTTTAAGACAAGTCCTTCATTTTAATTGTAGATAGTTTATGCCTAATCAGGTGAATTAGTAGGCACACTTTTTTTTTTGCTTACATATATTTTTACTACCGGCTTTTAGAAATCACTCACCACTATGCATGCAAGTGACAATGCATTTTAAACAAAGCAAAAGTGAACTAACAGCATACAGCCAAGCAGATACCTAGCCATGTGGGATTACATCATCACATCACAGTGCAGCTGAGTAGATCATTCACAAAAATCTCTCACTATTACAGAAGCACTAGGAGGCAAAAGTGGGGATTTCTTTGCTTTTATCAGTTCAACTTTTAAAATACAATCCACATTTATCAAATCTGTTTGTGTAAAAGAAAAAAAACATGTTGCTTATCGATGCATAACTTTGACGAGATAAGGGTGGCAAACAGAGTCATAGGCACTGCTTCAGCTACAGCTTATTGGGATCCCAGAAAATGCAGCAATGAGAACGTGTGGGAGGAAAGAAGAGAGGGTCCAAATATTTCAGCATTTGGTTCCTGTCTCCAGTTAACTTTCAGCTGTTCCGAAGTTAGTTTAAAGCCCCGGCCTCAAACAAAACATCTACCAACATTGATATATTCACTTTTTTAAGTTGTGGACAGTGATCTGCAAGCTGATTCAAAATGGTGTTGACGGCTGTTACATCTTTACCTCTGAGGATTTTCAATATGTCAGGAGAGAGGCTGCTGTGATTCACTTCAACGGAGGAACTGGAAGAAACCTGGTTTATGGGTGTATACCCACTTGACACTGTGCAGAAAGGCAGTTCCTGCAAAACGGAGGTGCTCCCTGGTGATACAGGAGATTTTGAAAAAAAAGCTTCAATGCTGGTTGAATTGCTGACAAAAAGGGAGGACGAACTTTGGCCTGAACAATTGTCTGTAGAACACTGTCCCGACGAACAGATAATGGAAGGGCTTGAATGACAAATATTTTCTAAAATGTTTACATCCTTCACATGAGCAGGTGTCCACTCTCGACTCCGGTCTTTAGCCTCAGCAATAAAAAGTGAATTTACATCTGGGCTCACACGTTTGTTTCCATGGAGAATGAAACCATCAGAGTCATAAGCCACATTTTGGTAAGAAGAGCTTCCTGGTACCGTGGAAGGAAAAGACCGATGAACAGAAGGTATGATGGATGGGGAAACGCTACGGAAGTCTGAACTACAGCCTTGTGTGATGCCACTGTTTTTAGAGAAGAAGCTTCCTGTGGTGCAGGGCATATTCATTGAGGCTGGCGCATGAGCATCTTTTGCTACAGGCAAAGAGGGATATTTCTCACAAACATTGTCATGTATGATAAAATCCACAGACGAACTAGCACCCAAATCGGAAACTGAAGCATTACAGTTTGATGAAATTTGGTTATATTCATCATGTTCGCGCCTTTTCTTGTAAAGAGGTTCAGCCAGCTGCAACCCACTTTCCAAACACTTCAGAGTATTCCCCTTACTGTGTGGATTATAATGGATCCCTTCTTCTGCACACTTTTCAAGGCTGCCAATACCAATTTGTCGGGCTGAACCATCTTGACTGGTGCACGCAGATGTGTTTTGAAGATTTGGGAAGGCCTCGTTGTACTTTGTAAGCCCTTCCGCTGCCTCGATTGACTCTGCTATTTTCTCTATTGGTGCGTTAGGCTGATCAAGTTTCTCTCGACCTACAAACGGGAGTGATTTGAGGATATAGTTTATTTTATGATTATTGCCACAAAGATGCTCGTTTATATTGGCAAACGTAGAACCAGCTCCACACAAACAGCAACTGTAATATGGCTTATGTTTCTTATTAGTAAATGCTTTCAAGTATTGCAGACCAATTAATGCTCCTTTTCTGCCTGGGTTATTGAAGATTTTCTCCATTACTTTTTTACTGGGTAGTTGACCAATTATACCCGAGTGCAAAAGTTGTATTTTCTTTTTATGCTGTGCTCCACGATAATGCTGCTCGAGGCACGCACGGGAGGTACATTTGATACTGCAAATCTTGCAGGTGAGATTGGTAGATTGCTTTGGTACGGAAGACTTCTTCTGTGGATTCATTGCAAAACGGCGACTCTTATACGGGCGTTAGTGACAATGGCACACCGTAAAACTTGCACTCATCTGCGAAAACACACATCAAGAGGTCTTGGTCTCCCAATGGCTTAATCTCTCATAATACTCGTCTCTCACAGATCCAGACTGAGAACTGCTTACGTGTCCGGGCTTGTCTTATTCTGACACAATACAAATCCCGATGCCTCGACCACTGCTACATCCAGGAACAAGTGCCCTTGTATTGTCTCAACGGCCTTCAAGTTACACCGCCAAATGTTCTAGTCTCTGAAGTCTCTTTCGCCTGGGAGTTCCGATGGTTTTCCTCTCACAACCGAACTGCCGTGTTTAAGCACTGCAGAACTGTGCTTCTCCCGGTCCTGAACACGTTTTCACCAATATATCCCCGTAGTTTTTGGATGATGCGAAGCCGGGAACACCAACCAATCATAAGCATCTGCCAGAAGTTCCAGCCAATCTGCTGCGCTGAAAATCAAGTACATACGTTCAAGCTCGGTTACGCAGCGCACTGTTCCTTCTAGCCAATCATATGCCACGCTACACGTACGTCTCTTGTCTCTTTTTAATTCCGCTTCACAATTCAATTTACTAACATTGACCTGCGAAAGTTGCCATGTTGGAATGGTACATCCGTAGAGGCATTACATTTGAAGCTAATCGCTTAAAAGTACATAACGCTACTATTTTAGGTACTGACAATCACAAAATAATTATATTCTATATTCCAGCCGGGGCAACTTTGGATGGTGGCGAACGGGTCCCGCATTAAAGTGATTGAAAAAGGCCCCAAGGGATATTTCTTGTGAAGTGTAAACATCGGCTTTATTCTGGCTGTGTTTTAGAATTCATGGTATAAGGTTTTGAAGTGAAGACACCACGCAGTCTGTAGGTTGAAGAGAGGGTTTAATCTTGTTGTACATCCATCCTAGAAGGGGCACTAGAGCAACTGACTCCAAGAGAATGCAGAGCCCCAGTGACCTCATGACATTCCAAGCCACAGACTACACAATACTACAGAATGCCTATATGTCATGGAGATTTGGGCAACGGAAAACTTCTCCCGCCTTCAGCAGTAATTGAAAATATCCCCCACAATACTAGTTAACTCATACATTTAAAATGATATTTTCCTTTTTTCTTTTATTGTAGAGATATATATGAATACGTAATACTTGCACTCCAAGATATTGTATTGTATTGTAATTGCATTTATATAGCGCTTACTACCCCTAACGAGGCGTCAAAGCGCTTTTTCGGCGAGTAGCACCCTACTCCGGGACCCATAAAGGATTAGTGTTGAATTAGTATAGTGAAATATGAAAGTAATTAAAGTGGTGGATAGGTTAGTTAGTTATTTGGATTCATATCTAACACATAGCTGCCAAGGTTTCAGATTGCTTATGTGTGACATTTTCATAATTTCAGTGTAATTATGAGTGACATTCAACGATTATGAGTGACATTCAACGACTATGAGTGGCACTTTATCACGAGCAAAATCAAGCAATGAAGAGGAGGTAAACATATAATTTTCAGAAATGACACCCATTTGAGCAACAAGAAACTCTTAAGAAGATCTTAAAACTTCTGCAAAGCACTAGAAATGGGAGGGCACCTCAGTGCCTGCTCTGTCGTGCAGGGTCGGATTGGTAAAGTGGGCACTCATGCGATGGGCCAGTATCTGAGTTGCAGCTATGGGCCACTTTTGTGGCCAGCGTGGTGGCAGATTTGGTCTGTGTCTGTGCTTGTTCAGATGCCTCCAGCGGCCGGAGGCAGATGTGCCTCTTACAGCCTTCTTATTAACCGGGCAGAGGTGTCATTCCCTGTCCCTCGCTGGGTCGGCCTATTAATGAATGCAGATTGGGCAGGGGCCCCAGCAGAAGTGCCCTCACTTATATGCAGGTGTGGTTCACCATTGTGAACTAATCTGTGCAGAGAGTCTTGCTGTCGGGCCATGAGAAACTGCAGGACATGGGGGCAATCTTTTTGATGGAAAATAACAACTGCAATGTGCATAGCTGCCAAGATTTCAGACTACATATGTCTGACATTTCCATGGTTTCAGTGCACTTATGAGTGACATTCAACAACCAACAGTGGGACACTTAGAGTGGCACTACCTGGTGAGCAAAATCAAGCATTGCAGTCCATGGAAACAGATAAATATCAGAAATTACACTAATATGAGCAACGAGAAACTGTAAGATGATCCTGAAACTGTTGCAAATCACCTGAAATGGAAGGGCACTAACCTAGTGCTCTTGTAAGCTGATCGTACAGTGAAACAATTGTGTATCTGTGATATTAAACAATAAACAAGTCTTTCAGTCAGTACTTTATTAACATTTTGTGCACACATGCAAGCACACACAAAGTTAAATAAAAAAATACTGCCATGGATTGCCACTTGCGTTATAAAATAAGCAATGTACTATTAAAGTCCAACAATACATATAGTCAAGAACGTTTACAACAACTGGACAAACCTATTATTATCAAACAGCACAGTGACAGACATTACTTACTCACTCTCTCAGGACCAGCAGATAGCGCCTGGTGGAACAATCTTTTTTGGATCCCCATGACTTCCTTCTCCAGGGGTTCCCTCACAACCACTGTCCAACAGTGCCCCTCATCTCTCCATAGTCCTGTCACAAACATTTCATTTGTTTTATACCGCTGCTCATACCCGCACAGGGTGTCAGAGCACTTTACATCACAGATACATTACACAGAGACAATAAATCATACGTGTGCAAATCAGTCTAGGAAATGTTACATAAAACAATGAGGATTGCAAGGTGTAGGAGTCACATGTCACAGATACTAGTAGGCAGTATATTTTAAGAGCATTTAGTCTGGAGAAGCACAAACTCAGGATTTAAAAAATACCACTGTGGTTGGGATTGGCTTTACTAATAAGAATGCATTTGTACCCAAACTAACTCCTTTTGGCAACATCAGTTTCTGTAAGATGCATGATACACATTCTTTGCAGCAGGTACATTAACCCCCTGCGCAAGGTGAGTCAAAGCTTGCTTTAGACAAAACTCTGATCTCTCCCCAGCAGGAACATTAAACAATACGTTCTCTTTGACTTACCAATGGAGTCACTGGACAGTGCTGGGAAAATAGTACCTCCTGCTGCCTGGCCTGATCGCTGTAGCAGTCTGGATAGACACCTTCACTGCAGACAGCTGCTCAGACAGTGCAGTGATGTGTTGGAGACAGCTGCCAGTCCGAAGAGGGCAGACTGGCACAGTGACCTCATGATTCTGAGGCTCCTCTGCAGACAGTAAAGTTCTGAGTTGCATCTAATCTGCAGCTGAGTTCGAGATTGAAGTCATGGTGAAGAGGGCATGGTGTAGGGAACGCTGTCTTCAGAGCTGTGCCATGCGCCTTTAGACACTCGATACAGCCCCTGGCGACCCTCCACGAGCAGGGCAAGGCAGCACATGTCGAGGAGGTCACGGATGACACTGCTTGTCCTTTCGCTTAGAGGCCCGGGTCGGCTGCGGCAGGAATTTGAAATTAAAAATATGATGCCTGCACCGCCTGGAGCCTTTAAGTCACTGTCACGCAACAAATGAGGGGACTGGGGAACTTCATTCGATGTCAGCCCTAACACTGCACTTACTATCTGGCAGTAGTAAACCTCGTTGTGGTGGGTACATGCTTACTAATGCTGACCAATTAGAGCCAGTGGAAGGTAGGCAGGCCAGCCTGCGCTGCGTAACGCAACCAAAACACAGTCCAAACAGGGTGAACCGGCCAGTCCCATCAAAGTATAAAATAATATCCATTGGCTGCTGTGCACGGCATACCTTGCGTGCGTCACTTTAGCCTCACGGAAAACAGGAGACTCTTCAATTAAAGGAGGTTATACACTCAGCAGCTTTTTTAATAAGCCTATTTGCGTGACGATCTTTTTACTTGCGGTAATGCGATACAGTGACCTAAGATGCGTTAGTGTAATGAGAGATGTGTGACACTTGGCAAGGCTGCTCACGTCGCCCCCTCCCCTCTAAGTACACATGGCTGTTGATGTCATTATGCTTGCATGATAGTCCTAATTTTTTTGCCTTCAATGGCGCCCTCATAACAGCCACTATCCTTAGTATTGTGAGTCCTCGTCACAGTCCTTACGACCCAACCACCCCTCCCAATATTACTGACCTTCAATTTGGGCTCGGTAATACAGGAAGTGACATAAGGTAAGTAAGCCTTATACACCCAGGTGTGGGCCATAGCTTACTTCCCATTTCTTTCTCCTGAGAACCCTATCTTACATCCTGTTTCTGTCTCATGTGAAGGGTGGGACCACCCTCAAAATGAATGACTGTGACAATGACTCCTGGGACTAAATATAATTACTCTGTTACTTACCGGTAAATCTTCATTACTCTTAGTTCTACTCGTCAAAGTCATTACAATTTGAGGTGGTTCCACCTCCCAGACAGAAAAAATGCAGTAGAATTCTATGTTAGCCCTGCTCACCCCAGCGGTGCTATATAAGGGTAGTTTGCCCAGAATACTCCTCTTCTTTCTAAGCACCAACAAAGGCAAAGAGGGAGGGAGTGTGGGTTCCTGTAATGAATGTGACGAGTAGGACTATATAAATCATATACCTTTGAACCAAAAAAAACACTTCGATACCAGTATGCACACCCAATGATTTAAAGCACACTAATGTGAAAAACAAACAGAATTAGAATTTCTCAAACCTAGACCTCAAAACCCCAACACCAAAATGTGCGTCATAGTCAACCATATTATTCAGTCTATAATGTCTGACAAAGTTAGATTCTGAGTACCAAGTAGCAGCCTTACAAATCCCCTGAATATAGACCCCCTGGAACTCAGCTCAAGAAGTGGCCATGCTTGTGGTAGATCTACTTTGAACTGTGCCACTTTACGGGGATCCTTGACCCGCCTGTAAAACAGTAGTCTTCAACCCAATACTCAAAGTCATCTTGTTTGCCTTTCTTCATCTTCCTGCTTGTCCAAAAAGTACAAACAGATGGTCTGACATCCTAGAAAATGCTGTGACCTGTTAAGAAAAATGGAAAGAGACATTTTAACGTCCAGCAAATGGTGAGAAAGTTCTTCCTGAGAGGAAGGAGAAGGCAAAATGGAGGAAGCATCACATCCTGTGACTTGTGCAAAGAAGACTTAACCTTAGGTATGAATGAAGAATGTGGTCTCAAGATCACCCAATCATCGAAAAACTTTAGCAACAGTGGTTGACAGAGTAAAGCTGTAAGCTGACCAATACTAGGAGCCGAAAAGATGGCAACCAGAAAAAAAACCTTATATGAAAGAAACTTCAAATCTACTTCCTCCAAAACTCAAAAGGTTGAAGTGATCTGAAACAGTAGGATGTTCCCAGAAGAAGACTTTAATACAAGTTCTGAGATTGAGATGCTTCTAAAGACTCTGTTGACTAGGGAGTCAATTTCCCTGCAAGGCTCAGAGAAATCTCTAAAAGCTTTGATCGTGAACCACTGTGATTTAAGTGTAGAAAGAGGCAGATTAAACTGAAACCTTTCCATCAGGAACTGTAAAACCGTGGTAAAAAGGACAAGAGGGTGCTGAAAAGTCATGCACAGAACACCACTTGTCAAATGTGTACCAGTGCCTAGAATAAGCCTCCAAAGTAGAGAATCTCCTAGAAGTTTGGATCATCTGAACCAATTGAGGCGGAACACTCTTACTCAGTAGGGTCGACCTTTCAACCTCCAGACCTTATCCGATCTCCAACTTGTGATGGTGGGGTAGACTCGGCATAGTCAGAAGTTCTGTGGTTTAAACATTGAGTCCTGTTTCTGCTTTCTAAAGGATCGAAATGACGATGTAGATTTCCCCTGAGGTCAAAATAAAGAATCAAACTGCCATCGGGGAGATGGTTGTCTGAATGACTTCCATTTTTAGGATCTGGAGGATTTAGGAGTTTACTCCCTAAATCAGAGGTCTTCAAACTTTTTTGCTCTGAGCCCCCCTAAGCAAAATGCTTTGAAGTCGAGCCCCCCTCCAAAAAAATAATGCAAGAATAGTACGAGCTGGAGGGGCAGGGTTGACCCCGGACGGCGCTTAGGAGAACATTTATGGGGTATTTTTTGTAGCTCATAATCCACACAATGTGAGACTTATAAAAGTGCAAATATATCAAACTAAAACAGAAATTGACCAAAAGCACCAGTCCCCATAATTGGGGTGTTGTGAGCCTGGGTCCCAATGCAACTGCAACTGCTGCACTACAGGCCCTTAAAAAACCAACTCCCCACCTTCCTCATGGCATCTCTGAAGAAGCTGTCTGATTTTTAAACTAAAAATGCTCCCGCACCCCCAAATAGCACCCCTTTCTCTGGACCATCTCTGATGCTTTCAATGAATCTCACTACTTTCCCCTTTCCTGGACCATTACCTTGAGGCCTAAGGTCCGGACGATCAGAGCGCTCCATCTGCACGTGACCCTGCTGGCCTCATCCCCATCACCCCTGGACTCACCTTGAAGGACATATGCATGTAAACAGAGGTCGAAGTGGACGGGATCCATGGGGACCCCCACATGCCACATGCTTTTTTAATTTTTAGAAAAGCAGTTCCCATACTTTTTATTAAAAAGCAACGACCCCTGAATAGTTATTGTGGCCCTTGAAGGGCCTCCGTGTAAAAGTGAAGGTAGGGTGGGATTAGGGTGGGGAGGAGTTTCCCTGTGCTGCGAAAGCACTTGTTTTATCTTAAAACACCAAATCATTTTGCAGCAGCCTCCCTTATACTGTGTATAATACAATTTTTAAATAATGACTTACATACAGCGCTTTCTGCTCCAGGCTGGGACCTTGTAGCACTATAGTCACTAATCCCCACATCTGCAGTGGTCACATTACCCAAATGAAATTTCAGTAACGTAAAAGAATGTATTTCCAACCGATTACCTAAATTTGCATTTATTTTTTCGTTTAAGGTTTCTGCATTATTATATATGCAATTAACTGAAAGTAAAAACCAAAACACTTGAAGAATGTTTTGTTCTTTTCAGCTATGATTTTGACCGTACCACCGCCCGAGTGCGGTGGTGGCAGTGTCAAAACGTGGCTAAAAAGAACAAAATATTTTGTAAGTGTTTTTTCCACTTACAGTTAAATGAACATAAAATAATGCAGAAGCCTTTAACGAGAAATAAATACATATTAAGCTAATTTCTTTTATTTTATGAGTTTCCCCATATACCTTTTTTATCACTTCAGGGACTGCATGTAAATGAAGACAGCCTGGAAACGCTCCACATCGCGCTTCCAGGTCATCTTCATTTACAAGTCCTTGTTGAGCCATTTGCGCCCCCCTGGGAATGCAGCCACGGACCCCCAGGGGGGCGCGCCCCACAGTTTGAAGACCTCTGGCCTAAATGGTGAAGAGTGCTTCCGTTCCTCGAAAAGGTGATGAAGCTTTTTTTCTAACTCTCCTCCAAATAATTTGGATCCCTTGAACGCCATCTTCAGTGCCATGGACCTCTGAACAGCATTGGTATTGCAGTCATAGAAATATAAATTACTTCTAGCTGCAATTGAAGCTCCACTAGCTAAGGCAGAAGCTCTAACCACGTAAAACAAGATGATGGATAACAATTCTGTTTGCCGCTCCATAGATTTCAATAGCTGGAAGCAGTCTGAACCACCTTGATCCACCTGAAAAATAAACTTAAAGTCTGAAATCAAAGATTGCACCATATAGGCATCATAAATCCCAGCTCTTAGGGCAATATGGAAACCAGTGAAGACCTTATCCACCTACTTCTAAGCAGAGTCCTTTAAAATGTTCTCTTCTGCCATTGATGATCTGCCAAAAGCAGGCAACTACTGAATCCACATGAACATTGTCTGGGAGAACGATCTCCATAGCCTCAAGCAGATACAGCTTTGTCATAAACCTAGAGAGAGATTTCGTCTCAGGGTCTTTCCACTGATTTTTAATAACTTCCAAAACATACTGAAATAAGGGTAATCCAGAACAAAAGCGGTCTTTGCCACGATTGATACACTGCATCTTGTGACGAAGAAGGTCTCTCAGCTGGAGCGAAACCCATGTTCTCCAGATCATGAGACAGCACATCTTGCAACATCACTTTTGAAATGTATTTGCCTTTCTGGTCCACCAGGAAGGGAGAGATCCTCGCTATCAATATAGACATCTGAGCATGTCTCACAGATTAGACTTGCAAGTCTCCTTCCTGGAGCTGTCTTTGAAAGTTTGCAAAGTCTCCAACACAATCCTTCGAATCCTCTCATCACCTGCGTCTCTTGGGGGAGGGAGAGGAGTCCCCATCAGAGTGAGAGGAAGATTGGGACTGAGAAGGGGAAAGGTGTCTCCTTTGGATGAATGCTTGTCCATCTTGAAGCAGACTTGAAGTGATCTACTAATAGGAATATGTGCCCCCAGCACAATGCTTCTAAAAACAATAGAACACTGCCAAACTATGAGGAAGGACATAACTCCTTAAGGGCGGGCTTCCTGGATCTGGCTGAAAATGAAAGTGGCCACATGTGCGGAGGCAACTGCTCTGTTGCACGTGTGTGAGTGAGTAACACTGTTTTTCCGCATCAGCGCGTCTGAGGGCAGGAGAGTAGATCCACAGGAATTCTGCCGGATTTTCCTCCAGCATGTGTCAAGACCAGGGAGAATAGCAGGAATCCAAGACTGACACCACCGCCCAGTGTGGTAAGTCCTGCTACTTAAATTTGGCTGAGATTCAGTCCTTCTTTTCAGGGGAGGAAGCCTCCGCAAGCCCAGTTGGGGAGCAGACCTCCCCCAACCTTACCTCCGCATCTTGCGTCAAATGTCTAGGAGACAGACAAAAGAAAGAGGAGGATTCTGGGTAAGCTACCCTTATATAGCACCCAGGAGGGTGGGTAGGGCTTACTAAGAATTGTCCTTCTTTTTGTCTGTCTGGGAGGTGGACCATGAGGACAAGGGACATAGAGGTAATGAAAATTACTGGTAGGTAACCTGGCAACCTCCCCAGTTCCTTAAAAAAACAAGCATTGGCAAAGCAAATAGTTCTCGGCTATGTGAGATCTGTAGGCTTTGTCAATTTTTTTCAGCCATGCTGCGCAGCAGTGCAGGCACTGTGCAACATGGCTGAAAGTAAACAAAATAAAAGAGCTATGATGCAGTCAACGCTGGACGCACCATAATGTTTTTTGTTTTTTACTTTATGTCCAACCTGAACAGAGGAGTGGGTGAGAGGGGGAAGAAGGATGTGGCACTACGACCAGGACTGGGGAACCAGGTTCGAGTCTTATTGTTGACTCAACATCCTGTGATTCTGGGGAAAACATTAAAATACCCTGCCTACAATTTTTTTTTAATGTGATCTTGTGTAATGTAACTGGTGCTCATGTAAAGTGCCACAATACCTTCTGGTTGGATCAAGTTCGCACTATTTAATAATGCTAAAAAAAAAAAACAGAAATGGTACCTTAGTCGCAGCTGACGGGCACTAATAAAGTTACATCAGTCTGTACTTGGTCCATGCTCCACACAGAGATAAGGAAGTGACACAGGAAGTGAGGCCTCGCATGCACTGCCAAATTAGAAGGCAGCAATGAAGAGTGATAACTAATGGGCGGGCTAAAAGCCCCTTTTTAGAGGTTTATTTTTCAAAGCTATAACCCATCATCGCCAAGCGACAAGGCATGCGCGCTGCCTGCAGCAAAACCTATAAATGAATGTGACCTTCTGTAATGTAACTGATGTTCATAAAAAGCGCTCCCTATACTTTTGGGTTGAGTTTGCGCTATATAAAACTGCAAAAAAAAAAAATTCAATTACATAACCGGAAATTGGGTCATATGGCCCTTGGGCAAAGTTACACCAAAATCTCGCTGAAGCAGACTTATGGCCCACAAAAGTATTAGGGCGGCAGTCTTATGTGTCTGAAGTGGCAGCCCCAATTAAGTTAAGTCATGAATAATGTGGTCGTAGATGCCCAGTCTGATACTGACTTGGAGAGTGAAGCTGAAAGACTGTGCGTCAGCTTTTTTTCTTTTTCTACCCTTTCAACTCCACAGCTGGTGGATGATGCTTTAAGCAGATACTGGCTACTGTCTAACCCTGGACAGCTCTTGTTGCCCACCATTCATACTTAGACCGTAGCTGAGAGATATAGGCAAAACTATACCTTTTTCTGGGATTTTCAGATGAGTTCCCAGAAACTCTCAATATTGACTTTCTGCTTCCCCGTTTAAACTAGAGGTCCCACTGACATAAAGGTAGGAATCTCCTTAAAATGTGTCCTTTCTGGTGCTGTCTTTGTGTTATGTTCAAAGAGTTGTGCAGCCTGTACAGCACAATGTTCATTGTGCAAGTCCCTGTCCTAGCTGTGGCCAGTGAGGAGCGAGAGGATTGTGGACCACTACTTGAAGTAATAGAAAAGCAATTGCAGATGCCATTAGGCTTTGGTTCTGATGGTCTTCAGCCAGCTATGTGTTCTATGATCAGAGCTGTAGCAGCGTGGTGACAGTACTGGATGCATGCAAAGTAGATGCATCCCACTGGTTTGGCCTGATGAGACTTGCTTTTCTGATTCCTGCGGCTTCATGGAGGTGATCGTTTCACTGAAGGGCTTGTTCTCTCCTAGTGACCCAAAGAACTATTTTTCCATCAAACACTAGTGCCAGATTGGTGATCCATGACAAAACCATCAGGACTGTCTGAGGGAGGTCATCAATGTCGCTTCCTTTTTCAGGGGGAGTGTGTCTTTTTGTTGTCATAAACCTTCGGGGTGCTGGTGTTTCTAATGCCTAGGTGTTTGCAGAAAACTGTAACAGTTATACTAACGAATGCCCTAGCATGTTTTCTTGAGAATACTCCTAGTGCCAAACTCAATTGGGAGTTTCTGGTGCATTCCCAGTTTTAAAGGGGTAAACACTGGTGTCAAGGACATGTCTTTCTGGATGGTCTCACTGTAGGACATGATGCTGATGGTGTTTCTGGAGGATCAGGGCTGGCTTTAGCGCTGGTGGTGCCCAGTGCGACAACCACTATTGGCTCCCCCCACACCCCATGACTGCCTCCTCAGATTCTCTCACTACCACTGGGCAAAAGTGCCCCTCATCTCTCCAAAGATATTGCTAAACACAGCGCCCCTCTGAGGTCAGCGCCCCCTCCACAGGTCAGCGCCCAGTGCGGCCGCACCGGTCGCACTGCTCTAAAGCCAACGCTGTGGGGGATTACTTGAAATCTATTGATCTGGACGATGCTTACTAGCGAGTCCCTGTGGCTGCCCCTCATCTGCGCTTCCTGTGCTTTCCAGTACCCCTGGGGCAGTAACAACTGAAAGTGCTGTCCTGTGGGTTGAAGTTGACCTGAAGGTATTAACGAGGGTGCTGCCTCAGTTAGTGGGCCTTCTGCTTGCTCAGAGGCTTTTTCTACTCTCTTATCTTGACACCCAGCTGATTCCTTCCCCTTCGATCTCTTGGCTCTGATTCACACACATCTGGCTTGCTCCTTGCTTCAGAACTTTGGATTGCTTTTGAACTTGAAGAAATCATATCTGATTCAATTTCAGAAAATGTAATTATCAGGGCCGTCTTCAGCACAGCAGTAGGAATAGTTTTTCTCCTCCATTCCTGCGTATAACTCTGAGGCCCATATGTAAGCTCTGGGCTGGGCCTTGGCTCTGGCGCATCTCTGATTGAGGTCTCAGGAAGACTTGTCTATCCTAGGATTATCCGGACTAAGAGGGGGATGAATAGAAATAGATTGTGAGAAATTGGGTTGTTGGTTTAGGGGGGACGAAACACTACTCAAGCAACAGCCACAATCCTTGTTAGGTTGAACTACGAAAAGTCACTTAATTAACCTGTGCTGAACCCTCTGGTAGCTTAGAGCAAAAGCAGTCAGGCTTAATTTAAAGGCAACTGTAAAGTATTTATGAAGCACTTAAACAGTATTAAAGTGAAAACACAGCACAAGAAAAACCTTACAACAATTTAGAAATAAATTGACGTATGTTAGCAATAAAATAATTATTGAAGGATATAAAAAATTTGGCTAATTAGAAGTTCAATATGGATTTGTGTGAATATGATGAAAAGGATTTGGCTTTGAATTGTGAAATATGAGACAATGGATTTCAATGGAAATCAAGTTACATGTTGTTATTGTTAAATGGTGATGGTCAGAGGCTGTGTAAAACAAGTCAAGGTTCAAAAATTAAATTATGACTACTCGCTCTATGGATGAGTTTTGGATGTATAGGTAGGAGTTTTAAATGTTTTTATTGTAAATAAAATAAATTATTTTGTATGTATTTTTATAGGCCCTGATGAAATCCCATGGCAGGGACAAAACACATTGACTGGGACATTGATGTGTTTATTGAATACTGTAACAAGGTTTGAAAGCTGGGAAACTAAAAGAAGCAAGAATAAAGAAATAGAAAATTTCTCTGTTTTGGATATTTAGTTCATTTCAATGAATTGACTGTGGAAAGTCTCCTGACCATTACTATAGGACCCTTATAGTTGGGCTTCTGTTCAAATAAGACATATTATTATTAAACATTGGAGTTGCCGTCGCTATATTGGACTAAATATTATACAAGCTAGAAGCAGGCTAAGTTGAAGAATAGCAACCAGGAGCAAGGAATATCAGACTAAACCACTAGCGAGCAACCCAAAGAACAGTTGTGGCATGTCAGGTTCTATCCAGACTTCCTTATATATCAAGAAGATAGAAAATAGTCCACAAAACACAGGAAATGTCTCCTTGCGCTAAACAATAAAAAGCACAGGAAGACTGGGTCAATAGCCAATCCTAGACTTGAGCAATAAGGGAAAAGCAAGGAATTTAAATTAACTTCCAAAATTATGCATGCAATGTTACAGAGACACTGCATGCATGCCTATTTCAAATAAAATACTAATGGAAAGAAAAGAAAAAAAGGCATGCAAGAGTCCACGGCGTTGTGAAGACACCAGGAACATCGCGCCTCACACTATTCCCCGTCAGGTCAACCAATAACTCAACATCCATGATTATCAGTTGCTATCTCCTTCCAATGGTAAGAGTTCACTTACCCACATTAAAGGTGAATATTTCAATGTCCTGGTTCCAGGGCTTCCTACCACATGGCTCCAGGAGAATACCCTTATAATGGCACAAGTCACTCAAACTTCTTTTCTGTTTCTGTGGGCACCCTCTGGCTAAGAAAAGGGACCTTTTGAGACTCATGCAGCGATCCAGTCCCTGTTTCCAGCCCTGCAACGAAGGAAGTCTTGGGCCCTTCCAACATTTGGCAATGTCTCTCCTAGCAACCAAAAAAAGTGAATCATAATAGTGCCATTTTGTATCTATTGCTATTCAAGTCTACAATAATATGCAAAGAGGTCCTTTTGGGGTGCGGGAAGGGGAGGGATGGGGGTATTAACAGGGTTGGATTGGTAACGCGGGCACTCGGGAAATGGCCGAAGGGCCGGTAGCCGAGTTCTAGCTGTGGGCTGCTTTTTTGGGCAGCCTGTGGGCTGTCTGTGCTGTTAGGATGCCGCCAGCAGCCCAGTGGATGCCTGAGTGGCCTTTCTAGAGACAGATGGGTGGAGAAATCACTCCCTTTCTCTCGCTGGACCGGCCCATTAATGTATGCTGATTGAGAGGGAGCAGGGGGCCTGAGCAGAAGTGGTCTCACTTGCATTCATGTGTGGCTCAGCAGTAAGAACTAATCTGTGCATTTTTTTTTATCTAAGTGAAGTTAATAAAACATGCCCCCCCAACCGCCTTTCTTTTCATACAACTTCGCAGTAGCAGTGTTTTACGAAAAGGCAATATGCAAATGTGGGCCACTTTTTTTTGGTGTGCCCGGGCCGATTTTTGATCCCAATCCAACCCTGGGTATTAACACGCCCAATACCCCACCACATGAGTAGAGCACACCCTCCCAAAGGAGGCAATCACCTCACAACTCTAGACCATGTGAATAAGGTCCCCATTTTGCATTAAACATCCCTAGCAGAGCGGCAGATCCCCCACTCCCATCCTCCAAAGTCAATCCTGCATCAAATAAGCACAATGCAGACATTTTAGTACGAGTCTAAATTATGACTCTGTAACCGGTTCTAGAGGTGGAGCCTGCACCTCTTCCAGTCATCATTGGTGAGAGGACCAAAATCCTGCTCCCATGTTTCTCTTGCGGTCTTGTAATTTTTAAGTCAAAACCTTGGCCTCCACCAGAAGCTCTACTAAGCCCACCAAGTAGGACATGTGTGCATGCTGTAGTTGTAAATATCAAAAGAATTGACTTAGATGGAGGTAATATTCCTCCTGTAAGTCTGTGAATGATTTTATCACTGTACCAGTCGTAATGTCACCCATCCTAGAAATGCTGATGGTGTCCCATTGTTTGAAACCCTGCAGTGCCGTCCCCTGGCAAAGCCTCCTCCCTGTCCACAGTGGAGTTTACTTTGGCCCTATTTGTGTTCTTCCAGATTTGGAACACTATTATGGTGGCCAGTGGAAGAGGAAGCCGGGTCGACTTTCATATAAAAAGGAGCCTCTGGACCCCTTGCATTGCCCACTTTTCAGATGCAAAAGCCAGGTCTCCCTGTGTGTCATACCACCACTCATTAAGGATTACTAAATTCACTGCTCTATAATAGGAAGCAATATCAGCCACCACTATACCCCGTCAAAAGTGGATTTAAAACATTTTTTCAGGGTGATTCTAGCTATACTGTGATCCCATAGGAAACCCCTCAGAATTTAGGTAATCCTCATGAAAAATTGCAAAACCACCATCTTAAAAATCGTGGAGCACCCCAACAGCAATGATGGAAGAACAGACCAAAATTTAACATCTGCAAGTAGCCTGCCTATCCACAGTTGAATATTTCTGTCCAAGGCTTTTTGGGCATCTTATGTTACATAGGCACCTAGATATTTCAACCCCTTTGTGAACACCAGTGGTCCCTGCCTAACCAGGACCTGTGGGGAGTCACCAATTGGGAATATGGATGACTTAGTTCTATTTATGAGGAGTCCTGAGAACCTTCCAAAAATTGTAGGATTTGCAAATCTCTTGGACCAGACTGCTCTGGATCATTCAGAAATATGAGAACATCATCAGCATACACTGCTACTCTATCCACTATACCCAGCTCCCAGTCAAATCATCTTACTTAGGCGTATACACTAACCCACTCTGCAAGTGGTTCAATCGCTATAGCGAAGAGTAGAGGGGACAATCAGTAGCCACTCTGAACATCTCAGCCTTGGGCTCTAGCAGGAAATGAAGACGGAAGACCCCTGAATAATATGTGAAATTTCCCTCCAGTGGGTTGGGGGCCCTCTAAACATCTGTTTACCCCATGGCAAACGGAACTTGGTGAGAATGGGCAGACCCCAATGTATTTATCCCTTCCCCGATCTATACCTGATCAAGTCAGTCACCTCATTCAGTTCACCTCCTAGTATGCACGGCCCTGGGAGAAGCTGTCCAACAGGCTTGAGGAAGCCCATCTTAAGGGGAGCGGGCACGTATAGGGGTCATAAACACACAAATTAAAGACAGTGGCTCACTCTCCATTAGCCCCGCTTTCGCTACATATCTACCTAAGATATCATGCCAAACTTGTGTGGCCTTGAAGGGTATATGTTTGCAAATCAAGATTGTTCTGCCCCTAGACCACCTGGAGAAGCCAGAATGGAATACCTTGAACAAATCCACAGGCCAAAGCGAGGCACCTATAACATGTCAGAGTTAAGACGCCTAACCACCTTCGAGAACGCTCCTCTTCTAATTCTGACTAATGGCCCATTTCTGTTCCAGATAAGAATGTGCATCTGGTCCTGTTCCATCAATAAGTCGTGATCAGCCATTGGGAAAAGAGTAAAACTAGATCTCAAATTGATGCTTAGTGTATAATGAAACCCATCTAACCATGAACTGCCATGAAACAGATAATTTTAACAATGCCTCACCTCCGCCCAAACCCTGTGACCGTTCCCCCTTGCCTATACTTCGAAAACATGAAGCATCTGTTGTGTAATAAACCCAGGACCAGTGCCAACAAGACATCAAAACAACAACTTTGTCCCCTCATACCAATATCCCAACCCATACCCAAACTTTAAACTTAGATACCTAGATAAAAACCTCCCTCCCGTAAAGTGGGAGGGATTAGCTCTCTGGGGGGAGAGAATCACACACCCCACAAATCCCTCCCCTCTTGTCCCTCTGTTTCCCAGTTCTATGGCCTGAATATCACATCATCATATACTGGGTATGCCCTCAAATGTCATTGGATATTTCTCGTAGTTGTAGGCCGTGGGAACTACTAGGGGACCTCAGGATGATGATGTGTTGAAGGGTTATCTAGGACTGGGGTGGAGCCCTCCTTGTGTAGAACAGGATAACCCTCTCACATAAACACACACAACATACAATTCGGTCAAGTAAGTGCATAGAAGCAGAACTTTGCATGAGTGAGCTAGTAGACCTTCACTCCAGTGACACAGATAAAAAGGCCTGGTTACACCTATGGATCCATAAATCAGGATACACTGCCACCACCATTCTGTTTGCCAAACTCATGACAGGGACTGTGTAGTAATGACACCGGACACCTTTACTCTGTGACAATATGTTTATTGGCTGTAAGCTTCACAGAGGCAGCAACTAAGCGTGAACCACCATCGCCAGCCAGACTCCAACTGTCGCTTCAACTGTCGCTGGTGGAACCGCGCAACAGCAACGTTCTACCCAGATGTAATGCTGGGGCCGGACGCAGCCAAGCCCAGAGAAAGAACTAAGCCCATTACAACACCCCCCCCTCCCTTCTACCCAAAAGACCAAACCAAAATACAAAACAGATAAAGGGGAAAGGGGAAAGGGGAAAGCGTCAAAGAATGAGGATACTCAAAACAGAAGAAAAAGCAAGACTCAGGTCAGTACATAATCAGCCAAATAGCTAGGCGGTCTGCAAGACCGGCAAGGGCGGGAAGAAGGCCCCAAAGGAGGGAATGAACCACAGGGGAGCGAACTGGGAACACCCCCAGAGCTATTCTCAGAGCCACCCACGCCACTCCCCACCAAGTCGTTGGCCTTGAGATCAACATCACTCATAAGCAAGAAGTCACTGACACTGTTGTCAAAACTACTGCCAAGGGACCCAGCTGCTTTGGCCCTCAAGTCACCTCCTTTGCGATACAACGCAACCTTGCGCTTGTTCCACTTGTTGCCTTTGTCATGCAAAACATAATTATCGAAAACTTGCTTCACTCTAAAGGGCCCCCAGAACTTGGATAAACCCTTGCCCGGTCTTCCGTGTTTGATTTTGACCAAGTCACCAGCGCAGACACCCTTGGCATCAGAACTGAGACCAACCCCCTTAACAGCTGCAGCCTTGGGAGAAACAAGCCAGGAGGGTAGAAGTTTGGTACCAGGCTTCCTCCCACGCATTTTCTCAAAGGGAGAAATACCAGTCACACTATGCGCAATTGTGCGATGCGCCCAAACCATCTCATCAACCACTTCTTTGACACTCTTACCCCTCTGAATGGCCATGGAAATAGTGCCCTTAACCAGGCGATTGGCACGTTCTACCATGTCATTGGCCTGAGGGTTGTAAAGGGCCGTGCGGTGATGAGTGATTCCACACTTGGCAAGAAAATCCCTCATTTCGTGTGAAACAAGTTGAGTGCCATTATCCGTGACAAGGATACGAGGAAGACCCTCCTCTTGAAACACAACTTTGAGCTGCTCAATCGTCCTGCGAGTCGTTACATCAGACATAAAACGTACAATCAGCCATTTGGAGTGAACATCAAACATCACCAACGCATTCCTCAACCTCTCCTCCACACCATGCATAGGCCCAATGAAGTCCAAACAAACGGTACTCCATGACAACCTAGGATCTTCAATGTGCCCCAAAGAAGCCTGACAACCAGTCTTGAGCCTTTTCTCACTCTCCAAGCACACCTCACAATTAACAATCCAAGAGTTAATCTGCTCATCCATGCAGGGCCACCAGAAATTTTCACGCACCCGCTTCTTCGTCATGGTTTGCCCGAGATGTCCCTCATGAGTAAGTCCGATTATCTTAGGCCTTAAACCACAAGGAGGTACAAATTTGTCATTCCGCATCAAAACCTTGGACTCACTAACACTCAATTCATCCAAGATCTTAACGAAAGGTCTTACAGAGGGGACTAAAGTGCTTTCTCTTCTACCACCAGAGACCAACATGCGTTCCACATCCTTAAGGGTAGAGTCTTGATCCATGCACAAGTTCCACTCATCCGCCGACAAGGACCCGCCAACGCACTCCGCCACATCACCCAAAGAGGCTACAGCTCCATCTTGTTCCCAAAAAGAGCCTTCACTATGACCTCCCTTGCTCCTCAAAGACAAGCGAGACAAGCAGTCAGCTTGTGCATTTTTCCAGCCCGGAATGTGAGTCACCCTGTACCTGTATTCTTGGAGCTGAGAGGCAAGTCTGGCTAATCTGGCTGAACCCTTACCGGCGCCTCCTGGACTTAACACCTTAACCAAGGGCTTGTGGTGGGTGCGGATGCAGAAATCAAGACCCCACAAGAAAGTCCTGAAATGCTCAACAGACCATGCAGCTGCCAACGCTTCACGCTCAATGACCGAGTAATTACACTCACACTCGGACAAAGAGCGGGAGACAAATGCCACAGTTCTCTCACACCCCGCATGGACTTAGGACAAGACAGCCCCCAACCCACAAGCACTGGCGTCGAGTGTAAGAAAAGTTGTGAGGTGGGTGTCAAAGGGTGCAAGAACTCCAGCTTCACAAATGTCCTTCCTAATGAGGTCGAAAACACACTGTTGAGCATCCCCCCCCCAAGTAAAAGAGCACCCCATCTTCAACAACGACCTGAGAGCCTCAGTTTTGGTGGCAAATCAACTAACAAACATGGCATAATACTCTATAAGGCCCATGAACGACCGTAATTGGTCTTTGTCGTGAGTAACAGGGGCATCGCGGATTGCTTCAATTAGGTCAACTTTGGGGCGAACACCCTGCCCTGAGATAGTATGGTCAAGGTACTCGATCTCCTCCACAAGGAACCTGCACTTGTCTTTCCTCAGGGTAAGCCCAGCCTCCCTCAATCTGCCCAGGACTTCTCTCAAAATCTTGTTGTGCACCTGAACAGACTCTCCAAATACGAGGATGTCGTCCTGAAAGAATTTTACATTCTCAACACCCCTCAACACCTCAGTCATAATACGCTGAAAGACACTGGCCGCGGAAGACAGCCCGAAAGGCAGTATTCTAAACCTAAAGGTGCCTTCTATGGTAATGAACGACGTGAGATCTTTGGACTCTTCATGTAACTTAATCTGGTGATAAGCACTTTTCAAATCTAGTTTCGAAAAGTATTTACCACCCCTAAGCAAGAGCAACAGTTCATTAATGTTGGGAAGGGGAAAAGAGTTGGTAACGACATGCTGGTTCAAACTGCGAAGGTCCACACAGAACCTAAGCTTTCCATCGCTTTTCTTGGTGATCACTACCGGAGAGACCCACTCGGACGCCTCAACCGGTTCAATGACTCCATCTCTGAGCATGTCATCCAACAATTGTTTGACTTCATCCCTTATAATGACTGGGACCCTCCTCAATTTAAGTTTGACTGGGACAGTACCCTCTTTTAATACAATTCTATGAGTGTACCCCTTCAACTCTCCAAGCCCCCCTCCAAAAACATCATCCATTTCTCTCAAAACCTCTTCAGTGGACGCATCAGACAAGCAAAGTACTTGCCCCTCAGCATGGGGTTCAATGACGATGCGAAGGTCAAATTGGTGGCACCAGCCCAGGATTGGAGGGCCCTCCTCTGCAACATAAACTTTGCCCACCACTTGTCTTGACTTAAAAACAATGGGAGTAGTAAGGAAACCAAGAACATCAATAGACTCTCCCTGGTACCCCCTTGGATCGATGTCCCTTGGTAGGAGTGGAACCTGCGGCCACTCCTTCTTCCACATCCACTTTGGTACGATAGTGTACAGAGAGCCACAGTCCACCATCAGTTCCACTTGTTTTCCCAGGATACCAAAGAAGGCCTTTGGACGCCGCCTTTTCCCGTCAACACCGCTGCCAGGGAGAACCATCAACACCCGTTCTTCACCGTCTCCATCCATACTCAAGTCCTCAGCGACAGCAACCCTGGACTTGTCAGAAGCTTTGCACATTCGAGCGTAGTGGCCCCTACGTCCACACCTCCTGCAGTCCTGTTTGGACGCAAAACACCATTTGGAATCACTCGCGTGAAAAGAACTGCCACACCTAAAACAGCCCCTGGACTTTGCACCTTTAGTGAGCCTAGAGCTAGATTTATCGGCCGAACTCTTCAAGGCGAAATCTTTTTTCCCAATGGCTGCCACATCATCCATTGCACAGTCTTTTTTGCTCATAACCAACATGCACCGCTCAGACTCCTCAACCACTTTGGCAATTGAGATGGCATCCTTCAAAGTGGGGTTCTTAGCAGCCCATAAACGTTCATGTGCCTTCTTACTGTGGCAATGAACAATTAACTGATCTCGAATGAGTTCAGCTGCCATTTGACCAAATTTGCACTTAATGGACAGTTCACGTAAAGCAGATACAAACTCATCCATGGATTCGTCAGCCCTTTGGGGTCTAGTATAAAACTTGAATCGTGACAACACAATGTTCTCTTCTTTGGCAAACCTCTTCTCAAGGGATTTGCTTGGCTTTCAAAAACACATCCTCAACAGGTTGGTTGTTACTACCTAGCATCTGCGGTAAATACTTGACAATGCGATGAGCTTCCTTCCCTATCGTACCCAGCAGGAGTGCTTTCTTCCTTTCAGCAGAAAACTCAAGACCATCCAAAGCAACAATGTAGTTTTCAAAAAGGTCAATCCACTCCTCCCATGGCATGGACGGTTGCCCAGGCTGGGCAAGGAAAGATGGAGAAATTACTATGGAAGAGACTGCCATGCTGCAGAAAATCGCACAACAAATAGTAAAGCAGCTTAGGGATTAGCCACAGAGGATAATGAAAAGTGCACCAATGTAGTCCACCAGCAAGCCAAACTGGAACACAGGGGGAGTGTGTCTTTTTGTTGTCATAAACCTTTGGGGTGCTGGTGTTTCCAATGCCTTGGTGTTAGCAGAAAACTGTAACAGTTATACTATCAAATGCCCTAGCATGTTTTCTTGAGAATACTCCTAGTGCAAAGCTCAATTGGGAGTTTCTGGTGCATTCCCAGTTGTAAAGGGGTAAACACTGGTGTCAAGGACATGTCTTTCTGGATGGTCTCACTGTAGGACATGATGCTGATGGTGTTTCTGGGGGATCAGGGCTGGCTTTAGCACTGGTGGTGCCCGGTGCGACAATCACTATTGGCTCCCCCCACACCCTATGACTGCCTCCTCAGATTCTCTCACTACCACTGGGCAAAAGTGCCCCTCATCTCTCCAATCATAAGATATTGCTAAACACAGCGCCCCCCTGAGGTCAGCGCCCCCTCCACAGGTCAGCGCCCAGTGCGGCCGCACCGGTCGCACTGCTCTAAAGCCAACGCTGTGGGGGATTACTTGAAATCTATTGATCTGGACGATGCTTACTAGCGAGTCCCTGTGGCTGCCCCCATCTGCGCTTCCTGTGCTTTCCAGTACCCCTGGGGCAGTAACAACTGAAAGTGCTGTCCTGTGGGTTGAAGTTGACCTGAAGGTATTAACGAGGGTGCTGCCTCAGTTAGTGGGCCTTCTGCTTGCTCAGAGGCTTTTTCTACTCTCTTATCTTGACACCCAGCTGATTCCTTCCCCTTCTAATCTCTTGGCTCTGATTCACACAGATCTGGCTTGCTCCTTGCTTCAGAACTTTGGATTGATTTTGAACTTGAAGAAATCATATCTGATTCAATTTCAGAAAATGTAATTATCAGGGCCGTCTTCAGCACAGCAGTAGGAATAGTTTTTCTCCTCCATTCCTGCGTATAACTCTGAGGCCCATATGTAAGCTCTGGGCTGGGCCTTGGCTCTGGCGCATCTCTGATTGAGGTCTCAGGAAGACTTGTCTGTCCTAGGGTTATCAGGACTAAGAGGGGGATGAATAGAAATAGATTGTGAGAAATTGGGTTGTTGGTTTAGGGGGGACGAAACCCTACTCAAGCAACAGCCACAATCCTTGTTAGGTTGAACTACGAAAAGTCACTAAATTAACCTGTGCTGAACCCTCTGGTAGCTTTGCGCAAAAGCAGTCAGGCTTAATTTAAAGGCAACTGTAAAGTATCTATGAAGCACTTAAACAGTATTAAAGTGAAAACACAGCACAAGAAAAACCTTACAACAATTTAGAAATAAATTGACGTATGTTAGCAATAAAATAATTATTGAAGGATATAAAAAATTTGGCTAATTAGAAGTTCAATATGGATTTGTGTGAATATGATGAAAAGGATTTGGCTTTGAATTGTGAAATATGAGGCAATGGATTTCAATGGAAATCAAGTTACATGTTGTTATTGTTAAATGGTGATGGTCAGGGGCTGTGTAAAACAACTCATGGTTCAAAAATTAAATTATGACTACTCGCCTGCGGGCTGTCTGTGCTGTTAGGATGCTGCCAGCAGCCCAGTGGATGCCTGAGTGGTCTTTCTAGAGACAGATGGACGGAGGAATCACTCCCTTTCTCTCGCTGGGCCGGCCCATTAATGTATGCTGATTGAGCGGGAGCAGGGGACCTGAGCAGAAGTGGTCTCACTTGCATTCATGTGTGGCTCAGCAGTAAGAACTAATCTGTGCATTTTTTTTATCTAAGTGAAGTTAATAAAACATGCCCCCCCCACCCCCTTTCTTTTCATACAACTTCGCAGTAGCAGTGTTTTGCGGAAAGGCAATATGCAAATGTGGGCCACTTTTTTTTGGTGTGCCTGGGCCGATTTTTTATCCCAATCCAACCCTGGGTATTAACACGCCCAATACCCCACCCAATGAGTAGAGCACACCCTCCCAAAGGAGGCAATCACCTCACAACTCTAGACCATGTGAATAAGGTCCCCATTTTGCATTAAACATCCCTAGCAGAGCGGCAGATCCCCCACTCCCATCCTCCAAAGTCAATTCTGCATCAAATAAGCACAATGCAGACGTTTTATACGAGTCTAAATTATGACTCTGTAACCGGTTCCAGAGGTGGAGCCTGCACCTCTTCCAGTCATCATTGGTGAGAGGACCAAAATCCTGCTCCCATGTTTCTCTTGCGGTCTTGTAATTTTTAAGTCAAAACCTTGGCCTCCACCAGAAGCTCTACTAAGCCCACCAAGTAGGACATGTGTGCATGCTTTAGTTGTAAATAGCAAAAGAATTGACTTAGATGGAGGTAATATTCCTCCTGTAAGTCTGTGAATGATTTTATCACTGTACCAGTCAATTCAATTCAATTGTGAGCTTTATTCGGTTTAAAATCACAAACCATAAAAGCATACTAAAAATCATAAAAACATCTGTACATCACACAATTGTAAAATTCATTAAAATAATTCATAATAAAAAGCGTAGCGATTAACCCCTCAAACTTTATGTGCAAAGTATCTAATTAAAATTTTCTATCACAATATATGTATCTCAGTACATTTTTAAATTAACCATAGTGTTTAACATCACAATATTAAATAGTTTAATACAAGAAATAAAGTGCAAGTGATAAGCCATATATTTATACCACAGCTAAGTATACAGTACAATCCTCGTTTATCGTATTATGCCTCAGTTTCTTCATAGATAAGTGCTTCGAGATGTGAATTATTGTGTCTTATTTTAATTGCCTTCTGAATGAAGACCGTCACAGCATTACAGACTTTAATATTATCTAGGCTACAAATATATTCAAAAGCAGGTCTATATAAAAATAACCTCTCCTTTAAGAACAAAGGTCGTAAAAAACACTTCCTAAGCTCTCTATAAAAGTTACAGAACAAAATAAAATGTAACGTTGTTTGATTTGATTTGCCACAAGGGCACTTTGGCAAGTTTTTGCTCCACTTGCCCATTTTTGGAAAGGCTATTAACAGATGAACCAAACCCATTCGTAGTCTTGTAAGATAAAATCTGTGTGTTGTATTTGTGACCTGCAATAAGTAGTTTTGTGTCCCAGACCCAAAGGTTCTCTCACAATATTCCTTTGTCAAGGGTTTCGTGTTAGCATCTACTTCCCTCAACCAGTTACGTGAGTCCACCATACTACTTTTTAGTTCCTTTTTGTCATATTCAAGTATTTGGGACGGATTTTCTAGATCAACATCCTCAACACATTCCTTTAAAAGATTTCTGACATATATCAGCCACGGGATTTTCCTCCCGTGGTCAAGGGCAATGCAATCTCTGATTACGTCCTGTGTAAACCTTGCACCCTCTTTGCTCCATATCCCATACCAAGTATTTAAACTTATGGTGCTTATAAAATCACTAATATACAGTGCCCCAAGTTCTTTATGTACACTATATGTGGGGGTGGAATTTGGTACAGCAAGCAATCTTCGTAAAAAATTATTTTCTTGGGTTTGAAGGGTTACACAATTTTCCGCCCCCCATAGTGCTGCCCCATAACAAGTTCCATTTAGGCATTTGCTATTATATAAAGTCATGATTTCCTTGATCGGTTTATTACCGATTTTTTTCGAAAATCTGAAGATTGCCTCAGTCGACCTGACAAATTTTAATTTACATTGTTCAATCTGGGTTCTCCAATGTCTCTTTGCATTGTAAACTAATCCCAGATATACAAATGAATTCGTTGCTTTGATTAGGGTGCTATTTACGTGGTGAACCTTAGTTTTAGGTTTCCCTTGCCCACACACCATCGTAAAAGTTTTGTTCAAATTTAGTACTAAGTCCTTATCGTGCATAAATTCAGCAAATTTTTCTATCAGGGACTGTAGTCCGTTCGCAGTTTGTGATAAAAGAACTGCGTCGTCCGCATAGAGTAAAATTGGAACGGAGCGTTTACCTACTCTTGGGGTGTCAGCATTTAAATTTTGTAGCTCTGCATTCACTCCATTTACATATAAGGAAAATAAAAGGGGGGCAAGGACACAACCCTGTCTAATTCCCCAGGTTACCCTGAAACTTGATGTACACTCTCCTCCTACCCCATAACGCACTCTAGTACTCAAACGGCTATGCAGTTGTGAAAGATAATTCACAATGTCATTTGGTGCCCTCATATTAATCAACGTTTGCCATAGTTTTGAATGATTTACTAAATCAAAGGCACTTGTGAGGTCAACGAAACAAAGGTGTAAATGACCCTTTTTCGTAATTGTATATTTAGAAATAAGGAGGTGCAAATTAATGCACTGTTCTATTGTCCCTATCTCCCTTCTGAAACCGTATTGTGTTTCAGTAAGAATTTTATTCTCTCCTGCCCACAATTCCAGTCTCTCCAGCAATATCCTGCCCATTACTTTAGATGTTGTATCGAGAAGGGAGATTGGGCGGTAACATTTGGGGTCTTTCCTATTGCCCTTTTTGAAGATCGGGACAATGATACTTTCCGTCCATGTTCTTGGAATCAAACCTTCAGTAATAGTGTTAAACACATTTTGTAACAATGGACCCCACAAACCCACATTAAGTTTAAAAATGTCTATGGGGACACCATCGACACCAGGCGCCTTTCCATTTGCACTTTTTTCTAAGGCCGATGTAACTTCATTTACAGTAATGGGGTCCAAATTGAAAGTATCAAAATTTATAAAAATGTTGTTATCATCAAATTCAGAAATATATATTGGATCACTATATGCTGTTAAGACAGGGATTTCATTATCTAAGTTAAAAACCTTCATAAAATGGTTAATCCATTCTATGGGTTGTACTAGGCTTTCAATTTTTACAGCACTACTATCTTTAAAATAGGGGTGGTTTATCGTTTTCCAAAAAAGGGAGGAGTCCCTAGTATTCGCTGCCTGTGTAAGCTTCTCCCATGCTTCACTTTGAATCTCCCTCTTTCTTCTTGCCACTGTCTGTTTATATATCGTCCTCCGGTTTTTGATCTGTTCAGTGTCTTTTGGTCTAATTTTTAAAGCATTCTTTAATAGGTGGTTTGCCTCCGTGCATTCTGAGTCAAACCAGCTAACTATCTTTTCTTTTTCTCTTTCTTCTTAATTTTTAGACCCTGGGAAATCGCTGCGGTTATTTTACAGAAAGCCCCAATGATATCTTCATTTATTGAATCCCCCTTTGTACATAATTCTATATCGTTTTTACAATCAATCAATAATCTCTCTACAAAATCAATCTGATTTATCCCGGACCATCTAATAGACGTGCCATTTTCTCCCTGAGTTTTTATGCTTGGTGCTAAGCACGGTCCTCCACAAGGGATATCAATTAATCTGACAGTTAGGAATACTGGGTTATGGTCGCTTAGGCATCTTTTTTCCACCTCCATTTTTACTATCTGATTCTGACCATGAGCCGAGATTAATATGTGATCGATTATGGAGCAATGGCCTTGCCCTTCAAAAGTGGGTAACTGCACTTGTCCCTCGTATAACGTCTGGTCCACTACTTCCAGATTATATTTATACAAGGCCCAGTTAATTGATTCCCCATAGGTATTATGTGGGAAATGGGTGTAGCTTTCTCCGAACTCATTCTCATATCCACAGTACTTCCTTCGAGTATGTCACATTTCCTGCTATTGAAATCTCCAACCCAGATCAAGAAGTAATCACCCTTGATCTGTTTTAAAAACAGATCAAGCTCCTTCTCAAGGGATAAAATTACCTGATTTCTGTTACTGTCGAAGACATTATTATAGAAATTAATTATCACAAAACACTGATGATCAATAGTATTTAACCACAGAAACTGAAAATAAGGTGAGTCAGTATAAACTTGCTTCAATGTCAGCGGGCATGTAACTGAAAGTAAAACAACTAGGCCTCCCTTTGCCCTTTCCACTTCGTGATGGAATTGCTTGTGTATCAATTGTTGAGAAGCCATCAATAAAAAAGGGTTCTGTGTGCCAAGTCTCTTGTATTCAAATAATTTGACCAGTGTCATACTCTTTTGGGTTTCTTGTAAATGGTCTATAAAAATATCCAAGCGGTACCCCGGTAATATCTCTTTTCCCATTGTTAACTGACATTTCTCCATCATTAGGTATTTCTTCAAGCAAAACTTCAACCATTGCCGGGATTCGAAAAGAGACAACCACACAGTCTCCCTCTCCTTTTTCTGGGATCTCCCTACCCAGGGTACTCTTCTCACCATGATAATGTTCCTAGCCAAAATATTTAAGTTATGGTGAGAGTGTTTCATGAACCAATGCAAGACCTTGTTCTTCAAGTCTACCCAACCCTCATTAACACCATCCTCCAATACTGGAACATCTCTAAGGATAATAGTATAAGGTGTAGCCTCAGGTGGTAAATGAAGCGAGCCTCGGTGATTGTGTCTACGTTCCATTATTTTATCCTGATTTCCAATAGTGGAGCATGTAGGGCTTGTAGGGCTTGTTGTTTTTGTCACATTTCGGGATGATGATGGTAACTGCAAGTCCCTTTTTGTACTTCCCTTGGCTATATTCTCTACAATTTTTTCCCTATTTTTCTCGTCATACCTAGATGCAGGTTTCGCTGGTTTCACTGAGCCACATACAGTCTTATTACTAGCAGTATCTCTCGTATTAACCTTTCCCACTATATCTGATGAATTTTTATTAGATAGTACTTTCTCGTGAGATGACAAATCTGTAATGACTTTCAGGATCTGCGCTACATCATCCTTAATTTTCCCTATTTCCTTTAACCCCTTCGCTGCTAGGCCTTTTCCCCTCCTGTGCTAAGCCTTTTTTTGGCTATTTGGGGTAGTGCGCGCTTAGGCCCCTGTAACTTTTTGACCACATAAGGTATCCATGCCAAATTTGCGTCCTTTTTTTCTAACATCATGGGGATTGTAAAGGTACCCAGGGTTTGTGGATTCCCCTGGAGGGGACCCAGAAATTAGTCAAAATACAGCTAAATTTTGTTTTTTTTGGGAAAAATGCGAAAAAAGGGCAACAGATGAAAGCGTCTTGATTTTTCCCTGCAAATGGCATCAAAAAGGGGTTGTGGTGCTGAAATCACCATCTTCCCAGCTTTCAGGGACAAGCAGACTTTTGTCAGAAAACCAACTTTTTTACACAGTTTGGCATTTTTCTGGGACATAGCCTATTTTTGCTATTTTTTGTGCTTTCAACCTCCTTCCAGTTAATGGTAGAAATGGGTATGAAACCAATAATGGATCCTGGAAAGCCATACATTTCTGAAAAGTAGACAAAATTCTGAATTCAGCAAGGGGTCATTTGTGTAGATCCTTAAAGTTTTCCTTATAGAAACTAACAGTTAAATAAAGGAAAAATTGAAAATTAGTTGAAAAAAACAGCCATTTGTGTCAACGTTTTCACCTGTAACTTCTTCTAATTATGACAGCTATTTGAAGGCAATATACCGTTATATCCGCTGGACCTTTCTGGTTGTGGGGATATATAGGACTTGTAGGTTCACCAAGAACCCGACGAACCCAGAGCCAATAATTGAGCAGCATCTTGCAATGGTTTTTTATTATGTACCGGGTATATAGCAATTATTTTGGGAAAATGTATACATGGAAAAATTGTTATGAAAGACACCTATGTATTTCTGAAATGGGAACAAAATGTAGATTTTAGAAACAGTAGATATTTGCACATTTCCGAAATTGGGAGTACCCATACTAGCATGAGAATTATAGGTCATTTTTCAAAATGACTTATTTTTTACACATTGTCTTTCATTTGGAAGGCAGAAATGCATCGAAAGTCAATAGGTAATAACAGTTGCTCTACAATTCTGTGTTACCCAAAGTCTCCCGATAAAAATGGTACCTCACTTGTGTGGGTAGCCCTTGTGCCCACAACAGGAAATGGCTCAAAATGCAACGTGGACGTACCACATTTTCACAATGAAAAATTACCCTTTTTTTGCAAAGTGCCTAGGTGTAGTTTTTGAACCCTAGCACTGCCGGAACCTAGGGAAACCTAGCAAACCTATACATTTTTGAAAACTAGACACCCAGGGGAATCCAGGATGGGGTGACTTGACTTCCTCCCACCAGGTTCTGTTACCCAGAATCCCTTGCAAACATAAAAAATTGTCAAAACAACCACATTTCCCCCACATTTCTGTGGTGGAAAGTTCTGGAATCTGCGTGGGTCCACAAATTTCCACCCACCCAGCGTTCCCCAAAGTCTTACGAGAAAAATGGTACCTCACTTGTGTGGGTCGGCCTAGTGCCTGCGACAGGAAACGGCGCAAAACGCAACGTGGTCACACCTCAATTTCGCAGTGAAAAATGACCCTTTTTTGGCAAAGTGCCTAGCTGTAGTTTTTGAACCCTAGCTCTGCCGGCACCTAGGGAAACCTAGCAAACCTATACATTTTATAAAACTAGACACCCAGGGGAATCCAGGATGGGGTGACTTGACTGCCTCCCACCAGGTTCTGTTACCCAGAATCCCTTGCAAACATAAAAAATTGTCCAAAAAAACTACATTTTCCCCACATTTCTGTGGTGGAAAGTTCTGGAATCTGCGTGGATCCACAAATTTCCACCCACCCCGCGTTCCCCAAAGTCTTCCGAGAAAAATGGTACCTCACTTGTGTGGGTCGGCCTAGTGCCTGCGACAGGAAACGGCGCAAAACGCAACGTGGTCACACCTCAATTTCGCAGTGAAAAATGACCCTTTTTTTGCAAAGTGCCTAGCTGTAGTTTTTGAACCCTACCTCTGCCGGCACCTAGGGAAACCTAGCAAACCTATACATTTTTGAAAACTAGACACCCAGGGGAATCCAGGATGGGGTGACTTGACTGCCTCCCAGCAGGTTCTGTTACCCAGAATCCCTTGCAAACATAAAAAATTGTCAAAAAAAACACATTTTCCCCACATTTCTGTGGTGAAAAGTTCTGGAATATGCGTGGATCCACAAATTTCCACCCACCCCGCGTTTCCCAAAGTCTTATGAGAAAAATGGTACCTCACTTGTGTGGGTCGGCCTAGTGCCTGCGACAGGAAACGGCGCAAAACGCAATGTGGTCACACCTCAATTTCGCAGTGAAAAATGACCCTTTTTTGGCAAAGTGCCTAGCTGTAGTTTTTGAACCCTAGCTCTGCCGGCACCTAGGGAAACCTAGCAAACCTATACATTTTTGAAAACTAGACACCCAGGGGAATCCAGGATGGGGTGACTGGACTGCCTCCCACCAGGTTCTGTTACCCAGAATCCCTTGCAAACCTAAAAACTGTCAAAAAAAACACATTTTCCCCACATTTCTGTGGTGGAAAGTTCTGGAATCTGCGTGGATCCACAAATTTCCACCCACCCCGCGTTCCCCAAAGTCTTCTGAGAAAAATGGTACCTCACTTGTGTGGGTCGGCCTAGTGCCCGCGACAGGAAACGGCGCAAAACGCAACGTGGTCACACCTCAATTTCGCAGTGAAAAATGACCCTCTTTTGGCAAAGTGCCTAGCTGTAGTTTGTGAACCCTAGCTCTGCCGGCACCTAGGGAAACCTACCAAACTCACACATTTCTGAAAAGTAGACACCCGGGGCTTCCAGGGAGGTATGGCTTGCGTGGATCCCCCAACGTTTCCTTACCCAGAATCCCCTGCAAACCTCAATTTTAGCTGAAAAAATCACTTTTTTCTCACACATTTTTGTGTGGGAAAGTGTGGCATCACTGGCCTCACACAAATTTCCTACCACCCAGCGTTCCCCCAGGTCTCCCGATAAAAATGGTGCCTCACTTGTGTGGGAGGCCCAAGTACCCGCGACAGGCAAGGGCCCACAACGTAGTGAGGCGACCTCAAAATGGCCTTTCACAAAACGACCTGGTTTTGCAAGGGGGTCACCTGGGTTTTGGCCCCGTGCTCGGTGGCCATCTAGGAAAACCTACCAAACCCACACATTTCTGAAAAGTAGACACCCGGGGGCTTCCAGGGAGGTATGGCTTGCGTGGATCCCCCAACGTTTCCTTACCCAGAATCCCCTGCAAACCTCAATTTTAGCTGAAAAAATCACTTTTTTCACACATTTTTGTGTGGGAAAGTGTGGCATCACTGGCCTCACACACATTTCCTACCACCCAGCGTTCCCCCAGGCCTCCCGATAAAAATGGTGCCTCACTTGTGTGGGAGGCCCAAGTACCCGCGACAGGCAAGGGCCCACAACGTAGTGAGGCGACCTCAAAATGGCCTTTCACAAAACGACCTGGTTTTGCAAGGGGGTCACCTGGGTTTTGGCCCCGTGCTCGGTGGCCATCTAGGGAAACCTACCAAACCCACACATTTCTGAAAAGTAGACACCCGGGGCTTCCAGGGAGGTATGGCTTGCGTGGATCCCCCAACGTTTCTTACCCAGAATCCCCTGCAAACCTCAATTTTAGCTGAAAAAAATCACTTTTTTCACACATTTTTGTGTGGGAAAGTGTGGCATCACTGGCCTCACACAAATTTCCTACCACCCAGCGTTCCCCCAGGTCTCCCGATAAAAATGGTGCCTCACTTGTGTGGGAGGCCCAAGTACCTGCGACAGGCAAGGGCCCACAACGTATTGAGGCGACATCAAAATTGCCTATCACAAAACGACCTGGTTTTGCAAGGGGGTCACCTGGGTTTTGGCCCCGTGCTCGGTGGCCATCTAGGAAACCTACCAAACCCACACATTTCTGAAAAGTAGACACCCGGGGCTTCCAGGGAGGTATGGCTTGCGTGGATCCCCCAACGTTTCCTACCCAGAATGCCCTGCAAACCTCAATTTTAGCTGAAAAAAATCACTTTTTTCACACATTTTTGTGTGGGAAAGTGTGGCATCACTGGCCTCACACAAATTTCCAGCCACCCAGCGTTCCCCGGTCTCCCGATAAAATGGTGCCTCACTTGTGTGGGAGGCCCAAGTACCCGCGACAGGCAGGGCCCACAACGTAGTGAGGCGACCTCAAAATGGCCTTTCACAAAACGACCTGGTTTTGCAAGGGGTCACCTGGGTTTTGGCCCCGTGCTCGGTGGCCATCTAGGGAAACCTACCAAACCCACACATTTCTGAAAAGTAGACACTCGGGGGCTTCCAGGGAGGTATGGCTTGCGTGGATCCCCAACGTTTACTACCAGAATCCCCTGCAAACCTCAATTTTAGCTGAAAAAATCACTTTTTTCACACATTTTTGTGTGGGAAAGTGTGGCATCACTGGCCTCACACAAATTTCCTACCAACCAGCGTTCCCCCAGGTCTCCCGATAGAAATGGTGCCTCACTTGTGTGGAGGCCCAAGTACCCGCGACAGGCAAGGGCCCACAACGTAGTGAGGCGACCTCAAAATGGCCTTTCACAAAACGACCTGGTTTTGCGAGGGGGTCACCTGGGTTTTTGGCCCCGTGCTCGGTGGCCATCTAGGGAAACCTACCAAACCCACACATTTCTGAAAAGTAGACAGCCGGGGCTTCCAGGGAGGTATGGCTTGCGTGGATCCCCCAACGTTTCCTTACCCAGAATCCCCTGCAAACCTCAATTTTAGCTGAAAAAATCACTTTTTCACACATTTTTGTGTGGGAAAGTGTGGCATCACTGGCCTCACACAAATTTCCTACCACCCAGCGTTCCCCCAGGTCTCCCGATAAAAATGGTGCCTCACTTGTGTGGGAGGCCCAAGTACCCGCGACAGGCAAGGGCCCACAATGTATTGAGGCGACATCAAAATTGCCTATCACAAAATGTTTTGGGCCCTTGCCTGTCGCGGGTACTTGGGCCTCCCACCCGAGTGAGGCACCATTTTTATCGGGAGACCTGGGGGAACGCTGGGTGGTAGGAAATTTGTGCCAATCCCATGATTCCACAACTTTACCACACAAAAATGTGCGAAAAAAGTGATTTTTTCAGCAAAATATCAGGTTTGCAGGGGATTCTGGGTAAGAAAACGTTGGTGGATCCACGCAAGTCATACCTCCCTGGAATGCCCCGGGTGTCTACTTTTCAGAAATGTGTAGGTTTGGTAGGTTTCCGTAGGTGGCCGCCGAGCCCCGGGCCAAAACGTCATGGGACCCCCCTTGCAAAACCAGGTCGTTTTGTGATCGGCCATTTTGAGGTCGTCTCAATACGTTGTGGGCCCTTGCCTGTCGCGGTACTTGGGCCTCCCACCCGAGTGAGGCACCATTTTTATCGGGAGACCTGGGGAACGCTGGGTGGTAGGAAATTTGTGTCAATCCCATGATTCCACAACTTTACCACACAAAAATGTGCGAAAAAGTGATTTTTTCAGCAAAATATCAGGTTTGCAGGGGATTCTGGGTAAGAAAACGTTGGTGGATCCATGCAAGTCATACCTCCCTGGAATGCCCCGGGTGTCTACTTTTCAGAAATGTGTAGGTTTGGTAGGTTTCCGTAGGTGGCCGCCGAGCCCCGGGCCAAAACGTCATGGGACCCCCTTGCAAAACCAGGTCGTTTTGTGATCGGCCATTTTGAGGTCGCCTCAATACGTTGTGGGCCCTTGCCTGTCGCGGGTACTTGGGCCTCCCACCCGAGTGAGGCACCATTTTTATCGGGAGACCTGGGGGAACGCTGGGTGGTAGGAAATTTGTGTCAGCCCCATGATTCCACAACTTTACCACACAAAAATGTGCGAAAAAGTGATTTTTTGAGCAAAATATCAGGTTTGCAGGGGATTCTGGGTAAGAAAACGTTGGTGGATCCACGCAAGCCATACCTCCCTGGAATCCCCGGGTGTCTACTTTTCAGAAATGTGTAGATTTGGTAGGTTTCCCTAGGTGGCCGCCGAGCCCCGGGCCAAAACGTCATGGGACCCCCCTTGCAAAACCAGGTAGTTTTGTGATAGGCAATTTTTAGGTCGCCTCAATACGTTGTGGGCCCTTGCCTGTCGCGGGTACTTGGGCCTCCCACCCGAGTGAGGCACCATTTTTATCGGGAGACCTGGGGGAACGCTGGCTGGTAGGAAATTTGTGTCAATCCCATGATTCCACAACTTTACCACACAAAAATGTGCGAAAAAGTGAATTTTTTCAGCAAAATTTCAGGTTTGCAGGGGATTCTGGGTAGGAAAACATTGGGGGACCCACGCAAGCCATACCTCGCTGGACTCCCCAGAGTGTCTAGTTTTCAGAAATGTGTGGGTTTGGTAGGTTTCCTAAGATGGCCGCCGAGCCCAGGGCCAAAACCTCACTGGTGTGGGTGGTTCAAGTACCCGCAACAGGCAAGGGCCCAAAACGTATTGAGGAGACATCAAAATGATCTATCACAAAACAAGCTGGTTTTGCAAGGGAGTCACCTGGGTTTTTGGCCCTGGGCTCGGCGGCCATCTTGGGAAACCTACCAAACCCACACATTTCTGAAAACTAGACACCCGGGGAGTCCAGCGAGGTATGGCTTGCGTGGATCCCCCAACGCTTTCCTACCCAGAATGCCCTGCAAACCTTAAATTTAGCTGAAAAAAATCACTTTTCTCTCCAATTTCTGTGTGGGAAAGTTATGGAATCTACGTGGATCCACAATTTTCCTACCACACAGTGTTCCCCCATGTCTCCCAATAAAAATGATACCTCACTCGCATGGGTGGGTCAAGTACCCACGACAGGAAAGGGCCCAAAACCTATTGAGGCGACATCAAAATTACCTATCACAAAACAACCTGGTTTTGCAAGAGGGTCCCATGAGTTTTTGGCCCTGGGCTCGGTGGCCATCTAGGGAAACCTACCAAACCCACACATTTCTGAAAACTAGACACCTGGGGGAGTCCAGCAAGGTATGGCTTGCGTGGGTCCCCCAACTTTTCCTACCCAGAATCCCCTGCAAACCTCAAATTTAGCTGAAAAAATCACTTTTTTCTCAAATTTCTATGTGGGAAAGTTCTGGAATCTACGTGGATCCACAAATTTCCTCCCACCCAGCGTTCCCCAGGTCTCCTCATAAAAATGATACCTCACTTGCGTGGGTGGGTCAAGTACCCGCGACAGAAAAGGGCCCAAAACCTATTGAGGCGACATCAAAATTACTTATCACAAAACAACCTGGTTTTGCAAGGGGGTCCCAGGAGTTTTGGCCCTGGGCTCGGCGGCCATCTTGAGAAACTACCAAACCCAAACATTTCTGAAAGCTAGACACCCGGGAGTCCAGCGAGGTATGGCTTGCGTGGGTCCCACAACGTTTTCCTACCCAGAATCCCCTGCAAACCTCAAATTTAGCTGAAAAAATCACTTTTTCCATACATTTTGCGTGGGATCACCGTGCCGGCACAAATGTCCTACCACCCAGCGTTCCCCTTGTTCTCCCGAGTAAAATGATACCTCACTTGTGTGGGTGGGCCAAAGGCCTGTGACTGGGAAGAGCCCAAAACATAGGGATTTAGGGTATAGCACCGAGAATTCTAAGCGCTATATTTTTTAAAAATACGTTTTTAGCCAGTTCTGCTTTGGACACCCACACAAGTGAGGTATCATTTTACTCGGGGGAACAAGGGCAACGCTGGGTGGTAGGACATTTGTGCCAGCACGGTGATTCCACGCAAAAATATGTGGAAAATATGGTTTTTTCAGCTAAATGTGAGGGTTGCAGGGGATTCTGGGTAGGGAAACGTTGGGGGATCCACGCAAGCCATACCTCATTGGACTCCCCAGGGTGTCTAGTTTTCAGAAATGTGTGGGATTGGTAGGTTTCCCTAGATGGCGGCGAGCCCGGGGCCAAAAAACCAGGTGGCCCCCCCCAAAACCAGGTAGTTTTGTTATAGGTAGTTTTGAAGTCTCCACAATACGATTTGGGCCATTTCCTGTTTCAGCCACTATGCCTACCCACACAAGTGAGGTACCATTTTTATCGGGAGCCCTGGGGGAACGCAGGGTGGTAGGAAATTTGTGGATCCACGCAGATTCCAGAACTTTCCCACACAGAAATTTGAGTAAAAAGTGATTTTTTTCTGCTAAATTTGAGGTTTGCAGGGCATTCTGGGTAGGAAAACGTTTGGGGACCCATGCAAGCCATACCTCGCTGGACTCCCCAGGTGTCTAGTTTTCAGAAATGTGTGGGTTTGGTAGGTTCCCAAGATGGCCGCTGAGGCCGGGGCCAATAACCCAGGTGACCCCCTTGCAAAACCAGGTTGTTTTGTGATAGATAATTTTGATGTCTCCTCAATAAGTTCTGGGCCCTTGCCTGTCGCGGGTACTTGACCCACCCACGCGAGTGAGGTATCATTTTTATCGGGAGACCTGGGGAAAGCTGGGTGGTAGGAAATTTGTGGATCCACGTAGATTCCAGAACTTTCCCACACAGAAATTGGAGAAAAACGTGATTTTTTCAGCTAAATTTGAGGTTTGCAGGGTATTCTGGGTAAGAAACTTTTGGAGGACCCACGCAAGCCATACCTCGCTGGACTCCTCCGGGTGTCTAGTTTTCAGAAATGTGTGGGTTGGGTAGGTTTCCCTAGATGGCCGTTGAGCCCGGGGCCAAAAACTCATGGGACCCCCCTTGCAAAACCAGGTTGGTTTGTGATAGGTAATTTTGATGTCGCCTCAATAGGTTTTGGGCCCTTGCCTGTCGCGGGTACTTGACCCATCCACACAAGTGAGGTACCATTTTTCACGGAAGACTTTGGGGGACGCGGGGTGGGTGGAATTTTGTACATCCACGCAGATTCCAGAACTTTCCACCACAGAAATGTGAGGAAAATGTGTTTTTTGGACATATTTTTAGGTTTGCAAGGGATTCTGGGTAACAGATCCTGGTGAGAGCCAGTCAAGTCACCCCATCCTGGATTCCCCTGGGTGTCTAGTTTTCAAAAATGTATAGGTTTGCTAGGTTTCCCTAGGTGCTGGCAGTGTTAGGGTTCAAAATCTACAGCTAAGCACTTTGCAAAAAAAGGGTCCGTTTTCACTGTGAAAATGTGGTGTGTCCACGTTGCGTTTGGGCCGTTTCCTGTCGCGGGCACTAGGCCTACCCACACATGTGAGGTGCCATTTTTCTCGGAAGACTTTGGGGAACGCGGGATGGGTGGAAATTTGTGGATCCACGCAGATTCCAGAACTTTCCACCACAGAAATGTGAGGAAAATGTGTTTTTTTAAACAAATGTTTCGGTTTGCAAGGGATTCTGGGTAACAGAACCTGGTGAGAGCCAGTCAAGTCACCCAATCCTGGATTCCACTGGGTATCTAGTCTTCAAAAATGTATAGGTTTGCTAGGTTTCCCTAGGTGCTGGCAGTGTTAGGGTTCAAAATCTACAGCTAAGCACTTTGCAAAAAAAGGGTCCGTTTTCACTGTGAAAATGTGGTGTGTCCACGTTGCGTTTGGGCCGTTTCCTGTCGCGGGCACTAGGCCTACCCACACATGTGAGGTGCCATTTTTCTCGGAAGACTTTGGGGAACGCGGGATGGGTGGAAATTTGTGGATCCACGCAGATTCCAGAACTTTCCACCACAGAAATGTGAGGAAAATGTGTTTTTTTTGACAAATGTTTCGGTTTGCAAAGGATTCTGGGTAACAGAACCTGGTGAGAGCCAGTCAAGTCACCCAATCCTGGATTCCCCTGGGTATCTAGTCTTCAAAAATGTATAGGTTTGCTAGGTTTCCCTAGGTGTCGGCAGAGTTAGGGTTCAAAATCTACAGCTAGGCACTTTGCAAAAAAAAGTCAGTGCCTAGTGGGCTTTCTGCCGCCCTGGGGAGGGGGGAAATAGAAAGACTGTGGCTATTCTTTTGGGGGGTCGGGGGCATTGGGATGCCTATTCTGGTCAGCCCCCACCCCTCCGTATAAAAAAGCCAGCATAATCGCTGGCACATAGTGGGCTTTCTGCCCCCCGGGGGCAGATCAGGGGCTACTGCCCCCATCTGCCTCCTGGGAGGGGCAGAAAGACAGTGACATCTTTTTTGGGGTGGGTGGGGCATTGGCATGTCCATTCTTGGCAGCCCCCACCCCGAACTTTGTAAAAAAAAATCCCTGGTGGCTAGTGGGCTTTCTGCCCCCGGGGGGCAGATAAGGTGCTATTGCCCCATCTGCCTCCCAGGGGGGCAGAAAGACTGTAGCATTTTTTTGGGGTGGGGGCATTGACATGCCCATTCTGGGCAGCCCCCACCCCTACCTATATAAAAAAAAACCCTGGCGCTTAGTGGGCTTTCTGCCCCCTCCCCAGGGGGGCAGATCAGGGGCTATTGCCCCCATCTGCCTCCTGGGGGCAGAAAGTTTTTTTTTTCTTTGGGGGTAGGGTGGGGGCATTTGCATGCCCATTCTGGGCAGCCCCCACCCCGGGCCTATAAAAAAATAATCCCTGGCATCTAGGGTATTTCTGAACCCCCGGGTGGGGGCAGATTGGTGGCCACTGCCACCATCTGCCCCCCGGGGGCAGAAAGACTGGAATTTCATGGGGAGGGGTGGGGGCATTGGCATGCCCATCTTGGGCAACCCCCACCCCTAAATGTATCGAGGGAAAAAACCCTGGTGTCTAGTGGGCTTTCTGCCCCCGGGGGGCAGAAAGACTGTACCTTTGCGGCGGGGTGGGGTGGGGGCATTGGTATGCCCATATTGGGCAGCCCCCACCCCTAACTATAATTTAAAAAAAAATCCCTGGTATCTAGTGGGCTTTCTGCCCCCCCGGGGGGGCAGATTGGGGGCTACTGCCCCATCTGCCCCCCAGGGGGGGCAGAAAGACTAATTTTGTGGCCGGGGGGGGGTGGGGGCATCGGCATGCCCGTTTTGGGCAGCCCCCACCCCTAACTATAATTTAAATAAAAATCCCTGGTGTCTAGTGGGCTTTCTACCCCCCCGGGGGGGCAGATTGGGGGCTACTGCCCCCATCTACCCCCCAGGGGGGGCAGAAAGACTAATCCTGGCAAATATTTTATGGGGGGAGCAAAGGCCCTTGCCCAAGGGGCCGCTCCCCCCTCCCTGGTGCCTAGTGGATGGATCCCTGCTTGGGGATCGCCCTCCTGGGGCGATCCCCAAGCAGGGATCCACTAGGGAGGGGTACCATTGGAAAGGGGAGATTCTCCCCTTTCCAACGATACCTCTCCTGAGTTTCTACGTGCTCAGGGGGCTGAGATAGCCCCCTGAGCACGTAGAAACTGAAACTGAAATGAGCCTCTTGGCTCATTTCAGTTTCAGTTTCACTGAAATGACATCAGCGCGACGTGCGCGCCGATCGTCATTTCAGGGAAACCAGGGGGGGGGCCTCGGGAGCTGGGGAAGCTCTTCCCCAGCTCCCGAGGCTTTAGGGGATTAAAGGGAATCCCTCTGGTGCCCGCACCAGAGGGATTTCCTGCCCTGGGTTCCATGACGAGCTGGACTCGTCATGAGCACACGAGCACTGTGTGCCATGACGAGTCCAGCTCGTCATGAGCATGGAAGGGGTTAAGAGATTTTTTTCAACCATGTCAATCTTCCCAAGTAACTTTTTTGAAGCTAGATCCGGTTTAGTTGTACAATCATTGCTAGTGTTGGCCTTTTGCCCTCCATTATGTTTAGAGAGCATAGAGAGCATTGGCTGTGGTTGTTTAGTTGAATCATCACCTTTCCCTTTTACTAGCTGTTTACTTTTGGCTACTGGTGGAATAGAACTACTTATGTCTGATAAAGTCAGTATTTCCAATGGGTCAGATGACTCATTGTCAGTGAAATTGCTCTCCCACCCTCGCAGCTCCACCATTAAGTGAGGCCTGCCCCTGCACTCTCGAGTGTTGGTGATCGAGGCCCTCCTCCACCCGCAGGTTTCCCTGCGCCTCATCCCTGGTGGTCCAGTGGACCTCTGTCTCCTTCCTCTAACTCTGCTCTTTCACTCGTTTTTCTACCCTTTTTTATCTTTCACCTTTCTGCACTTTTCTGCATCTCTGCTCTTTTGTGCCTTATTTCTGCTCATTTTCCCTTCCTCTCGCTCTGCCCTTTCACTTGTTTTCACTCGTTTTTCTACCCTCTTATCTTTCACCTTTCTGCACTTTTCTCCATCTCTGCTCATTTTCCCTTCCTCTCGCTCTACCCTTTAACTAGTTTTCACTCGTTTTTCTACCCTCTTTTATCTTTCACCTTTCTGCATCTCTGCTCTTTTGTGCCTTATTTCTGCCTATTTCCCTCTGCTGCCCCCGCGGCCCCTCCCCCCCAGCGCGACCGGCCCAATCCAGCTCTGCTCCCGCCTCCCAGCTGTCCAGCCCTCCCCGACCCCTACTTAATGGCGGCCACTGCGCGGCCGCTGTGCGGCCGCGAGCCGCTGGCGCGCCGAAGGCGCGTCAAAGGCAAGCCCGTCTGCGCCCGTCCACGACCCGACCGCGACCAGCGCCAGGAACCCTGGACCTCCGCCCCGCCAACGCTACGACCCAGCAGCACTCCACGCACTCAACCCAGGCCGCAACAACAACTGCAAGCTAGCATCACCAGCCGACTCCCACGGACCCTTCAGCTGTCACCGCTGCCAGCACACCTGCAGCACCGCCAAGAACACGGATCCAGCACAACCCACCCACAAGAACACAACCGAACCGAAGACCCTGCAATGCATCCTCCTGAACGTCCGATCCCTCCACAAACACGCCACAGAAATCTGGGAGCTCCTCGACAGCACCACCCCGGACGTAGCGTTCTTCACCGAAACCTGGACCAACACCACCTCGGGACCGGACATCGCCATCGCCATCCCCCAAGGATACAAGATCTCCAGGAAGGACCGCCTCACCCACCCAGGAGGAGGAATCGCCATCGTCCACAAATCCAGCCTCCGCCTGAGCACACTCCCTGACGAGCCCACAGAACTGATGGAACACCTTCACTTCAAGATACTGGCCAGCCCCACCGCCACCCTCCGAGGAACCCTCATCTACCGACCCCCTGGACCCCGCGGACCCTTCGCCAACTCCATCACGGACATTATCTCCCCGCAGGCCATCGCATCCACCAACAACACCCTGCTGGGAGACCTCAACTTCCACCTCGACAACCAACTGGATCCCAACACCACATCCCTCCTGGACAACCTCCACAACATTGGACTGCGCCAGATCGTGACCGAGCCCACACACTCAGCAGGACACACCCTCGACCCCCTCTTCACTACAGGAAACTCCATCACCTTCAGCCACACCACCGAACTCCCATGGACCGACCATCGTTGCGTCCACTTCACCTTCAGAACACCCACCATCCACAGACACCAGCACCTGCTTCCACGAAGAAACTGGACCAAAATCACCGACGACCAGCTCACCTCCTCACTCAACAACTCCACCCCAACCATCGCGGAAAACGACGACCCCAACACCGCAGCCCGAACCCTGCATAGATGGATCTCGGACAGCACCAACACCATAGCCCCCTCAAGAAAAACAACAATACCCGCGCCAAGAAAGCCAGATGGTTTACCACCGAACTTCGAGAGGCCAGAAGCACATGCCGCCGCCTCGAAAAGGCCTGGAGGAACACCAAATCCACAGAAGCCCACGACAACTTCAGAGCCGCCATCAACACCCACCATCAACTCATCAGAGAAACGAGGAAAAAAGTGATTGAAGACAGAATCTCCACCCACGCGCACAACAGCAAGGAACTCTTCAGCATCATCAAGGAGTTCGCCCAACCCACTAGCGAGTCTACCGACATCCCTCCCTCACAAGACCTCTGCGACAAACTCAGCACCTTTTTCCACCACAAAATCAAGAGCATCTACGACAACTTCGACGAAGACAACCAACACACTGAACCCTCACCAACCACCCCCGACACCCGGAAACCAGCGATTGACGACTGGACAGCCCTCACCACCGAAGACACACTGAAGACAATGAAGTCAATCCACTCAGGGGCCCCCACGGACCCCTGCCCCCACCACATCTTCAACAGAGCCGCCGACACCATCGCACCCATGCTCCGCCACACCATCAACCGCTCCCTAGCGACCGCCTCGTTCCCCGACGACTGGAAACACGCCGAGGTCAACCCCCTCCTAAAGAAACCCTCAGCGGACCCCACCGACCTCTAAAACTACAGACCCATCTCCCTGCTCCCGTTCCCAGCGAAAGTCATCGAGAAAGCCATCAACAGCCAACTCGCCACATTCATTGAAGAACACAACATCCTCGACTCCTCCCAATCCGGCTTCAGGAAAAACCACAGTACGGAAACCGCCCTCCTCGCCGCAACAGATGACATCCGCACCCTACTGGACAAAGGAGAAACAGTAGCCCTCATCCTCCTCGACCTATCAGCGGCGTTCGACACAGTCTCCCACCGCACCCTAATACGCAGACTCTACGACGCAGGAATCCAGGACAAGGCCCTCGACTGGATCCGCTCCTTCCTCTCCGGCAGGACGCAGCGGGTCAGACTCCCCCTTTCCTCTCGGACCCCACACCTACCACCTGCGGAGTCCCCCAGGACTCCTCCCTCAGCCCAACGCTCTTCAACGTCTACATGGCTCCACTCGCCCCCATCGTCAGAACCTACGGACTCAACATCGTGTCGTACGCAGACGACACCCAGCTCATCCTCTCCCTATCCAACGTGCCCAACACCGCCAGACGCAACTTTCGAGAAGGCATGGAAGCCGTCGCCAAATGGATGAAAAACAGCTGCCTACAACTAAACACCAACAAAACAGAAGTACTCATCATGGGCCCAAACCCCGATGCCTGGAGCGACACCTGGTGGCCCCCCGCCCTCGGAAACCCGCCAACCCCCACGGACCACGCACGCAACCTGGGAATCATCCTGGACTCCGAGCTCAAAATGGACCGCCAGATCAACTCTGTCTCGTCTTCCTGCTTCCACACCCTCCGCCTCCTTCGTAAGACCTTCAAATGGATCCCCCTCGAACACCGAAAGACCGTCACTCACGCCCTGGTCACCAGCAGACTCGACTACGGCAACGCACTCTACGCCGGAATAAACAAAAACCTCACCGCAAGCTACAGAACATCCAGAACGCCGCCGCAAGACTGGTCCTCAACCTGCCAAAACACTGCCACATCTCCCAGCACCTGCGCACACTCCACTGGCTCCCTGTTGAGGCGAGAATCACCTTCAAGATGCTCACCCACGCACACAAGGCCCTCCACGGCACCGGACCAGCATACCTGAACAGCCGACTCAAATTCCACGCACCCCAAAGGACTCTACGATCAGCCCAGCTCTCCTACGCCGTGGTCCCCCGCACCAGAAAGACCAGATCGGGAGGCCGCTCCTTCTCCTTCCTTGCGGCCAAAGCATGGAACGCCCTTCCGCTCCACCTCAGACAGACAACATCACTCCCCATCTTCGCAAGAAACCTCAAAACCTGGCTCTTCGACAGACCCCCTCCTTGATGGATGGAACCTGCACCCCCCCCACCCCTAGCACCTTGAGACCCTTACGGGTGAGTAGTCGCGCTTTAACAAACCCCTGATTGATTGAAGGCGCCCCACGAGTATTATGCACTAGGGCTGTTACTCTTTTCATTTGGACATTGTTGGTCAAATCTGCTTCTGGTGCAGGCTCAGATGGAGCCAGTGTAGTCTCATCTATCACAATGGTTAATGCATTCTTGGTGGCCGCTAAACGTTCTTCCACATTTTCAATTTCACTGTTAATTAAACCCATTGCATTGTTAAGGTAATTGGTTATAGGAGCACTCAGTCTGGTGGTTTTGTTCTTACTACTGGCAACGGCACCCGCAAGTTTACGTTTCCCCATGTCCTGTGATGTATTGTTAAGTTTTACAAGATCACACCACCTTTCCACCTTTCCACTGCATGAAACGGGGGTATATTGTACAAGGAAGCGTTTAAAGGCTCAGTCTCTTACCCCCAGTTATCAGCGTTTCACAGCAAATTTCAGGCGCACACGGGAACCCGCTCCTAGTTTTCAAGCACCTCCAGGCGCTGCAATTAGCTGAGTGACTTTGCGGCTCCGGCCGCGGGAAAAATCAGGCAGGTAATGTCGGGACCCGCGCTCCTAGTCTTCAAGCACCTCCAGGCGCTGCAATTAGCAATTAGCTGTGTGACTTTGCGGCTCCGGCCGCGGGAAAAATCAGGCAGGTAATGTCGGGGGCCAGCTCCTAGTTTTCAAGCGCCTCCAAGCGCCTCCAGGCTGCAATTAGCTGTGTGACATTGCGGCTCCGGCCGCGGGAAGAATCAAGCAGGTAGTGTCGGGACCCAAGATGGCCGCAAACCAGTCACTTTCCCGTTAGTATCTTCGAGCAGTTCGCGCCAGACTCCTTGGAGGAAGCCGCCTTTGTTCTATACTTAGACGCGGAGCCCCTGACCGGCAGCAAGATCAGAAAAATGGCTGAGAGCGGTTTTGAGTCACAGCATTCCCGATTCTTCCCTTCTGAGTCTGTACCAGTCATAATGTCACCCATCCTAGAAATGCTGATGGTGTCCCATTGTTTGAAACCCTGCAGTGCCGTCCCCTGGCAAAGCCTCCTCCCTGTCCACAGTGGAGTTTACTTTGGCCCTATTTGTGTTCTTCCAGATTTGGAACACTATTCTGGTGGCCAGTGGAAGAGGAAGCTGGGTCGACTTTCATATAAAAAGGAGCCTCTGGACCCCTTGCATTGCCCACTTTTCAGATGCAAAAGCCAGGTCTCCCTGTGTGTCATACCATCACTCATTAAGGATTACTAAATTCACTGCTCTATAATAGGAAGCAATATCAGCCACCACTATACCCCGTCAAAAGTGGATTTAAAACATTTTTTCAGGGTGATTATAGCTATACCGTGATCCCATAGGAAACCCCTCAGAATTTAGGTAATCCTCATGAAAAATGGCAAAACCACCATCTTAAAAATCGTGGAGCACCCCAACAGCAATGATGGAAGAACAGACCAAAATTTAACATCTGCAAGTAGCCTGCCTATCCACAGTTGAATATTTCTGTCCAAGGCTTTTTGGGCGTCTTATGTTACATAGGCACCTAGATATTTCAACCCCTTTGTGACCACCAGTGGTCCCTGCCTAACCAGGTCCTGTGGGGAGTCACCAATTGGGAATATGGATGACTTGGTTCTATTTATGAGGAGTCCTGAGAACCTTCCAAAAATTGTAGGATTTGCAAATCTCTTGGACCAGACTGCTCTGGATCATTCAGAAATATGAGAACATCATCAGCATACACTGCTACTCTATCTGCTATACCCAGCTCCCAGTCAAATCATCTTACTTAGGCGTATACACTAACCCACTCTGCAAGTGGTTCAATCGCTATAGCGAAGAGTAGAGGGGACAGTCAGTAGCCACTCTGAACATCTCAGCCTTGGGCTCTAGCAGGAAATGAAGACGGAAGACCCCTGAATAATATGTGACATTTCCCTCCAGTGGGTTGGGGCCCTCTAAACATCTGTTTACCCCAGGGCAAACGGAAGTTGGTGAGAATGGGCAGACCCCAATGTATTTATCCCGTCCCCCGATCTATACCTGATCAAGTCATTCACCTCATTCAGTTCACCTCCTAGTATGCACGGCCCGAGAGAAGCTGTCCAACAGGCTTGAGGAAGTCCATCTTAAGGGCAGTGGGCGCGTATAGGGGTCATAAACACACAAATCAAAAACAGTGGCTCACTCTCCATTAGCCCCGCTTTCGCTACATATCTACCTAAGATATCATGTCAAACTTGTGTGGCCTTGAAGGGTATATGTTTGCAAATCCAGATTGTTCTGCCCCTAGACCACCTGGAAAAGCCAGAATGGAATACCTTGAAAAACCCCACAGGCCAAAACGGGGCACCTATAACATGTCAGAGTTAAGACGCCTAGCTGCCTTCGAGAACGCTCCTCTTCTAATTCTGACTAATGGCCCATTTCTGTTCCAGGTAAGAATGTGCATCTGGCCCTGTTCCATCAATAAGTCGTGATCAGCCATTGGGAAAAGAGTAAAAGTAGATCTCAAATTGATGCTTAGTGTATAATGAAACCCATCTACCCATGAGCTGCCACGAAACAGATCATTTTAACAACGCCTCACCTCCGCCCAAACCCTGTGACCGTTCCCCCTTGCCTATACTTCGAAAACATGCAGCATCAGTTGTGTAATATACTCGGGACCAGTGCCAACAAGACATCAAAACAACAACTTTGTCCCCTCATACCAATATCCCAACCCATACCCAAACTTTAAACTTAGATACCTAGATAAAAACTTCCCTCCCGTAAAGTGGGAGGGATTAGCACTCTGGGGAGAGAATCACACACCCCACAAATCCCTCCCCTCTTGTCCCTCTGTTTCCCAGTTCTATGGCCTGAAAATCACATCCAAACACAAGGAGATGATGGACGGAGCGCTTAAATTTTTCAGACACTCACCCCCAGTCACATATCTGGGTGGAATCCATCATCATTCTTTAGCTCACTTCGCCACCTCAGTTCAGACTTAGCTATATGCAAATCAGTCTTGACCCTGTGCCTCATGGGATCAGTCCAGCCCGAACTGCCAAGCCAAGTCTTCCCTGAACCAGAAACAAGCATCCTGGGACCGGTTTCTGGGTAACACCCTTCATCAGCCAGGCTAGCTTGAATCCAGTGGCAAAGTGAGCAAGGGACCCACGTCTGGGCATACCCTGCCAACTTAGGGCGAACAAAGCAAACAAAAGGAGATGATGGACGGAGCGCTGACATTTTTCAGACACTCATCCCCAGTCACAGATCTGGGTTGAATCCATCATCATTCTTTAGCTCACTTCACCACCTCAGTTCAGACTTAGCTATATGCAAATCAGTCTTGACCCTGTGCCTCATGGGAACAGTCCAGCCCGAACTGCCAAGCCAAGTCTTCCCTGAACCAGAAACAAGCATCCTGGGACCGGTTTCTGGGTAACACCCTTCATCAGCCAGGCTAGCTTGAATCCAGTGGCAAAGTGAGCATAGTCCTGGGCACACGCAGTGAGGGTATTGGTAATGTGATACGCAGTATAGAAGCGTTATTCAAAAGCAACGGTCAACATCAGTATTTATCCAAATAGATGTTATTTATTTCAACAACAACTGTGTTGAATATAGTACATCAGCCTAGTAAACCAGCCGACACGTGTTTCGTCACCGGGTACAATCCCGTGACTCATCAGGGCTAAGAACAGGAAAAGTTTACGACGACCCGTAGGGGTAGAGTCGAAAACGAGAGTAATTATAACGTAGCCCAGTAGTGGGGAAGGCGAGGTGTTGGTTTCAAGGGTGCAGCATGGAGGGAAATGGGTTGAGGTCTCCCTGGGCTGTCGCACGTGTGACGCAGGGGCGGGTACGCCTCGGCAGTATTGAGAAGCAAAATCTAGAGTAACGTGGGAGGCTGTCCAGTGGCCGGCTCGTTAGGAAGTGCACTAAGCCAGGTAGGCAGGGTGCGAGGGTCAGGCCCGGGTGCGGGAAATGGAGAGGAGTCAGGAGGTGTGTAGGGCAGGGTATTGGAACGCCTGGGGTCCGGATCGGAGAACAGCGAGGGCGCACTGGAGCCGAGAAAACTGAGTGAACACCCTTCATCAGCCAGGCTAGCTTGAATCCAGTGGCAAAGTGAGCAAGGGACCCACGTCTGGGCATACCCTGCCAACTTAGGGCGAACAAAGCAAACACAAGGAGATGATGGACGGAGCGCTGAAATTTTTCAGACACTCACCCCCAGTCACAGATCTGGGTTGAATCCATCATCATTCTTTAGCTCACTTCGCCACCTCAGTTCAGACTTAGCTATATACAAATCAGTCTTGACCCTGTGCCTCATGGGAACAGTCCAGCCCAAACTGCCAAGCCAAGTCTTCCCTGAACCAGAAACAAGCATCCTGGGACCGGTTTCTGGGTAACACCCTTCATCAGCCAGGCTAGCTTGAATCCAGTGGCAAAGTGAGCAAGGGACCCACGTCTGGGCATACCCTGCCAACTTAGGGCGAACAAAGCAAACACAAGGAGATGATGGACGGAGCGCTGAAATTTTTCAGACACTCACCCCCAGTCACAGATCTGGGTTGAATCCATCATCATTCTTTAGCTCACTTCGCCACCTCAGTTCAGACTTAGCTATATGCAAATCAGTCTTGACCCTGTGCCTCATGGGAACAGTCCAGCCCGAACTGCCAAGCCAAGTCTTCCCTGAACCAGAAACAAGCATCCTGGGACCGGTTTCTGGGTAACACCCTTCATCAGCCAGGCTAGCTTGAATCCAGTGGCAAAGTGAGCAAGGGACCCACGTCTGGGCATACCCTGCCAACTTAGGGCGAACAAAGCAAACACAAGGAGATGATGGACGGAGCGCTGAAATTTTTCAGACACTCACCCCAGTCACAGATCTGGGTTGAATCCATCATCATTCTTTAGCTCACTTCGCCACCTCAGTTCAGACTTAGCTATATGCAAATCAGTCTTGACCCTGTGCCTCATGGGAACAGTCCAGCCCGAACTGCCAAGCCAAGTCTTCCCTGAACCAGAAACAAGCATCCTGGGACCGGTTTCTGGGTAACACCCTTCATCAGCCAGGCTAGCTTGAATCCAGTGGCAAAGTGAGCAAGGGACCCACGTCTGGGCATACCCTGCCAACTTAGGGCGAACAAAGCAAACACAAGGAGATGATGGACTTTGCCACTGGATTCAAGATAGCCTGGCTGATGATGGTTATGATAATCCAGCTATTGTTTATGGGACACACATCCACGGAGGAGGCAGAGTGTCTCTGGTCCTAGTGCTCAATGCAAGATGTGACGTGTTCTCTTGCCCTGCTCGGTCAACTGTAGCATTTTTGTGGTCAGTTAGAAGGCTGTTCCGCTGGCTTTGTAGTGTGCCAGCTTGGAGGGCAACAGGCAGTGTGGGGGTGTTGAAAAGAAGAAGGATGCCAAAGAAGGGATTCTTCATCTCATGTCTTGAAGACACCATTCCCCTGAAGGAAGCTTGGTCAGCCCAAACTCTGCTCTTCTCCAAGATGGTCACCTTCCCAGTGTTTGTTATCTGAATAAACAACACAAGATGGTGCAATCCCTTTTTCATATGGAATCAATACTGTCTGGACCATTTATGAGGTTTTGCTTTACGATAAATGTGTGACAGCACATTTGTTCCTCTATTTTTTGTCACAGTCATCACCGACTTTGAAGCCTTTTTGTCCCTTAGTTTTGCTCTATTGTTCTGTAGCGTGATGCCTTAGTGGGTACTCTAATTGAGAAGAGTTTATTATAGGCTCTATTTCTTCCCTGGTTCAGGGTTCTTTTAATGCCTTGCTTATCAACCCTTCAACGAACAGTTATCTACAATCACAAATCACCACGATAGCCAAGGAGATTTTTTGCCTCTTCACTGGGACTTTCTTAAGAAGATGCTTGACACCTTTCATGTTAATACTAAGTGGATAGTGGCACCATGGTTACTGGAAGGAATCACCTTTCCTTGTGAATGAAAGAAATTGTGAGAAGCTTTCATTGTTGATAAAAAGGTGCTCTCCTAATTTCACAAGAGATAGAGCAAATCAAAAGGGCTATAGAATCCTATCTTCCACTTTGGTAAGACTTTTTAAGTAACATTTTCCTGGTGCCGAAAAAAAACAGAGTCATAATCCCCGACATAGCAACACTTTTGTCTTTTATTAGTACTTCAGGATGGAGATCATTATCCATCGAAAAGAGGCTCTTTGGAATGGAAAGTCAAACTAGACCTGAAAGAAGCTTTAAATGAAGGTTTCTATTTGTCCAGCCCCCACAAAATCCCTCCATTTCTTTCAACAGGGCTTATATTATCAGTTTTCCTCTCCTCCTTTGACAGGTTGCAGTGCATGTTTTACACTGTTATAGTGAGGCTACAGTAGTAGGCGTGAAGCCATGTTTGCACTGCCACTATTGTGAATGGTACTATAGGTGCTGAAGTCAACTAGAGGCATTTAACTTCAATGGCCTGGGTATATGTTGCACCATATACTAGGGACTTATAGGCAAGGTAAATATACCAATTAGTACTATGCCAATTTGACCTGTATGTAAGGGCGCCAAGGGGTATCCACTCCTGTGCATCCCCCCAGTGCCCTTATATACTCAAAGTATATAAGCCTTATATACGCTGAGAATGTAAGGGTGCCGAGGGTTATGCAAAGCACTGCAACCTGTCAAAATTAACCCTTTTGACAGGTTAAAAACCTCCCACTTAAATATTAGTACATCACCCCTGTCTGTGATTTATAGCCCATAAGGTAGGGTGCATGTTATTTGAATGAGGGACATGCAGAAAACTAATATTATCATGCCCCTACAGTGACAAGGCTCTAAAAGCTATTTTCAATGTGTCAGGCCTACCCATGTAGAAACCAGAGTTCAGATTAAAATGCCAATACTGTATGTCAGGAATAGGACCAGCTGGAAAAATAAATAAGCAACTATTTTTAATAGTTATTAAAAATCAAATTCAATGGTTAAGTCGGATTTTTAATACATTTTAAGCAAAAGTAACTTTTAGAAAGTAACCCTTTTCCTGCCTGAACTGTCAGAAGGGTAATTAACATACAGCACTGCTAGCTCTCAGCCTGGGCTCTGCCTTGAATAGGTAGGAATGGAAAGTGAAATGCCTCCCAGGAGTAAACAATAGGCTGAGCTGAATGGGCAAAGATGACTTCTCTGAACTCCAAAGAATATGCAGGGTGGGGGTTGTGGGAATTCTTTTGACACTAAAGTGTCAAATCCTGCTTGACAGGTCTTTTTAACCACACATTGTGGCACACTTGAAAGGGAGAGAACAAGATGCCAAGATAATTCTTATGTGTTTACTGTCTTGTTGCTGGAGGACACTTCTTTTGTCCTACCAGACTTTTGTCTCTAGGTTCATTGCGAGTCGAATGCCTGCCTCAAACCGGATTTTAGTTTTAGATGTGGGCGGACACTAGGAATACCATAGTACATGCCCCTCATATATCCTCAGCTCACAAAGCCCAAGTTTAGTGCTGTCAAAGACTTTCACCATCTTGAATTTACCCTGACACATGACATTTTAGTCCAGTTTGCTGTAAAGCAAACAGGAACAACTGTAAAATTAGGTAGGTCAGGGCCAGGGAACTTTTTTCCCCATTGGACCAGGCATAAATGTCGCATATCCAGGCACCTATTTCAGAACACTTTCTGGACTTGAGAAAGATCAGAAGAGGACTGGTCTTGCTGTCTGTAACCGGACAGGAACCCTGAAGCATTGGACCTGCTCCCTTTTGTACCCAGGATAATGAAGTAGACTCCAAGGGTCAGTTGAGTAACTTCCTGTGTGGCTAAAGAGAGATAACGAGCTGCAAGAGGCTTTTTCCTCAAAGTACCGAACTGACAAGTGGAAACTGGACCTGGTCCGGACCCTGGAGTTGGCCTCTGTCTGACACCCTTTGAATCTCTAAGTGTCAAACCCCAGGGGCCCTTTAGAAGTGTACCCTTGTGGTTGGTTGACTGGGACTTAAAAGACTAATTCAGAAGGTAAAATCTTTGACCAGGACGAGCCAGGTTGGTGTTTCCGACCCACGCTCTATTGCGGTCAGCCCAAAATCGCACCTAGGTCCCAGTCTGCCATGAACGTTGACTACCATTGGCACTTTGTGCTTCTCAGTGCTATTTCTATTTAAACATTTAAGAACTCATATCTCTGGTTTCCCCTATTGTATTTTATCATTTTTTTGTCATTTTGTATATTAAATTTCACTCTATATTTCTAATTCCTTTTGGGATTTTTATTGTATTGTATTTTGATTTAATTACTGTTTTGGTACTGCATAAATACTTTACACATTGCCCTAAATTAACCCTGTCTTCTCTGTGCCATAGCTACCAGGGGATGGAGCTCAGGGTAATTTACTGACTGCCAGGGTTCACCCTGACAAGGGTTGTAATCAAGGTTTCCTCTAATTTGTTCCCTTCTATTTATGTGAATAAAAGTGCTCCGTGCACTGCAGATAAGGCTGCGTGCGCTGAATACAAGCAATAACTTAATATGCAAGCATGTGCGGTGTGCAAGCAACCAAAATCCTTGGCATAGTATGGGAGTCATGGGCCCTAAGGCAAACCAGAAAAAAATGCCCCATCACCTCTTGGTTGGTATTAAAAGACATGTGTGAATTAGCTTGCAGTAAGAACACAAATCATCCTAATAAAATTGACAATTACCTGTTTAGAGATTCTGGTCCAGATTTACTAATACTTTGCACTGAGTTTTCATCACAAAAGTGACGCGCAAGCCCAGCACAGAGTGTTGTGGTGGGATTTACTTTCCAATGGAAATCATGATTTGTGTGGTAAAGTTGCCCTTAGTAACGTAAAGTAGCAGTATGCCCTACCGTACGCTACTTTGCTTCAAGGGGGCGTACCATGGGTGGCACATAGCATTTCCATTTAACCACTTGTGGGTTTTGAGGCAAATCCCTATCGACTAACATTTATAGACAGGGATTTGAGCCCAAAAATTATGTCTCCTTGAGGCATGCGTGACAGTGAAGCAACTTTTTAAAGTCTCCCTATTTTTCAAATTTTGCATGTGTATTGCACTGTACAGCACACATACAGTGGGAAAAGTCTTAAAGAATATTTTTTGTACTGGAAGGATTGCCTTTGAGTACAAAACCTATGCTTGACAGAATGCTCACACACTTGAACTAAGGTCAGGGCCATTGGAATTATGCAATTTTACGGCCGTAGCCTTTTCCGCATAACATGGATTGGCCACGTGTCACATAATCCATCATCTGTTTATAGTCTTCAGAGTCTAACTCCAAAAATAGTTTCTAGTGCAAATGGATCAAATGTCACCAAAACCGTGACTACCTGTTTTGCTGCGAAGTGGAAAACCATTCACAAAGGTTGACTGGTCACCTTTCGGTTGCTAATTGGTGTATTTGGGTGTTAAATTGGTACTAATGAGGTTAGACATTTCCCCAGACAGTATTAGCATGTGTGAAAATTACAAAATAATAAAGTAAAACCATCAAAAAATGTGCCACATTATGAAGCATAATTTACCTTTTCTTGCCACATAATTCAATCTTGACGCATAATTTGGTCCTCTCCTGCCTCATAATTCCAGTGGCCCTGACTATGGTGCAAGGTAAAAGTAGGCGAGCCAACAATTTAACAGGGACAGCTGAGCCAAGGCTAAGCTCTGGCTCTTGGGAGCCCATGCACAAGCCGAGCCTTGAAAATATGTCGCATGTCAATCATGCAACAGAGATCATGTTGGACTATACTAAGGGGTCTTCAAAATTCAAAAAATTAAAATGTGGAAGTGTTTCACCCTAGTCTGGGCCACTGCAATTATGCAATTCTGTGGCTGCAGGGTTTTTCACATAATTATGGATTTGCCACATAATCCATCATCTGCTGGTTAATCTGCAGATTTAAAAAAAAAATTGTTTCTAGTTCAAACTGATCAAAAGTTACTAAAATGTGGCAAAGAGTACCCATGCTATGGTAGGCCTTTCTCAAAGGTTAACTAGTCATTTTTCAGTTCCTTATTTCTGTATTTGGTTGTTACACTGGTAGTAATGAGGTGAAATCTTTGCACAGACAGTATTAACATGTTTGAAAATGTCAAAACAATGAAGTAATACTATCAAAACATGTGCCACATTATGCTGCACAATTTACATTTTCTTGCCACAAAATAAAACCAACCCTACAGGATAATTTGGTGCTCTCCTGCCACATAATTCCAGTTGCCCTGACCTTAGTACAACAGATTCTGTGCAAAGTATTTATTAAAGGTGAAAGTTTTTAAACGTGAACTAAGAAATGTTCATGCCACCCACTCCCTTATAAAGACAATGCTATTAGTGAACCTAAAAGCAAGCCAGGGATCATGTGTACCCTATATGTGGCCTAGATTATAATTAAAAGAGGAGCAACTTCATAGGCTAATTAATCAAACACAAGAGATGTTTCGTATATTGCAATGCCTGTACTCAAGTATTTGAAGGTGTCGCAAAGATGAACAAAAAGGAGAATCAGTTAAAAAATATTTGGCCATTCTTTAAGCTGAACGTTTACGTTTTTTGCAATTTTATATACCAAACTCGAGCGGAAACTATTGGAGCGCTTTTACCTGAGCATCGAGACAGGAACCTGTTTCCCCAGTTCCAAAAGTCAGCAGCTCTGGCAGTAATGCCACATGCTCACCTTCTCATTGCGGTGTGAAACACAATCATACATGTGTTTATTTCACGCTGTCTGCTGCAGCTACTTGAAACACTCTGATTTCAAATCAAAGAAGCAGCCCTTTTCTCTTTTATGGATTTGCTGGGCCTCCTGGTGCGCCACCTGTGAACAGAGAAAAGAGAAGTTTTCACTGCTCCCTTTTGTCTTTAGGTCCTGGGAGCCGCAGACGCTGGAACAATCAAAGCTGGGGTCATCCTACAGGAAACATAGGTTGCGATTACTCGTTGAAGTGGGTGTAGTTATAGTTGGGGCCTAGTTACCATAGGAAATGAATCAAAAAACAAATTCATCCACCTCAGCTCTTTCCTGGAAAGTTTAGGGGGTGATCGATCAAGCGGGGACTGAGAAAAAGACAGGGGCTGTCCCAAAACGCAATTTCCCAATGCAATTTACATAGTGGTTTAGTGAAAGCGCTACAGCCAAAATGGCAAGACGAATTCCACCAACATTTTGCAGAAAGCTAGACCTTTACCCAAAAAACATACTTTTTGTGATTTGGTGTAAATCCGTTCAGTAGTTTTTGAGAAATTAAGGTTCAAAATGTATAAATATCTGGGCGGCTGAGTACGCAGGACTCCCATGAGAGTCCCGCGGGCACGCAGCTTAAAAAAATAGAGCGATCTGATTGGCCAAGGCGTTTTTTTTTCTTGTCAGGCGCGTTGCTCCGGCGGGAGCGAGAAACTCCCATGAGTCCCGCAGGAACTCATACTCTGATTGTTGGTCGCAAAATGAAGAGAAATGTTGCATCTGCTGTTACATTTTACACTATCCTTATTTGTTATTAAGACCTTCTATTGATTTTGCCAAAGAATAAAACAAAGCAATGTCTTTACAGCCTTGAAAAGTCCCCAGGCCTGCATACCTCAAGGGATGTGTTATGGGGTAATTTAAATAAAGAAAATACTTCTATTTGACAAGGCAAACACAGCTTTGAACAGTCCCAACAGGGAGAGTAGCTATCTCCACACAGGCAAACAGCTGGTCTCCATTTGCTGCATCACCAGCAGACACTTTTATACTTAATCAGACAATGCTTGTTGCAAAAGGTCAAACAGTAAGTTACTTAGAAGTTACACATTGGTTACAAAAATATTTGGTCACCTGTGTTCCTAACCTTATGACTGCTCTCTGCACATTCTTCATTGTAATTTCTAATAATACTTAACAAACTAACTATTCTGTACTCTTGAATGCATGTGTATTTGTGTATGTGCTTTATCATTCTGCTCACAAGACCTCTTATCAGATTCTGTGTGCTCTTGGCTATTTCAATCTCCTGCTCCTATTGTTTAATCATGTTTTCAATTTGCTGAGAACACAGAATACATGCCTGTGTGCTTAGACCATAAATTCCTTTAAGCTTACAAACACAGGTTTTCCTTTAACTAAGACCTTGGAGGTCATGCACTCTATTTTCAAGTGAACTCTTCACCTCTCTGGCATCAGCACAAATTATAGGCCTGCACTATTCTTTTACCACGCATACTTTTATATTATTTTCTACTGATGTCTGATGTAGTGTAATTTCTTCATGTTTAATTTCCTCTATAACTGATGAAACACAAGTTGGCAGTGAATCTCTTATGCAAGGAAACAAGAATAAAATAATTAAACCAGCAAATCTACAGTTCACTTGTTATTCATAACTACTTAAACCATGAAATGTTCCCATGATTGTTCACCCTAATAAGGCATGAGGACAAGATGAGACCCAATCAGTTTAAACATCCTCAGTATTGTATTTACTTATTGAAATTTTTGCAACTTTTTATTGGCTTTGCTCTTTTTTAACCATACAGTAAGTACTGCTGAGTTGTGAAATTCTTTCATTTATAAGAGATGTCATATCTTTCTTACAATTACATCAATTTGTTATGTCACAATCAAGGGACTGCGTTGGTGATATACATTCATCATTCACTCATTATAAATTAAGCAACAGATTATCAAATAGTTTTGTCAACAATGTAGCTACTTCCCTCCCCCAACCCCCTTTTTCCTCCCCTGGAGAGTAGTGTTACAACTGTATCGGCATAATCAAGAGAACAAAACAAGACGACACAGGTATTGTAGTGTAGTTCCTATTTCCTAATAGCTCTGCGCATTGGAATAATATACCCTATAGGTTTGACATAGGCCTGAGGTCAGTATGTGCCTATCGAGTATATTAAACTTAATTACTTTGTGCCAGCTAACTCAGAGGCCACTAGAAACTCCTTGTAAACAAGAAGGAAGTAGTTTCTGGCAACCGCATAAACATGACAACTTTGTTTCCCTTTAGATTCGGACAACTCTCAGAATCGTGGAAACAATAGATAACAGTTTCACTCAGCTAATCGTGCATGCTTAGTTTCTTCAGAGTTACACAGAAAGAATAGACGGGTGTTTCAATAAAAGGATTTATTGAACAGTCTTGTTTCTCGTGTAAGAGATATGAGCTGTTATGATCACAAGACAGTATGCAAGATATATAATGTACAGCGTAAGCAGTAGAAAGAAATAATACTGCGCTAGCATTATCTTTTAGCATATATTCACATACAAAAATAACATGAGCTAAAAATGCGAGTACTCATACGATGCTTTTCTAAGCTAGTTCTACCCCAGTGTACCTAACCTGGTCTAGGTGTAGGGCACGGTAAGAAGTAGGTGAAGTATTCTATAGTATGGTATACTAAGAGTCTGGTATGCCAAGTATGCCAAGAGTCCCTCTAGGTTCTAGTCAGCTCCATACCTTGAGAATGAGAGAGGTGGGAATCTCCTGCCGGATCTCAAACTCTAACACCCCGCGAAGGGAGTCAGAACACTGGAAGCTGGATTCTCTGCGAGCAGGGTTGACAGCGTCTTCTCAGTGCGTCAGGCCGGGATACGGGCTCCTCTGAAGTCGAGGTCTCCTCTAACTTGCTTGGGCAAGGGAAGGTATATTTATACCTGGTAGGTGCCTTGGAATGTTAGCATTGACGTGAAGTCGGACAGAGGAAGACGTCAGGAATGAACCCTTAAGGAATAGTGGTTCATGGATAATAGATGAGTTCTTGGAGAAATCAATAATCCTGTGCTAGGGGAACTCCCAAGAGCTTAAGGGTCTGGTTTCTAAGAACTCGTTGTGACGTTAGGGTGGACGGATGTCGGTGACCATGCCTGTATTTGGAGTGCATGGCTAATGCCTAAATAAGGACTGGGATTCTATGCCTATATAAGGGCAATGCGAATTGTGCCTATATAAGGACATGTTTCAGGAAAACCTATATACGGACACCTAAAGCGGAATACAACACTCACTCCACTTTCGAATGAACGATAATACTAAATGCTAAACATTAAACTTGAGTACCACATATTGCTAAAAACATTTCTAAAAGCATAGTAAAAGAAGTTTTTAAAAGAACTGTTGCTAAAACATGTAATGCAATAGGTACTGTACATTTTAAAGCATTTTTTCATTCTAAGCATATATTGGAAATAAATGCAACATGAATGAATAAACAGAAATATATACATATGATGAAATGGTTGACAAGTTTTCAAAAATCAAAGCCATTGCATATTATGGTATTAAATGAAATTTTAGTCAAATAAGGTGACATTGTGTCCCTGGAAGTATTCAAAGAAGTCCGTTTTATAAGAATAGTTCTACTGTAAGCAGATTGTTTTGCCATGTATTTTCAAGAAATAAAGAAAAAGAAAAAGTTCAATTTTAGGAAGAGTTCCAAGTTTTGAAAATATGAAGGCCAAATTCATTGCGTCCCTGGTACACTGTGAGCCGAATCAAAGTCAGTGTATGGGTCTGGTGTAAACATGAAATCATCTATTTCTGTAGACAAAATATCGTCTACCAATGTTGGTGACATTTGGAACACCTCGTTCACAATGTTAATTGCACAGAGATGAGAAGCGTCGCCTTCAGCATAAGATGCCGCAGCAATGTTCGCGTCCGTTGTTACCTGTGTGCCTGTTGATCCATCTCATACCTCAGCAGCAGCGTCTGTGAGATCTCAATGAATGCCGTCATCAGGATTGGTAGCCTCTGGGGACAACACAGAGCATGGGCCTTTACCGGGTCCAGCAGAGTATCGATATCCGTTGGCATGACTGATGGGAGTGTTAGACAGGTGTCTAGCATGCATTCTTCACTGCAAAGCAGGCAGCGTAGAACAGGTAAGATGCAATCTTGCCAGATTGGTCTGAATAACAGGAACCATGTTGTATTAAGTTCCCGTAGACGAGGCATGCCCAAAAGCTGCACTATGCGCTCACGGCACTTCCGTTCTAGGAGAGCTTTCTCCACATCGCTCGGAGTGATGTTGGTGGATAGGCTTGCCATAGCGTAATAGTAGGAATAGGAACAGGATTCCTGCAATAAGTGCTAGAATTAATGTCACACCACCAAACACCGAATGTGCGAAGTTTGGGATGAATCCGAGGACTGCTTGGAAGGGTGCTAACAATCCTGAACAGATGGTCTTAAATACATGTACAATTCCGCTCGTATCAGACATGTTAAAGATACGTCCCATCATTTCTGCGAAATGTATAGGGCAGTTTGTACGAATTAAAGCCTGTATCTCAGCCGAAGTCCTTGTGATTTGTAAATCATAGATTTCTTTGGCCGAGGTCAAAGGCACGGTCTGTTGCAAAAGCATGGCTTTCATTCTGCTTAAAGTATCAAAACGTATAAAAGAAACATTCAATGAAGGCCATAGAGGCGACTCCCTGACTGTGTCTATTGGGGGGAACAATACTTGCATACAGCAAGTAACCCTGGAGTCGACCGTTACCAGATATGGGATGCCTGGCAACATGCCACAGCAACTCTGATCATTCAACATGAGGTAACTCCCGTTAGAAAGTTGGCCAAACGTTGGATTAATCACAGTAGCCGGTGTACCCTGCTGGTGGGAGGACAAATTTGCCACAGAACCATTACAAGCCCTGTGTAAAGAAATGTCCTGACATATGAGTGAACCGCTTAGTACATTTTCACAGTGTGTATCGCTTAGAAACACTTCACGATCCCCACTCCATCATCTGTATTCGTAAGGTAAATTCCAGGATGTCTTAATGTATTCTTTACCCAACCTTTCATATTTGCCTGCTTGCATTTGTTTGAGGCAATACTGAAACTGAAAAGTAGTGACAGGCAGAGTGATTTTGCCATTCTGTAGCTGGTTTTTCTGCTACTGTAAATGGTAATTTTTCCAGTTTTCCAGTTTTTCAATGCTCAGCACTATATACTTTGCTCCCCTTTGTGCCAGTTCGATCTGTTTATCAGTTAGATTGTATTCTGCAAACAGAGCCGACGTGTTGATAAAACGCCAAGGCACATAGCCCGCACACAAAGATTGCAGCGTCCAGCCTAGTAACATAATAGAACGTAACTGAGATTGGCCTTGTTGTAACATGGCTAAATCTTGTTCCAGTATGTCAATAGCAGAGGATACAATGCTGTCCAATGAATAAATTCTGGATGACAAAGTTGTTAACCCATTGTCGACCACAGAGAGAGTTTTCTCTAAGTTAATACGATCAAGTTCACGTATTCGTTCTGCGGCCTCTGCCTGTGAAACCTTCCACACTTCATTATAAGCAGCATAAATGCCGGCATATATGAAACGTTTTTGACACGGTTTTCTTGGTCCTAGCAAGAATTCCCTAAGGTCTGCGTCTTCTTTAAGTAAAGATAAGTGTTGTTTCACATCCTCAAGTGTAGATTTTTGTAGCCAGTCGAGGCACAATTTTCCTACACTGTATGTTATTACTACCCCCGGATGTTGTTGTTGAACATATCGTGGGTCTGGCCTATGGATAGTAAAGCCCTGTCTTTTATTCAGGAATCTTTCTTGACAGATGTTTGTGTCTGTGGGCCAGAGTAACCATTTTTTCCAATCAGATCTGTTCTGTTGTTTTGTAGTATTGTGTCTACTGTGACCGCTCCCTGTGTAGTGTTATTACTTGCAGGTGTTGGTACAGAAGGTGTTTTCATGTCTTTGATCTTAGCTAAACCAAGGCAAGAGGTTTGTTGCACAGTGTCATTCAAAAACATTATTTGCTGAGGGATGATACATGCTCTAAACAAAGCTTCTATCCCCTGTACTTGCCAATCTTTAGAACCCCAGACAGATTTTGTGTCTATTGTGTCTTTCCACAAGTCAAATCAATGTCTAGACAGTTGGGTAATAAATGCTGCAGAGTAAATCTGTTTTGTATTAGTTAACATAATTTTCTGTCCTGTTCTGTTTAAATTTTAATAGAAAAATGTTTCTGGATCAGATGTATTGTAACCTGAAAAATAGGGAAACTTTTTAGCAAACGTTTTTGAACTACCTTTTGGTGGTGTAGGACAATGTTCCCATTGGTTAAACATAAACACATTTCTAGGTGTTGCAGATTTATGCAAGAAATGATGACCATAGTGGTTGTAACAATAAAGCTGTTCATAGTCTGATGAACTCTCTAAGTATTCATTGTTAGAGAATGCAGCAGACTTTTCCAGATCAGACATCATATCATTTACAGTCTCAAAGTCCCAATCATCAGAATAGGTACTGGAGGTTATAAAATCACTTAATGAAATTTTAAATAAATGTGGAATGTCCAAAAGTTCCGTAGGGCCGAAGATATCGAAATCGATTTTGTCCCACACTATACCATCCTGTATACGAACGGCTGTGATGTTCACTGCTCACAAGTCTCTTGCTTCACGATGGGATGATTTGTGTGGTTTCAAAAGTAAGTTCTCATTTTTACTTTCAGTGTCCAAATGGATGTATCTGCCATTTATAAGCACGCTGATAGTCATAACCAAAGCTAGCCAAAGCAGAAAGAAAAATATTCCAGAAATAATCCACAGTTCAATCCATGGTGAAACCAGATAAGTCTCTTTCAGGAAATGAAAAAGGTCTTGTACTTGCTGTTTGAAAGTTTTTGATGCTGGCGTCGTTTCAGGTTCACTCGGATCCTCAGAAAACGTATCAAAGTTAATGAAATAGCCATAAGCAGTTCTGTCAATTGTTGGAATTGCATCAGGATTTGTAGAAATCGCTGGAACCAGTTGATCACTTGTTACGTTGGTGTAGACAGGTGTATCTGGACGAACTGTTACTTGAGTTTCAAGAGGGACGAGTTCCATAGCATTGTTGCTTAGTCCTTCATCTGTTACTGCTGAATTCTCTATTGTTATGAGTCTTTCAGTCTGAACCTCTTGGATAGTAGCGAGAGGAGTGCGTCTGCTACTAGGTCGGAGTCCATGAGGCCTACTATTCAGTATTGGCCACATACTGTGGTTTGATGAGGTCGATTGACACAAATCTTTTCTCCTTTTTTCCAGCAAGGGGCGGCAGAAGTACTGTTCTTGTTCCGTGTACGGCTAGGATAGGGTACTGGTTGTCTGTAAGAAGGTCCAAATTCCTTCTTGCCCGCAATCTTCTCTCTGACTAGATCCCCAACTTTTGGGATCCAGACAGGCCTTGCTGGGACTGCCGGTTTTTCCCCAGTGGTGGTTGGCTTCAGGAACACGTTGCTTTGTTTCGATCTTAGTTCATTTAGATCCTGAAAAACAGCCAAACGATCTTTGATATCAAAGGGTTTATTTTCCACCACTGTGCCTTTACATTCGAGATCAGGAACCCACATTCTTGTCCCAAATAGGACCTCATATGGAGTGACCCCCCTAGAGAACTTCTTGGCAAATTATTTAATGAGCGTTGGACCCCATAAAGATGTTTGACCCACCCATCACCCGAACCTAATACTTTAGCTGTTATAGACTGCTTTATGTCCCGGTTTTTCCTTTCCACAACAGAATTTCCCTCAGGATGAAACGGAGAGGAGTACCGCAATGCTACGCCCAAACTGGCCATGGCTTCTTTGTAAGCCTGAGAACTAAACGCAGGGCCCTGGTCAGAATGTAGTGTGCCAATTGCATATGTGCCGATAAAGACTTGCAAATCTTTTATAACAGTTCGAGCGTCAGCCGAGCGCTGAGGCCATATCCATAGGAACCTTGAGCACGAATCCACTGCGACCATTATATATTTATAGTTACCGTCCCTTTGCAAGGGACCGCAGTGGTCCAGGTAAACACAAGCTAATGGTTTGTCTGAAATTAACAGGGGTGTCTGCGCAGGACGTTTCACTGTAGAGACTTTCATCTGTTGGCATATTTCACATTCCAAAACATAGTTCTTGGTCTGTTTCCTAATGCCAGGCCACCAATATCTTTGTTTAAGTAAAGATACTGTTGCAGAAACACCTGCATGGGCAGAGGCTACCCCTTCATGTGCTGCTAGGATTAGTCCTAATCTACGTTCCATGTTTGGTATTACCCTATCCCCCACTCCAGGGATTCGAGCAAAAGGAACGTTGTTCGCATCAATTACATAGGGGGGTCGTCTGTTCACCTGTGTCTCCTTGCTGTCCTGCTGCCTGCGGATCTGTCGAGGAGCCGGGGAACACTCTGTCTGCTCTCCGGTGCTCCTGTGTGCCTTGCTGGGTCTCCGTTGGTGTCAGGTATTGCGGCACCTACACTCTGGTGGGACTCGGTGTCCCAGAGTGCTTCTCCATCAATTGCCTGCAGCTGTTGAGGGCGGAGGCGTTTCCATCGAACTACAAAGCGCTGCCTCGCGCCCCGCAGTGCGGGGCTTGTCTGTTCACCTGTGTCCCTTTGCTGTCCTGCTGCCTGCGGATCTGTCGAGGAGCCGGGGAACACTCTGTCTGCTCTCCGGTGCTCCCGTGTGCCTTGCTGGGTCTCCGTTGGTGCCAGGTATTGCGGCACCTACACTCTGGTGGGCCTCGGTGTCCCAGAGTGCATCTCCATCAATTGCCTGCAGCTGTTGAGGGCGGAGGCGTTTCCATCGCGCTACAAAGCGCTGCCTCGTGCCCCGCAGTGCGGGGGTTGTCTGTTCACCTGTGTCCCCTTGCTGTCCTGCTGCCTGCGGATCTGTCGAGGAGCCGGGGAACACTCTGTCTGCTCTCCGGTGCTCCCGTGTGCCTTGCTGGGTCTCCGTTGGTGCCAGGTATTGCGGCACCTACACTCTGGTGGGCCTCGGTGTCCCAGAGTGCATCTCCATCAATTGCCTGCAGCTGTTGAGGGCGGAGGCATTTCCATCGCGCTACAAAGCGCTGCCTCGCACCCCGCTGCGCGGGACGTGCCGGGCGAAGCCCGGGCCAAGGGCGGGCCCGTCTGAGACTGACCGAGTCTGGGCTGGGCCACCCTCCTTGGCATTTTTTTCCTTCATCTTTCTCTTCTTGTTTTTTTTTTTTTTGTTGGGCATACTTCCTCTGCCCACTAGCTGAAGTAATACCCAAGGGTTAGCCAACTGGGGTACCCCTAAACAGCAAATTTCAAACTTGGTGGAGCCTCTAATCCCCAGTGCGTCCTGCACTATATAAGGTAACTACAATATGAACTACTCCTGAGGTCTGGCGAGCTTCTGATCCCTAAGCAGCTATGGGTAAACGCTCTCCCTTGTCGACAAGATCAACCACCAGGCAGAAGGCTCCTCTGCCAGTCCCCATTGCTCAACCGACCGCAATTGATAAAATGCTCCAGCGGGCCATAGGAGCAGTGTCCTGTGAAATCGAGCGCACTGAGAGACGTCTCTCTTTAACACCGATTCTCCCTCATAGCACACCATCTATGGAGCTCGAGACTCTAGACCTATCCCACACACCTAATGTGCTCCTAATTCCGGACTCTCTCCCCCTGCAAGAACCCACAGCATCTGGCCACATCACTAACCCTATTGGAGGAGGTGGGGCAAAAAAGAAGGGCGGGAAGAAAAAATCAATAACACACAAGGGAGGAAGACAGAAGAAACAAACTCTCGGGACGGCACCAGCCTCGCCTTCAGGGGGACAAGTCAATGACAAGTGCTAGCAGAAAACCTCGGACGCTCCATCGTGGGCAACTCATCTGCTAAAAGAACTTAAAGCACATCTTGCCACATCTATTAAATCTGAACTTGATGCAGTGGCAAGACGAATCGATAATTTATCAATACAGTTGGACTCGTTGGGGAGCAAAGTAGATGCCATTAGTGACGCAATTGAACCTATTAAATCCTTAATCCCTAAGTTAGCCCTGCATTCAAAACAGCCAAATCCACTTGGTCCCAACGTATTACCCCCCCCCCGTAGGGCACAACCCAACGGTGCACACTAATACATCCATTGTGTCTAAACTTCCAGCCCCTCAAAAACAGGACCTAGCCAATCCCCAACAGAGGTTTCCTCACCGTACTGACAATGCACATAATAGTAGGCATATAGAAACCTCAAGATCAACCAACAAACATCACACTCAAAGTAACAACGAGGTCGAGAGTAGGCCATCAGTACCTCCCAAAATAGGGGAAATAAAATCTCCATTACCCAATTTAGACCTGCCCCCAGCCTCCATTCCATACGTAATTATTCTACCAGGTGTACCAGAACTGGACACAGTCCGAGGGGAGACATATTCTGAACTAAAAAACAAAACCATTTTTTGGCTAAATAAATACAGGCCTCTCCCCTATCATGAACAAAGTGAAATTCTGATGACACGTAGGGTCAGCTGGCTGGGGCGAAGATGTAAGGACATCCCGGGGGATTGCATTGTGATCAATTTTAGAGACTGCCGGACAGTCCAACACATTTTGGATTGGGGATATATCAGGGAGATAGGGGGTATTGCAACTTTGCCCTTGGGATATTTCTACCCTCCCAGGCCTGGGCACGACCAAGAGGGAATTGTGCATAAGAACTGGGGCCTAAGAGAACAGAATGGTGCTACGCCAAATCCGGGCTGGGAACGCCCAAAAATAGTGAAATACAGTATCCCTGTCAATAACAGATTTAGCTCCTTGGACCTGGTAGTCTGACTAAACTCTGACAGTAAAAGGTCCATTAATTATAATATGAATGAGGACAATCGGGGAAACTCACAGCAAGTTGAGTCCCAAACGAAGGTAGCGCCATTGGAGGGAAATAAAACCTTCAATAAAACTTGTGAGACCCTCACTAAAATTAGTATTACCAGCCCCCAGAGTAAGATCAATCAGGCTGTTAATTGCAGCCCTGGGGAAGGGTCAGGGAATAATGATAAGGAGAGGCAGCAAGCCCCACACCAGGTAAATTGTACCCACCAGACTTTGCCACTCACAACTAATGAATTATTGAACACGCGGATCCTTTCCTGGAACATAGCAGGTCTCAGTTCAAAACTGGATTTTCCAGATTGGGGTGAATATATAGATAAACACGATCTATGCCTGTTCCAGGAAACATGGTCAAGGGCAGATCTTCATAGAGTGGGCTACGCCACATATAGTATCCCAGCCGTCCAGGGGACTAGGGGGAGACCATCAGGGGGCCTATGTACCTGGGTCGGAACACACGTGGGATGTACAGTTAAAATGCTAGAGACCTTCTCCCCTGACAATCTGTGTACTCACCCTCCACAATTCGCTGAAGATTGCCCTAATAAATGTCTACTCTCGACCAGTGAGGCAGTGGCACATCTCGCAGACACTTGACTGTCTGCGAGACACATTTCTGTATACTTTACCAGTGAGCTGTCAAGTGATCATAGGTGGAGATCTCAATTGTCAATTTGAGCCTCTTAATGGCTTTACCACACCCATTACAAGTGAGGAAGACTCTGTTTGGTCGATTCCGGAAACCAATATCCAGCCAATAAGGGCATGGACCTCTTTGGCCCTGCAGGTGCATTCAATTATACTTAGCCACTCATTGAGGGCCTGCAATGGCCGATTCCCCTCTGATAGTCCGGGGAATTTTACTTTTAACAAGCCGGGTGAGGCATCTATAATCGACTATATGTTGGTCGATGTTCAACTATGGCATAAGATTAGGGACTTTGCTGTTATCCCCTGACATGAAAGCGACCACAATCCGCTGGCCCTGGAATTAGCCCTTCCTATGCTTAAGGACCCTCAAAACACATCTGCATATCCTGCTCCAAACTTAGTATCGATTGAGGGAGGTAGGAGGGTACGCTGGGGGGCCTTTGTACAGACTCCAGAAAATGTGGCAACTTTGTATCAGCAAATTGCCCCTTTCCTGGAAACTGCTTTTCAGTTGCCTGTAAATAGTTGGGATGTGGCATCGCAATTGGCGATGGAAAAAAATCATCAGGACCTATTATCCACATTGGTTCCGTTTTTTTATAACAGTGATAAGTTCATACAAAATCCCAAACCTAAGCACCCATGGTACAACAAAATATGTAGGAAAGCTAAGCAGGCCTTAGTAACTAGCATCAAAGAGAATGATAAACTACGAATAAAAGAAGCTAGAGCCCATTATAAAAAAATCACAGCTGATGCAAAAACCAGCTGGGAGATAGACAAATGGGAAGCCATTAAAATAGCCCTTGACAACCACGACATGCGAGGTTTTTGGAATTTAGTCAAGACAGGGAAATCCGAAGGCCATTTGGCTGTTGGACCCAATCTGGGGGAAGAAGTTTGGAGATCCTATTTTAAAACCCTATATTCGCGGCCTGCAGTAGGGGTAGAAGACCATAGCGAAGTATTAGCTACTGTTGAAGTAAACTCCACAAATTTGAATGCCCCTCCCTGCACAAGGAAGGAGATCACAGTGGCCTTGAGTAACATACTACCAGCCAAGGCACCTGGGCTAGACAGGATACCTGGTGATCTATTCCGTACTGAACCAGCAGTCTGGGCACCATATTTATGTTTATTATTTAATGCCATCTTACAAGGTATGGCATTGCCCCCGACCTGGGCAGGGGCAGAAATCATCCCTATTCATAAAAAAGGTACACCTCTTAACCCAGCTAATTACCGCCCAATAAGTCTTCTAGACGTTACCCAAAAAATCTATGCTCGTGTTCTTCTGGGTCGTCTCTTAAGCTGGATAGAAGAAAACAATGTATTAACACCTTTACAAGCCGGATTTAGGGCTAAGACCTCGACTATCGACCAGATCTTTAGATTGCAGTTGATCCATTGGAAAATTGTGGTCCTAGAGGGTGGCAGCCTCTATGTCACATTTGTGGATCTTAAATCTGCATTTGATACGGTGCGGCGAGATCAGCTATGGGACATACTTCATGATATGGGTTTACCAGATTACCTTTCCCATCAGCTAAAACGCCTGCACCAAGATAATTATGCAAGAATTAGATTTGGCAAAAAAGGCAAATTGACAGCTTCTTTTCCCGTAGAGAAAGGGGTGAGACAGGGATGCGTCCTAGCTCCGACCCTGTTCTCCCTCTTTTTAAATGGCTTAATTGAAACTCTATTAGCAGGGAAAGATATAGACGCACCGAGGTTGGCAAATCGTAAAATTCCAGCACTTATGTTTGCGGACGACACGCTGCTACTCTCTAAATCACCTATGGGTATGCAGCGTGTACTTGAAGTATTGAGGGGCATATTATCAAGAAACGGCGTTAAAATTATCGCCGCTTTAGCGGCAGAAAACTGCCGCTAAAGCGGCGATAATGGGCTTGATAATATGCCCTTGAGAATTCCAATAGAAGCCCATGTTCTGGTGTCAACATGGGCTTCTATTGGAATTCTCAAGGGCATATTATCAAGCCCATTATCGCCGCTTTAGCGGCAGTTTTCTGCCGCTAAAGCGGCGATAATTTTAACGCTGTTCTTGATAATATGCCCCTTAGTGCTTTTTGTAGGAAGAGGGGATTGGAGATAAACCTTCAAAAAACCAAATATATGGTTTTTCATGCTAATACTATCAATTGCCCACACCCCCAATTGGATGGCAAGGCTTTAGAGAGGGTGCCCGTCTTTGATTATTTGGGGCTCACATTAATGATAAGATGAACTGGGGATTACAAGTTAAGAAAGCTAACCTCAAATTGACCCAGTCTGCAGGTGGCATTTTAAAAATATATAAAAATTGTTCCCAGAAGGTGATAGGTCCACCAGCAGAAATATATAAAATACAGGCTAGGGGAGCCTCATTATACGGGGCAGAACTCTGGGGTTATTGTTCGGCAAATATGCTATCCATGACAGAGAATTTATTTCTAAGGCAATTGCTGAGCCTCCCCAAGAGTACTCCGCTAACACCACTTAGGATGGACCTGGGGATTGGTCCCATAGTAGATGTTGTCGCCTCTCGACCACTTTTATATTGGCGCCGTCTCTGGAGTATACCAGAGTTGGCCAACTATAGGGAGGAATTGAAGGATGTCATGTCCTTTTTGGGCGCGAGGAACCTACCTTGGCTAGCTTATATAAGGAATTCTTGTCAGGCATTGGGGAGGGCAGACATGTGGTTAACTCCTGAAGAGACTTGCCCCTCTATCCCCAAAAAGGTTCTACTCGCCTCCTACAGAGAACACAAATTGGCCCAATTATACCAGAGTACTAATTCCAGTAGTCTGACCTCAAAATTCTTAGAGGTCAAACAGCAATACAAGCTGGAGCTGGTATTGGACAGTATCCAACCACTGCTTGCGAAGAAACTGTTCTTACAATTCAGACATGGGGTGCTCCCGCTTCGAGCACTCACTAATAAATGGCAGGGAACGTCTAAACTAGACTGCCCTGGGTGCGATATAGTCGAAGAAACAGATCTTCACGCAGTTCTCTTTTGCCCTGCCTATAAAAGGCCAAGGTCTATATGGGTCCTTCAGCTCTGCAGAAACCTGGGGATTAGACACCATACCGAGGCCTATAGACTTCTCAAACATGAAACAGATCCGTTAATCGTGTTCGCCACCTCCAGGTTCTTACTTTCGATGTGGTGCATCCGCAGGGGCATTCTAAAGAAAAAGAACCTAGAAACCCCCCAATAGAATGCGTACCAAATAGGTGGTTATGCCATGTGGGAACATCCCCTAGCCTGAATTCTGCCTTACAAATCTTCTCCCCCCTCTGGGTTGCTTGTTTATCTACCTCTTTTTTTTAAAATGTTCTATATATTTTTAATGTTTTTTAACGTGTTTTTTCTTTTTTTAATTTATTATTATTATTACTTTTTAATATCCCCTTGGGCCCAGTCAAAGTTGTTTCTATATATATATAAATTGATGACAGTAATATTGCAATTGTTTGCTACATGTTGTAAAACATTTATTTATTGCTGGGATGATCCTTGTACTATTTTTCTATTAAGTACTGATAAGGGGGTGTCCAGTTACTGCTGGCTACTGTTGATTTCTAAACCCCGCACAAGTGATGATATTCTTAACACAACATTTATTATTTCTTGTTTTCCTTTTTGTACATAAGCATTTGTAATATTGTATGTGCTTTTAGGGCTGTACGGCCGAAATAAAGCTTTTTGACTGACTGACAATTTCATAAGAGTACTTGAGTGGAAATTTCTTTGGTAACGCTGCACCACTGACTTTGCTTGAAGCATTGACAGCCAACAATATCTCACTGTCTATTCTCATTTTTGAACGAGTGATCGCAGCTACGGAAGCCGTCTGAACAGCCCCCTTTGCGTCTTCATCAGCCAATGAATTCCCTGCAACGTGAACGCCATCACGTTGATGACTCAGCTTGTGTATTACGTGAGCCTTTGGTAGTTCGTTTCTCAACTGAACTACTTGTTCCCAAAGCGTTTTATGCTTTATTGTGCCACCTTTTGCATCTTTGAACCCATTTTCAAGCCAATTTTGTATATATTCATTATACGACTGAACACAGTAAAAAGAATCGCACACTATGAGTGTGGGGAATTCGCGATCTGTACTTTCAAGTGCCAGTTTGAATGCTTGTAGTTCAGCTCGCTGCGCTGTACAATCTCCTAGAGATTGAGTTTTAGTGACCATTGGTCTGAAGTTACCATCTTGCATGCGACCTTTAACGATTGCGCACGCTGCACTGTAAGCTTGCTTACTCCCTGTAGCAGGTTGTGCGGATCCGTCAGTGTAAATTATAAATTCATACTGATCCAGAGGCAGAATTTCAGTGTTCAGAGGACATTCATGTTCATATTGCAGGAACGCTTGTGTTTTTAAATCAGGATCAAAAACATATTCAACATCTGTTGCAGCAAGAGAATTAACCCATTGTATCCATCTAGGATGTAAAGCTTTTGCATTTGGAATGCTCGCTTTTGTAACCACCTCTAAGGCTGGTACTGGAGTTAAGACAATAATGCGTTTCCCTTGGGCTAGAGCTCTTTCTTTTGCTACAGCGGTTTGAACTGCTGTCAGTATTTTTTCTGTTGAAGTGAAGCGCATTTCTGCTTGTGTATACAAATGTGATTTGTATGCTATTGGTACTTTTTCACCCTCATTAAATGTTAAGTAGGTGAATCCGCATTGACCCGAAATTATTCGGATCACTAAATTGCGTTGACTTACGCGTGTTTGTAAGTGATTTGTTGCTAACATGTTAGCTTGGAGTGAACGCAGGATTTCTGTGTGTTGCTGTGTCCAATGTTTTGTTGAAAAATCAGGTTTGATTAATTCGTAGAGAGGTTTAACCCTTTCTGCGTAATTTAGAATGTAAGTTCTTCCAAAATTCAGGAAACCCAAGATGGATTGTAAATTTTTCAGCGTTTTTGGAGGTTGGAGCAGCGCACACTTTTCTAAAAAGTTAGCTGCCAGGCTCTTGCCTTCACTTGGAAGCTCATATCCTAGAAAAAGGACATTGAGATGGGCAATTCTGGATTTTTAAAGTTGAATTTATAGCCCTCAGAGGCGAAGCCCAATATAATGGTACTCACCCTGTTCAAGTGCCTATCTAGGTCATGGTCTGTCAGATAGATGTCATCGACATATGACAATGCCTCATTATCATAAATTTGTAGTAACTCTGTTACTCTTGCTGAGAATAACCCCGGGTTGTTTTTAAACCCTTGTGGGAGTCTACAAAATTGATGCTGGGTCCCCATTATTGAGAAAGCTGTTAAGTACCTGCTTTCAGGTGCTATGTTTTGACAAAAGAAACCATTTGAAATGTCCAATGTGGTTTTATATTTTTTGCGCACAATGTTATTCATTAATGCTGTTCTATGTGCAATTTGCACTGCAAATGATTTTGAACAAGTGTTCAAGTGTCTGTAATCCAAAACTAGACGATATGTATTGTCTGGTTTGGATACAGGAAACAAAGGATTGTTCATTAAGGAGGTGCATGTTTCAATCACCCCTTGGTATTCAAGTTGATCTAAGATCTCCCTGACCTGTTTTTTAGCTTCTTGCTTTATTGGGTACTGCCTTTGTGCAGTAGGTTCATTTTTTAACTGTATTTTGTGGTGAGGTGAGTCCTCATCCCATCCTACATGATTTTTGTATAATGCTGGGGCCTGGGCAACTGCCCATTTCCTGGCATATGTATATTTTATGTTAATTGGAATATGGTTGGAGAAGGCAGGCATAATCATGTCCTCACCATGTGGGCACTCCCTGACAAATTGTGATGGCCAGTCCTTTTCTGCTAGAAGTATATCATAACCCCTTGAAAGTTTCTCCCAAAAGAGTATTTTCACTTTTCTTGGTATGTCTCCCTCCATTCGGAGTGTTATTTCATATAACTTTTGTGGAGTACTAACCCTGGTGTCTACAGTCTCTACTGTGATGTACTCATTCAAGTCCACTGTCTCCAGAAGTTCCTTCAGGTTCTGGCGAGCTATTGTGACTTCTGCTGCACTGTCCAGCATTGTCTGAGCCCATTCTCCGTTCTTGAGCTGTGTTCTCAGTATTCTCGGCATGTCTGATCTTCAGACCTGCTACCTTCTTTTTTGTAAATTGAGGTTTTGATTTATTTTTCTGAACGTGTTTGTCGTCTTTCGATTTCACGCATTCTTCTCTATGTTCTGACCGTCCTCTTCTTTCCGATGTCTGTGACGATATCTGAAAGGTACGAGAGGAACGTGTATCAGTATCTTGATACCCGTTAGGTTTTCTTAAATTATCCCTATTCCTGAGGTTATACCTCCTTTGAGAGGGCTCCTTTTGAGGAGACCTACCTCGGGATTGAGAACGTGTCTCTTTTGAATTTTGTTTATTAGTTTCCCACTTCTTTTTAGAAGATGTAGGAGTTTGTTTAATAGAGTCCTTCTCAGGACTTTCAGATAGTTTTGGCTTCAAAGGTTTTCCACCCAAACTATCTCTGCCTAATTCTGCATAAGATTGTTCTATTATTCTGGGTAGTTCATGTTGATGTTCTGTAACATCAAATTCCCTTAAGCGTTGGCGGATCGCCACTGATGCTGCCTCCCCTTTAATATTAGATAATATTATTGTTGAGACCTGGTCGAAGTTTTTCAGTAATTTCATACCTAAATTCAGAGCAGGCTCTGCCCCGTATTCGTTTTGAATTTGTTTCAGGACATCTGGTATTACTGCGATTGACGGAACACCATGTGTTTTAGTATAGATGGCAGCAAAGACTGCGCCCCAAGTGGTGGAGTCTTCCAGTTGTGGTGTGATCCCCATTGGTAAACAGATTGTTAGGATTCTGTGTTTCTCATAAGGGCTAGTATTTGGAAATACTGCTTCGATTTGAGTAATTTTTTGAGCTATCCAGAATGGAATTTGCTCACGTTTTGTGGACATTTTACCCATGACTGCGTATAAAGTCTGTGGAGTAATTTTTAGTGTATTCCCCTGTTGAGGGGTTTGAATTGGAATGGTCATTGGTGGTTGGACTGTGAAAGCCTGCATGACATATTGGACTAATTGTCTGTAAATTTTTATTAACTCTTGTAGTTGAGTAAGTAATTCCTCGTCTGACATTACATCGATGTCAGGATGAGGTGTGTAGCCGACTAGAATCGGCCATGTTGCTCCTGGTCTACCTAGTGGACCGAGCCTGGTAATGTTTTTGTGATGTTTTAGGGCGCCTTTAAACCAGAGATGATGCTCCTGGTATGTGAGTGGAATTTCAATATCCTCGAAAGGAATATATTCCTCTGGTGGTTCATCTTCTTTAAAGAAGTCAAACACTTTTGTTACTGGATTTGATTCTGGGAATGCTATCCATGAATAGAATACCTCTGTCTGAAAGGATTCGTGCGTCTCTATCACGAAAACTGCTCTACCACCTCTTGGTGATAGGCCGTGTTTTATAAGTTTTAGAGTGATGGCTCTCCTTAAGTTTGGATGGATGTTTATAACACCCTCATCGGCTTCATTTAAACTGGTAAAGTTAAAAGCTGTTACGACTGGGTCAGCCGTATTTACACCGTTCTTGGTGCCATTGTCCCCGTGATTGGACATTTGTTTTTTGAAAAATGTAGTACAAGTTTCAAGGAAACAAAAGATAAGGTGCACAATATTTTGGAACACTGTATCCTTCAACGTTGATTAAACCAAAATAGCTAATCTATAGGTTTTTTGTCCTATTTAGCTTTGGCCGATATTTAACCCTACCCACTCCAGACGTCTTATGGAGTATGTGAGTAGGGGTCTCTGAGTGAAAAGCACGACTGAGTTACTCAGTATCTAGCGTTAAATTAGTGCCTTACCAAACCGTTGGGCGCCATGTAGTGTAGTTCCTATTTCCCTAATAGGCTCTGCGCATTGGAATAATATACCCTATAGGTTTGACATAGGACTGAGGTCAGTATGTCCCTATCGAGTATATTAAACTTAATTACTTTGTGCCAGCTAACTCAGAGGCCACTAGAAACTCCTTGTAAACAAGAAGGGAGTAGTTTCTGGCAACCGCATAAACATGACAACTTTGTTTCCCTTTAGAATCGGAACACTCTCAGAATCGTGGAAACAATAGATAACAGTTTCACTCAGCTAATCGTGCATGCTTAGTTTCTTCAGAGTTACACAGAAAGAATAGACGTGCGTTTCAATAAAAGGATTTATTGAACAGTCTTGTTTCTCGTGTAAGAGATATGAGCTGTTATGATCACAAGACGTATGCAAGATATATAATGTTCAGCGTAAGCAGTAGAAAGAAATAATACTGCACTAGCATTATCTTTTAGCATATATTCACATACATAAATAACATGAGCTAAAAATGCGAGTACTCATACGATGCTTTTCTAAGCTAGTTCTACCCCAGTGTACCTAACCTGGTCTAGGTGTAGGGCAAGGTAAGAAGTAGGTGAAGTATTCTATAGTATGGTATACTAAGAGTCTGGTATGCCAAGTATGCCAAGAGTCCCTCTAGGTTCTAGTCAGCTCCATACCTTGAGAATGAGAGAGGTGGGAATCTCCTGCCGGATCTCAAACTCTAACACCCCGCGAAGGGAGTCAGAACACTGGAAGCTGGATTCTCTGCGAGCAGGGATGACAGCGTCTTCACAGTGCGTCAGGCCGGGATACAGGCTCCTCTGAAGTCGAGGTCTCCTCTAACTTGCTTGGGCAAGGGAAGGTATATTTATACCTGGTAGGTGCCTTGGAATGTTAGCATTGACGTGAAGTCGGACAGAGGAAGACGTCAGGAATGAACCCTTAAGGAATAGTGGTTCATGCATAATAGATGAGTTCTTGGAGAAATCAATAATCCTGTGCTAGGGGAACTCCCAAGAGCTTAAGGGTCTGGTTTCTAAGAACTTGTTGTGACGTTAGGGTGGACGGATGTCGGTGACCATGCCTGTATTTGGAGTGCATGGCTAATGCCTAAATAAGGACTGGGATTCTATGCCTATATAAGGGCAATGCGAATTGTGCCTATATAAGGACATGTTTCAGGAAAACCTATATACGGACACCTAAAGCGGAATACAACAGTATGGGTTATTTCCCTTCGCTATACTCCTACTATGGTGATGTTAGAAATTGGGGTCTCTAATTGTCAGTGTCTTGCACACTGTCCAAGTAGGGACCCTTCCTTCTAGTCAGGATAAGGGGATTACACAGCTAAGCTAACCCCTGCTCACACCCTTGGTAGCTTGGCACAAGCACTCAGGCTTATCTCAGAGGCAATGTGTAAAGCATTTGTACATAAACACACAGTAACACAGTGAAAACACTACAAATGGACACCGCACCAGTTTAGAAAAAGAACCAATCTTTATCTAAACAAAACAAGCCCAAAACAACAAAAAATCCAACATACACAAGATATGAATTTTGCAAAACTAAAAATACAGTTCCTTGAAGTCGATACTGCCAAGCGGGGCTATTGCGGCGTCGTGAACAACACATATCCAACAGTTTAGTGGTACAGCAGCACAAAGACCAGCAAAACAGTACCTGTGGAAATGAAGGAACCTAGGGGACCTTGCGATGAAATCTGAAGATGAGGGGTCGCCAGCGTCGGCGGGCATCGGTTCCGTAAGTCGGTGCAGAAGTTGGTGAGACCTTGAAGTCACACGTGCTGTGGATTGATCTCCGTGATGTCAAAGTCAGGGGCGCTGGCGTCGGCAGGCGTCAGGGCTGCAATGTCGTCACGGTTGATGTGTCGTGCTCCTGATGAACGGTGAAGACAGCTTCAGTGCAGGCAGAAGCGGCATCGATGCAGAAGCGATGTCGTCGGTAGACTCGGGGCTGCTGGGTGAGACAGGGTGAGGCGTCATGCTCTTCATGAGCAGTGCCCTCAGACTTTGGTGCAGGCAGCGGCGTCGTTGTACGAAGTCGGAGTCGATGGTGCTGTCATTGACAAACCAGGGGCTGCAATGTGAGATGGGGCGATGCGTCGTGCTCTTCACAAGCGGTGCCTTCAGTCACGGTGCAGGTTAACGCATCGATGACGGCGTGAAGCATTGTCAATGGTGTTGTGGTCGGTGCGTCGTGCTTCTCACGAGCGGTGACCACAGCTTCGGTGCAGGCAGCAGAGTCGATGACGGCTTCTGGGTTGCTTTTCTTGGAGTTACAGCACAACCACTCAGTTCCAAGGGCCATGGACTGGTTTTGACACCACTTAGCTATGCAGGACTCACAGCAGAAGAGTCCCAGTGCTGACAACAAGATGTGGATGAAGTTGATGGAGCAAGGACTCAAAAATGAGACTTGCTTGAATGCAATCACCTCACAGTATTAATTTATTAATTATGTATTGTTTATACTAACGTTGCATACATTACACGAATAGCAAGGAAGCTTGCCTATGTGTTCTAACTAACAAGTAACGCTTGTCTTATTCTAAAACGGCCGCTAAAGCGCGGGAACCTTACTGCGCATGTCTCATCCATATCACATGGTGTGACGTCTTTCTTTGCTTGGTGGGAAATTTCTGCTTCTGCGCAGTGTGCTCTAAAATGGCTGCTTGATGTTTTCACATGCTTCAGCTTGCTCTTGTGTTATTATTAATTTGTCGTTTTCTTAACGCTACTAATGCGGGATAGATTTATAAGTAAAAGTGGATAGAGTAGAAAGAGTGGGTATACAGTGAAACCTATTATTTGTGATTTTAATATTTTCTTCTTTGACTTTTATTAGTTCGTAATCTTGGGCCTGGGGTTAGTGATCTGAAACTCGAGAGACAATGATTCTGCGCATGTGTCCTCCTTGGCTGCCAAAGAATGAAGTCAACCTGGACGTCGTCCAAGGCCATGACCTGGTGGCCGAAGTTGATGTGCTTTTGCCTTTCCTGTTGAAAGTTGAAACTTTGTATATGAAGAATATATAACATTTGTCGTGAGACGGGTGGGAAATAAAGCAAATGTATAAAATTGGATGGGCGGTAGTTTAAAGACAATGGCCTACAGAAAATGAACTAAAATCATATGGTGTGAGAATCCACCCCCTGTCCCTGTCCAATCAGAAGTAGTGGTCCCATATTTTAGCAACATTAAGGGGAGGTACATGGGCGTAGAAGGGTATAATAGATATAGAATTAGTAATTAGTTTAGCGCGCTTCTAGCTCCAGACCGTCAAGCTGATCGATTGCAGACTGAACCGCTGTCCAGAGAGGTCCTGAGGAGGGGGCAGTGGAGTCCATTAGAAGAAAGGCACGGGAGAATCGAGGAGAAGTCGAGTATCAGAGAGGGAACGACGCAGGCGTCGTTGTAGAGAGGTCACCGGTCCTGTCCTGATCCTGGAGGAGGTCTTTGCTCTTCATCCTTCCTGGGTCCTAATCTTTCCAACTCCTTGGCCAAGGGTTGGGTTCTCGCATTTAGGTAAATATAATGCAACCTTTAGTTGCGTTGCTGTCTCTATCTTCTCCTTTCTGAGGGACCGTCATTAATCAATAATTATTGTTCTCTACTTCACCTATGATATGCGACTAAGTACCATGTGTTTCTGTAATTTACTCTGCTAAATCTTTAGATAAAAAACATTTAAAACTTCCTGACTCAGTGGTTATTTCAGGATTATGTACTATAATGAATGTCACTCATTTTAAACTTCCCAATTAGCAAAGGATTCATTGGTAAGTCATTACTCTTCAATCGGAAGGTAATTGGTAGCAGGGATTTTGATAAAGAGTAACAACTGATAAAACCCAGCGTAAGTATTAGCGTATTATGAATGTATGGGCCCAAGTGAGTATCTAGTGTATGAATGCTGTTTGCTAATATCGCGCTGGATCAGTTTTCTGGTAATCAGAGGATGGTTACTCTTTGTTAATTGGGTAATGAGAATTTCATTTTTATGAACTAACATCCGTGTATTCAAAGTTTGTTTTATGTTGTCCAGAATACCCGGGGAAAATTGAATAGCGGTTGGTAAGTGGAAGCCATACTGCAGTGAGGTTATCTGTCAGGCAGAAATAGTACTGAAAAGTTAAGCAGGACTATCAGTACTGGTTAGGGAATCTATGCGTGAGTAATAGCAAAAGAGTACGCTGGTGAAAATTTGATGTTATATCACATAGAAAGGGTAACATTGGAGAAGTAACAGGTACTTCTGGAGCTTGTGTGAAGAGTAAACGGAAGGGTTTTTACTCGTAGTGTATGTTTAGTAAACGGAAAGGTTTTACTAAGTGTGAGAGAAAACCATCTTTTCTATTTTAGAGAAACTGGCACGATAGCGAATGTTTTATGTTGTTACTGAAATTTAATTAAAACTTATAGAGAAAATAAAGGTTGCGTAAGATTTTGTAAAGGGAGGGTTAGCTGCCGGAGAGGGAGCTGACGTCACAAACGTCACGCTGGGATTGGTTGAAACAGTGGGTGTGGAACGACTCTTGTAAAGGAGGGGTCAATAGTCAGGACCAGTACTGACGTCACAGGTGCCGTGCTGGGATTGGTTGATACAGCGAGGGACAGAGAAACGCAGATTGTAAAGTAGGGGTTGACAGACAAACGTCACCGAAAAGCCGCGTTAGGATTGGTTCAGAATTAAAAGTTAGCAGACACTTGATTGGTTGAGATTCTAGAAGCTAAAATCTTAGTGGATAGAGATTGCATGTTAGAACGCGATCCGACTTTAACAGGAACTCGTCCGGATAGGAGATTCCTAGGTTTTGCAGAATATAATTTTGTACACCGAAGATTAGATAGAATGTACGGAGAGAAGAGAAAAATGTCCTTTCTGCAATTATTTTAAAAAGGATAAACCAATCAAAACTAGGGAAGGAATTATCATTCCACCAGCTAAAACGCCCGCTTCATTCATGATGATGGAGAGAGGTTATCATACTTGTGTATGGATAGAGAATTGGATAGAATATACCAAAAATGATGGAATATTAGCATTTCCCGAGAATGGTACCTTCAATGGAAGAATTCTTCAACATTTTAGATTGAGGATAAATGACTTAGAACTCAGACCTAGATTAACTCAATACGAAGCCTTAGAGGAATGGGAAACCGAGGCATTTGAACGTGACCGATCCAGGAGTAATAGGGGTTACCGAGGATTCTTTCCCAGATATCCACATGAGAATAGGGACGGTCAGATGAAACTGTGGAGGAGAGCAATGCTTACAGAAGGATTATATCCAATATTTACGGAAGAAGAAATGTTAGGGAAGAAATGCATAGAAAAGACAAAACATTTAATGAGAAATGGAGATTCTGAAGATGAATTTATAGAAGAAATATTAAGGAACCCCCACCTTATCAGGAAGGGATAAGTGGATGTACCCCAAGTGCTCCAGTATTAAAAACTCCCTTAGTACCACAGGTAGTGCATGATTTCACCCCCAGTAGGACCCTTCACGAAAAGAGAAAGAAGCCCTAGAAAAGACCAGAGCAGAATTAATACAGAAGATAACACAGATAAAAGTACATCCTGATTCTTTGACCATACCTGTAACAATTGGTCCAGTAGTTCCATTATATGGTAATCAGGGAAGTTGACCACCACCGTTAGTTATGCCTACTCCTGTGAATATTCCTAAACCTGAAGCACCAGTAATGGTTGAGGATCATTTTAGTGATTGTGAATCTACGATATCATTGATGGATTTACCAATTCGGGATTCTGTCAATAGTACTCCCAGAAGAACTACACCTGGGTGCTCAAAAGAGGTAAATTTGATAACTTCGTCAGGAGCAAAAAGTGTCACTGTAGTTAGTCCAGAAGACTTAGAAAGGTGGGCACAAGGATCAGATCAGCAGTGTACACCTCCAAAAATATTGGATATTTATAAATTAAAGGTCGAATTAGAAGAAATAATAGCAGGAAATGTGGGGCTAGATCGCCTAAATGCTTACAATGAAGAAGAATTATTATTCATATGCAGAAGTAATACCAGAAATGTAAAAATATTTCATGAGAAATTATCAGATTTGGCTTTGCAAATGGGAATTGAAATAGGGAGATCAAAGGTGTTGCAGAAACCCTATAGAGCAGATTTTTCAGACAAAGATTTAGAAAATATGAATGCATCTGGAAGAAAGTTACAAGTAAAGGAGTTAATGACAGTTTTGCAAAAATGGGGAGACCTAGATAAATGGAGAGTTCGATGGGCAAAGAAAAAGGAAGAGGAACGATCCGGTAAAACAGCATCTGAATATATAATGAAAGAAACAGGGAAGACAGATCAAATGTACCCGATGCGAGAAGTTCCCGGAGGGGGCTATGTACATGTCCCATGGAGTAGACAGGATATTTTGTCATTTACGAATGATTTCCCAAAGTTGAGAGAAAAAACAATTGAATGGTACAAGCAGGTTGAAAGGTTTGTGAAGGTGTCAAAGGTATTGTTGAAGGATTTAGATGGTCTGTTTGACATAGTGGTACCTGACGATTTGTGGACAGATTGTAAAATTACAGTTGATTGGCCTAGTGATGAGTATCCAAGAGATCCGAAAACAGGTGCCCCGTCAAATGATGTAATGAAAAAGTATCAGCAGGTGATAACTTACCTGAAAGGCAAAATACCACCGAAAGAAACAGATTGGGTGAAAATAGACCGAACCACCCAAGAAGCTAGTGAATCGGTACATGCCTATTATGAGCGTTTATTGCAGGTATTCAAGCAGTATAGTGGATTTGAGGACATTGGAGACAAGAACATGAGTCAGTTTGTGTATCGATTTGTTTATGGTCTAAAGCCAGAAATTTGTCAGATGATTAAGCAGCACATGTTGTGTTGGCAAGGGAAACCTATCGACGAAATTTTGAAATATGCGAAATATTGTGGAGACGATATTGAGGATAGACACAAGAAATTGCAGGAAAAAGTGACGTGGGCACAGGTGAAAATGGCCGAGAAACAGGGGATTAATTTGGAAAATCCAAGTGAAAATCAAGGAAAGGATTCGGGAACGAATGGCGATACTGGGAATGGTGGAAAAGTGAGAGGACGAATGAGTAGAGAAGAAGCTAAAAAGAAATTTCCTTGTCATGGATGCGGAAAATTGGGGCATTGGAAGGATGAATGTAAAAAGATTCGGAATAATAATGGCCCAAATCAAAATTTAAATCCACAGACGCAGAATGACTCACAGCAGGGTGTAAATCCTCAGAGTCAGTTGCCACCTGCACCTATTCAGGGTAATGTAAGCAGAGCAAAACACGGTACAGACGTCGGATATCAAGGAGGAAGTGGTAAGAATGATTATGTAACATCACAGTTTCTTTTACAGGACGATTTCTGTCAATATAGTTCATGACGGTGCCTGGGAGAGGGGAGAAGGAGTGCGTACTTGGCGCATCCTTATCGGTAGATCAGTCAGGTCCATATGTTGAAGGGAGTGTAAAAGGTAATGATATTACTTTTCTTTTGGACACTGGTGCTACCCGGTCTACTGTGAGAACAGCAGACATTCCAGACCTTCCTCTCTCTGGAGAAGCTATCCAAGTAGTGGGAGTAGCTAATAGAAAGATTAGAACACCTCTTACCGAACCAATGGAAGTTAAAATTGGAAATTTCAGAGAAATGCATCAATTTGTAGTGTGTGATTCTAGTCCAGTAAATTTATTAGGTCGTGATTTGTTGTGCAAAATGAATTGTACAATTTTCTTCACACCGGATGGTGGCAGTTCAGACCCCAGATGAAGATCATGTATATAAGTTTATGATTGCAAAACAAGGTACAGAAGTAGATGAGATGTTTTCATCGATAACCAAAGATGAGTTGCCAGAAGAATTAAAAACTACTGTAAACCCGATAGTATGGGATTTCACAGGAAAAGAAGTAGGACATATGGCCAAAATAGACCCAGTTAAAATTACTGTAAAAGAAGGTGCGATTTTCCCAAATACCAAACAGTACAAAATGAGTGCAGAAGTAAAGACAGGAGTCATTGAAGAAATAAACCGAATGGTAGAACAAAACATACTGAGAGAAGTGATGAGTAGCCCATGTAATTCACCAATAATGGGTTTAAAGAAACCTAGCGGGAAATATAGGATTGTTCAGGACCTGCGTAAAATAAATAAGATTGTGGAACCTTGTTGTCCTATAGTACCCAATCCTGCAGTAATACTATACCAGATTCCTTGGAATGCAGGATGGTTCACGGTGATTGATTTGTGCCAAGCGTTCTTTTCAATACCATTGCATCCAGACAGCCAGTATCTATTTTCATTTAAATTTGAGAACAAAGTCTATGTATGGAATCGTGTTCCTCAGGGGTACACGGAAAGTCATTCCATCTTTAATCAGATATTGAAAAAGTGCTTAGAGAAACTAGTGATGCCAGGAAGTTCAGTTTTAGTCCAATATATCGACGACTTATTAGTGGCATCAAACAACAGAGAAGACTGTGTTGTTGATTCCATAGCACTATTGAATCATTTGGCTGAAGAAGGACATAAAGTCTCACCAGAAAAATTGCAGTTCTGTACAACAGCTGTTAAATATCTGGGACACCAAATTGAGAGGGGAAGAAGGAGAATAACATCGGAAAGAGTACAATTGATTAAGAAAATGCAAATGCCTGTAACCCAAAGAGAAGTGAGAATGTTCCTAGGAATAGTAGGTTACTGTCGACAATGGATACTAGGATTTTCCTTGTTAGCGAAGCTCATAATTCAAATGACAAGAAAGAAAGCAAAAGACCCAGTTGAATGGGCTGATGAGAGTGTAGGAGCTTTTGTAAAATTGAGAAATGCTTTGTGCTCAGCACCAGCCCTAGGCATGCCCGACTATAAGAGAAACTTCGCATTGTTCTGTCATGAGAGAGAAAATTGTGCACTTTCAGTCCTAACCCAGAGACATGGTTTGGACAGACGTCCTATAGCATATTTTTCTGCTACATTGGATGCAGTGGCAGCCGCATGCCAGGCTGCTTAAAAGCAGTAGCGGCTACCTGTTTAAGCATTGAACAAAGTGAGTCAATTGTGATGGGACACCCAGTAAAGGTGTTTGTTCCACATGCGGTTGTGATTCTGTTGACAAGAACTCGAACTCAGCATCTTACTCCTAGTCGGCTGACTAAATATGAGAGTGTTAGAACCGGGGTCACCGATTCCGACACGGTAGCTTGGCGCAAGGCAGGAAGGCACCCGAAGGCAATGTGTTAAGCAGTTGTGCAGCACACACTCACACTGACTCAGTAATACACACACAATAAGGAGACACCACACCAGGCTGTTAGGTAAAAACAAGATTCTTTATCTAATTTAAATCAGCAATAGATGAGGCAGATAATCTCAGGGCAACATTTCAATTCATTTAGCTTTCTAAAACCAGTGCGCAATTCATTTAAGCACATCCCAACAGTGAAACTTTACGCCAGTAAAAAGACAGTAGTAATAATCTTCTAGAAAAGCAGGTAACACTGTAGGTCATAGATCGCAGGTCAAAACATAGACTTCAATGCATTTAGCGACATTCAATTAGCAAGAAATTAGATGCACAGAACACTGTAGATGAGGAGGAACCTGTATCAACCTAGGCGCAACCACATTCAGTACAGTGGGTGCCTCAATGCCGGTAGGCCTGCAACATAGGAACATTTTAACTCTTGGCCGGGGAACACCCTTCTTATGATAGGAAACATTTTAGGTAATGCCTGGCATGAAATAAGAGGCGGTAACAACAACCTTCGTAGAACCGGGAACCCTGTAGATGAGGGCTTGCAAGTGATGACATGGGCATAGGCCCCAATAAGGTGGACGGAGGTTTCCCTTCAGTAAATTCAACCAGTCCTGCGGCCCGCTATTAGCTCTCTAGCAGGGCCCTTTCGTGGCAGGTAGGTGTCACAAGGTGAAGGAACAGCGCCGGCAGGATTCCCTTGGCAGGGGCGGTCCCCCGGGATCCCCTGGTGCACTTGGGGCGGGGCCCCCGCGCAGGCGTAGGCCCCAGGCCTCTATCACTCACCACCTCGCCTGTGGGGCTAAGGAGACTCGATTCCGGCCTCCGCTCTGGTTCCGGCGGGTGCGGTGGGCCCCGGCGCACTATCGGGCCTGTTCTCCCTCTCTCCGGGACTCGGCTCCCGGCTCCCGTCTCGTCTCGGGGCCGTCACCCAATCCCTGTGCGGCTTCTTGGGGGCGCGGCCGGCGCCCCGGTTGCCCAGCAATGCTCGCGCGCTCCAGCACGGCCTTCCCTTAGCCGCGGCGGCCCTCCCTCCGCGGCGGCGCCCGGAGGTCCATCTCGTCTGCTCTCCTCTACGCCCGGGCCGCAGCGGTGATTCGGGCCGACAGCGATTCGCCACAGGCACCCCGGCAGCGCCGGTGAGTTTGGGGCACGGCAGCGCTCCTTCTGTTGTCCGGCTGGATTGCGGCGGTAATCTTGGGCAGCAGCGCGTCTTCCCGGCACAGCGCTTCCTCACACGTAGTGCTTCTCCCAGGCACCGCGCTTCTTCACATGCAGCGCTTCTCTCAGTCACAGCGCTTCTTCACACGCAGCGCTCAGTTGACATACAGCGCTCACAGCAGGGCAGAGAGTTGGCACTTAGCGCTTGGACGGGGGTAGCGCTTTACCTGGTGATCCCCCAGTAGTCTTTACAGGTGGCAACAGCGTTGTTACAGGTTCTTGGTTGTCACAGCAGTTTGCTTGGAGTTGCTTGGGATGTGGGTACTTGCGGGGAAAGGGGGTTGAGTTGGTGGGCACAAGAGGCAGGTAGGTGCCCTGCAGGCACACTGGAGGTAGTTCCCTGGGTCCCCTCACGCTGGGCAAGGTCAGCAGGTGGAAGGTGTTCCTCATCTATCTTAGCACAGCAGTGCCTAAGCCCAGTCAGTACCAGTAGTGTAGGTCTCCCCCCTAGGCCCAACAGCCTGTACTCCGGCAGAGGTTCCCCCAGGTCCAGTGGTGCCCCAACTGACTAACTAGGTTTCCCTCCAAACCTCTTATACCCCTAGGTCAGGTGACCCTCCTGAAAGGCGGCAAAACATAACTCCTCCCTGAGCTGGAAGGTTCTAGAAGCTTCCCTCATGTCTTTCTATGAGGCCCAGAGGCGGGACGGCATGGATACAGTAACATTATGTCCCAGCCTGATCCTGACTACTGGTGCGTGTATGTGCTATGGCCACTCCACAGTAGCAGGGGCCTGTGGCAGCCATCTTATTAGGAGAGAGCACCTGCACCTCAGCACTGTTTGGCAGTGGTAAGGCGCCCAGAGACCTAGGTCCAACAAAAGAGTAGTGGCAAAAATGAGGCGCAAAGAGAAAAAAACGGGGTAAGACCACCCTAGGGCTGACAGGTCTAACATGCGTCCCCCCCAGCCGAAAGTGGGGAGAGCTACCCAACCTCTAGGGAGTTCTCATCGCTAAGGCGGAAAAACCGAGAGAGACCGTCAGCGTTGGCGTGGTCTAGTCCGGGTCGATTTTCCACCCGAAAGTCCATCCCCTGGAGGGAAATGGACCACCTCAGCAATTTGGGGTTTTCGCCTCTCATCTGCATGAGCCAGCGAAGGGGTCGGTGGTCGGTTTGAATAAGGAAGTGAGAGCCAAAGAGGTATGGCCTCAGCTTCTTCAAAGCCCAAACCACAGCGAAGGCTTCTTGCTCTATCGTACTCCACCGCTGTTCCCGGGGGAGTAGCCTTCGAGAAATAAAGGCCACTGGCTGGTCTTGGCCGTCATCATTAAGTTGGGAGAGCACAGCTCCAATGCCATGCTCAGAGGCGTCTGTCTGCACGATGAATTCTTTGCCAAAGTCCGGAGTCCTGAGCACCGGAGCGGTGCACATCGCGTGCTTCAGAGTGTCAAACGCTTCTTGACAGGCAGCCGTCCAGATGACTTTACGTGGCTGCTTCTTGGATGTCAGTTCAGTCAGGGGGGCTACGATGGTCCCATAGCCCTTGACAAACCGGTGGTAGTAACCCGTGAGGCCAAGGAAAGCCCGGACCTCCGTTTGGGTTTTGGGGGGCTCCCAGGCCAAGATGGTCTTGATTTTGGCCTGGAGGGGTTGCACCTTACCCCCGCCCACCAGGTGCCCCAGGTAGACGACAGATCCCTGTACAATCTGGCACTTGCTGGTCTTAATGGTTAGGCCAGCCCGCTGTAGGGCCTGCAGCACCTCCTGGAGATGCCCCAGATGGTCCTCCCAGCTGCTGCTGAAGACAGCTATGTCATCCAGGTAGGCAGCAGAGAAGGCCTCTAGGCCAGACAGTACCTGGTTAACCAACCGCTGGAAAGTGGCCGGAGCATTTTTCAGCCCGAAGGGCATCACCCGAAATTGAAAGTGGCCCTCGAGGGTGGAGAACGCAGTCTTCTCCTTCGCTCCGTCCACCATGGCAATCTGCCAATATCCTGACGTCAGGTCAATTGTGCTTAAGTACCGAGCTGCTCCCAGTCGGTCAATGAGCTCATCCGCCCGAGGGATCGGGTGAGCATCAGTCTTGGTCACGGAATTCAGACCACAGTAGTCCACACAGAACCGAAGTTCTGGTGTGGTGCCCGGTGGGGCCGCTTTCGGCACCAAAACCACCGGACTAGCCCAAGGGCTGCTGGAAGGCTCAATCACCCCCAGCTCCAACATCTTGGCCACCTCTCTCTGGATGCTGGTTCTGACTTTGTCGGACAGCCGGTAAGACTTGGTTTTCACAGGCGGGCTGTCCCCTGTGTCCACATCATGGGTACACAGGTGCGTAATCCCAGGAGTGAGGGAAAACAACGAGGAGTACCGCTCCAATACCTGGCGGCAGTCCCCCTGTTGCTCAAGGGTCAAGGATGGGGAGAGGACCACTCCCTCCACCGATCCATCCTTCTCGTGGGCCGCCAGAAGGTCCGGAAGAGGCTCGCTCTCCTCCTCTTCACTCCCATCCATCACCATCAGGAGGGTAAGTTCTGACCGCTCCTGGTGTGGCTTAAGGCGGTTGATGTGGAGCACCCTGTGGGGTTGACGGGGGGTCTTGAGGTCTACTACATAAGTGGTCTGGCCTCTTCTCTCCAAAATTTCGTACGGTCCAGTCCACCGGTCCTGGAGGGCGCTAAGCTCTCCGGGCTCCATGACCCACACCTTCTGTCCAGCGTCTAACTCCACCGTCCGAGCATTCCGGTCGTACCACTCCTTCATGACGGCTTGACTAGCCTCCAGATTGTCTGAGGCTTCCTTCCACAGCTTGGCTATCTGGCTGCGGAATGCCAGCATGTAGCTGACCACATCACGGGGAAGCTTCTGGGAAGACTTCTCCCACCCCTCCTTCACAAGACTGAGGGGCCCTCTAACGGGGTGTCCATAGAGCAGCTCAAAGGGGCTGAAACCGACCCCCTTCTGCAGCACCTCTCGGTAGGAGAAGAGCAGACAGGGTAAGAGGACGTCCCACTTCCTTCTCAAGTCCTCGGGTAGGCTCCGGATCATCCCCTTCAGGGTCTTATTGAAGCACTCCACGAGCCCGTTAGTCTGGGGGTGGTAAGGAGTGGAGAACCTGTAGGTCACTCCGCACTCCTTCCACATGGCCTGCATGTAGGCCGACATAAAATTCGTGCCCCTGTCTGACACCACGACCTTGGGGAATCCCACTCGGGTAAAAATCCCCATCAAGGCCCGCGCCACCGCAGGTGCAGTGATGGTCCTCAGAGGGATTGCCTCCGGGTACCGGGTGGCGTGGTCCACCAACACCAAGATGAACCTATGTCCCGAAGAAGTCGGCGGGTCCATTGGCCCGACAATGTCAATTCCTACCCGCTCAAAAGGGGTACCGACAACCGGGAGCGGTTCCAAGGGGACCTTCAACTTAGTCCCAGTCTTGCCACTCGCCTGGCAAGTCGTACAGGTCTTGCAAGAGGTGTCAGAGGCAACTCGCATTCTGGGCCAATAAAAATGTGGGACCAATCGAGCGAATGTCTTATCCTGGCCCAGGTGTCCTGCCAGTGGTATCTTGTGTGCCAAATTCAGCAGGAAGGCTCGGTAGCATTGGGGGACCACTAAGGCCCTTGATGACCCATGCACCGGAGCCTTAGGCTCACTGTAGAGGAGACCATCCTCCCAGTAGACATGGTAATTACCGGTCTCTTTACCAGTTGCTTGGGCTTCGGACTGCTGCCGCATGCCTTCAAGCGTTGGGCACTCTCTCTGCGCCCGACAGAATTCCTCCCGGGTAGGCCCTCCTTCCACCTGCCACTCTGCAGGGGTCGGCAAGTCCCCCACGGGAACAACATCCACCTCAGCGGACTCCGGGGTCACCTCCGCGGGCTCCCCATCCATCTCGCCGGGTGCATCCTCAGGGATGTCCTCTTGTCCAGCAGTGGGCTGGACCATTGTTTCAGGCTCCAACCCGGGTTGAGTTCCTTGCCGGGCAGCCATGGACCGCGTGACTGCGCAAGTCCACCCTGGTAATCCCAGCATCTCAGCGTGGGCGTTGAACTCCACCTCCTTCCAGGCAGTATGTTCCAAATCGTTTCCGAGTAGACAGTCAACTGGCATGGCAGGGCTCACCGCAACTCTCAACAGGCCTGAGACTCCTCCCCACTCAAAGGGAACTTGGGCCACGGGGTAATGACCCAGGCTATTATCAGCCATGACAACCGGGTGGAATACTTCAGGAATCACCTGCTCTGGGGACGCCAGCTGACGTCTTACCATCGTCATGCTGGCACCCGTGTCCCTCAGAGCCTCCACCTCCTCCCCGTTCACCAGGACCCTCTGCCGGTACTTGGCAGTGTTCGAGGGTACCTGAACCCGTGGGATCATCTCTCTATCCCCCATGCAAACTAAGGTCAAGCCTGTCCACTCACCTCCCCTACCTAGGGACAACTCCTCCCCAAGCGCTACACTAGCCACCCCGGGGTTCTTACCTCCTGTGGGGGCTGGGGTCCTCTTGCGACACTGGGAATCCCCCTTGTAGTGCCCAACCTCCCCGCACTCGTAGCACCGGACAGTTCTGGGCTGCTGACTTTTGTCAGGGTAAGTGGGTTTCTGGAATCCAGATTGGGGTGGGGAACCTACCCCTCTCCCATGCGGTCTATTTTGGGGGCCTTTAAAGAACTCCTTCTTTTTATCTCCCCCCTCTCTCTTCTGGGGAAAACCCTGTCCACCCTTCGGGGGGTCTCCCCTGGATCCCTTGTGGGACACCCGAGTGCTAACCCAGGTATCCGCCTCCTCCGCAAGTTCCCGAGTATCGGTCAGCTTGCGGTCCACCAGGTGTTGGCGCAGCTCTGGAAAACTCTTATCAAGAAGGTGCTCCTTTAAAAACAGATTGTACAGCCCTTCATAGTCACTTACTACGCTGCCACGCACCCAACCCTCCAATGCCTTACGGGCATAATCAAAAAAATCCACCCAGTTCTGTGTGGGAAGCTTGTGGCTGTTGCGGAATTTCTGGCGATACTTTTCTGGAGTGAGGCCAAACTTTTTAAGCAGTGCCTCTTTCATGACAGGGTAATTTGTCTGATCACCTTTGTCTAAAGTCAAGAGTGTGTCCCTTGCCAACGGAGGTATGTACCTATACAGGCCTCCCCCCCCAGTACTTCTCAGGCACCCCATGGGCTACCAAAGACACCTCATACGCCGCCAACCACTTATCAATGTCATCCCCTACACTGAAACTGGCCATTACCTCTTTAGGTAGGTAAAACTTAGGCTCTCGTGGAGCCTCAGCGGGTACGCTGCCACCATTCAAGTTGCCCTGCGCCCCCATCTGCAATGCACGGAGCTCTAATTCTTTCAGGCTAAGCTCATGCAAAAGCTTCCTCTCTTCCATGGCTAGCCTTGACTCTTCTCGCTCCTTGTCCATTTTAGCAAGCTCTAGCCTCAATTGCCTCTCCTCCCTCCTGTCCTCGTACTCCTCCACAGACACACTGCTTGCTGACACACTACTGCCTGCCCTGGAACGTCTCCCTGGCAACACATTCTCACTGATGTCTATGTGCAGTAGGTGTAGCTCTCCTGGAGCATCCAGCTCCCCCTGTTCCTCGACCCCTCTCCCTCCCGGGTGGGCCAATACCCATGCCCTCAAGACTTTCTGAAGCTCCTCTCTCTTGGCGCCCCGCTTGACGGGCACCCCCATCCCCCGACAGAACTCCCTCAGCTGCGCCACCGTATACATTTCAAGGTTGGCCAGCTCGAACTCCATCCTGACAGGTGGGGCCCCAGACAACTTAAGGGAAACTACTAGGACGTAGGCAACAGGTTAACACAGGAGTCTGTACAGTCAGGCAGTGAAGGGCGAATTGTTAGGCTTGCATATAAATAGGTGTCCAATTGCGGCGCACACTGAATCCCTGTAGGGTGCTGCACAAGCACAAGTCCTAATCCCACCGCTGAACACCAATGTTAGAACCGGGGTCACCGATTCCGACACGGTAGCTTGGCGCGAGGCAGGAAGGTACCCGAAGGCAATGTGTTAAGCAGTTGTGCAGCACACACTCACACTGACTCAGTAATACGCACACAATAAGGAGACACCACACCAGGCTGTTAGGTAAAAACAAGATTCTTTATCTAATTTAAATCAGCAATAGATGAGGCAGATAATCTCAGGGCAACATTTCAATTCATTTAGCTTTCTAAAACCAGTGCGCAATTCATTTAAGCACATCCCAACAGTGAAACTTTACGCCAGTAAAAAGACAGTAGTAATAATCTTCTAGAAAAGCAGGTAACACTGTAGGTCATAGATCGCAGGTCAAAACATAGACTTCAATGCATTTAGCGACATTCAATTAGCAAGAAATTAGATGCACAGAACACTGTAGATGAGGAGGAACCTGTATCAACCTAGGCGCAACCACATTCAGTACAGTGGGTGCCTCAATGCCGGTAGGCCTACAACATAGGAACATTTTAACTCTTGGCCGGGGAACACCCTTCTTATGATAGGAAACACTTTAGGTAATGCCTGGCATGAAATAAGAGGCGGTAACAACAACCTTCGTAGAACCGGGAACCCTGTAGATGAGGGCTTGCAAGTGATGACATGGGCATAGGCCCCAATAAGGTACCTTCACTTCAATGCAACCTTTAACGCAGGAGATGCATTCCTATAACCAACTTATCCCCTGCGGCATACATTTAAGGCACAGAAACATTCTTCACCACCCAGGGCCTCCAGGCAACAATTCTTGGACGGAGGTTTCCCTTCAGTAAATTCAACCAGTCCTGCGGCCCGCTATTAGCTCTCTAGCAGGGCCCTTTCGTGGCAGGTAGGTGTCCCCAGGTGAAGGAACAGCGCCGGCAGGATTCCCTTGGCAGGGGCGGTCCCCCGGGATCCCCTGGTGCACTTGGGGCGGGGCCCCCGCACAGGCGTAGGCCACAGGCCTCTATCACTCACCGCCTCGCCTGTGGGGCTAAGGAGACTCGATTCCAGCCTCCGCTCTGGTTCCGGCGGGTGCGGTGGGCCCCGGCGCACTATCGGGCCTGTTCTCCCTCTCTCCGGGCCTTCTCTCCGGGACTCGGCTCCCGGCTCCTGTCTCGTCTCGGGGCCGTCACCCAATCCCTGTGCGGCTTCTTGGGGGTGCGGACGGTGCCCCCGTTGCCCAGCAACGCTCGCTCACGCGCGCTCCAGCACGGCCTTCCCTTAGCCGCGGCAGCCCTCCCTCCGCTTCGGGGGCCGCGGCGGCGCACAGAGGTCCAGCGCTTCTGCTTTCCTCTACGCCCGGGCCGCAGCGGTGATTCGGGCCGACAGCGCTTCGCCACAGGCACCCCGGCAGCACCGGTGAGTTTGGGGCACGGCAGCGCTCCTTCTGTTGTCCGGCTGGATTGCGGCGGTAATCTTGGGCAGCAGCGCGTCTTCCCGGCACAGCGCTTCCTCACACATAGCGCTTCTCCCAGGCACCGCGCTTCTTCACATGCAGCGCTTCTCTCAGTCACAGCGCTTCTTCACACGCAGCGCTCAGTTGACATACAGCGCTCACAGCAGGGCAGAGAGTTGGCACTTAGCGCTTGGACGGAGGTAGCGCTTTACCTGGTGATCCCCCAGTAGTCTTTACAGGTGGCAACAGCGTTGTTACAGGTTCTTGGTTGTCACAGAAGTTTGCTTGGAGTTGCTTGGGATGTGGGTACTTGCGGGGAAAGGGGGTTGAGTTGGTGGGCACAAGAGGCAGGTAGGTGCCCTCCAGGCACACTGGAGGTAGTTCCCTGGGTCCCCTCACGCTGGGCAAGGTCAGCAGGTGGAAGGTGTTCCTCATCTATCTTAGCACAGCAGTGCCTAAGCCCAGTCAGTACCAGTAGTGTAGGTCTCCCCCCTAGGGCCAACAGCCTGTACTCCGGCAGAGGTTCCCCCAGGTCCAGTGGTGCTCCAACTGACTAACTAGGTTTCCCTCCAAACCTCTTATACCCCTAGGTCAGGTGACCCTCCTGAAAGGCGGCAAAACATAACTCCTCCCTGAGCTGGAAGGTTCTAGAAGCTTCCCTCATGTCTGCGTATGAGGCCCAGAGGCGGGACGGCATGGATACAGTAACATTATGTCCCAGCCTGATCCTGACTACTGGTGCGTGTATGTGCTATGGCCACTCCGCAGTAGCAGGGGCCTGTGGCAGCCATCTTATTAGGAGAGAGCACCTGCACCTCAGCACTGTTTGGCAGTGGTAAGGCGCCCAGAGACCTAGGTCCAACAAAAGAGTAGTGGCAAAAATGAGGCGCAAAGAGAAAAAAACGGGGTAAGACCACCCTAGGGCTGACAGGTCTAACAGAGAGAATAATAATGGGTGCTGAAAATGTGAACATAGTGAGGTGTACAATAGTAAATCCTGCAACCTTACTACCAGACCCGTATCATGAGGAAATTAAAAATGACGAAGAAGAGGAACATGATTGTTTACAAGTCACAGAGTTATGTACAAAACCACGTCCTGATATTGAAGAACAGCCCCTTAGAAAGCCAGACAGGGAGCTGTTTGTTGATGGATCATGCCAGAGGCATGAAGATGGTAAACTAACTGCAGCATATGCAGTATGTGAATTAACTGGAATAGTCGAAGCATCCTATTTACCAGGAGTAAAATCTGCACAAGTAGCTGAATTGATTGCTTTGATAAAGGCGTGCAAAATTGGGAGGAATCAAAAAGTGACTATATTTACAGATAGCCAATATGGTTACGGGGTTGTGCATGATTTTGGCCAACTATGGATGCAGAGGGATTTCATGACTTCTTCAGGATCCCCCATTAAAAATGGAAAATTTGTAAGGGAATTGCTGGAGGCAATACAATCACCAAAAGAATTGGCTGTGGTGAAATGTGCCGCACATCAGTCAGGAGATGACTGGGTGGTAGTCGGCAATAGATACGCAGACCTTGTGGCTCAACATTGTGCCAGAAATAGGTTGTCAGTCAATAAAAGAGTGGAAAGAATGGGAATCAGCTGCCAACTTATGTTGAATATGCCACCTGAAACATGGAATGAGGTTAGAAGATTACAAGATGGTGCTGATGAAAGTGAGAAGAAAACATGGATCAAAGTGGGTTGTTGCCAAAGGGGAGATGATGAAGTGTGGATTTGTGCTGATGGCAGACCAGTCATGCCTGACTGTCTACTCTCTCAAATGGCCAGGATGTATCATGGAGACACACACATAGGGAGAGATGCAATGATTAGGCTTTTCAGACAGAACTGGTACAATCCCAAGTTCAGGGCTGTAGCAGAGAGCCTTTGCCAGAGATGTTTGACTTGCCAGATGCATAATCCAGGAAGAAAAACAATAATTGGGTTTGGAAAAATTGGAAAAGCAGAAGGTCCATTTATAAGACTACAGTTTGACTTTATACAGTTACCACCATGCAGAGGGTTGAAATATGTACTAGTCATAGTATGTCTGTTTTCAAAGTGGGTGGAGGCTTACCCTACCAGAAGGTGTGACAGCATTACAGTCGCAAAGCTGTTACTACGAGAACTCATTCCTAGGTTTGGTTTCCCAGTAACTTTGGAATCAGATAGAGGAAAACATTTTAACAGTGAAGTGATTCAAATAATTTGCGGAGCATTCCAAATTGAACAAAAAATTGCACTGTGCATATCGCCCAGACGCTTCTGGAGTGGTTGAACAATTGAGTGGCACGATAAAATCCAGATTGGGAAAAATGTGTGCATCAACATCATTGGAGTGGCCAGATGCATTGCCACTTGTCTTAATGGGACTGAGAAGCATTCCTGATAGAAATACAGGATTGAGCCCACACGAGATAATGATGGGAAGAGCAATGAGACAAGCACATGTTCCCATAAACAAACTGCTGAATATATCTGATGATAGGGTTCTGGATTATTGCAAAGGATTGGCTGACCTAGTGCGTTCTGTCTCTCATCAGGTCGGAGAAGACGCAGTTTCGAGGCAGCCTGAACAAGAACATGATCTGAATCCTGGTGACTGGGTGGTAGTGAAGAATCACACCAGAGAGACGTGTCTATCACCTAGATGGGGAAAACCTTGTCAAGTAATACTGACTACCAATACAGCAGTGAAGTGTGCAGGATTTCCTAATTGGATTCATGTAAGCCACACCAAAAGAGTACCAGACCCTGAAGAAGAAAATCCTCAGTCAGCATCAATCACTGAGGAAGCTGAAGGTTGCCCAGCTGAAGGATCTCAGGCTCGAGATTCAAGAGAAGCTGCAGAAGAACAACCGAGCACAAGTCAGGACTGGATACCGGTAGTAGAAATTCCTGAAGTTTACTACAGAACAAGAAGTCAAACAAAATTGGAAGAAATTGAAGAAGATCAGATAGGTGAAGAAGAAGCAGCTCAGGGAAAAGAAGAACAAACAATAAAAGAACCTGAGCAAGACCAGATAGGGAAAGGAAACTGGACTCAAGATAACGAAGAACCAACAAGTTTTGAGCAGGGAAAGACAGGTTTAGAAGAATCCGGTCAGGCTGCAGAAGTACAAAGTGCAATAAGCCCTGATCAGAACCAGTTAGATCTAGAAAATCACACAGAAGAAAAAGATCTCGAGAAAAATGAGCATGAAGAATTAAACAAAGAAAAAGGTCAATTATTGGAAACTCACGGAGGAGCTGCAGAAGAAAAACAAATAAGGCCTGAAAAAGAGCAAGAAAGAAAAACAGTAATTGCAGAAAACGAAAAAGTGTCGAACATTGAAAATAAAGAGATTGCTGAAGACAAAAATAAAGAAACAGTGCAAACAAAGAAAACAAGAAAAGGTGATCATTGGCCTAGTGTCATTAAAAGAGTAAAATACCACATAACAACCAGAAGTGAAGATCCAGATCAAGTAAATGAAGTAACAAGTCAAACCGAACAAGAAAACAGAACTAAGAAAAGAAGAAGCAAGAGACTGAAACTTGTGAATAACAAATTCAAGGGTCCTGATTGGACTTACATTATTCTTGAAGATTACGAGAGCTCAGAGTCAAGTGAAAGTGGTGACGAAGGAACAAGTGCAGAATTGACGTACGAGAGAGAAACAAGACCACCTTGATTACGCAAAAGAGTCATAAAAGAAAAACGAAAAATAGATAAGAAGAGCAATCTTCCTTGTCGAAATGTCTGATGATAGACTTGCTGGGAGACCAAAACAGAGATGTTGTAGAAGATGCTGTGCAATATGCATATGTAGTCTAGTAATGGTGCTTATAGTATGGTTAGTTCTGATCGTAGCAGTCCCTTACCTTATGATAATGGATAAAAAGATTAACAACGAAACTAAAGGAAAGACAGCACACATGAAGGGAAATAGAGTAGAACTAATGGCAGAAAATGAACCAGAATTTCATCATGAAATAACTGATAACGACACTAGTCTAAATGTTTTCACAAAGTTATTATTTCAATATGTAGATACCATGGAAGTTAGTAACTGTTATGTCTGTATGAAGTTACCCGAATCAGTAGCAGAAGGATTAACATATCATCACTTACCATTGACATATGGCATATCATGTAGTGTATTAGCTAGTTTATTTTATAGAACAGGGAGACTTCAATATTATTATTCAAACATAGATGTGATATTTTCTGAGGTTCCGATTCGAAAGAGTATGAACCCAGTGCTTAGTAGTCAAGACGCACAGTTTATGGGCGAATTTTTCTTAACAATGAAATCGATAGACATAACACATGCACATAGACACAATTTAACATGTTCTTTACACGAAGAAGAAAAGATCTTTTTGAATTTAGTAGAAGATAGAAGACAAGATTTTCAAAAGAAAGCTTCTGAGCATAAGGCTCATTTGCCACCTTGGGCTGAGAAAGAAGGGAGTTACACACCTGGCAAGGCTCAAGCTGCTATGGCTCTGGATTTTGTAAAGACGGGGAAAATTTGTCTACATAGACTAAGGACTGATTATAACAATGTTTTCATTGGTACCAGTGAATGTGAACACAATTTCTTAATTCTTGGAGGTTGGGGAATCAAAGGAGGAACAGATTCAGTTTTTCCTGGAATCTGTTATGTATGCGGGAATAAGGCTTATTTTAGGCTTCCTGCACGGTGGTATGGAAGTTGTTATTTTCGAATAGTATTTCCAAAGATATACCACGTAAAAAGAAACACTGGGAGCAATGAAAACAATGGCGAATTAATACGTAGTAAAAGAGCTAGTTTTTCTGAAATTGTAGGTGATATATTTGGTGCATTGATACCTTCGGTGGGAATAATTTTGAACTCAAGGAAAATATGTAAATTGTCTACAGTGGTTGATCGTTTATCAACTGACACTGCTGGAGGATTTCTAATGATTAATGCAGAAATGGTTGCGATTAGATCTATGGTAATGCAAAATCGACTTGCTCTTGATATATTATTGGCAAAAGAGGGCGGAGTCTGTAAATTACTGAAGACGAAACATTGTTCAACTTACATTCCTGATAAAAGTGCAGAAATTGGAACGTATATACAGAATATAACTAAACTTGAGAAGGAACTTAAACCACTGGAAGTTGATAGTGTATGGGAAAGATTGACAAGTAGTATTGCGTCAATTGGTACCTGGTTTTCTAATGTAGGAAAAGGGCTTATAGGTCAAATATTAGTACCTTTAGCAGGGTTAGCAATAATAGTACTGATGATGATAATATGGTGTAACTGTTGTAGAAAGAATGGAACATATACTGTGACAGGAAGAGGAAAGAAGAGAAAGATTGATGAAATTGAACTTGAGGATGTGAGAAGTGAATTATACAAGAAATTGAAAGGGGATGTTAAAAATAGAAAAAGTAAAAATGAGAATGAAACTATTTGCTAGAAGTTGGCATCTGATTGAGGGTAGTATTTTGATGGCTCTTAAACGCCATCAGAGAGGGGATTGATGGAGCAAGGACTCAAAAATGAGACTTGCTTGAATGCAATCACCTCACAGTATTAATTTATTAATTATGTATTGTTTATACTAACGTTGCATACATTACACGAATAGCAAGGAAGCTTGCCTATGTGTTCTAACTAACAAGTAACGCTTGTCTTATTCTAAAATGGCCGCTAAGCGCGGGAACCTTACTGCGCATGTCTCATCCATATCACATGGTGTGACGTCTTTCTTTGCTTGGTGGGAAATTTCTGCTTCTGCGCAGTGTGCTCTAAAATGGCTGCTTGATGTTTTCACATGCTTCAGCTTGCTCTTGTGTTATTATTAATTTGTCGTTTTCTTAACGCTACTAATGCAGGATAGATTTATAAGTAAATGGGGATAGAGTAGAAAGAGTGGGTATACAGTGAAACCTATTATTTGTGATTTTAATATTTTCTTCTTTGACTTTTATTAGTTCGTAAACTTGGGCCTGGGGTTGGTGATCTGAAACTCGAGAGACAATGATTCTGCGCATGTGTCCTCCTTGGCTGCCAAAGAATGAAGTCAACCTGGACGTCGTCCAAGGCCATGACCTGGTGGCCGAAGTTGATGTATTTTTGCCTTTCCTGTTGAAAATTGAAACTTTGTATATGAAGAATATATAACATTTGTCGTGAGACGGGTGGGAAATAAAGCAAATGTATAAAATTGGATGGGCGGTAGTTTAAAGACAATGGCCTACAGAAAATGAACTAAAATCATATGGTGTGAGAATCCACCCCCTGTCCCTGTCCAATCAGAAGTAGTGGTCCCATATTTTAGCAACATTAAGGGGAGGTACATGGGCGTAGAAGGGTATAATAGATATAGAATTAGTAATTAGTTTAGCGCGCTTCTAGCTCCAGACCGTCAAGCTGATCGATTGCAGACTGAACCGCTGTCCAGAGAGGTCCTGAGGAGGGGGCAGTGGAGTCCATTAGAAGAAAGGCACGGGAGAATCGAGGAGAAGTCGAGTATCAGAGAGGGGAACGACGCAGGCGTCGTTGTAGAGAGGTCACCGGTCCTGTCCTGATCCTGGAGGAGGTCTTTGCTCTTCATCCTTCCTGGGTCCTAATCTTTCCAACTCCTTGGCCAAGGGTTGGGTTCTCGCATTTAGGTAAATATAATGCAACCTTTAGTTGCGCTGCTGTCTCTATCTTCTCCTTTCTGAGGGACCGTCATTAATCAATAATTATTGTTCTCTATTTCACCTATGATATGCGACTAAGTACCATGTGTTTCTGTAATTTACTCTGCTAAATCTTTAGATAAAAACATTTAAAACTTCCTGACTCAGTGGTTATTTCAGGATTATGTACTATAATGAATGTCACTCATTTTAAACTTCCCAATTAGCAAAGGATTCATTGGTAAGTCATTACTCTTCAATCGGAAGGTAATTGGTAGCAGGGATTTTGATAAAGAGTAACAACTGATAAAACCCAGCGTAAGTATTAGCGTATTATGAATGTATGGGCCCAAGTGAGTATCTAGTGTATGAATGCTGTTTGCTAATATCGCGCTGGATCAAAGTCTTTGATCTCCCTGAGACTTCAAAAAGAGACAAGCACACACAAGCCCTTGGAGAACCTTGGCAAGCAGGATGTGGACAGCAAAGTCCAGTCCTTTCACTGTCCAAGACAGAAGCAGCAAGCAGCAGGCCAGCACACCACAGCAACAAGCAGAGTGGCAGTTCCCCTCCTACAGCTTCTTCAGCTCTTCAGCTTCTTATTGGCAGAATCTCCTCTGAGTCCAGAAGTGTTCTGAAGTTATGGGGTACAGTAGGCAAACTTCAAAGGAAAGTCTTTGTAGTGCACAAGACCCTGCCTTTCCCTGACCTGACTCCAGACACACTATAGGGGGGTGGAGACAGCTTTGTGTGAGGACAGCCACAGTCCTATTCAGGTGTCAGTGACAACTCCTCCCACCACTCTAGCTCAGGAGGACCCATCAGCCTGGTGATGCGTCATCAGGATATGCAGGGCACACCTCAGTTCCCTTTATGTGACTGTCTAGAATGAATGCACAACCATCCCAACTGTCAGTCTAAACCAGACATGGATTCCATAGGCAGGCAGAGACACAGAATGGTAAAGCAAGAAAATGCCTACTTTCTAAAAGTGGCATTTTCAAACACACAATTTAAAAACCAGCTTCACTAAAGGATGTATTTTTAAATTCTGAGTGCAGGGAGCCTAAACTCCAAAGCTCTGTCTCTTCCCAATTGAAAGTTACACTTGTAAGATGTTACAAGGCAGCTCCAATGATAACCTACGGGAGTGATAGTCCTTGCAATAGTGAAAAAAGAAATTGGCAGGATTTCACTATCAGGACATGTAAAACACACCAGCACATGTCCTAACTTTCAAATATGCAGCACCCTGCCCATGGGTCTACCTTTGGCCTGTCTTACATGTAGAAAAAAGGAATGTTTGGGCCTGGCAAGTGGGTGCACTTGCCAGGTCGACATGGCAGTTCAAAACTTAACAATCATCAGACTGCAGGTTATTATTTTAGTGTAAGCATGTTGTGTGCCTATATACCACCATTGGAGAAGTTTCATTTTATTCACATACTTCCTGGGCAGTTAGGGTCTCCTTAATGATGAGCAGCATGATTGCTTTAAGGCTGTCTATTATCATTGCCCCTACCCTCTTTATACGCTTGTGTTATTTCATTGCATAGTCCTGCAATCGTTTTTTTACGTGGTCCTTTCCTTTCTTCGCTTCGGAGTACTCTGTTTTCTATATCTGCCCGATATAGCACCTCCCGCTTCCAAGTATCAGGCATGGGAGGTATAGGTGCTGTCCATTTCATCATCATGGCCCATTCGGACAATAACAATGTCAGCTCTGAAAATTTCAAGGCCATTTTGTTTTTCTTGGGCCTTGTTTGTATCCCCAGTAAGCTACTCTCTATATCCCCAGTCTTTTCTCCCAGTGATGTATTCTCTATTGTCTTTTACTGCAGTATGTACTTATTGATACTGAATCAATAAAAACAAGGGAGACACCCTTCAAGTCCAATCAGGGACAGGGAAAGTACAAACAAAATTACCAAGCGGGTCCCTGCTAGTTACTATGTACTACAATAAAGTTTTTCTAAGTACCAAAAAAAATAATATATATTGTACTGGTGTTTAAAACAATAACATAAAAACAATAAAATTAAATCATCACAATGAGTCAGAACCAACATGCACAAAATACAATCAAAATATGTAAATAACTAAAATTCACATGAACATATATCAATAAATATTTATTAACATTTTGTTATACACAATACACTTGCATAAAAAGCTTAAAAAACATTTCATTGTTATATACAATCATTCTGAAAACAGAATTATAAATGACTTGAAAACATCTTTGTTTTCAAGTCATTTATAATTCTGTTTTCAGAATGATTGTATATAACAATGAAATGTTTTTTTAAGCTTTTTATGCAAGTGTATTGTGTATAACAAAATGTTAATAAATATTTATTGATATATGTTCATGTGAATTTTAGTTATTTACATATTTTGATTGTATTTTGTGCATGTTGGTTCTGACTCATTGTGATGATTTAATTTTATTGTTTTTATGTTATTCTTTTAAACACCAGTACAATATATATTATTTTTTTTGGTACTTACAAAAACTTTATTGTAGTACATAGTAACTAGCAGGGACCCGCTTGGTAATTTTGCTTATTGATACTGATAATGTGGGGAGGGGCCACCCTAGGGGATTGCTTGAGCATGCCTAACCCATACTTCAGTCACGAAGGAAGTCATTAGAACCAATGTATCCGGATGCCCTGCCCTTTTTTCTGTAGCATTCCTATTGAGCTGTATTTGGTTGCTCTATGGCTACTAATGGCGTGCAGTGAGAGGGCTATTATCAAGAGGAGAGAATTAAGTGATCAGAAACACAGGCTAGTTATTGAGCGGAGGAAGTAAATGTGGTGTGCATTAAGAAACTTCCAGAGAGATAACTAGCGTCGGTAATTTTTTTGTCTTTTTCCCCCCCCACACAACTCGGGGGGGGGGGGGGGGATATATAAAACGTCAGAAAGGTGACATGAAGATCTATGAACACGAGATCAGCTAGGTACAAGAAGCATTGGAAAAGCCAATAGGTCTCACCTATGCGAGAGCTACTGGCTCTGCAAATGTGTTTTAGACAGTGCTTGAAATGGAAAAAAATAAGTGCAGGGACTCACCAAATGGTGCCGTGGACTAGGGGTGAGGTCAGGGGCTCGAATAAGGCGGGGCAAGGGGCGGGGCTAGGTTTTTGACTTTTTTCAAGCTTTGAATGCACGAAATCTTGCATGAATTGTAAGAATTTCAGATGAGAAGTGGACAAGAAAGAATGATCCCAGCAATTCTATCAGACAATATGTATGGCTGACTCCCTATGTTTAGACGCACACAAAATCAATATCTGGCCTCGATGTGACTACCAGTGCTCAGTAAAACATTCAGAAAGCTATTTGACTACCTTGTAATGGTGCTAGTAGTTGAGAGTCACAACATTCCTGAATCGAATGAATGCCAACATCCCAATGAATACTTACTAACATATTTGTCCTTGTTGCCAATTTTTTTGGGCAGAGTTTAAAAAAATTATTTATAAGTTGACTGTCAGACTCTGCTCTTCAGGCCGCTGTCCATTTTCTGCTGACAATCGTTAACCCCAATTTATGGAAACACAAAGTAATTTTTCTCCATTTTCAGCACACATTATGGACCTTCCTTATTTATTATATCTGGTTTTGGCCTCCCAAGGACTCATTTTTAAAACACATTTGACTCCACTAAGGTAAACCTGCTGCATCATTTTCTCACAAAACTGAAGATATTTTGTTAATGAAATTGACATAAAAGTTGAACAATTCCTCAACAGTTCATACAATTTACTTGGCAAGAAAAGAAAAATGCACTTTCTGTACCTACGCATCGAGTTTTCTGCAGTCTGAAATGCTGCTGCAAAATCTAATTTCTAATCTTAGCTACTGAGGTAATAACTCCTGCTGAATACATGAAGACTGCAACTTGGCTGGTGTGGAAACAAAAGAGACAGACTTTTAAAGACTCACGTGTACTCACTTTTACATGTCAAAATACAACCTCCATCTTTCACACACACACACTAAAAAAGACCCTGTTATGCTATTAAATTCCCCTTTCATACTCTTTCAAACACATTCTGGGGTATATTTACAAGAAATGGCGCTCTGCTGTTTTCAAACAGCGGAGCCTCAACATTTTTACCACTGACGAATACCAATTCCTATTGCCATGCTAGCACCGTATTTACAATATGGTACAAATTTGCATTAGGAAAAGGTAGTGGGCGAAAAAAATGACGCTAACACGAGCTTCAAGTCTTAAAAAAATTCACGCTACTGTGAAAAAAGTTGCACTCGGCCAATTAGCAGCAAGAAAAACCACGCTAGCTGGCCAAGCGTCACATTTCTGCGCCTAGCATGAAAAAAAACTAGGAAAAAAAACCTGAATGCAGAATGGAGCAGCCAGGAACCAGCACAGCACAGGACAACAACCCCACTAACAGCCAGGATGACCAGCCAGAGTCCAAGGGGAAGAGGAAATACAGTCTCAGTCAGGAGGAGAATGAGATCCTGATTGCGGAGGTGACGGAGCATCAAAACCAGCTCTTTGTAAGCTCCAAAGTGTCACTGGGGACCAAAAAGGCCTATGGCAGTCCATATTGGACATGGTGAACTGCATAGCTGAAGTCAAGAGGACAGTGACGGATTGTAAGAAGCGCTGGCACAATGCCTAGCACAAAACTAAGCAGAAACTGGCAACCAATCTACAGGCAGCATTGCAGACTGAAGGTGGTAGTCCAGCGCCCCAGGAGGAGCTCCATCCCTTGGAGGAACAGTTGTTCTCAGTTATCTGTGAGGAGTCGGTGGATGGAGTTGCGGGACAGTACTGACTATGACCAACTACATCAACAACAGGGTAAGTACCAACAAGGGACAAGGGAGGGGTAACTATGTAATTTTGTCCAGTCTAGGCACCTCTGTCTCAGTGCTCTGCCACACTGTCTGCAGGTCAAACGGTAGCCACCTTGCTACCCTATGCTTAGATATTACATTAGTGGAAGGCTCATGGGTGTTTTGATCACATGTTTGCATAGGTTAGCATTTCAAGTGTCACAGCTGGGCTATCCTAACTCACATTGTAAGAGCAGAAATGTGCTGTGTCTATAAGACACAGCACATTCTTGTAGTAACTGCATGCGCTGGGGCACATATAGCAGACGTACACCAATGCAGGAATCCCTGCACCATAGGTCAATAGGCACCTGCATAGGTCCCACCCAGCTGAATGTGCACAAGCAGAAATGAAAGCACAGGGATGCGTTGTACTGTCCTACACAACCCTGCACTTTCCCATTCACACAGTTGGGCACAGCAAAATGCTTTTTTGTGCTGCACCACATGTCTATGAATGATACCCCTCCATCACACCTGGGCCCATGCACATCAACCTAGGCTGGCAATTCGTAGCATGCAAATGGTATCTCACAGGATCAACTACACACCTGAGGGATGGGGGATCTGTGGGCCATGAGGAGTACCTACACATGGGGATATGGAAATTGTCACTTCAAAACTCCCCTAGAGCAAACTACATGGCACACAGCTGTCACGCCATGCATGCTCAGACTACACGTGTCAGCTGCCATGGCAGGGACCACCTGAATACCTCTCCTCAACACAGAATTGACTGGGTAGGGGAATGAATGCAACCTATGTACACCAGTGGAACATGGGCCATAGATCAGTTGAAAAGGCGCAGGGCGTAAATGCATGCAAATTGGCTGTGCCAATATGCAACCTTTCACAAATGCATGGAAGGGCTGTATTCACCGGATTATGTTCCATCACTGTGCACACCCGTGCGCTGATGCAAAAAGAACAGTTATGCACCAACGCAGGCACCCTTGCACCATGGCTCAAGGTTGTCTGTGTTGGTGCTTGCCTGTCATCATCATTGCCAGTGCAAGGGAAAAAACATGGGGTGTGCATAATCCTTGTGAGTATGGTGCTACCGGTGTATGTGCAATGACCCGGGGTTGCATAGTTAAAGTGCCTGCTGCGCCATGTTGTGTCAAAACATTGTGTAAATGCACAACAGTAGGTACATGTCATCATTGCCAGCAACACTACCATCTGGGGTGCTGCCTGACACGTCACTCTGTAACATCCTTCCATGTCAGCTTGTTTTAGGTTGCCACACATGATGTAGGTGGTGTAGGTAATGGAGAATTGACAAATGATCAGGGTCCCATCACTGTGGGGCAGTAAGTTGGCTGCCACCAGATTTGGAACAGCCAGAGGGGGCATGTCCGCATACAAGTGCATGGGTCTGATGAAAACAATGTGTGACACCCTGAAGATAACCAACTCAGGTCATGATGAAATGGCATGAACGTCAGTGATTCCAATTTGACTATTAGAGCAGGCCATATCCATCCAGAGTTGGCACACAGTGGTACTGATCACAATGCTGAGTTCCTGTCATGTAAAATGAATATACAGTGCCATCTGCCATCCACAGCCTAGTGTAACCGCTGTCCTATGTATCACTGGAGAACGGAAAGTGTAATGTCATGCACTTTGTTTGTCAACTGCTTAGACCCATGTCAACATGTAGAAGACAGCAACAATAGCATTTACCCTTTTCACTGCAGAGGATGAACTCTTAGTTCCTGAAAACCTACCAACCATTGACCATGACACCCTCCAAGAGCTCCTGGACTCCATTGGGACACATTCTCTGGACACGGGGAGGGTCAGCAGCTTTGTGGCATCTCCACATACCCCGCCTAACAACCAACAGGCACCACCTACCACCACACCCATGCCCTGGAATCCGAGGACCCAAACATTACCTTCCAACCGACTGCGGAGGGAGTCCAGTGAGAGATGGCAGATCAGGTGCAGGCGGAGATGGAGACCCTCGCAGCCACCCTAGAGGGGGTCTGTGGGTGCCTCAGTCCCAATAGGGACAACTCTGCCGCCATCAGAGGCACCTATTCACATCTCCGTGGCCTCCAGCAGTCCCTGGCTGATATAGCTGGTGTCATGAGACAGAGGCATCAACAACTACCTTGCCAAAGTGGCACCAGCGATGTGGCCAAAGAGCTGGGGGCTATCTGAACCATCTTGGAGACCATAGAGCGGAAGCAGGACTCCCACATGGCTGCCATGGCTGCCTACCACCGTGACGTTGCTGCTGTGTTGCAAAACCAGCAGATCCTCCTCGCTGCAGTGATGTCTCATGTATTGGCACAGATGAATGCTGCTGCAGGCATTTCATCCATATCCTCCGCCCCTGATGTGTGTGTGCCTCCCTTGCCAGCCACATCTATAATACCTCCCTCACGGGAGACGCCACACACATCAGAGGAGGAAGATGTGGACGGTACCTCTTTCCCAAAAGTCTGTGGTAGCATTCATCTGTGTCACAAGTCCAGTTTCTCCTTAGCCCTGTGCTGGTCAACCTGCCAGGGAACATCTGCTGTCACTGTCCTCTTTTGACTTTGCCCTGTTCACTTTGAACATTTGTAGACTGACCATGTTGCCTATCCTCCCTAATGACACTGAGGTCATCCTCCTGACTGATGCATTCCTAATCTTCAACATGAACCAAAGTCCTGTGCACACGTATAAGAGTTCTCTATGAGAGTTCATCAATTCCTGTGAACACCAAAGTCATTAAAGTTCCAAACGCTCTGTTCTTTGTCTTTTATTCAGTATAACATCAAAAGAGCAACCAGCCAACACGTGTTTTGTCACAATCGGAAATATCCCGCAACTTCTTCAGGGCTGTACTTCATATGCAAAGATTCTTATATATCACTCCGCCTGTGATAATTCCAACCCGGCTGGTCAAATAAATAAGGGCTTGGTGGCTCTGTGATTGAATTAAAAAGGGGTGTATCAGAGGAGGCACCTAAGTGACGGTGATCCTGCGAGCGAATTAGATTGGTGTGTGTCAAAGGAAGCACCTAAGTGGCGGTGATCCAGCGTGGACCGTGCCGCAAAGCCAGAGAAGGGTTGGATAGACCGCTTCGTAAATTCCTTGATCTTCAGCGAGTACGCTGGGGTCTGCGGCGGCAACGGGTGCGTTCTCTGTTCCGGATGTCAACATGTCTCATGACATGTTCTCCACAAGGACTCTGTCTGGACATCCACTGGCTTGAAACATCCTTTGGGGTTGTTATCATGTGAATTGTCACTGTGAGACCATTCAAAAATTGCACAAGTACATAAATGCACCAAAAATTACTATCTGTGTGTTGTCTGTCTCTATGAGTCAGGACAAGGTTAACCATTGGCAAATCAGTGTGGGCACTACATCAAATACAATGAAAAGGGACACCATTGTGTCAGCAGAGTCTGGGACAATGTTAGGCAGCGAGAGTTTGACAAATGTTGGAAGCACCTATAGTGGGATGATCATTAAGTGCATACTCAAGGTGGCTACAATAATGTGTAACTGGAGTCATGCAGTCAATGTGAATGGTAAGATCAGTCACCCCACAGGTGTCATGTCCATCCATGGTTACTAGCAAAGAAAACTACATTGGGTTGATAAGTATGCGTAGCAAGTGTAAGAGGTTATGAGGCAGCCATCAGTGTATCAGTCCACATACCAACTATATGTGCAGATGTCATAGGGCACAACATCCCTCCAAAACATGTTGCCTTTACAATACACATTGATCTCGTATGTGACTACAAAATGAGCACTCTGTCATCATGCCTCAAACAAAGCAACGTCCCCTGGTTAACAATGTCTGATCGTACAATCATGTGAAGTCATGGGCAGTATGACAGATCCCTGACAAGGGATCAGAAAATCCATTCACACATGTTGCCAGGCAATGCAAGCTAAGACTAGTGCAAGTTCGGCTGAGCGCAATAGATCACTCATACACAGTAAATCATGACATATACCTAAAAGTAACAAATTAGTAGATTTATTTGAAATATAAAAGTAAAAATTGCTATCTCTATCTACCCTATGCTAAATACCTATCCTAACCTATCCTAAACTATCATATCCTATCTAAACTTAACAATACTTTAACTTAGCTTAACCTAAACACTTAGCACAACATTTTAAACACCAACCCCCACCCCCTTAAGTCACGTGTTATCACAGGACAACATAAACTATACCTAAACATAAACTACCTACTCATGTAACCTAAACAAATATATATATATTTTTTTTTTATAAAAACAAACATTTTTTAGGTATTTTTTAAAATAAAACACACATCAACCTCCCACCCCTAACCAACCCAAAGTAATCATATCCAACAACAAACAAACCCACCCCTAAGAAACCGCTACTAACACTATCATTACACTACACTGCATGTGCGCAAGACAAAAATAGCACAAAACATCATAGTGAGCCATACTTAATGTTCCCTAAAAGTAACAATGGTCAGATTATAAACATTAGATAGCAGAAACAATATATGTACTTACATGTTTGTCCACCAACTGCAATTCCCACATACTGCAGCAGGTCGGCCTCCCTGCACACAACATTTGCCCAGCGATGCTTCAGTTGTGGGGGTCTCACGGTCCACACCATGTGCATGCAGCATCTGTTGCCTGATACTCTTCTGCTTCAGCTTCTGGGCCTTCACAAGGTACCCCTGTATCACACGGCTACCACGTTGCAACATTTTTGGCAGGTCATGACACATCAGAAAGAGGAAAGTACCCAACTCCTGGAAATTCATTGGCCTACTGCGTCTCAGGCCCGACATTATCCCACCCATTTACTACTATACTAACCCTCACTAAACCACAAAAAAACACCCTAAAACTACAAAAAACACCCTAATACCACAAATACAAAAGTACCCCAAATGACAAACACCCAACATTTAATTTTTTTTCCCCAAAAAACTTTATTTACTTTACAGTACAGTTGACAACAGTATACATTAAATACACACATCAAATTGACAAAAGGCACACAACAGGGACAGCAGACACAACACACAAACTCCGAAAACTCAATAATCACTCTGCAGCTCAAAACACACCATCACTCCCAAGCACAGACAGATAAACTGTGACTGATTGTGAAAGTGAAAGGAATTTCACAGTTCCTGGTTTCCAGCATGCAAGATCCATCACATCATTTCCCTTACTCCACTACTTCATTTCCAGAGTGGATGCAGGGCTTTTTAAGCCTATGCGTGTTTTTCTTTTACGCTAGCGCACATTGCCTCTATTTCACTAGAGGCCTTGCAATGTAAAACAATGTAAATATCGCGCTTCTGCGCCAGAGCGTAATTTTTTCTGTACACGGCAGGAAAAACATTTGCCAGCTGATAAGTGTAGCATCATTTCTTTTGTACGCGAGTGAAAAAAATTGTTTTATTTTTCCTTATGATGTGCAGTTTATATTCCAATTGACAGTGAATCTTGTTTTATGTGTGATGGGTATTGTTGGGCTGTAGCCACTGTTAGCTCATGTGTCATATGTGTGTAAATAAGTCAACACTTGTGGAATCATCCGTCTCATGGTCCCAACTATGCATACTGTGCGAACACACTGGTAGCTTATTGGCACTGTTTCCCATGGGTGCTATGTGTGCCAAGTAGTTGATGTCTACAAATGACACTGTATGTGCTTCCAGCTAGTATGCAAGAGACAACCTATGCAATGGGGTCAGTGTAATACATGTACGACTACTCTGTGCAAGGGCACTTAGCACCATGTTGCACAGTGGAGGCATCAGGTTGTAGTCCTGATGTGAAAATGTCAAACTATTGCCTGCACACACATTCAAGGGGGGAGTATGGTTGGGGCTATTTGATTGATTGCATGAGTACCATTTGCATCCAAGGACCATACCTCACAGGATAGTGACCGTGTCAGCATTTGTGGCCAGCATGACCCTTATTCATGGTGATGGTGGTATGGTAGGTCACCATGCATGCCTTGGTGTGTTCTTCAACATTTAGCGGACAGTACAGCTACATATATGACTCCATATCTACACTATGCAACAAGACGGTGTTGCTTGTGCATTGCAGTGAGTGTACATTTGCAAGACTTTGGCATTGGCAATGTGTGAAATGCATAGTTTGTCTCTGTTAATTGAGGGAACTTTCTGGATGTGACATGTGGGTATGTTATAATTAAAGGCATATGTAGACTGTAGTTTTGGGAGTGTGTTCCCATGCACATCCTATGTGGAACACTGCAAAGTACTCATTTAAAAAGTGGTCTCTACTGTTAACCATAAGTATGAGGCCTTACATATGGCTGGCATCAGGAGACACACACACACACACACACACATAGTTGTTGGCCACCATCTACGTTAACACACTAAGATCATAGTGACCGGCAATGGAGACCCATCTGCTACAAGTAGTTGGCATGCACAGTATTTCACTGGTACCAGATAATGTTCTAGGGCAGTGTTTCCCAAACTGTGGTCCGCGGACCCCCAGGGGTCCGTGACACATTTCCAGGGGGTCCGCAGGCAGCAGTTTTAAAAGTACTGCAAAGTTCCTTGTATAGTTAGCAGTTTTCGAGCAACAATAAATGTGTCAAGATAACACCAGTGATTAATGTACCTGCTGGAGAGAGATGAGAGTTTTGTCCAGGGGCAGCTTTGACTTATCTAATGTAGCACAGAAGGTTAATATGCCTACTGCAAAGAACATGTACCATGCATTTTAAAAAACAGTATTTTATGTGCATAGGTCAGTGGGTTACTGCTTTTGTCACAGATTCTTTTGTTACTGTACAGTTCATAAGTGACAATCGTAATCTTATACACTGTCATCAAAGAGCTGCTTGCAAACTGCATGGTACAAGTTAGTAACTTAATTTTTTTCCCAGTCTTTCATTATCTTGATGCTGCTCAAAAGGTTTATTTGGGTGGAAATACATTTTTATTGTTAAAGTCAATGCTAGCCACTGTGTTATGTTCTGAATCCTGAGTTTGTGCTTCTCCAGACCAAGCACTCTTTAAAAATGCCTACCAGTATGAATGACTTGAATCCTACACCTTGTAGTCCCCTTTGCCTTATGTAACATTTTCTATACACTGATTTACACAAATGATTCAGTTTCTCTATATGTATGTGATGTAAAGTGCTCTGACATCCTACAATGGTATGAGAGATGCTATAAAAACAAATGAAATACATGTGACAGAGGGGCTATGGAGAGATGAGAGGCACTGTTGGAGGGTGATAATAAGGGAATCATTGAAGAACCCCAACAAAGATTGTCCTATCCTGGTGCATGGTAAGGTCATCATTTACTATTCTTTAAAAGCTAATACAATTCAATATATAATGATAAATGTGTTGTAGAATGCATCATTGTTACCTACATTTTTGGGGGAGAACCTCGCAAAGCCCCCTTTGTAGTGGTCAGGCTCACTCACTGCACTTGGTGTGCACCGTATGGGGACGGGTCTGAAAACATTTGACAGGGCTGCTTTGGATTTCCAGGCTGGCCCTGGCAGGAGCCTCGTACTGCAATGTAAAACCCACCATTTAAGAGTTAGTCTCGGAGTTGCAGCACCAACCTTCCCATTAAAATGTTTCGTTTTTGCAAATTCTTTCAATTTAAAATACTATGGGGGATATTTACAACAGAAGTGGCGGAGCGTCTCGTTAGCCTCCTTGGCTTAACGACACGCTCCGCCACTTCAGAAACGCAGGGCTGCACCATATTTACAAGAATATGGTGCAGCCTTGCGTTTCCCCCTGCCTGCGCTACGCTTAGCAGTGTAGCGCCAATGCAGGCACCCTTGCACCATAGTGCAAGGGTGCCTGTGTTGAGGGGAAGATTGTTTATGTACAGGAAGGTGACCCTTCCTGCACATAAACAATCTTTAAATGCCGTTTTGTCACTTCTATGTGTGCTGCTTCATGCAGCACACATGGAAGTTACAAAATGTAATTTTTTTTAAAGATTGTTTATGTGCAGGAAGGGTCACCTTCCTGAACATAAACAATCCAAGCGTTTGCTTTTTCCATGTGTGCTTTACAAGGCAGCACACATGGAAAAAGCAAAAGCAGGCGAAATAAGTCATTTCTCCTCGTTTCGCCAAGTTAAGACCAGGTTTTCCCTGGTCTTAATTTTGGCGCTGCCTCCTATATACGCTGCCCTTGTAAAGAGGGGGCAGCGTCAAAATCAATGGGTGTAGCGGTGGAACCCCCACCGCAACACCCACGGCCCACCCCTTTCACGCTAAGCCTTGCGTGAAAGGGGGCCTTATTTACAAGGCAGCGTTAAGCCACATTAAGTGGCTTAACACTGCCTTGTAAATAAGGCGAAGCCCCTATCGCCACGGGAACGTCGCAAAAAGTGACGTTCCCCTGGCGTTAGGGGCTTGTAAATATGCCCCTAAAATCCTTAGTAATTCGAGTATTTGTTTTGTGTGCACACGTGTGTTTCTTTTTTTCGAATTACTGTTTTAATGCTTGAAATTTAAATCATAAATTGCTCGGGGGTCCCCGGCTTCCAGTGGTGACTCAATGGGGGTCCTCGGGAGTCCAGAGTTTGGGAACCACTGTTCTAGGGTGTTTCATACACTCATCTAGATAACTTGTCTATGTGACAGACATCTGTGGTACAAATGTAGTATGTCAGTAGTGTAGTCTGAGTATAGAATACAAATGCTTAAACCGTGTTAGTGGTATGAATGTTTATTCATAGACAGATATACAATGTGTTATTTTACAACATTTTTTATATTGACTTTTGATAATCATCATTCTGTAAAGAAAAGTTTAATAATATTGTCCTTCTGCCTTGTTGCTGCTACTGATGTTGCAGGTTGCAAAGGCTCCTCATCTCCTTCCTCTCCATCGTCCGGCATTTCCTCTTCCACATTGTCCTCTGGCAACAGCACATTGGTCCTGACGTATATGTTATGCAGGAATCAGCATACCAAAATGATCTTACTGACCATGGGTGGAGATTAGAGCAATCTACCTCCAGATACATCCAGGCAGCAGAACCGTGATTTGAGGACTCCGAAAGTCCACTCAACGATAGACCTGGTGCGCCATAGTGCTTAGCTGTATGTCACCTGGGCTTGGTTTTGTGGGAACTTCACCGGTGTCATGACCCACGCATAATCTTGGTCAGCTGCAAAGAAAGAAGGTGTTGTATTAGTCGAAACTCATGATGAGGGTGAGTCCAACATTAATATCCTTTGTGGCCTGTGTGCAGCTTAATACTAAGCCCGGGCGGAGTTTGCGTAGCAGTGATACGCGAAACTCTGCGAAGCGGTAAAAAAACTCTGCAACGCTACACAGAGTTCCGCGAGCACGCAGAGTTGCTTGTTTCGCATGCTCGCGAGACGTTTCTGATGCTCGGCAACGCGGATTGCATGTGTGGAGGGAAATATCACGCGAACTTCACCACGCGGTCGCCAATGGGAGCGGCCATCTTGTTTTTCTACTCTTTGTATGGTTCTAGGGCCTGTTTTTGAATCCTCTCAAATCTTTTCAATCCTTTGTTTCTACAACTTTTTTTCTGATCTTGTTTATTTATTATCTATCCCTCTCTTTCCCTAAGTGTATATTTGCGTTTTATTTCTACTTATACAGCGTATTTGTAAAGTTTTTCTATTACTTGGTTTTTATTTTTTTTACTTCCCTACTTCTTCTCCTGACTTTATTTTTTACTTCTACATTTTCTTTTATGCCCCCTGCCCACCCCAGAACCATGGCTAAGGGTAGTGCGACCAATAAAGGCGCGCCCGGAAGGGGTGCAGGCCCGGGCCTTATTCTCAGAGGTGGCCGCCCTAGTTTTTTTTCGAGCAGCGCTACCTCCCCTTAACCTTGGCAGCAGGCGACAGGCCTGGTTCCGGCTATGGGATCCAGGAGCGTCACCGCCGGTGGGCGAGAGTGCGCCGGGCAGTGTTTCGCTGCTCTGAGGTCCGGCGCACCCACAACCAGCTGACTCACCGGTGGTCCAACATCCTGGACCGGGAGCAGGACCTGCTGGACCTGCTAGGTGTTGAGGTCGTGGGGCTTGCTGAGTAGCTAATTATGTTACTATTGTGTGTTCTGTTCTGTGTTATTACAAATATTATTTTTTTCCCAAATAGCAAGAATGCTGCTGCTGCTTACATGCAGGTAAGTTACGTTTAAAAATCTTATATTATGTGATTGTTATTCTTCTAGACTGGTGCTCGGCGCTACTAATCTTACTTGTTTGCAACTTTACGCTCGCTTGGGCTGATTATGTAAGAGAGGTTAGAGAACTTAAGTTAGGTAATGCTAGAGAGACTCCTTTCCTTTGTCCTGTCACTAAGATAGTGGTGGTAGGTAGTTATTATTATAGTTAGTTACTTAGTAATAGTTGGTAATTTTTTAGCAGTCAGCGTGACGCGTCCTCGTCAGATGCTGCTGATTCCAGTCCTTAGTAGAACCTTTTGTAGTTTGTTAGTGAGTGAATAATATAGCAACTCAGCACATCAGCAACCAACCAACAATTTGGTGTATGCAATATGCATGCGTCCATATATGCATTTTTGAGGACTAAAATAAATGGCAATGCAGACTTAGTGAACAATTGGCCCGTCAAAGGGGGTTGATTCATTGATGATTGCGAATGAGATCGGAACTTAGAAGAAGCAAATATAATTTTTGGCAATTAATTCCAAAGTCTTTGGAATAGGTGGGCTAGGTGGTACTTAGGTTTAAGATTCCGGAATCAGAATGGAACACTGGAATAATAAAGAGATCGGACGGTCCGCGACCGCAATACTACTAGTCGATCTGATTAGATAGGTCAATTTTAATCCAATTGTCGTTTCTTGTCAACAAATTTTTTTTGAGCGTTTAAAAAAATATTTATTATTTATTTCACACCAATCAATTTTTGTCTCTTTAATATGTCTTACATGATCAGCATCCAGGGGCAATAAGACGACGGGGTCTGCTGAGGCGGGAGCTGGAGGTGCCTCCCAAGGCCAGGATTGCTCCTCTACAGATGGCTCTGCTGCTGGCCCCAGTAAGTCCTCCTGTTATAATAATAATATTTCCCTAACTTTTACTGCACCTTATTTTTTCGAACTATTTATTTCCGTTTCCTAATTCTAATTTTTACCAAATCTTCTTCGATCTATTTGTTTCTAAATTCTTGTGATCCCTGCATTACCTACCTACTTAGTTATTATATTTCTAGTGTCTGTGTTTTTTTTTTACATCAATCTAACTGTCTCTGACTCTGTACTACTACTATTATTAGTCTGTAGCTTGCTTTATAATTTATTCAGTTTTTTCAGTCAGCTTTCCCTCTCCCCTTATATTTTGTGGACTGCTTAGTGGTGGTACTACTGTAAGATTCAGAGAACACATTGGTCCTTTAGTACTACTAGTACTACTACTCTGCTGTGCAGATTGCATGCCCAACTAAGGTATTCTACGCATGTTTGTTGAGATTAGAAGGCTTTCTTTTACTTTCTTCTCATGCTCAATCAGTAAATAAAATGATGGTCACGTTGGACCCCCCAAAGTGGTGTATTTTTACTTTTTCTCATCTAGGCCTAGTACTATTATTATTACTTTAGCAGCAGCAGTTGATTGTGAACAACTGATTACCGTGCACCATGACTGGAAGGAAGTTTTAGGAGGATGGCACAATTATATTTTCCAACCAAGAGAGAGGACTCGAGTTGAGACTCGAGACCTCATGTCCGATTGTCCGCCCAGTTGGCCACTCTTTTTCTTTATAAAAAGTTTTAAAATTCAGATTCAAAAATAGCTCTAGCCACTGAGCCCAGTCCTTTGGGTTGTCCTCTTCTTGAGAGGCTTTTCGAAAATTGCCACCAACAAAATGCCCAACCAGATATTTTATTATTTTTGATAGGATAGGAGGACATACTACTGTCAACTCTACTCTAGTACCCGATTTGTACTAGTGATGTGTGTGGTGTATGTATGTATTGTATTTTCAATCTTGCTAGTGAAAAAAATAAATAGGGGGAGGCGTATATGGCATCTAAAAAATATGTAATGTTTTTTCTAGGCGTACCGACCACCAGTGCCGGGGCCAGCGGGGAAGGCGACGCCAGCCAGGAGCGAGCAGATGCGGCAGCTACAGGGGTGGATGAGCCAGCAGCAGTGGTGGGTGGTGGTAAGTTATTTTCCTTACTTATTGACAATACACACTCGCTGCAAGGGTGTACACTGTACTGTTGAGAGAGAATAAGTTGTTGTGAACAACGGTTGAAGAAGACACGCGGGCTTTTACTTAGCATTAGCAATAGCATTAGCGGCGGGACTTGAGTAACCAATGGCCTCTTCTATCTGACTTCAACTCAGCTGGGAAAGTTTTATGAAGAAGACTAAGAGTCAGACGACCTTGATGGATGGGTTGAATGAAAAGGGAAAGAAGGATGGAAGGAGGAAGGACGGGTGACATGTAATATATGACTGGCAGAGAAGGATGCATGGGTGAAGGAAGGGGGCCCGGATGCATAGGTGGCTGATAGGATGCATGGGTCGTTGAAGGATAGGTGAAAGAAAGGATGCCTGCCTGGGTGGGTGAAACTGTATGGGTGATAGGAATCCTCTGGGGGGTTTGAAGGGTCAAACTCAAAGGAAAGCAAGGACGCATGGGTGGTGGTTTAAAAAGAATTACAAATGTATGTTGTTGGTGAACGGTTTGTTGAGAGATTAAGAAGAATGATAGCCATGTTTACTTTGAATGTATGGATGCCTGGATGGTATTCAATCATAGCATAGGTGGAGACTGTCACTGGATGAAGACAATGTAAAAGAAAAATAAACCGTGCCAGAGTAGCAAAGCCAAGGGTGAAGATAAGAATAAGATTAGAATAAAAAAAATATAATGCTAGAAGAGCAATGCAAGGATAAATTGAAAAATCGCTGGAAAGAGAAACAAGGACTGGTTTTTTTCAAGGTTTTTGATTCAAGGTTGTATTTCAGAATACTCCCTTGACCCACAGTAGTTTGCAAGCGCATCTTATATATTGTCTATGTATGTACCCATACCCTCCCATTATCAATCGCATCCCTCCAACTCCCGAGGCCAACTCCCTACCTATGTCATTTCGACTGTGTCAGCCATGGGTGCCCTATCGGCTGTATGGTTACACAATCAATCAATAGTGCCTCACGTCGTCCCATATATAATCATTTACATCAGATATCATCTGCCTTGTTGCAGTAGTCAGGGTGAAAGTAAAATTGAGCAGTTGCCATTGATGTAACAGAGTATGGCCATAATAGAAAAATAAGATAATTGTGTAGTTGTAGACTACAGCTGCCCCACCTGCAGACAGTAGTAAAAAACATGAGTCTGCGACACAAGTATGTCTGTCTAGGGCGCAAGCTGACTGAACTGGCATGCCTACAAGGTTAATTTAGCTAAACAAGAGAGAGAAGAAGAAGACTTGTCTTCTCCATAGTGCCTAGTAATGCCTGAAACTCCCACAAATGTTAGATGCCGAGGAAGGGGGAGGATACCACAAATGTTATGTCTGTGCTTGCTAGTGCTACTGTGCCACTATAATTTTATGTGTATAATTAATTTTGTGTTACTGTTTTGCTAAGAGTATTGGTTACAAATTGTCTTTTTTCTTTCTTGACATAGCTACTCCTTCCCAACCGAAGCAACCAAACAGGAAGGAGTTAGCAGCCATGGCCCGGCAACGGAAGGTGGAAGCCATCCGTGCGGAATATCGGCGGCTGGTGGTTCTGGCAGAGGAGGAGGCGGCAGCAGCAGCAGCCTCCTCCAATGCCCCGGGCACCAGCCAGGCCCCTCCAGTGCCTCCAGTGGTACAGCGCCGTGGTCTGGCAGCCACCCGCCGCACTTATTGAACACTGCTGCCCACCCCTGTACATGCAACTGCAAGGCATTTAAGCGCCGTATGCTCCTCCGAATGGCGCGCCTAGAGGAGCGGATAAACACCCTGGAGAGGAAGATCCGGCGAGCCCGCCGCTAGAACTTCGTCGCCTTGCCCCTTTTTTAATCTTTTTTTTGGTGGGTGGGAATTGGGCGTTGGGGAAAAGTTGGGGTTTCTGGACATTGGACTCTTATGATGGACATTGGTTGGGGTTAGGGAGAGGGGTGGGTCAGGTGTTGTGGTTTTTTTTCATTAGTTTATTTGCTAGGGAAATAAATTATTTATAGTTTACATATGATGTAAATGTTTTGTGGGGGGGTTACTCTTTTACTTCACACGGTTTCCTTTGCTGCAGCAGGGCCGCAGCCAGTTTTTGATTGAAATAATCTGCCGATAGTGTGTAACACACCAACAGATAGATGTGGTACCCTCACTTGTGACTTGTCCTACTAGTACTGTCAGTCTCTCCTCCTAGTCTATGCCGTCTGCAACTAAAACCCCTATGGACTCAGAAGGGTGTGTGAATTAATTAATTAATATCCGTATTAATTATGCCTCCCCCAAACTTCTTCTCTTATCTGTGATTGATGTTTATTTATACTTAGGCGAAGCGATGGCTGCATGGTGATGGTTTGGTTTCCCAAGGTGCCATGGTGGTGGTAGTAGTAGTAGACACTGACAGTAGCATTTGGAAAAAAGAAAATGAGACAGTCACCTGAGGAAGACTCGGGAACGAGTAGTAGAAGTGCAGTACACAAGAAGACTGCCAAACAAGAAACCATAATGATGATAAGCAATGCTGAAGTAAAATAAACCAGAATGCCTGGAGGGCTAGCCTAGTACAAGTTACAAACTGAAGTCGACTCGAGCTATGATGATGAAGCGGACAAGCGGCTACGTAACCTTTAGTGCTGGAACTAGGATGATTGATGACTCGATGCTGGCAACCAATTATATTATTATGATGGATTATGTTCCTCTGGAAAAAAACATTGAATATCCAATACTGTGCATGGGTGGGCAATATAATATTGTTGCCAGTGTGGGCTAAAGTATATATACTTAGAGCAGAAGAAGATCCTTGCCCTGCCTTGAGTTAGTGTTGCTTTCACCACATCCGCCCCAGCAAGTGTGTGATCAATAATTGGTGTAAATTTAATTTAGTCACACCTCAATATAAATCACACAGCCCGGGGGAAGAGGGTTAGGGTTTGATGAATGGTTGGGAAGGGGGATTTGAGGGAAAAGTTTTGACAAAGAAGACAAACACTACACATGAACAACACATAATCTTGGCAGCCAACCATCATAAATCTGTTAAGAGAGAAAAGGAAATGCATGCATGATGATGACTTGATGAGTAGTACTAGACTAGTAGTACAGGGCAGCAATATATTATTAATTATTTTTATGCAATAGCCTTGCCTGTCTGCCCCCAGAGAGATCCAAGTTACATACATTTTATGTTTTGTTGTACCGGACTTCCTTTTAAAGCTAGCAAAGAAAATTAAAAAAATATCTGTAGGAGTCAAATATAAGCAAACATAAACAACAACACACACAATCGTAATGATTGAAGAGAAAAAATGAATCAAATGAAATGATACTATTATTGTCAAATTGGGAGTTGCATCTCAGCATTCCTCTTGGTCCTTCCTTGTACTGTCCGTCCGTCAATCTTTGGTGCCTGCCTGGCGGAATGCGGTTTGGTAAGGTAAGTGTGAGTTGTTTTTCCCAGTACAGCGCAGGGTAAAGGCCGGCCTGTAAGTGTAGATGGAAAAACAAAAAGGATATTGAAAAATCAAAGAGGCGGCTAAATCATGTCTACTCTGTTTCCAGCAGTTACCGCCAACAACAGGAGCAGGCCTGCCAACCCAACCTCCACTTAGCTTAGATTTTGAGCCAGACAGCACTGAGCACACATACACACACACAGCAACATAGCATTTTCCAAATTAAGTAACAAAATCAATGTACCCCTGTCAGTCACACCACCACACTCGCCTCCACCACTACACAAACATGTAGGTCTGGTGTTGCTGTTGTTTGCCTTTTAGGCCACTTCATGAAACGCCCGAGTTATTCCATCAATCATCTCCGATCCTACGGACTGACTGCGAGTATGGTAAGGTCATGGTGTCCAACTCTGTAGTGTTCCGAGTGAGTCCAGAATCAAAAATGCAATGTATCGGCCTGCAGTAGTACAAGAATTTTGTTATTGAACATCAAGAAGGGAAACATTGACTTGAATCACTTTTTTTGTGTAGAAGATTAAATACTATTAGACCTTATGCACAACAACACAAACACCAATCACTCAGAGTCAGCGTGCAATGCGTCATTTACCTGTTCTTCCGGGGCAGTCCCTCTAGGCTCGGAAAGGAGGATAGATATATAGTCAGGTTCTTTGGAGGTACTCGAGGCAGGCACACATTTCACATTTGTTGTACTATTCTCCATCCAATGTCTGGCTTGAAGGAAATGGATTTAGGGCGAGTCAGGACTCGGAGGAGTGGACTTACTTCTTCACTGACTGCACACAGTTGCAACTCCAATCCGGCAATAAAAGAGTAAGACGGTGGTGATGGATTTGTTGTGATTCAAACCAGAAACAGAAAGACAGTGACACACACAAATAATAAAAGTAAATAATATTCCTTAGCTATATCTTTCTGGGGGCTTTTTTTTGGGCGTCCAAGAAAGAAAGTAACTCGAAAGCCTAGTTGTTAGGGAAGTAGAGCTGATAATGGTAGCCTGGATTTTTTTCTTTTCTGGTGCCACTGATGTAGGTGACTTCTTGACGCCAGATGTTAGGCTCAATGCAAGTTTTTTCGTTGCGGTGCTCTCTTGCCTTGGACCCCTTGGTGTCTCAGCCTGACTCTTGTGCCATTGCGATGTTGCTGATGAGGATGTGGGCGGTACCACTGCACTGCTGGGGACAGGGCAGCTTTGTGTACCAGAGAAAATGTCTCCCTCTTGTTCACCTTCCACCGTGATCGGATCTTCTACTTCTTCATCTCCTCCAACAACAATGGGTGCAGGTTTTTGGCAGCTAAGGTGCGCCTCCCACTGGATCAAGTGGTGTTTTCTCAGATGGGTTGTTTGGCCTCCGGTACCATAGTTTGTACCAAGCTTACCCCGACTAACACCTTGTCCACAAATGGAGCATATAGCAATGTTCACCTCCTTCTTGCTAACCGAAAAAAAGTCCCAAACTGGGGAGGTCAATTTTCTGGCGCTGCTGGTGCCACTTGCAATGTCGGATGAACTGGTAGGTGGGCGTGACGTTTGACTCTCTGCAGTACCTACTTCTACTGAGGTGGTTGTAGTGGATGTAGGTCGCTGCCGGCGAAATATGGAAGTTGGAGGTGGTGTTGGTGGTATCCGTGCCACATCCCTCACAGCAATTTGGGATGGGGTAATGTCAGTCTCCACTGGGGCGGGACTAATGTCCATGATGACTGGCTCATCATCATCCTCCTCTTCTACATCTACCTCCATAACTCTAAGGCTTTCTGGAACCTTCCTTTTCCCTAGCCTTGTCTCATGGCGTGTTTCACTCTCAGGCTGAGGTGGCTTCCAAGTGGCGTCTAGATCATTAGAAGGGGGTTTGCAGAAGAAGTTGATGGACTAACCCTCCTTTTCCTTGCTGGGGATCTGGAAGACAATGGATCTTCTGAAAGAGTGGCTTGCTCTTCTTCTTCCTCTGCAGGAAGCTCGATCTCCTGAACTGCCCCTACTTCGGGAGGAACAACTACTATTGGGGGTGGTTGCGGCTGTTGTTGCCCACTTATCTGAGTTTCCTGCATTGATTGGGTACTACTTTGCGATAATGATTAGTCAATTTCAGCATCACTGCTCGTCGGCGTTGGACTCATGATTAAACTGGCTACCTTTGCGAAAGACATGGGCTTGGGCCTAGGTTGGTGGGATGGGTCCACTGATGCGGGGGTGCTGCTCCCAGCTTGCTCCCCGGACACCGCTGCTGCAGGGGCAATTGTTGGTTTCCCAAAAAAGGTCTTGGGCGACATACCGGTCTTGGTAAGAGGCAGTGCCTTCTTCTCACTGGCAACTTTCTTGGTACTGGACCTGGTACCTTTCTTTAGGGCCATCTTGAAGATGTCAGCAGCACACAGTGGCACAAGTTGAAGAGATGTCTGTGGTCACACGTCACGTGACGTCGTGTGCAGCAGGACTTCTGTCTGGCAGTACAATGGGTGATATCGTCTCCTCCTCTTTTGTGCACCTAAAAGCAAAGAAGCAAGAAGAACATCAGTGAAACATGGCATTTATTGTTGTGGTTCAATTACTACTAGTACAAACAAACATATATAATATATAACTTAGTGTGGTTCACACTTGTTAGTGTTATTAATAAATGTATTACCTCAGTTATTAAAAAAACATAACAATACAGTGTAGCCATTTGTGAGACTTTGACAACAACAAGGGCTTTTATGGTTGGTGTACTGTACAGTACACTCAGGAAGGATAGGAAAGAAGCAGAAAAACAACAAAAATACAAATGTAACGGACCCGGTTTGGCATTGTGCATCACGTGGGATGCAGCATTCAGGGAGCTTCAGCTGACAATGGATGGAAGCAATAAGCGAAGAGGAACAAAGGAAAGACATGCAGGCCTATGGCAAAAGCACAATAACTACCACCACAAAATGGCCACCAGCCACATAGTCACTCACAACAAGCAGGAGGCCTGGAAAACAATGAACTCAAGCAGGCCTATATGGACACAGACTTTACAAAATGGCCCCTGGCCACATGGGGAGGGTCAGCCAAGAAAAATGCTGGCCCACTATTACAAACACATTCACACACTGGCCAGACAAAGGTGGCATGCTAAACAACACAGCTTTAATGCAACAATGCCAAAAGCGAAAATCCACAGGGCTAAAAAAAGTTTGCAAGTTACAACCACACACATCCAACAAAAGCATTTATTTAACACCCATCAAAAAAAGTGAAATACCCCCCAAATTTTTTTTGCATTTAAATCCAATGACATCCATGCCCTAAATGATGTTTAAATTCAACAGACACCACAGAAACAGTTGTTTCATGCACCCATGAGTAGCTCTGGGCCTATTGGTTGGAAAACCCATTGGCAGACTAGGCCACATAGTGAATACATTCAAATCAATAATATTGCAAATTTATTAGAAAATGTAGTGAACTGTGCTACATTTTTTGCTGGTTAAAAGAAGAAAAAAATGCATGCAAAACAACAACCAGCAAGAAGGCATGGCCACCACAAAGAAGGCTTGCAGGCCTAATGCAGAAGCACACTTGCTGCCCCTTCACAAAATGGCCTACAGCCACATGGCCAGGCCACAACAACAAGAAAGGGAAGACAGACAATGTAGCCCTATGTCAAAAGCACACTGGCTGCCTTCAAAAAATGGTGCCAGCCACATGGCCAGGCTACCACAACAAGAAGCAATAAGCCAAGAGGAACAAAGGAAAGAAGACATGCAGGCCTATGGCAAAAGCACACTAACTACCACCACAAAATGGCCACCAGCCACATGGTCACTCACAACAACAAGCAGGAGGCCTGGAAAACAATTAACTCAAGCAGGCCTATATGGACACAGACTTTACAAAATGGCCCCTGGCCACACGGAGAGGCTCAGCCAAAGCAAATGCTGGCCCACTATTACAAACACACTCAGACACTGGCCAGACAAAGGAGGCATGCTAAACAACACATAGCTTTAATGCAACAATGTCAAAAATGAAAATACACAGGCCTAAAAAGGTTTGCAAGTTACACAACATCCACACACATCCAACAAAGGCATTTATTTAACACACATGAAAAAAAGTGAAATACAAAAAAAAACACATTTTGCATTTCAATCCAATGCCATCCATGCCCTAAATGATGTTTAAATTCAACAGACATCACAGAAACAGTTGTTTCTTGCACCCATGAGTAGCTCTGGGCTAAAGGCCCATTGGCAGACTACTGGGCTAGTGAATTAAATAAATATAGCAAATTGATTTCAAAAGTTGGAGAAAATGTAGTGAACTGTGCAACATATTTCCTTTATAAAAGAAGAAAAATTACTTACAAAGAAACAACTAGGCCCCGACTGAAACTACAGGCCACCCACCACAATACATTTTTAAAAAACGATGAAAAGTACAAAACAATGCCCCAATCAAACAAACAACACCAATTTTCAAACTTACTTGTGAAATCTCAAATTCAAAAGTCCTCAAATCCAATGATATATGATGCAGCAGACACAAAGAGTGATCCTTCCGGCTCCAAATCCAAATGAAAAGTGAACAGGAGATGGACAAAGCACTGGGAGCAGCCTGCTGAACATGAAGTTGGAAACTCTGGGGCACTTCCTTCCGCTTCAAAAAAAAAGTTAAGAAAGAAAAAGGACTCCTTGCACAAAAAAGTACAGCCAAATGTCAATCTGAGGAGTTTTTTTTAATCCAAATCGTCATTTTGAGAAGATTTTGATGCTGCTCAGGAGAGAACCGTCTCCAAATTGCAGATTCTGCATGTTCGGGATCGCGTTCTTCACAAAACTTCCGCCGGAAGTCCGATGGCGCGCCCGAATGACGTGTTCGCGATCGCAAACTCTCGCGGGACCGTGCGGCCGGCTAGCAAATCTCGTGGCACTCGCAAACGGATGGGAAATCTCGTTGCGATCGCAGGCACCCGTTAAGTCGCTCCTGTGCGCGCGAAAACGCATTATGGGCACACGAACACAAAAAAAACTCCGCTCCGTTGCGGAGTGCAGAGTTTTCCGGCAACTCCGCGAGTGGAGCGGAGTTTTACGCCCAGGGTTACTTAATTCATTCACCTTGCAAGCTGTCATGTACATGATATGACAATCTGTGGCTTACAAACAAGTCAGTACTGGCAATGGCTGACACAGAGATACACATACAAGTATGCTGTCCTCTGTGATGCCTTTAGTAATGTTCATCCAGCTGAGTGACAATGCCATGCAGGTGATGACTTGTCACCAATGAGGTTAGTCTCTTTGCCATTGAGTAGGAAAATGTCACATAAGCATTTATTGTGTCAATTTAAGGGTACTATGTCAAAACCTAACCAATTACCTTTCTGATTGAATGAAAGATGACAGTAGCTGTTGATGTGTATTCCTTCAGGCACACATATTTTGTACTTAAATATTGAACCTACATGTTTGTATACATCAGGCATGGTAAGGCTAGTGGGTGTATGCAAATATGTGACATGTTAGTCTACACATGGTAGTGCACAGGGTCGTTTGACGCCGATGTAGAGCGCAGCGGACCTCGGGGCTCCTCTGTGGCCTCCCTCCGCTGCAAGGAATCCTGATCTCCCGGGGTGGCCCCCGTCCTACCAGCCTGTGGCGGAATACCTGGGGCGCACCAGGCTCTAATTTGGTAGTGCCTGCTGACCGTAAACCGGAGAAAATGAAGATTCGGTCGCCCGCTCGGTTCCTGGGCGAGTCGTCTTCCAAAATGGCGGCTGCGACTTCTGCCGGAGACTCCTGGTAGCTGCGGACGGCGGAGAGACGACCTTAACCCCCCGGACAACGGGAGGGACACCCGCGACTGGCTTGCTGGTGGTGACCTGTTTGCGCCTGCAGCGGTGAGAGACCGCAAAGGGGGAAGAAGCAGGGGACGACCTCCCCGTGTGTGCCTGACCCTAAGATGGCGGCGCGAGAAGCCCTGACCGAGAGATAGAAGTGCGGGGCGCTATAGCCCGAGTGAGGGCCTGGAGTGGACTTCGCTGCTTCTGAGCGGTCCTCTGGGACCTGCGGCTGGCTGAGACCCCCCGCTGGGAAGGAGTACAGTGAACGCGCGAGCTTGGGGCGCAGGAGGCACTGCGGCAAAAAGCCCCCAGCGGCGGGCGATGTGAGAGAGGAGCCTGGGCGGTGACTTGTGGCCCCCTCACCTGTGAGGGAAGTGAGGTGAGGCACGAAGACGCCCTGACGCTGAGAGCGGCTTTGGTGGCTCCAGGTTCTTGGAGAGCGCCGGACACTGACCACCTGAAGGACTGGGGCTCCCTGTATTAGCTGGCCCACACGGCCCCGTGGACCTTGAGTCACGAGATTGAGGCCCCCATAAGAGGAACTTACACCCTTGCTGCCTGTGGAGGAGGACCCTCTGCCGACCCTTGAGAGGGGGGTCCCCTCGCCACATTGGGGGTCACTGGAAGAGGCTGTGGGGGCAGCGCTTAGCACGGCCGCTGAGGGCACCATAGCTGGCCATTGAACTGGGGTCCTGGTCGCCCACGCGGCTCCAACAATAGCTCGCGGCCTCCTGCGGAGCCGACGCGATGGGCCGCACATCCAGGAGAAAGGGGTTCGAGGTCTTGCGGCTGGATGAACCGGATCACCACGCAGATGAGGAAGAAGACGAGGCTGGGGGGCGCGCGGAGAGAGCGCCGGAAGATCCTACTCTAGCTGACATTATGAAGGCCATCACATCCTCAAGAACGGCCCTAGAGGCAAAAATTGACGCCATAGGAACTGATCTCACCTTGTTAAAGGATGATCACCGCAAACTGAAAGAGCGAGTGACCTCCAATGAAAACGCTGTAAAGGACATTCCGGACAAGGTTGACACTCTACAACATGCCCTGCAAGTGGTGGAAGCTAGAGTAAAGGTGCTAGAGATGAGAGCTGAGGACAGCGAGGGCCGGTCTCGAAGGAACAACATTCGCATAGTGGGGATTCCGGAACGAGAGGAAGGGGCTGATGCTGTGCAATTCCTGGAATCCTGGCTGCGAACGGAGGTGGCCCCGGAGGGCCTCTCCCCCTTTTACGCCCTGGAACGTGCCCACAGAGTCCCGGCCAGACCGCCTAAGCCTGGTGCTCCCCCGCGACCGTTCGTGGTAAGGTTACTACACTACCGGGACCGCGATCACCTCCTGCACCGGGCCCGAGAGAAACAAACCCACCAGATCGGGAACAGCCGGGTGATGATCTTTCCAGACTACACTAGGGAGGTGCAACAACAGCGATCGTCCTTTCTGGCTGTTAAAAGGAGGCTTCGCCAACTACGTCTCCCCTACGCCATTCTGTTCCCGACCCGGCTTCGAGTGACTGCGGATACGGCGACGCACTTCTTCCTTGCCCCACAGGATGCTTGGGACTGGCTGGACACTCGCGGCGGTGCTGGGCCGCGCTCTCCGGCTTTGGATTCACCTCGGCGGCGGCTGTCTGCTGCGTCGACTCCGCTGAGGACTCCGTCGCCCACAGGCCGGAGCCGGGAGCGCTCTAGGGCGGTTCAGGCAGTGGCGGAGATCAGTCGGGGCGCTGTGAGTCCAGGCAGTACTGTCACAGATCCGGAGCTGGGAGGATCTGGGAGTTCCGGGGCCAGCAGTGTTCCTGGGACCTTGGACATGGACCTCCCGGTTGTCACTCCGCAAACGGCGGACGGCATGTTCGGTTGAACATGCCACAAAAAAGGTCGTATGTTAAGGGGGCTGCCTGCAGTTGTTGGACGATGCTTTCTATTCCAAGCCCGGGCTAGAGGTTGATTGATGTCATGCCTGTGTACTGGGGCCACCATGAGCTATATGATCATGGGGGGGACCGAGGGGACCCTGGGTCCGGTGGGGTTGGTTTGCGTTCTGCTGCTCCCATGATTTACTGTTCGACTGCTTATGTTTGGATGGGGACTTGTTTGTGTGCGCCTGTCCTGGGGAATGGGAGTTGGGGTTTTTCTTAGTTGGGGGGTTTTGGTTTGGGATCAGGCATGTCGCTATAGAGGAGGAGACACGAAAGGTTCTGGGGATTGAGCCATGGGTTCCGCCGTAGGTATCAAATGCATAACCTGGAATGTTAGGGGATGCACACTATGTCTCGCCGGCATAGAATACATGCCTACCTGGTGCGAAGGGGGTACGAATTGCATTACTGCAGGAAACTCATTTGACACAGAAGGAAGGTGCGGCACTGCAGCGCCGTTGGAGGGGACAGGTGTTTTACACCACATACTCAGCGTTTGCCAGAGGGGCCTTAATTTGGGTGAGAGCGGGGACTCCCTTTCAATGCGATAGACAAATTATAGACCCAGAGGGTAGGTTCGTAGTGGTGACGGGGCGTCTTGATGGTCGGGACGTCACACTGGGGAGTATATACACCCCCAATGTAGATCAACACGCATTTTTAGTACAACTATCACAGACATTGGCACAGCCATTGACGGGATCTGTGCTACTGGGGGGGGACTTCAATAGCATTGTTGACATTGACCTGGACCGCTCTCATCCGCCGCTTCCAGACGCCCCCGCCCACAGGATCGCTGCGGCCAGACGGGACTGGCAACAGCACTGGGGGTTACTAGACACCTGGAGGGTTCATCATCCGATGGAAAGAGACTACTCTTATTTCTCGGCCCTCCACGAGCTACACGTGCGTTTAGACTACATTCTGTGCTCCCCGGAGGTACATGCCATGGTCACTCGGAGTGAATACTTGGCTAGGACGGTGTCTGATCATAATCCCCTGCTGATCTCCCTGAACTGGGTGAGAACTAAGCCCACAATCCCTACCTGGCGACTTCGTCCAGAACTGTTGGAAGATCAGGTGTTCCGGATGACCATAGGCACGGCCATAGAGGACTACTTTCTGCACAACGCTGGCACAGCTACCAGCCCCCTCAGGGAGTGGGATGCTTTTAAGGTCGTTATTAGGGGCCGCTGTATAGGAGAGGCGGTAGGTGTGCGAAGAGTCCTCCAGAGTGATGTGATGACAGCAGAACAGCGGCTGCGCGCTGCAGAAAGAGATAGGCCGGAGAGAGAAGATAGACAGACATCCCTTCTAGAGGCCAGGGAAGAACTAGCGCTACAGGTGGAACGGTTGAGGTGTTTTGATTATAGAGCGTACACAGCTCGGGCTCACGTGGAGAGGGACAAATCTGGGGCACTCCTGGCTTGGTTGGCCAACCCGGCGCGCAGAGGGTCGGCGATCTTAGAAATCCGAGGGACTGATGGTTCGAGCCACTATGGGCAACAGGACATAAATACTCAGTTCTTGGAATATTACACCTCCCTGTACAGGAGCCAATTGGATCCGGAGATGATGGAGGATACAGGGTTTCTAGAGGACATTGCCCTACCTCAAATTGATGCAGACGCAGCGCTGACCCTGCGTAGTGACATAGAATTAGGTGAGATTAGGAAGGCCATAAAACGCATGGCCAGAAACAAAACCCCTGGTACGGATGGACTCCCGGTTGAGTTCTACTCAACGTACGTGGATATATTGTCCCCTCGCCTGATGGCCCTTTATAATAGGTCAAAAAGGGATGGGTGCTTGCCGGATTCGACGAAGGAAGCAGTAATTATAGCACTCCTAAAGCCGGATAAACCGGCCTGGGACCGCACGGCATATCGACCCTTAGCCATGCTCAATTTAGACTACAAGATACTAAGCTGTATCTTGGCCGATCGTCTGATGATTCATATGACGACGCTTGTTCACGGGGACCAGGCGGGTTTTGTTCCATCTCGCAGTACGGCCATGAACATACGGCGGCTGTTTCGCCTGCTGGATGCGACCACCTATGATAAGGATGAGGCGTGCATTTTATCGGTTGACATCGAGAAAGCCTTTGATAGTCTTGAGTGGCCATATCTTTTTAGAGTCTTAAGAGCTTTTGGGTTGGGAGAGGAATTTGTGGCATGGACGGCAATACTATACAAGAGTTCTAGGGCCAGGGTGCGCACGGGAGGGGTGATCTCGGAGTCCTGTGTGGTGGGTAGAGGCACGAGGCAGGGCTGCCCGCTGTCTCCCCTGTTGTTTGCGTTGGCGGTGGAGCCTCTGGCTGTACATGCGCGTTCAGGGCGCCACTATCGTGGACTGGCCGTGATGAATCACACCCAATTTATAGCACTGTACGCAGATGATCTTTTAATGTTCCTAGCCGACTCGGCGTCCGAGCTACAGGGCGCCAGAGCCCTACTAAGCAGGTTGGGGGGAGTAGCGGGCCTTAAGGTTAATTGGAACAAGACGTGCCTATTCCCAACACGACCTGGAAGGAATGTACCCCCGAATGTGTCGGATGTTATGTGGGAGAGTAGGTGCCTGACCTATCTGGGGGTTCGCGTGTATCATGCGGCGGCTGACGTGTTGGACGGTAATATAGGACGTGCGATACGGAACACCAGGAGCGCCTTTGACTTCTGGGGGACCCTCCCTCTCTCAGTGGCGGGGCGGGTGGCGCTCCTGAAAATGGTCACGCTGCCGCGTTTACTTTACTACTTTCGCACGCTGCCACTATGGATCCCGCGAAAGTTTTTTACTCAGCTCAATACCATGATCACGGGATTTCTGTGGGGTACCGGGAGGCGTAGAGTAGCACTCGCCACCATGATGAGGCCTAGGGGCGAGGGGGACTTCGCGGTGCCGGATCTCGAGGCCTATTACCATGCAGCCCAAATACAATGGTTCACGAAGTGGATGGCTGGGCGGACCCGCGACGAAGAGGGTGTTGGGTCTACAGACCCGACCCTGAGACAGCTTGCCCAAGTGCTGCTGCGACTACCTCTACGGGAGAGGGAGACTCCTGGAGACCTGTGGGCACTACGCCAGTGTTGGAATCGGGCCAATCGCAGGGCCTCACGGGGACCCCTGTACGCACCCGAGATAGCGCTGGTGGTCTGTGAGGCATTATCACATGGGGGTGACTGGCGGGGACTGCGTGCTTGGAGGGAGGCGGGGATCTCCACCATCGGGGACCTCTACGACAATAATACCCTGCTGCCCTTCAATGACTTACTGGAGCGCTACGAGGTTCCTGGGGGGGATTTTCTGCTGCATGCTTCCCTGACAGCAGCAATTCGCAAACATTGGAAGACGGGGATGGTGGAACCACCAATTTCCCTGCCTTGTCAATATGTGGTATCTGCGGCTGGGACGGTTAAGGCAGTGACTTGCCTGTACAGGCTGAAGGAGGGTCCCGAAGGCCCCACCTTACCATCTAACAAGAAACCCATTTTTGATTTTGCACTGCCCACTGAACATGATACCCCTAAGTTAGGCCCTACCAGGCAGGCTCAGATAGAATGTCTTAAGTTGTCCACTTTCCTTCATCCTGGGAGTGCATCTCACATAGGCCAAGCCCAGCTCCATAGATAACCATATTGTACATAGGACCAAGCATGTCTTCCTAGATACAAATGTATAGGCCAAAAAAGCCAATAACTCCTGCTCTCATTTTATAATAATAATAAAACAGATCTCGTAGGCCTCACTGATCTGCTAGCAGAGATCTGTTCCATCCACCGAGAGACAACATCAGCCCCCTCTTGTAAAATTCCACAGTTACGAGAATAAGAGTGGCCCCCACCCACGTGACAATCTGTTGGTACATCTGGCTGTGTCACATGCAAGATTTGCGATATTTTTAGTTATGAAACTTTCCGCGCTTGCTTAACTGAAACTCAGAAGGCGGCAACGTGACCAAGAATTAATATATTAAATATTAATTCTGAGCATTTTTTACGGTAAAAGTTTTCCTTTGTTTACTTTTTGCGGTCAAGAACACTGACCATCTGCTAAAAGCTCTGTTTCATCATGATACCACTTCTCGATTTTATATAAAATTTTCCAGTTACTGTAAGTGGGCGGTTAAGTGGCCTGCGTCAGATCTCGTGTCAGACGTGGGTGTAAGTTCTGCATTTAACCATATAAAAGAGCTTCGCCCAGGGTGCAGCTCTGAACTCTCTGCACATCAATCTGACTGCATATAGAGGGTTCCCGATCGATCGTCTGTGTGACTGGGCCTAGAACTTCGACTTCCAAGGTGGTAATATTCTTTTCTGATAATTCAGCCTTTTGGCTTTGACAGCCTATCTAATGGCATAGCCTATTGGCTTTGTCAGCCTATCTGATTATTTTGCCTATTGGCTTTGTCAGCTCAACTAATTATTAGCCTTTTGGCTTTGTCAACTCAACTAAATATTAGCCTTTTGGCTTTGTCAGCCTATCTAACTCAGCTTATTCTAACCCAATACTGCCACGGCGGTATACCACACCAGTCTTGATCGCTTTATCCCCCTCACGCGCCATCAAAGCGACGTTCTTGCAACTACTTGGGACATCTTAGAGGTTGACTTTACACCCACTACCGAACTCCGCCTTTCACTCTTGTCTCTCATAGACTTACCTCCCTCAGGCACCGCTTCTTCCCAACCACCAGACACCACCCGCCCGGATCTTTTGTGGCCTGCCCACTCCTCTAATTCATCTTCGCGCTCCCCACCCTCTTTACGGTCTTCTGTTTCTTTTGCTAATTCTCCCACTATCGTTGCCACAGACGGCGAGTCTAATACTGACTCTGCGCAGTCCACGGCATCCTCTGAAGAGGCAACACTCCCTAACCTTACCGCCCCTGCTTCCCCCACGGTATCAGCATCAGCACTTACTATTGCTCTCCCTCAACCACTGTCTCCTGCTAACGAGTCCCCATTTCTCGTGGCACTCCTACAAGATTATTCAGTGGATCTAGAGGACTCTGCTCCAGACATCCTCATTGTGCCTCCCCCGGCAAGCCCACCCCCGCATTTTCAGTCACTGTAGGGAATGACTGCCCCGTCTCCTGACAGTACAGCTTCTCCTATTTTTGTATATTTAGTTAATAATATCGTTGTGGGTCTTTCTATTGGGCACCCATCCTCCTTTTGTCACGTTACACCCTTAGCAAGCACTGTCCTTCTCACTATATTTCAAGTTTTAGGGGTTGACGATACCCAGGCACAGCAGATAACGCTTTCACTAGCACCGTCCTTTCCGCATCTTCCGAATCCCATTGTCACTAAAGCCAAAGAACAAAAACATTGCAAGCACTGACATTTTAGGGAACACTCCAGCCCCCCAACAATTACTGGTCCCCATGAACAGGATTCTAGGTACCTGTGTTCATAAAACATCGGATTGCATTTACATACGCATTCGCCAAATAGCGCCAGGTTTGGACATACCTACCACACTAGTTACAACTTATCCACGCAACCCGCTACAAAGCAAAGTAATTGCTGGTCTCTCTCGTAACCAGCTCCAATTCCCTGACTTCTCCCCAAACGGAATATACACCGGACCACAGGAACTGGACTTAAGAAAAACATTATATCACATTATCAGTAGCGCCATAGGAGAGGAATTGATAAACGACGCCATCCCCTCCACTCCTGCCACTGAACCCACTCCTGCCACTGAACCCACTCCTGCCACTGAACACTCTCCTGCCACTGAACACTCTCCTGCCACTGAACACTCTCCTGCCATTGAACACTCTTCTGCCACCTAATTACATTCCTTTCCAAACAAGCGACATTCACCCTCAATGCATTGTGCTTTAAAATAACACTCATGAATGGCATAGTGAGCTCTACAGTGTACAAAACGTCTACCCACTTTCACATCTTTTTCATCATACATCCCCCTGGAGCGCTATTCACTGCCATACTATCTAGCACCTGGCCAAGGCACCCTCTCCAAAGTTATATTGCTGAAGCTTGCTTTGACGGCCAGCTTCGCTTCCCTCTTTATACTCTAGCACAAGAGCGAGACTTGCAGGACGGGGTGTATGATATTGTCATTCAGGCAGTAGAGCAAGAACTCATCAGAGACATTGTCCCTAGCACCTGAGAAAACGCGCTCCTGTAATTCAGGCTTTGCCTAGAGCGCCCAGTGTTAGACACACCAACATGGCTACTCCACTCCAACATGTTTTAAAAACATTCGGAGGCCAGGAACACCATATACTAAAGCACTGCCGTGAGCTTCATAAGCGTACGGTCAAAATGAGTCATCCTTGGCCCTCAGAGGGAAGCTTTGATCCAATCATACTAGAGCATGCCACCACCTTTCTAGACACCAAGTACTCTGGCACTAAGTTACAGAAGAGAAAGGCTACTTTAGATCTCTGGCGCATTTTCAAAGACAAGGCTCAAACACACTCTGACTCCACACACCCAGCAATACCCAATGCTCCGCCCCCACCGCCTTACCACTTCAGCGATATGTATACCGAGCTCACTAACAAGGAACAACCTGAGCTACCAGTTACCACTAATGATTCTCCGGCTGCTGGCTTCCAACCACTACCAAATGAGGCATCTTCCTCACCGCACCTCGGCCCAGAATTACACATCACACAGATTGAGGAATTTCAGGCTTCCCACACATCACCTAGCCACCCGTACCACCCCGTGAACAGACCACCGTCTCCACCCATGCCCCCCAGTGATGTATACCCCAACCTGACAGACCTGCGCAACATACACCTGCCTCTCCCCAACGGTACAGTAAGGGAGACAGCAGTACCAGGTATCCCAGGCTTCATAGATGCACAACTATCACTAAAATTTACACCAACAGTCAATACTGCACACCCACGCCCAGGTGAGGAGGATGAGGTAGACTCTGACTCTGTCTCTCAAGCATCATCTCGTCACTTGGACTCTGACTCTCTCTCTCAAGCATCATCTCGTCACTTGCGTTCACCTGTCATTGTCGTCCGTGACATTGGCCCTAAAGGCGACACTGTCACTAACCCCTTCCTTGACACCGCCACGCACCTGTTCCCAAGTTCGCACCTCCCATCACAAACTAGCATGCCTTTCATGGCTAATGCACCCTCTGGTGAGGTACCAGGATCTGGCCTTATGACAGACCAGCGACAGCTCATTGAGTTCCCCGTCCCACCGTTGCTGTGCATAACTGAGGGACAGTGTGCCCCCCTCATAGGTCTTCCCTCCTCATATGACAATTATAGACAAAATGCAGACTTGAGCAAAAGCACTAGCATGGAAAGTATCTCACCACAGCATCTTGAGGATGAACAGACACCCATGCATCAATCACCTTGCCACGCAGCACAGGTAAACACGATGAGACGCTTGTCATTTAAATTAGAGAACATGAACAAAAGTATTACGGACATGATCTTGAAGGTCAACACTCCAACACCACCCTCACCCACGCTGCACAACCTCGTGCAACACCACCCAAAGACAATTATCAGTAGGAAAGGGGAGGGGAATAGACAGTATCTCCTTAATGAGCACCCCTACCGCTCTGACGCTGTCGCATCTGGTTAAACACAAACACTCACCAACACACACCAAGCCCACCAATCCCCAACAGCATTAGGACGGGAGAAGACACCCCCACGGGTGCTAGAAGGCCACAATCCAATGTTTGGTGAGATCCCAATGTATTGTGGACTCCCACAGGAACAAGACAGAGTGGTAAGGAGTAAGGTCAGGACCACCGAAGCACAGAGACTTAAAGTCTTGGGGACACATGGACGCCCAGACGACATACTATATGACGTCTCGGGCTCTGCTTCCTTGCGCACCATTAGGATGAAAAATAGACACAACATAAGTCTCAGCAGACCATGTCCACCACAAACAAGCAATGATCTCACTCCCAATGACATAGTGACATTAGGGGAAGGTTCAGATTATGCAGTTAACCCCTTTTCAGACGACTTGGCAGGCTGGTCAGAGCCCTAGCACCGCAAATGCTCCCTTGGCCAAGAGAAGGCTCTTTTGAACCTCAGTACATGGCAACAGCAGTTGAATGTATCCTCAAAGGACTGGGAGATGAGGATTGGGACTATGACTACATGAGAGAGAGCCTGAAAGTCTGGCAAAAATATGCTCGCCAGCATGACTATACAGGACCCACAGCGCGACGCCCTGGGGTCATGCGCCAGATGCCACTGCTCTACAAAAATGTCACTGATCCCCCCATCTACATCCCATGGTCTACACTAGACAAAGAAAATGTCAAAAAGGCACTCCCACCCCTCACTGAGGGTGCGGGAAAGTGGATTGCAGCTTTTGAAAATATCACCACAGGTAACAACATAGCTATAGGAGATGTAAAAAGCCTGCTGATCTCCCTCATGGGAGAAGACGCAGAAGATCTCTTCACACGTGTCCATGTCAATCTTACAAAGACAAACACCAAACATGATGGTGTTTCCTTTAATGAGATTAGAACACTAGCATGGACTGAGTTGCGCAGGAAATTCCCTGATGTTCCCGACATTGGGGCTCTGTTGTCACAGACCATGCAACCAAATGAAGACCCTGCCAACTATCTTTCTAGAATGAAAGAAAAATGGCACCAGGAGTTAGGGCAACGCTGGGACGCAGCTGGAGGGTATGGGAGATTATTTTATCACACAATAAAGAAAGGTTTACCCACTGAAGTGCAGGAAAAATTAGATGGCATTGTAGCAATGGAATGCAAGCCATGGGCTGAAATACAAGATCACATTATACATTACTGCAAAAAGAGACAGGAACAGGAGAAGGTTAGACAGCTGGCAATAGAGAATGCCGCTGCCAAGTTGGTACAGCAGAAACTTAATAAGAAAAAAGACAATGTTGACACAGTCATGCTTGCAGCACCGGTCACTCAAATGACAGCAGTAACATCCTTCCCCCAGGCTGCCATGAATGCTCTTGCAGGCAACGCCCAACCTGCCCCACAGCAGGTTCAAGCACCACCTGCAGTACAGTACATACAAGCTCAACCCCAACCTGCCATACAGTATGTCCAGCCGCAACAGCAGCCAATGGTACAATACATGCCAGCACCACCTGCTTACAGCACCAACACACAGCCCTATTACAATAACAGACCAAATATGAACTGGAACACGGGTGGACCAGGAAGAGGGCGAGGGATGGGACAACAAAGGTTTCCACAACAACCAGGACAAGGGACACCACCGATCATTTGCTACTATTGCCAGAAACCAGGCCACATACAGAGAGATTGCAACAGTAAAAAGCGTGATATGGGTCAGCAATATATGCGTCCTGGCTACCCAGCACAAGCACCATTCCAACAACAGCAGCGCACGCAACAACACCTTCAACAGCCCCAAATACTATACTCTTATGCACAACCAGCACAGCAACAACAAGTGCAGCTCCAAGCGCCCATAATGGCCCAGGTTCAGCCAGCAGTCCAACAAATACAGGTTCCAATGCAACAGCTACAGCCACAGCAATTACCTGCTTATCAGGTGGTCCCCCAAACACAAAACAATGTACCTCTAGGAGGAACGATTGTTGCCTCCAACAACCCCTTTACCCAGGGCACCATCCAGCAATTTCAGGCTGGAGGATACACTGGCTAGGACAGCCCACAGACACCTCTTGTGTGCCCAATTTTGTCCTGCACAAGCAATACTGAAGAGGACCCTATTGCAAGTGTTGTGATAAATAACAAAACATATAGTTTTCTTGTTGACACAGGTGCCACATATTCCTGCATTACAGGTGGCCCTCTGCCCATTTCTAACAAAACAGCGGACACACAGGGATTTTCTGGGGCAATAGCAAGGGTCCCCTTCACCAAGCCAGTATCAATGGAGATAGGAGGCCATGTAGTGGAGCAGCCTCTGCTCTATTCACCCAGGTCCCCAGTCAATCTTTTAGGACGTGACCTCATGGCCAAACTAAACATGACCATCCACTTTGATGACAATGGAACAATGATTTGCTCTATACCAGGTACCCCACTAACTAGGATAATGGCAGTCACTGCACAGTCTTCCTTAGATAGCCAGGTCAGAGCACGCCCAGTGGATGAGCACGCCTTCTCTGCAGCTGTCCACACTATTGTCGCCACCACTCCCGAATTACAAGGCCGCACTGTTCAGTTACCAAAAGAGTTCCTTTTCAGACCCCAAGTACCAGACTCACAGTTATTAGACAAACACTTGACATTTGACATTTGCGCCCTTGAGGTAACACCAACCTACGGCGCATTTCTGGCATGCGATGACAACGCTCATACTTGGGCTTGTGTCATTTTTATTGAGCCTAAAGGGTTGGTAAGAGACATTTCAGATGCCCAGTTGTTTGGATCCCCTGAAGACTACTCCAAGACAGAGATTATCTATCAAAACAATGTGCCTATCTCAGTAACAGTGGAGATTAGGACACCAACAGTCACCCCTAGCTATGACTCTGCCCGAGACGCAGATCTGGCTCAAGTACCTGCACATCTTTGGACAACAGGCCCAAATGATGTAGGCCTCATCAGTTCTGCCAGGCCATTTAAGATAACTCTCAAACAAGGTGCTATCCTGCCCAGAATAAAACAGTATCCCTTGTCCAAAGCAGCGGAAGAGGGCATTGCCCCTACCATACAGGCATTGCTAGATCAAGGAGTAATATATCCTTGTATCTCTCCTTGTAACACAGCCCTTTTTCCTGTGCGGAAGGGGAAGACCAATCAATGGCGTCTAGTACATGATCTGCGTGCCGTTAACAACATAGTTGTACCAGAATTCCCTATTGTCCCAGACCCCTCTGTCATCCTCACAAATGTCCCCCCCGATGCACAGTACTTTTCTGTCATCGACCTGAAAAATGCTTTTTTCAGCATTCCCCTACACCCAGACAGCCAATACCTATTGGCTTTCTCATTCAGAAATGTGCAATTAACATACACAAGGCTCGCTCAAGGGTACTGTGAGTCCCCTACCGTCTTCAACAGGGTTGTCAAAGAAGACTTGTCTAATATTCAATGTGATAGCACCCTACTGCAATATGTCGATGACATACTACTTTGCAGCCCCACAGAACAACAATGCAGAAAAGACACCATCTTCTTACTTACCACTCTAACACAAAGAGGATATAAAGTTGACAAACAGAAGTTACAGTACTGTCAGAAAGAGGTACACTATGTAGGTCAGCTACTGTCTGCATCAGGCAGACGAGTCACTCCAGGTCGAGTTGAGGCGATAAAAGGCACTCCTGAACCTCAAACAGTTAAAGACATGCAAAAATTCCTCGGCCTTGTTAACTATGTCCGTCAATGGGTCTTTGATTTTGCAACAATAACTGCCCCATTGCTGAAAGCTGTGAAAATGGGCAAAGACAGACACAGTAAAATTGAGTGGACACCTGAAATGAGAACAGCCTACACCCAGCTCAAAGATGAGATAACAAATGCACCAGTGTTAGGATCACCTGATTACACAAAAGAATTCTACCTATTCACTCACTGTGATGGTCTAGTAATGACTGCAGTACTCACTCAGAAATACCCCATGGGCCATAAGCCCATTGCCTACTTCAGCGGCATGCTGGACGCTGTCATGAAAGGTCATTACCCCTGCGAGCAGGCCCTTGCTGCCGCAGCATTTGCTGTTGAGAAAACTACCCCCATTGTAATGGGTTCCCCACTGACTATGTACACCGAACATGCCGTCTTTGCAATAATACAAAAAGCCAAGACGACTTTAACAACACAAAGAGTGTCAGGTTACGAAGTCATACTGTCACTACCTTCTCTGAAGATTGTAAAATGCCATACAGTAAACCCTGCCACATTTTTTGCCCATCCAATAGCCACCTCAGATGATGACACCCATGACTGTGCCACATATTCACCAGATGAGTCTGGAGCAGCAAAAGAGGATCCCTTGCCAAACAGTACTGTATATTTTGTTCATGGCTCCTCTACCATTGATCAAGAAACAGGAGTCAGGTACACAGGAGCTGCAGTAGTTAAAGCACAGCAGAATGATTCCTCTGATTCCCTAGACATTGTACAGCAACTTACATTACCATCACATTATTCTGCCCAGGCAGCTGAACTGGTAGCCCTCATAGCTGCCCTGAATATTGGAGCTGATGACCGCATTACAATTTACTCCGATTCTGCATATGTTACTACGACTACACACTCCAGCATCCTCCGCTGGAAGAGGCGCGGCTTCCTCAAATCAGATGGTACACCTGTCATTCACAAAACATTACTAGAGGAACTTATTGAGGCCCTTACACTACCAGCTGAAGTAGCCGTAGTCAAATGGCCAAGATTTTGTCTCCAGAGGTAACGCCCTGGCAGATTGGGCAGCTAAGGCTGCAGCCAGAGGCCCCCCAGCAACAGGACCCCCACTCCAAACAACAACAGAAGTTCCATTTGCCCCCATTTTACTTTCCCAAACACTGCCTCCCACAGAGCATGACAATAGCAATGAAGGAATTCCAAAAACACCATTCCAATTCACAACACCATTTGACATTGACACAACTCAGCAATATGATCACACTACACAGTTACACCTTAGAGAAATGCAAGAAAGTGCACCAGATCAAGAGAAAGAGTTATGGAAGAAGAGGGGAGTACAACAGGACTCCGCAGACTTCGTGTACAGACAGACAGTAACAGGGAAACCTGTGATGCCACAGGCCTTATTACAAGTGGCATTGGACCAACTCCACCTTCCTACACATGTCACCCGAGATAACATGTCCACCACCTTGCAAACAGACTGGTTCATCCCCAATGCCTATGAACAGATACAATTGTATGTTAATAAATGTCTCATTTGCCAACAATATTCCCCAAACCCGACTCTCAAAACAGATGCTTCCACCATTCCTAGACCATCTGGCCCCTTCAAGGAGCTACACATTGACTATGTCGACATGATCGACCGCTGCCAAAATTATCGCTATCTCATTGTAGTAGTGTGTCCATTTTCACGCTGGATCGAAGCTGGACCTTGCGTCCACTGCGATGCCAAAGCAGCTGCCACATTCCTACTCCGTGATGTCATTACTCGCTGGGGCATTCCAGACGCCATCAAGTCCGACAACGGAAGTCATTTTTCAAACGCCATCTTTTTCTCCCGGACCACAATGCTAGGCATTAAACACAAACTGACATCAGCTTATCACCCACAAAGCAACGGCATTTGTGAGCGCCTCAACGGCTTGCTCAAAAATAAAATAAGCAAAATAAGCGCAACAATAGGAAAGAAATGGCTTTATTGCCTACCCATAGCACTCTTTGCACTAAGAAACTCCCCAAGTTCGGATCACCACCTCACGCCCCATCAGCTTGTCACTGGACGATCCATAAATGTAACAGTTCCATCCACACGCCCTAAGACAGACAGTGAATCATCATCAGAGATAGTGAGAGCAGAACTTTACCAATATCTGTGCCAACTAACAAGCGCAGCGCAGTTCCTTTCTACCCAGGTATCCAAGAGGAGAGACAAGGGCCCCACCGATCCTGAGCTCCCACCAATCCGTCCCGGGACACTGGTCTTCGTCCGGAAAAACGTCAGGCGTTGGAAGGATCCTAAGTTCGAAGGTCCTTTCCAGGTGATAGACTCATCACCAACTGCAGTGCGAATAACTGAGAGAAAAGCATGGATCCATCGCAGCCACGTCCGTCTAGACCCCGCACCACCACCTTAGCCAATGGACTAAAGAAGGGACGGGACATACCATCAGTGCCACTCCATGAAGACAGAGGCCTTCCATCCTCCTGTGATGAAGAAGACGATGAGCATCGCGTATTTACAGTCAAGAATGCTAATGGAGATGCAAAGTTATGTATTTCACTTGTCTTACTATTTTGTGTTTTTTCTACTGTGACTTTGGCAGTTCTCAATTGGTACATGTTTTATCTTGCAACTACTGATGAGTGTTATCTTTCGGATGCTATCACACCATCTTCAGGACAGTCAGTTGTGCCACCAGATAGAGACAAGATCGAAAGTCCACCACTCCCACCTTGTATCGCAGATACAGCACACACTAGCACACACCCCACATCCACAGTTACTGATCTGATCCCAAGCAGTGCTACCACCCCAGGGGCTGGCGTTCTAGATCTCACAATAGGTCCCCAGTTGCCCCGCCGTTCCCCTCCCCGCACTAAACGTGGATTTACACGAGGTAGACCAAGGTTCTGGACCCGTAGACCAAGACCTGAGGTTACACAAGATTGGCCCACCGCTCTTCAGGACACAATGGTTCACATTGCACACCTTCATTCCAGGCCCGATTTCCATTCCACACGTCCGGACGAATTCGATCCGGATCATGGAGCCCATGATGCCCTGTTAGACAACAGGAAAAAAGGCAACAAAAGAAGCATGTTTCGTGTGCTCACACATCCCTCATGCAGTAGGCGCAGACCAAATGATTTTCCCAAAAGAGGTACCACCCCCAATAGCCAAGTGTCTCCTCCATCTGTTCCTTTGCCGTATCTACGGCCAGATTCAGCTTCTATCAGCAACCATCGATACCATCTTTGTAAACACCACGGTATGGGATCATAATAGTGTCACGTTCAGAATTGTGACTGATAAACAACAATTTGACAAAGGCATGGAGGAGCTGTATAGGGTGAAAGTATCTAAAACAGAGACACAACGTTGGGAGCGTAGTTTTGCCTATTTACGCTACTTCACCTTTACAAAACCACAAGCACAATGTAATCCACTAACAGACCAAAGCACCTGTGAAGACAGGGCTGTGCTAAGTTTATGGGCCAACATCTATGTCAACAACCAGTGGCAAGGTCCACGCAACCTCACTTGTAAAGCTGCTTCCTTAGGAGCACCCTTTATAACGACAGATTGGGAGGGGGACACCGATTGGGATGTCGACGATGAGTGCGGAGGGGTCTGGGCACAAGAAAGTAGAAGGTACACCTTTAGTAAGGACACCACCTACCAATGGAAAAAAGTATATAAACTAAAAAATCCCCTCCTTTGCTTCCTAGGTAACGGTACCCGCCCTGTGGGCAGCAACACTAACTGTAACACGACAGTTTTTAATATGGACCTCCAAGACGGCACCGCCGGCCTCATGGACATCTTTTGGGCCTGTGGAGAACGCATCTAAGCCCAGTTGCCTCCTCAATGGAAGGGCCCATGCACCATGGTCACCATGCATGAACTGCATCTCGTTGTCCCGGCATCCAACATTTCTCAAGTGCTCGAACACCACATGACAGGTGATGTCACCCTGCTTCACCGGCACCGAAGGAGTGCTCAATATTTTGCTAACGACGCCTTTAAGGAAGTTCCTGACGAGTTTCGCCTGTTCAATGGCGCCCAGGAATTCTTTGGGGGCCTGTGGCCCATCTGGCAAACATCTGCTAATGCCCGGTGGCTGCAGGTCACACGCTATGAACTAATGACTCTGATCAACAACACCCGAGATGGGTTCAACGCAATACAGGAAGAATTCCGACCAATAAGACTTATGGTTCTAGAGCATAGATATGTTCTAGATCAGCTCACAGCTATGCAGGGAGGGGTATGCGCTTCCATCGGATCGAGCTGCTGTACTTTCATACCATCTAATGATGCCGCTAACGGGTCTCTTGCTAAGGCCATTGAGGACTTGGACAATTTGCGAAAAAAGATGCGTGATAAGGGCGGTGCCGATGCAGACCCTATTACGAGCTGGTTCAACTTGGACTGGATGCCTTCATGGCTATCTGCTATCCTGAAAATGATGTTACCTATTTGTTGTGTCATCATGTTAATGTGTTGCGGTGCACAGGTAATAATGAGGTGCGTCAGCAGATGTAGCATCAAAGCAGTTGGGATAAATTACGTTAAAACAGGAATTTCCCTCAATGCAGACTATCAGGACATGCACCGTGTTCCTGGGGATGGGCAGGTCCACATACAACTCATAGAACTAGCTGCCCCTGAGGCTTCTCCCAACACATCCCCAGCTCCCCCAGTCCCACCGCATAGGTACACTTTGAGGGAGGAGCATAACGCTCACCAGTATGACCAGTTACTGAGCCATGATGATGGAGAATATGTTACCCTACCATCAGAATTGCAACTCCCGGCTGCGTGCCCCTACGTTAATGACCCACTCAGCATGCACCCGACCCCTGAGGGTCCTTCAAAGTATTCTATCCGAGATGTGTTAAAAAATGAACAAGAGCAGGGATATGAAGGAGGGTCCCGAAGGCCCCACCTTACCATCTAACAAGAAACCCATTTTTGATTTTGCACTGCCCACTGAACATGATACCCCTAAGTTAGGCCCTACCAGGCAGGCTCAGATAGAATGTCTTAAGTTGTCCACTTTCCTTCATCCTGGGAGTGCATCTCACATAGGCCAAGCCCAGCTCCATAGATAACCATATTGTACATAGGACCAAGCATGTCTTCCTAGATACAAATGTATAGGCCAAAAAAGCCAATAACTCCTGCTCTCATTTTATAATAATAATAAAACAGATCTCGTAGGCCTCACTGATCTGCTAGCAGAGATCTGTTCCATCCACCGAGAGACAACATCAGCCCCCTCTTGTAAAATTCCACAGTTACGAGAATAAGAGTGGCCCCCACCCACGTGACAATCTGTTGGTACATCTGGCTGTGTCACATGCAAGATTTGCGATATTTCTAGTTATGAAACTTTCCGCGCTTGCTTAACTGAAACTCAGAAGGCGGCAACGTGACCAAGAATTAATATATTAAATATTAATTCTGAGCATTTTTTACGTAAAAGTTTTCCTTTGTTTACTTTTTGCGGTCAAGAACACTGACCATCTGCTATAAGCTCTGTTTCATCATGATACCACTTCTCGATTTTATATAAAATTTTCCAGTTACTGTAAGTGGGCGGTTAAGTGGCCTGCGTCAGATCTCGTGTCAGACGTGGGTGTAAGTTCTGCATTTAACCATATAAAAGAGCTTCGCCCAGGGTGCAGCTCTGAACTCTCTGCGCATCAATCTGACTGCATATAGAGGGTTCCCGATCGATCGTCCGTGTGACTGGGCCTAGAACTTCGACTTCCAAGGTGGTAATATTCTTTTCTGATAATTCAGCCTTTTGGCTTTGACAGTCTATCTAATGGCATAGCCTATTGGCTTTGTCAGCCTATCTGATTATTTTGCCTATTGGCTTTGTCAGCTCAACTAATTATTAGCCTTTTGGCTTTGTCAACTCAACTAAATATTAGCCTTTTGGCTTTGTCAGCCTATCTAACTCAGCTTATTCTAACCCAAGCCATTGCATTTATTTTAGGTTAAACTGCGTAGTCTTGAATGGTGTTGCTTTCTTAAAAAGAGATTAGCTTTTAGGCGCTAGCCTACCCATCCTCTTTAAAGTCAGGGTTGCTCTTTAGGCAGCTATTCGTAGCATAATATTTAGGCATATATTTGCTCTTTTGAACGACTGATTTATAACATTGTCAATACATTTATTTGCATCCTGCTCATGTGTTCATGGGCAACATTTTAATCGACCTGTTTCTATGCTTTTGAACTGCTTAAATAAAAAGTCACTGTATTTTACATCGTGGTTTCTTCTTTCCAAGTGAACGAGCAGAACAGGGGTCAGGCTCTCTGGAGTCGGTAAGCAGAAGGGTGTGGCCATCCAAATACCCCCTCATCAAGGCGAATCACCCAGGAGCTCAGACGACCCCTAGATAGCCTGCGTCTCAAATGGGAGACAGATCTTGGGGTGCCCATTGAAGAGAAGCCATGGGAGGCGCTGGTAGAAAGGGCATGGAAGAGCACCAGGAATGCGCGGTTCCAATTATTACATTTCTTTGTCCTCCACCGAGCATACCTTACTCCACATAAAATCAATGAGTATTTTGGGGTCAGGGCAGTTTGCCCGAGATGTAATCTAGTCAACGCCGAGTTTATACATATGTTATGGGTTTGCCCCTCATTGGTGGGGTTTTGGAGGGAGATACTGACCAGACTGAACGACATAACGGACCGTGACATTGAGCTTACCCCGGGAGCTTGCTTATTACACTGGTTTCCTCACACTGCCCGGAACAAGATTACCAGTAAATTTATTGATCTGGGCCTCGTCTTGGCCAAGCGAGAAATCACCAGTCACTGGAAGGCGAGCACTCCCCCAGCGTCTTGAGGTGGGTGAGGGAACTTACAAAATGGGCGGATGGTGAAGGAATTTACAGGCTCCAAATGGCCCACAGAACGGGTAATGAAAAAATATTGGAAGCAGCAAAGACGTGGGGGGCATTGGTGGAGGTGCTTAAGCACCCGGTCGATGATGCCATCGACCCTCCCCCCGAGTGAATGAGATGGTACGAGGAGATGATTGGACAACCTTAGATATGCTTGTTGGATGGCTGATGGATGAATATACTGTGTGGGAGCGCCCCTTCCCCTTCACGCTTGATCCGACCGGGTGGATACTAGTATGTTAGATGTCCTGACTGTCTGACTTTGGCTCTCCACAGATGTGCAAACGAATGAGCGACATGCCTGGGGGGGATGGGGTGGGCGGTGGGTAAAAGTTGAAGGGGGAGGGAGGGAGGAGGACTGGGTGGGTAGGTGGGTTAGTTTTGTTACTCCATTATCTATTGTGTTCTTCATGAGGCCATGACAGAATAGACTGTTAGGATGTGAATTATCCAGTGGTGGGGAATGGAGCTCGATTTACTTCGTACAATGTAAGCCCATTGTCCCAATGTATTGATCCTATGCTATGCCACAGTAACTTAATAAAATCTGTTTACAAAAAACATGGTAGTGCACAGGGTCCACTGTGGTGACTATACAGAAGTTAGTAGATGTGTGGTAATGTTGCACAGTACATTTTAACAAGTTTACTGTGTACACTACAGTGCAGGACATCTTGGGGACAGTGTAGGCCATTTCTTCCACATAATTCAATGTCCATTGGTTGAGTGTCTGCGCAGGCAGAAGCAGTGCAGCATATCTCCATGACAGTCACAATATTTCCCTGAAAACGTTGTTGTTGGCTGTCACGGGGGATGCAGTTTGTGCATGAGGGTGCACCTTGCTGCACAGTCTGGCACCTTGGATGACAGATGTAGTGGTTTTTGCAACACACATTTATACATGTTGTGGACATTGAATGTGATGCGTGTATATGATTTGTGATGTGATGCTGCATTGTTGAGGGTAACCAGTGCGGTGTGTGTATATATATATATATATATATATATATATATATATATGGTCATATTTCTCAGTTTCGCAGATGTGTGATATATCATCATTCCTTTTGCCCATGGGCTTCACTTTTGGTATGCACACGAATTAAGCTTCCCGAGAATTGTATTCAGTTACGTTACAGTGTCCCTCTCAGAGCTACTTAATAGGAGTGCTGGACACACACAAAAATGTAACGGGTTGTCCTCACACACCACCAGGTGTCATGCTTCATTATAGGATAACCCTCGCTCTCCAAAACCCGGTTTGATGGAGAGCGGGCCTACACCTGAATACAGAGAGGCACTTCTAAATTAGAATGGGCCCGTATAAACAGTGAATTAAAAAACAATGTGGCATCATAAATCTTATTTATTCATTGGACAAAAAACTTGGAATTAAAAGATGAAAATGTGGGGATAAGGGGAACTATTACCCCATCACCACTATTACCGTTGTCAACATGTTTCTGCCATGTGGCTCTACTGAGTCCACCGCATTATTCAGGACGAACAAACAGGCTCCTGATGAGGCAATGTTGTACTAGGGTACACCTACACCGCCTACATCGGGAGGAAGGAGCAGACGCGTGTAGGTGTATGGCGAGGGACGCACTTTGAGGCAAGTGTGACTACAGGGGTCCCTGAGCCCTTCTTCCATTGGCCATTGAAGACCTTACATTTGGGAACCTATGAATCGTTTTAGATTAGAGGTAGACACAGGTCACCCTACCAATGAGGCAATTCTTAGTACAAAATTGCATCATCAGGAGCCCGTTAGTTCATCCTGAAGAATGCTATGTACTCAGTAGAGCAACAAGGCAGAAACATGTTGACAACGGTAATAGTGGTGATGGGGTAATAGTTCCCCTTATCCCCACATTTCCATCTTTTAATACCAAATAGTTTGTCCAATGAATAAATAATATTTAGGATGCCACAGTGTTTTTTAATTCACTGTTTATACAGGCCCTTTCTAATTTAGAAGTGCCTCTCTGTCTTCAGGTGTAGGCCCGCTCTCCATCAAACTGGGTTTTTGGAGAGTGAGGGTTGTCCTATGATGAAGCATGACACCTGGTGGTGTGTGAGGACAACCCGTTACATTTTTGTGTGTGTCCACCACTCCTATTAAGTAGTGCTGAGAGGGACACTGTAACGTAACTGAATACAATTCTTGGGTAGCTTAATTTGTGTGCATATAGTAGGTTGGAGGCCAGCTCACCTTTGAGACCCCATAGCCTCTAGTTCCCTCCCCTGGATATCCCTGGAGGGGTGTGTTGACGAAATTCACTTGTGATACACCGACTTCAGACAGGGATTGCCTTGTTTCAGCAAAGTTTATTGGTGCCTCATTGAAATTATTTCTTCTTATGTGAGGGTCTTTGCCACAATTAGATGGGCACATAGGTCTTCATGTTGCTTTTCTACCACTGGACATAGATGAATGTGGAAAGGTTGAGCTAACCTGCATCCAAAGTGAAGTGATGGAATGTGTATTTCTTTTTACATACAGCACATCCATGATTTTTATATGTGCACCTACTCACATAATAGTGTGTAATGGCAACACCACCCCTCCTCTTGCACCGTGGTGCATGTGTCACCTTGTTGTCCTGACATGACAATGTTTTAAGGGACAGATTCCAGTACCAATTTCATACTGTCTGTGCAATTCCCTTTTTCAATCTGTAATGTGGAATGCTGGACACATGATGATTGGACATGGGGAAGAGACCTGTGTAGGAAGGTGGAATCTGACTATATGGTTGCCCCCACTTTTTTTATGGTGTTTTGCTGGTTTATGACTTAGTTGGACTGGGATCCTGCTATTCAGGGCCCCAGTCTATCTGCTTTCTCTGTAAAAGGTTTCCATGTGCCTTAGGCACATCTCTGATTGGAATCTGGAGTGCCCTTATAAGTCCCTAGTATATGGTATACTATGTACCAAGGGCATAGGTACCTCAGAGGCCTACCAGGGGCTGCAGCATGTATTATGCCACCCCTGGAAGGCCATCCAAACTGACACCACAGGTCTGCTACTGCAGCCTGGGTAAGGTGGTGCATGCACCCCTTACTGTGATATAGGTTACCTATATCACTAAATACATACACACATATAAACCTATAAGTCACTCCTAAGGCAGGCCTTATCAATCCTGAAGGCAGAGTGTGTGGTTCCTATGTGAGAGGGTGCCCCTGCATGAGCAGGGCCCCTCTGCAGCGGTCGGAGACCCTTCTCTGATGCTGTTTGTAGTGCAGCCTGACCATATACTCTTAAGCGCATTATAACCTCGCGTTAAATGCTAACTTTGGAATGGCTGCACCTAAACATGTCGTGTTTGGTGTCAAACATCTTGGAATACTACCCCCCGCCAATTCTGGCGGCGGGGGTAGCATTCCACCCTTCTAGAGGAGAGACATGTTAACCCCGGCCTGGCCGGTAACTTCTTTCTAAAGCCTGGCATCACAAAATGGATGCTACTGCCACAGACACAAGTCTGGCCTCCTGCTGCTGGACGAAACTCCGGCAGGGGAGGCCTGGACAATAGGTTTCCTGTCCCAGGGAGGTGTGACCACCTCCCCAGACAGGATAATGTGTATTGGGGCTGGGCGGGAGCACTTTCTGGTGCTTTGAAGTCTTGCACTGGGGGCACACTTGGTGTCCCTGTGCATACCCCAGTTCAAACCGGATCAGGGGCTTGCAGCCCCTGCTTTGGCGCGAACTGGACAAAGGGAAAGGGGTGTAGCCACCCCTCTGCCCTGACCCACCCATAGGTGGGGCCACAGAGTAGTCCAACCCCTATCCTTAGTATAAGTATAGGAACCCAGTCCTTAGGACTTTAGATTATCCCTGGACGAAACTCTGAAACTGAATCCTGGACCTTCGACGCTCTACTCACGATTAGAGGACAGAAGAATCTCCCTTCGGGTCAAGGAGTGACTCCCCTGCTTGGCAGGCACCAAAGAAGCATCTGTCCGGTTCGCATTTCTGAAGCTCCCGTCGGACGCTGAAGTCATCGCATCACCAGAGGTGGATTCTCAGACTTCCCCGAGGCTACCCTGAGTCCCCAGCAAAGCTGAGGCCCGTGGCTATCGTGGGTGACTTGAGACTGTGACCCCTGGACACCAAGCACATTTGCAAGTGCATCCTCTTCTGGGTCTCCCAAGAAGTCGTTCTTTGGGCTCCGAGTAGCCCTAGCCTCCCGCACCAACTGCACCGAAGATCACTGGCCCCCACTCCACGAGTGTCCTGTAAGCCAGATCCACGTGCGGCATCATGAGGCTCCTTCGCGGTCGCTAGCCCGTTGGCTAGTAGCCCTTAACGAAGGCCAATCTTTTCCTAACTTGGCATCCTGGTTGCTCCAGGCCTGCCCTCACTTACCCTTGCTGGGTGAGTTCCCCAGACCTTGCTGGTCTGCACCATCGACGATCTTCCTCTGCATCGAGACTTGCCGTTGCCAAGGCTTGTTGGGTCCAATCCGGTCGCCGACACCTCAGCACTCGACAGACATCGTGTACCAGCCCGAATCCTGCTCCTGGTCGCCGATAACGCCTCCTGGACTTCGTGGCTGAAGAGTCAAGACGACCGTCAACGCACCTGAAGCACTCGACATCGGTGGGCATCTGTCCATCGCCTTCCTGGTCACTGGCTAGTGACCCAGACTTTGTCCCCTCTGCTTTCAGGTTCTTCAGAACTCCGATCCACTCTTGGATCCACCCGGACACTTTTCTCTTGGTCGCCAGCAGCACTTTGCAGCAGATCGCCATTCAAATCGACGACGAAACCCGACCCCGAAAGGCACCTATGCACCCGGCTTCCCTGGGTGAGGTAACACGAGTACTCCGGTGCTCCCGTGGGTAGAGACTCTTCAAAGTCCTAGATCTCAAAGGGTTTGGTCCAAGTCCTCTTTTAAGTGTCCCTTTTCTCTAATTTCCCGATCACGACTTTCTCCATAGAAGTCAACGGCGTATCGCGGTTGTGTATTTACACTGCACGCGTCTCCCGTGGGTCCCCTGTGTCACTACCTTGGGTGGTTCCTTGTGGTCCAAGCACTTCTAGAGGCTCTAGGCCTAGTGTCTAGTTCAGTCGTGGTTCTTATACCACTTTATTGGTATATGGTTTGGTACGCCCCTAGGGCCCAAATGTGTATTTGTGCTATTACTGTGTTTAAATAACTTCAAACTTATGTACTTCAAACTCTAGCCTCATAAAGAGACTAGAGGGGTGTGTTTAGTAATAAATACATATATTTTGAATATATACCTGGTGTGGTGCTCTTTCATTTGATCACTCAAGAGATTATAGACTGGTAAAACAAGCTGCTTTACATTCCTTCAAGACTTAGCCTGAAGGCTGCTCTCCATAGCTACCACTAGGATAGCTTTCAATAAGGTTGTCTTTAACCTATCTCCAATAAGGGGTTGTTTGGACTGGTGCAAGGTGCCCACTATAATTAGTGGACAGCATATGCCAGGCCAACTTCTCACAACCTGTACTTATGTATCCTCTTTTCACCTCCCCTTGGGTGGCACACCACTGGCATACTTTCGCAGGGTATCTGTATGTAGGATGTGTGTTGGAATGATGTGATCTACATTGGATGGGAAAGGCCACCACATTGTCCATGTAATACAGCCTTAACGTGAGGTGAATGGGAGTTGAACTTTGTTGTGGCTTGCAGTACTGCATACCTATGAGGCCTCACAATGGCATTGAGACATACTTTCCATTGCCAAATTGACATGACTTGGGCATGTGCTCCACCCGAGCATCATGATTGATGATAGTCCCTCAGCCCATTAGACTTGTACATGTGGGCCTCAATGGATTAGGCAGTGTCAGCATGTGTGACTTGTAGATAATATGTTGCTCATATGCCATGAAGCATGGGACAAGTATATGGGGCCATACCAACAACTTATGCACAGTCGTGTTCTTGAGGTGTTCTTACTGACCAGTAGGCCATTCCCATAGATCCCATTCTGGAAATGCTGATTGATGAAAGATTGCCTGAAGATGAAGGAGTCATGTGCACTGCCCGTGTACTTGTCAAGGATGTTATAAAATTGTCAGAGATGGTCCACCATTGCCTGCACGTTTATGGAATATGTGTGCTTCCTGTTGGGGTAGATGTGTGATGTAGCTGCAGGAGGCACAAGTTGCACATGTGTGCAGTCCATTGCCCCCAACACATGTGGGAATCCAGCAATGGCATAAAAGCCTTGCTTGTTGTCCTGTTGTTTCTGCGATGTGTTGAGGAAGTAGAGGTGCTGGGGTGTGAGGCTTATGATGGCATCCAGGACTGTGGGGAGGAACCTTGAGAAGGATGCCTGGGATACTCCTGCCACTCTGGCTGTGGTGGTTTGAAAAGTTCCTGACACCAGCATTTGCAGGACAGCGAGTAGTTTGGCCTGTGAAGGTATGTTGGTGCAGCGCTGGGATGTTGGCTGCAGCCTTGGTGCAATCTGGTGCAGGAGGCAGACAATGGACTCCCTCTTGAGCCTCTAATGGGCAATGACCTCTTCCTCTCTAAAGTCAATGAGGGTTATCCTCTGACGGTATGTCCGCTCCCTTCTCCTGCGCTGCCATTGTGGTGGTAGTGGTCTCCTAGGTGCTCCTAGCTGTAATAGCAGTAGATCCATGGCATAGTAGGGCTTGCCAAAGTGATTTGGGTCTCTTCTACTGTTATACCAGTGTACTAGTGTCATTTTTAAGACAAGCTGTTCCCTAGCAGTAAAAAAATGCTGCTAATGGGACCTAGTGGCAGTTTTTTTGCTATTAGCGGCATTTCAGAAAATCCTTGTACATATGGCGGCATGTGTTTTGCCGGTGTTTTTCTGAGGGAACACCTACCTTGCATATCATTTTCGTAAATGCCTCTAGCCAAGCTGGCGTTGTAAAAAATTGGCGCTAGGCGTGGAAAAGTAACACTAAAGGCCTATAGCGTCACTTCGTAAATAAGGTGATTAAAAAAAAAACATCGCAGAGTAAAAAAAATGACGCTATGGCGGCATTAAATCCTTGTAAATATTCCCCTCTGTCTTACTTATACACACAATTCTCACACACACTACTGCTTTTCATGCTGTCATACTCTCACATACACTTTTTTTGATTTTACTTTATCTCACACATGCTCTTTTTTCGCACACATACACACACCTTTCTTACACACTCACTTACTCATCTCTCCCTTACTGCAGTCCTTCTTTGTGAGTGTAACTGCCACAGGCAGCAGTGCAGTCTGCTGAGTCAACCGCCCCCTGGAGCTGCAGACACAACCTTCATGACATTCTTCAGTGTTGTCTTACTACTAGAATAAGTGGCTCCAAGAGCAGTCATCTCTGGTCCGAACGATTCTTGTTCTCAGATTAGACTGCTGCTATAACACTAAGGGGTGGGAGCACACTGCTTCACCTCCCAGCACAGTTCGCCCCTTAGCATTATGGTAAATGCATTGACCAGAATGCTAAGGGGCGAACTGTGCTGGGAGGTGAAGCAGTGTGCTCCCACCCCTTCCTGCTGCTATAACACTGTCGCAAGGTTTCCAGAGACTGGCATTAAACAGAAGGCCAACAACCTGGAGCATTCCAGGGGTCCTGGAGATGACTCAATGAGCCGTCTCCCTCCTCTCTAATGTACAATCTTGAGTTCACCAATGTCACTGGCAAGTGAGAGCAGCTCATGGCCTTGGCAGTGAGAGAAGAAGTGTCCAACATGTTGCAGGTTTGTAGGCACATTTAAATTCCAATACAGAAGGAATCTTTGGCATTTGAGTGGTGCTGGTTTCTGACCCAGTAACTCAGCGATGGTGAGTGTTACCGGTCTCTGTATCCTCCCACTTCTATTACAGTGTGGGAACCACCATCTCCTACAGTAGTTGCTCAGAGCGCCTGAAATCACGTTCGAATTCCTATCTTGTCAAGATTGTTACTGTGAGGCTCTGTGCTAGGTAAGGAGAGGTCTCTCTCTACATCTTTTCTCTCTCTCTCTCTTTCTTCCTCTCCAGAGCTTTGAAGATTCCCAGGTTCATTCGTAAATTGCTCATCTAGTCACGTTTTCTTATTTGCACTTTGTACTTCTGTTTATGTCATGAAATCAACACTACAAATACCAGAATGCCAAGGGAAAGCTAAGACTGTGCAAGCTGCTCACGAAACGATCTGGGAAACTTGGTTGCTCTGTCGCTTCTTGCACATCCTGTTAGTAAGATGATGGGGGCCACATACAGGAAGGCCAGTGTAAAATCAGGCGTTAGGGCTAAACACAAAAACAGCATGTAGCTGCCATTGTTCTTGTTGGCGGAATTAGAGTCTGTCCTGACTGCTGATTATTATAACCTTACTGGAGTTAAGAAAGTGCGTCACTTTACTACCTGCAGCTAAACATAAGCTAGCTCCGTTCTTATCCTGTCTCCTCCACGGGTTCGATTGAGAGTTCTGGAGCTGTGTGGCAGTCGGATCCCGGCTGAGGTCCTGCAGTGAGCTACAGCGACCCTGATAAAGTGCTGCCAGGCACGAGAACAGTCTGTGACCAAAGGTAGAGGCAGGCTCAGACCGGCCTTTAACAGCCAAAACATTCAAATCCCTGGAACCTAACCAGCCAATTGTAAGTGGTTTGAATAAGTTGGCTCGCACAGCGCAATTAAAAATATGTTGTAAAATTGTAAAATGATAGTGTAAACTATATACATATATATGCTTTGTCTGATTAGCTGAGCCCCTGCTGCAGGTAGTCTCTCAGAAGACGCAAGGTTCAGACTCGGGTTGGGGGAAGGGCATCGTAAGGTTTCATGGCACTGACCGCAATAGATTAAATACATGTTGTTGCGCACAACCGTGCCTGTGCAGATGCTGTGCCCCTGGGAGTACCGGCACTCTCCTTGTGCGAGGAGAAGTTCTGGTACTCAGAAGGAGAAAATTGAAAAGTGCCAGCACTCAGTACTGGTGAGTACAGGCCCATTTAAAGCACTGGTTTTAGCCATGTTGCACACCAGCATGGTTGCTGTACAGCATGGCTAAAAGTTAGTAGCATAGAAGAGAGTGGCATAGAGTGGAGTGGTGTACAGTGTCTTGGTATGTGGAAGAGTGGCGTGGAGTGGTGTAGAGTGGAGTGGTGTGGTGTACAGCGTCTTGGTGTGGCGTAGAGTGGAGTTGGGTAGTGTGGCATAGAGTGGAGAAGTGTTTCATGGAGTGGAATGTCATGGAGTGGAAAGTCGTGGAGTAGAGTGTCATGGAGTAAAGTGTCAGAGTGGAGTAAAGTGTTGTTGAGTAGCATAAAGTGGCATAGAGTGGAGTGTAGTAGAGTGGTTTTCAGTGGAATGGAGTTTGACAAGAAGTACATACAATATGACAGTGCCAAAAATGTGTCATTGATACGTCAGACATAGTCATTAGTACCTCTAAAAATTCCCTCTGGAATACAAGGGTCAGCATTTTGCCATTGACACTCCCTATAAAATGCGTACAACATCTTTTATGACAAGAATTACCTTAAATATCAGTTGCAACATTTTGCTATGGATCCACCCCATTATATTAGAATTGCGTGCATCATGTCAGGGCCTTCGGCCAGGTGTGGTGACATGTGTTCTGTGTCTCTGCCGCTGGTTATGGCCAGGCTAGTGGCTTTCTCAATTAGGCAGTTAGAGTCCCCAAAGCCAATGATGGAGTCTTAATAAAAGCATGTCAGGGCCTGAAGTTTTCAATGGGTAACACCTTCCATTCATATGCCATTAGCACTCTTGTCCATAAGGCAAGAATAACTTCCAGTATGCCAGACCAGCAGCACAATCGCAAGCATAAAACACATACACTCACACACAAAAACATACTCACACACACACATTCTCTCACACACCCAGCTTCACACACTCTGACACTCATTCTCACTATATCGCTTGCACTCTTTCATACATTTGTACTCTGTCTCTCACACGCGCACACCCACCCATACACTGCCACTCACACATCCATTAGTCAATCTACTTTTATTTGTGTTAGAAAAGCTTGCCTTGCTGCTTCTGCTATAATTGTCTTGCCTTTTAGTGAAGCTTAATAAAAACATTCTCTATACACCATAAAAAACATAATAACATATTACCTTGTCAATGTTTGTTATAAGCATGATGTGAATGATAAGTGCACTTCCTTAAAATGGATGTACAGGACTTATATATGGTTTCACATGTGGATCAAGCAGTTACAGTATCGGAAATTAACTAATCCACTTTCTAACATGTAGAATCACAGCATCCAGTTGATCTTGTGAAATGCGTAACTTCTTCGGCAACCATGGATTTTCACCAGTAACACTACATGTCCCTGAATAAAGCATTGTGGTGAATGGAAAGCCAGGACTGGCTGAAGGTGTCACGCGATTCTCAATCCAGCACCATACCCCACAGCCTCAGTCCAGTTTCTCTCCCTGTGCCATCCAACATCCTCAGTCCACTCTCCCCCCTTGCACCAGTCCCGTTGTTGCAGATGAAATTAACTAGGTATCTAGTACTATGGAAAAAGCAGGTATTCTGTGGGTGCCTTTGTAGAAATATGTGTATATTCATGAGAACTGTGTAAATTTTATATGTGCAGCATAAGAGATGTGCTCATATAAGTGCAGGGTAATGGTGAATAGTTTGAATAGTGCAGCGTGAATTATGTGAGTGTAGGGTGAAAAATGTGCCAATGTGAGTGTAGCGTGAGCTGCATGAATGCAATGTGAGAGGAGGGTCCATGTGAGTGTTGGGTGAGAGGAGTGCATGCAGAGTGAGAGGAGTCAGTGCAGGGTGTTGTGAGCAGTGTAAGTGCATGATGAGAGGAGTTAGTGCAGGGTGAGTAGTGTATCCCAGTGAGTTCCAGCACACTATTGTGCCTGGGTGCAGGCAGGGTGAACAGAGTGCAGGCTGAGAGGTGTGTCCATGTGAGTGCAGGGTGAGAGGAGGGAGTGCAGGGTGAGTGGTGTGACTCCAGGATGAGTGATGTGCTTGTTTGCGTGGTGTGAGCACAGGGTGAGAGGAGTGCCCATGTGCGTGAAGGGTGAGTTGTGTGAGTGGCAGAAGTGCCTATGTGAGTGCGCAGTGAGCGAGGTACCAGTGTGAGATTAGGGTAAGAGGAGTGACTGTAGGGTGAGTGATGTGACAATATGAGTTTGGTTGTGGGTGAAAGTACAGGTTACGAGTAGTGTCTCTGGCAACAGGCAAAGCCTCAAGAATGACCACAAAACGTTTGGGGGAAGACCACATCAAGGATGACAGGTCTAACATGTGTCCCCCTATCTGAAAATAGGGAGAACTACCCAAACTCATTGAAGTTCTCATCACTAAGAGGGAAGAGCCTGGAAAGAGTAAGTAAGTAAGTAAGTAATATGCTTATAGAGCGCACGAATGCCGAGGCGTCTTGGCGCTATGGTAGGACCGTGGATTAGCAGCAGGTGGAGTGGCTTACTTCTGTCTGATAAATAGCCAAGTCTTCAACAGTTTCCTGAACCGAGGTCTAGAGGGTTGGAGTCTCGTGTCGTCAGGTAATTCATTCCATAACCTAGACGCACAATATGTCAGACTTCTTCCTCCCCATCTGGCTCTTTGTATTCTGGGTACCTGGACTAGACCTTTGTTAGCTGATCTAAGATTACGCCGAGGGGTATACTGCTGAAATAACTTCTGTAAGTCAGCTGCTCCTCCACCAAACTGGGCTTTGTGTACCAGGCACAGCGCTTTAAATTCGATTCGCTGTTGCACCTGCAGCCAGTGGAGGGTTTTAATGCTGCCTGAGAGTTGATGGAACTTCGGGGTGTTAAGCAACAATCGGGACGCAGCATTTCGCAAGGATTGTAATTTGACAAGTTGGCGCTTGTTAATGCCTAAAAAGAGGGCATTGCAGTAGTCGATCCGTGAAAGGATCAGAGTGACGACAACCGATACCCGTAGTTCCTGGGGGATGAATGGGAACATTTTCCGTAGGACTTGTAGATGAAAGAAGCAGGCTGATGTAAGCTGGTTAATTTGGTCTGAGAAAACTGAGTTGATCATCCAACATGATTTCCAGGTTCCTGGTTTTTCTTGCCGGTACTGGGCATTGACCTGCCTCTGCTGGCCACCATTTCTTGTTCCAGAACGGTGCTCCAGTCCCAAACTCCATCACTTCTGTCTTTCCCACATTCAGTTTAAGGTAATTTTGGTGCATCCAGTCCATAATGTGTTTTAAACAGCCATGGAATTTCCCAGCGATGGTGTCTGCATTTGAAGAGATGGAAATGGCGAGTTAAGTGTCGTCCACGTACGACACCAAAGAGAACCCATGTAAATGTAAATGTAAATCCAGTATTTGTAAAGCGCGAACAGCTACCCGAAGGCATCCCGGTGCTGGGGGCCGTCGAGAAGATTAAGCAAGCTATTGCCCAGAGTCACATGGTGCTGGGCTGACCTGCCGCCGGTGCTGGGGATCGAACCGTGAGCCCCAGATTCCAGCGTCAGTCGCCCTAGCCGCGGCGCCACCTTTGATTAGCTCAGCCAGCGGTGTCACATATATGTTGAAAATTGTTGGGGACAGAGCTGACCCCTGGGGAACTCCGCAGGGAAGGGAAAATCTATCTGATTGATAGTTGTCCCAGCACACCCTTTGCTCCCTGGCCTCGAGGAATGAGGCCAGAAGGTTAAGAGCGGCCTCAGTGATTCCTATTGCTTTCAGCCATTGGATTAGTACCAAATGGTTCACGGTATCATATGCGGCTGAAAGGTCCAGCAGGATTAGAATGGCTTTTCCTCCGCTGTCCAGTTGTCTGCGTATTTCCTCTGTGGCCGTAATTAGGGCTGATTCAGTGGAGTGGTGTTGATGAAAGCCGTGTTGTGAGTGGTCTAAGATGTTATTGGACTCCAGGTAGCCCATTAGATCTTGATTCATAGATTTTTCCAATATTTTGGCCGCTAGTGGTAGGCAAGATATGGGCCGGTAATTTTCAACCACCAAGGGATCGAGGAATGGTTTCTTTAAAATTGGCCTGATACATGCCTTCTTCCAAGAAGAGGGGAAAATTCCTGAGCACATAATGTTATTTAGAAGTGGGGCGAGTTGGTTACTGATTTGGTTCGAAACCAAATGTATTGTAGCCGGGGGGCAAGGGTCTATTGGCGACCAGGACTTCGTTGCTAATAGTAGATCATTAGTTCTCTCCATGGATAGAGGGGTAAACCTGGTTAACTGGTTATCTATATCAGGCCTGTTTAAATTTGCTAGCTCCAGTATGCTTGTACTACCCGGGTTCGGGGGTTTTCCTTTCAGTTAGTCATAGATCAGTTGTATTTTCGTCTGGAAGAAGCAAGCCATCTTGTTGCAGAAAGCTTGGTCCGGGACAAATTGATTTTCTTGATTTAGTTTTGATGATTCCGTGACAGTCGTGAAGAGTTTTCTTGCGGAGTTTTTTGACCCCTCGATTTTGGTAGTAAAGTAGGTCTTTTTCGCGTTTTTTATGGCTACCTTGTACTCCTCTAAAGCGAGTTTGTAGGGTAATTTGCTCTGTTCGCTGAGACCATTAGCATTGGAGTGGTCATTCCCACAACGGCGCTCCACCGCAAATCCATTCTCTGTAGGGAGATGGACCACCTCAACAGTTTTGGATTCTCATCCCTCATATGCATGAGCCATCTTAGGGGGGTCTCTGGTCTGTCTGAACCTGTGAGTATCAAACAGGAATGGTGTCAACTTCTGCCGTGCCAAAACCACAGCCAAAGCTTCTCTCTCAATAGCACTCCACCTCTGTTTCCCAGGCAGTAACCTCCTACTGATGAAGGCTAGAGGTCTAGGTCCTCTTCATTTAGCTGTGAGAGCACAGCCCGATGCCATGGTCTGAAGAGTCTGTCTGCACTATAAACTCCTTGGAGAAGTCAGGGGTCTTCAGTACTGGTGCTGTACATGGCCTCCTTAAGGGCGTCAAAGGATTTCTGGCAGGCCTCTGTTCAGATTACCTTTTTTGGGTGCGTCTTGGAAGTAACTCAGTCAAGGGGGCTATAATGGTTCCATAGCCCTTAACAAACCTCCTGTAATATTCACTGAGGCCTAAGAAGGCCCTAAATTCAGTCTGAGATTTGCAGATTCCCAAGCCAGAATAGTCTCAATCTTGGATTGGAGGCCCTGCAGTAGGCACCTTGCCCCACCCATTAGGTGTCCCAGATACACCATAGAACACTGCCTTACCATCACTTGCTGACCTTGATAGTCAGGCGTGCCTACTGCAGGGCCTGAAGCACACTTTCTTGAGGTGAAACAGGTGATCCTCCCAGCTGGAACTATAAACTGCAATGTCTTCCAGGTAGGTGGCACTGAAAGTTTCCATCCCAGCCAGGACCTTGTTGACAAACCTCTGGAAGGTGGCGTAGCCATTCTTTAACTCAAAGGGCTTTACTTTAAATTGGATGTGGCCCTCTGGGGTGGAGAAGGCAGACCTCTCCTTAGCCCCCTTGGTTAAGGCAATCAGCCAGTACCCTGATGTTAAATCAAAAGTACTCAGGAAAGTGGTTATGAGCTCATCAGCTTGGGGGACAGGTTAAGCATCGTTTTTTGTAATTGAGTTGAACCCCTGATAGTCCACACAGAATCTGAGTTCTGGGGAGGCACCCGGTGGGGTGTCTTTGGGTGCCAGCACCACTGGGCTGGACCAAGGACTATTGGAGAGCTCAATCACCCCTAACTTTAGCATCTTGGACACTTCCTCCTTCATACTGGCTCTCGCCTTATCAAACTGTCTGTAAATGTTGTTCTTTACAGGCATGCTGTCCCCAGAGTCAATATCATTGATGCACAGATATGTGGGCTCAGGGGTCAGTGAGGGAACAAAACTGCCCCAGCAAGTGGTGACAGCCTCTCTGCTATTCTGGGGTCAGGGTAGGTGAAAGGTTAACACCTTCAACTGACCCATCCTGCTCCTTAGGTGATAGGAGGTTGGAAGAGGTTCTCTCTCCTCTTCCAGCCCATAATCTGTCACTAAGAGCAGGGTGACCTCAGAGCTCTTGTAGTAGGGTTTGGAGTGATTAACTTGAAGGACCATTAAGGGATTCCTGGGGGTCTTGAGGTCCACTAGGTAGGTGGCCTCCCACTTTCTCTCCTTCACCTCATAAGGCCCAGACCAGAAATCTTGCAGGGTAAGGGCTCCATCACCCACACCTTTTGGCTAGGCTAAAACGTAACCAAAGTGGCCTTTTGGTCATACTAGAGCTTCATCACCTCCTGACTGGCTTCCAGGTTCTCAGAGGCCTTCTTCCAGAAGTGCTGGATCTGAGTCCTGAGAGCTAACATATAGCTAACTACATCCAGGAGGGGCTTCTTGGGAGCTTACTCCCACCCTTCCTTTACAAGACTGAGAGGTCCTCTAACAGGGTGCCCATATAGGAGTTCAAACTGCAAAGAGAAGGCATGGCAAGATGACGTCCTGCTTTTGCCTCATGGGCTCTGACAGGCCCATTATTATGCCTTTAAGGGCCTTGCTGAGCTTTTCTACAAGCCCATTGGTTGTGCAAAACATATAACTTACTCCACACTCATCGCACATTGATTTAATTTAGGCTGACAAAGTTTGTAACCCTGTCAAACACTATTTCTTTTGGGAACCCCACCCATGTAAAAAACCCCATCAGGGCCATGGCCACTGCAGGTGCAGATGCAGTCCCAGTCTTCAGAGACATGGCCTCTGGGTATCTAGTGGCATGGTACACCAAGAATTGGGGAGAGGAGTTGGCCTAACGGCTAGGGTGGTCGACCTCGGATCTGGAGAACCGGGTTCGAGTCTCGGCACTGACGCTGAACATCCTGTGATTCTGGGCAAATCACTTAATCTCCCCGTGCCTAACAAAAAATGAATGTGTCCTCATGTAACGCAACTGGTGCTATGTAAAGCGCTCGCGTACCTGATACCGGGTCAAGTTCGTGCTATATAAAACTCCGTAAAAAAAAAAAAAAAGATCACAATAAACATGTTTCCTAGGGCAGTCTTAGGGCCCAGGGGCCCATCAGTGTTGATGCCCACCCTTGCAAAGGGGTGCCAACGACAGGTATGGGAACCAGGGGAGCCTTTAGCTTTCTGCCTGACTTCCCACCAGCCTGGCAAGTAGGACATGACCTGCATAATTCATCTGAGGTCACCTTTATCCAGGGCCAATAAAGGCGGGTGACCAGCCTGGTAAAGGTCTTGTCCTGCCCCAGAAGTCCTGCAAGGGGTATGTCATGAGCCAGACCTAGTAGGAAGGCTCTGTAGCACTCGAGGACCACCGACACACAGGTTGCCCTAGGCTCAGGAACCTTAGGTTCACTATACAGGAGGCCATTCTACCAATATAGCAGGTGATCTCCAGAGGTGTTACCAGCTGCCTGGGCTCAGCTTGCTGCGTGAGATCCTCAAGGGTAGGGTACTCCTTCTGAGCCTTGCAGAATTCCTCCTTGATGGGTCCTCCCTCAGCTTGCCAACCAGCCAGCTCAGGTAAGTCCTCCAGGGCAGCAATGTCCTCCCCTGTAGGTTCCAGAGCATTGCCCTCATGCTCAGCTTCTTCCTGAGTTTCAGGGGCAGGATTCCCATGCCTCTTGCCAGCCACTTGAGCAATTTTTTCAGACTCCAGGTCTTCTTTTTTATAACTCTTTTTATTGGTTACATCTATACACAGTCGCCTCACACAGTCCAAGTCCCACAAGTTAGCATTCGATTTACAATGTATCTTTAATTCAGTGTTTTGCATACGGTTGTCCTAGGCTTGCACCCCTTATTTCACCCCCTTTCTCCCTCCAACCCGTCTCCCACGAAATGATCTGTTCACCTGTACTAATGGGGCGCATATTTGTCCCCTGTGTGCATTCCATCCATTCCAGATTTATTCCCATTTTTTAGGGCAGCCTCTGACTCCAGGCCTTCTTAATTACTCTCTCGGTCTGCTCTTAGAATATTTCCACGTGTCAGACTGGATCCAGAAATGTTTTACCAATTCCCCTTACACACTGCTAGGTGCCGTTGTTCGGCTCTGCGTGGAGTCAATGGCGACTTCTTTGCCGGAAGTGATATGTGCTGTGCCTATATGGGTGCCACCCCAGTGTGTTGACCTTAGTTCCTTCTTTTCCGTGCCATCTGCGTGGATTCGAATGGAACTCTCCTCAGTCATTTTTTGACTGGCTTCAACCTTTTTGTTGACTGATGTGCCTTTTTCAACTATTTTGAAAATGTCTCTGAAAAAACTCACCAGATTCAATCCTTGTGGAGACGGTCATCGACAGATGTCAGTGACAGACCCTCACTTGGTCTGTCTGTGGCGTCTATAGAAGGATCACGACTCCGCGTCGTGTGCAGAGTGCAGGATGATAAACTTGAAGGCCATCTTAGAGTGGGCCATGAAGTTGTTGGCCGCTCGTCACGCAACTCTGCACCGCTCCAGGTCCAGTTCACGTGGGAGGTCTTGGGACCACTCGCAGAGTCGCTTGCGTCGGTCTTTGTCTCGCTACAGGACTTCTTCTGGTAAGTCCCACAAAAAGAATTCCAAGAAGTCCAAGCACTCTTCGACTTCTCCACGTCATTCCCATTCTTCAGACGACATGAGGGAATGATGCCACAAATCCAGACCTCGCTGGCAGGTGGTACCTGTGCAGCCGGCATTTGAAATTGGGTCTGCTTCATGCTTCCCCGAAATTCCCAGAGCGACCCCCGTCCAACTCTGACTTTTATGAGGCCATGAGCCTCATTTTTGGGTGGTTGAACCCCTGTGGAGCACCCTCGGGTCCCATGGGTTCAGATGGGCCCTAAACTGGAGCTCCGCTGGCAGGTTCGCCCTCAGTGCCAGTCGACCCTTAAAGATCCATTAGTGGATCGGGATCAGCCCCGGTCGCAACTTTACGACCTCTGGGGACTGTTCCAGTGGTGCCATTCCCTGCGCTGCTGACACTCATTGTGATTCCGGACTATGATACAGAGCCAGACCAACATCGCACAATGTCAGTTCCGGTGCTGATCAGGCCCACATGGCCTGAATTGGAGACAGAACCCTAGTACACTGAAGGGCTCACTGAGGAAAATGAATGGAGGGGATCTGAGGATCCCTATTCCTACACTAACCCCCTAGCAGAGTCATTGGTCAATGACAATTGATACGAGGACTTGGCTGATGCCTGTGGTCTGGACACCTCACCAGAGACTGGCGTCAGCTCTCCTCCCACAGTGGCTACGGAGGATGGGGCTACCTTTGTCTTGAGGGTGGCTGAGGTCTTAGACCTGTAGCTGCCCACTAATGTTTTTACAGCGGTGCTTCAAACGGGGGTGTCCCCACCAGAACCATTATTACCCTTCAACAAAGCCCTCACTGATGCCCTGCTCAGTGCCTGGGCCAAGCCCTGCACAAGCACTCCAGGGCACAGCACTATTGCTCGCCACCATCCCCCCCCCCAGGGACCCAGCCAACCTCTCCCATCACCCTACCCCTTGAGGCCTGGTAGTCCAGGCCTCAACTTCCTGAATCATCCCAGCACGAACCCTACAACACCACTGGATATGGAATCCAAGAGGCAGGATAACTTTGGAAGAAGGACTTTTTTCTTTCGATAACATGGCACTGCGGTCTGTGAACACCACATACATAATGGGCAATTCGGTTGCGCAAGTGCTGCCTATGGTCCCAGATGAGGCGCAGGTCATATTATTCCAAGCTATTGCTTATGGGTGAGATGCAGCAAAGTTCACAATAAGATTCGGATTGGATAGGACCGACTCACTGGGCAGAGCCATTGCTTCTTCAGTGGCGCTGAGATGTCATGCCTAGTTGAGAAATACTGGCTTTTCCGGGGATGTTCAAGCCTTGCTCATGGATATGCCCTTCAGTGGAACCTGTCTCTTCAGAGACAGGTGGATTCATCTTTGGAAAGGTTTAAAGTTCGTAGGGCCACTGCTAGGTTTTTGTGGCTCTCTGTAGCCCCAAGACAGCTGTATTCTACCTTATGCCCATTCTGTGTCTATGGTAGGGGCTATCAGCCGCGTTCTTTCCCACATAGCCACCATGGCCAGCAGGCTCAGTCCTTGGATGTGGATCCCACAATCCTTGTGGGGCCCAAAGCCAGAGGTCTGCCCAATCCACTCCCCCCGCCCCCGGCAGTGGCACAGTAAAAGCCTCTTTAGTTTGCCCTCAATCCAGCATGGGCATTCAGTAGGCAGCAGAATCTGATACCATCTGAACCAACGTAGGGATTTAACATCAGAGAAATGGGTGCTCCAGATTGTCCAACAGGGTTATGCCCCCTGTTCCAACAAACCCCGCCGCCTTGTGCTCTTGCAACAGGAAGTACTGGTATTTCTGGCCAAAGAAACCATTGAGAGGGTGCCAGCATCAGAAGTAGGTCGTGGTTGCTATTACCGCTACTCTTTGCTGCCAAAAAAGGGATAGAGGCCTCCATCCTATCCTAGATCTGTGCTGCCCTCTAAACTACTTCTTGAAAAAGGAAAAATTCAGGATGCTCACCCTGGCTCAGGTCTTACCTGCCCTTGACCCTGGAGACTTGATGGTAGCATTCCGTCCTGCCTGCCCACAGATGCTGCCTGAGGCTCACGGTGGGCCAGGAGCATTATCAGTTCGCTGTACTCCTCTTCGGCCTTACCAGTGTCCCTTGGTGTGGTGGTTGTAACGCATGAATCAGAAGGGAGGTGGTAGAAATTATTTTGTGTAGAGTTCACTCTACTTCCACACTTGTAACATGCATAATCAAAGGGGAGTGAGCACTACTGGTTGTAACGCATATGCGGAGGTCAGGGGTTCCAGTCTTCACCTACCTCGATGACTGGCTATTGAAGGCAGGCTTGCCACAGGCAGTGGTCTTCCACCTCCAGACTATGGCAGACCTCCTGCATTTGCTGGGGTTCACTATCAACATGAGAAAGTCAGACACTTCCTTTCATTCGAGTTGTTCTGGACACAGTGCTGTTTCAGGCTTATCCTCCGGGACAGCAAGTCTGGGATATTCGGGCTATGATGCCAATGTTTCCACCTCTATCATGAATTTTGGTAAGAATGACTCTGAGGCTGCTGAGTCTCATCACAGTCTTCATCCTGTTGGTAAAACATGCCAGTTGGCATATGCAGGCTCTGCAGTGGGACTTGAAAACCTAGTGGGCACAGCATCAGGGAAATCTCTCCGACCTGGTGATAGGCAGACACACGGTTCCTCTGGAGTAGTACCCTCAAAGCCCACCTTCCAGCAGCACCGACTCAATGTTTTAAATAAACTGAGGTTCGGAGTGGCTAGATGAGGGGAAGGGAATTAGGGAGGGTACTGCGGGGAGGGAGACCTGGAACAGACGAATCCTTATTTAGCAGACGCTACTGACCACAACACAGCTTATTTCAATATAGTTTTAATCAGAGTTTTTACGTATTCCTGACTTACTTGAAATGAAAAAAATCATGGTTTCTTGGTGCACTTAGTACGCACTATATTGAAACCCACAGTAAACACTCATGAGGTCTTTAGAGGATAGGATTCGTTAATCACTCACTGAGTTCATCTCATGATCTATGCTCCATGTTAGTAAGTGCCCATTTCTCATATCAGGTTTTAATATTGTTCATTGCTCATATCCAAATAGTTCCAGCTTTTTTATCCAAATAGTGTTAAACTTGTTTTATCCAAATAGTGCTAAACTTGTTTTATCCAATATTGTAAGTTTGTCTTTTCTCTTTCTTAGTTTTTATTTCATTAATCAACTGGTATTCATAAATACATGTTGTCCATTGCATCTATGACTTTCACAAGTAAAATGTCTCCTAAAACAATAGCGCTATACCGACACAGTCTAAAATCATAAGCACTTAAACATACAACTGTTCATTACGACATGAACACTGATACAATGGATCATAATTCATCTCGACTAATCTTATCTTGTTGTTTGCACAGATAGGATTGAACCCTCTGTAGGTGATTAAATATACGGGCCGCCGCACTTGAATAATCCTGTGTGCATGCTATGGCTCTAATACTTGTTTAAACAAAAAGAAAAGAAGGGCATCAGTAAGACACGCCTTACCGCTCTCGTCGATCCGGGACCTGGAACCTTGGTGCTGCGCGATTGGAAGACTTCACTGCAAGTGCCCGATATCGGGTGTGGCAGGCTTTTTATACTAGATGAGCGTTGGCATGGAAACACGGACGTCAACAGTGTGATGCACCTGGCAGGAGGTCAACAACACGGAAGCACGCTCTCCTAGCAGTGTGCTAAACATAAACAGAGGACAAAGTTACTGGAATTACTGGACCAAAAATAAACAGTAAGAAAGGACTTGTGTTGAATACGGAGGGAGATGGGCCAATTAGTGTACGCTGCATTTTCCTGTGTAATCTCACACATATTATAGAGATGAAACTGCATACAAGCACCTGGATAAAAGCACAATTAGCACTGCCAGGACGGAATGTTATAACAAAATCAAATTCTGCAAAAAACAAGGCCCATCTCAATTGTCATGGAGTCAGGGCTCGAGGACAATGAAGGAATTGAAGGTTCCTATGATTTGTGGAAACCGTGAAAGGATATTTGGCACCTAGCAAGTAGTACCTCCATTCTTTGAATGCAGAACAAATGGGCAATAATTCTTTTTCAGCAAAGATATAATGCTGTTCTGCCGGTAACATTTTTTTTTTTTAGAGATAAGCCACTGGATGAAGTTGGCCAGTTTGTACATCATGTTGTGAGAGTATGGCTCCGAGAGCAGAATCTGAGGCATCTGCTTCAACAATAATGTTGTCAGGATGTTTGAAGACTGGAGCTGAAACAAAAGCCCTTTTTAAGAGTTGGAAGGCCTGCTCCGTTTGTTCATCCCACAGAAATTTTACTCCTTTCCTTAGCAATCTGGTTAATGGCGTTGCCTTGGTAGAAAAATGATCGATGAAACGTCTATAAAGATTTGCAAAGCCAAGAAAGCGTTGAATATCCTTCACTGTGGTAGGTCTTGGCCACTCCTCAATGGCTTGGATCTTTCTTTCAGCCATAGAGATTCCTTGTGGCGTGGTGGTTTGAAATTCACATTCCGTCACCTTACAGTACAGGCCATGGTCGCGTAAGGTGGTTAAGATAGTTTGGCCATGCTTGACGTGGCTTTCGAGTGACTCAGAATATATCAAAATGTCATCAATGTACACGATGACAAAGCAGTCTAGATACTCATGAAGCACATCATTAACAAAAAACTGGAACGCTGCTTGCGCATTACATAGGCCAAACAGCATTACGGAGTATTCAAAAAGTCCATACCTAGTTCTGAATGCTGTCTTCCACTCATCACCTGCGCGAATACAGACCAGATGATATGCCCCACGGAGGTCTAGTTTGGTGTCAATTTTGGCAGTACGCACCTGATCCAACAGTACTGGGATGAGTGGAAGAGGATATCTGTTTTTGATGGTGATGGCCTTCAAAGCTCTATAGTCTATGCAAGCCCTTAACTCACCATTTGCCTTTGGAACAAAGAACAGGGGAGACGCTACAGGCGATTTGGTTGGTCTTATAAATCCATTTTCCAGATATTTATCAAGATAGTCTCTTAGATGTTGATTTTCTTGATCTGTCAATGCATATATTCTTCTGCATGGGATCTTAGCACCCGGAACTAAATCAATCTTACAGTCATAGGTTCTGTGGGGTGGCAGGGTCTCAGTGCTTGAGGCACAGAAAATCTCCTGAAAGGCTGCATATTCCTTGGGTAACTCTACATCCTGCTCCGCTGCTGTGGCTATGAGATGACAAAGATTGGTAGTATTTGGGTATGCGTGAGACTTGGATTGTGGTTCTTGCAAACAATGCTTTTGACACCAATCGGAGTTAAATGTTACACTCCGTTTGGCCCAATCTATTGACAGATTGTGTTCTGTTAACCACGGCATACCTACTATAATACCAAACTGAGGGGCAGCGATAACATCAAAGGAAAAATGTTATTTATGTGTATCTAAACCTTGGTCACACTATAGTTCCAGCATGCTTGTTTGGTGAGTAACGAGTTCAGAGGTCAATAAGGAACCATCTACAGGTCTTACTGTTTCTGCCTTAGTTTTCTTAACTACTGGTATTTGTAATTCAGAACAGTATGTAGCATCAATGAAATTCCCAGTTCACCAGAATCAACCATGAGAACTATGGATTTTGTTTCTTCGGCTAGAAGCAAGGTGGCGTGTAACGTTAAACGTGGTGCAGAGGTCTGAAGAGTGTTGGTTAAAGTTTGATCAGGAGATACCGCAGAAAGGTTCAGCAAACTCTCCTGAACAGTTCCCGAGCATTTTAGTTTTTCAATTTTCTCAGCAGTGTTTGGACATTTGCTTGGCTAAGCCCCGCTGTCTTAGGTTTAGTGGGACAATCTTTGACAAAATGCCCCTTCGTTCCGCAATATAGACAGAGCCCATTGCGATGACGTTGGTCTTTTTCTTCAGATGTGAGAGGTTTTCTAAGACCTCTGATATCGATTGGTTCTACTACATCCACTGGGACTGGGTTTGCACGCTCTTTTGGACGAATGAAGAGGCAGACATCTGTTTTTTTCCGCTCTCCTCGTCTCTCATGTAGCTGATTATCAAAACGAAGGGTTAAGGCAATAAGATATTCACAAGATGTTGGTTGTGGATCAATCTGTGCTATTAAATCTTTGAGATAATCCTTTAATCCATGATAGAATAATGCAGACCTTTTTTTCTTTGGCCATCTAGTCTCTGAAACCAGGCAATTGAACTGGGTAAGATAAGTTACGAGATCTTTGTTCCCTTGTCGGAGTTCCAGTAAATCCCGATCAGCGGATTGAAAACCCTTTTGAAATCTGTTTTAGATTGTTGTCAGTTGTAAAGGAAAGTATCATCAGAGTTGACTAACGGTACTGCCCACATAGCTACATCACCACTTAAGTAAAATATTAGAAAGACTATGCGGGACTACGCATCTGGAAAGGCATTTGGTCACACCATGAAATGCAACTGCACTTGTGCTAAGAATGCTTGTACTTCTATTGGATCACCTGTATACCATTCCGGAGGTGCTAAAGGAACAGGTGTTGGTCAGTGACTGAGACTACTGGCTGTGGATTGTGAGAACCAGTAGGTGTAGATGTTTGGCCCTGACTTTTGGGTGTCATCTGATGCTGGAGTTTGTTTACCTGAGTGGCCAGGGAGGCCGTCTCAGTATGGGCAGCTAACACTTCTTTTTGGAGATTTCGCATCAATTCGCATTGATCCTCTAAGGTGGACATTTTTGTTGATACTGCTCGGGAGGAACAAAAAATACAATTGGGCTTGCAGTTCTGACAGGCAGACACATGGTTCCTCTGGAGCAGTACCCTCAAAGCCCACCTTCCAGCAGCACAGACGCGTGTTTTAAATAAACTGAGTTCGGAGTGGCTAGATGAGGGGAAGGGAATTAGAGAGGATACTGCGGGGAGGGAGACCTGGAACAGACGAATCCTTAGTTAGCAGACTGCACTTGAATAATCCTGTGTGCATGCTATGGCTCTAATACTTGTTTAAACAAAAAAGAAAAGAAGCGCATGCCTTATTGCTCCCGTCGATCCGGGACCTGGAATCTCGGTGCTGCGCGATCGGATGACTTCACTGCAAGCGCCCAATATCGGGCGTGGCAGGCTTTTTATACTCGATGAGCACTGGCATGGAACCGCTGACGTTAAAAGTGTGACGCAACCGACAGGAGGTCAACGACATGGAAGCATGCTCTCCTAGCAGTGTGCTAAACATAGCAAACACAAGGAGTTGATGAATGGAGCGCTGAAACTTTTCAACACTCACCCCCAGTCATAGATCTGGGTCTACGCCATCATTGTTCTTTAGCTCACTTCGCCACCCCAGTTCAGACCCAGCCATATGCAAATCAGGCTTCACCCTGTTCCTCATGGCAACAGTCCAACCCAAACTGCCAAGTCAGGTCTTCTCTGGTCCGGAAACAAGCATCCTGGGACCGGTTTCGGGGTAACACCCCTCATCAGCCAGGCTAGCTTGAATCCAGTGGCAAAGTGGGCAAGGGACCCACATCTGGGCATAGTAAAGCACAGAAAAAAAGGTAGCGGTGGAATACAGGGTAGCACCTCAGTTGTAAAACAATATTTTTCTAAAACTATTTCTTATTCATCTATCAGTGTTGGTGCCACTCCAGGTAATATAAAACATCCCGCTACCACGGATGTAACCCCATAGGATTACCAACGGACTCCTATGTTAGTTCAAATAACACAAATTTACCTAGGCACTCTTCAAGTTTATAAAACACTACAGTCGAATAGTGTAACCAGTCTGTATAGAAATCTATATATTAATTCACAGGCCAATAATCCAACAAGTCAATTTTGAGCAGTAAAAAATGTTTTTTAATCTACTGATAATATTTCATTGCTAATTGTGGTGATCTCATATTTTACAACATAAGTAATTAAAAAAAAATAATAATAATCAACAGTTACAGGTGTTATTTTCTATTTATGATTTCCCAGAGGTCCTGTTCATATAGCCTTTGCTACGTTGTCTTAGATGGAAACAGCCGACACGTGTTTCGTTACGTTAGTAACTTTTTCAAGGCTGTAAAATAATATGAACAACAGTACAAAACTTTTATACAAAGAACTAATAAGAAAAATGAACAATAATATTGAAACCATTAAGTGATTTCTTCTTTGTGATCCTACTATTTTAATAGGAACAAACAGGGAAAAAATATAGGAAGAACCAAAACAAACCATCACCACGATGTAGTCAAACATATAAATAGATCAGAAAAAGCCAGAATAGAAGTCCCATGTGCAGAAAGTAAGCCCTATCCCTAATGGATGTGAAATAGATAAGCCAAAGTTTAGATGAAGCAAATAAACTTAAGTGCAAGAAACGGACTAATATTTGATCAAAGAAGGGAAACACGAATAATTATAAAATTAAGAAAAAAGGTAAAAGACCTCATATTAAAAGATGCGAAACACAGTCACTTATGATAGATGACTGAATCTACCTTCAAAAATCCACAAACGACAGTCCAAATAGTAGGTAACGCTCCCATGGACACAGGGATCACCTGTACCATGTATGTCGGATATTGAGGGACCTTTGAACAAAAGAATATATATAATAGAGAAACATAAGCATGATGCAGATGTAATACTTGAGTTAAAGTAAGCTCTTAGTGGCCTTTATTTGATCAAAATACGCCACTTACAATTAATGTATGTCAGCCGCCTGAAAGTAGATCGATCTTTCAGAAAAGATCCACTTGCATAAGATGTCTTCTCGTAATAGTCTATGTAAGGAGTCTAATATGGCAATATTCGCCTATAAGAAAAATACATAACGTCCTTATAAAAGCATGTACCCAATAGGGTGCGCAACAGAAGGATTTTGAATAACTCCCCCTATCCTTTTGATACACTTAATTTATCGTGCCCCTAAAATCAAAAGGATGGAAATGGTCCATCAGTTTGTCTGACCAACAGGGAATAATAAGAAATAGAACTTACAAATAAGTGTCACTCCTGTTTCGTATGTTTAGCGTAGGTTTGTAGAATATACCAGATTCAAGTGAAGGTCCTAAACACCGAACACAAAGAAGAATGACCGGTTGACCAGCACCAAACACTTATTGTAAATAACATATATTTGTCTCTATATACAAGTTCCCTCACTTTAGTCCATTTCCTTATATGTTATCTTAGTATCGATGAATTCAATTTTAGTATAAATATCAAAAAATACCGGAAGCAATGAATATAAAAATTATTTTGCCCTATCTGTTTAAGAAATAAGGGCAACCAAAATTACGTCTATCACAATTGCATGTGAGAAGCAATTAAAGAAGGAAAACCAGTTTAAAATCAATCGCGGTATTGAACTGCTGTAAATTCCTGTCCCATCTAATTATAAAATGAAACGCAAAATCGAAGGGGAAAACATGTTGGAAGTTAATCGCAAGATTTGTTTACTATAAATCTCTGTCCCAAAACTACCATCCATATGTCACCCAAGTAACGAAGTCTTTCAAAACACACTAAAGGGCTACTTTGTGACTAACACTCTTAACGAGTCCAAGAAAAAACAAGAGTCCTTCCAAACATTTCAATTCTTTTTGTACAAAAAGTCCTTGACTTACTTGAAGGCTTTATTATGACTTCAAGAGCTATGATAAGCCTCCCTAAATTCAAAGACAAGAAAAAAATATAAGTAAACCATGAAAGAAACGACATAGAAGCTAAGCATAGGGCTATCAGTTAGCAATTGCCCCATTCTATATCAAAATTGCATAAACAGTAGCAGCTTCCTTTTTGCTTACCTAGTTTTGGCGCGAGCGCCGTATTCCAATCGTGACGTCCCTCGACAAATAAGCAATTCCTTCTCTCCCAGCGGCACTATTTATATGTGCCGATGCCGCCCTATAGGTGAATCATTAGGCAGGTTTTTTTTTAGCGTCATGACCAACCTGGCGACTCCTCCTCAAATACGTTAGTGCCAGAATGCTATGAAGCCCTTAATCTAAAAGTAGAAAAAGGACTTCAAAATATACCATTGTGCTAGGATGGCGGCCATATTTGAAAGGAGTAAATATATAAGAATTCCATTGATAGTAGCCCATAAAAAGCGATGACTAATAGATGAAAAGATAGCATAAAACGCTTTGTAGTCAGTTTAACCTATCAAAATTTGAATTTGAAAGGTCCCAAAAATTGGAGAAAAGAAAAGAAAAAAGAAAAAAAAGAAAAAAAGGAAAAAAAGAGGGGAAAATGTGAAACGCCCCAACACCACCTACCTCTTGAGTAATACATTGTATTAGATATTACGTATTAAATCATTTCACTTGTTTTCACATTATACGATTTATACTATAAGTTTAACAGTTTCCACCATATTTTAAAGCAAGCCAATTCCTGGTGATACTTTTTAATTGTGGATATGTGTGCAGTCAGTATATATGGTCCAAGGCAACAATTTAAAGTTAAAATTTAAAATTTGTGCATTGAGATTGGATATCACATATTATGTCATTCCACATGTTTGCACAATATAATATAGTACAAAACTACAGTATATGTGGTACAAGACTACAGTTCAATTTTTAGAAACCAGTCTGACAATGATTTGAGTTATGTGAACATGACATAGTAATACAATCACCATACTTAACGAAGGACAGAGAACACTAAATTCGCTGAGAGATCACATGAATCCTAAGACACACATAATCTGTTGAAATACATACAGTCTCCCTTGTTTGGAATAGAGACATATTAGACTTATAGCAAAATCAGATGATGTTGTTGCAGTTTGTATCCAAACTATACACAGATAAAATAACATGTCCTAAGGGTCAAACCAAGATGATAACAGATAGAGCATGTTCAATCAGTGGCATGGAAGCCTTGTTTTAGATTTCAGTCTGTAAGGAATACATGTAATTCCCTATCGATGTTCAAGCCCAGTTCTACAGCCCGAAGACGCAGTATCCATTGCGATTCTGCTTTTCTGAGTACCTTTGTCTTGTCCCCACCCCTAGGGTCATTCTGTATCTGAGCAATTCCATGGAAGCTGATGCTTGCCAGATTTAAATTCGGATGGCATGTATTGAAATGAACCGCAAGTGGATAACTCATATCATTGTTACGTATCGCCCTCATATGCTCTTGGATTCTTTCCTTGAGTGGTCGTATCGTGCTTCCTATGTAAATTTGTCCGCATTGACAACGGATACAATAGACTACATATTTAGAGTTGCAATTCATAAAATGTCTGATCTGGTACACAGTGGTCGTGTTATAACTAAATTCCTTGATCTTATTACACGCAAATGTACACATGTTGCACCGAGTGCAGCTATAGAACCCTCTTGGTTTTTCCGGTAGCCATGTCAGTGTCTGAGACTTAGGTGGAAGATAGCTAGAACACAGCATGTCTCTAAGGGTCTTGCCCCTTCTGTGGACTACTCTGGGGTTTTTTGTGATGTATTTCTCCAATGACCTATCCAGAGTTAAGAGATGCCAATGCTTTAGAATGATCTTATAAATGGCATGGCTATGTGTGTTGTATCCTGTTATAAAACTAAGTCTGTTCCTATGTTTGTTCTGGGCCTTCTTGTTCTTGTTTCTTAGAAGCGTGTGTCTATTTGTTTTCATGATCTGTTTCCTAGATTGATTGAGGACCAATGAGGTATATCCTCTGTTCTTGAAACGTTCTTCTAGATTATCTAATTCCTGAAGAAAAATACTGTCCTCACTACAATTTCTCCTTAAGCGAGTCATTTCGCCTAACGGAATTGCATTAACCTGTGTGTTTGGATGAGCACTAGAAGCATGCAGTATCGAATTGTATGATGTTGGTTTTCTATATAGTCGAGACATTATTTTATTATCTTTGATGTAGATCACCACATCCAAAAACTCTATTTCAGAGTCATTGTAATTAGAGGTGAATCTGAGATTAAAACTGTTATCATTAAGATATTCCGTCAGAGATTCAAACTCCAATTTGTTGCCTGCCCAGATAACAAAAATATCATCTATATACCGGCCCCAGTAAACTATCCGACCAGTCAGTTGAGGGGACCGTTAGCCCACAGATGTTTGGCTTCAAATCTGCCCATATACAGATTGGCAAACGATGGTGAAAATTTTGACCCCATAGCTACGCCCATTAACTGTTTGAACCAAGTATCTTGATGTAAAAAAACATTGTTCTCTAACACTAAGCGGGTAAGATCTATCACCATTTCTGTGTGTTCAAACAGAGTGGCATCTCTTGAAGATAATGAGTCCCGCAAAGCCTGTAAACCTTGTTCAACTGGTATGCTCGTGTATAGGGAGCACACATCTAATGTGGCGAATGCAAGTTCCCCAGTCCATTCTATGTCTTCTAGTTTGCTAAGAAGATCCCCTGTATCCCTAAGATATGATGGTAAGTTGAATACCAGGGGCTGTAAAAAGATGTCAATATATTCCGACAAGCGTTCTGTGGGTGACCCAATGCCGGAGACAATCGGTCTCCCTGGTGGAAAATTGCCTGTCTTGTGAATTTTAGGGAGCACATATATACAAGGTGCTCTTGGCAGTGGAGTAAACAGATACCTATATTCGATATCAGAAATAAGGCCACGTTCTTGCCTTATTTCTTTCTTCAATGTGACATGTGACCTCCTTCAACGGGTTGGAGACAAGTTTTGTGTATGCCTTCCCCTCTCCTAACTGTCTCTCAATCTCTTGTATATAGTCCACATCCTGCATCACCACAATGTTGCCGCCCTTGTTTGCTTCCTTGATTACAACATCTTGGTTAGCAGCTAATGTTTTAAGGGCTTGATATTCATTCTTTGTCAAATTAAACAGAGGTTTCACACCTTGGCTTTTGCATTTCTCCTCTAATAAATGTAAGTCTTTCGTAACAGCCTTGTGAAAGCAATCTATCAAATTATCTGAAGGCAACGCCGGGACAAATTTGGATTTTTGTTTAAGACCACTATCAACATTAAGATTTGGCATGATATCAAGTTCAGATAAAGTGTCTAACATAGTATCTGAGTCATTCTCTAAAGACAACAGTAGATGTATATTGTGCACATCTTGAATTGTTTTATTGCATAATGGTGCATTTTCAGTAACAGTCACATCTGGGCATACCCTGCCAACTTAGGGCAAACAAAGCAAACACAAGGCGATGATGGATGGAGGACTGAAACTTTTCAGACACCCACCCCCAGTCACATATCTGGGTTTACTCCATCGTTCTTTAGCTCACTTCGCCACCCCAGTTCATAAACAGAGGACAAAGTTATTGGAGTTACTGGACCATAGGATAAACAGTAAAAAAGGACTTGTGTTGAATACGTTGGGAGATGGGCTTATTAGTATACGCTGCATTTTCCCATGCAATCTCCTCACACATGCTATAGAGATGAAACTGGATACAAGCACCTGGATAAAAACACAACAACATGAATGTTTCAGTCAATCACATGTCTGTGGTAGAAGACACATGTATGGAACACCTGAGACAGGGCATAACACCTGGTCAACATATCAGAGGCAACTGCAAAAGACACGCAGTGGCGGCTCATGGACTACAATTCGGTCAACGGCCTCTCTCTCTTCACAACCCAGACCTCACAGTAGTATTAGATGTGTCACTTCTGGGCTGGGGCAGCCACTTGGGAAAGGTGGACATCAAATGACTCTGGCCTTTGGTGGAATCTCAGCTCCACATCAATCTGTTGGAACGGATAGTGATCTGACTGGCATTGAAAGCCTTTCTTCCTTCGAACAAGGGAAGGCTAGTTCAGGTGTTCACTGACAATACCACGGCCATGTGGTAATGCAACAAGCAGGACAGGGTAGTGGGCCCTTTGCCAGGAGGCCTTGCGTCTCTGCCCATGGCTGGAACGTCAGGGCACTTCCCTGGTGGTTCAGCACCCGGTGGGTTCACTGAATGCTTTATCAAACAAGCTCAGCCTTCAATGCCTAGTGGATTACGAATGGCGTCTTCATCCAGAAGTGGGGCAAGGTTTCTTCAGAGATTGGGGAGAACCTTGGTTAGATCGATTTGCCACCGCAGAGAGTGCTCAATGTGAGCACTTTTGCGCACTGCAGTTTCAAAGCGGCTCTCGCTCCGAGACTCATTCTATCTCATGTGGAGCTCAGGGGTCCTGTACAGCTTTCTGCTGATACCACTCCTGCCCAGAGTTCTCAAGGAGACTGGGCCTAAGTCATCTTAGTTGCTCAGGAATGGGCATGGAGAGGGTGGTATCCCAAAATCCTGACCTTGAGCATCTGTCCTCCAGTCCGGCTGTCCATTCGGGAGGATCTTCGGTCGCAGCTGCAGGGCACTGCACAAGAACCAGTCCACTCTCCACCTTCATGCTTGGAGATTGAGCGGTGATAGTTGAGGGTGTGTGACCTCACTCTCGAAGTGTGTGATATCATTCTAGCAGCCAGGCATTCTTATACCAAAACCATCTACGCCTGCCAGTGGGACAAGTTCATGGAGTGGTGTGCATCAAAGTCAGTTGATCCTTTGTCTGCACCCTTGTCTGAGGTCCTCCTTTTCATTTTATCCCTGGCCCGGCAAGGCTTTGCTCTGGGCACAGTCAAAGGACATCTGTCCATTACTTCTGCTTTTCTATTGTTGCGGGAACAGCCTTCCCTGTTCAAGCCATCTGTTGTGACTAGGTTCCTTAAAGGCTTGCAGCATATGTTTCCTCCCACACCCTTCATTGGGACTTGAATTTAGTACTTACCTTCCTCATGTATTCCTCTTTTGATCTGATGCATAGCTGCCCTCTACGGCTCTTCACTCTAAAAACTGTCTTCCTTGTCGCGATCATATCTGCCAGGAGGGTTAGCAAGTTACAAGCATTCTCCGTGAACCCTCCCTACACTTCATTTTTCCCAAACTGGTTCTAAGAACTCGGGTATCCTTCTAATCAGAGGTGGTGAAACCTTTACACGTCAGCCAAAACATCACCCTCCCTACCTTTTTATCCTCCCTCCTCATCCTTGTAAAGAAGAGGAGAGACTACACTACCATCATTCTATATTGCTCATACCAAAGATTTCCAGGTGGACAATCAACAATTTTATTTATTTATTTATTTTATGTTTTATAGAGCGCGAACTTGACCCGTTAGGGTATCAGAGCGCTTTACAGAATCCTAGGGTTGTACAAAAGGCATGGAATAACAAGAGTAAACAATCGATTGGGAGGGGGCGGGGTGTTGGATACATAAGGGATAGAAGGATACATAGGTACAGTTTACATTGCAGTTACTCAAGACAAGGCCCCAGGTTTCTTGGAGGGGTGACTGGGTCATCCGAGGAGGCAATAGTCTGCAGTTGATCAGGGTCTCTGTGGTGGTTGAAGGTAAAAAGTTTAACCGAGGAATTTACCCATAAGGAAGGTTTTGGCCTCCTTTTGAAGCGTGCCAGAGAGGGATTCTTCTTATGACGGGTGGGAGAGAGTTCCATATTCTTGGCGCGGCCCCAGCGAAAGCCCGATTGTAAGTTTTTTTTTTCCTAAAACGTGCAGGCTGGAGCAAGAGGTCTTTGGCGGACCGGGAGTTTCTGATTCCTCCGGATACCACAAGTTTCTGTGCAAGGTATGCAGGGGAGTTTGAGTATAAAGCCTTGTGTGTGATGCATGCCAGCTTAAGCTGTATCCTGGCCTCGAGAGGAAGCCAGTTCAGCGCTTTCAGGTGTGGAGAAATGTGATCGAATTTCCTTGTGCCGGTAAGTAGTCTGGCGGCAGCGTTGAGGCAGGCTTTTAAAGGTGCCAGGGAGATCTTGGGTAGACCCGAGAGGGTAGAGCAGCCATATTCCAGTCTGGAGATGACTAGTGCTTGGACTGCCATTTTTAGGTCGGGAGCGTCAAGGAAGGGTTTCAGTTTCCAAAGGTAGCTCAGGTGGAATCTGGCTGATTTGGCCATCGAGTTGATGTGGTCCCGCATGTTCAAGTTGCAGTCGAGGGTTATTCCCAGTGATTTGGCTGAGTCCACAATGGTCGGTGGGTAATTTAAGGCTGTGATGGCCTTAATCCATATCTGAATCTCAGTGTTGGTTTTAGGAGGGGAAATTAGGAGAAATTCTGTTTTCTTTGCATTGAGTTTGAGTTGATTGGAGGCGAGCCATTGGACGGTCAGCTTCAGGGCCTCATTCAGGGAGAGAATCTCCTCGAGGGATGAGATTTTGATGTAGATCTGAGTGTCGTCAGCGTACATATGGTAGGAGATATTTGCAGTGCGTAGGACTTCGGCAAGCGGTTCAAGGTAGAGGTTGAAGAGGGTGGGGGACAGCGTTGATCCTTGAGGGACTCCAATCGTGACCGGAGAGGGAGCAGACAGGTTGCCGTTGATTAGGAATCTCTGTGATCGGTTTTGGAGGAAGGATCTAAACCATTCTAGGACAGAGCCATCCAGTCCCATCCTGAGTTTGAGGCGTTCGAGTAGCTTTCCATGGTTGACCGTGTCGAAGGCAGAGGATAGATCTAGGAGGATTAAGAGACATGTTTTGCCTTGGTCAAGGGCTTGGAGGGCATCATCAACGATGTGGAGCATGGTGGTTTCAGTGCTGTGTCCAGGTCTAAATCCGGATTGGAAATCATCGAGTAGGTGGAAGTTATTGATGTGTTGACTTAGCTGCAGTTGCACACACTTCTCCAACACTTTAGCTAAGAGAGGGATGTTGGAAATAGGTCTGAAGTTGTCAGGGGAGGCTGGGTCCAGCGACGGCTTTTTCAAAATGGGGAGGACTTGGCCGGCTTTCAGAGAGTCAGGAATCGATCCCTGCCGAGAGAGGCGTTAATTATTGCAGTCCAGCTAGGAATAATGGATTGGGCGGCGGCAGCTAGGCAGTTGGAGGGGAGCGGGTCGTTAAAATGGTTATTCGGGTTTAAGGTAGATAGGATTTTAGAGACGGAGTCTTCGTCGTAGAGTGTGAAGTCGGTCCAGTGTGCTTGATTCTTAGGTGAAGCCTGTCGGGGCGGCGTGGAAGGAGGAGTCAGGTTAGTAGTGGGTAGCGAGTATGAGGCGGAGCTAAGTTCGTTACCTAAGGCTTTGATTTTGTCCGCAAAAAAAGAGGCGAATTCCTCGGATGATATTAGAGACTTGGGATTTTCTTTCGATGTTTTGGCCAGTTTGTTGGATTGATGTTTGACCAGTTCAAAGAGTTTGCGGGGTCTGTTCTTGGTGTTCCCCAGTTCCGATCTGAAGAATTCTTTTTTGAGTTGAGGATGTTCCTGTTGTAGGTATTTCTGGCCTGGCGGAGAAGTTTTAGATGTGCGGCAGAGGGGTGCTGTCTCCAGATTCTTTCGGCTTGCCGGAGGGATCTCCTCTCATTGTTGAGGGATCCAGTGAACCAGGGGTTTCTATCTTTGATTTGTGTTCTTTTTAGTTTTAGTGGGGCTAGGTCATCCAGAATGTTCGATATGGTCGCAGAGTAGTGATCGTTGAGGTCATTGACCGTAGTGATATGCGAGGGGGAGGTCAGATTTGCACCGAGCCTCCAGTTCTCTGTGGTCCAGGTTCTTGGTGTCTCTGACCCAGCGTTTAGGAATCACCGGCTGCGGTGCCCTAGTCTTGTGGGTGCCAGGTAGTAGGAAGGCGATGGCGTGGTGGTCAGACCAGTCACATGGGTCTATAGAGATAAGCTTGACTGTTGATTCCTTAGAGATGATCCAGTCAAGAATGGCCCCTTTCGAGTGAGTTGGGAGTGAGCAAGATTGGGTCAGGGCTTGATCGGCCAGGAGGTCTTTGATGGCGTTGACATGAGGATCCTTGGGATCATTCCAGTGCAGGTTGAAATCGCCAAGGAAAATGTCTTTAGCGTTGGAGGAACTCTTAGCTGTGAAAATTTCCATGAGGTGGTCAGTGAAGGAGTCATTCCTGCCTGGGGGGTGGTAAAAGATGTGCAGGTTGCACAGTAGGGCGGAGTTGCTGCAAATGGAGAGGGCGAGGTATTCGCAGGAGTCGGTGGTATCCGCCAGAAGTTCCGTGACAAGAAGGTTAGAGCGATAGATGCAGGCGATGCCTCCTCCTTTCTTGCTAGGTTGCCTGTCCAGCCTTGCAATGTTATAGTTGGGCTCTTTGTTGAATTTCCAGGGGAAAAGAAAGGGATGGCAATTGAATTGAAAACTGCATTTGTAAAGCACAGCTGTCACTCCGCATGTAGCATCCTGGCGCTAAGCAGGAATGAAATTGAGTTCAGAGCATGCATGAACAGAGTCCGGTCTCTGGATGAGGGAAAAGTACAGAGAGTTCGGGGCTGCAAAGATCCAGGTTTTCAGAAGTTTCTTGAAGAGAATTTCTGATTCAGTAAATCTAAGATGGCAAGGAAGGCGATTCCAGGCTCTAGTCCCGAGGACAGCGAGGGATTTATACCTGAAGGTAGGCGATTTAAGCAATTTGCTGATGAAGATCTTAGCATGCCAGCTGTAACATAAGGCGTAAATTTGGAAACTAGGTATTTTGGCCCTGATGCTCTAAAGGCTCAGAAAATAAGTAGCAGTATCTTGACCAGTACTCGTTTACGAATTGGAAGCCAGTGCAGAATTTTAAGAGCTGCTGAGGCCGAGGAGCGACGGTGCAATTTCAGTGCCAGTTGCACTGTTTGAAGCTTCCGTAACACTTGTTTGGTGGCACCTGCATACAGGCTGTTGCAGTAATCTAATCTTGATGCAATTAGTGCCACAGCCACTGTCTTTCTTGCTGAGCAGGAGATAAAGTCGAATAACGTTTTGAGAGATTTTATCAGCTTGAAACACATCCCTGCCACTGCGAGTGCTTGTGGGCAGAACAAGAGAGTGACGTCAAATTTTACGCTGAGATTTTTTTTACCACCTCAACGGTATGGGGGAGGGCTCTTCAGGCCACCATAACACCGGGTAGAAATGGTGTGAATTCCCTGCTAGCATGATCTCCGTCTTGTCTGTGTTATATTTGAGGTGGTTTAGTTGCATCCACCTGATGACTTCTGTTAGGCATAGCTTAAAGTTATGCTCCCAATTTGTTGAATCTTTTTCTAGGGCTTGGATCAACTGCGTGTCATCGGCGTATGAGGTTGTTTCGATATTAAATGAAGATTTCAGTGAGATGAGTGGGGCCATGCAGATGTTAAACAGTACAGGGCTGAGAGAAGATCCCTGGGGTACGCCTGATGTGATGGATCGTTCAGTTGACAGATAAGGTCCTAGAGTGACAGTTTACCTACGGTTGGATAGAAAGGATTTCAGCCATGCTAGGGCAAGATGGGATATGCCACAACTTTTTACACGTTGTAATAGTATATCATGTGTGATGGTGTCGAAAGCGGCTGATAAATCAAACAGGATCAGTACCGCATTCTAACCAGAGTCGAGAGTTAATTTTAAAGTATCTGTGACTTCCAATAGTGCAGATTCAGTTGAATGTTTAGGATGTAAACCCGATTGGCGGGGTTGCAGGATCTTGGCCTCTACTAAAAAGTTTGTTAGCCGTTTATTAACCAGTTTTCCCACAATTTTATCAAGGGTAGGAAGTAGCGAGAAAGGACGGAGGTTTGAGAGGGTGGAGAGACCTGTTTTTTAATTTTTTTAAATTATTTATTTATTGAAATCTTTGCAATGTACATGGGTACAGCCAATATCTATCAAGAACAAGTTACAGATATTCTTGAGGCATTGCAGCAGCCAAAACAAATTAAACCCAAGTAACAAAGAATTGATACAGAGTACTTCCATTACATAAGCATTAGATAGCTAGGTCATACATTATGCTTAAACAGTTCATCAGCTATCAGTCGATTATTGGTCCGCATTACATACATAGCCCCCTTAAGTCGTTGAGATTACCTCAGTTGGGTGTTTCAGACGCCACCAGCCCTGCAAACATTTCCCCAGCAAGAGTCCCCTCACTAGGCAAGTGCAGGTCGGGTATTACATGCATGTATCTCCCACCTTCCCATCCAGCCTGTGTGAGCCGGTTGCGGCACGTGACAGCATGTATTTACATTTCCCACCCCTAACTCGTGAAGGCATTGTCTACGATTCGATGTCTGTATAGAGAAATTAATCAATTCCAAGGTGTGAGTCCGTAAATAATCTTTTAATGGCTCCCAGATCTCTCTCGGGCGCGCCACCGGTGGTTGCAGCGTGGCATATATCTCACTCGTGGTGTCACAATATACTAGATCATGGATCCAGACCTTCACAGTGGGGGTCTGTGCACTGCCCCAATGTAGGGAAACCTGCCGTTTCGCAATCAGTAGGGCGATTGCAACAAATCGTCGTACTCCTTTCTTCATAGGCTTAACATAACCCAGCAATGCCATCAGTGGCCCAGGGTGTATTGAATATTCATTCATCTGGGATAATTGTCGGAAAACCTCCTCCCAATACGCCAACATGGGCACACAATCCCAGGCCAGGTGTGAGAACCCGGCCTGCTCTGCAGCGCATCTGGTACATGCATGTGATATGTTGGGGTCCATTTTGGCCAAAAGATACAGTGTAATATACGCTTGATGCAGATATTTAAAATGTAGCAATTTGTGGCGGTGGTTATTAGAGACATAGCGTGTTTGTTCGCAACAATAAGACCACACCTGATCAGTTAGTGATATACCCAGGTCTCGCTCCCAGGCTTGGTGCGCTTTAGCACCCACCGCAGGGCGGAGTGCCAAGGAGGAATGGTAGAGGCGGGATACCAAATGCACCCCGTCTGGTGCTGTGATAACTACTGTAAGTGGCAGGAAGTCCGGTAGTTCCACTGTCGCAGCGGGGAGTGCCCCCTTTAAGGAGCATCGCACCCTGTGTAACAGAAATGTATCCATGTACATTGTGTCCCTACCTGAGATAAAGTCCTCTAGAGGGCGGAGACTCGAATCTTTAAATAGGTCTCCAACGGTGTGTAGCCCGTACCGGATTAATGTATGGGTTTCTGCTGTGGGGGCAACCAGGGGTTATCGGCTAGGGGTATGTATGGGGAGTACAAGAAGTCCGCATTCAGGTATCACTTTAGTTTGGACCATGCCCAGCAGACGGTGGGTAAGGTCTAAATCTCAATCGGATTCCGTGGTAGTCCCTGTGGCAGTATACTGGCCAGCGAGTTTGGGTATACCTGTGAGCACTCTGGCTTTAGGTATTGGAGACGGGCATCCATGTGATACCAATACTATGTAAATTGGATTTGCGCAATCAGGTAATATAAATAGAAATCAGGGACCCAAAACCCTCCACGGTGATATGGCATGACCAGGGTACCCCACCCTATGCGTGGCTGCCTCGCCCACATAAGTCAGGTAAGTAACGCTCGCAGTGTGTTAAAATCTTTTGTGGTGAGTGCAACCGGCACATTTAAAAAAAGATACAGAAACTGCGGAAGCATCAGCATTTTCATGATGGCGATTCTCCGGCCATAGAAAGTGGGAGCTTGATCCAACGCTCAATTTGTGTTGTAAGGTTGTCTATTGCTGGCCCATAATTTAGGCGAATCACCTCCGACGTATCACTATGCAGAAAAATGCCCAGATATTTTGGGGGGTCAGTACACCACTGCAATGTGAAGTCGGTGTCCACTCTGGTTGTGGCCGGCGTCAATGGGAAGATCTCAGATTTGGCCCAGTTGACGACGAGACCCGAGTAAACCCCAAATCGCACCACTTCGCGCAATAGAGGGGGGAGGTTTGTGCCAGGGTCTCGTACAAATAACATCACGTCATCAGCGTAAAATGAGGCCACCAACGGACCCCGGTGGAACCCCAGTCCCAGATGAATATGCCTCTCCTGGATATGTCACGCCAGGGGGTCCATAGCTATAATAAACAGCAGGGGCGAGAGGGGACAGCCCTGCCTAGTGCCTCACGTGAGAGAGAACTGGGGGATTATCTCGCATTCAGCCTGAGGCGAGCGGTCAGGGCAGCGTACAAGAGTCGGATTAAATTGACGAAGCCATTCGGGACCCCTAGTTTCTGTATTACCGCATATAGGAAAGGCCATTCCAAGGAATCAAATGCCTTCTCGGCATCAAGGAGGATTGCTACTGCCGGGAGGATGGGATCCAGCTGGTTAACAACCGCAAATCTAGCCCGCAAATTTACCGTGGTGGATCGGTTGGGCATGAATCCAGACTGGAAGGGGCATATGATCTTGTCAATTAATAAAGAGAGGCGGGTGGCCAGAATTTTGGCCAAGATTTTGTAATCTTGGTTAAGAAGTGATAGCGGCCTGTATGATGCGCAGCTATGTGACACTTTGCCCGGCTCAAGTAGGAGTGTAATTACAGCTTCTCGCATGGTAGGAGAAAGAGTTCCCACCTCCAGGGCCTCAGCATAGACCTCCAGCAATTGGGGGGCCAATATGTCTTTATAAGCTTTGTAAAATTCACCCGTCAGGCTATCCGAGCCAGGGGGTCGGCTGCAGGGGAGGTCACTGATTGCTAGCTTGATTTCGTCCTCATCGATCGGGCGGCCAGGAAGTCACGTTGTCCTTCATCTATCCATACCATGGCAGTTTCTTGCAGGTAATCCGCAAGTGCCTGCCCCTGCGGTGGGTCGCGTGTTGCATACAGTTCCGTATAGTAAGATAGAAAAGCCCTGGTAATGTCATCTATCTTCTGTAGTATTACCCCTCCCTCGACCTCCAGTTGCGTGATGTATGCAGACTGGATCGGGGGAGCAGTAGCCTAGCTAGCGTTCTACCAGGCCTCTCCCCTTCACCGTACTCTTGGGCCCTAGTGTATTTTCCTAAGTATTTTACTTTGCGTGCCACGAGATCCGTGAATTCTGTCAACAGCACCGCACGGTCATGCAGAGTTGGGCGGTGTTAGTCCCTCGCGTAGCTGTATCAATGTCTTTGAGCTTTCCTTCCACCACTTCCAGATCTTTACGTATGGAGCGCAGCACTCCCGCCTTCTTGGATATGCATACCCCTCAAATATAGGCTTTGAAAGCATCCCATAAAGTGGAGTGTACATCTACCGATCCTTCATTTAATTGGAAATATTCCTGGATTGCCTCCCCAACCTCGCTGTGGAAAACTGAATCTAACAGCGCCTCAGGGGGGAATCTCCACAAGGACTGCGGCCGCGGGACAGCGGGCAACTCCATCTCGAGGAGAACAGGGGAATGGTCAGATAATGTGCGGGGTAAATAGTCAGTGGACTGGACCGCCAATAAAAGCCAGGGGGTATGGTACCAATGATCTATCCTTGACCAGGAGCCGTGTGGGGCTGAGTAAAAAGAGTTGTCCCAACCAGTGGGGTGGTGCACCCTCCAGGGGTCCGTCAGCAATCAGGAGCGCAACAAGGAAGTGAGAGTTTGCACTGCGTGTGGCTTAGTAATGTGTCCCGACCCCGTTGTGTCCACCTTGGGGTCCAAGGTGAGGTTGAAATCACCCCCCATTAGTATATTCTCGGTCTCTAGTTGTGTAATATGTGTGGCAACTCTGGGAAGGAAATCTGCAGAGTCTACATTAGGGGCATAGATGTTGACTAGCAAAAGTGATTCATTACCTAGTTTGCCCATTACTAAAATATACCTGCCTTCCTCATCTGCCATCACCTCTTTCACCTGGAAGGGGAATGACCGGTGTATTAGTATGCATACACCCCAGGAGTATGTGCTGTAGCCAGCGAAGAATCGATTAGTGCCCCAAGCTGATGCAAACCGGTGTGTTGGGAGCAGTGCGTAATGTGTCTTCTGTAAGAAGGCTATTTGGATAGCATGTCTGGCCATATAAGCCAAGATTTGGCGTCCTTTTCTGGGGGTAGAGAGCCCTCTAACATTCCAAGATAAACACTTTAGGCGTATACCCTTACCTAATGTAACTAGAGGGGATATGATGTCGGGGTGTTATGCCCTGCGTCGTGTCGTAAATGTATGGCATATGCACAACACTGAGATGCTGGAATATTACTCTGCATCGCATTCTAACTATAATAACAAAATCTAAGATAACATTTTCCTTAACCCCCCTCCCACATCGGATACATACAAAAAGGCACCCAGTGAATCCCATTAACATAATTGAGAACTGGAACAAGGAAAAACTTCCAAGGGGGGTATGCAACACTCCAAGAGCCGACATGTAAAGTTTAGCATTATAAAATGAGTTATATATCGCCTCACACATATCAATTGTATGGATAACAAAAGCCGCCACCATCCTACGATTGTTCCATACTCACGACCCATAGACGTGTTCAATGTGTCCATCATCTCGATCTCCACAGCTGGGTATAAGTCTTGCCCGCAAGCAAAGCAGGCCACTGGGAGTAAATTCAGTGGGCAGCATGTAGGGCTGTTAGTCTTTATGACGACCCTGGTACCTCCTCCGCTCCGTGCCGGTGGCTCTTCTTCTCATTTTGATGGTGCTTCCAAAACTTTGTAACGTCTTAATTTTCGAAAATTTGTGATTTGCCGTCGATCTGGACCCGAAGTCGTGCCGGGTATAGCATAGCGTATTTCACATTTGCTTTTAGCAGGGTGTGCTTAATATCTGCATATTTGTGTCGTGCCTCTTGCACCATTGGTGTAAAATCTGGGTAGGGCGCCAGGTCCGCACCTTGGTGTGTTATCGAACCCCGTTCACGGGCCAGCCGCAGCGCCGTGTCACAGTCCTGATAGTTGAGAATTCTTGCTTCTATTAATCTCGGGGGGGACCCTGGTACTTGGCGTGGCCCTAGTGTTCGATGTGCACTTTCCACCGCGGGTGTGCTGGAGAAGGCCTCCCTTCCAAAAATGTCCACCAATATTTCGATGAATTTGGCCATAGGGCCAGTGTTCGCTGTTTCAGCCACACCAGCAATGCGAATGTTGTTGCGGCTCGAGCGCACCTCCAAATCCTGACCTTGGCAGCCATTGTTTTAAACAGGCGTTCGGTCCTCTCAAAGCGCTTGTGGATGGGGGTTGCGAATCCTCCAAGGCGGACATCCCCTGCTCTGCCTCACCGATGCGGGTGTTATGGCCTCTCAAGACGCCCTTGTATATCCTCCAAGCGGTTGTTGAGGGTATCTAGTTGTGTATCAATGGCTTGGAAGCCCGCCCGCAATTCTCCCATAATGGCGGCGGTGCCATCCAGCGGAGGGGCCCCTGCCCCCAATGAGTCTTCCGCCTCCTCACGTCGGGGAGTCTTGTTGGAGTCAAAAGACAATTGGCGCTGCTTCGGGTCAGTTCACCCCATTTCAGCGCGTGGCTTCCGCAAGCACGCGTTATGCAGGGAGTCACAATCTCTTGTAGGCACTACGCTTTACCTCCAATACGTAGGCGCAGCGGTCTCAGACACAGGGACAGTCCACCACCGCAGCAAATATATGGGCGATTCAGTAAGCCTGCCAGAACTCAGCAAGCGTCTCAGGCATCGAATAATATACGGACAGGAGGGCATTGGCTAGGCATAGGCAGCAACCTGGAGCGGGGGGGGTGCGGTGTTATCAGTGTACCTCGCACACGTCCTCTTCTGTGCCTCCACAGCGTCTAGTCTCAATCGCAGCCATCTCAACTCGGCATTGCCAGAAAGTGATCGGTATGTCTGATGAGCGCTATTTATTTTAAAAAACGCGTCCGTCGCTCTGATTTTGGGCACTCCCCACTCCCACTCCTGCATACGGTGTCTTCGGGGACTGTAGCGGCAATACACTCTTCGCTCTTGCAGCCCTGTGTTCTGCGTGGTGACCGTCTAGGCGCCTATCTCAGCATCCGCTGTCTCATCGTGCTCTCACCGGGCCCCGCCCACAGGCTCACCCGAGACCCCTTTCATCTCGGGCCTCTGAGGGCCGTGTCAGGCCAAGTGGAGTGAGGGCCGCAGCATTGTGTATTCTGGGGCAAATAGGGCCGCAGACAGGTCATTGCGAAGCTGCTCGCTCGCAGCTTCTTCTCCGCAGGTCTTTGCAGTGGGGTAGCGGCTGGAGAAACGGCAGGCGACTCCTGCGCGGTCGGCGGCTCCGGAGCTTCGGAGTCAGGTGGCCATCTTGGTCGCCGGCTCGGCCACACGCCCAATCTGTTTTTTTTAAAGTGGTTTGGCTGCTGCGAGCTTCCAGTCTGCAGGGACTTCTGCTGTAGCCAGTGAAGAATTGATGATTTTATTCATTACTGGATTGACAATGTCCACAATGGTATGGAGGACAGCAGGCGTCAAAAGGGGAGCCGGATTTGCAAGCCAGAATTGTTTGACGAGACTGATCAAGGCTAATGCTATGGAATGCTTGAAGAGATGGTCCTGTGTGGGAGGAGTCCAACTCTAGATCTGGGGGAGCTGTAGGCATGGTACCCAACTCTTTTTTGATTTTTTTGAATCTTTTCTTCAAAAAAGGAAGAGATCTGATTGCATAGGTTCTGAGATGGAGGGATGTCTTTGTCTAGAGCTTTTGGAAGTAGGAAGGAATTGACAATTTTGAACATTGATTTTTTATCTTGTTGAGTTTGTTATTTGCTTAGAGAAATAGTTCTTTTTTGCTGATTTGATTTGCGAGTGGTAGGTTTTGAGGGCTGCTGTAAATTGGACTAGATCTTCTGTTTTGTAAACTCTTCTCCACCTCCGCTCTAGCTGTTTACAGTGGAGATGGTAATCTGCCAATGCCTAGAAGTACCAAGGGGCTGAGACCTTGGAAGTGAGTTTCTTTTTTATTTGCTCTAGGGGGGCTAATTTGTCACTGACCTTGGTGATCCAAGACTCAAAGGGCTGTACATCTTTAGTGGTGTTACCCGATAGCGTGGGTATGGAGGCTAGTGCACTGTTAGCCAAATCGGGGTTGGCTATCAGCTTGGTCTATTTGCGCATTTTTATCGGGATGGATGTTAGGGAAGAAGGGAAAGGGCTAGTTCTAGGTAGTGTAATACTGAACGGGATTAGCATATGGTCTGACCAGGCTTGAGGAGTGGGAGTTTTGACTGTAAAGGTAGGAAGATTAGAGCATATCCCATCAAGGATATATCCTGCGTGGTGTGTGGGTAGTAGTACCAACTGATTGAGCCCGAGAGTCTCCAAAGTAACTAAGAAGTTCTCTGCTCCAGGTTCGAATCTAGTCTCAAAGTGGAGGTTAAAGTCTCCCAAAAGGGTAACATTGGAGTACCAAAGAATTAAAGGGCCTAATGTGTCCCCTAGAGATTCTAAAAAGTCAGAGCTAGGGCCAGGGGGGCTATATAAAGTAGGATATATATATCCTGCTATGGAAAGAGATCCATTGAGCTTAAAATAAAAACTGAGGCTTTCCGTCCCTTTCAAATGAAGAAAATCAAATGTTACACATTGGAATGAGTCTTGATAAATAATAGCAAGTCTGCCTCCCCGCATCATTGTTCTATCCTGTCTACAGATGGTGAATCCTGGGAGTAGGGCCTGAGCAATGTCTGGATTGCACCAATCCCAATCTTTGAGCCATGATTCTGTAATAAAAAGAAAGTCGAGGTGGGAATCAATAATCAGGTCGGATGTCTTGGGCATGTTTTCATAAGGAACGGACATTAATAAGCCCCCCGCTTAGAAGATTTACTGATGGGCAGTTATTAGGAGGTTTGGTGGTTTAATAATGGGTCTATGCTCAGTTCTACAGTTTCGGCAGGTTAATGGGCCCATCATTTTATTAGGCATTAAATGGGTGTCACAATTATGAGGGTCAGTATTGAATGATTTTAAAAAGTCTGATGTCATAGAAATACCTGCTTGACATCGGGCAGCGTGGCTGGGGCTGTCTGCGTTCTGGACGCAGACGGGTTTGCCTTTGGCACCCTCGCTGCGCGCGTCCGCAGTGGCAGGCACATTAAATACTGGTGCCCGCCAACCACTAGAGCGCCGAACTTCCAAGATGGCTGATCAAAAATGGACGTCCTGCCTCCCGGAAGAGAAGTGCAGTGAAAGTGCAAAATGCAAATTTAAGTTACGATCTCAGCCTGGAATTTCTGTGTGCTTGGAGACATTGTGATTAAGTTAAAAGAGGACTAATGCAGCATTCTTCTAACACAACCTTTTTCTAAAAAGCATATGTCAAATTAATTCTCTCAAAGTTCAAATTGGTTTCCCCCAGCATGTAAAAGTAATATAATTAAAAGTACGAAACGATCACTTCAAGCAGCATGAGTTTATCTCAACCGCTGCGCGTCCGCAGTGGCAGGCACATTAAATGCTGGTGCCTGCCAACCACTAGAGCGCCGAACTTCCAAGATGGCCGCTCAACAATGGACGTCCTGCCTCCCGGAAGAGGAGTGCAGTGAAAGTGCAACTTGCAAATTTAAGTTAAGAGAGGACTAATGGGGGGCGTGGCCAACCATCATGGCAGATCGGACGTAACTCCGATCGGCTCCTCTCCAGGCCCTGCAAGATCTACGCAGCATAAGGCACCTACAGCCCCCAAAACCAACTCGCCTGCTGTCGGAAGACATCTGACGGTGAGGGGTGTCCCCGGAGGCGAGCTGGAAGCCCCGGGTGTCGTTCCTTGAGGCAGGATCGTTCCTGTGGTCGGAGCCCGTGGCGCCTCTTAAGATGGCGGCCGGTCCGAGTCTGCTCTCCGTGATGAGCGCGGCGGCCCCGAGACCTGAGGGGAGCCCCGCGACAACTGAAGTGACAGCGGACACCAGCGGTAATATTTTGCTGACCCCCCGGCCTCTCCTCCAAATATTGTGGTGGCGCGAGACCAGCAGAGGCGCCCGTGACGGGAGGGAGGCGTGCCATGTCGGGACCCCCACCGGACAGAGGAGATCTTCGGGGGCACTGCAGCCCTTAGGGCCCGGCACCGGACGGCACACCAGGTACAGAGGGAGGTGGAGGGGCACCCCCGACACGAGCAACGGCACTGGGAGCACTCGCGAGCAGCCTGGCGCCTGACCTTAAGATGGTGGCGGTCAGGCGCCATTTCACAGCCTCGTGGAGGAGCCCTGACCCATGGCCATGTAGCACGCTTGCTGCCTCTGTTCCTGGTGCCCCCTTAGTGTGAACGAGGAGTTTCTGGGGCCCACCACCCTTCAATAAGCCAGCTCTCCTACGGCGAGGCTCCAGTGGCAGGGAGCTCTGTGGCATTAGTTCAGAGGGAGTGTGGACCGCGGAGAGGGGAGACCCACTGAGGCTCTGGGGGGCGCCGGGGCTCGGATGACAACATCCCCCCCCTCAGGCATTCTTTGCCAGCTGAGTAGAGAGCAGGAGCGGACAGAAAGGGCTGCTTCCAGTCGATGAGCGGTGAGGGGTTGCCACAATACTCGGAGGGGGTCCCTGGGCCCCGTGAGGCAGGTCTCTGACGCAGAGCAACCCGGACGGCGGCTTGCGAACCCCGGGCAGCGAGCCCCCAGCAGACAGACCCAAGTAATTATCGGGATCTCCAACAAGGTATAAGCTGGACCCAGCGGAGGCCCGCGCCGACGGCGTTACTCACACATCTTCCCTCCCAAGAAGATCTCCCAGCCTACGCAGGGGCGCAGGGACGGGGTGACGGGACGAGTCCCGGTGCGCCCCCATTCCCCCCCTGGAGTGAGGTTTTTCTCCTTCCTGCTGCGGAAAGGCCCCGGTCAAGCGGAGGGCGTAGGTCCATATGCCACCCAAAAAAGTGCAACCCGCAAAGGTCTCCAGCTTCTTCACCCACACTCCTAAAGGATCAGGCAGTGAAGGGGCAGCACATCCAGACGGAGCGATGGCACTCATACGGGAGGATTTGATGGCCTCACTACGTGAATTTAACCAAGAACTCAGAGACGATATCAAGGCTGACATGGGGGCCTCTTTCGATGCGTTCAAGGATGAAATGGGGGGCCGACTGGTGTCACTGCAGGCGGATGTTGACTTGATAGGGGCCCGTGCTCTTGACCTGGAAGCGAAGCATCAGGAGCTGGAGGACCGCATGTGTCCCTTAGAGGCCCACTCTCATGACTTGCGATCCCAGCTGACAGCCACGGTGCTTCGATTTGAGGACCTTGAGAATTGCTCCCGATGGGACAACATTCGGGTGAGGGGCCTGGAAGAAGGTTGCGAAGGTCCCGATCTGGAAGCCTTCATGGTGGGTCTCTTTTCGACGGTGCTGGGAGACTCTGAGCCGGAGGTGCGTCTTGAGCGGGTCCACAGAGTGGGGCCCCGCTCTGCAGGTGATGCCAAGAAACCCAGGGACGTTCTGGCAAAATTCAGCTCCTTCAAAATCAAGGAGCTGGTTCTTCAGAAAGCACGAGCAACCGACAAGGTATCCTTCCAGGGGGCAACGTGCTCCCTTTACCGGGATGTAGCCCAAGCCACACTTGCTAGACGACAGCTATTCCGCCCTGTCACGACTGCACTAAGTGACCGCAAGGTGAAGTATAGATGGACTTACCCCTTTGGTTTAGCCTTCTCACTAGATAACAAGAACTACCACTGCACTGAACTGGAAGAGGCATCATCTATACTGGGTATCGAGTTGCCAGCTCCAACCCAAGACTCGGATTCGAGAGCGGTGGAGGAACCCACGAGCCCAAGGAAGCAAGGGGGGGGCCCTTGGCTACAGCAGCGGAGGGCTGGCAAGAACACTACGGGATGTTGATGTACCTGCTCCCGGCTGTGCTCATGCCGTACTGCATGCGGGGGCCTTGACCGGGTTCTCGGTCTGCGGGGCCTGACAGGGGGCCTTAGACTCAAGCCCTTTGGACATAGCCCACTCTGTCGACTAAAGCGGAAGTTGGGGGGGGAGGGGGCGTTCTGGCCGTCATCGGCACTGAGGGTAATCCCTAGCTTCTAACATTCTGGTGCCCACGTAACAGTTCTATGGGCCTCGGAGGCAGCATTTGGACCGCCCCAGATAATGCTCGACTTGAGGTTCTCCTTTGTGGTAGAGAACCCACGAGCTTACAGTTATGGAATTTATTTGTTATTGTTTGTATTGTTTGGGTGTCACAGTTCTTTATGCTTTTATCTTAAGTGGCTGTGGTATGATGGGAGGGGGAAGGGGGTATGGAGGGTAGCGTTCCCAGAGCTCAGTGGGTGCAACAAGCAGAAGGTTCGAACACTAGCTGATGGGGGTTAACTGCCTAACATGGAATGTGAAAGGCCTCAATTCCCCGAACAAATGAACCGGGTCTGGAAATTCTTACACGATCATCAGATTAAAATAGCGGCTCTGCAGGAGACACATCTCCCACGCAAGGAGGAACAGCGGTTGAAGCATAGGGCCTATCCGCAGATTTTTCGCTCCTCGGCTCACACAAAACACAATGGGGTGGCGCTCCTTTTTCATGCCTCGTTCCCATTTAATCACCATGACACTAAAATGGACAAAGAGGGGAGGTTCCTGATGGTTAGGGGTGAGTTACGGGGTCGAGCCTGCACCATAGCTACGATTTATGCACCTAACACAGGGCAAAATGATTTTCTGATCTCTTTTCTTGCCGCGCTAGAGGGGTTTGCACTGGGTGACATCCTATTGGTTGGAGACGTCAACCTGATATGGGACTTGGCGTTGGACACCTCACACTCCCAGAGGGCAGCAGGGGGGATATTCAGCAAAACACTTAAAGAAGCTCTTACGGGGTTGGGTTTAGTAGATGCCTGGAGGTTGGCCCATCCCGCGACCCGGGATTACTCCTCCTTCTCACATTCGCATAGGACATACTCCAGGATTGACCATGCATTCATAAGACAGTCCCTTCTCTATACAGTGGCGGGATCCCAATTTCACCCGATTTGCCTCTTGGATCACGCACCACTAGAGCTGGTTCTTGACTGGCCTGCCCCGCGTTCCAAACTCGCCAGGTGGTATTTTCCCAATTTCCTGTGTAGAGACAGACTCCTCAGGGATGAGCTAAGAAAAGCAATTACAGAGTTCTTTGACCTCAATGACCCGGAGCAAACCTCCCTAGCCAATAATTGGGACGCCTTTAAGGCAGTTATTAGGGGGAAGTGTATTGAGCTAGAGGCCACGCTTAAGACGCAACGCAAAAGAGAACGCCTTCTTCTCAAGGGTGAGCTAATCACTGCCGAGAATGCCTATAAGTCTAATCCTTCGGCACAATCCTTCCGTAAGGTTACTCAGGTCAAACTGAAGCTTCAAGCTATCTACACTAATGGGGCTGAAAAGACCCTCCTACGACTACAAGCCTGCAGTTATGAGGGAGGGAACAAGGTGGGCTCGCTATTGGCCCGTCAGCTACGAGTACGGCAGGAGAGGGACTACATCAGGTGCATAGTCGATGAGAGGGGGGTTTCCCAGCAGAGTGAGTTGGGGAAGGCTAAGGCTTTTGGGGACTTTTATCACTCCCTGTACACCGCAAATCAACTAGACACGCGAGTCCAAGACCAGTACTTAGAGGACCTTACCCTGCCCCAGTTTTCCGCCTCCACCAATGAGGAGTTAAGTAGCCCCATTACCGCCGAGGAGGTCCAAAAGGCAATCGATTGACTTAAGCTCCAAAAAGCACCCGGCCCCGACGGCCTTAATGCCCACGTCTATCGTACATTTGCTACGGAAATAGTCCCCCGTCTGGCGACGCTCTTTAATGATATCGCTGTTACACACAAGGTGACCCCTTCGATGGGTGAGGCGCTGATCTCCGTCATTCCCAAACAAGGGAAAGACCCCTCCAACTGCACTTCTTACAGGCCTAAAGCGCTCCTAAATCTGGACGCCAAGCTTTATTCCAAAATCTTGGCTGCCCGCCTGGAAAACATCATGCCGTTCCTCGTGCAGCCCGACCAAGCAGGTTTTATCAAGGGGAGACAGACCCATGATAACCTCCGAAGAGTACTTCACATCATTGAGAAAGCACAGAGGAAGGCCATACCTGTGATCCTTCTCTCGCTCGACGCGGAGAAGGCCTTTGACCGGGTGGAATGGGCCTTTATGACCCATACCCTACATCGGTTTGGCTTCGCTGAGACCTTCATTGGAATGGTCCGGGCGAATTATTGCGCACCGCGTTCCAGGGTCATGGTAAATGGGGTCGCCTCGGAACCTTTTAACCTCTCGAGGGGCACCCGTCAGGGGTGCCCTCTATCCCCCCTCCTATATGCGCTCAGCAAAGAACCTTTCGCAGAGCGCGTTCGTTCCAACCCGGACATAGGGGGGGTTCCATTTGGCACGGATGAACACAAGATATCCTTTTTTGCGGATGATGTGCTTCTCCCAGTCACGAGGCCGCACTCGTCTGTTCCAGCGATCCAGGCTGAACTCGCCTCCTATGAACAGGCTTCGGGCTTCAAGGTGAACCTCTCGAAATCCTTCCTCCTTAACCTCACGGTGCCTAAGGAGTCCATGCGGGCTATTAAAGGGGCGACCCCCTTCTGGAGGGCGCACAAAGACATTACTTATCTAGGCATTAAACTCACACCCAAGTTGGAACACCTCTATGGAGCTAACGACCCTCCTCTGCTGCGCCAGCTTCAAGCTGATTTTGCTAGATGGCAGACGGCCTACCTCTCCTGGATAGGGTGGGTCAATGCTATAAAAATGAACGTTCTCCCACGTTTGTCATATCTCTTCCAGGGCCTTCCGATCTCCGTGGATCGGGCGCTTTTCTCCATACTGAAAACAATGATTACCAAGTTTATTTGGAAGGGCAGAGAGCAAGGCTCTCCAATCGTGTTTTAACTCGGTCAAGGAAAGAGGGAGGACTGGCCCTACCGGACTTTTTGGGATACTATAGGGCAGCTCAGCTGCGGGTGATTACGGAGTGGTCCCTACGAGAATCGGAAAAGCTCTGGCTCCATATGGATCGACAAATAACAGGGAGAACGATCTGGGATCTCTTGTGGAAAGACAAACCACATCGACCACGCAATGCCTATATTAGCACTACCACGGCGACCACCTTAGGGGTTCGGGATGTATTGAACAGATCCACTCCTCTCACTACCTTCCCTTCCCCATATACGCCTATACATTTCAACCCCGAGTTTCCTCCGGCGTTACAGGAGGGGCCATTTAAGGCTTGGCGGGAGGGGTTTGTCTTATGCTTTCTCATCTGTTTGAGGGGGGGAAGTTGTTAACCTTCCCGGAATGCGCCCAAGCCTTTCATCTTCAGCCAGCTGAGGAATTCCACTATGTGCAGCTTAAGCATTGGGTCCTTCAACCGCAGATAAGGCAGGCCGCCACCAGGGATTTACTTCCCATTGAGAAATTTGCCCAGTCCGGGGCCTCTTCAAAGGGGACCATCTCCTTCCTTTACTCACTCATACAGGCGTTGGGTTCTCATCAAGCCCCTAGACACCAAAGGTTCTGGGATGCACTTTTAGATACCACATTGCAGAAGAAACAATGGTCCTCACTTTATAGAGATATACCCAAGTTTAATCGCTCTATGTTTTTAAGGGAGGCTCATTACAAAATTATGTACGAATGGTACCTACACCCTCAGAGCCTTCACACCATCTTCCCTAATTCCTCAGACAGGTGCTGGAGGGGTTGCGGGCTGCTGGGTGACTTTAGGCACATCTGGTGGGACTGTCCCCACATCAAGCCCTTCTGGAAGGAGGTACATGCACAAATCAAACTGATCTTGGGCTACCCGATTCCGGACACACTGGAACACACACTCTTGGGGATTCGGGATCCCAACTTGAAATGCCAGACGCATGGTGAACGATCTGTAATGTGGCTGTGCCTCGGGGCAGCTAAGATGGCTTTGGCGGCCGCTTGGAGGAAAACAGAGGCCCCCTCCCTCACTCAGTGGCATGCCAGGTTATGGCGGGCATTGGCAATGGAGAGAATGGCAGACATTATAGAGGATTCCCGTAAGGGATTTGACTATGTGTGGGCCCCCCTAGTCAAGTATCTATCTGAAGGGTTGCCCCTATTTGCTTGTGGTCCGCGACTGCAAGCTCTCCACCTCTTTCATATCTAGAGCGCCCACTGACTCCCCCGATTTCCTGAGGAGGCCTCAGGGATGGAGAGATTCCCCTCCCCCTGGGGCCCGGCCTCCAACAGCAACTACATCTGAATTTCTTTGACCGTGACACCTTAGTTTGACTTTTTGTGTTTTCTAGTTATAAGTTGGGGGAGGAGGGGGGGGAAGGTAGATCGCAAAGGTTTGTGCAGATCTCCCATGGGATCAAGATGTTGTTCGTAATTGCGGGATCTGGAGGAAACCTGGGAGTTGTACACTGAGTATATTCAAAGTTTGCCGATTCCTAGTCCACAAACTGTACTTGATATTCTAGCACACTGTAACGGTCGGCATACACGATGCATTGGGGTCTCTTTCCCCGGTATGTTGTTTTTCTTTCCTGTGTACTGCTATATCTTTGAAACTAATAAAAAGATATTTGACGAAAGAGGTCTAATGCAGCGTTTTTCTAACACAACCTTTTTCTAAAAAGCATATGTCAAATTCATTTCCTCAAAGTTCAAATTGGTTTCCCCCAGCATGTAAAAGCAATATAAATAAAAGTACGAAACAATCAGTTCTAGCAGCATGAACTTATCTCAACCGCTGATTCAAAAGAGAACCATCTTTGGATGCATCATCCTCTGTGTTAGAAATGGGTTTTCTGGTTGGCTAGGGTACGCACCTCAGCCGGGCAGAACCCACCACTCTAGTAAGTGTAAGGGAGTTACACACCCAAGAAAACCCCTGCTCACCCACTTGGTAGCTTGGCAGAGCAGTCAGGCCTATCCCAGAGGCAATGTGTAAAGCATTTGTGCATCACACACACACCAGTGACACACTAGACATACCACAAAAAGAAACTCCACACAAGGTTATATAAAAATATCCTTTGTATTATATCAAAAAAACGTTAGACCACAATCATATAATTCACTTTGCCAATTAGGCAATGGTCACGATATTATATAGGTCATAAATCACTTTTGCCAACTAAGCAATTGTCAGTACACCACATTTAGCACAATAAAGCAAAGACCTATAAGTTGCACATGTCAAAAAGAAAAGCATTGTGAAAACATTCTGCATATAACACCATCACGGTACATATTATATCACTCCTGAAATAAGTCACATTGGTCTGTCACTGCAGGGTATAAAACGACTAATAGCCCCATATCAGGGCATATATGAATAATCACCTGAATTACCAAATAACATTGTGCCCAAATAACCACTTTGAAGCAGTGCTTCTGCGCTGTTTTCACAGGGTATACAGTAATTATACCGGAGCCTGAGCAGGATCAGGACCTCCGTCAAGGGTTTCCTTACTGTCCTGTAGCTAATTTCCAATCTCTCAAGGCCCCTGCGGTATGTAGCTATTACAGAGTTGGGGGAAGGGCCCGTTTGGGCTCTCCACATGGGAGACCTTCATCGGTCTCCCTCATTGGCTGAACTGACCCCTGCAGCTGCCGCGAGCCTGCGGCTCAGCTGCCGACAATCTCGGGCCACCCACCCTATGGTGAAGGGGGCGTTCCCTTGCCCCAAGCCCTCAACGGGTTCCAAGCTGGAAATCCTACAGACAGTACAACGCGTGGCGGCCTGCCCTGGACGGTACATCTTTCGGCAGTGGCAGACTGCCGACCCGGGGCCCCCTTTCTGACTTGAGGGAGCCGCGGTGCAAAGGGATTTCCTGGTGCGGCTTCTTCCCCAGGGTCAGTGTCTGGCTCGGGTATCTGCCGAGCAGTGCTCCTTCTTCCGACCGCCTTGCTGACTCCGCCCTACTCACGTAACAGAGCCCCGGCTGTAGTTAACTGCGGGCATATGCACAGGCCGCCAGGGAGAGGGAGAGTGCTTCTTCTGCCTCAGCTCTCCCCTCTTGTCACTCAGTAACCACGAGGCAAGGGTGGCACTGCACGCGCGGTAGTGCAAACCAAAGCGCTCCTCAAACGCTTTTACTTGGGACTTTCAACGGGCAGAATACAGTGCTCTACGTGCACTGGGCTGTAGAGCAAAAGCGCTCCACACGCACTTACTTCTTTTACAAAGATACAGGTACAAGGGCAGTCCAGTCCTTTCTCTGCTCGAGGCAGGAGCAACCACTGCAGTTCATCCTACCCCACACAAGTTAGGGGCAGCGTTCCTCACATAGCTTCTCCAGCTCTCCTCCCAGGCAGGTTATTTTTTTTTAGATATAGCATGGATCTTTCTCCTGAAGTCTTTTGTATCCCTGAGACTTCCAACAGGAGGCCAGCACACACAAGCCCATGGAGACTCTCCACAAGCAGGATACCACAGCAGGGTAAAAAGAGTCAGTCCTTTTCCTCCACCACAGCCAGAAGCAACAACTGCAGGCCAACCCACGCTTAACTCAGAAAAGGCAGCGCTCCTCATACAGTACTTCCGCTCTTCTTCTTGGCAGGGTCCTCTTGTTCCTGGAAGTGATCTAAATTCCTGGGGTTTTAAGTCCAATACGTATATTCCATTTAGTTATTGTTCTCTTTGTGGCTAGGGTCTCTGAACCCAGTCCAAATCAGTCTTGTCCTCCCTTGTAAAGCATGACCACAGGGGCGGAGACAGCATTGTGAAAAGGAGACACAGCCTATTCAGGTTCAAGCGAAAATCCTCCTACCACTCTAAATGCAGACCAGGTCTATTCAGCCCAGCGATGAGTCACCCAGGCAAGGCAGGACACACCTCAACCCCCCTTGTGAGTATCTAGGGGGAATGTACATCCCCAGCTCCTGTCCTGAATACACAAAACAGCAGAGCCACACAGAATGGTTAAGATAAAATGCCCACTTTCTAAAAGTAAACACAAGGAGATGATGGACGGAGCGCTGAAACTTTTCAGACACTCACCCCCAGTCACAGATCTGGGTTGAATCCATCATCGTTCTTTAGCTCACTTCACCACCCCAGTTCAGACACAGCTATATGCAAATCAGTCTTGGCCCTGTGCCTCATGGGAACAGTCCAGCCCGAACTGCCAAGCCATGTCTTCCCTGGACTGGAAATTGTTCTTTTTGCATTTGTCACCCCGAGTGGGACGGGTATGCCCAGACGTGGGTCCCGTGCTCTCCTTGCCACTGGAGTCTAGCTATCCTGGCTGATGAGGGCTGAAAGCCCGAAACCAATCCTAGGATGCTTGTTTCCAGTCCAGGGAGGACCTGGCCTGGCAGTTCGGGCTGGACTGTTCCCATTGGGCGCAGGGTCAAGACTGATTTGCATATGGCTGGGTCCAAACTGGAATGGCATGGTGATCAAAAAACGATGGATTTAGGCCCAGATCTCTGTACTGGGGTGAATGTATGACATTGTTCTGCATTCTGTCCATCAATTGTTCTTTTTGCATTTGTCACCCCGAGTGGGACTGGTATGCCCAGACGTGGGTCCCATGCTCTCCATGCCACTGAAGTCAAGCTATCCTGGCTGATGAGGGCTGAAAGCCCGAAACTGGTCCTAGGATGCTTGTTTCCAGTCCAGGGAGGACCTGGCCTGGCAGTTCGGGCTGGACTGTTCCCATTGGGCGCAGGGTCAAGACTGATTTGCATATGGCTGGGTCCAAACTGGAATGGCATGGTGAGCAAAAAACGATGGATTTGGGCCCAGATCTCTGTACTGGGGTGAATGTATGACATTGTTCTGCATTCTGTCCATCAATTGTTCTTTTTGCATCTGTCACCCCGAGTGGGACGGGTATGCCCAGACGTGGTTCCAGTGCTCTCCATGCCACTGGAGTCAAGCTATCCTGGCTGATGAGGGCTGAAAGCCTGAAACCGGTCCTAGGATGCTTGTTTCCAGTCCAGGGAGGACCTGGCCTGGTAGTTCGGGCTGGACTGTTCCCATTGGGCGCAGGGTCAAGACTGATTTGCATATGGCTGGGTCCAAACTGGAATGGCATGGTGAGCAAAAAACGATGGATTTAGGCCCAGATCTCTGTACTGGGGTGAATGTATGACATTGTTCTGCATTCTGTCCATCAATTGTTCTTTTTGCATTTGTCACCCGAGTGGGACGGGTATGCGCAGACGTGGGTCCCTTGCTCTCCATGCCACTGGAGTCAAGCTATCCTGGCTGATGAGGGCTGAAAGCCCGAAACCGGTCCTAGGATGCTTGTTTCCAGTCCAGGGAGGACCTGGCCTGGCAGTTCCGGCTGGACTGTTCCCATTGGGCGCAGGGTCAAGACTGATTTGCATATGGCTGGGTCCAAACTGGAATGGCATGGTGAGCAAAAAACGATGGATTTAGGCCCAGATCTCTGTACCTGAGTGAATGTATGACATTGTTCTGCATTCTGTCCATCAATTGTTCTTTTTGCACTTTCTAAAAGTGGCATTTTGAAACGCTGAATATAAAAATCACCTTTACCAAAAGGTGTGTTAATAAATGGCAACTTCAGAGATCCTAAACTCCGCTTTTCTATCTTATCCCTATGGAAAGTTATACTTGTAAGATGCTACAAAGCAACTCCCATGTTTGCCTATAGGACAGATAGCCTTTCAAAAGTGAAACACGAAATACACAGTATTTCACTATCAGGACATGTCACACACACCAGTACATGTCCTACCTTTCACATACACTTCACCCTGTCCATGATGGGGGTACCTTGGGCCAACCATAGGGGGGCCTTACAAGTAAGAAAAGGGAAGGCTGGGGCCTGGCAAGGGGGTGCACTTGCCAGGGCAACATGGCAGTTTAAAACTGCGCAAGTTGACACTACAGTGGTAGGTCTGAGACACATTTACAGGGCTACTCATGTGGGTGGCACAACCTGTGCTGCAAGCCCACTAGTAGCATCTGATTTACAGGCCCTGGCACACACCGTGCACTTTACTAGGGATTTACCAGTAAATCAAATATGCCAATCATGGGTTACCAATCATATTACAATGTAAACAGAGAGCATATGCACTTTAGCACTGATCAGCAGTGGTAAAGTGCCCAGAATCCTATAGCCAACAAAAACAGGGTCAGGAAAAATGGGAGGCAAAAGGCAAAAAGTTTGGGGATAAACCTGTCAAAAGGGCCAGGTCTAACACTCTGTATTAAGATCTGCTATGTAATGGCCAAGAAACAGCCCCCTGAGGGCTTAAGAGCTTACTCCACCAGAGCTACAGCTGCAACCACTGCGCTAGCTAAAGGAATCCCAGTGTTGGACATCTGTCAGGCAGCTACGTGGGCATCACTACTGCCTTGACAGTCAGGTCCGACAAGATGAGTACTTTGTCCATTCGGTCCTCCAGGACTTCTTAGCCTGAAACAATCCACAGACCCACCTCCAAGGAGAGATATTGCTTTGGTACCAATTCTAAGCTAAGAAATCTGCGGCTAGAAGTCTCTATCAGATGAACAGTTACTTACCTTTGGTAACACTTTATCTGGGAGACGCTCTATCAAGCCACAGATTCCTTGCCGACACTCCCATTCTCTCCATTCTGCGGACTGTCTTCTCAACTTCCTTTTGGACCTCACTTTTGGCACAATAGTCATTCCTCCTCAGCTTGGCACCCTGCTTCTGGTGTGGAAAAAATAGTCAAGAACTGGGGTCAGCACACTGGGGTGGCACCTATAGGCACTGTGCAAGTCACTTCCAGCGCGGATGATGCCATTGACGCCATGCAGAGCCAAACAACGTGTCACGACTCACTCCCTGCATTCTTGTGTCCATCACCAGGGGGCCGAATTGTGGTGCTTCCCAGTGTTCTAACAAGCTTCCAGACCCTCCCCTTCATGTACATACTGACTTCCAGCCATTTCAACACTATTTGGGAATTGACATCCATTCCCAATCCATGTTGGGTTTTGTGGAAGCCATCCTGCTCATGCCTGAAACTCCATTACCCAGAATTCCCTGCTCACTGCTTCGTCTCCACCCCTGCAGGTCAAGGATGGGTGGAGGAATTCAGCTCACCTGTGGCTGGCTGCTGCTAGCCTGCTCACACCTGATGCATATGATTAATGTGAGCTCTTTTAAGCCCCAGCTCCCTTCAGCCCAGTGTTGGTCATTGTAGCTGTATACCGGTGAGGCCAATCCTTGTTTCCAGTGTTTCCTGAGTTCCTGAGCTATAGCTATTCCTTGTGCCTGAATTAGCACTGCCTGCAGTGCTACCTTGTTTCCTGAGTTCCTGAGCTATAGCTATTCCTTGTGCCTGAATTAGCACTGCCTGCAGTGCTACCTTGTTTCCTGAGATCCTGAGCTATAGCTATTCCTTGTACCTGAATTAGCACTGCCTGCAGTGCTACCTTGTTTCCTGAGTTATAGCTATTCCTGTTCCTGGGCTTCAGCTATTTCTTGTGCCTGATTTGCACTGCTTGCAGTGCTCTCTTGACTCCTTGTTTCCTGAGCTGTAACTATTTCCTGTTCCCTTGAACTAGCACTGCCTGCAGTGCTACCATGACTCCTGAGCCTTAGCATTCCTTGTTCCTGACCTGCAGCAGTTTCCCTTCTCCTGACCTAGCACTGCCTGCAGTGCTACCCTGACTCCTGAGCCTTAGCATTCCTTGTTCCTGACCTGCAGCAGTTTCCCTTCTCCTGACCTAGCACTGCTACCCTGACTCCTGAGCCTTAGCATTCCTTGTTCCTGACCTGCAGCAGTTTCCCTTCTCCTGACCTAGCACTGCCTGCAGTGCTACCCTGACTCCTGAGCCTTAGCATTCCTTGTTCCTGACCTGCAGCAGTTTCCCTTCTCCTGACCTAGCACTGCCTGCCGTGCTATCCTGACTCCTGAGCCTTGGCATTCCTTGTTCCTGACCTGCAGCAGTTTCCCTTCTCCTGTACTAGCACTACCTGCAGTGCTACCTTGACTCCTGAGCCTTAGCTCAATTCTTGTTCCTGCCCCAGCACTGCCTTCTATGCTTTGTTTTCTTGATTCCTGAACCTGCACTATTCTAGTATACCCTTGTAGCCTCCCCTTCTGTATATCCTTTTCCAGTCCCTGCCTTTCTTCCCATTTCCTTGGTTCCAGTTCTAGTTTGCTGTCTTTCTATTCTGCTGTCTTGCTTCTGTTACCTTGTATGTTTGTTACCTGCTTTCTGCCAAGTGTGCCCTGTGATTTCCTTCCTTTCCCGTTAAGCACTCCTCTTTGCTAGCTCCTTGTCTATTGTGCTTGTGTTTAGTTCTACCCCTTTGCTGTTACTGCCTTGCGTGTTCCTGTTTGATCGCCATGATCCGTGGGCACAGCTGACTACCTAGGTGGTGTTTCTTGTTCACTGTGAGTATTGTCTTTGAGTTACTGTTATAACATCACCATAGGTATAAGCTCCACAGACCCTGCCTTTGCATACATATCCTATATGTGGGTATTTTCAGTCAGTATCTGTAACAGCAATTGTGGGTGAGGAATTTACTGAGCTTCAGTCTTACCGTGTGGAGTTCCTGAGTGCTTTACCCCACATTCCCTTTATTGTTGTATTATATATATGTCTTGCACGTCCGTCCTGGGTGTAGTTAGTCTGAATGCTAAATTGCCTTGTGAGTGCCCTTCCTTTCTGAGTCTTAGCCATCTTGTTCCTTTGTACAGGCTTCCCCTTTGGATCCCTTTTCTCCTCTGACTTCCTGTGTGATCCTGGGCAGCACTGTACTCCTCTCTCTGTATACGTTTTCTACCCCGTTCCCAGTCCTTGCCCAAGTCCTTGACTGTGTTCCCGACATAGTCCCGGACAGTCCCTGACAGAATGACCAACCTACATTTCCAGGGTCACTTGTGAGGTTTCTTTGTGTTCAGTTAGCTAACACTTTTTTCTCAGAGCTCACCCAGTCAGTTCTTGCCAAGATGTTTAGTGTCAGATCCAGAAAGTCTGCGCATGTTGGCAGACATCCATTACCTAAGCAGTACAGTTCTATACAACATATTCAAAAGTCCTTGGACTCTAGAGATCGATTCATGGCACAAAATAGACTTTTACGTGCTGAATATTATTCCCTGTGGTTGGCTGATCCTTCTATGTTAGATTTTCATTCAATCTGTAACCCTGATCCTCACCTGATGTCAGCCAGTGACTTACAGGATGAAAACGAATTTCTGCAAACCTTGTTAGCAGCAGAAAGACAAAATAGCAATTTAGAGAGTGGTACTATTAAGGGAAATTTTTCTGAAGTTTGTAACTTAGAGACCCCCTGTCAAGACAATGTTTTCTTTGAAGACATTTTCCAGACACAGTATTTATCAGCATCTTACCAAACTGGTAGTTCAATGACCCCAGTTAAAGCATGTTTAACCACACAGCAGCCAAAGAAAGAGCAGATTCATTTCATAACCTCTGTTTTCCTTTCAGCTAATGTTACCCAGTCTTGTAGTCCAGTAAAGATCACAACACCGGATACTAGAAGGACCTTGTTAAATACTACTTTCAAAGTAAACTGTGATCAGTTTGCCAAAAGAGAGAGAAGACCTATTAAAACACAGACAGCTAGTAGCAAGTTTGAACAAAATCCAAGGATTAGTTCTGTTGATTGTTGTGAAGTTTCAAAGTCTACCGCTGTCCTTGTAGAAAAAGATCTACAATCTTACAGGATATATTTGAATCAAGGGTTTTGGAATTGCAAGAAGAGAATAAAATGTTTCAGACTCTGTTAAAAAACTATAACCCAGAGTTCAAGTGGGAATCTAAAACCCTGGTACAAGACTACTTTTCAGCTTCTATGTTAGCCTCCTTAGAAATAGAGAATGAAACCTTGCGCACTATTTTGCGGTCCCCTCAGAGCTGGTCCAGTAATTGTGTAAATAATCCTGTGGCTGATCACTCTGATTCCACTCAGAACAGCCATAGTACCATGTCTCAAAGTGCAGTTAAAGAATTCTGAATTCTGAATTTTCTAACTCCTCTGTTTTGCCTTCAAGCACACCACATACTGAAAAGTCAGGAAATGATAGTATTGTATGCTCTGATGCACCTGTACCACCTTCTAATGCAGAAGAAAATGAGAAAATTTCCAAAGACCAAGTGATCTCTTACCTGTTTCCTCTGACTAAGACATGGGAACTGCCAAATGGTAAAGGGAGTCTGGTCATCAGAGACTCTAAGATAAGCAGTACTCTTAGCCATCCCGAAGAAAGCGCTTCAGTGTGTTTTAATGAGCCAAGGAACTGTGAAGATTTCACTATTGACAACAGGGAATCTACTGTTCACGGGCTATCGCCATTCCCAGAATTTAAAGTTTGTCATCCTTGTGCCTCTCTGCCATCAGCTTGTCTTCTTGCAGAGTCTCCAGAATCCTCAGCCAGCCTGCTGCTTTCAGAGACCTCAGCCGGCCTGCTGCTTTCAGAGACCTCAGCCGGCCTGCTGCTTTCAGAGACCTCAGCCGGCCTGCTGCCATCTGAGCCCGAGTCTGCAGCCTGCCTGCTGCCATCTGAACCCGAGCCTGCAGCCTGCCTGCTGCCATCTGAGCCCGAGCCTGCAGCCTGCCTGCCATTAGTACTGGAGCCTCTGGACTGCCTGCATTCAGAGCACAAGCCCTCAGCTCACCTGCCTACTAAGCCAGAGCTTCCAGCCTGTCTGACTTCCGAGCCAGAGCTTCCAGCCTGTCTGACTTCCGAGCCAGAGCTTCCAGCCTGTCTGACTTCAGAGCCAGAACTTCCAGGCTGCCTGCCTTCAGCACCTGAGCTTCCAGGCTCCCTGCCTTCAGCACCAGAGCTTCCAGGCTCCCTGCCTTCAGCACCAGAGCTTCCAGGCTCCCTGCCTTCCGACCTTGAGCCTCTATCTTGCCAACTTTTTGACCCTGTGCTTCCATCTAGCCAGCCTTCAAAGGTCTCAGCACATATACTTTCAGAGATTGAACTTCTAGCCGCAGAGACAAAACTCTCAACATGTCAGCCTCCAGGGCCTGGGTCTCCTGCATACCTGCTTCCAGCGTCTCCTGCATGTGAGTCTTCTGTATGTCTTCCTCCAGGGCCAGAGCTTCAAGTCTGCTTCCTGTTACCTCCTTTGACTTCAGCCACCTTGCCTTTGACCTCTGTGCCTCCTGCCAATCCATTATCTGTTTTTGACCCTACAGTCAATCTGCCTTCGTTTCTAGAGTGCTACTCTAGACTGCCATCATCTGGACTTCAAACACCTTTGATTCGGGGTTCTAAGCCCCCGTTACTGGCTTTGGATGCTTCAGGTTCTGCCTCCAATACTCCTGTTAATTTACAGCCTAATATTCTACCCTCCAGACCATCACATTTTTCCCACAGTCCTCTGGTATCTTGTACTACATCTCTGATGGAAATTGACCTATTTCATAGGAGCAAAGGCATTGAATCCAGTCCCAGATTCCGGGAGCCGGTCTTTGGAGGGGGGGTACTGTCACGACTCGCTCCCTGCATTCTCGTGTCCATCACCAGGGGGCCGAATTGTGGTGCTTCCCAGTGTTCTAACAAGCTTCCAGACCCTCCCCTTCATGTACATACTGACTTCCAGCCATTTCAACACTATTTGGGAATTGACATCCATTCCCAATCCATGCCGGGTTTTGTGGAAGCCATCCTGCTCATGCCTGAAACTCCATTACCCAGAATTCCCTGCTCACTGCTTCGTCTCCACCCCTGCAGGTCAAGGATGGGTGGAGGAATTCAGCTCACCTGTGGCTGGCTCCTGCTAGCCTGCTCACACCTGATGCATATGATTAATGTGAGCTCTTTTAAGCCCCAGCTCCCTTCAGCCCAGAGTTGGTCATTGTAGCTGTATACCGGTGAGGCCAATCCTTGTTTCCAGTGGTTCCTGAGCTATAGCTATTCCTTGTGCCTGAATTAGCACTGCCTGCAGTGCTACCTTGTTTCCTGAGTTCCTGAGCTATAGCTATTCCTTGTGCCTGAATTAGCACTGCCTGCAGTGCTACCTTGTTTCCTGAGTTCCTGAGCTATAGCTATTCCTTGTACCTGAATTAGCACTGCCTGCAGTGCTACCTTGTTTCCTGAGTTATAGCTATTCCTGTTCCTGGGCTTCAGCTATTTCTTGTGCCTGATTTGCACTGCTTGCAGTGCTCTCTTGACTCCTTGTTTCCTGAGCTGTAGCTATTTCCTGTTCCCTTGAACTAGCACTGCCTGCAGTGCTACCCTGACTCCTGAGCCTTAGCATTCCTTGTTCCTGACCTGCAGCAGTTTCCCTTCTCCTGACCTAGCACTGCCTGCAGTGCTACCCTGACTCCTGAGCCTTAGCATTCCTTGTTCCTGACCTGCAGCAGTTTCCCTTCTCCTGACCTAGCACTGCCTGCAGTGCTACCCTGACTCCTGAGCCTTGGCATTCCTTGTTCCTGACCTGCAGCAGTTTCCCTTCTCCTGACCTAGCACTGCCTGCAGTGCTATCCTGACTCCTGAGCCTTGGCATTCCTTGTTCCTGACCTGCAGCAGTTTCCCTTCTCCTGTACTAGCACTACCTGCAGTGCTACCTTAACTCCTGAGCCTTAGCTCAATTCTTGTTCCTGCCCCAGCACTGCCTTCTATGCTTTGTTTTCTTGATTCCTGAACCTGCACTATTCTAGTATACCCTTGTAGCCTCCCCTTCTGTATATCCTTTTCCAGTCCCTGCCTTTCTTCCCATTTCCTTGGTTCCAGTTCTAGTTTGCTGTCTTTCTAATCTGCTGTCTTGCTTCTGTTACCTTGTATGTTTGTTACCTGCTTTCTGCCAAATGTGCCCTGTGATTTCCTTCATTTCCTGTTAAGCACTCCTCCTTGCTAGCTCCTTGTCTATTGTGCTTGTGTTTAGTTCTACCCCTTTGCTGTTACTGCCTTGCGTGTTCCTGTTTGATCGCCAGGATCCGTGGGCACAGCTGACTACCTAGGTGGTGTTTCTTGTTCACTGTGAGTATTGTCTTTGAGTTACTGTTATAACATCACCATAGATATAAGCTCCACAGACCCTGCCTTTGCATACATATCCTATATGTGGGTATTTTCAGTCAGTATCTGTAACAGCAATTGTGGGTGAGGAACTTACTGAGCTTCAGTCTTACCGTGTGGAGCTCTGAGTGCTTTACCCCACATTCCCTTTATTGTTGTATTATATATATGTCTTGCACGTCCGTCCTGGGTGTAGTTAGTCTGAATGCTAAATTGCCTTGTGAGTGCCCTTCCTTTCTGAGTCTTAGCCATCTTGTTCCTTTGTACAGGCTTCCCCTTTGGATCCCTTTTCTCCTCTGACTTCCTGTGTGATCCTGGGCAGCGCTGTACTCCTCTCTCTCTATACGTTTTCTACCCCGTTCCCAGTCCTTGCTCAAGTCCCTGACTGTGTTCCCGACATAGTCCCGGACAGTCCCTGACACAACGTCACTTACTGGTACGCAAGGGGGATTGCTAAAAACTTTCCGAGTCCAGTCTGATGCCTGAGAATATTCCATGGCAAGGAATCTGAGGCTAGGTAGAGTCTCTACCAGATAAAGCGTTACCAAAGGTAACTTACTTGTTCTTTAGGGGCCTTTAGAGAACTACTTGTTTTTAGTTGTGTCTCCCCCTTCTTCTTCTGTTGGAGACCCTGTCCACCCTCTGGGTGATGCCCCCCCCCAGATAAATTCTTGTGGACTCTGGTGCTGAGCCAGTGGTTCACCTCCTTAGCAAGCTCCCTGGGGTCAATGAGCTTACTATCCTCTAGGTGTTGGCAGGGCTCTGTGAAAACAATTACTGAAAATGTGATCCCTGGCAATCAAATTGCACAACCCATTGTAATCACTTACATCACTAACCTTCACCCAACCATTCTGTGCCTTGCCAAAGTAATCCACAAAATCCAGCTGGGACTATTGGGGCAACATCTGGCTGTCCCTAAACGTTTATTTATACTTTTTAGATTTGAGACCATACTTCCTGACAAGGGTGTCCTTCATAAGGGGATAACTTATCCTGTCTACCTTCCCTAGGGCTAACAGTGCAACCCCCTCTTCACTGGGAATGTGCCTCCAGAGACTCCTTCTTCTTTTGGGGATCTTGTCCACCTTGTGCATCTCTAAAGCAACCTCAAACCACTTGTCAATATCATCCTCCACAACAAAGTCAGACACCAGGTTCTTGGAGATATGGACCCTCCTTTCTCCACATCTTCAAGAACACAGGTGACAGCAGGCCTGTCGTAGCAGACTGCGTGAGCACTGAAAACTGCTCAAACTCAACTTTGCCCTCACCATGAGTGGCAAGGTCACAGCACTATTTTTAATATAGGTCAGTCAACCCCAAGGGAGGCCTCCTAAGCCCAGGAGGCAGGATGCATTATATTAAAGGTGTGGATTTATAAGTGCAAGCTTATATGTCCCTATTGTAGCCCCCTTCACTTAAGGGCTACTAAGTGATCAGGAGACATAGGATACCATGGGCAGGCACCTAGGCACACCCCTGTTGCAAGCTTCGTTATGGACCCACTAAAAGGTGTCATGTTTGGTATCAAACAGAGGGTGTGGCCGAGCCAGCCAAGATGGCGGACATGAGCCTCTGAAGCTCCGTTGCCTTGCCCGCACATCCATCACCATCCTGCCCCAGGACCCCACTCAATGGCCACGGGGAACGCCTGTGAGAGCCTGAGGTCCCTTCCATGAGTTGCTGCCTCCGCTGCTGACCCGTAGTGCACCCTGAAGATGACATGAACAGCATCGCAGACAGCAGAACTGGCCCGTGGCCAGGCTGCTTGGACCAGCAGTGAGCAAGGGGCAGCGGAGTTGGCAGGGATCACCATTCAGCAACTGCGCCCACATCAAGCTCGGCCCTGCCTTGGCCTGCTTCGCAACACCAAGTCCTGGAGCCACCGACTACGACGGAGAGAACCCAGAGACCCTGAAAGCAGCCCAGCGGCAACAGGTGAGCCACGGCAGTGGCTCCCTAAGCCATGAGGGCCGCAGCGGCCTCCCCCACTCCTGAGACTCCCTTGCTCACTGAGCCTTGCATCGGCGGGTCTTGTGGGACCGCGCGAGGGAGGGTGTCGGCCCTCTACACGAGGACGGTGGTCATCACCCCGGAAGGCCTGCCCGAGCTCTACTAGGACAGAGACCTCGCCGGTGGCCCACCTCACCGTGACTGCTAATCCCTGCTGGCGCAGGCTCCCCCGGTCCACGGCCTTCAGCGTTCGGATTGGGACATGCGGGGATAGGGAGCCCTCCACCACTGCTACTGGACTGGCATAGCCAAGGGGCCTCTGCGGCCTGCTCAAGCGACTGCACCCTCCCCTCCTGTTCTTTGTGTTCTGCGTGCCGATGGGCCCTGTGGGTGTGGGGGTCTCTGCATCAGTGTCATAAACGAGGACTAACAACCCTCTGTCACCTGCTTGGCCCCGGCTCCTGTCTCTGCTTAGTTGGGAAGAGGCCATAACCCTCTACTTGCTCGTAGCACCAGAACCAATGCCAGTGGAACTGCGATGGAGCCCCGGTGAAGCCCTACTAGATTCTGAAAATACGGGCCTGGACCCCACAGGAGACAGAATTGAGGCCTCCCCTTGATTCCAAGATAACCGGGGACCTCTCTGGCTCCTCCTGCCACTAGCTGCTGCTGGAGGCATCTCTCAACGACCACACAGGGGAACAGTCTCTGGGGGCCACGCTAACACCAACTTCTCCCATGCCCTCACAATTCCCAAAGGTAATTCGGCGCCCGCATTTAAGCCTCCCCTATGACCCTAGCTCTCTGGAGTGCCTCTGTGGGTCCTATTGCTGAAGTAAAGAGACCTTACTACCCCCAGTTGTTCCTTCCTGTTTTGAGACACGGCTTCTTATAGCCCTATGCACCAAAGTACACACTGCAGCAGAGAGGTGAGGTTCGCCTCCGAGACTGTTCTACCTACTGCACCCTGCTCACACCAAACGGAGGAAAGGCTCAGAGGCACGCACGCATAGCGTGAGCCTGCGACATTGGGGCATTATCCTCTCCGCTTGTCAGCTCCCATGCCCCTGAAGCAAACATCCCAGACATTGCACGGCATGGGCAGACTCATGTCAGCCACGGCTGTCATGCCAGCACAGACCCAGGCATCGGAACCTCCACCCAGCGCCATCCCGGAAACTCTACTTGGGGGCCCCTCTCAAACGGCATCCACAATGGAGAAATTGGACTTAGTGCTCGCTGCCATAAAGAACTCACGTCTTACAATGGAGACACAATTCAATGCCTCCAACTTTAGCTTCCTTCGCGATGACCACCGCAAATTCACAGACAAGGTAACGGACGGGGAGAAACAGCTGGCCACCCTGCACCAAAACATTATGGACACGCAATGGACCATCTGGGAGCTAGAGGAATGAATCCACCATCTGGAGGACAGAGCTGATGACCTCGAAGGTAGATCGTGTAGAAGCAATGTGCGTATCATAGGCATGCCGGAGGAGGTTGAAACCTGGTTCAGATCCTTCACCCCAGACTCAGAGCTCACTCAATTTTTCACACTAGAGAGGGCGCATCGGGTGCCAACTCGATGCCCTCTCCCAGGCTTCCCCCTAGGCCTCTGCTGGAGAAACTCCTCCCCTTCAAAGATCAAGATGTCATCCTTGCAGCGGCACGCCATGCGGGGACACTTAGGGTGGAAGATAAAGTGGTCATGTTTTTTCCTGATTATATCAGGGCAGTTCAGCAACAAAGATCATACTTCTTGGGAGTCAAGTGCTGGCTGTGCCAACAAGGGGTTCAGTATTCACTCCTATTTCCGGCTTGCCTGAAGATCATTGCGAACACCACTACTCATTTCTTTCCTGACGCGAAGGAAGCATGGGCAGATCAAGAGTATGGTCGAGCGACAGCTGATCTCAATGACCTACCTCGGTCTCAGCATAAGTAGAGGTGAGAGAAACACCAGTGGTCCCGCACCCGGAGCACCCAACGTTCCTCAGCAGCAGCACCCCCAAATCTCAAGCAGATCATTGAGGACAAGCGGCGTGCCCTGCTTACAGCTATGGACATTGCACCTAGCAGCGCTACTACTGATGATGAAATAGACCCTCACCTCTTCACCACAGATGATGATTCTCTCCTCTCGGATGACTCAGAACGTGGATCCCCGAAATGTGTCATATCATCATCGGCAGATACTCATACATGATTGAGAAGAACAGTTATTTCCCGCTATGTTGTTGATAATGGCTCTTAATGTCTCCTGTTCATGCCAATGCTACATTACACTCTCACTCCTGCTTAACCCTCACCATGCTTGTGGATTCCCACACATTACACTACAAGTGCAGAACCCACCACACAGCACTTTCAACCCTCTTCTTTTGACCCCAGGGCAATGACATATTAAGGTCCTCTTGGGGAGAGCCCACCTCTTAGATTACTTACATGTTTACTTCCTGAATTTAGAATACACACATCCCCCTGGAGGTCGGGCGGCTTCTGCGGGCTCTTATGGTTTATTCACCAGGGTACTACTTGGTATTCCACCTCCACAGTTGGTCACCCGCATCCACACTCTTCGAGTTACATACATGCCATTGTTTAGATGTACTGTAATTACAGTAGGGCCCCCTTGTTCCACTTACTTAGTTACATATGATCCCCTACCTTGCCCTACCCCATCACTGAATGCACGGCGCGGCAGATTCTCAATACCAACCCCACTTATGCATAGAGAAAGGGGACATGGCAAAGACAAACCACATACCACATCCAACATGCGGTCTTCTCCGGACACTCTTGGCCTACTCACATTGAATGTGAGAGGCATGCACACTGCCCGTAAGAGGTATGAGGTATACTCCTTTGTCAAATGGCAGCACACACATGTGGTCCTCGTACAGGAGACTCACACTATGCAAACTGAGGTGTCCCGCTTAGGCAAACGCTGGAGAGGGCTAGTTTATGCCACTACTTATCCAGCGTACGCATGCGGCACTCTAATTTGGATCAGACTCGGAGTCCCATACCAGGTTCTAGACGCTACCATCGATCCCGAAGGCCGCTTTGTTCTCATAGAGGGACATCTCGATGGACGCCCCCTAAGCATTGGCAGCATTTATGCCCCCAAGTCGGAGCAGGCTGACTTCTGGGACACCCTCTCTTCCACTCTCGCCCATTAAACCGAGTTCCCTTTGATCCTTGGCGCGGATTATAATTGCGCTCTAGATCTTCACCTAGACAGGTCCTACCCCCTCTTCCCCGGCTCCCCTCCTCATACCCATACAGCGCACCTATGTAACTGGCCACAATAATGGTCCCTCCTAGACATCTGGCGATTACATAACCCTACCCATAAACTTTACTCATTCTACTCCATACCGCACGGGCTCCATGTAAGACTAGACCGCTTCTTGTGCACAACGTCATTGACTCCCCTTGTACGCCGCTCTAACTATTTAGTGCGTGTGGTCTCGGATCATGATGCTCACTACACAGACCTCCATTGGGCGTCCCCCCAGACCACCAGTTCCTCACATGACGTCTCCAACATGACTCCCTTGATGACCCAGTTTTCAGGAAGGAGCACATCAATCATATCCAACACTACTTTTGGAGAACTATAACACTGCCTCCTCCAGGACGGTGGAATGGGACGCATTTAAAATGGTGATGCGTGGCCATAGCATACAACAGGTAGTGGGTGTCCGCAGAACTCTAGATAACGAAATACAAGCTACTGAGAAGCGCATTGCTCAACTGAGTAAGGAAGCAGACAAGGATCCAGGAAAGCTCCCACAGCTAACTGCAGCAAAAACAGCCTATGCAGAACTCTTAGAATGCCTTTGTCAATTCAATGTTATGGCTCAAGCAGTTAAAGTCCACAGAGAGGGGGACAAGTTGGGCCGACTTTCAGACCTGCTTGCGCTACAGGACACCAACCCAGCTTCCATTACTGTACTAACCTCACCCACTGGTGCCCCTATTTGTTCCCAGGAGGCTATCCTACAACTGTTTTACACCTTTTATTCCACATTATGTCAGGCCCAGATGATCTCACAGAAGACCACTCCAGTGCCTTTCTTAAAGACGTCACACTCCCCTGTATCCCCACTGCATCCAAACACGCAATAGATGCTAAAGTCACCACTGAGGCCATACTGCAGGCACTCAGGGACCTATCTCGTAATAAAATCCTGGGTCTTGATGGCACACCTCTCAAATATTACAGCACCTTTTCCTTACAACTCGCATCCAAATTGGCCGATATGTACGAAGCGGCACTGGCTTCGGGAGAACATCTGCCATTGCTCTGGGAATATCTCCTGGTTTCAATCCTGAAGCCTTGCAGAACCCCAACCCACATTGTATCAACCGATTGCCATACTGGGTGCAAATTATAAGATATATATTTGCAGACCGCTATGCCCGGATACTCCTAGACCTTATACATGTAGATCAAAATGGATTTGTCCCTCTGCACAGCACTTCTCAAAATATACGCCAGCTGTTCGACATACAGGACTGAGTTAGAGGATGTTTTTCGAGAGTGATATTAGACCTGGAGAAGGCATTTGATTTTCTAACGTGGGGCTATCTTTTCCAGGTCCGGCTCAATTTGGTGTCGGTCTCCGGCTCCTTGCATACATACGCCTACTTTATACCAATCTGACTTCCAGAGTCCGTCTGGGTTGCCTCATCTCTGCCCCTTTTCCAGTGGGCAGGGGAGCCGAACAGGGCTGTCCACTTTTCCCATTGCTCTTCGCCCTCACGGTAAAGCCACTGGCCATTCACTTACGGTGAGAGGGCACTGACTGAGGGATACCCCCGGAAGACAGAACGCATGCGGTATACCCATACACCAATTACCTTCTCCTCTATTTAAAGGACATCACATCAGATCTCACCCCTCTATGCACAACACTCGATAAGTTCGCAACAGCTGCACGACTCCAAGTCAATTGGAACAAATCAGTGATACATCGCCTTGACCCTGACCAGCCGGGCTGTACACCTTTATGCTAGCAGGGTGCAGACACTCGCTACTTTTTGGGTATAAAACCTATGCAGTATACAGTACAGCGATCATGGAAATTGGATGATGAGGACATCACAACATACAGTTTCCGTTATTCAAACAGTTGGTACATTAGCCAACGGATCTTACATCTCTAACCGCACTCATGTGAAAGCCCTTGCACCACCTGGCGTCAGGCCCACCACCCACCCTCTCTCCCTCTCACAGCTTTACAAACCTCTATAGGCTTCCCAATGGTGCCACACTTTCTCCCATATCTTAGGGCAACCCCTGCCCTCATACACTACTTTTTCTGCAGCACAACACCAATCTAAGTCGGTCTTCCATTGTTCCACCTTCGGCGGAAGGGCAGCTCCCCACGCCCTGGCTATATTTCTCTTAGACACCATTGCAGCCACCATTAGCCAGAGTTTCTGGTATTTCGGCCATGTCTGTTCCCCCATTACACATAGTATGTGCCATCTGGCATCTACAGGAATTTCTTGTCCTAGGACCTCTGACATCACCCGTATCACCTTCCCCCAGTATTGATGTATAATTGGGCATTCCCAGATGATGTGGAAAAAGGTACCTTTTCGGTCACAGCCCCTTATGCAGGTATCTGCGTGGATGCATCCAAGTTTGTGCATGAGCGTACTCGTAGAGTAGGACCCATGGAGGATCCGTAGCTGTACTAGCCTGAATCTCGCTCTGACTGCTACCTCTCTTGGGCTTTGTATGGTATTTACCCAATGTCAGTTTCCCAGGCCCCCCGTAGCGCCCCCAGGGGATTGGATGAATTATTAACGATCTTCTTATATGTAAGGGACAATGCCTTTTCCGGGATTGGGTCCAATAGGAGCCGATCTTCCAGGGGACCATATTCCGGAATACGTTCCCCCTCTCGGATGTGTGTACGGAGTGCGTGCCCCAGCTGCATGTATCTATACCTTTCCGCTTCCGCTAGTTGGAACTCAGTCTGTAGGGTTTCGAACAATATGATCGCCGGGCCCCGCCATACATCAGCTAGATGGGTTATATCTAGCAACTTCCATTTGCCGAAGCCCTGCAATTTCCCGACCTCCTCTAACATATCACTGTCCCATAGCGGAGTGCGTTCCGTCAATTTATTGTCCCACCCGCGGAACTTATTAGCCCCTTTCCACACATCTAACACCACCTTTGTATGTGGGGGCATATATTTCCCAACTCGTTTGCAATACAGTGCGGTTGGGTAGCCTCTAGTGCCCATCACGAAATGGTCAACCCAGTATGCCGGGTCGTTTCTATCCCCGAAGATCCAGTCATTTATAGTCATCAGCTGCGATGCCCAATAGTACTTCCTATGGTCTGGTACTGCCAGGCCCCCCTCATATACACCCCGCTGGAGTTTGACCAGTGCTATTCTCGCACCACCCCCATCCCATAATAACTTCCACAATTCGCAATCGACCTCTCTAAAGAATCCGTCAGGTATCTTATGCGGAGTGTTCTGGAGGACATATATCATCCATGGCAGCGACATCATTTTAAACAGAACGGCTCTCCCCATCAGGGAGATCGGCAACGTCCTCCAATGTGCCACGTCTCTTCTCAGACGTTCCAGTTGGGGCAACAAATTACGGGCCATGAATTCTGCTTCCGTTTTGGTGACGACGATGCCCAAGTATTTAAAGTTATTGTGCAATTGAAGTTGTATCCCCTCGGGGAGAGGGGGTGGCAGGCCGTCTGAGAGCATAAACAGAAGGGATTTATCCCAGTTAATTTGATAACCGGAGTACCCCCCGAATAAATGAAAGATTTGTAGGAGCCTACTGATTGTAAAACTGGGTATAGTCGCATATAAAAGGACGTCATCAGCATACAGGGACATTTTTTCTTCCCACTGCCCACCACATACGATACCGGAGGCCACTGGGTCCCCCCGCACCCATGCCGCGAGTGGCTCCAGAGCCAGCGTGAACAACACGGGGGACAGTGGACACCCTTGTCTCGTCCCCCGGTGCAAGGTGAAGGAGCGGGAAACGGAGCCATTCACCAGTACCCTAGCCATAGGGTTATTATAGAGTAGCCTAATCCAGGATTGGAATCGGGGGCCAAACCAGAATCTGTCTAAGACAGCGAACAGATAATGCCATTCGATGCTGTCGAACGCCATACACGCGTCTAATGACAGCAACGCTGCTTCCTCATCCGGTCGGGACTCGGTCAGATGGATCACGCCATATAAGCGGTGTAAATTTAGTCTGGTACTCCGGTGTGGCATAAAGCCGGACTGATCAGGATGTATCAGTGACGTGATCACTCCTGAAAGGCGGTTCACTATGACTTTGGCGAGAATCTTGACTTCCATATTCAATAAGGATATGGGCCTGTATGAACTACAGTGCTCCGGCAGCTTGCCCGCCTTGGGTATAACCACAATGGTGGCTGTCTGTTGATCCACTGGTAAACAACCCAAGCCTCTAGCAGCCTCAAACATAGACAGGATTGTACGGCGCCAGAATGCTCGTCATGTTCTTGAATAACTCCGCTGGTAGGCCATTCGGCCCAGGGGCCTTCCCTGCTGGTAAGTCCTGGATTGCCCCTTCGATCTCCTCGTCGGACAGTGTAGGTAGCCGGACATCAACAAGCAGCCCCGGACATTCTGCTTCCGTTCTGGCGGGGTTGGAGGCATAAACCTCCTCGTAATACTCCGCGAATGTTTCCGCTATCCCCTCCCCAGTTATGTGCGTTGTCCCCCGTGGGTCACGTACTTCAGCCACCCAATTGCGTTCTCTATCCCTCCTCTCCAGCCAAGCAATCATTTTGTTGGCCTTATCACCGAGGTCATATACCCGTCGTTGCGTTGCCAAGGCAGCGGCCCTTGCGGAGTTGGAGGCAAGGCTCTTCATCTCCTGTTTTTTAAGTTCAAGCTGGTGTGTAAGCGGCGGGTCCGTCACCTCCCCGGCCAGGATTCTGGCTTCTAACGCGGCTACCTCGGTCTCCAATGTGTCCCATTGGATCTTTTTTTCTTTTCTACAGTCCCCCAGGTGGGCCTGGATATGCCCTCGTATTACCGGCTTGAACGCCTCCCAAAGGGTGCATGCCGAGTGTACGATCCCTCATTTTCTTGGAAGTACAGTTTCGCCCTCTCTCTAGTTTGGTCAGCCAAATCCTTATTCGTAAAAATCCAATTGTTTATCCTGGGAGGCAAGACATTAATTCTTGTGGGGCCCTGGAGGGTTACCTCCACCGGTGAATGGCCCGAAATTCCTCGCGAGTTGATGTGGGCATTACGGAACCACCCTTCGTTACCCCGGAGGGTCATAACATGATCGAGGCGAGAGTAACTGCCATGCACGGCTGAATAAAAAGTGTACTGCTGCTCTCGGGGATTGTGAAGACGCCATACATCCGTTAGGCCCATGGCATCTACAAAGGTGCGAAGCGGCTCCACCCCCTCCCCCTCGTAGCCTTGGTTACCCTATCTCTCTCCGGGTCCATAGTGGAATTCATGTCCCCCCCTAGTATTAAAATACCCGATGGGAGGTCCACTAGCAAGGCCCCCAGTGCTGACAATGCCTCCGCGTGTAAAGCTGGTGGTATGTAGCCCAAAACTATATTCAGCATCTGTCCCTCCCGCGTTCCAGTAAGTGCCACGTATCTTCCTAAGGGGTCGTGCCAAATCTTCCTCACTACCAGTTGGAGGCCAGTTCTGACAACTATCCCCACCCCCCCTCGAACCTGTTGTGTAGCCGGAGTGTGCTGCAAGCCTATAGCCGTACCTATCTGATGCCTTGTACCTATTGCCTTTAAGGTGCGTTTCTTGGATCAGCGCCAGATCTGGGGCGTGTCTATGGAGATATTGCAAGACTACAGTGTGCTTAATACGATTGCCCAAACCATTAACTTTCCAGGACAGAACCCTAAGATTATTGGCATGTCTATGATCCCCCTGGCGCGACGTATTCACACTTTGGTCTTCCATTCAGAATGAACTAGCACCTTCACTGTACATTTAGATATCACCCACATCTTCTCAGCTGCTGAGTACTGCATGAATCCTGCATAGCTACATTCCTCTAACAAGAAATAGACATTACGAAGAAAACTAGAACAACCCATCACACCCTGATCCCCCTACCCCCCCTCCCTGCTACCCTGCTGGCGGGTGAAACAGCCACCCACCTCCCCAACTCTCAGAGTGCCTGTCGCCCTGAACTGAATAACTACTCAAGGGGTTGGCAGGTGCCGAGCAGAGTAGAGCACCATCCCAGACTTCCCGCACATCCCAAAGTCCCATGTAGTCTGGTCCAGTCCTGCCGGCCATACATCGTGCCATCGGCCAATTATATGTCCCAGTGGGTATAGTCTCGTGCACACACTCTCACCTTCCACCTAGTGTAGGGCGTCCCCTCTCATGTCTCTAGGCACCAATGTTGCTTTACCTGCTGGAGCCAGATCCACCTTTCTGAGCATACCTTAGTCCGAAACCTGTGTCCCATTCTCTGCTGGGCCCCCTTGCTTGCCTTTCGCTGGGCCCCGTCGATTCTCACATTGAGAGGTGCGGCCCACTGTAGGCCAACCTTCCAGCCAGTCCCAGGTTTCCTCAGCTGTGCTGAAGTACCACGTTTCCCCTTCGGCGACCACTCTCAGTTTCACAGGGAACAACATGGAATATTGAATGCCTTTACTGCGTAGTTCCCTTTTCACTCCCTCGAACGTTCTTCTCTGCCGCTGGACTTGCAGAGTGAAGTCAGGACAAAAACGTATCACCGCGTTTTCATGGTGCAGATCATCGTGCGCCCGTGCGGTCTGCAGAATCGCGTCCCTGTCCCAATAGTTGAGGAGTTGTGCTATAATTTTTCTGGGTGGGTCTCCAGGCTTCGGCTTAGGGATGGGCGCCCTCTGCGCACGTTCAATAGTAAAATACGTAGAGAGTCTTGGAGGCTTCAGGTGATTGAGGATTAAATCTTCCAAGAACATATCAACACAAGGTCCCTCAATCCCCTCTGGGACCCACACCACCCTGATATTATTTCTCCATGCATGCCCTTCCTGGTCTTCCAGCTTAGCCTCAAAGTAAGAATGACAGGATGCACACCTAATTTGTTTGACAGTCCATTTCAACAATATACTCCAAGACTTCACAATATGCATGCAGACTGGCGCTGCGCCTTGCCCCAACAGCGCAAACGAAATATTTAAAAATATATGGAGCGATATTGCGCTCCATCCGCCTGTCGCACAGCCAATTCAAAAAGTATCCGACAGACTCCGTTGTCAATTTAATCATCAATTTGTAATCCTTTTTTGTATCCATATTAATCAATGTCATTTATTCCATTTCTGCCAATACTGCAGCATTTGAAACGAATAGGGAAACATGCAGCCTTTTATATGAACTGAGAAACGAATGGAATACTGATGAAATGGAATAAATGACATGGATTAATATGGATACAAAAAAGGATTAAAAATTGATGATTAAATTGACAACGGAGTCTGTCGGATACTTTTTGAATAGGCTGTGCGACAGGCGGATGGAGCGCAATGTCGCTCCATATATTTTGAAATATTTCGGATGGAGCGCAATGTCGCTCCATATATTTTGAAATATTTCGTTCACGCTGTCGGGGCAAGGCGCAGCGCCGGTCTGCATGCATAGTGTGAAGTCTTGGAGTATATTGTTGAAATGGACTGTCAAACAAAATAGGTGTGCATCCTGTCATTCTTACATTGATATTGAACTCATTTTGCCCCTTCGGACAGCTTGCACCCAGGAAGATAAAGAGGATTCATAGTTGCAAAAAACAAAAACATCATCATATAGAGGGCTGTTGGACAACATCCAGTTCACGTGAGGAAGCCAGTCCGTGTTTTTAGTATTGTCAGAAAAGTTTGTTAAGAACTGAAAATCAGCAACATCGCTGTTATAATTAATATTGGATACATACAATTTTTCAACAACTATGTTATAAAAATATGAAGAGAGTTCGACACAGAATAAGCAAATTGTTGGGATTATCACATACAGGGTGGGTGTGTTTATAAGACATACCAATGGTTAGTGGGATTTGTATTTCTTTCTTTATAAAAAGACATTTCTAGTGGGAATTAGAGTCAGGTGTTCAGCGTTGAATGCACAGGGATGGTGGTAAATAGGTGGGGCTTACGGTAGTTACGAGGCATTAGTTTGTTCGTGGTGTGAGATGGAGAAGTTCAGCCGGTTTAAACGCTAACAACAGCATTCATCATTTGCAGGTACAGATGAAAAATCATGGGTTTAAAAATAAAATGTCACAATGCGGGTTTATGTCATTTTGGTTTACATTGGGTGGTAGGGAGTTTTACAAAATGTTTCGTTTGGAAAAGATTTTAATTCACAATGTGTAATGGAAAGGTTGGTTTTGGATTAGTCATGGGAGTTTACATATAATTTCTTTATAACTCACCGTGCATGAATTACAGTTTGCAAAACGGGTCTATACACCACAGATTATGATGCATGATGGACGAGTTACTTACCTTCGGTAACGATGTATCTGGTAGAGACACAGTCTAGCCGCAGATTCCTTAACTTAGAATATCCCCCCAGGCGTCAGACTGGATCCGGAAAACTTTTTTCCCCAGCAGTACCTCTGCACGCGTCGCACGGCTCCGTCCTGACGTCGTCCACGGAAGTGACATCAATGGAGCCATATAAGACCCTCCCGGCGTGCTGACGTCAGTTTTCTACAGTGAAACTTTTCCGCGCCACAACGAGGAGCCATGACAAAAACTGCGAGAGCATAGGAACAGTGTGTTAAAAAAGAGCAAAATTGTTGAAACAACAATGATAAGAAACATGAAAATGAGAGCCAAATCATTAGAATGAGAAACAATACCAAGTTGAAAAAGCACCCAGTACCAGAAGAGACTGAAGGGAGCTCACAGAGCACCCGCTTCCGGCAAGGGCCCAGCAAAGCGAAAAGCCATGCCCCACCTCGAGGAGGTAACGGCAGCGGAACGAAAGATATGACAAGCAAGGCACAGTCTGTCACCACAGGAAGGAAGTTAAAAGAACCACAAGAGTGAAGCAACATGTTGCAAGATAAGTGACCAGAAGTGAACGACCACATAGAATGTTCACCACACACCCCCTCCAGTGATCGAAGGACTGTAGCATAACCAGAGAGAACCCAACCCAACCGACTGCCGTAGAAAGAAGGAGGCACAGACATGGGCGGAGGGAGGGATGGAAAAACAGAAGAACTCCACGCATGAGGAACACAGGTGGAGCAACATTGAAAAGCATTGAAAAGCATAGACCTTAACAACCCAAAAACGAGGACGGAGTGGAGGGCCAAAGGGCTCCAAACCCGAACAACACACCCTGCCCCAGAGGAAGGTGCGAGAACACGCCACCATCCAAAAACGAGGACAGAGTGGAGGCCCCAGGGCCCCACGCCGAACAACACACCCTGCCCCAGAGGAAGGTGCGAGAGCACACCTCAGGAAGACCAAGGCCACCGGAAAGGAGGCTAGGTGGTAGACCACCACCTGAAAAGGCCTTTGCAGAGCGGGGAGGATGGGCGGGCGTTAAGGAATCTGCGGCTAGACTGTGTCTCTATCAGATACATCGTTACCGAAGGTAAGTAACTTATCCATCTGATAGAGACATCTAGCCGCAGATTCCTTAACTTAGAATAGATACCAAAGCCATACCCCATAGGAGGAGGGTCTGCGAGATAAACCCACCAAGTTCCAGGAGAACATATCCGTCAAAAAGGGTGACGAAACACAGTGGGAACCGCAATGCCAGGGCAACTGACATCAGACCCAGGAAACTCCGTAAAGGAACATGAACAAGGGGCGGCAAAGACACCACAATCCGTCAAGGGACGGTGTGAGACCTCCCTCGTCCAGATACAGACGAAAGGAAATACAGAACCAGAAAGGTCAGTGCCAAATGGAAGAAAATGCAGGAACTCCTTCGAATAGAAGGAGCCAAGCACCGGTTCCCATGGATCCGCGAGGAACAAAGCCCCAAAGGGGCAAGACAATATGACAATGTCAGAGCATACCGCCTGAACATACACCACAGTGGATGCCAAAATGAAACAGGGGACAGTCCTAAGACTGCCCGGCCAAGAACAGGAACCTCAACAGCAGGCTCGTGTGGTTAAATGAAAAAAATACTGGTTGAAATTATACCATCTTTGAACACTTGACAGCAGTGGCAGGGTCCAAACCATGTCCAGTGCCACCCGAGACAGAAGACTTACCATTGAGCAATTAGCTCCTTAGGTAGGCATCCAGCCAACCGTACCCAAAGGTACAACCTTGAAGGGAATAATCGGCTAAGCCAGGAACACCCAGAGGACTCGCTCCCGAAGGAGAGAGTGAGCAAAAAATTCCTGATACTAGGGCAAGAAGGAACCTAGTATGTGGGCACCCCTGTGGTGTGTATAACTCACGACACATACACAATTATTAGAGACAGAAGTCTGTCGGAGAAGGCATACACCGCCATATGCCGACACCGTCCACCAACAACGAGAATGTCGAGAAGAAGACATTTACTGTAATGATACATAAAAGAAGCAACTGTGCCAGAAATGTGAGTAAGAACGCACACCCAGAGAAAGAGCTGGGGCGGAGTACAGAACCGGTGGAAGAAAAGTCATAGACATGAGCCACTAGCCTCTGAGAGCTATAAAATATGCATAGGGCCAGGAGTGGAAAAACCTGACCCCCTGCCCGGCAAGAAGCAAGGGACCGGAGACCCTGCTAGGGCCCTGCCCGGCAAGAAGCAAGGGAAACAGGGTAGGAGGCAACGTACAGCCGAGACAGAGCTGGCGGAAACTCCCCTTGCCCTAGGCAAGAACCCCGACAGGGCTTGAGTCATAATAAAAGAGGTAATGACTACCCCACTCCAGGGAGAATAGAACGTAGAGCATAACCTGTGTGCACCAATACGTCGAATACACACAGAATACAGAAGAGATCGCTACGAAGCGGAACAGAGCAACCTGCCCCCTTAGGGGCGCGTGTCCACCTCCAGACAGGCAAGAAAGGCACAGCGAAAGCTGCAATAACACGCCAGGAAAAAGCAGGCGTGGTAAAACCCCAACGAAACAGCAGGGAAGAACGCCCCTACAGAGGCAGGAGAGAACTACGGACCGACTGTAGACAACCAAATCGAACCCCAGGAGAGAAACCAACCCCATGGATCTCACTAGAGGAGACGCCCTACAACAGTAGGAAGAGACAACTAGCGTCAAAACTTCCTGGGCAAGGAAGAGTAGCTATATAAGAGCCAACAAATACCCCACATAGGGTAAGGCACAACCCTACAAAACAAGGGTCCCTCTTGAGACAAGCTCATAGGCAGAGGCTCAAAAAGAAAGGTAAAAACAGCGGAACCAGCTGTACCAGAATAAAGGAAAGAAACGCGGCTGAACAGCCAGACAACCCAGAATGCCTGTAACCCAGAAACGGGCACCAGAAAAACAGTGACGGCACCGTCACTAAATCAAAAATTCTCCACACGGATTAAAACCTGGGAAGTCATGGAAACACAGACAGGAGACAGCGGACCGCCGAATCAGCATGGTCGTCAAAAATATTGACCCCATCAAATGGCAGGTCCCTAAGCCGCTCCTAAACATGCTCCGGGAAAACGCCATCGCGCAACCACGCATGGCGACGCAGGACAACCGACCTGGCCATAGCCCGCCCAACGGAGTCAGTGGTTTCCATGGCGGACCGGATGGAAAATTGCACCATATCACGGCCATCACGAATTAGCCGATCCAGGTCGGCACAAGAACTCTCCGGCAAGGAGGGGAGGAGCTGCTCAACAGAGTCCCAAAGGGCAAAGGTAGCCCGAGCAAACACACAGGACGTGTTCAGGGACCGGAGTCCCGAGCTGGCGGATGCAAACACATTGCGGCCACAGGATTCCAACCATCGAGACTCCCGAGTGGGAGGATGCAACGGAACAGGAGAGCAAGAGAGAGCTGCCTGGAGCACAAGTCCTTGAACCCCAGGGTGGAGGGTCAAACAGGCAGGGTCATCGGGAGCCGGGCGATGGCGATGTGTCACAGCATGATCCATGGGGTCCCCCGAAGAGGGCCTCGCCCATGCCCCCAGAAGGATGTCATGTAATGACCCCGCAAACGGCAACAAAGACTCCACTTCCCCTGTGCCCTGGTGGAGAAGATCCAGCAACAGATCCGAAGGCCCAGAGACAGAGGGAGGCTGCATCAGTAAAATATCCGCAGCCCTGCGAACTGCCCTTGCAAACCTCTCACTAGCCTCCATGGCCCTGCGAGGTGGTGACAGCAAGTCATCAGTAGGTGACGGATGTAAGCTAATCCGTCCACCCAACAGGGGCTCAGCAGCAAAAGGATGAGCCGGCCAAAGCCCCATGGGCGCCCGCTCCGGAGAGCGAGGAAATGACTCTGGGGGTGGGGAATCCACTGGGGCCACATCCTCCACCAATAAAGGAGGAGCCGGGGATGGCACCGGCGTCGAGCGGCGTCGCGCCAGCGTCAGCGACCTCCGAAGAGGCCTCGTCTGCCCGGTGTCGGACCGGCGTCAACCCAACGTCACCCGAGGTGGAAACCTGCGGGGAGAGATGGCGCCGACTCGGAGTCGTGCTCCGCGCCGCAGCCACCTCCAGCGACGCCGCAGGGAGCCCCGGAAGGCTGTGCAATGGCGCTATGGAAGGGCTAAACATTGTGGGTTGCCCCTCCGGGCCATGTCCCGACGTCGCGGCGACTCCGGAATCGGAGTCAGGGCACTCGGTCGGCGCCGAGGGTAAACCCGCTGGCGGAGTCCGGACCTGAGTCCCTACCCCCCCTGTGCGGCCCGAAGGCGCGCCACGGAGGGGGGCAAAGCAAAGCTGGACTGCAGGGCCCTGCAGTAGTCCTCCATCTGGGCTCGAGTCGCCCCCGCACCCGGAAATGGGGGATATACGGGGTTCGATTCCTTGGGGGCCCACGTCCGGCAAAGACCGGGAGCAGCGGGTCCCGACATGGCGAAGCGAAGCCGATGACTTCCGCAACTTCCTCTGGTGCTTACCTGAGGTAGGTGAATGGCGGTCACGACCCCGGGACCTGCCCCTAACAGGAACATCCTCATGGGAAGACTAGCGCCGCTTGGACCCCTCCGCTGGAGAAGGAGACTGGCGTCGCAAGGGGTCCGTTCGGGACATCCGGGAAGACAACAGCTTCATGCGGCGTTCCCGCAGGGACTTCGGTCGCAGCTGTCGGCAGGCTTCGCACTCCACGGAGTCGTGGTGCTTGCCCAAGCACCACATACATATTTCATGGGGGTCCGTCGCTGACATCTGCCACGAGCAGGACCGGCACGATTTGAAGCCCGCAGGCATCGAACACACTGTTCCTGACGCAAAAAGGCGTCGAGAAGGCCTGAAGAGAACAAAACAGGCCAGAGGTACCACTTCTCCCGGATCCGCGTTAGGACGCGGAAAAGAAGAAAACTGACGTCAGCATGCCAGGAGGGTCTTATATGGCTCCATTGACGTCACTTCCGTGGACAACGTCAGGATGGAGCCGGGCGACGCCGGCTCCCGCCGTGCAGAGGTACTGCTGGGGAAAAAAGATTTTCCGGATCCAGTCTGACGCCTGGGGGGATATTCTAAGTTAAGGAATCTGCGGCTAGATGTCTCTATCAGATCTAATGTTACCAATATTAACAGTGGTTTTAAATCATATTCATAGCTACCCCTGACGAAGGGCTGATAAGCCCGAAATGCATTGGGTTACAATGAACAGAGCTGCCCAGGAAGAATTATGTATACCCACGTGCTACAAAAAAAGGCCTCGATGGGCATATCTGCAGCATTTGAAACGAATGGGGAAACATGCAGCCTTTTATATGAACTGAGAAACAAATGGAATACTGATGAAATGGAATAAATGACATGGATTAATATGGATACAAAAAAGGATTAAAAATTGATGATTAAATTGACAACGGAGTCTGTCGGATACTTTTTGAATAGGATGTGCGACAGGCGGATGGAGCGCAATGTCGCTCCATATATTTTGAAATACTTCCAGCTTAGCCGCCATCTCCTCTTGCTACTTCGTAAGGGACCAACTTGCTCCTCAAGGCTTTTCATGCTGGTCTGCAGGTGCGCCACCTCTGTCTCTGTAGCTGCCACTTTGTCAGCCATTTTGTGGAAATCGGCCCGCAGGAGATTTACATCTACAGTTACGGCATCCAATTTGGGTTCCATCGTGCCCTTGAGGTCCGCAATCGCCGCCATTATTGCACTCAGGGAAGGTTCTGTTGTGTCCTCCGGTCGCTGTTCTGGAGCAGCAGCCATTGACTTCGGGACAGCGTACTTGTCCATTTTGTTCGTCTGTGTCCCTGGTTGCCCCTTGGGCTTCACCCGGGGGCCCAGTGTCGCCGTCGATGCTCTCGCTGGCGATCTCCTCAAAGTGAGGGCCCCAGTGCGCGTGGGCCCTTCCCGGAATCGCGCGACAAACTTATCACCCAGGGGAGTCCAGGCCTATCGCACCGCTGCCGCGTCACCTCTCTATGGGTGCGCAGCCACACGCCTTCTGTGGGGCCCACGGGTTCCGGCTATCCCACTCACCCACTCTCTTGTGGGCGGACACAGTTCATGTCGGCCATACTTCTCCTGGTTGTCCATGGCTATTCCTCTCAACTGAACTTCTATTCACCGGGGTGACTCCAGCCTCGGCCACACCTCGTCACGTTCCTCCCAGGTGTTGGGTTCAATGGGGGCGGCGTTCCGCACCGGATCGTAGGTGGCCGCTTCAGAGCCCCCAGCGCCCACTGCAGCGACCAGACTCCCCCCTCGGGCCCACCACGTCAGGCCCCGTCGCTCACTCCGCACCAAAAAACTTGGCCGCTCACGTAGCTCCAACTGAGAGCGCTGTGTGGCGGTCACATAGCACCAGCGGCTCCTCGTGATGCAGTCGACCCCCACTTATTCACCGCCGGCCGGATCGATTGGGCCCCAGGAGGTTCGGAGAAAGTCTGATGGCTCACCGCAGGTAGTATCGCTCCGCCCTGCACACGGGGCCGCCCGGCCAGTGTACCAGATTCTCCAGCGAACCCCGCTGTCGTTGGCCCCCAAGTCTTCAAGTCCGCCTCTTCAGCCTCTTGCTCCTGAGCTCCGAGGCCCGACCGCTTTGCAGGTCGCGGACCGGTGTGAAGCTCCACCGTGCTGTAGAGTTGTGAGTGGAAGCCGTGCATGCGACCTCGGCTCTCCGCCGCGTTAGCACATCAGCAGGCGTCGCACAGGCCGCAGCCGCCCCGATGGGAATGGCGGCTCGTCGGTGATGTCTTCGGGGCTCTGCACAGCCCCAGGCTGGCCCGCGGAGGTCCTCAGTGCAGTGCCGGTTACAAAACACCGGCAGGATTGGATTCGTGGACAGATTTTGAAGGGATTACGGAGTCGGTTGTCGGCGCTCCGCTAGAGTGCCACCATCTTGCTCGGCTCCCAAGCCACGCCCCTCACTTGGATATATTTGACGGAATCTCCGGGTAGTATTACAGGGGATCAAAGCACAAATGCAATTCTTGCACTAACTACCTCTTACCCCGATAGGGAAAACTGCCCATGCGAAAATGATTATACTGCCTTGCCTACTTTACTACTTTCCCAACCTCCATGTGATCCCGCCTCGCTCCTTCTTTCAAGAGCTCGATTACCTGCTGGGTGGTCTTATCTGGGGCAAATGATGGCGTCTTGCAGCACTTTGCAAATCACAGCTTCGGCTGGATCAAGGAGGGTTGGGGGGCCTCATCTTTCGAAGCATATTATCTTGAGGCACAGTTGCAGTGGGTATCACGTTGGACTGATGGGAGATACGTTGGAGAGACCTGCAACACAGGCGGCATGATTACATCCCCGGCAATCCATTGCCTCTTACTTCCTAAAATACTGCCCCCGTCTCACCACCTATACAAGTGGCTGTGTCTCGCACCTGCATGACGCGCATGTCCCCCAAATCTCCGGCGTATGCCCCAGCGCTGCCCCTGGTTGCTCTTCCCAAATTTCCCGGGTTCTATACCAGGCTCGACCTGGCCCCCTGGACAGAACGCTTGATCCACACAGCAGGAGATCTTTACGATAATGGTCAATTTCTCGAATTTGACCAGATAGTAGCTGAGTATAGTTTGCCCCTAGGGCAATTTCTCTTTCACCATCGACTCACCCATACTTACAATACCCTGGGGAATGCTACCGTGACCGAACCAGTAACACACCCTGTATTGCAGAGGATTTTAATGATGGATCCTGGTCGTCATTTAATTACTTGGCTATATAAAGCCATACGCGAGTTAAACATGCTTTTGATAGACATGCTCTGACATAGGTGGGAGGAGGAGTGTGGCGCACATTACACGATAAGGAGTGGGAAAGAACCTTACAGTTCCCGCCCCAGGTGTCCTGCAACTCTCGCTTCAAGAATCTGCAATTCTTCATGTTATACTGCGATAACCTCACCCTGGCCCAAACAAACCGATTTTTCTCCCAAGCAGGCGCTAGCTGTCCTAGATGCCAGGCTCCTTGTGCAGATTTACAACATATGCTTTGGTTCTGTCCAACCCTACACCAATACTGGGAGAAAGTACACGGTCCTACGTCAAGTCACTGAGCTCCCTGATATCCATACATGGGAGGCATGGTCACTTGGTATTTTCAAATGCTGCAAACCTCACAAAATATGGTCGCGTTTTGCCTCTTTGGCAATTCTCCTTGCCAAGCATACCCTTACCTTGCATTGGCGATCCCCGACAGCCCCCCCAGTGGAGGCCTGGTATGGAGCAGTCCGTAAGTGGGGTGCGGCGAAGGAGGATGCCCTCCGCTGTGAGGAAATACGAGGCCTGTGCAAAAGACTCATCTGCCCCAAATGGGGAGGGCCGGCTTTAGAACTGGTGACGCCCTGTGCGACAATGTTTGTTGGCGCCCCCCTCCCCATGACCACCTCGTCACGGATTCCCTCACTATTAACCCTCTGCCCTACGCTACGATGAGTTAAAACTTCCACTACCAGACAAAGCTCCGGTCTCTCTCCAGGAAGAACATTAATCACCGGAGTTAGCTTGACATTTTTATGGATGCTTGAAAATTGCTGGGACAAGGAACGTGGGTCAGGTGCTTTTAAAACAATAAACATGGCACCTCCACCCCAAGTCAGCGCCCAGTGTGGTGGCACTGACCGCACCGCCCTAGAGCCGGCCCTGCCAATGGGCCACTCTTTTCTTAGAGTTCGTACAACACACTAGTAATGACGACCTTCCCCCATAATGGCCCAGCGACTGCTGCTACTTACTGCTCTATACTGACCACCCCCCCAGGTATTGTGCACTACATTACTTTTTCCTAGTTAAGTAGATCCCGCCCATGTTATTCTCACCTTTCTCCTATCACAGATATTCGATACAACGAACCCAGCTGTGCACCCTCTGGAAAAGCTCCCCCTCCTCAGTTTTCAAGTTCAACCCTATGTTTCGACAGTCTGGCAGTTGCTTATATGAATACGATAGAAACTTGCCATACACATGATTATTCACTCTGTATTTGCATACCAGACTTCCATATTATGTACTTTTTGACTCTGTATGGAAAAGTGTATATCTGCCATACCACACTACGGTACTTTTTTTCTGTGTCTTCAGAATCAATATATCGGATTTAAAAAAAATGTTTGGTATCAAACAACTTCTCATCAAACCCAACATTTTCCCAAGGTTGGATTTGATGTGGCATGCACCCAGGTGGCTACCTTTGAGTTTGCCCCAGCCTTTCCTGTTCCCTGGCTGACAGCCTGTAGCTGCTGTCGCCAAGATAGGAATCCAACACCCTGCCAAGAGGTGTGAACTCTCTCAGGAGGCAGAAACAAAGGCCTGCCTAGGAGGGAGGTGTTACCTCCCCCCTGACAGGATGGCTAGTGAAGTGGCACATCAAGGCTGTGAGCTTCAAAGCCTTTAAACCCCTCTGGTATGCAAATAGGCTTCCTCCCAGAGGAGGAAAAGCCAACCCCCTGCCCCAGGCACATTTACAACCCGGGCAAGCGTGAAAATTAGATAGTCAGGAGGTGTACACCTCCAGGTGGCTGGCCACACCTGTAGGGTGCGCTACCTGGTCTGTACAGCCAAGGAAGGTTTCTGCCATTTTTAAAGTGGCAGAATAGAGGCTTCTGGGTAGAAAAGGTTCCACACTCCGCAGGAAATGGTCACCTCAGGGGCGGATTAACCGCTGAGGCTAGTAGCCCATACGCTACTAGCACCCACACCCCTAACGCCCCATAATCTATAATTTAAGGGGATCCCCTGGCAGCAGAACCACAGATCTGAATTGATTTGCAAACAAGGACATAGCAGAGACCCAAGTCTGTGACCTCAGGACCTGCACAAAGCAAAGGCGCGGTAACCTGCACCTGTGGCAACTACCCTGCAAGTGCACAATGGCAACTCGTCCTGGACCAGAGACTGGTTCCAAAGGAAAGGCTAACCCCTCTGAGAGCAAAGGCAACTTCAGAAATCCCTTGGACTAGAGGTACTAGTCCCCTGCAGCCCGCAGGTATACCATGCTCACAGAACCAAAGAATCACTAACCGATGGCCCGCCGAGGGATCGCCCAAAAGTAAATGACTTAATGGATTGTAGGAAACGTAGTCATGATCTCCAGCAAGTTTCAGGTGGCTAACATTTTTCCCCGGACGTCCAAGTAATCCAAGCCTGAGTTTGCTGCTGCCAAGGCTTGTTGGTGACCAGTCCGGCAACCAATACCTTGGTTCGGCACTGTGCCTCGAGGGAAATTCTGAAGCACCTTCATCCCAATGCCTCAGTAGCCTCGTTGTCGAGATGTTGTGCCCACTTCCTCACCAGCACCGTCCAAGCGGTAAAACCAGCAAACCCGCGACTCCTGCTTGAGCACCAGGGACAGCCAGGGCAACTCTGCACCCGGTCCCTACAAGCCAGGTACATTTCAACTGACTATCGTGGCCTGGTCCTATGACCCCCATCACCTTACCACCCAGTGGTTCCACTGAACTCGACTTATTGTCACTAGTGTTTTTCCCCATCGACCGCAAAGTTAAAGTTTTGCAATAGTGAAATGCACAGATTTATTTTTGCTTTAAAATCCATAACTCCGGTTATACTCATCCGATTGTCTTCATTTTGGGGTCTTACTTTATATAAAAATCTGCTTTATATTTATAAATTAATGTTGTTTTTTTTTCTAGCTGTGCCAATTACTTATCGTCCCTGTTGGTACTCTGGAATGCTTAACACATGTTCCTCTAGTAAGGCCTGACTGCTCTGTGCCTCATTACCAGGACTGAGCTAGGGATTTACTAGTGAATCCAAAGGACCTATTTGGGGCATTGTGAAAGTATTGCATAGTGAAGCCTAACCAGCCTCACTACATATTACTCCACTTTCCTACAGATACCAAACTAGTTCCTCCCCAAACAGGGCCGGACTGAGAATGCAAACCAGCCCTGGCAATTAAGTCAGATCGGCACTGAGTGGGGTGGGGTGGAGGGGGTGCTGGTGGGCAAAACTGCTGCTGCTTTTGTTACAGGGGGCCGATATTGCAGCACTGCTGCAAAACCAGCCCCCACCCTTCCGGCCCACTGGGAAAACGCCCGGTGCCTGCTACGGCCAGTCCGGCCCTGTCCTCCAAATGGAGAGTTTCGGGAGTGGATTCAGACCAAAAAGCCCTGCAGGACTGAACAATTGAAATGACCCTCCCATCCGACCTGGCTGAGAAGGTGGTAGTGCTTTGTGAATGTGTGCACAGACGCCCGCATGACGGCCTGACTGACGTCAAAAACAGGCACTCTGCACGCCAATGCACTGATAGCAGCCTTTGCCCTAGTAGATGAGTCCTCAGTGCTTATGGAGGCTGCTTCTTGGCCAGAGTAGCAGGTTTTAATACAGAAGACTATTCAAGTGACAGAGTCCTCTTCTGCACAGCCTTGCCTTTCTTTGCTCCGGAGAATCCCACAAAGAGCTGATGGCCCACCTGACGGTTAAAGATGGCGAAGAATGGCTGCAACGTTAGAGCCAGGACCTCACTCACATGACGAGCTGATGTGATCTTCATGAAAAAGACTGTTTTGAGAGAGAGAAGATGCAGTGAGCGACTGTGCAAGCGTTCAAAGGGCGTATACATCGGGAAACTCAGGACAAAATTAAGATCCACTGTGGCATCACAAACGGTTTGGGAGGGAATATGCGAGTCATTCTTGCCTAAAAGGCATCACAACAGGTGCTTTAAACAGGGCTGGCTGGTACGACAAAAGCAAAAAAGTCAAAAGGGTTGACAACCATTGAGAGTGCCCTCTGCAAGACCTTGTTGGGCCAAGGGCCAAACAAATAGTAATATATCTGACAGTTTGGCTCGTAAGGGGTTTGTGTTGCAGACTCTATACAAGGCCACAAATTTGTCTCAGAACCAGGCATAGAGGGATTTTGTAGAAGGACGACTGAACGTGAAGATTTTTTTTTTGTTGGTAAACAGATTTTATTGAATTTCGCATCCAATAGTGAATGAAATACATACTGTCTCCTAATTTAGGATGTTAATAAACCACAAAGCAGGATAGCACTGACCGTGAATTTAAGCATCGCCCCCCCCCCCCATTTACTTACGAAACAAACTATGAGTCATGAGTTGCATGCACGAACACTGACATAGATACAACAGAATCATATGTGCAGGTTTCCCACGGAAGGGGGCAGTCACCAACATTTGAACACACAGTTGAGTATTGCAGTACAAGGAATGGTATGTGCTTTTCCTCTCCTAGATATGTGCCAGAGGTGTTAACAGCCAGAAGGGTCAGATACAGGGTCTTTTAATCCCTCCATCAGGACCTCCCACGCCCGGGCCATGTCCATCGTACCTATGCCTCTCTTAGCATTTCCCAGGAGCAACCCCTCCTTCATACCCCGCCCATCTGTCTAACTCCCTTTTCCAAGCAGTCACTCTGGGTCCACCAGGGGTCTTCCCGTGTCGTGTGAGCTCCCGTTTAGCCAGTAGGAAGGCAAAATCCTGAAACCTGCTAGTAACCTTATTTTTGGAGGTGTGAGGGTACCAGCTCAGGAGGCAATGACCAGAGGAGCAGGGGACAGACTTCTCTGTGACTTCCGAAAGTATCCTTACTATCTCCTCCCAGTAGTTAGTTAGGGAGGGGCAGGACTAGAGCATATGAAGGATTTCAGCGCCTACCTCCTCACTTCGGGCAGGCCGCATCGGTAGTATGGAAGTAACTATTAATGCGTCCAGGGAAGCACACTCTGTGTAAGACATACAAGTTAATTAACTTAAACCAGGCGTTACGTGAGACCCTGGGAATCCCCTCCAGTGTAGCAGCCCAAGCTCTCTCACTAATCGGTACCCCAAATCTGTTTTTCCCCTCACGCGCACCATTTCAGGGGTCTGCAGGGCGTCGCTACTCATTGATCTATAGGCATGTAACAGCCTTGAAAGTGCCAGAGGACAGGGCAATATACTGACAGGCAGGGCTTTAAGGGGGGGGGGGGGGTCTGAGCACCCCCAGTTTTTTTTGGGGGGCCTCGAAACGGGTCTCTAGGGGGCTCTATTTTTGGGCCTCAAAGGTCAAAGGTAGGGTGACCAGACGTCCCGGTTTTTGTTGGTGTTTCGAGTGAGCATGCGCGCGCAGTGCTTAAGGCGTGACGTCATTGTAGCAGGAAGGAAATCCTTTGAAGAGAGACACTTTCTCTCGGGATTTCCCTTCTCTTTGAACTACGCAGCGCCACCTACGTCATCGTGCCAGCCATCGGCACAACAACAGCTGGTTAGAACCGGCACGACCCTGCTTTTACAGCCTGCAGCAAGATTTCTCCAGCAACCAGTGTGACCCTGCTCTGCCTTAAAGCAAGCGAGGGACGAGGGTCTACAACAGAATCCAGCAGCAGTGAAAAGGAAACTTACCTTCGTGACGCCTCCCCAGCCCTACCAGCACCGTCGGGACCCTGCCTCCGCATCAGAGCTGCCTCAGCCAGGATCCTTCTGAAACCACACAAGACTTGCCCTCCCAGCCTGCAAGCCCGCAACGTGAGTATTTTAATGGCTGTTTTTTTAATCCCCTTCCCCGCAGCTTTCTCATTCCGCCGCAAAGCGCCATTCATCTTTTCCAAAACACTCTCACTGCCAATGCTGACTTGTTGTGTTTATTGATTTATAAATGCGGTGGTAAAGCACCCTCATAGAAAGCACTGCGTATGCGTAGAAAAGATTGAACAGCCCTCCGAAGGGAAATCAAGGCAAATATTGAGCGCCACTGGTTCCCCAGAATTCGAAAATATTGTTACAATTGAGAATTTTAGTTTTGCTTGTGGCTGCATTGAAAATGTTCAGGCACAATTCAGGAGTAAGTAGATATCTCAAGTCAATATAGTAAAGCCGACCCAGACGGACCCCTCTGCAAGTTGCTGCCTTTCTTTATCTGCCTTTATTTATTGCGAGTGGTTTTGCATATTAATTTAAGTGAATGCGACAGTAGATGGCGCTGTTGCCGCATTCTGTGACCAATTGTGAGTTAATCATCAGCTTAAATTTACTTTTTATGCAAGTGTGTTCTCCCGGAGTTAACAGGCAGGGCTTTTAGTGGGCCAGGTGCTTCAAAGCAGGTGCTGAGACGGGTAGCTATGGGGGCTCCATTTTTGCCTGCTCAGAAAGCCTTTGTCAGTTCAAATCGACATTCTTTCAGTCTCATCATTTCAGACCTGAAGCATTTTCAATATTATATACAACAAAGCCATAGTTTTTGCTTATTTATCTTATGCAACTAACAACCACTTGGGTCTCCATTTTCGCCCTTAGATAAATCTCAACTCAACAGCAGCACAAAGCCTTTGATGTAATTCCAAATAGGCTCGTTTAAGTTCTTTCACAGTTTCATCATTTCAGAACTGAAGCATTTTCAATGTTATATATTATATACAACAAAGCCATAGTTGTTGCTTATTTATCTTATGCAACTAACTATTGGGGTCTCCATTTACGCCCTCAGGGTGAACAAAAAAAATCTCATCTCAGTAGCAGCATCATTGCTCTAAGATTTTGATGTAATTTCAAATAGACTGGTTTTAGTTCTTTCACAGTCTCATCTTTTCAGAACTGAAGCATTTTCAATATTATAATTTATATACAACAAAGCCATAGTTGTTGCTTATTTATCTTATGCAACTAACAACTATTGGCAAAGCCAATAGTCCTGACTTGTTGCAGGTATAATGTTACTGGTTGTATCTGATATATCTGGATCCAATGACAAACAGCAACATACCAGTAGGTGGCACACTATGCTAAGCACAGATTTTTGTTTACATGTTTTTAAGCCATGCCCTTCATTTTATTGGTCATGGCCCTTTGAGAGAACCCCCAGGTTTTTCATCCCACTAAAAGCCCTGTAACCAGGCGACCCATGTAAGTTATGTGTATATATCGCCGTAGTTCGATCTAAAAATATATTTTTAGGTTCTGTTGCGTGTCTGTTTATAGTAGAGAAATACTGCTATTTAAAGAGAGAGACTGACAGACTATGAGAGAGACTGACAGAGAGAGTCTGACTGAGAGGGAGAGACTGACAGAGAGAGAGAGAGACTGACAGAGAGAGAGAGAGACTGACAGAGAGAGAGACTGACAGAGAGAGAGACTGACAGAGAGAGAGAGAGACTGACAGAGAGAGAAAGAGACTGACAGAGAGAGACTGACAGAGAGAGAGAGAGAGAGACTGACAGAGAGAGAGAGAGAGACTGAGTGAGGGAGAGAGATTGACTGACTGACTCAGGGAGAGAGACTGACTGACAGACAAGGCCACAATGAGGGAAAGTGAGAAGTGCTGGCACATTAAAATATAGCAGCCTGCGAAGAACTGCTGGCAGTGCCCCCTTCTAAATATAACAACGCTGGTGAGAAGGGCTGACAACTGTGTAGAAAACACTTAGAGGGCCTGTTTCCATTGGCTGTGTGTGCTTGGCTTGGGGGTTATTTTGCAAGCAGACCAGTTAGAGGATTGGGCACATTTTTGATATGTTTGTAATTTTTCTTCACACTTGTGCTTTAAAATGCTATATTTGGATCCCGCTTTGCAACAATTTGCAGTAAATATGTGGTGTAAAAGCCACCATTTGAATCAATTTTTTGTCTGTATTTATCCATATTTATTTTTTGCTAATATTCTATGAAGCGAAGCAGAAGGATGGAAGTGCCCTGGGATAGTCATTATTTTATGCAGTTGTGCGAAGCAGAAGGGTGGGAGTGTAAAATAATATTTCTTTATTCGATGCAGTGATGCAGTAGGATGGCAGTGCCTCAGGATATTCTTTATTCCATGCAGTAGTCTATTCTTGTTCCACTGCACAATGAGAGATCCTTTCAGGAGCAGCACAAAATGAAGAGTAACATCTGCTGCCAAATGGCACTCCAATTAAACATTGTTGATCCCTGGAGTAAACTATTCAATTTTTGTTGCAGATAAGAGGCTTAATATTCTCGTTGCGTGACGCAAGGCCTTATCACCTGGAAACCAAAATCAGCAGAGGAAATCAGCAGAGGAAGATTTTCTTTTCTTTTTCAGATATACCAGTCCAGCCTTCAAGAAGGAAGTTCTAAATTTTACCATGGCTACTAGTGGCTTATCTGCTTCTGCTCTGAAGCGCAAGTCTATACAGTCTTCAATGATTGACTTCCTACCGTCACTGAAGCGCCAGCGTGTTACAGGAGAGTCTTGTCCAGTGCAACCAACTAGTGATGAGGCTAGTAAAACTCAGCAAGAGTCTGCCAAGGACAGTCCACCTTTACAAAGACTTCAACGTGTGCCAGAGAAAGAAACCGTCAAACATATGGAGAGCACATGCAGGGTATTTGACACTGCCTACTACTTGGCAAAAAAAGATCGCCCTTTCACTGACCACCCTGATCTAATTCTCCTTCAGGCAAAGAATGGCAGTGCAATGGGCCGTGTTTTGCACAGTAATGTGACTGCAACTGAAATAATAAAACACATTGCACTGGAAATGCAACAAAGATTGGTCTGTTATGGTCGCTAGGTGGCGCGCGACCAAGATGGCCGCACACCTGTGAGGCTCCAGCCCTGCCGAGCGGGGAAATATCCTTCAAACCCATCCTAAACAACACAATCACGCATCTGACCTCACCAGAACAGACCCGCTTCACTGCTGAAGCCAGCGATACCTTTGAGGCACAGCGGACCCGGATTGCGGCGGGCGCGGCGACCGCCGAAGCTGGGCGCGGGCTGCTGTGGCCAGGACCGGAGGCGGGCGAGCGGCCGCGGCAGTTGGGAAAAGCCGGGGCTGAGTAGGCCCAGATGGTGAAGAATCTGATGGCGGCCTGCCGCGGTTCGCCGCCGCTGAAATACGTGAGCTGCTGGGCGAGGTGAGAGTCGGCTAATGGGGGCGCAACTACACTAACGCTACTACAGCGGAATAATACCACATGCAGGGAATGCTGTAACGCCACCGTGATATCAGGATCAGCCGGGTGCCGGAGGGAGCAACCACCGGCTGCATACAGACGCTGGATGCTGAGGGGGGCCGGAGGAAATAAGTGCAGTTGTAATTGTCATTGCCCATGGGAGCCCCTGCCTGACACAGTCAACGTGTACTCCGCGGACCGGACTAGGGTGCTGGAGCCGTTATTCGGCCATTATCGCAGCGAGAGGTCGCCGCCATTTTGGACTATTAGAGGGCACATCGCCCGGAGATTATACATTTCAGGAGAGACTGCTGGGCCGCTCCTCGTGCTGCAGAACCTGTGCACACAACACGCAATTGCCGCACCCGGCCGGCACCGCGTTGCAGGTGTCTATCGGGCGGCGGCCTCGGGGCGCTTAGGCTGGGACACTTGTCGGTGGTGCTCGCTGTGAGTGGGGACTGGCGCTGTCGATCCCCCCTATAGACAACGTACACCTGGCGGATCACCGCCTGCTATCTGGAAGCCTCGCTGGCTGATTGCTGTGTTCCTGGTGCTCCCTGTGACACCGGTGGTACAGGGGATTTGTCTAACAGCTGCGCGGTGCCAAAGGCAGGCCCAAGTGGGGGCGTTGTGCCGATACAGTGTGTGGCGTCCTCGGAGTGGGCCGGGATGAGATGCTGAACGCAGCCTGAACTGGTTGAGATCCAAGAGCAACATTTCCGCGCACCGTGCTGCTAGCATTCTGGGCCGGAATCTATGCGCAGAGGACACTCCTGGAAGCTACTTTGAGGGTGCCATCGAAGCTAGGCCGTGGAGGGTGCCTTGAGGGTTCCTGCACTGCGCTCCTGCTTTGCTCGATCTCCTACATCATGGGCCGCACCGACGCCAAACAAACCAAAATCCCTTTTGCAACGCGCAAAACACCTACGCCCAACTCGGCGGAGCATACAGACTCGGATGCCGCAGACTCGCCAGAGGAAGACTGGAGAGCGCTCCTCCTTGGCATGAAGCAAAGCCTCACATCCATAGACGCTAAAATTGACACGATGAACGTGCGGATAGACTCGGTGGTTACGAAACTGGACCAACACGAGCACCGCCTTAAGGAAGCAGAAACCAGGGTGTCTGAATTAGAGGACGGCGCCACAGCAAGTAGGAACCAAATATCGCAAATGGATAGGCTGCTTAAAATCATTGCTGACAAGAACGAAGATTTGGAGGCCCGTTCTCGAAGGAACAACGTGCGCATCCTTGGCCTGGCAGAATCAACCAATACGGGACGTATGGAAGATTTTATTGAGAAGTTGATCGTGGAGTTGTTCGGCAGGGGCTCCTTCTCAGCGCACCTCACGGTGGAGAGAGCACATAGGTCCCTGGCGGCTCGTCCGCCCCCGGGGGCGCCGCCGCGGCCTGTGATAGTCCGGTTTTTAAATTATTGGGACAGAGATGCGGTCCTACGTCTGGCGCGAGAAAAAAACAAGTTCATCATGAAAATACCATACTGTCTTTTTTCCCGGACTTTACTCAAACAGTGCAAGACGCCAGGCGAAAGTTTGCGGCTGTGAAGAAAAAGCTCCAGACGCAGGAGATCCCTTACGCCATGATGTATCCGGCGAAATTGAAGATAACACACCGTGGGAGACAACACTACTTCCAGAACCCACAACAGGCTGAAGATTACCTCAAACAAAACCGCCGTGCAGCGTCCACGGAAGAGGGGGCTCGGGCGCGCTCCAGATCCCAATCACCACTGTCGAAACCAGACTGAAGCACATAACATGCAGTGGTATGTTCGGGACTATCCCTAATGAACTGGCTCTGAAGAACTAAGCTGCATTGGTGAAGTATGGACATAACTAATATTTTGTGTGATATCCTGCTCGGCCACTTACCTCCGTCCCACCTCGAATAGGTGGGTGCAAGTAAGGAGGGAAGAGGGCGGGTCGTGGGCCCCTAGTGATGTTCCTACGAGGGCGAACCCCAGAGTTTCCACTTAAGAGGGAAAAGAATGGTTGGGTAATGGGTGTTTTCAGGGTGGGGGGGGTACAAATGCCCGGCAAGTTGGGGAAGCCGGTGTGGGTGGAGGGAGGAAGTTATACTGTTGCAGGGATGCCTCATGTCCGGTTGAACATAGATTACAACATGTGGTTAAGTACAGAGTATTACAGACGTAGGAATGTTAGATAACACAAGGGATCTTAATAACTTTAAGGTGACATCATGGAATGTACGGGGTCTGAATAACCCTAGGGAAAAAAGGCAGATTCTAGGTTATCTAGATAGGCATCACATCACAGTCGCTTTATTACAGGAAACACACCTGCACCCTGGCACTACACCCCAGGTTGCTTCGAGGTGGGCCTCACACCGCTGTTTTGCGTCATATTCGGGATACTCCCGGGGTGTGGCCATTCTAATTAAGAGAGGGACAGCGTTCGCGATCAGTGGGTCGGAAACAGATGCTGGTGGAAGATAATGCCTAGTATGGGGAAGACTTCACTCCTATGATGTGACATTCGCCAACTACTATGGCCCTAATACGGACGATCCTCATGCTCTTCTCCTGTTGTGGGGTAAAATTCAGGAGATTGGTACTACCTACGTCATATGGGGGGGAGATTTCAACACAACAATTCAGCCCCGAATGGACAGGTCCCGAGTAACCCCAATGCACTTTACGAACACGCAAAGAACACTGACAGACATCATAGACACCAACTACCTACTCGACTCTTGGCGGTACAAACACCCAACGAAACGGGAGGGCACACATTACTCAGCGGTTCATGCAACCTGGGCTAGGCTAGATTACCTGATTGTGTCGATAGGAATGTCCCACTGGTTGGGACCCGTAACCCATCTGGCCCGTACGTATTCAGACCATTCCCCTGTAATGGCGGAACTGCATGCCCCCCTTACTCACTCTCCGTACAATAGCTGGCGCCTCAACCCATTGCACCTTCAGGACACTGTGTGCAAGGCTGAAATTGAACAAGACATTCAGGATTTTTTTGAGCGCAATGTGAAGTCCGTTTCTAGCATCACGACAGTATGGGAGGCATTCAATGTCACGGCTCGGGGTTGGTGTATATCTAAGGGAGGGGGTATCCTTAAAACGCTACGTAATGACCTGCATAAATTGGAGGGGGAACTCAAGCAATTGGAAGGTGATCTCGATACCAGTCCCGAAGACAATGCAATTAGGGCCAATATACGAGACAAGATCACTGACTATGAGACAATTGCAGAGAGGGAAAGTAAATTTAGGGGCAAACCACACATGGCACAGGTTTATGGCGAGGGAGACCGCCCAGGGAAGGCACTGGCAAATGCGACCAGACCCCCTAGGTTCTCCAACTACATAACGGAGATACAAGATGCACAAGGTAATACCCATCGGAACCTTCCAGATCAACTGAATACGTTTAGAGAGTTCTATAGCACCCTCTATTCTTCCCAAAGAGGCACCCCATTAGATTTGCCGACTTATTTTGAAGACACTGCACTGGCCTGGCTGGGAGATACCCAGCGGGAATTCTTGAATTTAGAATTAGAACTGGACGAAATTACTGAAGCCATAATGCAGATGAGATCGGGACGGGCCCCGGGTTCTGACGGGTTGCCGATAGAATTCTATAAAACATATGCTTCACTTTTAGCTCCCATCCTGAAGGAGGTGTTCTATGTTGTATTAGAGGAGGGGTGTTTACCCAGAACTATGCGCGAGGCCCTGATAACATCATTGCTAAAGCCTGGTAAATCTCCACTTTTCTGCGACTCGTACCGGCCCCTCTCACTATTAAATAGCGATACTAAAATATTAGCAAAGGTTCTGGGGACCCGACTTAATTTGCTGATGGAACGACTTGTACTACCTGATCAAGCGGGATTCATCCCCAATAGAGCTACATCGCATAACCTTAGAACCCTGGCTGCTGTGCTACAAGACATAGACCCGAACTGCTCGGCTGTGGCGGTGTTCCTTGACGCAACCAAGGCGTTCGATTCTTTAGAGTGGGACTACTTGCTGGGCACTTTGAGGCATATGGGGATGCCCTCTAATTTTCTCTGCTGGATACAACTGCTCTATAGCTAACCGATAGCGTCATTACTCCTGAATGGCGCCAAGTCCCCCACCTTTACTATTTGCAGAGGAACACGACAGGGCTGCCCATTATCCCCTATCTTGTTTGCTTTAGCTATAGAGCCCTTAGCTGCGAAACTACGACAACATCACAAAGACAAGGCACTGATATATCCGACTAGACAACTGCTTATCTCTCTATATGCAGACGATATGACATTATACATCAAAAAGCCCCATGACAATCTCAATCCGGTATTAAGGGAGATCACTAAATGTGGGGCCATATCAGGAATACAAATAAATTGGTAGTCTGCAATATTCCCCCTAACGGATAATACCCCGCCACATCGATTAGATTACCCACTAGTCTGGGAGACTGACGAGCTGACATATCTGGGCATACGTCTCACAAGGAATAGGGACAGCCTGATGAGGCTTAACTATGGCACAGCCATGGATAAGATAACTGACACCATCACCAAATGGTTGCGGCTTCCCCTCTCCATGGCGGGCAGGATCTCTCTTACCAAAATGGTTCTGCTGCCCAAATTATTATACCTCTTTATTAATATACCATATCACCCGGGAGATTTTTCTTTAATACATTAAGAACTCAAATAACGAGGCTTGTATGGGGCGGGAAACAGCCACGGCTCAACCTGAACACGTTGATGCTACCATATCATCAGGGAGGGTATGATGTCCCCAATTTTGAATTCTATTATTACTGCGCACAGGCCCACTTCGCATTGTATTGGTTCCATCCGCCACCCTTTATGCCTCACTTGGCGGTGGAAGATGGATATATGACTCCGACGCCCCCGGCAAGCTATCTCTATACAACAGTGAAGGAGCGGGGGCGCGACCCGTCCACAGTAGACTGTACCATTGTAGCGTGGCGACAGATCGCTCGCAAGCTAGAGAGCCCCATGCTGTACTCACCTAGGATGCCCCTGGTACGTAATCCCCTACTACAAGTTACTAGTGAAGGGATATGCCGGAAGCTGTTGACAAGTCTAGGGTACCACACCTGGGGAGACCTTTATGCAGGGGGACAATTCCGCTCCAAGGATTTATTCTTTGGAACACGCATACCCACGGCGCTGGACACATTTATATATACTCGGCTCCGGCAAAGTGTGAAGGCAGCAACCCCTACTTTTCCCGATGAACCAGATATACTTGCACCTCTGCATGCCATGCTACAGGGAACGGCCCCTCGTCATGTCATATCCCTTTTGTACAAACATATACAAAATGCACCACCCACCAATACTCTTCGGGCCAGACAGGAATGGGATAAAGACCTAAGTACCCCGCTGACTGACGAACAATGGGAAAGCAGTTGCACGCAGACAGCAGCAATTACAGGGAATAGCAGGCTCCGTCTCATTCATTTCAAGTTCTTGCATCGTTTATATCATACCCCGGCTAAACTACATAGATTCCACCTCAGGGACAATGATCGATGTGCGCGATGCGGGAGGGAAGGAGCGGATTTCCTACACTTAGCGTGGAGCTGCCCCCAGGTAGCTACTTACTGGACACAGACCTTTGAGGGACTGTCGGCCATGGTGGGGGTCGGGCTGGATCCCTGCCCCATGGTGGCCCTGTTGGGTTTATCTCAGGGGATAACTACAGCACATAAGAAGTTCTTGGCGATGGGCTTACTGTTAGCGAAACGACAGGTAGCGTGCAAATGGGGAAGGGGTCGGGCTCCTAAGTTTAAAGACTGGATACACACTATGACTACATGGCAGGATCACATGCATCATTATGCAGAATTATTGCCGATTAACTCCCGCCCTAAAAATATCTGGGGCCCGCTCACCTCCTTTCTTCTTGAGCAAGAAGGGAACCAAGAGAGGGACCAGGAAAGTACAGGCCAAACAACGGAGAATGAAGCCAGACACATGCCTAGATCCCAGACCTCACCAGGGGAGTTGAATGAACACTAGTACTGCACTGAGAAAGAAACTCGGAGGGAAAAAATCGAATTACCAGCTGCAAAACGACTTCGCTCTTACAACCAGGGTGGGGGGGTGATATCACCACTGTTCTAGGCCTTAGCGATATCTGTGCTGTCACTGTGATACATATCGTTACCAACTACTATATATCGGAAAGTGTGTTGAACTGTACAATATGCTACTATTATACTTTGCTAGCAACCGGACTGCAAATTAATGTTTTATGACTGATGTTAAAGTTATTTGGGAGGGGGGAGACTATTCATACTGTGCATATAATGTTGCGGGAAAGTGTTACCGAAATGTATGACATTGAGACATTTGATTTGCGTTTTACATACACAGATGTACCGTAAAAATCTTACAATAAAGGTTTTTGAAAAAAAAAAAAAAGATTGGTCTGTTCTATCAGACAACACAAACCACATCACAGTATTAATTGATGAAAGCACTTCTATTAGCAATGCTTCTACCTTAATCATCTACCTCCGTGGCATTTTTGGAAATGAAAGTACCCCAGTGACCATCTATTTCGGCCTTCTAGAGCTGGCAGAAACAAATGCCCTTGGCGTAAAGACAGCTCTCCTAAGCTACTTCGAAAAAGTTGGACTCACAAAAAGTCTGCTACATGAGATCTTGATTGCAGTATGTTCAGATGGAGCAGCAGTAATGTTTGGTAAAAAAGGAGGAGTAGTAGCATTGCTGAAATCAGAATTTCCAAATCTTGTACTGACATGGCACTGTTTGGCTCACAGACTAGAACTTGCTGTGGCAGATACAGTTGATGAGGTTGCCGGGGTCAATCACTTCAAGATTTTCATGGACTCATTGTATGCCACATACAGCATGTCACCAAAAAACCAGAGAGAGCTAAATCTGGCCGCCAGCGAGCTATGTGTACAGCTTCAGAAGATAGGGAAAATGCTTGATACTAGATGGGTAGCATCCAGTTACAGATCTGTGAAAGCTGTTTGGAACTGCTTCCCTGCCTTGTGCAAACATTTTGAGAATGCTTCTAAAGACCCATCCAGACCCATAAGAGACCGGAGTAAGTATGAAGGTCTCTTGAAGAAGCTTACATCCTATTCTTTTATCAGAGATTTGGGGGTAATGTGTGATGCACTTCAAGAGCTCAAAGACTTATCACTCTCCTTACAGAGGAGGGACATTACAATTGTTAATGCCCACAGACTTTTGGTTAGTCAAGTACGTATATTTAGAGCAATGAAGGACTCACCAGGGGAGTTTGCTTCTGCGGCTCAGAGAGCAGTTGACGAGGGCAAATTCAAGAATGTTCCTCTTTTCCATGGTAGAAGTAACTCTGTTGCCCTTAATCAAAATCAGTTTTACCAAAGTCTGTCTGTAAATATCAATAAACGATGTGCCCCGGATTCTGAGCAAGAACTTATAGCCAGCTTCAGTGTGCTAGATGCAGGCAACTTGCCTTCTGGTGATAAATGCATTCTTTATGGTGAAACAGATATCCAGAAACTGTGTTCAGAGTTTCAGCTGCCAGCAAGAGATACTATCCAAGCTTTTAGACTTTTCAAAGATTTTGGTGGAAAGAAAACCCCTGAAGCATTAAAAAAGTTAGTAGTTTGCATGGAAACCCTGCCAGCAAGTAATGCGGATTGCGAGAGAGGTTTCAGCGCAATGAACTTAATTGCTTGTCCAACAAGGGCCTCTCTTCTTGTAGAGACCATTTCTTCATGCTTATGGGTAAAACTCAATGGTCCTCCATTTGAAACATTTGACGCAAAGCTGTATGTAAAGAGTTGGCTGGCAAAAGGTAGAAGGTCTGCTGAAGAAAATTGTTGTGAGAAACCCCAGCAAAATAGACACAGTGAATATCTTCAAGGGTTTTGGGAAATCCTGCAATAGATTTCAAAGTAATGTAAATATTTTTTACTTGTTTTTTAAAGTGTTTGGTATTTTATGGCTTATACTTAATAAATATACCTTTTTGCCTATTTAATTATCCTTTGCTGGATGCGACTTCATGATTTTCTTAAGCACACAATGCTAGTTATCTTGATTTAGACCACGCCCCTACTCGGATAGGCCACACCCCTTTAAGAAATGTGCCACGCCCCTTTTAGAGCACCCCCAGTTTTTTTTCCCCACTTAAAGCCCTGCTGACAGGTGTTGTGTGTTCGGGGTTCTGAAATCCCAGTCTTCCAGTGCCTTCGGAAAGCAGCTGTGACAGCGCCATAGAGCAGAAAATGGCCTCTGGAAAGGTCATAATCAGCCCTAAAATCTTCTCAGGGAGCAGCGTGACGTCCCGAAATAAACTCCCCACTGTTGTCGCCCTGGCCTCCATCCAGTCCTCCAGTTTCCCCCAGTGCCCACCATGCGGCAGCACCCTTAACATGGTCATAGATAAATCGGGTGCATACGGGATGGGAGTGCTCGTCCTCTGTAAACACCTATACCAGTGATGGAGCAAGGATTCGAGAAAATGAAACTTGCTCGAATGAATCCTCCATTGACCTGCACTAATCGTTAAAATTCGTAAGTGTGACGAAACTAATATACAACAGACACCGCCACATGGGGAGAAAAGCTTACGCATGCTTAAATTAATGAGAAATAAAATGCAACGCAACTAAAACCCGCTTTAATTTGCAAAAACGCTTTGCGCATGTGAAACCTGAACTATGCAAGGATAACGTGACTAACTCGCTTTGAGAGGGAAAAACCTCGCGCATGCGCAAGAGAAACTAACCTGCGGTCTTGAGGTACTGCATGCCCGGCATATGCTTGCTTGAATTTAAAAGAAAGCTGCTGTTATTAATTCTTCTGCCCAAAAGAAATAATAATAACATGGGATAGAGTAGAAGTGGGTGGTGAACAGTGAGAATTATATGTTTAAGAAAATAACATCTGTTTATGATTCTTTTATTAATAGTGTGCATTCGGGCCTGCTAAACCATGACTGAAAAAGAAAATGGCGGAAGTCGCGCATGCTCAATGAATTCATGATGTGACCCGGTGACCGGAGTAGCTGAATGACTGCCAAGATTCAAGGACAGAAGTGATGGGAAAAGGAAGACATGTCGCACTCATCTATGAAGCTTGTATTAAATAAATTATTACATTTGCAACAAAATATGCAGGGGTAAATAAAATTATGAATGAGTCAAAGGGGAAGGGCCAGCAAACAATAAGGTTCACTAATAAAATAGATATGTCGGCCTGGTGTGACGAAGACTCCCTTAACCCCCCGTCCAATCATATTCCGTATTTTAGTAAAATTTGCAACTCTTGAGGGTGGGACATGAAGAAATAAAGACTATAACTAGAGTGACTTGAGTTAAGAGATTATATGAATTGCATGCATTGGAGCACGAGAGAGCATAGAGCCTACATGAAGAGAAACTGCTGCACATGAACGCTGAGAGACGAGAGCAGACTCGGAAGATTCAGATCCAAATGTCAGCCTGATTAGATTAGAAGATTGCGGAAGAATATCGAGGAGGGAGAGAGTGTGAGAGAGGGAATCGCCCTGGTGCGTCGGGTTTGTAGAGAAGTCTAGTAAGTATCAATCCGGTCCTGATCCTGTCCTTTAGTCTTTGTCTCCTGATCCTAAGTCAGGGGACCCCCACCAGTCCTTTGGCCCAGTGCTTAATTTGTAAAATATGAAGTGCAGGTGCTCAAATGTTTGTCGGAGGCCACACCTACTTTTCTCCGGCTCCACCCACTTCTTCCACTGGCTCCACCCACTTTATTAGCTCCACCCACATCCTCAACTGGCACTGCTAAAAGTCATTATGAGTCCAGACTATATTCTACTCCATCAGTCCAGTTAATTGGTTTTAGCTTCATTTTTGTCATTCCAGGTGAGGGGAAAGTACTATAAGCAGATTACTCTTATTATGGTAGTTGATAGGATGGGAGTCTCAGAGAGTGAAACAAAGTGAGTCCAGTGAGTGAGTCCAGTGAGATGGAGGACTAAGACCAATGAGGCGGAATTCTTAAAACGAGGAAGTCTCATTCCAAAGGAGTGGTAGAAACCATGTACAGAGATATTAGTCCTATGAAATCGGGGTCTCAATCAAGTTAAATTGGATTTTTGACAGTCGTGGTGGAGGTCTTACTCAAGTTATTTGGTGGTCTCAGGTAGCGCGGTCTTAGCTCAGTGAGGAGGGGTATTCAATTTTAATTATGCCAGCGGTTCAGTGTGTGGGCTACAGTCCAATTAGAAGGAAGTTTCAGTCAAGTGAGGTAGGGTATCAATCTACTGAGGTGGAGGGTCTCAGTCCAGGCAGGGGAAAGTTTCGGCCCAGTCATTTGAGGGTCTCTCAGGCTAACAGAAAGGAGTCTGAGACCAGTAAAACAAGAATGCAGCCGAGTGAAGAGGTCTTCAACCATTATTAAGGTAGGCATTAAAGGCTAGTGGCATGCTAATGTATCAGTCTAGTGAGTGAGGTGGATGTCTCACAGGGGACAGGAGGTGTACCATTCTATTTAGGAGGGTTGCTCATTGTGAGGATGAAAGAGAGTATCTGTCTCTGACCAATGTGAGTAGGTATTTTGTAGTAAAATGGTGTTTTAGACCAAAGGCCTGGTGTCTTGGTTGAGTTGGTTCACATTATACATAGTTACTGCCACTGACTGTTCAATAGCTTTTGCTGTCTTTACTTCTTCCCTCAAGGTAGGGTCATCTATGATGCATAACTAGTCCTGTACGCTTTTGGTATTAGTGTTCGCCCTCAATTGGTTCTTAGGCGTCCTATTGGTGGTTGTACCAAAGTTGCATGTAGTAAATAAACTCTTCAAAGCTGTCTGGAATTCATTAAAAGTTTCAGGTTCTTGTGTCTCCTCGTACAGAAGTGCTCTCTATTGTTATATTTATGAAAGTTTTTTAATAGTTCACTAAACTAAATACAGCTTCCCCATACTCATCATACTCATCTTCCCCTTTGGGGGGGTTCCACTTTGGGAAGAATTCTGAAACTCTCTTGTCCCTCAGACCCCAAACAAAGTAGCAAAAGGCACTGTGTCCATTCCTCTGGTATTACGTTGGTATTAATAGCAACACGAGTTTTGAGAAATTTCCCCTTCCATACATTGAACAAATGTATTATAGGGATCAGACTACAGTATAACATCTGCACACTGCTATCAAAGTAATCCAGATGGAATCACCTAAACTGCAGAAGTAAGTGCACCACCTAAGGCCTTGCACAGGGATTTTTGCCATCTTACACGAAGGTACATTTTTCTGTTTTACCCACTGTAGCAATTGTGCCACATTTGCTGCTTGTGCTGATAATGTAATACTCCTACTGGGGGCACCTTAGCCATACACCCAGTATTCTCTTCTCCCAAAAAATTTCCTGCTCTCTACTATAGCTCACACTATCCTCTCTTCTCACAGCTACTCTCTTGAGCTTTTTATTAATCAACCTCCTTAATCTTTTTAAACACTGGATCCTCACACTTTCTCGTCACTCTTTCGCTTCCCTTTCTCTGCCTCAGATACCTTGACTATCACTCCTCCCACTTTTCATTCACACACCTAATTCTGTCCATCCTCTAAAACCCTGCTCGCTCAAGCCACCTCTCTTCCCTCAAGCTCACACACACATTACTCTCCCTATCATCTCACTACTGTATCTCCAGTGTTGAATTTGAGCCGGTGGTTTCCGGTGCTCAGCACCAGTACATAATTATCAACACCGGCCCTTATGACAGCCCAATATATGCTGGTGTTGTTTGTCTAATTTTAAGATGAGCACAACAGAGATAGCAATTCAATATACATTAAAAATGAATAATACCAGCCACCCACGCCAGGTATATATATAGCTTTGTGTGGCCTGCAACAGTCTAAATTGTCACGCTTGCGGTAGTACGATGGTTAGCAGTTGTGTTGGCAGCCTAGCAGGGGCAATTGGTGGTGCAAGCTGCAACAATGACCTCCGGAGAGGGGCTCTCGAACTAATTATTATTATTTTTTACAAATTAAGCACTGTGTATCTCATATATTCCTTCATCACATCTTCCTTTCACATATCGCCTAGTCTCAACTTCTTCTCGCATCCTTTTCGCAAGCATACTCTTTTCTTTCCCACACAGTCCTCTTACTGTCTCATTGGCACTCACACACAGTCTCATCCCCTCATCTCTCAATAAAATGCTTCCTTCACAATCCCATATGAATATGTTACCTTGTCTCTTTCAAACCCAACTTACTTGCCGTTCTCTCACACTTGATTTCCCTTACACTGAGCCTTCATTTGCCCATATCCCGGTCTTTCACACCTCCTGGTTCTTATAAACACTTTCACTTTTTGATCTCCCCTTACATAGTTGAATGATCATTTTTTTTATTTCACTTGTGAAAACAAAGCAGTGTCACTCATTAAAATGATATTCGACCTAGACGACCTGCTGATGATGTCTGAAGTGAAAATTCCATGCCACGTTGTAGACTTAAATGAATGCAGCGAGGATTTCAAGATGAAACCTGGATATTTAGTTGTGGAAATAAAGCAAAATGAGGTCTGGTGCCTGTGGCATTTACAAATTGCTGGAGTCCGTGTTGATTTTTTTGTTTTCCACATATTCAGAAGTAGCTGTACCCTAGTAGGCCATTGTTATTTAGAACAGCCCAGCCACTGACTACGTAAATACGTTCTTGATAGACACACAAGTGCTAACCCCTTCAGGAAGGCTTTAAATGATCGTGCACCAGGTCCTGTGCAATCTCTGCCTCGGTGGTGCTAATTTCCAGATGTTTAGGGTAGCCGCAGCAGCAGTGTGCACCAATATGTTAAAATCTGTAAAATAGACTCCGATAATATGTAGGTATTACATGCTTAAATCAGTTAGCAGGTGAGGTTTTAAAAGCTGCTTTTGATAGTATGTGTTCATGGCATGTTTTGGCTGCATTAGTGGGTGTGTGGCAGCTGTTTGGAGCAAACCGCTTACTGTTATTAAAGCGCGTTCTTTGTACATAGGCAGGGATCGGGAGCTACTAACGAGGGCAAGCAAGGGAAGTGAATGGTGGTTTGTTTATTCAGTGGTTTTTCACTTTGAAGAAACAAAAGGCCTACCTGACTGCTGAGAAGGCAGTCACACTGAGGGAACTCATTCACTTTAGCTAACTGATATAAGATTATTGATGGTCAAGCACAAGTTGTGTGACTATGCTAAAATTACTTCTGTGGATGGATTAGCCACAATTCTTTGGGAATGTAGAACCGCTGACCCATATACTATCAACTCATAGGTTATAAGTGTTACCATGTTTTTAAAATCTCATGCTATTTGTTTCTCGACCTTGAAAGGAGCGCCGCAGCAGCTGCAAGAACTCACTCAGTTAACTTCCCAGATACATACACAGGTGATCCTGCACTCTAAACCCTGGGGTTCTTATCTGGGCTGAGCCCGAAAGGGATTCTTCATTGGTGTCTATGGCAACCAGACATGTACAAGAGCATTATCACTCTCTCTCTCTTGCTCAACAATTTCCCCGCATCCCCCTCCCTCTCCATCTGCCTCAGTCTTTTGTTCTCAATGTTATTCCTTCTCCTCTGTCCCTCATCCTCTCTCCCTCTTATTCTTGCTCTCCAATGCAATACATTTTGGAACAGAGAAAAGCCCCCTGCATGACTCTGGGATGTATGCATCACTGTCATTGTAAAAACGGTATGTTTTTAACCCCCACCTTAGCATGTGTAACAATCACACATGTGCAACAGAGGCATATGTGTAACATGGGCGGAGACCCAGACTGTAGATCTGCTGTCTGGAGAGGCACCATGTGCACCCTCTTTCACTAGAGTGACTACCGTCAGCTCAACGGGCGGCAGTGCACTAACAGTGGCCCTGATAGAGATTGTAGTGAAATTGTGCACCGGCGCAAGACAATCGTAAATTAAGTATTAAGAAGTTCGACAGCCCCCGAGCCCCGTCCACAGACGCTGGGTCAGTGCCATACCAAGAGGCGCCTTTGGCGGCCCAAGGTAACCCACAGGATGGGGGCGGACAGTAACGACGACCCGTGACTACTACTGTTATTTAATTTACTTTATAATACTGCTAAATTTAGTAGTACTTAACTACTTACAGTTAGGGTGGTGGGCTGGGCCGGGGCACACTGCCTTAGAGCCTTTATTAACTGATTTAAGCTGGCCTGGTGCTACACTGGCTGCCTGCCCTCAACGTCGTCGTGCTGCGGCCGTGCCTTGAATGATGATGACTCGGTGCGGGTGTACCTGCGGCGCGGGGCGTGGCAATCTGAATAAAATCTGCGCACGCTGCCGCAGAGCCCCTACCCCCGAACAACCAAATCCAGCCCAATGCCCCAATCTCAATGTCCCGCCCACCGGCACAACAGTAAATACACTGAACTAAAGGCCGCGGCGCGGCCCGGCGGCCGTCAATGCCATCATATTTGATTTTTTAATCTTCTTTCTGTCACTTGGCCGAATAATGGCTCAGGTCTCTGGCTCTCACAGCCGCAGCAACACTTTTTCACCGTGACTCGGGAGTAGAGTCGGGACTCGACTGACTCGGGAGCAATCAAAAACAACACTGCGCCAGTCAATACTGGAGTGAGTTAAGCTTTATAATATATATGTGAGTTATTAACTTATTATATATATAATATATGTGTGACAAATAATGCGTGCAGCCAGCAGACGCGTAGACCCGGCCCTGATAATTAAGTGCCGGTGCTAAGCACCGGAAAGCTCCGGCACAAATTAAGCACTGCTTTGGCCAGAGGGGTAGTTTTCCAGTCATCTTTATTAGGTAAATGTCATTCTGTCCTAAATTTGCATATTTCTTTGCAAATGTGTTATTATGTGCCTTCTGTCTCTACATCTGTCCACTCTTATGCATTTGAGTTTTGTTGAATGAGTTTATATAATTGAATGTATTTTGCTAAATGATTTTCTCTCTCTCATTTAAGAAAAACGGAATTTGCACTGTAAGTCTGTAATTGATGAGCTTTCAACTTTATGACTGAAAATTTTAGATAAAACTTATAATATTACTCTATGGTTATTTCACTAAGAATTTTAGTTAAGAAGTTGTTAATATCACCATCAACTAACTCAACTAATGGTCCATCGACCAGAGGAAGAGTGTTGATTCGTGAAGATTAGTTAGGCATTGAAATGATACTGTAATCAATTTGTGGTTACAGGAAATAACTAATCAGAACTTAAGTGAATTATAAAACTTGGCCCCCCAGCGGATTGGCCAGGGAGTGTGGATGAGCACTTCGGGATAAATGTATATGGGCCCATTGAAACATTTCAGTTTGGTGTGTGAAAAATATTCAACCCTGGCCTTCGCGCTGGATCAGTTTTTCTGGTAGCAGAGTTATGGTTATTATTGATTCGTTTGGGGATTATTGATTATATGTTCTTAACATGAAAAGTTAGTGTCCTGTTCTATGTTGTCTGGAAGTACAGGTACAGAGATACCTGGGAATCCCGGGAATGGAATTTTTGAAGAGTGTGGTAAGGAAATCACACTGCAGAAGGTTACTCGTCTGTTGTCATAATACCTAAAAGCTACGGAGGGCTGTAGGTGTTATATTAGGGACTATATTGTATAAGAGCCAAGTGTGAATGATAGCAAAGGGCCCACCTGTGAAACTTTTGCCTTACCCGAAGGAGGAGTATCCCTAGAGGAGTAATAGGTCCTCCCCGAGCTTAAGTGAAGGGTAAACAGTGGTTTTTACTAGCAGTGTAAGGAAGTATTTTCTCTTTGAAGTAAGTGAATAAACTATCTTTGGATTAGCGGAGCAGACAAAGTAGCGCTGTTTTTACGTTGTTACTAACAGAAAATTATAAAGAAAAATCAGAAAATACACTGTCGTATTACCTTGTGAAGAGAGGGTCAGTAGCAGGAGTCATACTGACGTCACAGAGAGCCGCGCTAGTATTGGTTGAAACAGCGGGCATGTGACAAGTGCCGATTGTAAAGGGAGGGTCAGTAGTAGGAGTAATACTGATGTCAGAAAAAGCCGCGCTGACATTGGTCAGACAAGAGGGTGTGTTGAAAGCTCTGACTGGTTGGTAGACCAGAACCGCGCTGGAATTGGTTGCGGAAGAGAATACGTAGTGAGCCTTGATTGGATTGTTGGTGTGAGTCGCGCTGGTATAGGACGAGTGTTGGCAAATAGAATACGTGAGAAATACGGAAGAGTTTCTAGGTTTTGACTGCTGAAACAATTTGTCACAGGGATCGGAAGAATGAAGTTGATTAATAAGATCAAAAGTTTCTTTAAAAAGGATAAACGTGTAGTAACCAGAGAAGGAATTCTTATGCCACCTCCTGATACGCCTGCTTCTTTTATGATGATGGAACGAGGATACCATACTTGTGTGTGGTTGGAAAATTGGGTAGAGTATACGAAAGGTGATAGTGTTTTAGCTTTCCCTGAACATGGTACGTTTAATGGGAGGATTCTTCAGAATTTAAGAAATAGGATGAATTCATTAGAACTTAGTCCTAGGTTAACGCAGTATGAAGCTTTAGAGGAGTGGGAAGTTGAGGCATTTGAGCGAGAAAAATACAGAGGAGGTAGAAGAATAAATAGAGGATTTCTTCCCAGATATCCGTTTGATACTCGAGGAGATCAGATGAAAAGATGGAGAAGAGCTGTAGTAACGGAAGGCTTGTATCCAGTGTTGATGGCTGAGGATCAAGTAGGGAGTAAGTAGGGAGTAAGTGTAAAGAAAAATTAAAACACATAGGTATGACAGGAACAGGATGTGATGAATCTGATGAGTTATTAGAGGACATTTTAGTCAAAAGACCTCCACCTTATCAAGCAAATGTTAGAGAGACAACTCCAAGTGCACCAATGATGGGAACTCCATTAGTTCCACAGGTTTTATATGATCCAACAGTCACCCGAGCGTTACAGGAAAAAGAAAGGGATGCATTGAATAAGACAAAAGAAGAGATAATTCAGAAAATAAATCAGTTAGGTTTAAATGCTGAAGCCTTGACAGTACCAGTAACAATTGGTCCTGTTATTCCATTATATGGGGATAAACGAGACACCCCGAGATTACAAACAGTGACAGTGCCACAGCATAATGTTAGAAAAGAGGTAGTTATGTTAGAAGATCAAACCAGTGAAAGTGATTCGAATGTCTCATTACTAGATCGCCCTAATATTGAAACAGTGATTGAAACCCAGAAGAGAGGTTCACCAGTAAATAAAAGGAGAAAGGAACTGATTGTCACTCCAGGAGCAGGAAACTCTAAAGGATTTTCGCCAGAAGATCTAGAAGAGTGGGCAAAAGGATTAGACAAGAAAAAGCCCCAAACACCAAATATAGATGTAGCCAAGTTGAAAGTGGATTTAGAAGAAATGATTATTGGTACTATAAGCCCAGACAGATTAGGTACAGACAGAGATGATGAGTTGTTGTTTTTGTGTAAAAGTTTAACCTGAAGAGCAAAGAATCTTCATGAGAAAATAGTAGAAGTGGCTTCAGAATTTGGAAAAGATGTAGAAAAATCGAAATTATTACAAAAACCGTATAGGTCAGAATTTACTGAAAAGGATTTGGAAAGTTTGAATGCATCAGGAAGAAGATTACAAATAAAAGAGTTGATGTATATTTTGAAGAAATGGGGCGATGCAGACCGATGGAGAGGTAGATGGACAAGAAAAAGGGATGAGGCAGCTACAAAAGAAACATCTGCATTCCCATTAAGAGAGACAGAACAGGTTGAAAGAGTGTGTCCAATGAGAGAAGTTCCTGGTGGTGGATATGTTCATGTTCCTTGGTCTAGACAGGATATTTTGTCTTTTACGAATGATTTTCCCAGATTAAGAGAGAAACCAGTTGAATGGTACAAGCAGGTAGAGAGGTTTGTGAAAGTTTCAAAGGTACTATTAAAGGATTTGGATGGCCTGTTTGATATAGTGGTGCCAACTGATTTGTAGACAGAATGTAAAATTACTGTTGATTGGCCAACTGAAGAGTATCCCAGAGATGCAAAGACAGGTGCGCCTTCAGAAGATGTGATGAAAAAGTATCAACAAGTGATTACTTTCTTGAAAGGGAAAATTCCTCCAAAAGAAACAGATTGGGTTAAAATAGACAGAACAACTCAAGAACCAAAAGAGTCAGTGCACGCGTATTACGAAAGGCTATTACAAGTATTTAAACAGTATAGTGGATTTGAAAATATTGGTGATAAGGATATGGGACATTTCGTGTATAGGTTTGTGTATGGATTGAGATCAGAAATTAGTCCGATGATTCAGCAGCATATGCTTTGTTGGCAGAGTAAGCCCATTGATGATATCTTGAAGTATGCGAAGTATTATAGCAATGATATTGATGCAAAACACAAGAAACTGAAAGAAAAGATGATGTGGGCACAAGTGAAGTTAGCAGAACACCAAGAGGCAAATACTGGTTCTCAAAATGATAACCAGTCGAACGATCAGAATCAGAATAGTCAAGGATCAAATATTAATAAAGGAAAAGGGCGAATGAGTAGAGAAGAAGCGAAAAAGAAGTATCCTTGTCATGCGTGCGGAAAGCATGGACATTGGAAGAATGAGTGTAGAAATGTTCAACAGAATAATGGGGTAAATCAAAATTTAAATCCACAGATGCAGAATGAGGTGGTTGTGAACCAGCAGCAACAGGTAGTTACTCCACAGTTACAGGTGCCACAAGCTCCCATGCCCAACTATGTGAACGCTCAAGTGCAGAGATACAGTGTGAACACCGGATTTCGTGGAGAGAGTGGTAAGAATACACAAACGGTTCAACAATATTGGATGCAAAGTAATGAGAGTGATTCAGATACTTCTCAATGACTGTGCCTGAGGGGGGAGGAAGAATGCGTGCTTGGCGCATCCTTGGCGGTAGATCAGTCAGGTCCATTTGTTGATGGAAAAGTGGAAGGTAATGACATCACTTTCCTAGTGGATACTGGTGCTACCCGTTCTACTGTGAGAGCAGCAGAAATTCCAAACCTACCCCTCTCGGGAGAAACTATCCAAGTTGTAGGAGTCTCAAATAAGCAAATAAAAACCCCAGTCACTAAACCAATAGAAGTGAATATCGGGAATTTCAAAGACATGCATCGGTTTGTGGTGTGTGATTCAAGTCCAGTAAACTTGTTAGGGAGGGACTTGTTGTGTAAAATGAACTGTACCATCTATTGTACACCTGATGGTATTGCTTTCCAAACACCTGATGAAGATATCGCTTTAAAAATGATGCTAGCGAAACAAGGAACAGAAGTAGATGAGATGTTTTCACTTCTTACTGAAAGCAGTTTGGCTGATGAGCTGAGAGACACAGTGAGATCAGATGTGTGGGATTTCACAGGAAAGGAAATTGGTCTGATGGCAAATGTAGACCCAATTAAAATAATGGTGAAAGAAGGTGCAATTTATCCAAACACACCACAATACAAAATGAGCCCTGAAGTAAAAGCAGGAGTTGCTCCAGTAATTGATCAAATGATTGAACAAGGAATTTTGAAAGAAATAATGGGCAGTCCTTGTAATTCGCCAATCATGGGGCTTAAAAAGCCTAGTGGCAAGTATAGAATAGTGCAAGATTTAAGGAAAATCAATAAGATAGTAGTACCCTGTTGTCCAGTAGTACCAAATCCAGCAGTGATCCTTTATCAGATACCTTGGAATGCACATTGGTATACAGTGATTGATCTGTGCCAAGCATTCTTTTCGATTCCATTGCACATGGATAGCCAATATCTTTTTGCATTCCGGTTCGGAGACCGTGTTTTGGCATGGTGCCGAGTTCCTCAAGGGTACACAGAGAGCCCCTCGATTTTCAATCAGATCCTGAAAAAGTGTTTGGAAACATTGGTTATGCCAGGAAATTCAGTTTTGGTCCAATACATTGATGACCTATTGGTGGCATCAAAGACACGAGAGGCTTGTGTCACAGACACAATTGCCCTACTGAACCACTTGGCAGAAAGCAGACACAAAGTGTCACCAGAAAAATTACAGTTTTGCCAACAAGAAGTTCAATATTTGGGACACAAGATAGAAAAGGGAGTTAGAAAAGTGACACCAGAGAGAATAAAAGTGATTCGACAAATGAGTCTGCCTAAAACTAAGAAAGAAGTACGAATGTTTTTGGGAGTGATTGGATATTGTCGTCAATGGATCAGTGGATTTTCATTGCTTTCAAAGCCTTTGCTGAAATATACACGGAGGGATGTGACAGATCCGATTGAATGGGATGATGAAAGTGAAGATGCATTCATAAAACTGAGGGATTGTTTGTGTCGAGCACCAGCATTAGGAATACCTGACTATACGAAGGAATTTGCTTTGTTCTGTTGCGAGAGAGAAGGATGTGCACTTTCAGTATTAACACAGAGACATGGATTGCCATGACGTCCAGTGGCATATTTTTCTGCCACTCTGGATTCAGTAGCCGCAGCATTGCCTGGCTGCTTAAAAGCAGTAGCTGCTACTTGTGTGAGTCTGGAGCAGAGTGATTCTATTGTGATGGGACATCCCTTGAAAGTATATTTGCCACATTCTGTCAAGATCCTTTTAACAAGGACTCGTAGTACTCAGCACTTGACCCCTAGTCGGCTGACTACGTATGAAAGAGTGATCCTGGGTGCTGAAAATGTAAGTGTGATAAGATGCACCACAGTGAATCCAGCAACCTTGTTGCCGGACCCATACTGTGTAGAAATAAAAGAGGAGGTTGATCATGGTTGTTTGGACCTGACAGAGATGTGCACAAAGCCCAGACCGGACATCTTTGATGTTCCATTGGGAGAATCAGATTATGTATTGTTTGTTGATGGGTCATGCTTGCGAAAACAAAATGGAGAACTGAGTTCTGCCTATGCTGTATGTACTGTATCTGCTATTATAGAAGCATCCTGTCTAAGAGGAGTCAAGTCTGCACAAATAGCCGAATTGGTAGCTTTAACAAAAGCATGTAAAATTGGGAAGAAATTGAGAGTAACCATATTCACGGATAGTCAATATGGTTTTGGGGTTGTGCATGACTTTGGCCAATTATGGATGCAAAGGGGATTTCTGACTTCTTCAGGTTCTCCTATCAGAAACAGTAAAAATGTCAAAGAACTATTGGAAGCACTACAATTGCCAAAAGAAATTGCAGTGGTCAAGTGTGCCGCACATAAGTCAGGAAATGATTATGTGACACAAGGCAACAAATATGCTGACCAAGTTGCACAATTTTGTGCTCGAAATACAATGTCTTTGAACAGAGGGTTGGAAAAAGAAGCTACCAATTGCCAACTAATGTTTTTCTCTGCTTTTGAAACATGGGATGAAGTTAGACAGTTACAGGATGAGGCGGAACCAATAGAAAAGGAACTCTGGATTAAATCAGGATGCACAAGAAGAGCAGATGAGGTATGGGTGTGTCCAGATGGTAGACCAATAATGCCAGATAGTCTAATATCACAAATGGCAAGAGTATATCATGGAGCTACACACATTGGGAGGGATGTCATGATTAGGCACTTCAGGCAGACATGGTACAATCCTAAATTTAGACTCATTGCAGAAAGTCTCTGCCAGCGATGTTTGACATGCCAACAACAAAACCCAGGTAGAAAACATTTGTCAGTTGGGGAAAAATTGGAAAAGCAGAGGGACCATTTACAAGACTGCAACTTGATTTTATAGAACTGCCGTCGTGCAATGGTTTGAAGTACGTCCTTGTCACTGTGTGTCTGTTTTCTCGATGGGTGGAAGCCTATCCAACGAGAAGGAATGACAGCCTCACAGTTGCCAAACTACTGTTGAGGGAGCTCATTCCAAGATTTGGGTTTCCAGTCACTTTGGAAACAGATAGAGGACCTCATTTTAATAATGAGATAATTTGATTAATTTGTACAGCTCTCAAAGTTGAGCAGAAACTACATTGTGCCTATCGACCAGAAGCTTCTGGAGTGGTTGAGCAGCTAAATGGCACAATAAAATCCAGGTTAGGAAAGGTGTGTGCATCCACTTCACTGAAATGGCCTGATGCTTTGCCCCTTGTATTGATGAGTCTTAGAAGCATCCCTGACAGAAGAACAGGATTGAGTCCTCATGAAATTCTCATGGGAAGAGCAATGAGACAAGCATTTGTACCTGGAAACAAACTGATGAATATAACTGATGATCTAATATTGGACTATTGTAAAGGACTAGCTGATCTGGTACGTTCTGTGTCTCACCAGGTTGGAGAAGATGCAACCACAGCACAGCCGAATCAAGCTCATGATTTGTGTCCAGGAGACTGGGTTATGCTAAAGAAGCACAAAAGAAAATCGTATTTAGAACCCAGGTGGAAAGGACCACATCAAATTATATTGGTCACCACTACAGCAGTGAAGTGTTTTGGCTTGCCAAACTGGATCCATGCTAGTCATACACAAAGAGTCCCAAATCCACATGAACGACAAGAGCAGCAACTGGTAGAGCAAAGAGAAGACCCAGAAGCTGAAAGTTGTGAAGTCGAAGAAAATAGAGAAACAGACTCTGAAGAATGCATCGATGATGAACAACCAAGTACAAGTCAAGTAGAGTGGGCACCAGATACTGGGTCTCAAGAGACTGCTGTAGAGGCCGAAGAAGAACAAGAGATTGAAAGACCAGAACGAATTGAAACAGAAAATCCAGATCAAGTTCAATCAGAAGAAGAAAATGAGAGACTGACGGGTTCAGAACAAATTCAGTCAACAGAAGAATCTGCTGCAGGAAATTCAGATCAAGCTCAATTAGAGTTAGAAAAAGAAGGACTGAAAGATCAAGAAGAAATTCAATCAACAGAAAGACAAAAAGTAGAAAGTCCAGAACAAGCTCAGCTAAAAGAAAAGGAAAATAAAAGAACACTAGAAATAGGCGAAGAAGGTGAAAAGGCAGTACAAACAAAGAGGCTCAGAAAAGGTGATCACTGGTCAAGTGGAGTAAAAGGACTAAGATATATTTTAAGAGGAAGAACAGAGAAAGAACAAGAACAAGTAAATGAAGTATCGAGTCAAACTGAGCGAGAACAACCAAGAAGAAAATCTTTACGAAGATCAAAAAGACTAAAAGTTCCGAACAAACAATATAAAGCTCCTGAATGGACGTACATCATCCTTGAGGATTTTGAGAATCTTGATCTAAACGAAGAACAAGAAAGTGTCACTAATGAAAGAAGTGATGAAAGCAAATTAAGACCACCTTAAAAGAAAAGACTTTGACATAAAAGGTAGAAATTGACAAACAAAGTAAAGAAGAGAATAAAAGAAACAAGAAGAAAAGAAAATAAAGATGAAAGGGGATCAAAAACGAAAAGCTGTTGAAGTGTGGGATCACACAAAGATTTTATATATATATTTTTATTTTTAGAATAAAATTTAGAATTTAGAAGAAATAATTTAGATATTGATCAAATTTTTAATACTAAAAATGGCAGAAACAAAAGTGACTGAACATCCGAAATCTAGTTTAAAACGAAGATGTGTTAAATGTTGTTTGTGCAGTATTTTTATACTAATGCTAATGTGGTTATTGCTAACAATTGTGATACCTGTTTTAATGGTGACTAATAACAGAAATAACACTAATACAAGTGATCGAGTAAGTGCAGTTACTAAAAGGACGACTACTACAAGTTTAGAGCAAATGGATGAGAGCATATATCATCATGGACAAATCAAATAGTGATTCGTCATTAAATGTATTTACTAAACTTCTTTATGAATACGTAGATACCATGGATGTGAGTGATTGTTGTTTGCATGAAGTTACCTTTGTCTGTTTCAGAGGGGGTGACATATCACCATCTTCCTTTAACATATGGTGTGTCATGTAGTGTTGTGTCCAGTTTGTTCTATGTAACAGGCAAATTACAGTATTATTATTCAAATATGGATTTAGTATTTTCAGAGATTCCTATTCGAAGAAACCTGAACCCAGTGCTTAGTGCTAAAGATGCAGAATTTATGGGCGAGTTCTTCTTAACAACAAACCCAATAGACATAACATATGCTCATAAGAATAATTTAACTTGTATATTGCGTGATGAGGAAAAAGATTTTCTAAATTTAGTAGAAGAAAGAAGACAGGATTTTCAAAAGAAGGCTGTTGAACAGAAGTCACATGTACCTCCATGGGCAAATAAGGAGGGGGACTATAAGAAAGGCGAGACTCATGCTGCAATGTCTCTAGACTTATCAAAGTTGGGAAGATTCTGTCTGCATAGACTAAAAACTGACTATAACAACGTTTTCATTGGTTCTAGTGAATGTGAACACACCTTCCTAATTATGGGGGGATGGGGACTAAAAGGTGGAACTGATCCTGTTTTTCCGGGAATATATTACGTGTGTGGTAAAAATGCCTATTATAGGTTGCCAACACGATGGTATGGTAGTTGTTATTTTGGAATAGTATTTCCAAAAGTGTACCACATTACTAAGAACAATGAAATGGATGTAATAAGTCAAGGACTAAAACGGAGTAAAAGAACAAGTTTTTCAGAAATAGTAGGTGATATATTTGGTGCACTGATACCAACAGTTGGAGTCATGTTAAATTCACATAAAATACGAAAATTGTCAACAATAGTTGATCGTCTATCAACAGATACTGCTGGAGGATTTTTAATGATTAATACTAAAATGGTTGCAATTAGATCTATGGTTTTGCAAAATCGACTTGCACTTGATATATTATTGGCAAAAGAGGGTGGAGTCTGTTGCATGTTGAAAGTCCAATATTGCTGTACATATATCCCAGACAAAAGTAAAAGTATTGAGGGATATATTAAGAATATTACAAAGATTCATGACGATTTGACCCAACTGGAGGTTGACGGTGTCTGGGAAAGACTTAGTAAAAGTATTTCCGCTATAGGTAGTTGGTTTTCCACTTTAGGGAGTAGTCTATTAGGGAAGATCCTAATACCAGTAAATAGCTCTGATAATGATGATGACATATAGATGTTGCAAGAATAAAATAAGAGCAAGAATGATAGCCGAAATAAAGAATAAAATAAATGGAAGAAAGAGAAACAAGGAAGAAATAGAATTAGAGGAAATGAAAGGAAGTTTATATGACAAAATGAAAGAAGTAGGCATGAAAAGAAAAATTGAAGAATTAGTAAAAAGAGAGGAAGATACTAAAATTTAGATGAATAAAGTTGGCACTTGGTAATGATGGGTATTTTATGATGACTCAAAAATGCCATCAGAGGGGGGGATTGATGGAGCAAGGATTCGAGAAAATTAAACTTGCTCGAATGGATCCTCCATTAACCTTCACTAATTGTTAAAATTCGTAAGTGTAACAAAACTAATATACAACAGACACCGACACATGGGGAGAAAAGCTTACGCATGCTTAAATTAATGAGAAATAAAATGCAACGCAACTAAAACCCGCTTTAATTTGCAAAAACGCTTTGCGCATGTGCAAACCTGAACTACGCAAGGATAACGTGACTAACTCGCTTTGAGAGGGAAAAACCTCGCGCATGCGCAAGAGAAACTAACCTGCGGTCTTGAGGTACCGCATGCCCGGCATATGCTTGCTTGAATTTAAAAGAAAGCTGCTGTTATTAATGCTTCTGCCCAAAGAAATAATAATAACATGGGATAGAGTAGAAGTGGGTGGTGAACAGTGAGAATTATATGTTTAAGAAAATAACATCTGTTTATGATTCTTTTATTAATAGTGTGCATTCGGGCCTGCTAAACCATGACTGAAAAAGAAAATGGCGAAAGTCGTGCATGCTCAATGAATTCATGATGTGACCCGGTGACCGGAGGAGCTGAATGACTGCCAAGATTCAAGGACAGAAGTGATGGGAAAAGGAAGACATGTCGCACTCATCTATGAAGCTTGTATTAAATAAATTATTACATTTGCAACAAAATATGCATGGGAAAATAAAATTATGAATGAGTCAAAGGGGAAGGGCTAGCAAACAATAAGGTTCACTAATAAAATGGATATGTTAGCCTGGTGTGATGAAGACTCCCCTAACCCCGTCCAATCATATTCCGTATTTTAGTAAAATTTGCAACTCTTGAGGGTGGGACATGAAGAAATAAAGACTATAACTAGAGTGACTTGAGTTAAGAGATTATATGAATTGCATGCATTGGAGAACGAGAGAGCATAGAGCCTACATGAAGAGAAACTGCTGCACATGAACGCTGAGAGACGAGAGCAGACTCAGAAGATTCAGATCCAAACGTCAGCCTGATTAGATTCGAAGATTGCGGAAGAATATCGAGGAGGGAGAGAGTGTGAGAGAGGGAATCGCCCTAGTGCGTCGGGTTTGTAGAGAAGTCTAGTAAGTATCAGTCCTGTCCTGATCCTGTCCTTTAGTCTTTGTCTCCTGATCCTAAGTCAGGGGACCCCCACCAGTCCTTTGGCCAGAGGGGTGGTTTTCCAGTCATCTTTATTAGGTAAATGTCATTCTGTCCTAAATTTGCATATTTCTTTGCAAATGTGTTATTATGTGCCTTCTGTCTCTACATCTGTCCACTCTTATGCATTTGAGTTTTGTTGAATGAGTTTATGTAATTGAATGTATTTTGCTAAATGATTTCTCTCTCTCATTTAAGAAAAATGGAATTTGCACTGTAAGTCTGTAATTGATGAGCGTTCAAACTTTATGACTGAAAATTTTAGATAAAACTTATAATATTACTCAGAGTCTGTGGTTATTTCACTAAGAATTTTAGTTAAGAAGTTGTTAATATCACCATCAACTAACTCAACTAATGGTCCATCGACCAGAGGAAGAGTGTTGATTCGTGAAGATTAGTTAGGCATTGAAATGATACTGTAATCAATTTGTGGTTACAGGAAATAACTAATCTGAACTTAAGTGAATTATAAAACTTGACCCCCAGCGGATTGGCCAGGGAGTGTGGATGAGCACTTCGGGATAAATGTATATGGGCCCATTGAAACATTTCAGTTTGTTGTGTGAAAAATATTCAACCCTGGCCTTCGCGCTGGATCACCAGCAGGGCCTCAGAACATTAAGTTCTCAGGAGTCTCCAGCTGCACAGCATCTAGCTCTTAGTAACAACCCGGTAACAGCAGTCAAATCCGGAACATGGGGTCCCATAGCTCAGTCCTGGTTCTCTTTACCCACCAGCCATTGTATAAGCCATTGGAGCTGCCCAGCCAAATAATCTCTCTCAAAATTGGGCATTGCTAGACCTCCCTTCTTCGTAGGTTGTTCCAATGTGGTAAGTACCACTCTCCTCCGGCCCGAGCCCCACAAAAAGCAATGAGTATAGAACTTAGCTCTGTGAACTGGGTCTTAGGGATCTAGATCGGCAGAGTCACAAAGAAGTACAGTAGTCTTGGAAGGGCCACCCTCTTCAGCAAGGTGACTCTGCCCACTACCGAAAGAGCCAGCATCTTCCAAAATTAAATATTTGATCGAAAGAACCTAACAGCCAAGCCGACATTACCGTCAAGCAAACCTGATGGGTCATGATAAATGTTAACTCCAAGGAAGGGCAAACAATGGGGTTCTCACTGAAAGGTCCCCAATCCGTCCGGTGGGTCACAAGTCCCCCAGTTAGATCTGTCAGAAATCCTAGATTGGAATACCACTAACCTGAATATCTGACCAGCAGGGGTGATGCGTGCAGCTTGTTCCACTATTCCCCCTGGTGCTATCCCACAAGAGCGACTTTAGAGCACTCTCCTGAGAGATACCACATAGGGGAAAAGGGGAATGGGACAAACAAAAAATGCTGAAGACAAACAGTACACAGTCTGTATGTTCTGGAAGGAGCAGGGATGTCTGTCGAGGCCTCTGTGTATGTGTGTGCCTAAAACAGGAAAGAAAAGAACAGCAATGCACCAGACATCCCAGAATAATCACATTCAGCTATAAATATATACATATATGCATGCTATTGTTCAGGATATGTTGTACTCACTGCACACTCTGCAGCAGTCAGCACCAAGCTAAGTCCAGGCCTTATTTCTTGGTTCAACATGGTTAAAGAAAAAATGTCACTGCAAGATACTCAAGCTATTCAACGCATTCTTAGAAGTAGTAATACCAGCAATGTCTTGAATTACAGCTCTCCCTGTAACTGGGGCCAGTGAAATGTTCGAACAACCAAAACAAATAAAATAAAATATGCTGAATAGATTACTGTTCAGTACTTCACTCTATTTCATTTCGCTCTGTTTCAAATTCCAATGCCAGCATGATGAAGATTTCCAGCTCCAGCCGTAACAGCCTCCCAGCCGCTCGTGTCTCTCTGACAGGCGGCAGGCAACAGTTGCAAGCAGTGGACTCCCAGCCGCTTGTATACTAAGGGGCGGCAGGAAACGAATACATGCAGCGGACTCCCAGCCACGCGTTCCTTTCGCTGGCAGCACAGCAACAGACTCCCAGCCGCTCGTTAATCTGACGGGCGGCGGGAAGTAAACAAAAGAATACATAGAATGAGCCAAAATAGGTACCAGCTCCCAACGAAACTTAACATGAAAAACTACAGCCTTCCTTCGGCCGACGACTCAGCATGGAAAAGTCTCTCTCGAAAGGAGATTTTGAAAATACGCCCCCCTTCTGGGAGCGGAAACAAGCACAGGAACGGATCCAGGAGATGAGAGGTAATCCTCATGGGTGGTCTGACTCACACGTAGAACAGATTCCTAAGTGGATTGTCAAGCACTGGACAATCCCTTAGGTGTGGTTTTTAGGTCGAGCCTAGCATTGCAGCGCATGCGCTGCTCGCTTTGCGAGGCATGCAGTATTCAGTATAGCGTTGAAGCTCCGCCCACTCTCCGCCCATCTTTTTCATTGGCTTAGGTCCTAAATACTGCCTTCCTGTTAGTCCCTCCTCATGACGGCCATGTCCTCATTTGTATCCTTCCATGGCTACTGGCCCCTTTACTCCGAACACTATTTTCTTCTCTGTCTCCCCCCTTGCCCCCTCCCGCATTCCGTGACTTCTCGGGCCCCCCCCCCCGGCCACCCCCTCAGTCCTGTTTGTGCCTTCTCGCCCGCCCGCACTCCCGTTTCCAATGCAATAGGTCTCGCGTAAATGCGAGTCCTATTGCATTGCAAATTCTTGTTTTTCCTCGCGCCCACTCGTCTCGCTTTTCTCTTCCCCTTCCTACACCCTCTCCACCTTTCGTACTCTTCATCTGTCCTGCGCCCCCTCATCTTCCGCGCTCATCTCTCCTCCTCTCCCCTGTCCCCTCCTGCTACCCTCCCTCCGCCTCTCTGTCCCCTCCTCTTCGAGTGAAAGTGGTGTAAGGCCCGGGCAAGCGGGTTTTGTTTACAAACTTCAACTAGGCCGCTTCTGCCTTCGGAGAGGAGCGGAAAAGACGCAAAACGGCAGAAAAGGACAGCTATGGTGGGCGCTGTATGGACGGTTAGTGTTGTTGGCGCCACTGTTGCCCTCTACAGAATCTCCTCGCTGGGCAGAAATAGCAGCGGGGGAGAACAACCCCGCTCCGTGCAGACCCGGCGGTTCTGTCCGCTTCTAGGCAATGAATTCTAGCGCTGAGAACACGGCTGGTAAGGGAGGGCGGGCTGGGCTATCACGCTGGACAGCTCCGGCTGGGACGCTGTCTTTAAGGGGAGGGGTGCTGGGAGGAAGATAGGGAGAGAAAGGAAGATTTGTTTACGGGGCTGCAGCGCCAATATTGATACCTTTCAAGTCCAGTGAATACTGTTACAGTAGACTTCATCAAAGAGCTACAATGTCATGCAATTGGCAGAAGGTGCTATATACTTTGGAATAACTAGCCAAAAGCCCATAATCCTTATTGTGGTGACGCAGAATATTGAAGCAGAATCAAACAGATTTTTTTTCTCTAATTTTCATTGGATACCCCTTCTCCCCCCTCAAAAAAAAGCATGTCCGCGGTGGTCTTTTTTACCACTGTATGTGTTTTTATCTCTGATCTACAGCTGAAAATAAAGTTTTCGTCTCTATTGCCTTAAACGGCAGTGGCCATTCTCCCCGTAATACCAAAGGGAGCATAGCAGCCGTGGGCGCTTTTCATTGTTAACAACATCGTCTCCTAAAGTCTGGAAACGGTGCCTCGAATCACTTCAAACTGTGAACTAAAGCACAAAATCACGTTCACTTTCATAGCGAGGTCTGGCGCTAGGAAACTGGGCACCCGGGGACAGAGTGTCACTCGATTTTCCCTATTTAATGCAGACGTCTTTTTGTAATATGCTCACGGTTTCTAGCGCCTGACTCTGCCAAGGCTGCCCAGGGGGGCCACGTAGGGGACCCTCCAACAGGGCGGCCGCCTTAGTGCCACAGGAAGGCACAGAAGTCTGCTGACTAGGCTCCCTGGGCTAGGGACCAGGGGGTCTGCTGGCCGCGTCACTTCCGGCCGTGGGAGCGGGACAGGGGTACAAAAGCCTTCCCCCGCCCACTGTACGGTCTCTTGACCGCTACCCGTCTCGATGCATTTCATCCCTACGAGATTGCCAAAATGAGCACCTTCTGTTGATATCAGTGAAGTCTACTGTCATTGGCACGCGGCATTTAATTCTCAAGTTACCGGCGGTACTAGGCTCGAAAGGAGGAGTTACGTACGCAGCATACTTCGGGGACACAGCACCGCTTTCACTACCAGCGCCAAGATGCCTTGGTATTCGGAAGTGGAGTGGTATAGGAGCATATTATATGAAAGGCAAGGTCTTTATTTACACAGTTGAGCCAGCGTTATTTATCATTGTCTTTCATGGTGAGATGAAAGCGTTCTTACTGGAAGTTCATGCTCCCCTAACTTTTGGGGCCCATTTCCCCGATATATTACGATATGATACAAGTATAATTGATTTGTCAAGTATGGATTGAGCTTTCACGTCTTCAAGCACAACATAAAGAACTTCAAAATCAACCAGTCAAAAACTAAATAAGCATCTGCCATGCAATAGGTCTCGCATTTACATGAGTTTGAGCTATTGCCATTGTAAACGTACAATGCCTTTTATTTATGTTTTGGTTTCGAAAAAATAAATAAAAGGCAGTCATTTACAATGTCAATAGCTCAAACTCGCAAATTGCGAGACCTATTGCATTGCAAATGTTTTTTATACTGTTGTGAGGCGTTTCTTTCTGGACCGCTCTAGGGGCTTCTGGGAATCGTAGTTTTGGTTCAATTTTGCATCTGGGGCACATTCATTCCACATCCGAATCCCAGTCAAGCTAGGATATAGGAAAGGTGTAAGCTTTTGTGTTGTGCATGTGCCTATGCTGTTGTGTCGGACTCTCGTGTCCCTGTACACCACCATAACACCGCCCCTCCCGCTCCAATCGGGAATAGTCTGGACTTTTGTCAATTGACATTAAGGCCCGAAACAGCACCAAACTCTTGCAGCATTCGTTTGGCTCCAGTCAGTTCCTCCACCTCATTCCGAAGAATAATCAACAGGTCATCAGCATATAGTGCGATGTTGTGGCTATCATCCCCCGAACTTATCCCCTGGTAACAACTCCCTGGTCCTGGCTAAACTGGCCAGGGCCTCCATGGCCAGGGCAAGGAGCAAGGGAGACAGAAGCAAACCCTGCCTCGTACCTCTCTCCACCCTATAACGCTCTGAGATAGTTCTTCCAATGCGGAACCTGGCCAAAGGGCTTGCACAGAGCAGGCGGGCCCAAGCCAAAAAACCTCTCCCTAGATACAAGCGTTCAATGACTCCATATAAAAAGCTCCATTCCAGACTATCAAAAGCTTTTACGATGTCTACTGCAAACATCACAGTCTAGTCGTGGTCACAATCGGTTGTTTCCATCAATGACAATAACCGACGAATATGGAGGGCGGTGTTGCATCCCGGAATGAAGCCCGCCTGATCAGGGTATATTAATTTAGTCATAAACGGAAGGAGCGTAGTGGCCAAAATTTTACTCAAGATCTTAAAGTCCAGATTGAGCATTTACAAAGGTGGATAGGCTCTGCAGTCATGGGCAGGTCTTCTAGGCTTGAGGAGAGGCACCACTATCGCCTCCCATGTGGAGTTAGGGAGGAGACCCGTATTTTTAGCTGGCGCATATAGCTTCACTAATTTAGGGGCCAGTTCTTCAATATATGCAGCATAAAACTCTACTGGGAGTCCATCTGTCCCCGGGGTCTTTCCTCGTGCTAGCCCCTTAACAACCGCCCTTACCTCCTGAACAGTAATGTTTCCCCACAGGGCCTCCGCCTCTGCGTCTCCGTCTGTAAGAACCGGCAGTGATGCCAGGAAGTCTCGGATGGAGCCCTCATCCTGGTCAGCCACACTCCTATATAGGGTAGTATAATACTCAAATTGGAGATTTATGTCTACTTGTCTATGCTGTTGAAGTCCACCCTCATCTTCAATCTCGACTATCAGGAAGCCTCTTTTTGAGGGGTTGGCTAGCCAAACTAACAGGGAGCCAGTGCAGTCTCTCTCGGCATGAGCCCGTTCCATATACCAGTGATAATCGATTCACCGCAGTCTCTCCACTTGAGCCGCCACATTCTCCATTGAATCTAGGAGAGCCTGCTGTAAGTCAGGATAGCTTTGTCTTTGTTGTTCTGTCTCCCGCAGCTCACTCTCTGCTCTCTCCACTTCAGTCAGCAGGGTCCTCCTAACCCCCCATTGATATCCCTATACATTACCCCCGGATGACCACCTTGAATGCATCCCATTCCACTTGGGGGGGGGGGGAGGGGGAGGATGCAGCACCATCATTATCTTCAAAGTATTGGATGATCTTCTCTCTAATCTCTCCTAGGAACTAGTCTTCTAGCAACTCAGGCTTTAGACGGCAGGTGGGAATGGAGGGAAGAGTCCGCCCCCAACTCAGCTGTAGAAGGACTAGGTTGTGGCCCGATAGTGTTTGGGTCAAATAGTCACTAAGCTGGTCACATCAGGGGTGCACAGGAAAGTGTTGAGTCATACATGTAATTCATGTAATCGGGAGAAAAAGGAGTAATCCCTAGAGTGAGGGTGTATGTGTCTCCATGTGTCTATTAGACCCCATTGTGTCTGCCAATCTGAGAATGTGCGAGCTGTCCCGTATACTGGGGGGTCCCTAAGTGGAGAGTGCGAGCGGACTACCTGAGGGTCAGCCGCGCAATTGAAGTCACCCCCTAAGATCGCTGTGTGAGTCAGATAAGGGGCCAGCAGTCCTGATAGTCCTGCCAAAAAAGGTGCCCTGTTCTACGTTAGGGCCATAGATATTTAATTAGTGTCACATCTCAACCATCCAGTCTCCCCAACACCACTACTTATCTGCCCTCTGGGCCTATAAGGGTATTCACATGCTGAAAGGGGACGCCTGCTCGTATCCAGATCAATAAGCTCCTTGCATATGCTGAGTAAATGGTGTAGAAAGGTTGCTCTCTCCACCTACACTGAAGCGCCGCCCCTTCTTTAGCCAATAGATGCATCAAGCAAAATACCGGTCGTTAACGGGCCGATTCGCAGAATCGGCCCCTTTGCGACCGGTATTTAGCCATTTGGGCTGCATCAACCCCAAACCCAATCGCAAAATAGGTAATTGCAAAATTAGCGATTACCTATTTTGCGAATGCATTTAGGGAATCGCAATTTGCAATTCCTTAGAAAAATGCACAAAATAGCATTTTTCTAAGTGCCATGTGGCGCACACACATGCCCTTAGGGCATGTGTGTCCGCCACATGTGCATACATGCCAATTTTGGGGGTGCATCAGGGTGGCCTTTTGGCCCCCTGGCACCCTTTAAATTGCATTCGCAATTATCGATTACCTATTTGGTAATTGCAAATTGCGAATTGATTCCCATTCATTCCTATGGGCCTCTAGGCCCATAGGAATGAATGGGAAAGCATTCCCTAAAAGCGAATCGCAATTTGCGATTCGCTATTAGGGAATGTGTAGGAATCGCAATTGTTTTTAGCGATTCCTACATGCATAAGGAATTGCGAGTCCTTAATAGAGATGCCTTAAAAATCGCTATTAAGGAATTGCAATTCCTTACATTGATGCATGTGCCCCTATGTGAATCCCTCTTCCGTTTAGGAAAGAGAAGACCTTGTAGTGTTTAGACACGTTGTGCATGCCTCTTTACATTCCAGGAAAGTATCCGGTCGTCATTCCTCCAAGTCCTAGCTAGTTCAGGGGCTCCCACCCTCACCAGTAGTCTCCCCCCATGTGTGATGCCACCACCCCATAGGAACCAAACCATCCTGCTCTTGACCCGTAACTCACAACCTCCACCTTATAACAGTGAAACTATTAACATCCCAACACCCCTGCCCCAGGACAAGTAGGTGAGTACCCCCCACCCAAACCCATTAGCATTTGTGATAATAATATATTGATAATTAGGGTTCCCAACCATGCGCATGAGTCAGAGCCATTATAAATATGGCGAGCTGGTAAGGTGAAATACAAAAGATATTTTTTCGCAGTGTGAGTGAACAGATGCATCTTAATGGGTTCCTGGTATTGTATTGTGTAGCAAACAAACTGCATTTCATTTAGTCACAATTAGAATACTGTTTTGCACTTGCTCATGTACTGTAGAAGAATGCTTTTGACTGAGAAGCCAGTCACCGGGCTAAGAGGGAACTTCGGCCCCATAGTAGCTTCACCCTTCCAGAGAACAGGACCCTAAAATATTGGCACAGGCCCGGGGGAAACCAGAATGGTGTCCCCCCCCAGTGATTAGCCAAACCATATAGCATCAAAGTCATGTAGGGCAGGGATATTCTCAACTGTACTCATCAAATTATTTATCAGAAGTTCCAGATGGGACTCTGGGGAGGCCAAGATCCGAGGTTTCGGAAGCGCTGGAACTGCATCACAAGTTGGAATCACGGGCTTCTGTTTTGTCTGGCTGTGATGCTGTACCCGATCCCCCACTGCTTAGCGAGGAGACCGCAGCCACCACCTTTTGTCGTTCCTGTTGGGTTTCAGCCCTCGATGGGGCCATTGATGGCCATTTTCTGCGTGTACTCCTAGATCTTGGTCTCCGGGTACATCGATCTCGCTGCTCCTGATTAGGGACTGGCCGCTGTCTCATGTCTAGCCTTTCCCATACCTCTTGTGGGTTATTAAAAAAGCAGGCACCTTTTGGGATCACCACTCTCAATCTGGCTGAGAACATCATGGCATATGGTATCTCCAACTGTCTGAGACTTTTCTTGGCCTCCAAGTATGTGGAACGTTGGTGTTGGAGCTCTCTTGAGAAATCCGGGAAAATAATCACAGTACTACTTTCTACCATCAAAGATCCCTTCTGGCGAGCCCGGTTAAGGATCTGAACTCTCGATCTTTATAGTGGAGAAGGCAAGCCACAACTGGACGCGGTGGAGCCCCCGGAGGCAGGGGCTTCGCTGGCACTCGGTGCGCCCTCTCAAGAGCGTAAAATGTGAGAGGCCCTCTGTCGCAACTTCTTCTCTGATCCACTTCTCGAGGTAAGGCAGCGTATCCTTTCCCTCAGTCCTTTCCGGCAGTCCCACTATGCAGATGTTATTTCTTTGAGACCTATTCTCAGCATCTTCTGCCCTCATCTCCAGAGTGCGAACCTTGGCCTCTAACGAAGTAACTCTCTCGGTCATTGATGCCATCATTGGAGGCACGTCTGCCAGGGCCCTTTCTGTTGTGGTGACATGTTCTGCCAATCGGCGATGGTCATCCCATAGCAGCACTAAATCCGCGCTCAAATTGTCTATCCTAGTTTCCAGGGCTTCTCGAGTCGTGATAATGGCCTGCAGTATGTCCTGTAGCGCAAGCCCTCGGGATGTCACGGGCCTCGTGGCCTGGTCAATGTCTGCGCCCAAGGTGTCTCCTTCTTCTGCTATGGGACAGATCTCCATATTGGCTTCCTTCTTGAGTGAGTACTTGCTCATGTTATTTCTAAAATGTTAGTAGTATTGTTATTGGTTCAAAGGCCGTACACCCCCCTCCGCACTTCAATAACTGCCTAGAAGTGAAGATGGTATCAACAACCTCAGGTGGCAGATCGAACGCAGTCAACTGCCACTGCTCAATCTCCACGCATGGAGGTATAAATTACATAGGTTCAGGAGTAGAATCCTGCCCTGCTGCTGCAACAGAAGATCCTCCCATAGCAGTAGCCTGATTTGAGGACAAATGCTCATTTCCAGAAATTCCAGCTACCACACTCTCCAGGCCTAATCCAGAGCTACTAGAGTGACTTGGGCCCCATCATTCCTGATCTTATTCCAAACTCGGGGCAGGAGATGCAATGGAGGAAAAGTGTAAAGGAGTTACGTGCTCCACTCTAGTCTGAATGCATTTCCTAGAGTGCTTTCTTGGGAACACCAATGTGCAGAAGTCTTGTCGCTGCACATTCCTGACTTGGCTGAAAAGATCACCCCACTGTCGGAAGAAGACCGTCCCCATGTGATACAAATGTCACTATTGATTCACCAGGCGTCACCAGCTGAGCTTTTCTACCCTGGCATATAAAGATGCCACCAGATAGTTCACTATCAGGGAAAAGCCCATACGCACCAGTCAACTCCAGAGATACAGCGCCTCTTCGCACAAGAGCCCCCTTGGCCCCGTTTGTTGAGGTACCACATGGTGGTGGTGTCGTCTGTGAGAACCTGCAATAGCCTTCACTTGATGGATGGCAGGAAGGCTCGTAGCGCCAACAGATTTATGTGGAGCAGGGTTTCCGTTGGAGACCAGGGTCCTCTGATTTACACCTTTCCCTGATGACACCCCCCCCCCCCCCAGCCAAGCAGGAAAGCATCAGTCGCCACCATCAGTTCTGGTGAAAAGAGGGGTGTCTGCCACTGGCCAGGTAGCAGTTTAGCAGCTACTACGGCAGATCTTGTTGCAGTCTCCTTCCAGACCTGGATGACATCTGACATGTTTTTACCTGGTGTTGAGCCCACTGAGACTTCAAAACCCACTGCAGAGTCTGCAAATGCCACCTGGTGCAGTGGACAAGCAGACTGCATGAAGCCAGTAGGCCAGCAAACCTCAGAGCTGCTCTCACCGAGCTTCAGGACTGATGCTGAAACATCAGGATTGTAGCCGAAATGCCCTAGGACTCGTTTCAAGAGAGGAAAGGCCTTGAACTGTAGTGGCCCAGAAGAGCTCCTATAAAGAAAAGCCTTTGCTAAAGAGTCAGGTGTGACTCCAGCTTGTTTATCGAAAGTCGATGCCAGAAGGTTCACTGTTCTCCGACTGCGGCGAGACCATCTTTAACAACCAGTTGTCGAGGTAGTGGAAAACTGGTTTCCCCAACCTCAGAAGTTGTGCGATGATCACCGGCTGTACTTTTGTGAACACCTGAGGGGGCACTGGTATGGCTTAAGGTGAGCACAACAAACTGAAAACATCTGTGGGACTGCAGGATGGGCACATAAAAATGCATGTAGTTCAGGTCCACGGCAACCATCGAGTCGCCCAGATCCAGAGCATACAGAACTTGGGCCAGAGTGAGCAATTTATATTTGTTCTTCTGTGGGAAGGCATTCAGAGGGCAAAGATCTAAAACAGGGCAAAAGTGTTAGTCAGTAAGTAGGAAGAGTAACAACCTGCATCTTCTGAGGCTGGAACCCTCTCGATAGCCCCTTTGGCCAGTACAGCATGCACCTCTTGTAACAAGGTGGAAAGGTGCTCCTCTGAAAGTCGCTCTGAAGTCGGAGGAAGTTGAGAGCGGTCAGGAAGGAATGGTAGGGCAGAGCCCTACTGGACGATCTGGAGGAGCCATCTACCAGATGTTATGGCTTGCCTCATGTAAGAAAATAGCTGGTTCTGCCTCCCACAGGTTGCTATGCTTCACTAAGGGCAACCTAAATCAGCCTAGCGGCTGAAGCTGCAGGGGCGGGGGGTGAGTGGACCTGTGTTCCTGGTGACCTGTACAATGTCACCTTGATCCCGATCCCTGGCCCTGAAAGGACTGAGGTGACTGCTGCAGTTGTGGCGGGGCCTGGCTGTGCCTTTATGCCAGCCCTGTAGAGTAGCCTTGAAAGGGTCGGAACTGCTGAGGAAAATGTCAGGCATGGGTGGAAAGGCTCAAGGAATATACTGGGGATCTGCTTTCCTTAAAGTATTGAAGGATAGAAACAGCCTTTTTGCCAAAGAAGTGGGACCAACCTAAAGACATATCAATTAGATATTGATATCTAAAGAAAGCATTTTTCAAATCAATGACAGAGAAGAATTTGGCAGAGTAGGGGATCATTGTCAGCAGGGCAGTAATGTCGGGGACCACCCGGAAAGCCAGTGTATTGCATCCACGGGTGGCAGCGGAGCACCACAATAGCATACACATCACACCCCTGGCAGTCAGTAGTATAGGCCAGCCCTAATGACATATTTTTCTGCATCCTGACAATCCTAAATGGTTTGAGCCAAAGAGGTCCAAACCTCCTCCAGCACAGCCTGCAACATCTCACTGGCCATGTCCCAGAGGGTATGCAGCCTAATAGGCAGACCACATTGACTGACCTCAATGGCAGAGGAGAAAATCTATCTCCCAAAAGCCTTAATCCTCTTTGACTCCCTGTCTGGAGGGGTAGTGGGAAAATCATTAATGTTCAATTTGCTGGTGGAAGCTTGGACCATCAAACTCTCAGTCTCTGGCACTTGACCACCTGCTTGTTCACCAGTGAGCATGGCTTCGCCCAAGTGCCCATAAGGATGTCAGTCAGGTTGTCATTAAATCGAAGTAAGGGATAGGATGACCTCACCGACACCCGTTTCCGACAGTCACAGCACAGTTTGAACCCTGTAGCGTTCAGTTGGGGACACTGTTCCCTTGCTCACTGGAAAAGATTTTGGGGGCAATTTATCAACTGACAAAAAGGGAGCAGAGCTCTGGATCTGTATACAAAGGCGTGGAAGAACAAGTTATTTACCTTCGGTAACCTCTTATCTAATAGAGACTTCAGGCTCCAGATTCTTTACCTTAGAGTTATCCCCAGGCATCAGACTGGATCCGGAAAATGTTTCGTGAGCAGTACCCCTGTGTGACGGTAGGTGGCGTTGTTCGGCTCCGTGTGGCGGCATCGGAAGAGACGTGTGCTGTGCCTATATAGGTGCCACCCCTTCACGCTCACATCAGTTTCTGGTTTGTGAATTTCCACGCTAGGAGCATAGTCACAAAGAACACGGACCACTAGTGTGGAAAACTAGGGCCCTGAAAGGGGAGGAGCCATGTCCCTAGAAATCCATTGTCAAGATTACAACAATGTGTGCTTACTTGTGAGTCTGCACTGTTCGATTCGTAGGGATGTTATGGACCAACTTCCTAATACCCTCCCTTACTGTCTGTGAATCAAATGTAGTACGAGGGAGAGTCAGTAGGGCTCAGAGAAGAGAGCCTTATGGAGAACGTTGTTGATGCCCTCACGCAATTGTCGGGGCAATGGGAAGGTAATGTACGTTTTCTGGATTCGTAGTAGTCGACCCTGTCCCCACTCGTGGTATATACAGGTAGCCAGTCTGTACTATACTCCTACCTGCGAGCAATTGCCTTAGGACTAGACGTCCGGTTTATTCTGGTGTGATGTGGTATGCTGCCATTGAGTGATGTATCGTCTGGGATTCTCTCTATGGCAGCAGGAGCATACTCAGCCAAGAGGTAGGCTTCTTCTGCAAGGGAAAGACAAGTACATTACATCCCTCCCACTGAGCAAAACCCTACCCACCCCACTACGTCATGTGGTACTTACAACTTACAGTGCACCCTCTCATTCAGCCATGTAAGATGATGAAGACTGAGTGCGGGCACCAAGGTAGTGGTAGTACCCTCCAGGTAAGTACAATGGTAATCTCAAGACAGTATCTGAGGCGTATTGAGATGGTAAGTATCTTGGCAGTCTTGGTACAGCATATGAAACTCACTCCCAAGGCGTTCTGTAATGTTAGTATATTGGTAGTCTCTAGCAAGCGTATAATACTTCACCCAGTTAGCTCCACAAGGTTTCAAGCATTGACAGTATTCACACAAAAGTTTGCAATAATAATGCACAAAAGTTAGCAATAATAATGATACTAATTGCTTCAAAAAATGTTCAGGTTTTAGCAGTAATCAGGAATCTATAATGTTCAAATAACCTTACTTGTGTTGGGTACCGATGGCTGCATTCTTGTCTTTCTCATGGTGTTTCACTCCATACAGGATTCTGAGCACTGGAATCGGAGTGCCAAAAGCCTGCAAGAGATGAATCCAGGAAGCTGAAGCCCCAGGAGAACTCCCCCGTGCAAGGTAAGGCGGTTGGAAGAGCGTCCGCATAAGTCAACCAAATGCGACAGATCCTGAAGGCAAAGCACCTTCCAGAAGCTGGGTGTGGCATTAAGTACTTGCGCCACACCCAACATGGCTGCAGATGCCGTCGAGATCTCAGCTGCGTGTACTTGTAGCTACACGGACTTAGCTATACAGAAGGCCACAGTATGAGTGGCCAACAGAGCGGCATGCCACTGTTCAGTACATGTTCTGGCCCCAATGTGCCAACAAGTCTGGTGGCAGTACAATCCCTTGGCAACAGTGCATGTGAATAACATCATGGCAAAATTAATGCGTGAATAACATCCACAGATTAACAGGTCACATATTAACAGTTCTAAACAACAAGCATAACCACAACACTATATTGACACACGGCAGTCCTGGTTGCACGGGATAGGGGTGGGCTTTCATTGGGGGAACCGGGACTTCTGAGTCCCGTCCTGCATCTTGGCCAAAGCGTAGCAGATTTTAATGTAGAGCACAATCCATCGGGAGATGGTCCGCTTCGGCACAGCCGTTCCCTTCTTCGCTCAGACATAACCCACGAGGAGATGGTCGTCCACCTGGTCTTGTGCGGTCAAGGTAGGATGACAACGATCTTTTTGGGTCCAGGCGGTGGAGTCGCTCCTTTTCTTTAGAGTGATGCGTCAGATCCTACAAAGTAGGCATGGTGATGGACTGGCCTACATGAAAAAGAGTGATAACTTTTGGCAGAAAGGAAGTTCTAGTGCGAAGAACCAGCTTGTCTGGGTAGATATTCAGATATGGAGGCTTGGATGACAAAGCTGAAGCTCACTGGCCCTCTGGGCAGATGTTATTGCCACCAAGAAGGCCATCTTGATGGTAAAGAGCCTGATAGGAAAGTTTTGCAAGGGCTCAAAAGGAGCGCACATCAAGAACGTCAGGACTAAATTTAGCTCCCACTGAGGCATGATGAAGGGGGAAGGAGGAACATACGTTGCAAAGAACCCATGTACAAAAGGGGATTAGAAAAGAAGGGATGGCTGGTCAGGTACCTGCAGAAAGTCAGGGATAGCAGAAAGATAGCCCTTTAAGGTGCCCAGAGCAGAGCCCTGCTGGGCACGGGAAAGGATAAAGAGAAGGGCCTGAGAGAGGGGAGCAGAAAGAGGGTCAACCTGTTTCTCTGCACACCATGCCACAAACTTGCCCCAACAGCAGGCGTATACCGTTTTGGAGGAGGGATGCCTGGCTGCCAAGATTATATTACAGACTTTGGGTGGAAGGTTGAAAACTGTGAACTGTCGCCACTCAATCTCCACGCAAGTAGGAGAAGCGTTGACAGGTTCGAGTGGAGAACCCTCCCCTGCTGCTTCGACATAAGATCCCCCCGAAGGGGCAGCCTGATAGGAGGACCGATGGACATGCTCAGCAGCTCGGGATATGAAACTCTCCGAGCCCAGTCCGGAGCCACACAAATGAATTGGGCCCAGTTGTTCCTGATCTTCCTGAGAACTCTGGGCAGGAGTGATATGGGCAAAGAGGCTTAAAGGAGGCCTGAGCTTCCAAGCAACAGCTGCCTTGGAAACTAAAGCATGCAAAACTGCTGACATTGCTCATTCTCAGCCGTGGAAAACAGATCTAACCAAGACTCTCCCCACTGCAGAAAAAGCCCTTGCACCACCACCTGATGGAGACGGCATTTGTGATCCGCTAGGCATCTTCGACTGAGTTAATCTGCACTGGTGTTCAGAGAGCCCACCATGTGTTGAATCGCCTGGGATATGCCCTGCTGTTCCAGCCATGTCCAGAGACTCAGGGCCTCTTGATAAAGGGTCCACGACCTCACCCAGTTCTGCTTGGTTCAGTATCACATTGCAGTGGTGTTGTCTGTGAACACCTGCACAAGCCTCTCCTTGATGGAGGGTAGAAAGGCTTTTAATGCCAGCTGAATTGCCTGGTGCTCCAGAAGGTTGATATGGAGTCCGGATTTCGCCGGAGACCAGAGTCCTCTGATCTCCACCTTTCCCAGATGTCCGCCTCATGCCAGGAGTGACGCATCTTTCACCACTGTGAGATCTGGTTGGGGTAGGGAGAGGGGTCTGTCGCTGACTCAATCACAGTTCATTACTGCAGATCTTTTGCAGTTCCCTCCGAAATCCGGACTATGTTGGAGAGATTACCCTGATGCTGCGCCCACTGGAACTTCATGTCCCACTGCGGAGCCCGCATATTCCAGCGGGCATGTGTCACCAGCAGGATGCATGAGACCATGAGTCCCAGCAGCCTCAGTCTCACTGAAATCCAGGATAGAGGCTGAAACATTTGTTTCATAGCCTGAATATCCTATACTCACCGTTCGAGAGGACAGGCCCAGAACTGCACCATGTCCAGAACAGCTCTGATGAAAGGGAGCGTCTGAGAGGGAGTCATGTGTGACTTCGGCACGCTGATAGGTTACCCCAGCAAATACAAGAGGTACACTGTAGTCTGGAGGTGGGAGATGATAGGCCGGGGCGATCCTGCCTTCAATAGCCAGTTGTTGAGATAGGGAAAGACTGGCACTCCTGATCTCCGCAGATGAGCTGCAAGAAATCGTCATCACATTGATGAACACCAGGCAAAAAGGGAGCATGGCAAACTGAAAGTGCTCGTGGCCCACGGTGAACCGCAGGTAACGCCTGTGGGCAGACAGGACGAGAATGTGGACATATGTGTCCTGCAAGTCCAACGCTACCATCCAGTCTCCCGGGTCTATGGCAGACAGGACTTGAGCGTGAGCATAATGAACTTCTCCTTCTTGCGGAAGAAATTGAGAGGGTGCAGGACTAGGATAGGACAAAGGCCTCCATTCTTACTGGGCACCAGAAAGTAGAGGGAATAGCAACCATGACTTACTTCTGGCGTCGGCACCCTCTTTATGGCTCCCTTACGTAAGATTGTCCTCCATCAGCCTGTTGCAAGCAGATGGCCTGGGTGGAGGGTTAGTCATGAAGGGGAGGGAGTAGCATCCTGGGACAATTTGAAGAACCCATCAGTCAGATGTTATAGGCCTCCAGCGGGGCAGGTGATGGCGTATCCTGCCTCCCAGTGGGTGCCCATGATAGTAAAAAAGCAAACTATAAGGGTTTGGAGCGTACAGCTGCCGGCGAGGGGTGGGCTGGCCCAACCTCCATCTGCCCAGCCCACGAGGTGTGTGGGTACCACGTCCTCGGCCACGCAAAGGCTGGTAAGCATGCGCTCTGTCATGGCTGGGAGGGTATAAAAGTGGCTGGAAGTCTCTTCCGTGGCCACGAAAGGAGTGGAAGGCAGACTGAGGTTGGCGAGGAGCCATAGAAAGGCCAAAGGACCTGGCCATAGCTCTGCTGTCCTTGAAGCACTCCAGCACTGAGTCCGCCTCGTCTCCAAAGAAACGAGAGCCATCAAAGGGCCTGTCCATAAGCGATGCTTGGACATCCCCTGAAAAGCCAGTAGTTCCCAGCCAAGCGTGGTGCTGTAAGGCCACTGCTCAGGAAACCGCTCTGCCCAGCGAGTTGGTGGTATCCAGTCTGTTCGTGAACTTAGCTGCATCTCTCCCATCTGCAACAGCTTGGGAGAGAATGGTCTGGGCCTCCTCCAAAACCATGGACAGCACCTGCGTAACCAAATACCATAGAATATGGGAGTAACAAGCCAAAAGGCAAGAGGTGTTCACAGACCGCAGTGCCAGCCTGATGGAAGAAAACATCTTCTTTCCTAAAGTGTCCAGCCTCTTGGATTCCCTATCTGGTGGGGCGTAGGGAATGCGCCCGTATTTATATGGTAAGTGGAGACTAGGAAAAACCAAGCTCTCTGTGGTAGGGTGTTGTGTGAGGAAGTCGGGGGCCCCTGGGGCAGGCGGTAGTGGCAGGTAATCGTCCTGTTCACAGGAGCCCGTGGTGGGATTGGACCAAATCCCAAGCAGGACGTCTGCAAGGACTTCATTAAGTGGGAGAAGCAATTTTAGGGGGGGGGGGCACTCCCGGCAAATCACCGCTGTTGAGACTGCTACTGAGGGTAGGCTAACGTCCAGGACCTTGGATGCCCTGCTCAGGACCATTGCAAATGACGCTCCCTCCTCTGTAGCCACAGCAGGGGGAGAAAGCATGCCAGTGTCTACAAAAGTGTCTAGTTCACTGGCCTCCACCAAGCCCTCACAACTGTATACGTTGGTATCTAAGAGCTGGTATTCTTCAGGGTCCAGGGACCCCTCCCACTCCTCCGTGAGTCCTAGTCCATAGGAATAGGGCTCAGGCTCTGGCCTGGAAGGCATGGTTCTAGTCTGTACCGAAGTCTGATGCCCCTCTGGCTCCTTGTCAGTGTTGTGGATCATAATGAAGATGGTGCCACCTTAGGGCGTTGGGAGTGTCCGCATCAGGACTGGGGCCGGGGAAGGTCAAGATGGTACAACCAACGCCGGTCCAGATCCATACATGGGGATCCCTCCCGAATTCGCGGGGCCTTAAGGAGCGCTGCTGGAAAAAGAGCCTCTCATATATGAGGCTCATGGCTTCAAAAAAATTGAGCGGGGGTTGCTCCGGCTCCCGGAAACTCAGGGAGGCGCAGAGTCAGCCCAAGTGGAGGCTCAACCGCAGAGCCTGGACTTGAATGACGACGCTCCCTCGTCTCGTCTGAAGAACCCAACGGATGGGGATAAGTCGAAGACCTCTTCCACTTATTGCTTTTCTTCTTTTTGTGGGACTTACCCGAGTGGGCCGACGAAATCAAATGTGTCAAGGATCTTGGACTCTGCAATGGACCCCGGGACCTTCCTCTCAAACAGGATTGAGACAGTCGCGGCGTCACATGTCGGTTGGCAAGGAGCTTAAGGCACCTCTCCTTCAAGGCTTTATGGTGCATGGCGCAGCAATCGGCACAGGTCTTTGCATCATGGTCGCACTCCAGGCACCAGAGGCAAACAAGATGCGGGTCTGTCACTGACATCCGTCGATGACAGGCACCACAGTACTTGAAGCCATCATTCCTAGTGGACATCCCTGTCACACCAAGAGATGAACTTTCAAAAAAACTTCAACAAAACGTGAAAAAGCACAGTCAAAAAATGACTGACTAGATAACTCTCTCTAGATCTGAGTTGACTGGCGTGGAAAGAAAAGAACCAATGTCAGCGCGCTGGGGTGACACTTATAAAGGCACAGCGTACATCACATCCGAAGCGGACGATACCACGCGGAGGAGGCAACACCACCTACTGGCGCGCATAGGTACCACTCACCCAAAAATTTTGGGATCCAGTCTGACGCCTGGGGATAATTCTAAGGTAAGGAACTTGCGACTCTAAGTCTCTATCTGATAGAAAGGAATTGATGTTGATGTGCATGGGTTATGCTTATATGCGGTGCAAGGTGCCACCTAGCAGCAAGTAGGAGCATTGCTATGAAAACCTCTAGATCCAGTACTGTACCTGGGGAACATTCTAAAAATGAGTAATCTGTGGCTATATGTATACATCAGAAATAATCATTTTTAGGATTGATTTAGAAAAATGGGAAACATCCAATTTTCAGCAGCAGAGAGCTGAGCATTAGTGCGTTCTTGTAAAGAAGTAAAATAGAAAGCATCAGCCACAGAGAATTTAGAGCGAAATCAAAAAGAGGAGCTAATAAACGACAAATTAACAGTATGAAGAGAAAAATGTAATGAACTCAAGATACACCCTTGAGGGATAACATAATAAACAGAAACGTTAGTGTACACAGAAGGTTTCCAAGATACTGAAAGAAAGCTGAAATCAGTACAAAAAAGCAGCGCAAAAAGAAAGCGATTGAAAATCAAGCTGCTGATCCATACAGTCAAGGCTGCCAAAAGATCTACGAGGGAAGAATAAAAGACAAGTTATTATGACGGGCAAGCTGAAGAAAACTGGAAAGAGAAAGACTATCAGTCTCACTTGAAACAGAGAAGGTAATTAGCAAGAAGAAAAGAAGACAGCCAAGACACAACAAGGCAGTCAAGAATTTTAGAGGTAAGAGCTAGGATAGACACTGGAGAAATGATTATGGTAAAGTGAATGTTTCTTAAGCAAAGAGAGAAGGACAGCAGAATTATAGGAAGCGGAAAATATTCCAGAAGAAACAAACACTGAGTAGTGAAATCATGTAAAACAAGTAGTAATAGACAAATGTCACCAATGTAAACGGTAATGGATCAGTACAGAAATCAGCAATTGAAAATGCCAGCACTTCAGCCCCAGAGGCAGGCTGGAAGACTAAAAAGCAGGGTCTAGAAATTGGAGGTTCAGAAATTGGAAAAGAGAAAGGGACTGGATGGCTAGGTTAACAGATACAGACGAAGCAGGGAAAGAAGCACGAATATCACTGGTTTTCAAAGTTAATTTAACAGGAAAATGAAAAACACTATAAGCGGCGCTGCTAGATGAATAGGGGTATGGAGAAAGAAGACTATTAAATGGGAAGAACAGACAATGAAGATAGTCTGAGATGAATGTTTGAAGGACAAGTTACTTACCTTCGGTAACACCTTATCTGGTAGAGACATGATCTAGCCACAGATTCCTTACCTTTGAACTTCCAGGCGCCAGGCTGGATCCGGAAGATTTTTCGAAGCAGTACCCCTGCGCCGGTAGGTGGAGTCGGTCGACTTCGCGTGACATCGTCGGTGTCGTGTTAGTTGTCGTCGTGACGTCCGCGTCGTCAATATAACCGCCACACCGGCGCGCCGACTTCAGTACTTTTCACGACTTTCCACGCCAGAAGCGCGGAGCCATGAAGTGACTGACCATGCTGTGTTAAAAACGAGCAGCTAGGGCCCTGAAGGGGAACATCCCTGACACTTAAAACCAATTCCGCAGTGCAGGGAGGATGGGTGGGTCAGTAAGGAATCTGGGGCTAGATCATGTCTCTGCCAGATAAGGCGTTACCGAAGGTAAGTAACTTGTCCATCTGATAGAGACATCTAGCTGCAGATTCCTTACCTTTGAACAGATACCCAAGCAATACCATCCCCGGAGGAGGGACTGCAGAACATTTCAGACTAGAACATCCTGTAAAACAAAAAGGCCCTCTCTGCGAACGTGGGAATCCAAACAGTAGTGTCTGGCAAACGTGTGCAGAGATGTCCACGTGGCAGCTTGGCATATATCCGAAACGGGAACACCATGCTGGAGAGCCGTGGTGGCCGCTTTTGCCCTGGTGGAATGGGCCCTAAGCCCTCCAGGAGGCTCCTTCTTCGCTAAGGCGTAACAAATTTTTATGCAGAGGATAACCCATCGGGATATAGTCCTCTTCTGGACAGCACGGACTCTCTTTGCGCCCACGTACCCAATAAAGAGTTGGTCATCCACCCTGAACTCTTTTGTTCGGTCAAGGTAGAACGATAACGCTCTTTTTGGGTCCAGACGGTGAAGAAGTTCTCTTTCCTTGGAAGGGTGCGGAGGCGCATAGAAGGTGGGCAGGGTAACTGACTGACTGTCCCAGATGGAAGGTGTTACCACCTTAGGAAGAAAAGATGCCCTATTCCAGAGTACTACCTTATCCGGGAAGGTTGTCAGGTAAGGAGGCTTTGACGAAAGCGCCTGTAGTTCGCTGACTCTCCTAGCAGAGGTTATTGCCACCAAAAAAGATATCTTGATGGTAAGCAACAGCAGAGGACAGTTATGCAGCGGCTCAAACGGTGCTATCATCAAGAAGGTGAGCACCAAATTAAGGTCCCACTGTGGCATGATGATAGGTGAAGGGGGAAACAAATGGGTTAGCCCCTTCAAAAATCTCTGCACAATAGGAGATTTGAACAAAGATGGCTGATCAGGCAGCCGAAGGAAAGAAGAAAGAGCCAAAAGGTAGCCCTTCAAAGTGCCCAGAGCAGAGCCCTGCTGGGCCAAAGAAAGTATGAAGAGAAGGACTTCAGATAAGGGAGCAGGTAAAGGGTCAATAGACCGGTTTGTACAATATTTACAAAACTTGTTCCATCGGCAGGCATATACTGATTTTGTAGAGGGATGCCTGGCTGCCACGATAACCTCACAGACTTCAGGAGGAAGGTCAAAATCTGTCAACTCTCGCCGCTCAATCTCCACGCAAGGAGGCGGAGAGTGGACAGGTTCAGGTGGAGGATCCTCCCCTGCAACAGAAGATCCTCCTGAAGGGGCAGTCTGACTGGAGGATCGATGCTCATGTCTAGAAGCTCGGGATACCACACTCTCCGTGCCCAGTCCGGAGCCACAAGAATAACTTGTGCCCGGTCGCTCCTGATCTTCTTGAGCACTCTGGGAAGAAGTGGTATGGACGGAAAGGCATATAGGAGGCCTGAGCTCCACTCGCGACGAAAAGCGTCGCCGAGTGAGTGCCGCCGTGGAAACTCCAACGCGCAAAACAGCTGACGTGCGTTCTCTTCGGAGGCTAACAGATCTAACCAAGGCTCTCCCCACTGCTGAAAGAGACCTTGTGCCACCTCCGGATGGAGACTCCATTCGGGATCCCCAAGGCATCTTCGGCTGAGCTCGTCCGCCTTGGCGTTCAGAGAACCAGCCAGGTGTTGAACCACCAGGGGAATGCCCTGATGTTCCAGCCAAGTCCAGAGATGCAGGGCCTCTTGACAGAGGGTCCACGACCCCACTCCGCCCTGTGTGTTGCAGTACCACATGGTGGTAGTGTTGTCTGTGAACACTTGAACAAGCCTTCCCTTTACTGACAGCAAAAAGGCTTTCAGTGCCAGTCGGATCGCCAGAAGCTCTAGCAGGTTGATATGGAGCTTGGCTTCTGCCGGAGACCAGAGTCCTCTGATCTCCACCTCCCCCAAATGGCCAGCCCAGAAGGGACCGTCTGTCACTACTGTGAGATCTGGGTGGGGAAGGGAGAGGGGTCTGCCGTTGAACCACTCGCGGTCAGTCAGCCACCACTGCAGATCTTTCGCAGTGCCCTCTGAAATCTGAACCAGGTTGGTGAGATTTCCTCGATGCTGTACCCATTGGAACTTCAGGTCCCACTGCAGAGCCCGCATGTGCCACCGTGCATGGATCACTAGCAGGATGCAGGAGGTCATTTCAGAGTCAGTCTCACCGAAACCCAGGACACAGGCTGAAACATCGGTATCATAGCCTGAATATCCTGGACTCACCGTTGGGGAGGATAGGCCCGAAACTCCACGGCGTCCAGAACCGCTCTGATGAAAGGAAGCGACAGAGGGAGTCAAGTGTGACTTTGGCATGTTGATAGTGAACCCCAGCGGATGCAAGAGGTTCGCCGTCGTCTGGAGGTGGGAGACGACTGCTTGGGACGAGCCCGCCTTCAACAACGAGTCGTCGAGATAGGGGAAGACTGGATCCCCAGATCTCCGCAGATGTGCTGCCATCACCTTTGTGAACACCTGAGGGGCACTGGTGAGGCCAAAGGGGTGCACCGTGAACTGAAAGTGCTTGTGGCCCACCGTGAACCGCAGGTAGCGACGATGGGCAGGCAGGATGGGAATATGTAAGTATGCATCCTGCAAGTCCAGGTTTACCATCAAGGCTCCTGGGTCTAGGGCAGACAGGACCTGAGCAAGGGTGAGCATCTTGAATTTCTCCTTTTTTTCTAGGATAGGACGAAGGCCTCCGTCCTTCTTGGGGACCAAGAAGTAGCGGGAATAGCAATCACTGCCTACTTCGGGCCCAGGAACCCTCTCTGTAGCTCCCTTGGCCAAGAGAGCATTGACTTACTCGCGGAGCAAGGCAAGGTGATCCTCCGTCAGCCGATCGTATGCTGGAGGCATAGAAGGGGGGTAGTCTCGAAGGGGAGTAGCCCCTCTGGACTATTTGCAGCACCCACCTGTCCGATGTGATGTTTTTGCCAGTGGTGGAAATAATGGCGTATTCTGCCACCAACTGGCCGAGAGTACTCCTGGGGGATCGGACTAGGAAGGTTTTGCGGTGGAGGAGGGGATGGTGGCTTGGCTCGGCTTCTGGTTCCCTGATCCACGAAGCCAGGGTGAGCCGCGTCCACGGCCCCACAGAAGTTGCTGAACTTGCGTGCCCTCTGGCCAGAATAGGGTTGGCGCAGCTGGTAGCCCCTTCCGTAGCCACGAAAGGAGCGAAATTTGGATGAAGCCCTGGGGGTACTAGTGAGGCCCAAGGACTTGGCCGTGGCTCGCGAGTCCTTGAAGCGCTCAAGGGCAGCATCCACCTAGTCCCCTAAGAGACGGGAGCCATCAAAGGGCATGTCCATGAGGTTGGCTTGGACATCCCCCGAAAAACCAGATGTTCTCAGCTAGGCGTGGCGACGAACCGCCACTGTTGTGGAAATCGCTCTACCTAGCGAGTCTGTCGTGTCCAACCCACATCTGATGGCGAACTTAGCTGCGTCCCTCCAATCTGCTATAGCTTGGGAGAGTAGAGCCCGGTCCTCCTCCGAGACTCTGGGCAGCACCTGCGGCGTAGCTGTCCGCTGTCCGTTCGTGGAGCCAGATCTTCTCCAGTTTTCGGCATGTTCGTTTGGAGGCCTGGAGGTCTTCGGTGAACCAGGTGGCTTTCTTGCTGGTGTGGCTGTTGGGCGGATTCTTGAGCGGGGCGAGGGTGTTGGCGCAGTCGTCGATCCACTGTCTGAGGTTGCGGGCGGCGGTGTCGGGGTCGGAGGGTTCGGGCGGGTGGGCTCAGGGCGAGGGTTGTGGTTAGCTGGACTTCCGTGACTCTGCTCCAGCAGCGGCGAGGCATTTGTTCGGTGCGGTGGTGCGTGGTGGGCTTCTTGTAGGTGAAGTGGATGCAGTGGTGGTCAGTCCAGTGGGGTTCGGAGGTGTGGTTGAAGGAGACGTGTGGGCTTGCGGAAAAGATGGAGTCTAGCGTGTGGCCGGCGGCGTGGGTGGGTGTAGTCACGAGCTGTCTGAGTCTGAGGGTGGCGAGGTTGTCGATCAGGGTGGTGGAGTTGGTGTCCTTGTTGTTCTCGAGGTGGAAGTTCAGGTCCCCGAGGAGGATGTAGTCCGTGGAGGCGATGGCGTGTGTGCTGACGAAGTCAGCGATGGAATCGCTGAACTGTGGTCGGGGTCCGGGGGGTCTGTAGATGAGGGTTCCTCTGAGGGTGGTGTTGGGATCGGTGTGGATCTGGAAGTGCATGTGTTCGGCGGTGCTGAGGGTGTCGTCGGTGTTGGTTGAGACTCTGAGGGTGTTCCTGTGGACGATGGCGATGCCTCCTCCGACTCCGTTAGTGCGGTCCCTGCGGGTGATCTTGTATCCGTCCGGGATGGCAATGGCGATGTCGGGGGCTGAAGCAGGATTCAGCCAGGTCTCCGTCAGGAATGCGACGTCTGGGGAGGTTGAGTCGAGAAGGTCCCAGAGTTCGATGGCGTGTTTGCGGGCGGAGCGGGTGTTGAGGAGGATGCATCTGAGGTAGTTGGGTTCTTTCCTGGGCGGTGGTTTGGCGGGGCGGGTGCTGGCGAAGCTGCAGTTCCGGCAGGTGAAGGGCCCTTGGGTGCGCTTCGGGTGGCCTGGTAGCAGGCGTGATCTTTTCCGGGGTTGGAGTGCGTGGAGGGTGCTGGCGTCGTATCGGGCGTCTGTTGATGTGGCGGGCGCGGGGGATGCCCGGACCAGGGGGTCTGGCGCTGGGCGCGGCCACGGCGCGGACGCAGACGGGCTTGCCCTAGGCGCGCCTTCGGCGCGCCAGCGGCACGCCCGCTGCGCACGTCCGCTGCGCGGCCGCCATAAATGGGGAGGTGGGAGGGAGGAGCAGGGAATGGGGCAGCGAATGGGCAGTGAGGGGGCGGGGCCGCAGGCGCAGCGGCGGGAAACAGGCACAGAAAGGAAAAAACGATCACAATCAGGGGCAGCAAGGGGGCACAGAAAGGAAAAACAATCACAATCAGGGGCAGCAAGGGGGCACAGAAAGGAAAAAAACGATCACAATCAGGGGCAGCAAGGGGGCACAGAAAGGAAAAACGATCACAATCAGGGGCAGCAAGGGGGCACAGAAAGGAAAAACGATCACAATCAGGGGCAGCAAGGGGGCACAGAAAGGAAAAAAACGATCACAATCAGGGGCAGCAAGGGGGCACAGAAAGGAAAAACGAGCACAATCAGGGGCAGCAAGGGGGCACAGAAAGGAAAAACGATCACAATCAGGGGCAGCAAGGGGGCACAGAAAGGAAAAACGATCACAATCAGGGGCAGCAAGGGGGCACAGAAAGGAAAAACGAGCACAATCAGGGGCAGCAAGGGGGCACAGAAAGGAAAAACGATCACAATCAGGGGCAGCAAGGGGCACAGAAAGGAAAAAACGATCACAATCAGGGGCAGCAAGGGGGCACAAAAAGGAAAAAACCAGCACAATCAGGGGCAGCAAGGGGGCACAGAAAGGAAAACACGAGCACAATCAGGGGCAGCAAGGGGGCACAGAAAGGAAAAAACGAGCACAATCAGGGGCAGCAGCAGGGCACACAGACGGAGCTGTGTGGTGGGGGAGCGACCTACCAGTTAAGGTCAGGGGTCGCTCTCTTCACCACGCAGCGGCCGCCATAAATGGGGAGGTGGGAGGGAGGAGCAGGGAATGGGGCAGCGAATGGGCAGTGAGGGGCGGGGCCGCAGGGCGCAGCGGCGGGAAACAGGCACAGAAAGGAAAAAACGATCACAATCAGGGGCAGCAAGGGGGCACAGAAAGGAAAAAACGATCACAATCAGGGGCAGCAAGGGGGCACAGAAAGGAAAAACGATCACAATCAGGGGCAGCAAGGGGGCACAGAAAGGAAAAAAACGATCACAATCAGGGGCAGCAAGGGGGCACAGAAAGGAAAAAACGATCACAATCAGGGGCAGCAAGGGGGCACAGAAAGGAAAAAACGATCACAATCAGGGGCAGCAAGGGGGCACAGAAAGGAAAAAACGAGCACAATCAGGGGCAGCAAGGGGGCACAGAAAGGAAAAAACGAGCACAATCAGGGGCAGCAAGGGGGCACAGAAAGGAAAAAAACGAGCACAATCAGGGGCAGCAGCAGGGCACACAGACGGAGCTGTGTGGTGGGGGAGCGACCTACCAGTCAAGGTCAGGGGTCGCTCCATTTACGTCTTGAAACAAAAAGGTACAGGCAAAGAGCGCCAAACCACATCAATAGAGCAATGACTAAAGAGTAACAAACCTTCCCGGGTCATTAGTGTATGCAAATATAGATATACTTCAACAAACAATCCGTTACTTTATTTTTTTTATTGACAAGCAGCAATGTCATGTTTGCCATTTTTACATTTTAAAGTAGATACAATTATTAGTTTATCTGTCATATTACAATATTTAGTTTTTACTTTTAAATCCTTTAAGATACATTAAAAAAACACATCAACTGCAAACATGACTGCCTGGGAGGGCGGAGAGAGAAAAGCATGGTACCCACCCAAATTTCCACATTCCTGCAACACTTCACCCATTCGGTTCGTTAAGTCTTAAGAAATGTCATAATGGCATGAGCTTGAAATATCTATAGGCATTTTCCTTGACGCTCATGACGTGGCACTGGTGATGTTGTAAACAGCAGAAAAACAGGGTCTGCCAAGTGACCAATTATGGAGGCACAGGCCTGCTCCTTCCCACAGGAACACACCAAACAGTGACAGTGGTGATCTTCGCACATTCATACTCTGCAAAGAGGAAGATCATGCGACGTAGCTGTATTCATCTGAAGAGGCTTGGCTTCGTTCAATGTATTGTTTGTCTATGAGAACTTCAATACACTTCTTAATCATGCTGATGCTTGGGTTAAATCTAGCTCGAGACTGGCTGATCACCTATGGATGAAAAAAGAATAACATTAGCAAACATCTGCGGTAGCCCGACAGGGCGGCAGTTACACAAAGACAATCCATACAAATGCAGACACAATAAATAATTTCTCTGTAAATCGCTCCACTCTTCAACTATCTAGGTCCTCGCTATACTATTGGGCGCCCAGGGAGGGCTGTGTTGGCAGTGACCCATCTATATGTCCACCCCCGGGATAGCCCTAGGGCAGTGTACTATCTTTTTCCTTACCTAGCCTAGCCTAAGGGCTTCATGAGGTAAGGGGAGAGGTCAGGACCGAGAAATAATCATTTTCTCGCGGCAACTCTTTCAGCCTCATCTAAGGACGAGAGGGATGTTTCTCTCCTCCCTCACCACCAACCCACCTTCGAAAAGTCAGGGGAGCTCAGCTTGCCGCCTTCCACAACTTGACCAACGGAGGAATATTTGGTGCCCTCCACTACCCCAACATTGCCCAAGAGCGCGGGAGATCCCCTCCGAGCCCCAAAAAACACCTTGCTCTAGGGTGTAGGTGTGGAGTCCGATTTCGGTGTCTTGTTGCCAGTTGCCAAGGGGACTGCAGTGGTTGTTTGCTATTACTGACGCCGTTCACCCTCAAAGCAACGATAACAGAGGTACAAATATGTATAAACTGTAAAAACGTTCCTCATAAGAACATAAGGTTTTAATCCGCCCTAGGGTACAAATTTTCGAATCGCACTCGTAAGAGGTAAGTTTGGTATAGACTATTTAACTGAGTAAATTGAATCTGGGTTTCCTCTTAACTGTCTTTGTATATTTCATTATCTTACGCCACTCATCATCTATTATTTCCCTCCCAAGCTTCAGTTCACACTTTTCATTTAGGGGTGACATGTCAGCATAATAGGCGGGACTAATAGCCAACATCAACATGGTCAATGCAAGACTACAACCCTTGGAAGGAGACCATCCTCGACCAGACTGAGTACAGGGGGGAAAAAGAGGAACGTATAGCACGCAGGGATTAAGATTTCGCTCCACTTCCACTATCCCAAAAACGGCATAAAGCAGAGTCAGTTTGAGAGCCAAACAGATACTGACCATCGAAAGGCATGTCCACCAAGGCGGACTGAACATCCTCAGAGAAGCCAGAGGTGCGTAGCCAGGCACGCTGGCGAAGAGCTACAGAAAGAGCCATGGCTCGGCCAACAGAATCTGCGGTATCTATTCCACAATGAATCAGAAATTTAGCCACCTGACGGCCATCCTGAACCAGCTGAGAAAGAGTGTCATCAGGGACAGAGGGGAGAAGACGCGAGACTGAATCCCACAACACATGAGAACAAGCATTTGCAATGCAATAGGTCTCGCAATAGCGAGATTTTGAGCTATTGGTATTGTAAATGACCATACCTTTTGTGTTTAAAAAACCTGCAATAATAAAAGGTATTGTCATTTACAATACCAATAGGGCAAAGTTTCTAAAATGTGAGGCCTATTGGATTGCAAATGCTTGCTGTTTACAAGCGCCCCATGCTGCGCTTTCAAGTTAATAGAGGCCACGTCCCTTTCTTTAGAAGAGCCGAATCTAAAGAAAGGTCAGTGGCTGCTATTAAGTTGAAAGCGCGGTATGGGGCGCTTTTACCAAAAAAAAATTTGTTTGTCAAGTTGAAAAACAAATGCTTTTTTTTGTAAAAGCACCCCGTGAAAGCGAGCATAGCATGCTGAATGTTGCAGGAAAGCATGTAGTGCCTACAGTAGGAGAAACAATTAAAAAAAATAGTGCTTACAGAGCACAAGACTACTATGTAACAACCGAAGTAAAAGGGCCAGTCCTCATGGGAGGTTACAAATTAAGACAAGGCGGTACAAAAGAGGGACTGACAAGCCTATTAACGAATCAGAAGCCAGCACTTACGAAGGACAATGATAAGCCAATGACAAATATGGGCGGAGAGTGGGTGAGGCTTATAGTCCATACTCCAATACAGTATGGCCTGCAGAGCAGCGCATGCGCTGCCCAGGCTTGACCTAAAAATAATTAAAAACCTTTCAGATAAGGCCTAGATCAAACAGTTCTTCTACTGGTACATCAGTCTGTCTTGCAGATAGCGCCAAGACGCTTCTTATGAAGCAGCTGTGTGCTGTATAAATGCTACCTGATTAATTGATTGAAGGGCCGGATACTTAACCAATATGACTATGAGTAGATGAACTGGCAAACTTAAGCAGGCTGTGGAAGGTCACCTAAGGGGTCTCTTCCTTGGTGCTCCGCAACAACTAGAGGTGAGGTAATCACAAGGAGAACATCATCACATCTACAGCCCAGACATTGCTCCTCTCAGAGGCGTGGCTGGAAGCTGCAGGCTTCGAGGGTCCCTTGCAGCAGTAAGCTGGTAAAAGGATGTAAAAAGGGATACTAGTGGGACCTACAGGAACCGTAACCCTTTAGTCTCTGAAGATCTCTCGCATAGGGGGTGCCCAACATTTGTTCACAAGGGCAAAGTCATGCCAAATATTCAGGCTATTCAAACAAGATACATGTATGCACAGTTAATTTAAACGCGAAATATTTACGTACCACCAGGGTGTCGTGAAAAGATGGCAGGTCTGCAGCCTTGTGCACCAAGACTAGAGACCCCTAGTCTGCAGCCTAGGAGTCTGCGGAACATCTAGCGCCGGGAGCATCTGGGTCAAGTACTACAGAGAAGCTCTATTGTAAGACAACGTTACACATAGCGCACGGGCTGTGAGGGAGTGTCCTGAGGGTTTACACATACACAGAGCCCTGGCGCTGATAGTGCACAGTGATAGCGCTTCCTTCTTGTTGACGCATTCACCAGGCACACAAAGAGACATGAGGAGGAGGAAGGAAGGAATCTGCAGGCCTCAAGGCCGGTTTCACATCGAGGGGAAGTTACATAGCTGATAACAGATGGTGTTTTCGAGGAGCCATATTTGAGTAACTGACATCAGGCACAGACACACACAATATGAGGGAATCGTAAAACACCGACATCACACCCAGAAGGATTAAGAGACATTGACAACAAACAAGAGCGCACACAAGCATTTGGAGATGTCGGATGCATGAACCCCCCCCATGCACGCACACACATACAAGACTGGCAAATGCAGACTGATGGCGAGACAGGTTAGCACGCCACATTAGGAGGAATGTAATAATCACTCAAGAAAAGGCTGGACCCCAAGTTAGACGGATCCATGGGGTAGCGGGGTGGGGGGGTGGGGGGGGGAGTGGAGGTTGTCATTTCCTGACTGCTCTTTGCTCGCAGGTCTGGCTCTGCCTCCTGCCGGAGGCTCGCTTACCCAGCAACCATGCACTTGAAAGAGGAGCACGGACCCCGCGTCACCCCTCTGCTCCTTCCATTCCGGTCTCCAGCCTTACCGCTGATGGCTCATTACTTTAAAAACACACCCACTGACACTGCGGTCCCAGAGTCCATCTTAGCTTTGTAAACTTAGTAGGGAGCGAGTGGTTCTAAAGTCACGGGGCGCCACTGTGCTTATGGTCTCTGGTATTACACGTCTCAGAAAAAAACACTGCAGAATATACAGACACTAAATATTTTATTACACGCGCGAGATCTCAGGGACTACATGTCCCAGAATGCACTTTCCTCGCTTGCTTCAAACATCCAGGTAAATAAGAGCATCAGAAAGCAAAGAACAACACAGTTGGTATTTCGTACTCATGTTCGATCTGGGACTCTGATGTCTCTGGCACTGTACGGGTGTCACGTCAGCACACTTACAAGAGTTTCTCAACAGAACTACAAGTACCTGAAGGCAGAGTTAAAACCGAGACTCCACGCCCCACGTGGGACAGACAACTGGAGATATCCGCGATGGCCACGCAAGCATCCCCGAGCTTCGCTCATTTCCCTCAAAAACGCTCGCTTGGCGCTTTTTCTCACCTCTCGAAGAAGTATCAGACGACCATGAAGAGAAGCGCGCCAGGCATGGTGATATAAAAGTGCGAGGCCTTGGGCAGCACCAGTTCGTCATCGTCTTCCAAGTCAGCCCAGGTGTAGTTAGCGGGCAGCCAGAGCCTGTCCCACCAGAACCAGTCCTGGACCGTCTGCAGCATCTTGGCAGAGGGGCGAGCGAACACCCAGACCCCGGCAGGCAGCTCGAAATAACAGCTACAGGATGTGAGAGCCCTGTGAATCTGGAGCCGATGGGGGGGGAGGGAGGGAGGGGAGGGAAAGTGAAAGCGCAAGCGCGCCATGCGCGCGTTGTGCTGAACGCGCGAGCCGTACGCATGCACATTGCCTGTCCGGGCGCGTGCGTGCACGCCTGTCCGGGCGCGTGCACATCTCCTTTACCCCTTCGCTAGCAAAACCAACGACAATAGATCTCGCCAAGGCGAGCAGCGCATGCGCTGCGTCGCTAGGCGAGACCTAAAAACTGCCCAAAACACAAGCAGTATTAAGGGACCAGAAAGCCGAGCTGGTGGCAGAAAAGAGATATATTATCGACCAAGAGCATCAAGACTTTTAGACTCCCTGTCTGGAGGGACGCCAGGCACACTGCCGATGTCGGGGGGAGGCTGTAGCAGCCTGAACCACAAAGCTGAGCGGAGTAGGCTGTCGGAAAAGGCAGAGTGGGTCTCCAGGGGCAGGATGGTGCCTGAGCTATGGACCAGTCCACGGAAGCCCTGGAAACGGGTTTAGCCCAAGTGCCCAACAGAATATCAAAGAGGGCTCAACTGGAGGGGAACACAGGTTCAGTCCTCATCTGGCCCGGATTAAGCACCCCAAGTAGGGGATCAATGGCCACCTCCAAAGAAGGAAGCTGCAGCCCTAGAACCACAGCAACTCTCCGCATAAGCTCAGCAAAAGCAGAGCTAGCCTCCGAAGCAAGGGTAGGAGGACAAAACAAGCCAGAGGATGGGGAAGAATCAAGGCCACTAGCCTCACCAAGGTCAGACACCCAATGAAACTCCGAAGGAGGCTGAGGAATGTCAGTTATGTCATCACCAAAATACCTGTGTCCCAAGGAGAAAATAGCAGGGGCTCCTCTGAAAGAATAGGAAGGTAGCCCGAAAAGAACTGTTCCACCGACGCTGTTCCTGAAGTCGACTGGCATCGAATAGGCGGCATCGCGGCGTCAGAGAGGAGAGACAAAGTAGGGGCAATCAGCACCATCAACGCCGATGGTGGCGCCGGCGGATCCAAGATTGGCGTCACAGGTGGGAACCCCGAAGCGCTGTACACCCGAGCCGATACTGGTTCGCTCATGGATTCAGAGGGCCTCACTGACACAGAGGGAGGTCCCGCCGGTTGGGAGTCAGTCAAGGCTTCACCGACCTCCTTAGGGTCGAGACGCGCAACAGAGGGAGGCACGGAACCAAAAATGCCATGAAGGGAGAGATAGTATTCCCTAATCTGAGCCAGAGTAGCATCGGCGCCGGGAAACACTGGAAGGCGCGGGACAGATTCTTGCTCCGACCCCGAAATCGGAGGAATAGGAGGATTGTTAGGGCGGTGCTCCTGCAACATGATGACTGAAGCTGAAGACATGAGCCTCACCGTTCAGTCAGAGAGCACGGCTAGACACCACATGCAAATAGATTGAGGGTGCGGGGTCGACATCGTAGTCCACAAGACCTCGAGATATCCAGAAAAAGAACAGTTTAGTCGACAACGTTGAGATAGACCGAAAATGGCCAGAAGTAACGCTCTCCGGATCCGCGTGGAAGTGCGGAAAGGAAGAAACTGACGTCAGCGCGCCGGGGGAGGTCTTATATAGACTCTGTCAACGTCACATCTGGTGGACAATGTCGTTACGGAGTTGCTCGACGCCCTCTACCAACGCGCACAGGGACTACTGTAGATACGTTTCCAGATCCAGTCTGGCACCTGGTGATAATTATAAGGCAGGGAATCTGCAGCTAGACGTCTCTATCGGATCTTCTTGTTATGCTCCTCCAGAGTTGTTTCTAATGTTTTTAACATATCTTTGGTGTCTGTGCAACCACATTGCAATTCTTCTGCTTTATCTGTCTAGGGCCCCATACATGCCTTGGGCTTTCTAATCTTAAGTGCCTATGTTTCAAAGATGCAAGTGTGATCCCGGTTCGAAGTTGAATTCTTGATACAAAATATCCAGCACTACAGGTGTGGCATCCAGCAAATACACTTTTAAACAAAGTGGTAGTTGCTCTGTGTGCCAAAATAGCACCAACATATCCTTGAAGGATCTCCCCTTTTTTTTGCCAGCAAGCTATCACTTCAGGTTTGCAATTCGTAAACAGGGCACCATTCATTCACCTCTGGCGCAGGGAGGAGACAATGGTATGTCTCTTTCTGTCAGACAACATAGGCAGGGTTAAATAAACATAACCCTAGCATCTTTGATTACGTTTTGGGCATGGTTGTCACCACCAATTTTCACTAATGGATTCTTTGCCAGTACATCGAGCAGGAATTCATCCCACAGCTAGGGTGTCGTTCCAGTCCGTGTTGATGCCCTCCCACAGTCTCACGCACCGTACAGGTCTTTTGTTTTGGAGTATCACTCCATAGACCTGGAAGGGAGTGGGTGGTGGGGCCCTCCAACCGTCACCTCTGCATTTCAGTGTGGGGTTCCCCTTCCTGTACTGTCAATTTTCCACTGCGCCTGTCCCTCACGGCGTCTCTTTTCCTCACACTGCTCCAATTAATGCAGCAGCAATCATCAATCCTCCTGCCTGCAAGAGATTTTGTGCCCATCAGAAACAGGAAGGCGCTCAGTAATATATGACCTTCCTCGCACTGAAAACCCCAGGATAAATGATTATCTACTGCAGCTGAGCAAGAGCAGTGCTGGAACAAGTCTCACTCCATTGTACACTTGGCCATACCCAAGGTGAGATTTAAGCTTTTTGGTCCCCAAACTTGAATCTTTGAGAAATTGTATCAGATAACCTTAAAGTAGACTGGCAATGTGAAAAGCTATGGGAAAATCTAAAGAGGAAAATAGGGATACATATGGGAAGGAGGCATACAGTACTAACCTTTAGTATTTGTTTCTAACGTATAATATATCTTTCCGCTTACTGAATCTCCTGACATTTTTAAAAGTTCCTGACTGTACTTCATGAACATGTTACTTACCTTTGATAACACAGTTTCTGGTGGATACTCTATCTAACCGCAGATTCCTCACCTTGTGTATATTCCCTCGTGTGTGAGACTGTATCTGGAAACTCAAAAGCAGTATTCCTCCATGCTGTTAAGGGGTGTCATGCAGCTCCAAACCAATGTCATTCCTCTCTGGAAGTTATGAGCAGGCCACATCCAAGCGCCATACAGGCACGTTGACATCAGTTGCTTTCTAAGACTTGGCCGCACCCTCAGATACAGAGCCCATCAGCAAATTGACGTGACCAGTGTGAAGAGCTCTAGTTTTCGACCTTTTTAGATGGAAAAATGGGCATTACACAGAATGAGGAGGTGGGAGGGTCAAACGGGAATCTGCGGTTAGATAGAGTATCCACAAGAAAGAGTTACCAAAGGTAAGTAACTTGTTTTTCTGATAGCTACTTCTAACCACAGATTTGTCTTGATCCGGAAACTCAAAAGCAGTACTCCAGCACACCAGAACCTCCTCTTGTGGTGGGCCTGTGGAATGGCTCAGGCCAAAAGTTCCTGCAGGACAGAAAGGGAACCGTCAAGGCAATAGTGCCTCGTGAATATGTGCACTGATGCCCACGTAGCAGCCAAACAGATATCCAAGTTAGGGACTCCAGGTGCTGGTTCAATAGAAGAGCCCTTGGCTCAAGTGGAATGAGCCTTCAATCCTTCAGGTGGCTGCGTCTTAGCTAGTGGATAGCAGAATTTTATGCAGAGCACTATCTACCTCGAGATGTTTTTTTTCTGCACTGCCTTGCACTTCTTTGCTTTGGAAAAGGCCTTAAGAGTTGATCGTCCACCCAAAACTCTTACATGGTATAATTAATGTAGAAAATGAGGGCTCTCTTGGGGTCCAAACTATTGGAGTCTTTCATCCTCTTTTGAGGGGTGAGTCGGAGCAAAAAAAGTCAGAAGGGTGCCAGAAAAGGAAGGTATCATTACCTGCGGCAGAAATGCATCTATAGCTCTCAACACCCATTTATCTCGAAAGAATTTTGTTTGAGGTGCCAGGACCAAGAGTGCCATGACAAGCTGACATGATCGCGTTCAGAAAGACCGTTTTGAGGCTCAAGAGATATATTGAACAACTGTGCATTGGCTAAAATAGGGTTCACAATAGAAAACTGAGAACCAAACTCAAGTCCCACTGTAGCATCACAAAGGGCTTCAACAGAAACATATGTGTTACACCTTTAAGAAATCTCATCATAATAGGCGATTTAAACTAAGGCTGATCCATCATCCTCAAAAAAGCTGAAAGAGATGACAAATAACCCTTAACAGTGCCTGATGCAAGCCTTTGCAGGGCCAATGACAAAACAAACAACACTTCAGACAGCTTAGCTTTTAGTGGGTCAATCTGATTGGTGCCGCACCAAGCCACAAAGTTGTCCCAGTGCCTGGAGTACACTGACTTAGTAGATGGGAGCCTGGCTGCCAGAATCACATCAACTACTTTGGAAGTAATATCGAAATAGACTTGCTGCTACTCCTCAATCTCCATGCATGAGGGTGCAGAGGCCCAGTCGCAGGACCATGCTATGTTGCTGTGACAGTAGATCCTCCCAAAGCAGCAGCTTGATCAGAAGACAGATGCTCATGCCCATGAGTTCTGGATACCACACCCTCTTGGCACAATCTGGAGCCACTAAAATGATTAGGGCCCAGTCTGTCTTGATCTTTTCAGAACTCGAGCCAGGAGGAGTAAACGGGGGAAGGCATACAGGAGTCCTGACATCCACTATAGGCAGAATGTGTCTCAGAGAGAGAGAGACTTCTTGGGAACTTTAGCACATAAAAATCCTGAAAATGTGCATTCACAGCAGCTTCAAAAAGATCGAGACAGAATTCTTCCCAGTGCTGGAAAATGCCTTTCACCACCTCAGGATGTTTGCCCTGGCATTTAGAGATCCCACCAGATGGTTAATGAACGAGAAATTCCCTGGCGAGTCAGCCCTTTCCAGAGGCACAGAGCCTCCTGGCACAGGATCCAGGACTACACTCTGCTACGCTTGTTGCAGTACCACATGGTGGTGCTGTGGTCTGTAAGAACCTGTACTAGCCTCTCCTCAATGAATGGTAGGAAGACCTTCAATGCCAAGTGGATCACTCGCAACTCCTACAAATTGATGTGGAGGCGGACCCCCACCTGAGACCAGAGTCCTATGATCTCCACCTCTCCCAAACGGCCTCCCCAGCCGAGCCGTGATGCATCCATGTCCACCGTCAACTCTGGGTGGGGTAAGGAAAGGGGTCTGCCACTGGATCAATTGTGGCCTCAGAGCCATCACTGTAGATCATTTGCAGTCTCCTCTGAAACCTGGACACAAAATGTTTCCCTAATTTTGTGCCCACTGGGACTTCAGGTCCTACTGGAGAGTTTGCATGTGCCATCTGGCGTGGTTGGATAACAGGATGCAGGAGGCCAATAGTTCTAGTAACCTCAATGCCATACTCACTGAGATCCAAAACAAAGGTGAAAACACCAGTAAGTAGCTTAATTGTCCTGGACTCTTGGCGGAAGGCACAAAACTCATGCCCATTGCCAGACTCAAGCAGGTGTGCCGAGACCAGAGGTTATAATTAATTTTTCCGCATCCCAGCCGTCCTGAATAGTTTAGGCTAAAGATGCCCGTTGGTCCTCTGGAAATGCAGACTGGATTTGTCCAACTGTATCCCAAAAAGCATCAGTATAACGGTCCAGGAGGAAGCTCACACTGACTGAGCACAAAAAAGACAAGCTGATGAAAAAAATGCGCTTGTCAAAAGTTACCATACTTTTAGGCTCACAGTTAGGAGGAGTTGTGGAAAAAGAGTTAAGGTTTACTGCTGGTGTACTACCATGCACTCTTGCGTAGTGTGTTCGGTTAAGAAGTCAGGATTGCCCAGTACTGGCCTGTGGCGATGTGCTACTTGCCTGTTGATTAGGGGCCAAGAGAATGGCTTTGCCCAAGTGCCAAAAAGGGTATCTGTTAAGGACTCATTGAATGGCAAGAGAGATTCAGTAAGTGACTGGCCAGGTTGAAGAATCTCCACCAGGACATTAGTTTTGATCTCCATTGTAGGGAGCTGTAGCCCACTTTAGGACTATAGCAAAAGAGGCACTCTCCTTAGTAGCAGGACCAGAGGGGGAGACTAGCGGAGTATCTGGGGAAGTTTCTAGACCACTAGCATCCTGTAATTCTGCATACTAATTGTTCTCATTGTGGGGTAAATTCGTCCCCCTCATCACAGATGTTATTGCCTGAACCTGATCCAAAGAGCTGATGCAAAGTATGAGCTCTGCCCTGTGGTAAAAGCGTGGTATAAGAGTCTTAAGGATTGCCTACAGGTTGCGTTCCAGTGGGAATGGCATGTGGCCTTGGATGACGTTGAGACAAAGTCGGCTCTGAGTCGGAGACCACTATAGGTAACAGCTCCTCTTTTTGAGCCGGCAGCACCAGCATTACTCTGAACGGAACCGGCACAGGAAGTGGCACCAAAGTCGGCACGGAATCCAAAGTAGGTTCGAGGCACGGACGAGGGCAAACCTGCAGGCAGGAACCCCAAAAGAGGCCTCTGTGGATAACTGGGGCCCACAAGCACACCTGAGGGAGCCGGAAGTGTGCCAAATATGCATAGCATGGCCTCCCAATAACACACCTCTATATGCTTCGACATCGCTGGCGGACCTGGAAATTCGTGTTGCATCAGGACCAGCTCTTCAGGGGCCAGATCGAAAGGCACCTTGACACTCTTGTGCCCTCTCCAGAGTTCAAGAGTGGCAGAAAGGGGCAGATTCCTGCTTTTATTTCTTGTGCTTCTTTTTGGACTTACCCAAAAACGTCAACTGCAATGAGAACCTGCTGTGGGAACGACTTCAGGAGCAGAAATAGAACCTTTCTTTTGGCTTTGACTTGTCACGGCACAGCGTCTTCTAATGCTTGGCAACAGAGTTTAGCCTTGTGGCCCCGTAAGGCCTTTGGATTTGTCTGGGCACGGTCACTGCATACCTTATCACAGACATTTGAGCTCCAGATCAAAGGAACTGAAGTCAGCATGCCTGGGTGGCTCTTATATGCAGCCCTGCTCCTCACTACTGGAGTGGAATGACATCGATGAGGAGCCGCACAACACTACCTACTGGCGCACAGGAGTACAGGAGTACTGCTTTTGAGTTTCCGCATCAAGTCTGACACCTGGGAGAACACTGACAAGGTGGGGAATCTGTTGGTAGAAGGTTTTACTACTGAATATCGATCCCCCCAGAATATCATGGTACAAGAATATCGAGGACAGAAGGTACATATATGTGGAGTTCGTTATAGAAAATCTAGACTTACCTGTCGATATTATATTTTGTCCTCAATATTGTGTCCCATTGATAAAGTGGTGTTGATAATTACGGTGCACACCCGGTTAGAAGTATCAATGAGAAATCAAGAAGTATCAAAAGACGGTGACAAACATCAGAAGTTGCACAGCCCTGTACTGTGCGCACACAGGTGCATGGAAGATCAAGTTACTTACCTTCTGAAACACCTTATCTGGTAGAGACTGTTTAGCCGCGGATTCCTTAACTTTGAATTATTCCCAGGTGTAAGACTGGATCCGGAAATGTTTCATGAGCGCTACCCCTGCGCGCCTGTAGGTGGCGAAGTTCGGCTTCAAGTGGCATCATTCGCACCGGAAGTGACATGCGCGGTGCATATATATGCACCACCACGGTGCGCTGACATAATTTTCTTTTCTCGACTTTCCATGCAGGAGCACGGAGCCATGAAGAACACTGACCGCAGGTGTCTGAAACTAGGGCCCTGAAAAGGGAACAGCCCTGTACCTAAAATCCGTTTGCCGAGCGGGGAGGATGGGTGGGTCTGTAAGGAATCTGCGGCTAGACAGAGCCTACCAGATAAGACGTTACCAAAGGTAAGTAACTTGTTCATCTGATAGAGACTTCTAGCCGCAGATTCCTTACTCTAGAATAGATACGCAGGCAATACCTCCCTGGAGGAGGGTCTGTGAACCGGATTTATACTAGAAAGTCCTGCAGGACTGAACGGGCACTGTCCGGTCAGCATGCTTGGTGAACGCGTCCAGTGAAGCCAAATTGCAGCCTGACAGTTGTCTAGTACTGGAACTCCGCGTGCTAACATAGTGGTCGCTCATTTGGCTCTGGTGGAATGAGCATGCAAGCCCTCCGGGGGTTGCTTATTGGCCAATGCATAGCAGATCTTAAAGCAGAGCACGATCCATCGGGAGATGGTTCGTTCCTGCATGGCCTTCCATTTCTTGGCTCCCACATACTCCACGAAGAGTTGATCGCCCACCCAAAACGGTAGTGTGTGGTCAAGGTAAAATGACAACGCTCTTTTTTGGGTCCAGCCAGTGGAGCCTCTCCTCTTCCTTAGAGGGTTGAGGCGGCATGTAAAAGGTAGGCAAGATGATAGATTGGCTTATGTAGAAAGGGAAGACTACCTTCAGCAAGAAGCATACACGAGTCCGAAGGACCAGGCTGTTTGGGTAAAAAAAGATGTACAGAGATTGCAGTTCAGTGACCCTCCGGGCAGATGTATTTGAAACAGAAAGGCCGTCTTGATGGTGAGGAGCCTAAGAGGACAGTTATGAAGTGACTCAAAGGGAGCAAACATTAGAAAACTAACGATCAAATTGAGGTCTCATTGAGGAATAACAAAGAGAGCTAAAGGAAATGTGTTGAAGATATTTAAGGAACCTATTTACAATAGGGGACTTGAAAAGAGAGGGCTGATCTGGCAGCCACTTTAAGCTGAGATAGCAGATAAATAACCCTTTAACATGGCAAATGCAGAGCTCTGCTGGGCCAGGGTATGGATAAACAAAAGAACTTGAAAAAGGGTTGCAGATAAAGGGTCCACTTGTTTGTCTGTACACCATGCCACAAACTTGCGCTAACGGCAGGCGTATACCGTCTTGGTGGTGGAGGGACGCCTGGCTGCCAAAATAACATTATAGCCTTTGGTTGAAAGGTCAAAAGCTATCAGCTTTCGACGCTCAATCTCCACGCATGAAGGCAAAGTATTGACAGGTTTGGGTGGAGAACCCTCCCCTACTGCTGCAACAGGAGATCCTCCCAAAGGGGCAGACTGATCAGAGGACCGATGGACATGCTCAACAGCTCAGGATACCAAACTCTCCAAGCCCAGTCCGGAGCAACAAGAATGACTTGGGTCCGGTAGCTCCTGATCTTCTGGAGAACTCTGGGCCGGAGTTGTATTCGCTGAAAGGCATACAGGAGGCTAGAGCTCCACTCGAGACGAAAAGCATCTCCGAACAAGAGCCTTGGAAACTCCATTGCACAAAACTGATGACATTGTGCGTTCTCTGCAGTGGCGAACAGATCTAACCAAGGCTCAACCCACTGCTGAAAGAGATCTTGAACCACCTCCGGTTGGAGATGCCACTCAGCGTTCAGAGAGCCTGCCAGGTGTTGAACCACCAGGGAAATGCCCTGACGTTCCAGCCATGCCCAGAGACGCAGGGCTTCTTGAGAGAGGGTCCAAGACCCCAGCCCGCCCTGCTTGTTGCAGTGCCACATGGCGGACGTGTTGTCCATGTACTCCTGTACTAGTCTTCCCTTGATGGAAGGTAGAAAAGCTTTCAATGCCAAACGGATCGCTCGGAGCTCCAAAAGGTTGATCTGGAGACGGGATTCCGCCAGAGACCAGAGTCCTCTGATCTCCACCTCTCCCAGATGGCTACCGCTGCCCAGGAGTGACACGTCTGTCACTACCATTAGATCTGGTTCGGGAAGGGAGAGGGGTCTGCCGCAGACCCAATCGTGGTTTGTCAGCCACCACTGCAGATCTTTTGCCGAGAACTGGACCATGTCAGAGATTTTTCCCTGATGCTGCATCCACTGGAACTTCAGATCTGACTGCAGAGCCTGCATATGCCAGCGGGCATGCATCACAAGCAGGATCCAGGAGATCATAAGGCCCAGCAGCCTCAGAGTCAGTCTTGCCGAATCCAGGATAGAGTCTGACACATCAGTATCATAGCCTGAATATCCTGGACTTGTCACTCAGGAGGATAAGCTCGAAACTGCACTGTGTTCAGAACAGCCCGATGAAAGGGAGAGTCTGAGAAGGAATCAGGTGTGACTTTGGCACAGTGACCGTGAACTCCAGCGAGTGCAGTAGGTCTGCCGTAGCCTGGAGGTGGGAGACGACCACCTGGGATGAGCCCGCCTTCAACAGCCAGTCTTGGAGATAGGGTCAGTCTGGCTCCCTTGATCTCCGCAGATGAGCTGCAACCACCACCATCACCTTGGTGAACACCCGAGGGGGGCTGGTAAGGCCAAAGGGGAGCACAGTGAACTGAAAATGCTTGTGGCCTACAGTGAACTGCAGGTAACATCTGTGGGCAGGCAAAACGGGAATGTGGAAGTATGTGTCCTGCAAGTTCAATGCTACCATCCAGTCTTCTGGGTCCCGGGCAGACAGGACTTGAGTGAGTGTGAGCATTTTTAATTTCTCCATTTTCAGGAAGAAATTGAGAGGGGGCAGGTCTAGAATAGGATGAAGACCTTCTTCCTTGTCGGGCACCTGAAAGTAGCGGGAATAACAACCATGACCTACTTCTGATGCCAGCACTCTCTCAATGGCTCCCTTGACCAAGAGAGCTGCCACTTCCTGGCGGAGTAAAGAGATGCAGTCCTCCATCAGTCTGTCGCAAATGGGTGGCATGGGTGGCATGGATGGAGTAGTAGTCACAAAGGGGAGGGAGTAGCCCCGTTGGACAATCTGGAGAACCCAGCTGTTGGATGTTATCGACCTCCAGTGTTGCAGGAGATGGCGTATCGGGCCTCCCACTTGATGCTCATGATGGCTGGAGGGCAAACTAAAGAGGCTTGGAGGCTGCGGCTGATGGGGGGAGGGGGATGACAACTGGCCTGATCTCTGTTACCTGACCCACAAGGTCTGTGGGTACCACATCCTCAACATAAGGGCTGGGATGCCTGCAGGCCGTGGTGGCTGGGCAGGTGGAGACGCAGCTGGAAGCCCCTTCCGTGGCCACAAAAGGAGTGAAAGGCGGACTGGGGTTGGCGAGGGGCCATGGAAAGGCCCAACGATCTGGCCACAGCCCGGTTGTCCTTGAAGCACTCTAGCGCTGAGTCCACCTTGTTTGCAAAGAGACAGGAGCCATCGAAGGGCATGTCCATGAACAAGGCCTGGACATCCCTCGAAAAGCCAGTGGTTCTTAACCAGGCGTGGTGCCTAAAAGGCCACCAACAATGAAATTGCTCTGCCCTAGTGAGTCTGTTGTATCCAGTCCACAGCGTATGGCGAACTTAAGTGTGTCTCTCCCATCAGCAATAGCTTGGGAGAGTATGGCCCGGGTCTCCTCTGAAACCAAAGGCAGCCCCTGCGCAACCAAGATCCAGAATAAATGGGAGTATCAGCCAAACAGGCACGTGCCATTCACCAACCGCAGTGTTGGACTGGCGTAAGAAAACATCTTCTTTTCCAAGGTATCTAGCATCTTGGATTCCCTGTACGGGGGAGTGATAGGGAATGCAGCAGGATTTACTCTGGAAGTGGAGGCTTGGACCACCAAGCTCTCCAGGGTGGGGTGTTTGGTGAGGAAACTAGGGTCCCGTGGGGTGGCGCTATGGCAGTGGGCAATTGACCTTCCACAGGAGCCCGTGTGCAGGGCTTGGCCCAGACCACAAGTAAGATGTCTGTGAGGGCTTCATTAAACGGGAGAAGCAGTTCGGATGGGGAGCCTCCCGGTTGAAGCACCTTCTTCAAGATGTTCGTCTTGACAGCCACGGAGGGAAACTGAAGGTCCAGGACCTCAGCCGCCCTCCTCACCACCATTGCAAATGAGGCTTCCTGCTCCGTTACCAGTGTAGGAGAAGAGACCAAGCCAGGATCTGGAGAGGTGTCCAGACCACAGGCATCACCAGATCCTCACACCAGGTGTCCTCATGACATCTAGGGGCTGGTATTCATCAGGGTTCAGTGGCCCCTCCCAATCATTCCCAAATCCTAGCACAGAGGAATAGGACACAGGCTCGCGGGTGAGGGAGGGGAGGAGATTGGGCATACCTCTAGGCAGCACCGGACGACCCCATCTGGCTCCGTGTCGGAGAGAGCAATATGGGGACTGTGACGCCGGGGATGTTGGCAATGAATCTGGTGCTGGGGAAGGTAGAGGTGGCTCGACAAGCGCTGCTCCGGATCCGTCCAATGGGTCTGACTGGTGCCGGGGGCGAACCTGCTAGTGGAAGACCAGTAGGGGTCCCCAAATATGAGGTGCATGGTCTCATAAAACTCCGGGTTTAGCGGGGGTCGCTGTGGTTCCAGGAAACCCGGGAAGGCGAGGAAATGGCCCTGGTGCTGGCTCAACTACAGAGCCAGGCCTCGAATGCAGACGTTCCATCGTCTCATTGGATGACTTGGACAGGGCAAAAAGACCTCTTCAACTTCTTGTTCTTCCATTTGTGGGACTTACCTAAACGCCTGGACGACTTAGACGATGATCGCTTGGAGTGGATCCACAAATGATTCCTGGAATTTCCTCTCGATCAGGTTAGAGATCGTCGCAGGTCGAGCTACAAGGAGCTCGAGGGATCGGTACCTCAAGACCTTGGGGTGTATGGCGCGACAATCGACAAAGGTCTTGGCATCGTGGTCGCACTCGAGGCACCAGCGAAAGATGAGGTGTGGGTCTGTCACCGACATCTTCCGATGACAGGAGCCACAGGGCTTGAAACCAGCCTTCCTTGTGGACATTCCTGCCATAGCAGGGGACAGTCTCAAAAATCTTCGACAAAAGGGTAAAAAAAAGTCAGTCAAAAAGTGACTGGGGGTAGCTCTTCTCCGGACCTGCGCTGACTGGCACAGAAAGAAAGGAACTGACAACGCGCTAGCGTGGCGCCTATATAGACACCTCACACGGCACTTCCAGCATGGACAATGCCACACGGAGCCGAACGACGCCACCTACTGGTGCGCAGGGGTACTGCTCCTAAAAAAGTTCATGCTCTAGTCTGATGCCTGGGGATAATTCTAAGGTAAGGCATCTGCGGCTAGAAGTCTTTATCAGATACACAAAGTGTTCACTTTGCCCACAGTTCTGTGCAGATAGAAACATGGAAACGCTGATTAAAGTGCTCTGTGTGTGCATGCATATGTTGTCAGCAACAATGCATCCATTAGTGGATTTTGCAAGTGAATTTGTGCACTGCTGACAGCACAGTTTCATGGTTTAGAGCACACCCTGTTCAGCGCCTGTACACCGATACAGAACCGGGCTTGAATCAAGATCCAAATTCACCACATCAGTGATTTCAGGATTAAAAACGTCTTGTCTAAATGAACAACCTCCCTTTCCCTAACTACTTTGAAAGTGATGGTCCACAGAATCTGATCATCGCAGCGATGCCCGTCAATGATATGCTCCATGATTCTTCTAATGTCCTTACATTCAGAAGCTCTAGATGAATGCATGATCACAAACCTCCAAGGAGAGTTGAACTTCATTAGAAAACCAACATTAACAAAGCCAACAAGTATATCTTTTGCATCCTGCATACGCACAAAGTTCAAAACATATGGGTACACATAAAATAAGCACACGAACATCCATTTTACCAAAGTCAAAAAACATTTAGGCACACATGTACCCAGACCAATAGAAATGCATAACAGTGTACATCAAGTTGGAACAGGGTTATGTTCATAAGTGGGGCACAGGATGACATGAAGCAAGGAATATACTGTAAACTGCTTCAGGGACGCACAGAATTATGTGCATCATTAGACAACAAGATGAAGTGCACTGGTGATGCACCTCAGAGGAGGACTGGGTGGTGTGCCAGCAACAATGCACTGGCTGCTGAGCATTGGGAGGATCACTTACTGCTGTGCATGAGGAAAGCACTGAGTGTACTACATCAGGCAGCACTGGCAGATATGCAGGTCATAGGCACATAGTAATTAATATGCAGCGGGGTCGGGGCGAGTGAGTGGTAGCCCAGGGCGATGATTAGGTGGAACATGCTGGTCTGCTCCATGACTGTCCCGTTTTCTGGCCAGAAAAATCTGCATGTTGTGAATTGTAAGCCTCCACTTGTGTTAATATCAAACCTGCAAGACCCATAGTACAGAGTTCTTTCAAAAACAAAGAAATGTCTGAAGATGTCACACAACACGGGCAACTCACACATGGGTGGATTTAATACTCAACGCCTTGCTGTAGACCCAAAGGGTTCTATGCAATGAGTCATGATTTTTCTGAAGGACACATTTTTTTCCACCAGGGACAAACCAAAATTAACAGCAAGTGCTGTTAAAAGAACAGAGTTAACACACCAAAAAATCAGTTCCTGATGCATCACACTGGCCACTGAACCATTCGCAAATTCAACAAGCCCACTTCTTACACCATACAGCTTATTTCATATTACTTTCATCAGGCTCTGTGACATTCATAAATTCAGAATTGAAAGCCCCAAAAGTGCTCCTAAAATCAAGCGTTGGGGCATTCCTGTGGCTAACCAAGTCACAAGATAGGAGATTCCCTATAAATTAATCTGTAGGACTATCAATTAGGTTATTGTTGTGGCAAGATATACAATAACAGTAAAAAATACTAAACTAAAACTAAAATTCCCACATTTGGCACATCATTAAAAATGCTACATTGTGATGATCTATTCAATCTTATTATTTTGTGGCAGGACAAGAAAGTCTCTTAGTAATACAATGATTTTGCATGAAAAATACTCTACATTTGGTACTAAATTTGGCATAATTTGGAAATTATTAAATCAAATGTTCGACTGAATGTGTTGATCCTCTGGACAGCATACAGTAAGTCATTTACCAAGTCCAGTTCTCTGCATAGGATTTACTGTCTTCTGCAGTGATATAACACATTAATAACACACTGCTTATGTCGCCAAAAGGAATATTAGTGCTCTGATATCGTACAAGTGGTGTAATGATTGCAGAGTGCTGGGTATCAGACACTGAAATTTAGTATAACAGAGCAGGCAGCACCGTGATAAAGGAATAGGACTGAGTGGATTATATGGGAGGCCTTAAGATGAGCATTATCCTTGTCAAAGTACTTTACTACTGACAGTAGCAAAGAAACATCTAAACAAAAGCCAAGAATTGCTGCTGCTGTCAAAACAGAAGTACAAGGGCACTGCCTGCTGACCTGGTGGGACTCGGGTAACGGGAATAGGATGCATGACTCAGCACGAAAGATTCTTTGGTAAGCTTCATGTATTCTGTTTTCTAGAGATCACTGGGTTGTAGCCATTATCCTGTCTTGCGATCCTAATTGCACTTGTAGTCCAGCACACCCTCCACCCATTTTTTCTAGAGACCTGTGCCTGACAATCACTAGTTTTGCCAATCAACAAGTCTACAAGCTTCAAGCCAGGGCCCCACCACCCTTCGTTCTATTTTGTCTCATGGCTGTGACCAAACGAACAAGTTACTTACCTTTGGTAACAATGTATCTGTAAGATACATATGTAGTTATAGATTCCTTACCTTAGAATTACCCTCAGGCCTCGGACTGGATCCGGAGAAATTTTTTCTGAGCAGTACCCCTGCGCGTCGGTAGGTGGCGTCGGTCGACTCCGCGTCCGTCATCAGCATCGTGGTCGCCGGGATGATGTTGCGGTGTCTACTTAGATGCCGCTCCTGTGCGCTGACGTAAGTTCAGACACGACCTTCCACGCCAGAAGCGCAGAGCTATGCAAGACACTGACCACTGGTGCACAAAACTAGGGCCCTGGAAGGGATTCCCTATCCCTAGAAGTCAGTTCACAGAACAGGGAGGATGGGTGGGGCGCAGTGGCAACTGGTGACATTTCAAAGTGGAGAGGCGTAAAAGTTGGGGATGACTTTTACTTAGCAAGCGAGTGAGCCCGACTAACATAAGGGCAGTTCGAAGTGGTCTTACCCCTGAGAAAACTTTTTAAAAAGTTATAAGTGACACATTTTAAAACTAATTTTAAAAAGAATTGGAGAGAAAGGAAGAAGGTATAGAAAGCAATAGTGAATGTGAAGTCTTCAAATATTTAGAAACATTAAAGATCACCCCCTTAGTGCATTGAATAAGTTCAGCAGTTATTTGAGCATCCAAATTTCAACAATGCAACAAGTAAGGTTTTTTTATTCTCTTACCTAAACACACTGCTGTCTCTGCACTTCATCTAGTTGGTGACATACTGTCCAAGAGATGGAAGGCTGGGGGTGGTGCTCGCTACAGAGTCAGAAGCAGTGGAGGGAGATGGGTAGCAGCAACAATAGGCCGCAATCAGGGGTGGTCCTAGGTCTGAGACAGCAACGGGGGGAGCAGGAGAAGGGGTGGTCCTAGGTCGGAGACAGCATCTCTGCAGGGGCTGCTTTTAACTACTCTCACCTGAGATACTGCCAAGGTTCTGTGCATTACTAAGGTGACAAGGCTCTAGCATCATTAGGGACCTGTTGCCTCTGACACTCTGAGAGCCCAGGCAATAAATGCATGGTCATTGATACCCTCACACTCTATCCTTCCATAACAGCTGTTCAAATTTTGTGCTGTCTTCTACTGCGCTTGTAAACCAAACAAGAAAAACATTTTTTTTTGTTCTTTTAGCCTCTTTCACATGCATGCACTGCAGTGGCTCAGTATATATCAGTGTTTTTAACTATAACAGGGCCACTATACACTTCTTGACTGCGTTCTGTTGTAAATCACATAGCGGCACATAGCTCCACATCAGTTACAAGGAAAAACTAGAAGACCCTTTTCTGCTGTAAAGCGCATAGACTCGAGTAGTGCTCCACCTAAGTTACTGACAACTAGGAAAAACGTGAAGACCGTGTTCTACTATAAAGCACAAAGATGCACGCAGAGCCACACCAAAGTTACTAACAACGAGGTAAAAATGAAACTAAAAATAGCCCAAGAGAAACCCTTAGCTCCAGGATTCGGCTAGGTGTAGGGAATATTACTGGAATTGTTTTGTCCTCCAATCCCTGAGATGGGCCTGCTGAGCACCTGCCTCTAAATCATGACATGGGTAGATAACGAAAGTGTGACACGGGCACGGCAGGATTTAACAAAGTACTTTAAAACAAGAGTTATAGAAAAACAGACCTTCTCATGAAACGGATTTACAAGAGCAAAAGCTTTCGCTGTTTTCGTGTTACTGCAGTTAGAACTGGTTTGTCAAAAGTGGGTACCAAATCCTGACAAACATATCTAACAAAATATTGGACAAACATTGGTTCTTAAAGGGAAAGACACAGTTTGCACGTAAGACCTAAACTCTTCATTATCACAAAAGTCATCCAACATTGCTGCACTCCAAATCCTTAAACAACGACGTTATTTTTAAAAAGTTCACACCGTCGTAATTTATAATTCTGCTTTATGTTATTCTCTAGTCAGTGGTACCTTTTTTTATTGTATTTCTTGATTTTTCAATTCTAGACTCATCAAACTATGGCATTGTTGTACGGCATCTGATGTCCTCATTCAAACAATAATGTAAAACGTTTCATTGCCCACGACGACCAGCCGCCATAATGCATTTTGGAAATATTAAATGTGTGTGCTCGTTAGTGAACTAACGTCTGAGGCTGCTTGATAGAAATATGAAATATGGATACCAGGGAAAGTTAGAATGGCTACAAAAGACACATCTAGTCAGCGTGACATGAAGATTTCTCTCCCCCTGCCCGCTTTCCTGTTTGAAAGCTAATCTGGTGCCATTGAACACGTCTGGGTGCGCTTACTGGCTTTATAACCCACGGCGGCGCCTTTCAATTCAACACATGCCACAGAAATAAAAGACGATAGACGAAGCGTTTGAATTTTCACTCTCACTGATTTGAAACGTCCTACCGTGGGAAGCAGCAGCTCCGAGCCTCCCCGGAGGCTGGCATGCTCGAGGGAGGGAGGGAGGGGGGGGTCGCGGGTGGGGTATAAAACAATTAAAAATAAAATAAAACGTACCTGAGTGCCGGGGTACCGCACCGCCTCCGCTCCAGGCCGGCCACTCTGTACTGGTTGGTCCGCGTGTTCCTGCTGCAGGAAGCAGCCAGCAGGCAGCTTCCCTCCCCAACGCAACGCAAGCCAATGACAACGCTGCTAGGCGCAGCAGGCGAGCGCCCCAGCCGGGACATTTTCTCTGCATAGAGAAAAAGGGAGAGTGGGCGGTCCTGATCGAGGGCAGGAGGGGAGTGGATTACCCACTGTTGTGGGTACTGACTGTTTTGGTCGGCTCCAGGGCCGACCAAACAGTCAGTACCCACAGCAGTGGGTAAGCCACTCCCCTGCCCTCGAGCAGACCGCCCACCCGCCCGCCCCAACCAGGCACAGAGGCACTTCTGCTTTCTCACAATGCGAGAAGGCAGAAACATAAATGGTAGTTTTTACCGTTTATGTTTCTGCCTTCTCGCACCGCGAGAAAGCAGTGGGGCGACGCCCCCATGCCCCAATGGGGGAGCCGCCACTGGTGGGGCGGTAAGGAATCTATAACTACATATGTCTCTTACAGATACATCGTTACCGAAGGTAAGTAACTTGTTCATCTGAAAGAGACTGTAGTTATACATTACTTACCTTAGAATAGATACCCCAGCAATGCCAACCCCGGAGGTGGGTCTGCAAACTAAGTTCACACCAGGAAGTCCTGGAGAACAGAACGGCTGAAATAGCCGTCTCTCCAGACTTGGCTGTCCAGGCAGTAATGCTTGGTAAACGTATGCAAGGATGCCCACGTGGCTGCCTGACAGATGTCAAGTGAGGGAACGCCACGTCCCAAAGCAGTAGTGGCTGCCGTCACCCTGGTAGAATGGGCGTGCAGTCCCACTGGAGGTTCCTTTTTAGCCAAAGAATAGCAGATCTTAATGCATAGGACAACCCATCAAGAGATGGTACATTTGTGCACTGCCTGACCTTTCTTAGCGCCCACATAACCCACAAAGAGTTGACTGTCCACCCGGAAGTCTTTTGTGCGATCAAGGTAGATAGACGGCGCACGTTTGGGTCCAGACGGTGGAGTCTCTCCTCCTCTTTGGAAGGGTGCGGAGGCAGGAAGAAGGTGGGCAATGTGATGGTCTGACCAATGTGGAAGGAGGTAACCATTTTGGGCAGAAAAGAGGGCCTAGTACGGAGGACTACTTTGTCCAGATGGACAGCAGGAAAGGGAGGTTTGGAAGATAAAGCCTGAAGCTCACTCACCCTGCGAGCAGAGGTGATGGCAAGCAAGAAAGTCTTCAAAGTAAGGAGACGAAGAGGACAATTATGTAGTGGCTCAAAGGGAGCACACATAAGATAAGTGAGGACAAGGTTCAAGTCCCACTGGGTCAAAAGGAGAAGGAGGAAAGAGATGAGTAATGTCCTTCAGAAATCTGTTAACAATCAGGGACTTGAAAAGAGAAGGCTGATCAGGAAGGCGAAGAAAGGCCGAAACGGCTGAAAGATGGCCGAAAGATGGCCCTTAAGAGTGCCCAGAGCAGAGCCCTGCTGGGCCAAAATAAGAATGAAGAGGAGAACCTCTGAAAGAGGGGCATAGAGGGGATCCACAGTCTTTGCTGTGCACCATGCCACAAATTTGTTCCATCTACAGGCGTATACCGTTTTAGTAGAGGGACGCCTGGCTGCCAAGATGACATTACAGACTTCGGGAGGAAGGTCGAAAGCTTTCAACTGTCGCCGCTCAAGGCAAGGAGGTGGAGGCTGGACAGGTTCGGGTGGAGGACCGTCCCCTGCTGCTACGACAGAAGATCCTCCCGAAGTGGCAGTCTGATCGGAGGATCGATGGCCATGCTCAAGAGCTCGGGGTACCAGACTCTTCGTGCCGAGACTGGAGCCACAAGAATGACTTGGGCCCGGTCGCGCTAGATCTTCTTCAGCACTCTGGGCAGAAGTGGTACAGGCGGAAAGGCGTACAGGAGGCCTCAATTCCACTCGCGACGAAAGGTGTCGCCGAGCGAGTGCCGCCTTGGAAACTCCAACGCTCAGAACTGCTGACATTGCGCATTCTCTTCGGTGGCGAATAAATCTGACCAAGGCTCTCCCTTCTGCTGAAAGAGACCTTGCACCACCTCCAAGTGAAGACGCCATTCGTGGTCCATTATGCTCTGGCGGCTGAGTTCGTATGCCCTGGCGTTTAGGGAACCTGCCGGGTGTTGAACCACCAGAGATATGCCCTGATGTTCCAGCCATGTCCAAAGGTGAAGGGCCTCTTGACACAGGGTCCACGACCCCACCCCGCCCTGTTTGTTGCAGTAGCACATGGCGGTGGTGTTGTCCGTGAACACCTGCACTACTCTTCTTTTGACAGAAGGAAGGAATGCCTTCAGTTCAAGACGAATCGCCCGGAGCTCCAGAAGGTTGATATGGAGCCCGGACTCCGACGGAGACCAGAGGCCTCTGATCTCCGCCTCTCCCATGTGACCGCCCCATCCCAGGAGTGACGCATCTGTCGCCACTGTAAACTCTGGTTGGGGAAGAGAGAGGGATCTGCCGTTGACCCAGTCCTGGTCCGTGAGCCACCACTGCAACTGACGTGCAGTCCCCACCGAGATCTGGACGACATCGGAAAGATTTCCCTGATGCTGCGCCCACTGGAACTTCAGGTCCCACTGCAGAGTCTGCATATGCCATCTGGCATGATCCACCAGCAGGATGCAGGAGGCCATGAGGCCCAGCAGCCTCAGGGTCATTCTCACCAAAATCCGGGATAGAGGCTGAAACATCGGTATCATAGCCGAATATCCTGGACTCGCTGCTCGGGAGGATAGACCCGAAACTGTGCTGTGTCCAGAACTGCTCAGATGAAAAGGAGCTTCTGAGAGGGATTCAAGTGCGCCTTCGGCACGTTGACTGTGAACCCCATCGAATGCAAGAGGTCTGCCGTGGTCAGGAGGTGGGAGATGACAGCCAGGGGCGAGCCCGCCTTTAACAGCCAGTCGTCGAGATAGGGGAAGACTGGAACCCCTGATCTGCGTAGATGGGCTGCAACCACCGCCATCACTTTTATTAACACCCGAGGGGCGCTGGTAGGGCCAAAGGGGAGCACGGTAAACTGAAAATGCTTGTGGCCTACTGTGAACCGTAGGTAACACTGGTGGGCAGGCAAGACGAGGATGTGAAAGAAAGCGTCCTGCAAGTCCAACGCTACCATCCAGTCTCCAGGGTCGAGGGCAGACAAGACCTGAGCCAAGGTTAGCATTTTGAACTTCTCTTTCCGGAGGAAGCGGCTGACATCCCTGAGGTCTAAGATAGGACGCAGGCCTTTGTCCTTCTTGAGTACCAGGAAGTAGTGGGAGTAGCAACCACGACCTACTTCTGGCACAGGGACGCGCTTAATAGCTCCCTTGGCCAAGTGAGCCGTAACTTCATGGCGGAGAAGGGCCAGATGATCCTCCGACATGCGATGGGAGTGTTGGTGGCATGGAGGGATGGAAATCTCGAAGGGGGGGGAGTAGCCGCTTCGGACTAACTGCAAAAACCCACCTGTCCGACGTGATGTTGTGCCAGTGGGGAGGTGATGGCGGATCCTGCCGCCCACTGGCAACTGTTGGCCCCGAGAGGTCGGACTAGGAAGGTTTGGAGGCTGCTGCAGGGGGGGGCATTGGCAGACTGGCCTGCCCTCTGACCCCCAGACCCACGATGCTGGGTCCCACGTCCCCGGCCGCGCAGAGGCCGGGTAACTTGCGCGGTTCTGTGGCTCTGGGTGGAACATGGTGGGGCACCCCTTCCGTAGTCACAAAAGGGGCGAAAGGCAGACTGCATGGGGCGAGAAGTTGCTGCGAGGCCCAAGGATCTGGCCGTAGCCCTAGAGTCCTTGAAACGCTCAAGCGCGTTGTCTGCCTTGTCACCAAACAGGCAACTGCCATCAAAGGGCATGTCCAAAAGGGTAGATTGGACATCCCCAGAGGAGCCAGATGTGAACTTTGCTGCGTCTCGACCCTCAGCAACAGCGCGGGTGAGCTCGGCCCGGGCCTCCTCCGGGCACTGTAGCAGCACTTGCGCAAACATGTCCCACACCGTGTGTGCGTAACGGCCCAAGAGACAAGCGGTGTTCACCAACCACAGTCCTAAGCTGGCGGAAGAAAACATCTTCTTCCCAAGATGGTCCAGCTTCTTGGATTCCCTATCTGGGGGAGCTGCAGGGAACGCGCCTTTTGAGGATGAGGCTTGGACCACCAAGTTCTCGGGGGGTAGGGTGTTGGGAGAGGAAAAGTGGGTCGCCCAGGGCCGGGCGGTGGCGTCGGGCAATCATCCTATCAACAGGAGCCCCTGTGCTGGGCTTGGACCAAGCGCCCAGAAGGATGTCAGTGAGGGCCTCATTGAAAGGCAGCAGGGGCTCCAAAGAGGCTGCTGCCGGCTGAAGCACCTCAGTCAGGAGGTAAACAGCGTTTACCACGCATGCGTAACAACGCATGCAATAACAACGCGGTCGTTACAACGACCGCGTTATTTCGCATATGTTACAACGCAAGTGCGAACAACGACTTGCGTTGGGGGGCAGAAGGTGTTGGATTTAAAATCCAACACCTTCCCTAGTGTCCGCACAGACTGGAGTTGGAATAGTAATTTATACTATTCCAACATCCAGCGCCCCCTAACGCAAGTCGTTGTTACGACTTGCGTTGTAACGGTATGCGAAATAACGTGGTCGTTGTAACGACCGCGTTGTTATGGCATGCGTGGTAAATGCATGCGAAAAAAGATCACATATTCCAGGAGGTTAGTCCCTACTGCCACTGTAGGAAGCTCAAGGCCCAAGGCCTTAGCCGCCCTACGCAACACCACATCGTAGGAAGCTCCCTCCTCCGTAGCCATGGTAGGGGGAGAAAGCATACCAAGGTCTGGGGATGTATCCAGACCACTGGCATCACCCAACTCCTCTCTCCAGCCCGGGTCTCTTCAAGTTGATCTGCTAGAGGGTCAACAGACCCCTCCCAGTCCTCCTCACCCTCCTCTGGCTGCCAGTCAGGGCGGTAGGGAATGCCAGGGAAGAACAGCGGTACAAAAGTACCCTCCGGCGTCGGTCGACGTCAGTCCGGCGCCGTGTCCAAGTTGGGGGTGAGGCTGGGGTCGACGCCGGCTGGGGGCGCAACTGGCGTCGGAGGCGTCTTCACAGGAATCGGTGCCGGGTAAGGTACCGTGAGGTCGACCGGCGCCGATCCAGATCCAGGCCTGGACCCTTAGCGGCCCTGCGGAGCCGAGACCAGAGGCCCATCAATTGTTGTTTTTGCATTTGTCACCCCGAGTGGGACGGGTATGCCCAGACGTGGGTCCCGTGCTCTCCATGCCACTGGAGTCAAGCTATCCTGGCTGATGAGGGGTGACACCCCAAAACCGGTCCTAGGATGCTTGTTTCCAGTCCAGGGAGGACCTGGCCTGGCAGTTCAGGCTGGACTGTTCCCATAGGGCACAGGGCCAAGACTGATTTGCATATGGCTGGGTTCAAACTGGAATAGCATGGTGAACAAAAAAACGATGGATTTGGGCCCAGATCGCTGTACTGGGGTGAATGTATGACATTGTTCTGCATTCTGTCCATCAATTGTTGTATTTGCAGATGCCGGAGCTGCCGGCATCGAAGGCCCAGAGCCCTCAGCCGAGTCCGTGGGACCCGAAGGCGCACGGGCGGAGTCCGGCTGCCCAAAGATTGAATGGAGGGCTTCATAAAATGCACAAAGCTGGGCAGGGGACGCTCCGGCTCCCGGAAAAGGAGGGAAGAGCAGAGCCGTCCCAGTGGGCTCCGAGGACGGAGTCGGAGAGCGACGACGCTCCGGGGCCCGTGTCGCGTCGGCCGACGGACGGAGAGAAGGCGAAGAGCGACGATGCTTCTTCGCCTCCTTCTTGTGCTTCGACTTACCAGAGGAGTGCGAAGAATTAGAGGACGAATGGTGATGGCTCCGCGACCGGTCCTGCGACCTTCCCCTCGAACGGCGCAGAGTGGACTGCCAGGCCTCCAAAAGCTTTCGGATCGTGGTCGCGCTCCAGGCACCAAAGGCACACGAGGTGCGGATCGGTGACCAACAACAGCTTGTGACAAGAGTCACAGGGCTTGAAACCGGGCCGATGAATGGACATCCTCTTGTACCAGGAGTTGTAAGACTCAAAAAAGATGTCGACAAAAGACGAAAAAGTGTTAGTCAAAAAGTGACTAAGGGGCACGCTCTCTCCGGATCTGCGCTGGCTGACGCGGAAAAAGAAAGAACAGACGTCAGCGCGCAGGGGCGGCGTCTAAGTAGACACAGCGTCTTCATCCCGGCGACCACGAAGCCGACGATGGACGCGAAGTCGACCAACACCACCTACCGACGCGCAGGGGTACTGCTAAGAAAAAAATTCTCCGCATCCAGTATGACACCTGGGGGTAATTCTAAGGTAAGGAATCTCCAACTAAAGTCTCTTTCAGATAACATTTACATGTCCCTCTGACTACGTGGGGCTGTTCTCAGCTGCGGTGCTTTGCAAGTGCTGGGGATGGTCCTTCAACACAATGGGGGACTCCATCTAAGCCTGCCCCTCCAAGTGACAACACGCTCCTCAAGCTGAAGGCATGTCAAAGACCACGCCCAGCGCCAGGAGCCCTGGTTCCCCCCCTAACCACCAATACCCTGCTGCACTCTTCCAGGCTCTTAACCTTGGCTACTGCTCGCTTAACTGCTGCCATGCTGTAGCACCACAGAACACAGGAGCATTCACTTGCGACTTTTGCAATTTCTCATGCACTCTCCAACACCCACGCACCAACAGCAAACAGCACCTCACTCGCTCACGTCAACACAGACCACACACCACGCAAAAACATGCCACATTCGCATGCATGCTCCTCAACACCTGCTCGCTCACTAAACATGCCACGGAGATATAGGATCTACTGCACGACCACTTTCTGGACCTGCTCCTTCTCACAGAAACATGGCTAAACCCAACCTCGGCACCGGATATTGCTACTGCCATCTCCGCTGGCTACAAGATCGTTAGGCAAGACCATCGGCACAAGCCCAGAGATGGAGTCGCCATCACATTCAAAGATACCGTCCGCTGCACCACCAACACGGACACTCCCAACAGCTACATGAAACACCTCATGTTTAAGATACACATTACAACCAACTTCTCCCTGGACTGAACCCTCATATACAGACCACCTGGAGATGCATAATTTCACCAGAATCATCCCAGACTTCATCGCACTCCTCATCATCAAAGCCAGCACCTTCATCTTCCTCGGAGACCTTAACTTTCACCTAGAAGACCGCACCGACCCAAACTCTATGGCTCTTTTAGAAGACCTTGGCCTCACCCAGCACATTATCGAACCCAGCCAGACACGTATTGGACCTGATTTTCTTCTCAATCAGCAACATCACAGTCAGTTAGCCAGCAACTTTGACCTGGACAGACCACGCTCTTGTCAGTTTCAGTATACCCATCCAGCACCATCACAGACCTACCACCACAGGAACTGCCTGAAGGAGCTGGAAAAACATATCAGAAGAGGAGTGGCTTTCACCCTTTCCGAGCATTGGCCCGTGAACACTATCAAGTTTATTTCAAGATTTGGAACTCTTCTGAGGTCCACAAGAAGGATGGACAATTAAAAATAAAAAACCAGTAATAAATAACTCTGAAATCTTATACAATTATAAAAGGGCTTTAGGAGCTCCCATGCAAAACATTTCATTTCACTAGAACATCACTTTACCGTCATACTTTATTCAAAGCTTATATTTCAGTGGTGAATTATTATTAAAAAAACAAAAAAATTATATTCAATACAAATGTTTTTTTTTTTTAAATTCAAAACTCTCATACTAAACATTTTATTAGGGGGGAAAGAATAGTACATTTAAGGCATCATCAGTTGTTCGGACATGATATTTCAGAAACAAGGGTCGCAAAAATTTCCAGCAGTGGAGGGCAAATAAATAATACAGGTTTTAAATCTTGGGTGCCATAATTACATAGCAAACACAAGGAGATAATGGACTGAGTGCTGAAACTTTTCAGACACTCACCCCCAGTCACAGATCTGGGTTGAATCCATCATCGTTCTTTAGCTCACTTCGCCACCCCAGTTCAGACACAGCTATATGCAAATCAGTCTTGACCCTGTGCCTCATGGGAACAGTCCAGCCCGAACTGCCAAGCCATGTCTTCCGTGGACCGGAAACAAGCATCCTGGGACCGGTTTCTGGCTTACAGCCGTCATCAGCCAGGCAAGCTTGAATCCAGTGGCAAAGTGAGCAAGATACCCACGTCTGGGCATACCCTGCCAACTTAGGGCGAACAAGGTCAAGACTGATTTGCATATAGCTGTGTCTGAACTGGGTTGGCGAAGTGAGCTAAAGAACGATTACGGATTCAACCCAGATCTGTGACTGGGGGAGAGTGTCAGAAAAGTTTCAGCGCTCCGTCCATCATCTCCTTGTGTTTGCTTTGTTCGCCCTAAGTTGGCAGGGTATGCCAAGACGTGGGTCCCTTGCTCACTTTGCCACTGGATTCAGCCAGGCTAGCTTGAATCCAGTGGCAAAGTGAGCATGGGACCCCGTCTGGGCATACCCTGCCAACTTAAGGCTAACAAAGCAAACACAAGGAGATGATGGACGGAGCGCTGAAACTTTTCAGACACTCACAATTCTGTCTATCAATTGTTGTTTTTGCAAATCTCAACAGGGACCAAAGACGTCTTACACCATGAACATTCCATGCTAAATATTGTTGCGGCTTTCTTGGGAAGGCAGAACTCAATATCACCTTAAATTCAGATTGTTTTGCACAGTAATCAGAATCTAGATGAAAGCTTAGATCAAAAGAGGTAAGCTTGATGAACGCTTTTAACTGCTTCAGGGACCAAGAGTATAAAAGCTCCTCATACAAGTCAAACATACTTAAAGCATAAAAAAATATTCTGTACACAGAGGTTTCTCTTTCCTTATTTCAAAGACCTCTATGCGCATAAGATACCTTAGTGACATCACTTCACTTTTAATTAGCGGATGCCCCCAAAGAATAACTGTTGCAAGGCCTTGTACAAAAGCACTCTTTAGTCCAAACTAAAAAGACCAATTTCCCCATTTCTATAAATGAAATTGCATATAGTAGGGTTGAAGGGATTTTTGCCTTATAATCTGACAGTAGGTGCATGAAGCGTCTCCTCCCCACCATATTGTAAGATTCCTTTAGACCATTGGCCTGCGCTTTAGCCTTACTAATGTTATGGGAAACAACTTCCAATTTTTCTCCACAGAGGTACCAACTATAGTTCAGAAATGTCTGAGACTTTGGGCCCTTAAATATCATATTCTTACTTTTGGTAACATTAATTCTCGAAAAATGAGTACACGCAAAATTTCTGAAGAGCCAATAAATGACTATTCAAGCCCTTTGGTGTTAAATCCAAGACCACGATATCATTTGCACACAGCAGGCAAAACACTGACCACTCCAATTTTAAGAGAATCGCCTGAACTAATACCTAGATAACAGGGTAGGTCAGAAATTTAAAGAGAAAACGATATCGGGCCAGGAGACAACCTTGCATCAAGCCATTTATTTTTTGAGGGAATTATGGACAATAATCCTTTGTCGCCTCCCATCAGCACTTGACACCATGTGGCAGAATGTAGTGCAATAATTAGATGTAACAGAGTCCTCAGCATACCAAGATCATGTTGCTTTCTCCACAATGTGGGACGATCAACTTTGTTGAACGCTGTGGATAAATATATAAAAGCTGCATACAGGCGGGTAAATCTGAGTTTCGCATATTTGTCGGTTAAAAGTCAGAGAGCAGAGATATTATCTAACGTGGAGTGATTTTTCCTGAAACCAGACTGCTCAAGTGGGATAATCCTTTCGCCTTCCACCCACGAGTGTAAATGTTCAAGAATACTTTTTTGCAAAGATTTCACCTTTTGCGTCTAGGAGAGCAATTTGCCTACAATTATTTGGTAAATTCTAACTCCCTTTTTTTATGCAATGGGACTATGACACTCCCCAACCATGATGGGTGTACTACAGCAGTAATTCGATAAATACTACTACAGCAGTAGAGTAACAATATTCAAAAACAGGAGCCAAAATGTTTGCCCCAAGTTTAGTTTCTCTTTTTATAACGGAGTTCAAGACTTCATCCGGGCCCATAGCGCCAGAGTTTCTCATTGATCGAATGAAGGCCTCGATCTGCAGAACCGAGAGAGGGCAATAGCCTGCTTGTTCCAAATTCGAGCACACTAACTACTTGTTGAAAGCCATCAAAACCTCAACAGCTTAATCACCGACACCTTGGCTCCCCTCAAGCGCAACCCAAAGCCAGAGCCCAACCACAGGCCAGCTGGTACACAGAGGAACACAACGCCACTGCAGCAACTGCAGAGCAAATGGAGAACAAGTTAAGACACCGCAGATAAAGACATCTTCAAAACAGCCCTAAGATGCTACCACCACCAGCTACGGAAACACCAAGTGCACAGCTCTTGCAGATCGCATCGATACCAGCGCGAACAGCAGCAAGGAAATCTTCACCACCATCAAAGATTTCACCATGCCTCCTGCCACCTCCAGCAACATCACCCCCTCACAAGACCTTTGCAACAAGCTCTTGGTACTCTTCTGTAACAAAAACATCTCCATATACAGTGACTTCGACCCTCAACCGGACCCGATTACCGTTGCAACTCAACTTCTGACCATGGACGATGAAGGAACCCTGACCTCATAGCCTGCGGTCACCACTGTCGAAATCGGTGCAACAATGAATACGATCCACTTGGGGTTCCATCTGACCCTTGCCCCCACCACACCTTCAAATGACTCCTACGAATCAGTGAAGCACTTACTAACACCCATGCTCAATGCCTCCATTGACTCAGCAACATTCCCGGACACCTGGAAACATGCCACCATCATGCCCCTGCTCAAGAAATTTTCAGCTTACCCACCCATGCTTTCCAACTACAGACCCATCTCCCTCCTACCATACCAAGTAAAGGTCTTAGAGAAAGTAATCAACCGATGCGTCAACGACCACCTGAGCAACCACCCGCTACCTCGATGCCACACAAACTGGATTCAGGCCCAACCACAGTACATAAACAGCACTCATTGCTGCCACAGACTACATCTGCATGTTCCTTGACAGAGGAGACAAGGCAGCCCTCATTCTCATGGACCTCTCTGCAGCATTTGGCAGGGTCTCACACCCCATCCTCATTAGATGCCTGCACGAGATTGGCATCCATTAAGAAGGAGCAGATCACTGGCGCAAGTAGTCGTCAATAATAAAAAATCTGAGGTATTCGCACTTGGTCGGGGACTAGACAGGGATGTCCTCTGTCCCCTTTGCTCTTCGCACTGACCCTGGAGCCCCTAGCAGCGTGGATTCGAAGAGACCCCATTATTCGGGGCCTGAAATGGGCTGATAATTGGGAGGACCGCATCTCCCTCTACGCCAGACGTTCTGCTGTATTTGGCATCCCCCACAGCATCACTCCATAGAGTACTCAATATATTCACGAATTTCGGCAAATATTCCGGATATACAATCAACTGGAGTAAATCCCTGATGTATGCCCTGTGCAGGTGGCGAAAGATGGATTTCAATACCTTGGAGTCTACATAACAGACCCCAGGGCTAGTTATGAGCGAAACCTACTCCCCCCGCTACAGCGACTGAAACGAGACGTGGGAAACTGGAAAAATCTTCCAATATCGTTATTGGGAAGAGCTGCATTATTTAAAATGATGTCATTACCACGTTTCCTCTACGCCCTTCAGAACTTCCCAAACCAGGTTCCGGCGAAATACTTTAAAGAGGTGCAGAGTATCCAGAGAGAACTGCTCTGGGATAGACAACCCTGCATATCATTCCCAAAACTGGTGAGGAGCTGGTATGATGGGGGAATTGGACTCCCTGACATTAAAAAATACTATTGGGCGGCCCACCTGGCTGTTATCAATCACCGTACATACCGTCATTGGGATGACCCGGGCTACAAGATGGACAAATGGCTTTTACCAGGTGGTAACTTTAACATGGCTCTTCACTCTAAACCCGCAAAATTATCTTTGACAGGGCCGACCAGGCATTCAGTACAAGTGTGGCATGCTGCCAATAGAAGTATGGGTTGAGTATAGAAAATCACGCAGGCCACTCCCCTGTGGGATTCGGAGCAGCTGGGCAACCTGAGGAAAACAAAGGGATTCGATAGATGGGACATGATAGGGATCTCAAGGGTAGGTGACCTATGGAAAGGGGGAGGAATCACACCATTTGCTACCCTGCAACAGGAATATGAGATGGCCGACACAGAACATTTTCGCTACCTGCAAGTGAGACATGCATTAACGTCACAGATACCAAGGGGGCAGTCTTTGCCAGAGGCTTCACCCCTTGAGGATAGACTTCTGGACGGGTACATGCAAACAAAAGCGGTATCCCTAACATATAAAAAACTGATTAATAACGCCCCAGACCCCCTGGGAACGGTCCGTGGACACTGGGAGAGGGATGTTTCAGAACTGGACGAAGACGAGTGGCAGGAGGCGTTGGCCTCCCCTCGGGAGGTCGCGCTCTCCGCTAGATTGCGACTGGTCCAATTGAAGATCCTCCATAGAATATACGTCACAGGACCGACATTAGCTAGGATGGGTAAGACAGATGACTTGGGGTGTAGGAGACATTGCGGCCAGGAGGGCACATCCATGCATATATTATGGGAGTGTGTATACGTTTAGACCTACTGGTCAGGAGTCCACCATTGCTTCAGGGAGGACCTCGGGGTGCGAATGGAAATTGATGCCAAAAGATGCCTACTAAACATCTGGGAACCTACAGACCTGAATAGCAAGGATAAAACATGGTCGACACTGGGACTGATGGTAGATAAAAGAAATGTGGCCAGAATGTGGGGCGCCAGTGCAGCGCCTACACTGGAGGCCTGGAAAGCTGACATGGACTGGTGCAAACTGTTTATATTGCAAGAGGCTGCCCGAAAAAATGGTCGCAAATATGGGGCAAGTGGAATGACTATCGTGGCAATATCTGTGTCCCACCAATTGTCCCCTCTCTTTCTGCTCCAAATATACCATAAATATTGTAACACAGGTTCACCAAGTATTGAAAGATGTAATTGATCTTTGTATGTATAAGTGTGCTAAACCACAATCTATTCCATTGATTGTAAGATATAAACGTCGCATCACTGTTATTAATAAAAAGATTTACATTTTGTTTTTTAAAAAGGAGCAGATCAGAGGAGAGCTGGTCCTCCTCTGATCTGCTCCTTCTTAACGGATAGGACACAAGCTGTCAGCCTGGCACCTTACTCCTCGGAAGCCCGCAAACTCATCTGCGCAGTCCCTCAAGGTTCATTGCTCAGTTCCACTCTCTTCAACACATACATTTTCTCTCTGGCCAATGTCATCCGTGTACACGACATCAACCTCCTCTCCTATGCAGATGACACACAACTCATACTCTCCCTCTCAGACAAGACATCCAATACAAGGAACAGGTTCAGTGCCTGTTTTTTTTGCATCTGCAGGCCTCGCCATGAGAGGAGTTGCTATTTATTTCTCAAGAAAACTTCCTTGGGAATTTTTACAAGTGCATAGGGACTCTCAAGGGAGATGGATATGGGTGACAACTAGGTTACAGGGGAAGATTGTAAATGTTATCAATTATTATGGCCCGGTTTTCGATGACATTTCTGCTCTGGTCCAAATAAATGAGCTTATGATAGAAGCATCTGGACAGTTTATTGTAGGAGGAGATTTTAATTTTATACAAGATTTAAGAAAGGATACTTCTAACAAAAATAAAAAACAATTAAAACCAAACACCAAAAAAGTAGTGGAAGCTATCCGACAGGAATATCAATTGGTAGATCCCTGGCGTGATATTAACCCTGATAAAGAATTTTTTACTTGTTATTCACATGGCTTTCAAACCGCATCTCGAATTGATTTTTTTTTAGTATCTAGATCTTTCCCGATTTCTTGGGCAGGAATAGGTTACAATCCTTTTTCTGACCACGCATACATTGGTCTTGAATTAACTATTGAGGGAGGGGGAGGAGAGCGGCCCAGGTGGCAGCTCGACCGCCTCCTCCTCCAAGACCAGGGTTGGGTGGAAGGCTTCAGGGAATGGATTTCTGAGTATTTTAAAATTAATGAAGATACTGCAGAGTCTTTTTCTGTGTCGGGCGGGTTTAAGGCGGCAGCCCGCGGTCAAATAATCTCCTTTACTGCCGCCAGGATTAAAGCGCGAAAGTTGAAGATAGTCGAATTACAAACAGCGGTTGAAAAAGAGTATGCTCTCCAGCTTCAGATACTCCCTAATCAACTAGATCAGGCCAGAACAGCTCTGAGGGATTTCTTCGTTATTGAGGAGATCTGCAGCTCTCAAACATACCAACAAAAGATATACGAAGAAAGTCAGTTAGTTGGGAAACTCCTGGCTAATTCAACAAGACAAAAACAGGAAGCCACCATAATATCAAAAGTGTTAGACCCTCATACCGGTCGTGAAGTAGTCGCTGGTGATGAGATCCCTCAGATTTGTTTAGAGCATTTCCATCAACTTTATTCCACAGAATATCTTGTGGCGGAGGAACAGATACAGGATTATTTCACAAATGTGAATTTTCCAAAAATCTCAGACACTCGGTTCAGCCAATTAGGATCGGATGTGGAATCTGCCGAGATACTGGCATCCATTAAAGCAACTGCCGGGGCCAAAGCATGCGGGCAGGATGGCTTCCCAATTGAATTTTATAAAGTTTTTTCGGAGGAACTGATTGCCCCCTTGAAAAATTATTTTATTATATTAAACTGGGTGGTTTGGTTCCCTCATTTTTTAAAGAGGCGATAATTGTGTCCTTTGTAAAGAAAGATAAAAATCCTACAGATGTTAATTCATACAGGCCTATCAGCCTGTTGAATTCAGATTACAAGATTTTAATGAAAGTATGGGCAGAGCGTTTTTTATTGGCCGCTCAAGAGACAATTCATAGAGATCAGACTGGCTTTATAGCGGGTAGATCAATGACGGCCAATACTGAGTTTTTAATACATGCCTTGGATTATTTTAATAGCAATTTTATTCCGGCATGCATTATTATGGTCGACGCTGAGAAAGCGTTCGACCTGGTCAATTGGAGAACCCTGTTTATTGCCCTCGGTTTATATGGCTTTCCCATACAGGTTATTAACATGTTACGCAATTTGTATCAGGGAGCCACTGCAATAGTAACAATAAATTCGAAAAGAGCCGGAACTATAAAAGTCAACCGTGGGACAAGACAGGGTTGCTCGCTCTCGCCACTGCTTTTTACTTTTTTTATAGAGCCATTGGCAATTAAAATACGAAATAACGTTGCCATTCAACCCCCTGTTGCTGATATGACAAAGCTAAAATTGTTTGCGGACGATATAATTTTATATTTGATGCCTGACAATGAGAATCTTGAGAGGGTTTTAAGGGAATTCAGAAATTTTGAGGAAATCGGTGGCTATAAAATAAATTCTAACAAAACCGAAGTCCTCGCCCTCAATATTGAACCAAATTCTCTTTTATCTTGTTTAAGGGCACAAGCTGTTAAATCAAATCCAATTAGGTATCTAGGGATATTCGTGTCCAGTCAGTATCAACAGCTATACAAGTTAAACTATCTAAAAACAAAAGAGAAAATTAAGAGACTTTTGGAACAGTGGCTTTTGCTTCCTTTATCGCTAGTGGGGAGAGTCTCATTAATTAAAATGTCTATACTTCCCTTGCTTATATTCTTGTTTTTGAATGTTCCAATTAAGATAAATCAGTCCTTTTTTAGAGAAATTGAAACCTTGTTTAGAGATTTTATTTGGGGGAAAAAAGCCTCAAGGGTTAAACTGACTGTGGTACAATTACCTATTGTTCAAGGGGGCTTAGCCTTGCCCCATTTAAAAACTTATTATGAGGCCGCTTTTTGGGCTTAGTGTCTAACTTGATGGGGTCAAAAGGCACTAGAGATAGCTTCTTTTTAGATAAAATGACACAAGAAAGTGGTACTCAAACTCGGGTGTTTTTAAAAACTTCTAAACTTCCTAAGAGAACTAGGTATAACATTTTAAAGGACCACTACGCTAGACTTCTGTCCTTTTTAAAAAAAACGGGCTCTTTGGGCTTGCAATATTTAAAAGTGAGAGAATGTACAAGTCTCGGCCTTCCGCTTCGAGCAAGTTATATTAATAGTTGGGAAAGTCGTGGACTAAGTGAGTTAAGACACTTTATTATCCAAAATAGGATGATCTCCTTGCAAGAGGTTATGGCAAGAACAGGGAGCCTTAGGAGACCTGCCTTTTTTGAATATTTACAAGTGGTCCATTTCTTAAAAAATATTAATGGCTTGTTTGATACCTCTAATCAACTTGTGGTAGCTCTTTATGGGGCCAAAGTCTGTGGCGTAGGGAACTGGAACCGGTTATTACATCACCGAGGTCATGTATCCTTGATTGAGAACCATTTGGCCAAAATAACTCGTGAGACACATTGTACTTTTTCCCTCAAGGAGTGGGAGATTTTATGTTGTCTAGGAAGTAAATCCCTGCGTGCAGCAAATTTTAAAAGGATGACCTTTTTAGCACGTTGGCTTTCCTATTTCACTCCGGCAGCCTTAAAAAAAGATTTCCAGATGCCGAAAATAAGTGCTTTCGCTGCCAGGCGGATGGGGAAGGTGGATGGCATCATATTTTTTTGCATGTCCACGACTGAGACCTTTTGGGAAGCTATTTTTGTAGATATCAAGCAGGCAATTGGGAAGATGGTTTCGCTCGAGGCTGAGGTTGCTCTGTTTGGTATCTGTAATGATAGAACGCGGTTAACCGAAGATGAAATATCTTTTATATGTATTTCTGGTACTGTAGCCCGTTCTTTAATTCTCCAAAATTGGAAATCTAGAGAAGCCCCCTTGCATTTGAAGTGGTTTAATAAAATGAAAAGAACTCGTAAGTTTGAAGAAGCTTACGCTAGACGAGTGGGAGCCACTAGGAAATTTGAAAAAAAATGGAAGTTTTTAGTGATTTAGAAAAGTCAAAGGAAGGATAATAATACCCGATATCGATGTTAATGCCGATAAGTTAGTAGCTTTCGGCAAGAAAATCTATTAACACTTTTTCTTCATTATTGCACTTTAAAAGCATTTGCACTTTCTTTTTACTACTGTATTTTTATTAGATGATTTGCACATTGTTGTTTCGGATTGATCAAGTCGTTAGCTGCTACAGTCATATTCTCTTTTTAAAATCTTATCTTGAAAAAGGAAGCTTTTAAACTTTTGTACAGATGACTTTTAATAATGATATTTAAGAATGTCTGTTTGATGTACCTAATGCTCTGCTCAATAAAAAAAAAAAAAAGGTTCATTGCTCAGTTCCACTCTCTTCAACACATACATTTTCTCTCTGGCCAATGTCATCCGTGTACACGACATCAACCTCCTCTCCTATGCAGATGACACACAACTCATACTCTCCCTCTCAGACAAGACATCCAATACAAGGAACAGGTTCAGTGCCTGCATGACCGAAGTTGCTACCTGGATGAAAGCCAATTCTCTCGAGCTCAACGCGGACAAGACAGAAACAGTGATCTTCGGCAAGAACATCTCACCATGGGACTCCAACTGGCTTTTCGGCCAAACTCGGACCCTGAGCCCATGCCAGGTACCTTGGAATAATCATCGACAGAAACTGGACATGACTGCACAAGTCAATGCCTTCACTGCATCCTGCTTCCACACCCTTAAGATGCTGAGGAAGATCTTCAAATGACTCCAAGCAACACAAGAAAAACTGTCATTCATGCCCTAGTCACCAGCAAGTTGGACTATAGTAACACCCTTTGTACCGGGATCACCAAGCAACTCACTAGAAGCATGGTGGCTATTTGGGGTACTTTAGGCTTACAGCTCCACAACTTTTTTTCCATAGAGGGTATCAATGAAAAACATGCATTCTTTTTTGTGCCACATCATGGGGATTCTAAAGGTACTTAGGGTTTGCCGATTACCCTGGATGAAACAGTAAATTGTGGAAATACAGTCACATTTGGATTTGTTTTTGAGAAAAAAGTGCTCAGCAAAAAAGTGTCTGGTTTGTTTCCTAAAAATGGCATCAATGAAAGATTTTCTGTGCTAAAATCACCATCTTTGCAGCTTTCAGGAACAAGCAGAGCTGTGTGGAAAAAACTATTTTCTTACCACTGTTTTGGCATTTTTCTAAGAGTTAGCTAATTTTTCCTAATTTTTGTACTTTCAACCTACTTCCAGTTAGGGGTGGGAATAGGTGTGAAACCCATTGGTGATGCCGGAAAGCTATACATTTCTGAGAAGTAGACGTAATTCTGCATTCAGCAAGAGGTCTTTTGTGTAGATCCCTCAAGGTTTTCCCAAAGAAAGTAACTGTTAAAATAAACAAATATGAAAAATGGGTAGGAAAAAACAGCCATTTGTGACAAAGTTTTCCTCTGTAACTTCTTGTCACGATGGCAGATTTAGAAAAGCAATACATGGGTACACCAGCTGGACTCTAGTTGTGGGGATATATAGGGATTATATGTTCTCCAAGAACCTGAGGTACCCAAATCCAACAACTGAGCTGGCTGAATCTTACAATGGTTTTTCATTGTGTACAGTCTATACAGCAATTCATATGGTAAAATATAAAGGGTGAAAAATGGGTAAGTATTTCTGAAATGCACACCAGATTGAGTTTAGGAGCAGTGATTATTTGTACATCTCTGAATTTGTGGCTACCCATACTAGCATATGATTCAGAGGGTTTTTCAAAATGTCTTCTTACGCACTGGCTTACATTTAGAAGGTGCATATGCAGAGACATCTAATTGGTAATTCCAAATGTGCTGGTATTCTGTGTTCCCACAAGCTGCCTGATAAAAATGGTACTTGTGTGGGTAGGTCTAGTGCCTGCAACAGGAAAGGGCCCAAATTCCAACATGGACACATCACATTTTTCCACTGAAATATTACCCTTTTTTTGTAACGTGGATAGCTGTGGATTTTGGGCCCCGACTCAGCTGGCACCCAGGGGATCCTAGCAAACCTGCAAAGTTTTTAAAACTAGACACCCAAGGGAATGCAGGGTGGGGTGACTTGGGTGGCTCTTGTTCTGTGTTTATGTGCATGAAGACTCTAGTGGCCCTCGGCAGACTCCTTACAAGTATTATGTAATCTGATGGGTGTGGTTAATAAAGTTTGTGACGTAGTGCGTTCAGTTAACGGTTGCATGCTGATGAATAAAGACGTGCAAACAAGAGCTCCGTGTGTGGCGTGGTCTGTTACATGCTCCCGGGCTGGGGAGGGCGCTACAGCTCTCACAGGGTTGTTTTACCCAGAAGCACGTGTGACCTCAATCTTAACTAAATCACACATTTTCCTCACATTGCTGCACGGGAACCTTCTGGAATCTGTGGGGAATCACAAATTTCCTATCACCCAGCATTCCCCAAATCTCCCGATAAAATGGTACCTCACATGTGTGGGTGGACCTAGTGTCCGCGATAGCAAAGGACCCAAAAAGCAATGGGGAGACATTAACATTTCCTGTCCAAAAAATGGCCTGATTTGGCAATGGGGGTTGCTGCAGAATTTGGGCTCAGGTTCGGCGGCCACCCAGGGTAACCTACCAAACCCAGACATTTCTGAAAACTAGACACCCTAGGGGGTCCAGGATGGTGAGCCTCAAATGGATCTCATGAAATGTTCTTACCCACAATGTTCTGCAAACCTCAACCTCTGACTAAAATCACACATTTTCCCTGCATTTTTGTGACAAACTTCCTGAATCAGCACGGATACACAAAATTCCTACAACCAAGCGTTCCTCTACTTGTCCCGATACAAACTCAACCTCCTATCCCGAGGTGTAGAAAAAACCCTAGCAAGGTATGTCAAACAGATACATTTCATTGCTTACTTGTAAAAGGAGATCACATTGCCGATAGAGCAATATCCACAAAAATATTATTAATTACGTGTGCAGATAGTGACCGAATTCAGTGTTTTTAAATCATCTTGACTACTTGACTTGTGAAATGCTCCTGTCCAACACGCAACATGTTACAGAAGCCTCAGCTTTTTTACTCAGGGTAATTGAGAGCGGTTTCAGACGTTAATCTCTGGTATGAGTAAGGGGTTTGGAAAAACAATACTTATTCAGTACCAATAACAAGTGTTTAACAGCAAAAATGCTATGCTCACCATTTCTCTCAAAGAGCAGAGCTCTTTTTTTTTTTATAGATGGGGCAGATCAGAATTAGTCCTTCATAACCTTTTTTTCCCACAAAACATATTCAGTGTCCTTTTTTCCACATGTTCCCACAGTTTCTGGTTTCCCTTGGAGGTGCCTGAGCAAATGGGCAAAATGTGTCTATTTTTTTGTGGGGTTTTTTTTCTCCGAAAAATGCCATCAAAAAAGGTTTGCTATGGTAAGAGCATCATCTCAGCTTTCAGAAACAAGAACAGTTGTACAAAACATTTCTTTACCACAATTTTTGCAGTTTTCCAGAGTTGGTCAGCATTTCTCATTCTTGTGGTTTCTACCTACTTCTAGTTTGTGGGGGAAACAGGTGTGAAACTCGATTGAACCTAAAAAACTATATATGTCTATAAATTACACCAAATTCTGAATTCAGTAAAGGGTCATTTGTGTAGACGGCTCACTGTTTTCCTGTAGAAACCTCTAAAATAGCAAACGTAAGGAGGAAAGACTATAGGTGACAATGTTTACATCCGTAATTTACAGCACTGAATATCGATCTACAAAAGTAATGCCCTTTGATGTCCTTCACAATCTTCCGGTCGCAAAGGACTTGAGTGTTTGTTGGTTGTCAAAAACATGCAATTCCAAGAGCCAACCACCAACCTGCGGCTTACAATGATTTTTCATTGTACTTCAATCAAGCATCAACTCATAATATACAATCTAATAAAAAGTTGTATGAAGGAAAGATATGCATTTTTGACATGTGCTTAAGATTCTGAGTGTGGGAATAGGAGTGACTCCTACCACTGTGAATTTAGGGTTATATATATCATCAGGTGAGTCTGAGGGTGTTATAAAAAGTGTTCTTTTGTTCACAGCAACTTACATTTGGAAGCCTAAAATGCACTGAAATTCAGCAGCTAAAAATAAATGTTCTACTACTCTGCAAGCCCATATTCCTCCAAATAAAAGTGGTACCCCACTTGTGTGGGCTGTCCTACCGCCTGTGGCAGGAAAGTTTCCGAAAATACAATGTCGAAACGAAGATATTTCCACTGAGTTTCAATCATTCTGAGGATGTGCGTAACTGTGCTATTTGACCGGCACACAGGGTAAATTACTAGCCACAGACATTCTTAAAACTAGTCACCTGGTGGAGTCCAGGGTGATGTGGCTTTTCCAGAATATCCTGCAAACAAACTTTGGCTAAAACCACACAGAAATGTATCACGTCCCATAAAGGGAAATCAGACAATCTGCCTGGATTGACAAAAGTCCTAACACAACGTTCCCACACTTCTGCACATAAAAATGGTACCCCATTTGTTTGAGTGGGTCTATCACCTGCCAAAAGAACAGGTCAAAACCTGGACAGTGTGAAGACAATGTAGAGTCAATCAATCAATCAATCAATAAAATCTTTATTCGATCTCTTCAAAAACAGATCATAAAAGCACAAATAGACAAATAAACAATGTTTAAAATCATGTAAAATCATTTAAAATCTTTATGAAGTTTGAATGCCTCTTAGACCGGGACCAGTTAATATGTGTACATATAATTCTTGCTTACGGCAATTAGACCATCAAACAGCCTCGCACCTTTCTCTTTCTCATACAGGCCCACAAAAGGTGGTTACTGAAAAACAGATAAAAGGGTCAGGAAGTTATTTTAAAAAGTACAGTGCCACCCTAAATTGGCTGAAGTTATATCGCCTTAAAATTGGGAGAATAAAGGCTTCTCTTTCTGTCTGGTAAAATTTACAAAACAGTACTAAATGTAGGTCCGATTGGGGCGAATATTTATCGCAAGGGCATAGGATCAGGTCTGAATGTTTAAATTTCCTCTCAGCGTACCCTATCAAAGGGATGAGGTTCAGATGAAATCGCAGTAGGATGCATCTATGCTGCGCTATTGTGGTGCTGGCTAGGTAGGAATATCTGTCCTCCAATCTAAGGGGGATAAGATCATAGGCAAGGGATGCCTTTTGTCGATGGTTCATTTACCTATGAACAAGGTTAGCCCTCAGCATATATGAATCAATTAGTTTCCGTTTAGAGAGCCTCCTGCAGGCTGTTTGGTCCTTGAATAGTTCTCCCAGCCCAATTGCACTTAATTCTGCCTCTACATAGCTAAGCCATCCAATCTTATTATAGTGATCCAACTCCAGACAGTCTTTAATTATACGTTGTGTTATATTGACCGTGGTCCTGCGCCATATGGAGAACCATAGAAGAATTGGCGCCAATCTAATGGTGTCTACCATGTAAGGTAACCCTAATTCAAGGTGTAAGATATAATTAGAAAAAGAAGGGGGTAACGACACCCGAGATTTAAAAAAGCTGCCTCCCAAATTACCAGCCACAGACATTCTGAAAACAAGTCACCTGGTGGAGTCCAGGGTGATGTGGCTTTCCCAGAATGTCCTGCAAACAAACTTTGGCTAAAACCACACAGAAATGTATCACGTCCCATAAAGGGAAATCAGACAATCTGCCTGGATTGACAAAAGTCCTAACACAACGTTCCCACACTTCTGCACATAAAAATGGTACCCCACTTGTTTGAGTGGGCCTATCACCTGCCAAAAGAACAGGTCAAAACCTGGACAGTGTGAAGACAATGTAGAGTCAATATGAACTTCACATGGTTACAGTTTTTCTTGACAAAGTGTGGAAAGTGCTAAGACTTTTGCAATTGTCTGGGGACGCCTGGGATTTGTTATATAATATGGGAACATTTTTGTTTTTTGGCCTATAACTTTGCAGGGCATTTTCGGTAAGAGAACATGTCTCGATCCACACAAGTCATACCACCCTAGATTCCCCTCGGTTTCAGAAATGCCCAAGTTTGATAGGCTTTCTTGATTGGCAGCCGATCTCGGGCTGAAATACTGTAGCCAATATGTGTGGAAAGAGAGAGACGAGTGGGTGTCTTAGAGCATATTTTTACGGTTTGTAGGGCGTTCTGGGTAAGGAAACAAATTTAAATTCAAGCAAGTTACACAAACTTGAATTCCCCTGGGTCTTAAGATTTTAGAACTGCCCATGGTTGGTAGTGGTCAGTAGGTACCCACCGACCCAGAGCCAGAATACCTATTCCCCAGAGAAAGTGAAAAGAAATTGGGATTTATTTGTGTGTAGTTTTGATACAAGGGCCAGCAGAGAGGGAATAAACCCACTCATTCTGCACTCCCACTGGGGCAGAAAAACTGTTTGGTGCCTGGAAGTGAAGCCTGATGCCAAGAATGACCTGAGCCCCACTCCACTGCTTTTTTGAGTGTTTTCCCTGGTAGTCTGATAGGCTTTCTGCCACCTACCTCTGAGGAGTAAAGATAGTGGTTAATGCATCAATCTATTCTCCGAGGGGGGCAGAAAAACTGCTCGGGGGACTGGGGAATTGGGGGTGGCAGGCCAGCTAATGTCAGGATGGGCTAGCCCCCATCACAGTTGAAAATAAATAAAAAAAATCCCTGGGCCCGAATTAAACATTGGACACAATGTCCCTGTTTGTACCACAGAGCACCCCCACAGACCCACTTAGAGCCTCACATTACAAAAAAAAGCACTATCCTCAGTGGAGGCGTGAACACTGACAGTGCATGCCTGTGCTGAGGATAGAACTTTAGTGAAAATACAGAGATGCTGGTTAAAACCATGGCTACGTCTTTCACTAGAGGTGGCTTAGCCTCTCTTTGAAGATGGGGAAAGGCATCCTCCTGTCCCTTCCCAAGGAGGCCCCTCGATGGGTGCTCTGACTGTGCGCCACCTCCCAACAGTTTATAGTAGGGCATGAGCATACAGTTGAGGTGTTGATTTTTATGCAGAGTATGCCTCCTTGCAAATAAGGGAATGCCCCTTTGTGATCGCATCAGCGCATGATGTGTTCTGGCATGATCCATAAAGTAGAATCGTCTGACAAGCGTCTGCAGTCACTTCTATAATATCAATGTGCTGTGGGAGTGCAAGAAGCGGGTGCAAATTCCTGTTGCTCCCTTAGAAGACTTTGTGTCATTTGGCCCCTGATGTCTAGTACAATTTCTGCCCCCCTGAGGAGGGATATTGATGTAAGAGCAGCCCAAACTGACTCCGGACAGAAAGACTGCCTGGACTCAGAGTGGGGGCAGTATGGCCCAATGCCAGGACAGCTCATTCCCCTTTCCATTCTTCATTTAAAAAATTAAAAAATATAATCCATGGTGTCTAATGTGCTTACTGACTGCCCCTTCATGGAGAGGGAGGATTGGAGCTATAAATGCCAGAATTGGCTAGTCCCCACCCCATTCCACTCTCCATTTCAACACATCCACAATCACTTTAGTCAAAATTCTCATTTTTATAAAGTCATCTGTCAAATGACCCTTTAGATTTAAATTCTTTGTTAGCAACTGCATTGGTCATAACTCATGAAGTCCATATTTCAATCTACATTCAATTATCAAATCAACTAAATATTCCACATAAAGGGATCCTCTCTAGTAGTCATTATAACTTTGGACTATGATTATTCACATCATCACGCAGGCCCACTTTGCTATTGTCAGGTTTCTGTTTCAATTATTTTCAGTCTAAGACTAAAGAGCTCCTCAAAAATGATGCCGGTTCATCTACAAAAACACATGAAGCTGTGGGTCACTATTTAGGCCAGTTGGAATTAAACCATTCCAATTTTAGATTCATGCCTTCCAGCGGCTCCGATTTAAATTCACCCACACCCAATGGCAGGGAAGCTAAAACTGATGTTGAATGATAACTGTGTCCTCAAAAACGATGCTTACAAGTTATCGCCATCATCAATAGCTATAGGTTGTTGTTTAATGCATAGTTTCACAGCATGAACAGTACAGTCTACACACATTTCCCGGCCTGGGCAAGAAACCACAAACTCTGAAGGTTAATAAGAATTTTGAAAAATGATTGAATTTAACTGTTTTCTCCAGTATACATTCGTTACCAATAAGGTGGTACATGTTTGATAAAATGAACACATTTTGCTATTATGACAATTAAAAACCCTTTCTATAAGGGCAGGAGCCAGGCGTCATATGCAGCTTCTGTGTTACATAATAACTATGCATCAGAATCTGAGCTAGAATAGGAACCTGGGGCCAGATGTAGGAAGCGAAATAGCGATCGCAAAACGCTGAAATTCGCAGAATTTCAACGTTTGCGACTGCAAAATAGCCCTGTGCAATGTAGGTAGGAAAAACCTACTCGGAAAATAAGGAATCGCAAATTTTGCGATTCCCTATTTTGCGACTGCCTTTAAGGAATCGCAAATTGCGAATGTCTTCCCATTCATTCCTATGGGCCTCTAGGCCCATAGGAATGAATGGCAAGGTATTCCTTAATTGCGAATCGCAATTTGCGATTCGCAATTAAGGAATATTAAGGAATCGCAAGTAATATTGCGAATCCTACCTACATTCCATTTTGCGAGTCCTTAAAAGCGATTCGCTATAAATCGCTATTAAGGACTCGCAAAAATGAGTTTACCTACATCTGGCCCCTGGTCACACAGTAGAAATACACTCTGCTGTTTATCAGAGGGACCTGATTATTAATCATCAGCCTGATTTCAAAAGGCAGCTGGTTGTTATACTGGCTGAGAAGTCTCATGGGTTGAATATTCATATCTTCTCCTTAAGACTCAAAGAGCAGCTTGTTGTGGGATACGTTCTCTAGTCTGCATACTGTGGCTTTCAACAGTTTGTTTCTGTGGTATTTCAGTACTGCAACAGTGTTATGTTTAGCTCGTAATAGCTCACCGAATACATTTTTTTAAATTTAACTAGATGGGAAGAATTAGCATGTCAGACTACATTTGTTGATGTTCTTTTCTCAATATTGTGGTGGTTAGATGATTATGCCAGGACAGGCTCCCAGATTAAACAGGGCCACTAACTAAAATTATGAGGACAGTGGAAAACTCTAGACCTGGAGGCAAAGCAACTGACCTGAAAATCCTGACCGGCTGTGCCCAACAGGCTATTTGTCTCCTGAGCAATGCCAACTGACTCATTCCACTGAAAAAACATAGCAGTCCTTTAAAGCAAGTGTAGACCAGAAATTGGAATAATCTGCTGCAGTCAGAGCAAGGCCCATCCACTCAGTGTTGGCTACATGAAGATGTTTTTAAAGGACATGGGGACATTTCCTAGCACTCACTGCCCACGACAAAGCACAGACTTCAATTACAGTTTTTCTATAGGATATCCGTGATAATACCAGCAACACAAGGGCCACCTTTTTAGTCAATCTCAATTTCAAGGCCAGTAAATATTCCCGAGGAACACGGATGACAACAATCAGAGAGACCGCAGAAATTGGATGACCCTTTTCATTCCTGCTAGAGGCTGCAGGGTAAGAGTATGGTTATTTCTAGGGCTCGACTGGCAAAGAGGTCACCCCTCTCTTCTCCAGTGTAAAGGGCAAGAACAGGATAGCAAGGTTTCTGCACACTTGACAAGGAATTCCATCAAATTTGTGGGTCCTTTAAACAGTCACAGGCTCCAGGATAGTTTTTCAACACTCGAGCTCAAGGCGACCAGCAAGGTTTTAATATTTTGTGACAGAGAATGATTTACATGGCTAATAAGTGACAAAGTTAGGGAAGAAAGGGGCCACGGTCATATTCCTTCTCCAACCAAAAAATACATCAGCATTATGTTTCTGGTACAGAAAAAGCACAAGGGTCTCAGATTAGCGATCAACTTGAAAGAGTCCAAAAGCTTGATCGCAATCTCAGGATAGAAGGTATCTGCTTCAAGATTTTTTTTATTTTTTTTTAGGTAAAATGATGCTTTAAAGAAAAAAAAAATGTTTTATTGTATTTATTGACATTTAAAAAAACAACAAAAAAAAAAAACAGAGGGTCGTAATACAACCCAACAGGCCAGCATGTTATAACACCATACAGGATTGCAAAGAGTCACAGACTTATTTGATTCAGGAAACATCCACCGTGATAATTGCCTCCCACGCCCATCCATTGCATCAAAATAGAGAGTCATCAGATATCCAAACATTTAAGAAAATAACAGGAATGCACCAACCAATCAAAATCACATTTTCCAGCATCCCATAGAGTGTTAAAAATATCTTCGACTAAGTGTGGCACCTCGACGTGACCCAGAGTAACAGAGAGGGGGAACAGACTCGAAGCCAGGAGGGGAACCTTTCTACATCGCATCTATGCTCCCGTCTAAGTTGCGCCCGTGGACCTCTCTCCCTCAGTCTCCCGCCACCCCCGAACCCAGGTCAAGAATGGATCCCAGATATCTCTAGGCGAGAAGTGGGGGGTAGGAGTTCCCAAAACGTACCCAGCTGCGTATGACCGTATGTAAGATCAGTAATCCATCCCTTAAGTGTGGGTACCCTCCGCCTACCCCACAGCACAGCCACCTGTCGTTTAGCGAATAGCAGAAGGAGTGCATGCAGTTTACGCAGCTTGGGCAGCGTATCTTTAACAAAACCCAGTAGACCTATGTGGGGAGACGGGTCTGTTGTCATGTCAGGCATCTGATCAACAGCTGTGAAAACTTGAGCCCAGAACCCAGCCACACCAGGGCAGTCCCAGGCTATGTGCAGAAACCTGGCAGGAGTAAATCCACAGCGCCAACAGCTCTCATCGTCCCTAATTCCCATGCGGTGCAAACCTACAGGAGTCCTATAAAATCTGTGTAGGTACTTGAAATGGATTAAACGAAGCCTATAGTTGGGAGAAAGCTCCGTAAGCTGCCCACAACAGAACTCCCACTGGGCCTCAGTCAACGGAGTGGGAAGCTCGCTATTCCAATTCTGTAAGGATTTAGGTGTCACCACTGGAGCAGTGTTTTGCATGTGTGTGTACAGTCGTGTAATGAGTTTGCGAGGGGATGGGGAGTTCAACAGATTCTCCAACGCGAGCAGAGGCGGGGGAGCCTCCGGGAACCCCTCCCAAAGTGCACGGCAGTCCGCACGCAGCCTATGATAGAGAAAGGCCTCAGCAAAGGGCACCGTCCGCCCCTCCTCTGCCACCGGGGGAGGCCTGAACGTATCTCCCGGATACAGATCAGCAAAAGTCTGGAGTTTCATCCGCTGTACAATCTGTTTGCTGACACCGTCCTGCATACAGGGCAGTAGTGGATTCCGCGCTAGAGGAGTGGAGGGGGCATACAACACCGGAACACCTGCTCTTTTTTTTGCAGCTCAGTCCATGCCCAACGTAGTGTCCCGGAAGTGTCTATGTCTTCGCGAGGGCGACTCGACTTGTGGTAAATTGCCACCTGCAAGGGAACAGGGGAGACGGCATCGGCCTCAACCGCTACATGAGGCTGAAAAAGCGTCGGGTGGACCCAGTAGTGCAAAAATTGGGCCGGAGCACACAGGGCAAAGAGATGCATGTCCGGGGCACCCAAACCACCCTGCTTCAACGGGACTGTCAACAGTTCCCATGATGCTCTGGCCTGCCCGCCCACACTAGGGAAATAATATGCGATTTCAGGGTGTGAAAGAAGTGTTGGGTGAGTGGAACTGGCACATTCACAAATAAGTATAAAAACTTAGGCAAGATAACCATTTTAATCAGCGCAATCTTCCCGGCCAGCGACAGGGGCATCCCAGACCACAGTTTAGCCTTCTCTCCCAGCCACGTAACTGCCCGCCCGTAATTTAACGTCCATACCTCCTGTGTGACCCGGCTAATCCATACCCCCAAGTATTTAACCGCCTCAGCCTCCCATCTCAGAGGAAACTCAGAGGACACTGGGGGGGTGCCGCCCATCAATGGAAATATTACCGACTTCGCCCAGTTGATACAAATGCCCGCCAATCCGCCGAACCGTATAAACTCCCTCAAGATGGGATCTAAGTTTTCGTTCGGGTTGATTACATATAGGGTCACGTCATCTGCATAGAGCGAGATCAATAAGCTCCGGGAACTGAACCCTATGCCCCGAGCCGTGTGATGTTGCCGAATGCGGGCAGCCAGGGGCTCCATCGCAATCGCGAAAAGCAGAGGGGAGAGGGGACACCCCTGCCTGGTGCCACGCGAAATAGGGAAGGGGGCTGACAGCAGACCATTCACTCTGACCCGAGCACTGGGGAGGGTGTACAGCAGCCTGATGCAATTGGTGAAGAGCGGGCTGAATCCCATGCGGGCTAAGATGGCAAATAGATAAGGCCATTCGAGCGTATCAAACGCTTTAGTGGCGTCAAGGAATACAGCCGCTGCTCGAACGGCGGGGTGTAGATAATGTAGCGCCGAGAATATAGTCCGCAAGTTATGAGAGGTCGACCTCCCGGGGATAAATCCCGACTGGTCAGGAAGTGCTATAATAGGAAGCATAGGTTGCATTCGATTAGCAATTAGCTTTGCTAGTATCTTAACATCCACATTGATCATGGAAAGCGGGCGGTAGGAGTCCAGCTCCGTTGCAGGCTTTCCAGGTTTTAGTAGAGTAATAATAATTGCTTCCCTCATGGATGGAGGCAACACTCCCCCCTCCAGAGCTTCTTCATATACAGCCAATAGCCGGAGTGCCAACTCCTCCACATAGGTCTTGTAAAAGGCAGTTGTCAGGTCATCTGACCCCGGTGCCTTGTCTAACGGTAAGCTTTTGATAACCTGGGCAACATCGGCCACAGTGAAGGGGAGATCCATATACTCTCTATGTGCCTGATTGAACCAAACTAGCGCTGTCGAGTCAAGAAAATGCTGCAGCCCTTCGGGACATGACGTCTGCGTCGCGGTGTAAAGGTGAGAGTAAAACTTGGAGAACTCGTCTGCAATCTCTGCCTGTTCTCTAATTATGTCGCCCTGTGGATGTTGGAGTTCGTGAACGAAGGCAGTCGACCTGGAGGGCCGGATCATGCCGGCCAGCGTACGACCCTCTGCTTCAAGATTTAATGTCAAGGAAGTATATGCGGCAGTTTCCACAGCCTCTTCCCATCTGAATGGAAGGGTCAGGTAAGGGAGCACATCTGCTTTCTGTTCAGCTTATTCTTGGCTCTGTGATGTTTCACCAATTCCTGACACCAGTTGGAGTAATTCACTTCCAAGGGGTACAAATTAATTTTAGACAAAATACTCTTCAGCAGGATGAGGAGATCATGAGTAAGAATATGGCCATTCATTTCTTCCATAGTTGTGGATTTGTCATAAACATACACCTCCCATCCTGATAATGACTTTTCTGTTTCATTCTACAAGTAGTTGCGCGCTCTATAAAGTTTTTGATTGATTGTATTTTGGGAGTAAAAACAGAAACCGAAACCTTGCTTGTCCCTTCCATTGAATAACGACCAAAGCATCTGCAGAGAAATCCACTGAATCTTATTGAAGGCAAGACTCTCTCTCTCTCTCTCTCTCTCTTTCTCAGGGAGCTAGCCAGATTGCCTTCATCTTTATATGGGTCTCTGGTACTCAGACCCTGTGGATGCCAGGGTGAAACGCCAGTGATCGCTAGACTACATGGGGACCTGGAATAATAGAGTGATTGTTGGAAAATCTCTGAGCCTGGTATTGAGTCAGATGCCAAGAAAGTAAGATTTGGGAGTAGGGGAAGGGTGAAAATGTATCGAAGGGTAACAGGCCATCCATTGAGGAAATTAAGACACACACCTAATGCCTCAAACTACTAGTGGGTCCCTTTGAAATTCACTGCCTCACCAAATATCGCATTCAGTGTTACAAATTTCTCCTCTGAGGTATATAAATCAAAGCAGAGGCACAACATCAAAGGCTGTAATGGGTTTGGCTAAGGATTTATTATATCATTGTTTAGAATAACAGATGTCAGTTTAGGCAGAGAAAATCCCAGATGTCATTGTAATTGTAAAAGTATATATATATATATATATATATATATATAATATATATATATATATAATATATATAATATATATAATATATATATATATATAATATATATAATATATATATATATATAATATATATATATATATATATATATATATATATATATATATATATATATATATATATATATATATATATATCACGCTTACGTCCCCTGATGAGGCATTAAAACACTTTTTGGGTGAGTAGCCTGCTGCTCTGGAACCCAGGATTAGCAGTTAGAAGGTTAGTACAAACTGTTTTTTTTCTTGTGCATTAGTTGTGTTAGATTTGTGCTCTTGATTTCATGTGTTTTAAGTAGAGTTTGGAGTAGGGATAGAATGATAAGAATGGATTTGAAAGGGGAAGTAGTATGTTTTTATAAGTAGTGGTTGTGTGTGCTTGTTAGTTGGGTGGCATGGCTAAAAAAAAAAAAAGAAGGGTGAAGGTTTGAGATGGAATTTTGGGAGATCATAGCAGTCAGTAAGGTTTGGCATGAGAAAGAGGGAAGAAGGATGGGAAGGACGGCTAGGTTTTTTTTTGTAATAGCAAAATGAAAATAATTTATTCATACATATGCGTATCACAGATTTGTCCTCTATCTAGATAGGTAAGCAGGCCACAGACCATGACACTGAGATCAACTTCGTACTTCCAGTTTGTTGGAGATGACACCTTTGGTGTGGTTTCACAACTTATTGCCTTCAATCTTCTTGACTTTGTTTTTGATGGCCTTACAACTCTGCGCACTTTACCACCGCTAACCAGTGCTAAAGTGCTTGTGCTCTCTCCCTGAAACATGGTAACATTGGCTTACACCCAATTGCTAAATATTATTTACTTGCAAGTCCGTAGTAAAGTGGGGCTGCCTGTGAAGTAAATGCTACTATTGGGCCTGTAGCACTTGTCATGCCACCCACTCTAGTAGCCCTTCAAACATGTCCCAGGACTGCCTTTGCAGTCCATCTGTGTAATACTAAATTAATATTTCCACCTGACAAAAGAAACCTATTGCTAGGCCTAAACCTTCCTTTTTAATGCATGTAAAGTCACACCACCCACCATCCCCCGGTAAGCCCTACACAGCCCAGAGGGCAGAGTGCCATGTATTTAAAAATGGGACATGTACCTTTGAGTTTTACATATCCTGGTAGGTAAAAACCCTTAAATTTGCTTTTTACTACTGCAAAGTGTACCTCACCCATAGGATAACATTGCGTTTACTTACTACATTTAATAAGTGATGATTTTCAATTGGGAGCAGGTAGAAAGTTTGAGTTTGGTCTTTAAAGAATATTAATTTAAAACCCTCATGTAGCAAAGTCTTCCTGTTTGCCGTGATCACACCCATTTTTTGGCTGATGCAGGTGGTTACTGGCTGAAAGTGCCCTGGGCTCTACTAACCAGGACCAGGGCCAGTGCTCTGTCCTCTAAAGGTATACTGTAATTGGTATAATTCTAATTGGCCAAGACAACCTATCTGTACGTTCCTAGTATATGGTAGGGCATGTATGTTTAGAGACTGCAGTGAACTTAATGCCCTTAAGTATGCACTGCTGTGGTGTCTAGTGTCATTTTGAAGCCAGGCCTGCCTTGTAGGCTGGTTTTCAAACAAAACAATGTCCAAATTCGACTTTGGAATTAAAAGTACTTCCAAAGTCCAAAACAACCTTTTTATTACATTTAAGTCACCGATAAGGTCTGACCTAGGAGCCCCAATGGTAGGGTCCATTGTCATAAAAATCAAGGACAATATAAAAGATGTTTTATAGGCCCTGGTAAGGAAAAACATACAAAGTCGCTCTTCCCTATTGTGGTGCTGCTAGCCCCATAGGCTAACATGAAAAAGGCTTTATTAAACCTAATAAAGTCTAACTTTTGATTGGAGCGAGCAGGCAATATCATTCAAAGTATCAAAATAATGGTTACAATAAATCCAAAAACTTGTCCTGGTCGGATTTATTATAACTATTACAGGAACATAGTTTTAGAACTTACTATCTTGACGTTACCTAAAATAGCACAGTTGCAGCCACTTCCGAATGATCAGTGTTTTGACAGCCTGAGCCCAACCGCTCCCTGAGTAGGTGTGAAGAGGCCTGGGGCTGAATCAATACAGCCATTTAGTGGAAGGAGATTTGCTTCCTGGAGAAGTCAGGGAGAGGAAGGAGGCTGGGGAGGTAAGCTGGACTTCAAAGGCAGATCAGTTGTCACAGGACCCAGGCCAGCCCCCACTTCTTTAATCCCCAGCCAGATGGGAGTCCCCCCCCTAATTAGGAGAGGGGTTGAAAGGGGAGTGTAGTGAGTGGTTAGCCACACCTTTGGGTTGGGTTACAGAGACCCACACACCAGGTAGAGATTTTCTCCATTTTGATTTTTGGAGAAGAGTGCATTCTGGGTCAAAACTATGCCACACTTTGCAGGAAGTGGTCATAGCTGAGGGAGGTAACTTTACCCCTATTGGTTGGGTGTGTCCCACTCTGTGTCCCCCTCATGCCAGCCCAAAATGGAAGACAAATATGGGAGGGCTGCAGGAGCTCCTCAGATTGCTGTCTGGAACATCAGAAGAAGATGGACTGCCCTGCAGGACCCTTGAACTGCACCCCATAAGTCTTGTACTCAGAAGGACTGCACCTGCTGCACTCACAAGGCTCCACAAAGAAAGGACTGTGCCTGACTTAAAGAAGCAGATTTCCTGATCAGCAACAGGTACAACAGAGCTGAAGAACTCACCTGCCAAGCCAAAGAGAGGATCACCCTAGCTGACCAGTTGCAACTGGATTGTTCCTGGATGGTGCAGGTGCATTGAGGGAAATGGAGTCCTTGCCCCCAAGAGGCAATCCAGAGTCTCTGAACCCTAGGCTGTTGCTACTGGACCCTTACTTCCCCCATCGGAACTCAAAACTAACAAGATCTCAAAGTCAGGAAACTTCCTACAAAGTTTTACAGAAAAACTCCAGGAGGAGACGGGCTCAATATCGAGAGTCAAGCCACTGTTGTCGACTCATGAATCGGCCTGAACGCGCCCGTTTTCCCACTGAAAGCTCCGGAGCCCCTTGCCATTGAGAACAAAGACTTCCAGATATTCACCAAGGAATTGCTCTGCAGCAGGCCGCCATAGTCCTGGTGAACCATTAAACCAGAGGACTCGAAGTTGAGGAGAAAGCTCCAAGAAAAAGACTAAGGGCCAAATGTATCAATATTAGGAATTGTGATTACCTAATTGAGATTTTCTGCGAATCAAAATTAGGAAATCGCTATTCCTAATGTATGAAACTCAGAGTTTTATTTAGCCATTCTAGTGGGTCACAAATCAACTTATCTCATGAATATTAATGAGGTAGGTCGCAATTTGCAACCCATTAGGAATCAACACCCTCACAGGGATGGTGGCCAGCTGAGGTCAGCAGACCACCATGTCTGTGACGTCTTTTAAATAAAGCAGTCGATTTTTTAAATGCAACCCGTTTTCCTTAAAGGAAAGCGGGATGCATTCAAAAACAAAAGTTTCTTTTCTTCTCTTTTGTTTGTTTAATACGACGCAGTGGTCCTGTAGACCACTGCCTTCTCTTAAACAAACTTTTTTTTTACATTCACAAATGGAAAGGGGTCCCGAGTGAGGGGACCCCTTCCTGTTTAGGTATGCATTACTACTGCATTTCTGTAGTTGTTAAATTATTAATTTTTTGCGAATGGAATTCAGACACAAAAAATTAATACATACGATTCCGATTCGGTATTTGGAAGGGACGTCTTTTCCAAATACTGAATAGGTATTTGGTCGCAAACTGCGATTCGGTAACGTGCTACCGATTCGCAATTTGGGTTTGATACATACCAAAATGCCCTCTTGCAGTCTCCAACAGGCTGATTCTATGAATCGGCCTGTTTGTGACAGGAAAAAAGTTTGATACCTGTGGCCCTTAGTCCGAAGGTAAACTTTTGACTGGGACCTAGCCCTCTGCTTATCCAACCTGCGCTCCATCGTGGACGGTCTAAAACTTTGACTTTGTCCCGGTCTAGCATGACCAGATAGCCGTGAGATGCGCTTTAAGCTTTTTGGCGCTATAATGCACAATTTTTGATTTAATCTTTAAAAATTAATATCTCCAGTTCCCTACTTTGGATTTTTGTAGTTTTGGTGTCATTTTAAAGATTAAAATACACTCTATTTTCCTAAATTGGTGTTGGATTTTTAATGTCTTGTGTCTTTTACCTGTGTACTGTTTTGGTGAAATTAAATGCTTTACACATAACTATCTCCTAAATTAAGCCCGACTGCTTGTTAGCCAAGCTACCAAGGATTGAGCAAGGATTATTTTATTGAGAATTGACTGGACCTATTAGTGATTGTGGTATTATTACTAGCTGAAGGTGAATACCCCCTACCTACAAATGATCCACTTTCCTACACCTCTTTAATGGTAAAGTTGGATTATAAGTCACAATTCTGAAAAAGTTTACTTTTCGAAAGTTAGCATTTTCCTGTCCTAACCATCTGGTGCCTACAGCCTATTCCCTGGGTCACATGACTAGGTGTAGCTGGCAGTTGTTTTTTGTGTATTGCTCTCAGACAGAAGCATTGCTGTCGTCAGGATGGGCCATCATCAGGATAAGGGGAATGAGCTGTCACCTACCACACTTGCACATCACAAGCCCTCTACCCAGCACACTCACAAAGGGTTCCCACATACACGCAGGGTTAACAGACTATCAAATGGCAGCTATGCTTCTTGAATAAATGGCTGCATTTCGAAAAGTGCCTTGTGTCATACAAGAGGTGGAGCGGGGGGGGGGGGTGACTGGTTCACTGCACATGTCTCAACCAGTCTCAAACAGGAACTGCCATGTGCATAGCGCTGGCAAAACTGCAAATGCCATTGTGAGGGCCACTAGGGGGCTTGGGGATGCAATATTCTTGCCTAGCAGTTCCAGTCCTCAAGAGACCACACACATCCCCAAATACAACTACTCTAACAAGTATGCAATCACATAATGGCACGGAGGTCCCCAAAGCACAAACACACTAATTAAAAGAACCTACTTAGCGAAAATTACAATGGCCAGTGGCCTGACAAAAATGCCAACAGTGCTTTAACTGATGGGTTCCAAACTACAGGGCCCTAAATACACCTGCTGCTGGGTTTAAAGAGGAAGCACTGGTTTCAGATGCCACATAGCACCTTTCCCTGCCCCTCCTGTTGGGGGGCAGCAATGCCACAGAGCACTCTATTCCATATCCCCCCCTTCTCTCCCTAGAGACCCCAAGTGAGGGCCGCCGCACTCCCTGTGCTCTGCACCGGCTGTTATCACACCAGAAGCCTCTGCCACATAACAAACACAACACCACTGTAACAAATATTCAGTTTTTATGCACCTCTTTACAGCAACGTGCAGTTTGAGCATGTTTGCAAGCCCTCAGATATATCTAAAGTGAAATTAAGGCACAGGGAGATCACACTGTGTGGTCAAGTGCTGGTGCAAGGACAGGGAAACGGATAGCCATTAAAACTAAACCAGAGTTCGCATCTCCTCGAGGCACGTGTCCAAGGCCGAAACTTTGAAGTGCTAATCCGATTCTAGACCAGATCACATCAACACATTAAGCCGTCCATGCCACTTCCACCAGGGTGCCAACTTACTACCGCTACAGCAATTGAAAAGCAACACATGGGGCGAGAGGGCAGATCCAAGCTATTTTTCTACCAGACAGAAGCAGCCTAGAGCATGGAGCTTTGCATACTTTCCAATCCCTCTGCTTGCATTTTCTTGATGTGCTAAAATCCAGGTCTTCCTGTATTATCTTATATAGTGCACTGTTTTGTTATTCTACACACTGCCAAGTTATCTTAAAATTCACCCAACTCTTTGATGGCTTCTGTCACCCTCATGAAGGATACTGCATCCTGGCTCACTTGATCCTTTCTCCTTCATTACACCTTCAATGGCATCCGCAATTTTAAGGCTTGGATACATAATCTCATGAACGTTGCTGCAGACTGGAATTTTAGGTACCTGCACAACAGGAAACAGATCGGTTTTCTGATGGCTGATGACCTGGCCAGATTTTTGCATAAGGGGCCCCTGAATGAACCATCAACTTCTGGAAACTGTTAGCTGGAATCCAGATCTATCAGCTAAGGCCAAATACTGCTGCACGCTGGCTTGGAATCCCAGGGATATTTAGGAGGATTCTCTGGGTAATTGCTGGGGACGGGAGGTAGAAAGCCTCTCTCATCTTCACCACCTCGATAAAGACTTTCAAAGCGTGGTTTCCAGAAATTCTGTTATTCCTCTAGAATTTTCCAAACCTGCACCACAGGTTCTGCAATGCCTTTGGAATCCCTCAGGGAGTCCTCAGCCTCTTTTTGAGGATGGGAGTTTGAGGCGGGTAGAAAGGAGAACTCATGGTGGGATAGATCTTCACTCTCCACAAATCCTGGGCTATGCCTACACGAAGATATAGATTGGCTTAGCAGAGCTGATCTTGCTGACATTTGGAGAGAGACGGATATCCCATTTCCATCAATGTGATACAAGTGCTTCACTTCTTCAAACGTCTTTGAGAATGATAGGGCTTACAGGTCAGTGAATGCCTTTAGCTTCACCATTTCTGAAGGTCATGAAATGTTAAAAGGCGCATTGGTTTGTAGGCACCCCTTTATGTGTAAACTACTAATGGGGACAAGGCAGTTGAATCTCCTGGAGATATCTGTGAAATTTCAACAAAACTCTGGACTTGTTTAAAGCCAGCGATCAAGGAAAGAGGTGGAACTGGAATGGACAAAGCACTTTACACATGTATGGACTGTGCTATTGGTGGCAGTATGCCCTCTGATTTGCTTTTAAAACGTTTTGCAAGAGTGGTTGGTAATGCCATTGTTGGTATGGTCGCTTTGCTGCTGCTATCAGTACTGAATCAAGGTGCCAAGCATAATGCTCGGCGCTGTTCGCTTAATAAAATCCAGAATTTTCCTCATCTTCAGTCAGAAAATGTACATTACATTATGTTTTCAATAAATCTGATCTAAAGAAACACTATTGTTTAGTCAACACCAGCGTGTTGCGGAGTTTGCATTAGAATGGAGTGAAAGTTTCAATAATGGTGTTGAGACATGCGAAGGTGACTGGCATGGGGATGTTTTGGTAATATACAATCTTTGTCTGTAGTCTTTAATTAGCTAATGCAAGAAGCAAGCGATCTTTAAAAATATGAACAACCCTAGTACCAAGTCTTCCAAAACTCCACAGATAGCTAAGAAACAGAAGGTCACTATACACAGGCTTTTTGATTGACTGGTGCCAACTATACCATGAAACCAAACAGTTTACTGGACGTGGTGCACTCTTGATTTTCTTCCATGCCAGGCAAACCACCAGTTAAAACCGTCCTACATAAGACTACTCTCATACCGCTAATTCTGGTAATCTAGGTCAGACATCACATGTATGGAACAAGGAAAATAATAAGCGACTTAGGGCCAGATGAACAGCCATTTTTAGTGGTCGCAAACAGAGATACAGGCAGTTTGCGACTGCTAAAATGGCTTTTGTAATGTACTAACCCTATTTTTCGAGTCAGTAACCTATTACAGACTCGCAAAATAGGGTTTGCGAGTCGCTATTAGGAAGGGGCATGCCAAGGGCGTCTCTTCCTAATAGCGAGTCGCAGGGGGATGTACAATTGTTCTGCAACCGAAATGCAGTTGCAAAGCAATCGCAGTTTACCACCTACTTCAAGTAAAGGGTAAGCCAGTTTCGAATGGGAAGGGGTCCCCCTAGGGGACCCCTTCCCCTTTGTGAATAGCAGCAAAAACGTTTTTTAAGAGCAGGCAGTGGTCCCACGGATCACTGCCTACCCTTAAAAAAATGAAACAGAAACCTTTCATTTTTTTTTTTTTTTAAACGCATCCAGTTTTCCTTTAAGGAAAACGGACTGCATCTTAAAAAAAAAAAAAAGTTGTTTTATTTAAAAGCGAACACAGGCATGGCGGTCTGCTGTCCCCAGCACGCCACCATCCCTGTGTTATTGCCCATTCCCAATGAATCGCAAATTGCGACCTGCCTCATGAATATTGATGAGGCAGGTCAATTGCGACCCCATTGGGAATCTCTAATGTGTCTGAGACACATTAGTACATTCCATTTTGCGAGTCTCTAATTGTAAGTCGCAAAACATTGCAATTAGAGACTTGCAAAATGAAATGTTCGTACATCTGGCCCCTAGCTTTTTTGCCCACTGAAACCAGAAGTGGACAACATGACTAGTTCTCTTTACTGGGTCAAGGCTTTCCACTTACTGAGAATGTGGAGGAGCCAGATAAAAGAGTGGACAATGAATGCTTCACATAAAATTATGTTGTTTTATGTGTGCAAATTCTGGCTCAAGCGCATGAACTCTTAGGTGCAGTCTTTTCCATTTACAGTAAGTGGGGTTGATGTACATGATGGCAATTATTAGTGATAAGCAAGCACAACAAAAAACAGGAAGGCAATATACTTCGGTGCCTCTCGTCCAGCAGGATGGGGGCTTGGCCTAGCACAACGCGCTCTGCTACATTTTTTTTTTTCTCGTTGACAGAGATTTCCCATTTGAACACTTCATTCGACAAGCACTTCTCATAAACAGTGAGAAATTCAAGCAGAGATTAATAAGGCTCACTAAGGGTATTTGATTGGGAATAATTTGCAAGATTCGCCAAAATCCTAGATATACTGCAATCCTCCTACTTCCATAATCATGTTTTGAGTGTTGCTGTATTGTGTATACTAATGCCTGATTGTAAAGTAAGATACTTTTGTCTTTACTGTCCTCACAGCCTTTTTAAAAAAATATTTATTTTACTTCTTCTCTTAGCCAGTTATTCAAATCTGCTAGGAAGTCTAAACGATTCCAGAGCAGAGACTTAACCAGGAAGTTACAGGCTGCCTTTTGAGGAACCATATTGAGTTTTTCATCCTCAACATTCTAATGAATGTGCTAAACCAGGAAGCATAAATCATTGAGCATTTCATCAAATAGGAGACTTTCATATGAGCTCACAATTATTATTTACAGTTTGTGAGCTACCGTCATACTTTATTTTATTATTGATCTTAGATTTTGACTATTTGTAGGACAAAAAGACCAATATAAAAGAAAGTTCTTACCGGAGGTTCTTCATTATGGTACATCAGCCTCAGGCTTAAGTAAAAGCATGAGTAAACCCAATGTAAATATACATTTTGGTGGTATTAATCGAGGAATTCACAAAAACTAAACTTGCTCTACACCTGGTTACAATTCGTACCATGGTGCAATATTAAGTATGGGTAAATCTTACTCGGGTATGGGAACTGGACATTCCAAGCTGGTCATGTTCCGTAAAGTTTAAAAACACCCACAAACACAAGTGTTTTTTGGTAGTCGCTAATGTTTTTGTCACCCATTACCATCATGCAGATGGTAAGACATTTAATGCCAGCAAAATCAGAAGTACATTCCTTTCCAGGGTGGAAGTTGGAAGGAAGACCCCAAAAATTGGTGGGGTTGTACAGCAAGAGGCTTTTCTCCAGAAATGTTTTTCCTGTAAAGAAGAAAAACCGAGCAAATGCAGTGCCATTTTCCCAATGAGCATTTATACACATAGTTAAAAGCCCGCCCGTAGAAAGCCATTTGCAAGAGTCCTGTACTGTTGCAGGTTTCCAGAAGTACTCTAGAAAAGATTTGTGAACTACTGATATACTTAAATCTGTCCCCACACAAGTGTGGACACCCATGGATGGAGATGTACGGATCCATAATGTTTAGTATATATTGATATTGTATGCAGTAATACGGAGTTCAATATTGCAAAGTAGTAAGAATAATAACCTCACAGTCAGCCCACCAGATACACTTCTTACCTCTTGAATAAGAGCATTATGCCGCAACACTTTACGTGCTTTCATGATTCGGACTATAGCAGCTTGAAGATACATTTTTCTGTCTTCATCTACAGCACTTCTGGTTTGTTCCACCTCCTAAAATAGAATGTGTTAAAACTTTAGCTTCTCTTTTTTTCAATTTTAAATAGACTTAACGATTTGCGTATAAAACACATTTACAAATAGAAAAGTAGTTTGTTATCTATTATGATACCGCCATGCTGTTGACAGCTATTCAAAAGTAACAGGATGGCTAAAAATAATTTGTCCTGTAGGACTCCAGGATGCACTAGAGCAGTGGTTCAGGACTGTGCAGGCAAAATGTCCATCCCAACCAGTCGGACTATTAAAGCAATAGTGATTAATGAACGTGTGCACTGATGCTCATGTAACAGCCAGACAGACATCCAGGAAAGGCACTCTGCGTGCCAACACATTGGTAGCAGCCTTGGCTCTGGTGGAATAGGCTCTCAGACCTGAAGGCTGCTTCTTAGCCAATACATCTCTGATCTTAATACCGAGGACTATCCATTGTGATATGGTTCGCTACTGCACCACCTTGCCATTCTTTTCACCAGTGAACCCCACAAAGAGCTGATCATCCATCCAATGGTCCTTGTTACATGCTATGTAAAAGCTCAGCACTCTTCTGGGGGTCCAAGCAGCAAAATTTCTCTTCCTCTTTCGAGGGATAACGTGGAGCAAACAATGTCAGAAAAGTGATAGCTTGTCTGACATGAAAAGTTGTCACTACTTTCGGCAGGAAGGCAGCTGGAGTTCTTAACACCAGTTTGTCTAGAAAAGGGTGACATAAAGCGGTTGGACAGAGAGGGCCTGAAGCTCACTCACACGGCGCACTGATGTTATTGCGACCAGAAAGTCTGTTTTCGAAGTTCAAGAGGCATCATGGATAACTGTGAATTGGTTTGAAAAGGATACACGTAAGGAAAATGAGAACCAAATTTAAGTCCAACTGTGGCATCAAAAAGTGTTTTGGCAGAAACATGCTGTGTACCTTTAAAAAAATCTCATCACAACAGGTGCTTTGAACAAAAACTGTTAGTGTGGCAAAAACAAAAAGGTCGAAAGGGCCAACAAGTAAACTTTTATCAGTGCCCTCTGCAAGTCGTTGCTGGGCCAAAGATATCACAACCACCAAGATATCCAACAGTTTGGTTTGCAACATGTCCATCTGGTGGGTGTCACATCAATGACTTCAGATGGGGGATCAACGGAGATCAACTCTGCCACTCAATGGCCATGCATGGAGATGCAGGTTGCGTAGGGCCAGGGAGCAAGAGTCTGCCCTGCTGCTGCGACAGAAGGTCCTCCCGAAGCAGCAGTATGAATGGAGAACAGATGCTAAAGCTCAGAATTTCCAGGTATCGCACTCTCCTCGCCCAATACGGACCCACTAGAATGACTTAGGCCTAGTCATTCCTGATCTTCAAAACACGTGGCAGAAAGGGGAGATGGCAGTAATCCATACAAGAGCCCCGTGCTCCACTCTAGGCTTAAAGCGCCTTCAATAGAGCCTTTTGTGACCTCCAACATGGAAAAGTGTTGGTGCTGTCTGTTCTCAGCAGTGATAAAGATTCTCCCCATTTCTGAAAGATATGCAGAGTCAACTCCTGGTGTCGGTGTAACTGCGCGTCGTGATCAGCTAGGTGTCGCCGGCTAAGTTTGTCCACCCTGGAGTTCAAAGATCCCCCTAGGAGATTTACTATCACGGAGATGCCCTGATGACCAACCAGTTCCAGAGGTGCAGAACCTTTTGGCACAAGACCCAGGACCCCACCCCATCCTGCTTCTTGCAGTATCACATTGTGATAGTTATATCCATGAGAACCTACACCAGCCTCACTTTGATGGTTGGCAGGAAACCCGAAGCCAAGTGAACCACCCGCAACTCCAGCAAACTGATGCGGAGGCAGGTTTCCCCCAGATTCCTCTGATCTCCAGCTCTCTCAGATGGCCACCCCATCACTATAGGAACAAATCTGTCACCACAGTCCGCTCTGGGTGGGGTATGGAGATGGGTCTGCCTCTGGTCCAACTGCAGTCTAGCAGCCACCAGTGCAGATCTCTGGTAGTCTCTTCTGAGACCTGGTTGGAATCCGACAGGCTCCCCTGGTGCTGGGCCTACTGAGACTTCAGATCCCACTGCGGGGCTTGCATGTGTCTTTTGGCATAGTCGGCGAGTAGGATGTAGGAGGCCAATAGGCCAAAAAGCCTCAGAACCATCCTCTTGGAGACCCAGGACAGATGCCAAAATAATAGGATCAAAGCCCAGTTGTCCGGGACTCATCGGTCTGAAGGGAAGGTCCAAAATAATGCCATTCCCATGAAAGCTCAGATGAAAGGAAGTCTCTGCAAAGGAGTCCGGTGTGGCCTTGGCAGCTTGACTGAGAACCTCAGAGATGTCAGGATAATCGCAGTAGTCTGAGGTGGTCAGTGACTGATTGTGGCAAGCCCACCTTCAAAGGCCAGTCGTCAAGGCAGGCAAAGACAGGTACCAAAGATGGGAAGCCACTTTTATTAACATGCGTGGGCAGTGGTGAGGCCAAAAGGTAGCATGGCAAACAGTGCTTGTGGCCCACTGTAGGAAGCTGGCTCTGTATATACTACACCAAAGTAAAGTATAGTGTGCACAGAGTCCAGTGGATCCCCAAAGGCTTACAGAGGCAAAAGTAGATATCACCTTACTCTCTATTTGTGGTAGTGCGGGCGAGCAGTAAGGCTTTATCAGAGGGTAGGGTTAAGCATTTATTGTACACACTCAGGCAAGAAATGATGTCACACACTCAAAGACTGAAACTCAGGCCAATTGTTTGTATAAAAAAATATTTCCTTAGTTGTAGTTTCTTTTTAGAACCAATCAGGACTTGGTACAGGTAAGTAAAGGTGTACTTTCCAAGACAGGTTGATACTAATATGCAAGATGGATGAAATTGGCTTTGTTACAGGTTTGTAAAATGTTTAGAGACAGTTGACATTCGTTGTAATTACTTTGTGATTACTTTGAGATTACTTTTCTACTCAGTGTGGTATGCCTAGATACCACACTGGGACATTTCCTACATAAGGTAAGTAAACCACTATTGCATTAAAACACAGTTGCTTGGGTTTCAATACAAACACAACTCAACACTTAGAACTTTTTCAAAGGAAAAACAGTCAATGCAATCCTATGGGAGAAAATGTGGCTATCGGTTTGCAGGTAAGCAATCGGTTTTGAGAGTCGAGTTTCTGGGGTTAGAACAAGGGGGTTCCCCCAGGATCAAGGATACACTCAAAGAGCACCATCAGCGGCACTAGGGCGGCCTGGTGAAGAGTGTTGAGGCCCAATACTAGCCAATGGGGCTAGGTGGCCTTCGGTTGATGGCTGCTCTCGAGCAAGCCACTGGGTTGTGGGAGCAAAGCTCCTAGGGTTAAGCTCAGGACAAAGGGGGATCCGAGTTAGCACACAAGGTGTACCCACAGCGGCACAGGGGCAGACAGGTGCAGGGTGCTGAGTTGGCGTCGGGTGCCCTGTTGTTTTCAATGGGAGATCTCCGGTCGGAACAAAGACTGCAGGCTCGGGCACGGAGGCTTCCTGGAGGCGACCACCAGCTAGAGTGGTAAGTTGGGATGCTGGGGGATGCCTGGACACCATCGGTTGGGCCACCCAAGGCCGTGGGGTGTCGGGTGCAGGGGTGTTTTTAGGTGTCGGGTTTCCTTACCAGCTCCGGTCATGGTCGGGGGGACCCTTCAGGTAGGGGCTGCAGGTGTCGTCTGGAGGATTGAGGTAGGTCGGGGATCACCAGATCCCAGGTCAGGTTCGCTGGGAGGAACTTGGGCCGTGGGTGTTGGGTGCAGAGTGGCGCAAAGTCACGGATTCGGCCAGAGCCAGAGTCTGTTTCTTGAGCAAGTCCGGTGCTCACAGGAGACAGAGTCTTTGCAGGGAAGGCAGGGCAGGACCTCTGGGTTCTGGGGGGCTGCTGGACTCGCCGGGGTATCCGCTGGAGGAGGTCGAAGTCGGGACAGGCCGGTAGGGCTGGGGCCAAAGCAGTTGGTGTCCTCTTCTTCCTTCAGCACGGCTCTTCGGTTCTTCTTCTTGCTCGTCTGGGGAGGCAAGGTTCGGGTAGGTACAGGTCAGGACCAATGGGTCCTTTCCTTGGGGTGGGTACACTCCCTATTATGCCACCCTCCACTGGGAGTGTGGCATAAGCCTCTCTAGTTGGCTGAGTCCCCCCATCTTCAAGATGGCAGGGACTGAGAGGTGTGCTTCGCCTCGCCTCCTTCACCTGAGGGGTGGAGTTGGCAAAGGTGAGCACACCTCTCCTCCTATCTTGGTTTTCCCGCCGATTCTCCCTCCCAAAGTGGGGGTCAGAACCAGAGGGGCCCAGTTGCTGGGAGCAGCAAAAGGCAGGGTCAGCTTACAAAGGCGGCAAGCCTTTGAAGCTTCCCCTTAGTGGACCCTGCCCATCCTGGGGAAGGAGTCATGACACCTCTTCCCAGGATGTGCTTTGTTTCGGGACACCAAGGGCAGGAGGCTCTCTACTTGGGGGTCCAGAAACATGTCTGGGGGTGGCAGCTGGCGAGCAGCTACTCAGCCAGGACACTAGCGTTGGGTCGTTTTTCAGGGGGCATCTCTAAGATACCCTCTGAGTGCATTTGGCATTAAATCCAACACAGGCATCAGTGTGGGTTTAATGGGCTAGGAAGTTTGATAGCAAACTTCTCAGTCTTTACTAAAGCCACCATGGAGTTGTGGAGTTCGGGGTGCCAAACTTCCAGCCCATGGTTTAAAAATGGCTTTACTGCACTTACAATACCTGTGAATGGCACAGGTACTGTAGGGGCCCAGGGCTCATGCCACTGTGCTATACTGCATATATATATATATGTGCTGTGGTATAGTGCACCCTGCCTTAGGGCTGTAAGGCCTGCTAGAGGGGTGACTGACCTATGCCACAGGCAGTGTTTTGGTGGGCATGACACACAGGGATGTGTGCCATGTCGACTTGTAGTTTTAGGGTCTCCCCCTGGAACACAGATTGCACTGGCAGTGTGTAAGGGAAAAGGGGGGAGTCTCTGAGGGTGGCATAATATATGCTTCAGCCCTGATAGACTTTCTCTGCCTACAATGTCCTTGGTACCTGATTAGCAGGAACCCAGGGCACACTTAGTCAAGGAGCATCAAACATCAGGCAAAACTTGGGGGGCAACCATGCAAAAATGGGCACTTTCCTACACCCACCTTGTATCGCAAATGGAGTTTTTGGACCTGAGGGACGAAGATATGAAAATAGGCATCCTGTAGATCCAACACTACTATCAAGTCTCCAGGATTGTGGGCAAATAGAACTTTGGCTAGCGTAAGCATCTTGAATTTGTCCTTTCACAGGATGGTGTTGAGAGGGAGATGATCCAAAATAGGATGAAGACCTCAGTCATTCTTCAGCACAAGGAAGTAGCAAGAATACCATCCAGTTCCCACTTTAGAGGCTGGTACTCTCTCAGTGGATCTTTTAGCTAAAAATCTTGCACCTCCGGATGCAAAATGGGCAACTGGTCCTCTAAAAGCTGCTCTGATGAAAGTGGGAGGTTGAAGTGGAATGCCAGGGCGAAGTCCCATTGGATGATTTGAAGGACCCACTGGTTGGAAGTGATGCTCTGCCACTCTTGGGGGAGTACCAGACCCTGCCTCCTACACAATGGTTGTATGCTACTAAGGGCCCACTAAAGAGGTTTTCAAGTTGGTGTAAAGGCAGGCAACTGAGACGTATGCTGTGCCTGAAGGCCTGGCAGTTGTCTGTTGGGCCCACAGACCCGACCTCGAATGGGCAGGGAGACCTGTTGTGCAAGCAGCGGAGCCTGGCACTGCTGATATAGCAAGCCTCTGGCACATCCCTGAAAGGGGACAAACTGTTGGGAAGATTGCTGAACTGGTGCTGAAAGGCACAATGAGCATGCTGTAGCTTTGCTCTCTTTAAAACGCCCTTTTTTCTCAATTTCATGTACCACAAGGTTAATGTTACTAAATACATAGTAGATAGATGGGGTATGGTCAAGGTTTCTGCCTGATCCCTAGAATTGTCTAGCTTCACAGCCTGAAGCCAACATAACTGTTCCACGTTTAACCTAGAGACTTGAACAACCTTATTTGTTTTGTATGTATGCATTTCTCCAGGTACCACCAGTGAATCCACCACTTCATGACGAATTAACAAGATCACTGGATGTTTTTGTATACTTGACATTCTTACACCTTTTTCTCAGAATTGTCTGATTATACACATGTTGAGCAGCAGCAACAACAGTAGGTCCTGAAGAAAGCCGTTACACTTCTATGTGAGGGTGATTAGGCTGAAACATGTCGACCACATACTGACACTAACTGCAGGTATATGTGTTTTCCCTCCAGTGCCCTGTTTTTAATCCTGCCCGAAGGACACACCAATAAACGGTTATTGCATACCCTGGAGCTAGTTTTATCATCACTTTCACCTGGTCTGCTACACCCACTACCTTGAGCTCATCATTGTGGTATTTAGCAAACTTCTCTTGCACAAAAACATCCCTGAGCTCCTCCCTCTCAGTGAGGGGGTTGTATCCTGTTTCATGACTAGGCATCACGGTACGAGGAGATTCCCAGTGATGGAGCACGCAAACTCTGGTGGGTGAGGGATTTCGTCCTTTTAAAGGGATATCCCCCCTTATCTTCCACTAGGTTTTTGTCTATAACAGTTATTTGTTCTGTAGACCAAAGGGTTTCTTGTTTGTGGTATATCTATAAGGACCAGAGAGATATTTGGGCAGAGGATGCGGCCTAAAGGCTAGAGTGGTCGACCTGGAAGCTGGGGAACCGGGTTCAAGTCTCAGCAAAGACGCTCAACATCCTGTGATTCTGGGCAAATCACTTAATCTCCCCATGCCTAATAACAACGGATGTGTCCATCTGTAATGTAACTGGTGCTCATGTAAAGAGCTCTGATACGTTCGAGTCGAGTTCGCGCTATATAACGCCCTCCCCCCGCCCAAAAAGGACAGGGAGCTAACCCTCGCAAGTCTCTAAACCTCCTCAGACCCCCCTCTTTGTGATGGATGATCCCTTTAAAAAGCTCCAGGGCAGAGTCTACTTTTCAACCGAACAAAATCTGTCAAAAGGAATATCAATTCGGGATGCCTCGATGTCCTCAGAGAAACCTGTGGACCTCATTCATGCATGGCACAGAAGCACCACACTTGTCCCAATAGCCCATCCTAAACAATCAGTGGTGTTTAGGCCTGATTAGATGACAAACCTATTAGCATCCAGGCCATCCAGAATGGTTTGGGACAAAGAGCCCTGTAAGCCTTCTGGGACTGCTGGTAATATCTCACCAACCATGTCCCCAGAGTGCATGGGTGTAGCATCCTAGGAGGAAGCTGGCATTGACAGACTTCAAGTCAAGGATGCGCGATGAAAATATTCTCTTTTCAAAAGTTACAATACATTTGGACTCTCTGTGTGGAGGAGTAGTTGTTAAGACATTAGGGTTCAATCTGCTGGTGGGCGCCTGCACCACTAACTCTTAGGAGTTGGATGTTAGGAGAGACAATCAGAGTCGTCTGGAGATGGTGTATCGCGATGTACGGTTTGGCAATTGACTAGATCACCAGAACATGGTTTCGAGTAGGTGCCCAAGAGTGCATCACTGAGGGCCTCATTGACAGGCAGGCAAGGTTTTGTCGGTGCATGGCCAGGCTAAAGGACCTTAGTGAGAACATTAGTTTTTATTCCCACAGTGAGGATGTTGAGGTCATAGCCTTCAGAAACTCTCTTAATGACTTTGGCAAATGATGTATTCTTCTCAGTTTCTAGTCCAAGAGGAGAAACCAAATCAGTATCATGTGAGGTATTTAGTCCATTGGCATCGTGCAGGTCCACATACCAATTTGTGTCATCATAGGGTGGAGAAAAATAGCCCCAAAAACCCCTTTTATTGTCTCTATATGGCTGACAACGTTGGAGTCTGAGCCAAAAAGTTGGTGCAGTGTCTGTGCACAACTGTGCAGAAATGGTATTATGTCTGAGTCAGAGGGGTTGAGTATTGGCTGCACCACATCTGGGTGCAGTCTCGGTCGAGACGAATTTGGCTCAGAGTCGAACACCACAATAGGTTGTGGATCCTCCTCCGGTGGTGTCAGTGCCTACATCAATGTCCAAGGGAGTGGTGCTGATTTTGGTGCCAGAACCAAAATTGGCACGAATGCCAATTCAGTAGCCGAAGAGGGTTTGGGGGGTCCTGAAGGCACAGAGGATGTATCCGCCGGCAGTAAGACTACTGGAGGCCCTTTTGGAATCTTGTGGGCCGAATGCATGCTAGAGGGAGCTGAAAGTGCACCAAAGATGCACAGCATGGCCTCCCTAAAGGCTTCTATCTGCTGCAACATCACCAATCAACCTTGAAATTCAGGGTACATCGAGACCTGGCTTGGAATCGTCTCCTCGAGGAACTGACGCAAGACCTAGAGGTATGATGTTGCCCTTGTGCCTTCTCAGGAGATCGAGAGCGACAGGAAGGTGTTGAGTCCCGCTTGAACTTCTTAGGTTTCTGTTTTTTCTTACCTGTAGAATTGGACCTCTATCAAGAACAGTCATGGAATCAATCTGAGCAGGAGCGGGTTTGCACACAGTTTTTTTTAACAGGACCTGCGTGATGTCTTGTGGTGTTTTGCCACAACCAACTTTGACGTGCATTTTCTGATGGCTTTTGGATTCACCTGGGCACAGTCATCTCAGGTCTTGGAGATGTGCTCCGAAATCAACCACCTGAGGCACACTTCGTGGGGATTCATCACAGACATATGTGTGCAACAGTTCCTATAAGGTTTAAATCTGGTTGTCTTATGAGGGGACATGTTCCATTGCACACTGGTAGACTTTGAGGAAAAATCTCTAAGGAATGAAGAAAAGGAGCGGAGCTCTGGATCCGCGTCTGAAGGCACAGAAAAAAAGAAAGAAACTGACATCAGTGCAAATGGGTGGAGCTTATATGCAGCTTCGGTCGTCACTTCCGAAGCAGTGCGAAGTCCGCATGTAGTCGCACAATGCTACCTATTGGCGTGCAGTAGCATCACTTTTTGAGTTTCTGGCTCCAGTTTGGCTCCTGGATTTTCACAAGGGGTACAATCTGCGGTTATAAGTATCCAACAAAAGTAGGTGTGGGAACCCAACTCAAGGATTTTCATTACATCAGTCTCAGAAGGATGAAAACCAGAGTACTCCCTGTTATTGTTTGAACCAGTGACCAGCAACTCTCTAGGAAGGCAATCAGAACACATGAATTTTAGTCTTGACTCAGAAGGAGAGTGATCAAAGACATCTTATGGATTTGCGGGGCCCTGGGCCAAACGTATTTTGGGTGCCTCTGTTCCAAACGTATTTTGGGGGCCCCTCCCTGTTCAAAAAAAGCTTTGAATTTCTGATTCCAATTCCAGCTTTTTCATGCCCTCTTTGGCCAGGTCACGGACTGTGCACAGTCACGCTGGTCCAAATTATAAATGTGTTTCCATCCAATATTTAGGGATAGTGATATGTTTTCAATATTGAACTACAGCAGCAGCTCACTAATATTACTGCAAATAATCTCTGTGACACCCTCGGACTTCTCATATGTGAGGTCCTGGTTTGAACAAAAAGATACTTTGGATGCTGCATGAAACAAACAAAACATTTCTGTTAGAAATGGGATCTCTGGTTGGCCACGGCTTGCGCCAAAGCCAGGCAGAGACCACCACTCTAGTCAGGGCGAGGGAGTTACAAGCCAAAGATAACCCCTGCTCACCCCCTTGGTAGCTTGGCTCGAGCAGTCAGGCTTATCCCGGAGGCAATGTGTAAAGCGTTTGCGCACGCACACAGCAACAACATACCAGGCACACCACAAAAAGGAACTCCACACAAGGTTATATATAAAAATAGCCTTTGTATTATCATAAAACACATTAGAATAGTACTCACATAATATACATCGTGCCACCTGGCACTAGGTCATATTTACAAGGGATTATTTACACCTGACAGGGCCAACTGGACCACTGTCAGAACCAGCACAAAGCGAATTTAGTATATGTAACACTTATAATAAATGTAGCACACATCATAAACGTACAACCAGTAATCACTGGTAACCACTGTACTTAGCATCAGCCTGTAACATAAACCACATTATGCACAGTATCACATTAGGCTCAAAATACATTCTGCGCCAACCTCATAAGCCTAAACGCATTAGACCATAACCTCACCAGCATAAACATATTACGCATTAGTCCTCACCAGCATACACGCAGTATGCAATAATCTCATTAGCATAAAGCCACATCTAGAGGCATAACAGGGTGCGTAAAGCATAGTAAATGCATCACATTTCCTAGCACCACATATTAGGACACAAATCACATTTAGGGCCTGGCGCCCTATAAACCCACCAGTCCCCCTGGCCAACTGGCCTTCTCAAAAGGGGCTCAAATGCCCTATGTCCAAGAGTCAGGGCTGCTGCCTAGCAGCTGAATCCAAAGTGCGCCACTGCGCAGACCTAAACGTAGCAGCTGCCCACTACTTGCTGGGCAGCTGGGAAAGATAGGGGGCCAAGGAGTGCGTCCCACTCCTAACTCTAAACATGCCCCCAACGAACTGCGGCCTAAACGTAGCAGCTGCCCACTACTTGCTGGGCAGCTGTGAAGCATTGTAAAGGCCTGGCACCTCTGTGCCGCTTCTGTCCTTCTCAGGGACTCCTAAATCAATCTGCGCCAAACGTGGCCGCTGCCCTCTATCAGGCGGGGCAGCGGGGAAAAATGGCCTGAGCCCTGCTCTGGGGCTCTTAAACAATAAAACGTGCCCTCTTGGTGCAGCTGCCCTCTGCGAGCGGGGCAGCTGGGAGGAATGCGGCTATGGGGCCTGGGCACCTCTGTGCCCTCACGTTGGAGCCACACAGGCTCTGGAACAAACATGCCACCCGTTGGAGCGGCCCGCTACCAGACGGGGCCGCTCAAGAAAACTAGACACAGTGCCTTCACTGGCACCACCAAACTGCGCCCATCGGTGGAGCGGCCCTCTGTCAGTGGGGCCGCTCGGGAAAGAGGCACCGGCGTGGTGCCTCGACTTTTGCTCCCCCAGCCAGCTCCACTCACCGGCTCTCCTGGCGGGGACTCTTCTCCTTTTCTCGCTGGCTCCGGGGCTCCCAACAGCTCACGGGAGCCCCGCTGGACATTTCCTGTCTCCCGGTCGTCTTCCTCGCTTCACCCGGGCCCCCTCCTGGGACCCGGGACTTCGCTCTGAAGCCGCGAGGCTCCGGACGGTTCTCCTTTCCGCCCGCACTTCACCCGGGCCCCCTCCTGGGACCCGGGACTTCTCTTTGGTGCTCCGGGAGGCGGGGTAGGCTCCCGTTCTCCTCTCTGCACACCGGGGCTCCCATCGGCTCACGGGAGCCCCGCATCGACACGGGCACAACTTCCGGTCCTGCCGCCGGCCCCGCCCAGAGGCAGGCGAACTTTGCCTGGCTTCCGGGTCGGCGCCCATTATTCACTCGGGCCGCGGCGGTGAAACGCGTGGTGGGCTCCCGCTTCGTAAATTAAGCATAAGCGGACAATGAGGGGTAGGCTCCCTCCTAATTTCAATGAATAAGCGGGGTGGGCACCCGCAAGCATGATCAATCAGCGGGGTGGGCTCCCTCTCGGCAGCTATCACGGGGGAATCCCTCCGGTGGGGGGGTTCCCTCTACAGGGCCGGGCAGCGCCGCGCTGCGCAGCCCACGCTCCTCTTCCAAGGAGAAAGTAAAATAAAGCGCTCCCAGGGGCTAGGAGCCACAGCTCCTTTAGGAAAAGTCCAGGAGAGGTTCAGGGGCATAGCTGGGCCCAGGGGCCAGCACACAGGGCCCTCCAGCAGGGAGGCCCCCACGGCGGTCCCTCCTGGGCCCCAGCAAGCCCCCCCCCCTCCGTCAGGATCAGGAACAGAACAGGAACACTGAACATGGGGTCACAGCCCCTTCTTTTATACACCCTTTTCCTTTGTCTAAAGGTGCAGGGTTTGGGGGAACCAGATACAACTGGTTTAGGGGAGCTTTGGAGCACTTTGTTTTGCTCAGCTCCTCTCTCCTTTGTCAGGTGGGGGCTCAGGGATTAGACGCACCACAGGGGGCGGAGCCAGCATTGTGGAGGGAAGGCACAGTCCTATTCAGGTCCCAGGTGCAACTCCTCCTCCCATCTAGATGGAGATCTCTCCATTCAGCCCTGCGCTGACTCACCCTGCCCCTCCTGGAGCCACACACACCTCCCAGCCCCTGTCACTCACAAGCCAGACATGCAATTCACATCAGGCAGGCAGACACAGAGCACACAGAAATGCCAACTTCTAGAAGTGGCATTTCTCCACCAGTCACCATAAATCTGCGCACACCATTGCGCAGCATTTATTCTCACGAGTTCATACATACTAAACTCGCCCCTGCACTCCTCTCAAACCAGGAATTACCATGGAGACACATATCCCCCATGCATTCCTATGGGAGGGCAGGCCAGTCTCACCACACGTGCACAGAGAGCGCACGCACTTTCCACTGGACCACAGTGCGAAAGTGCGCAGAGGCCAAAAATCACTACCACTATGTCAGAGCTTAAGGCAAAAAGTTCAGGGGTGAACCTGCCAAAAAGGGCCAAGTCCAACAATTTCTCTGAGAAATGTCTGTAACAGACTCTCACACATCACTCACATTAAAAATAGAGGAAAACAGTATTTAAAAAAATCTGTTTAAGAATTATTCAAGGTCATCAGGGCAAAACTCTCTGCATAACAGCTAAAAATCATGGGGCCCCCTGAAATGCTGGGACCCTGGGTCAGAGCCCACTTTGTTCATGCCTTAAAACGTCTCGGAGAGTGATCCATTATTGGAAACTCTATAGGAATGTTACAAGTCTCAGGTAACATTGTTTCTTAATATTTTTTCCAATGCCATTATGGGATCCATAATCACAACTAACATAATAATCCTATTCTTTTTTCCACTCTCACAGAAGAACAATATTTCCTCCTCTATCAATGTTACCTAGGTTCTACCTGAGACATCAAAAATGTCATCCTCTTGCTACATAATAGTTCGTGGTGGCCTTGAGTAATTTCAGAACAAGGTTTCCACTTAAACTCAAATTCAACACGTAGTAGATAATATTTATGCCCACCCATAGAAAAGACTCAATCTGTCCCACAACACATCTAATGTGAGACAGAGTTTAACAGGATCTTTGACACCTCAGAGCCTACATAGAAGCAAGACTTTAATGCAATTAAACTGGGAGACGCATGAGCAAGCCCATTTAAATGTCAAGAGCACACCCATTAATGTGGAACTCCCCAAATATTTTACCAATGGAACAATCTGTTTCCCAATTCCCAATTTTCTGTTTTTAGTTTTACAAGTGTCAATATAAATAATTTCACTTTGGTAAACCTTTCTCAGACTGTGCTAAACGTCTTAAATATTACTCATCTAATAGTAGCCCCCAGGCATTAGACTTAATCTGACAAATTTTCAAGTCACCTTTTTGGATGCTACAACAGTTGTCAATGGTGCCCTGCAAGTGTCATCCATGGAAACAATGTGTCAGCTCTTCAGAGACACCAACTTCAAATTCAGATCCACCTGATATTCCATTCCTTCTTTTCCATCTTGCTTACCTTTTCATCATTTTAAGTCAGAGGAAAGTGCACAGAGCCTGCCCTAGAAAATTGCAGATTTTTTTTTAATGCTCTAGGGATACATAGTAGATGACCAATTGTGCATTTTGGGGGCAAAACAAATGTTTGCACTATGACAAAGCAAACATATCGAGGGGATCTTCATTGAAAGTCATACGCACTGAATGGAGTAGCAAGCCCATCCCCACCAAGAGCGGTGGAAAAGACAGAGGAACGACCAAACAACCAGATTAAGCAAATAAATGTCTCCGGGAGGTCTGTCCTACTTGAGCATCTGTTCTAGCATCCGAGTCCAAACAATAATGTTTGGTAAACTTGTGAACAGATCTCCATGTAGCCACTTGGCAAATTTCGGCTATAGGGACATTACTCATCAAAGCGGCAGCAGCCGCTTTCCCCCTAGCAGAGTGAGCTTTAGGTCTAGCGGACAAATTCTATAAGCTTTTTGGTAGCATAATAGGATGCAAGATACTATCCATCAGGAGATGGACTGTTTGGAAGTGGCTAGACCTGTACGGACCAGGCCGTAGTTTACAAATAATTGTTCTGATTTATGTATGTCTCGCGCTTTGTCCTTATAAAACTTTAAGACTCGCCTAACGTCTATGGAATGGAGAGTTCTTTCAGCAGATGTGGAAGGATGCTGAAAGAAAGTTGGTAAGGAAATCGTCTGATTGATGTGAAAATCCAAAATGACTTTAGGAAGAAATTTGGAGTGAGTCCTCATCACTACCTTGTTGGAGCGCAAAACAGTTTATGGTTCGTGAGAACACAGCGACTGGATGTCTCTAAACCTATGTGCTGATGTGACAGCTGTTTTCCATGAGAGATGTTGCAAGGAAGATTTGTGAATAGGTTCAAAAGGGTCCTGAATGAGCATGAGAGAACTATATCGAATCCCAGGGAGGAGAAGTTGCCTAATGTGAGGGAAACCTTTTTCAAACCTTCTAAAACAAATAATTGATAACAGGAATTTTGAAAAAAGAGGTTTGTGAAGGACATTTACTGTATGCAGTAAGAGCCGCCAAATAAACTTTTATGGAAGGGAATTGTAAGCCAGATTTTGCCAAATGAAGTAAGCATAGAAGAATGACATCTTCTTGGCAGGTTGTTGGGCCCACGTTCTTGTTAGACCACCAAATGCAAAACCTCTTCCATTTGAATTAGGCTGAACGAGTTGATGGTCGTTTAGCTTCCTTGAGAATGTTCATGAATTCTTGCGGAAGGTTCAGGTGTCCATACTGAATTAGCTCAGGAGCCATACTGCCACATTCAAAGAGGAGAGATTGGGGTGAACCATCTGCCCTCTGAATTTCTTGAGAAGATCCGGTCTGTATGGCAGCTTGAGATGTGGATGCTCTGAACGGTGAAGGTCCTTGAACCACCATTGACGTGGCCATTTTGGAGCAAGCAAGATCATTCTGGTTCTTGAGTTCGACAGTTTGAGGAGGACCGATGGAATCAAGGGGATCAGAGGAAAGGCATAGAGAAATTTGCTGAACCAGTCGATCTACAAGGCATGCCTCAGTGTCCCTGCTTGGAAGAACCTAGAGGCAAAGCCTGGGCATTTTCTGTTTTCTACAGTGGTGAACAAGTCGATGTGCGGAGCCCCCCCATGCCCGAAGATGTTTTGCACCATGTCATTGTGAAGGACCCATTTGTTGTTTTCCTGCAGGACTCTTAGGGAGTCTGCTTGAACATTTTGAACACCTGGGAGATGAGTTGCCGTGATCCGCAGGTCTCTGGCTATCAGCCACTTCCAAATCGCCTTAGCCTCGTAGGATAAACGTTTGGAACTCGTTTCCCTCTGCTTGTTGAGGTAGTACATGGTTGTCATGTTGTCTGTCTGAACAAGCAGCGATTGAGTCTTGAATGACAGGAGAAAAGCTTTCAAAGCCAGGTGAACTGCATGGAGATCGAGGAGACTGATGTGGTAGGTCATCTTTCTCTGAGACCATGTTCCCTGGATTTGGAGGTCACCCATGTGTGCTTCCCATCCTGTTACTATGATCTGGAAAGGAACATCCTGATGAAATGGCATCCCTTGAAGCAGATTAGTTGGAGAGCACTTCCATTTCAGAGACTGCATTGCAAGGGGGGTGGGGGTATGGGGGGGGGGTGAATTGCCCGTAAGTTGGTCCCACTGATCCTCAAGACATTTCTGAGGAGGACGCATGTGGAGACAGGCATTCGGAGTTAGAAAGATGCATTAAGCCATCAAGCCAAGGAGAGATGACTGTCCTCACTGTGGGGTGAAAGGCTTTTATGAAAGAATGAAACTTAAGACGGATTGATAGCCTCTCCTCTGAAGGACACACTCTTCCTTGACTGGTGTCGATGGAGGCCCCCAAATAATGCATTGTCTGAACCAGAGTAGACGTTAACTTGCTGTGATTGATATGCAGCCCTAATCTTTGGAGGTGATCGCTGGCCCACTGGTAAAGCATACAGGTTTCCTGAGGGATCAACGCCTTGATGAGCCAATCGTCTAGGAAGGAGCAGACAATAACTCGATGCTTCCGGAGGTTGGCAGCTACCACTGCCATACACTTCGAGAAAGTTATGGGGGCTTGATTTGAGGCCGAACTGAAGCACTTTGTACTGGCAATGGTCGTGACTCACAACAAACCTCAAGAATTTGCAATACTTCTTGGCTATTGGTATATGAAAGTACGCATGTTAGAGGTTAGATCAGAGCACAGCCAGTCTCCCTGGTGAAACGGGGGATAGACCTGATGCAGTGCCAACAATGGAAACCTTTCTCGTGAATTCACTTGGCCAGTTTCAAATGGGTCTGAACTTGTTTCTGGGACCTGTCTTTCACCAGAAAGTATCAGGAATAAATTCCTGATCCCAGTTGTATGGGACAAACATTCTGCACCACATGCTTCTGCAGAGGGATGTTGGCTTTCGAGCACAGCATCTGTAGATGGTGATTGGATGGTTTTGGTGGAATATTCAATGGAGGATAGGTGAACCCGAGACAATCCCCATTCCGAACAATATTTATTATCCAGGCGTCTTTTTTTGATGGATTGCCACTCTGTCAGAAAATAGGAAATACTTCCCACTACTGGAGTGGGCAGCGGAAGCGGGGGAAGTAAATATTCATGGCTTGGAACCTGCTGTAGGCTTTCCCCCCCTGTGCAGGCTGTTGAGTGGCTCTTCCTCTAGGCTGCTGCCGCTGATGTTGTAGGTAAGGTTTCTGCTGTTGGGTTTGCTGGCTACCTTGGTACCAGAGAGGCGTTTGAACCCTCTGAGTGAAAAAACGCCATTGGTAGGGTTTGTAGGGCCTTCGTAGATCCTTTTGTTTATTGACATCTACTGCCTTGAGGATCTCCATTTCAGACTTCATCCAGGTCATCTCATCGTTAAAGTGACTGCCAAAGAGTGTGGATCCAGAGAATGGAAGATCAAAGATCCATTTTTGGGATTCATGCTTGAGGGCTATGTGACGGAGCCATGAAGGTCTTCGTAATGTCATTCCGTGACAGTTCTCATGGGCGGCTAGCAAGGATGAAACAGCTGCAGCACTATTGATCTGGTTGGAGACCATCATCCCCTCGTTGACAACCTCAAGGAAGTCCTCCCTTTTGTCTCTCCGGAGGTTGTCGGCATATTTCTTGCAAGGACTCCCATAAGGTCCTGTTGTACCTGCCCAGAAAAGCTGATGCACTTGCTGCCTTCATGGTGGTAGCAGCAGTACCGCATACCTTGCGACCCACTGAATCGAGCTTCTTACTTTCCTTGTGTGGTGGTACAGTAGACAATGGCGTTGTAAAATGATGTTTTTTTAGCCACCAGGATAACTACAGAATCAAGGAGTGGGGCGGAGCGGAGAAAGAGTGGATCCTGCTCTTGAAGTTTGTATTTCTTTTGTAGCCGCGATGGAGCAGATTTAGCTGAAGCTGGAGTAAGGAACAAGTCCATCGCTGGTTCCAAAAGACCCGGAACCAAAAGAAGGAGAGGCCTGAACGTTTGTTGGTGGTGAAGTGTCTCAAATATGACCAATGTGGATGGTGTTGGAACAGACATCGGGATGTTTTACTTCACAGCTCCTCTCACCAGGACCTCCTGGAAGGTAATGACATCATACACTGGAGAAACCTGTGGTTGTGGAGAGTCCAACATTGTTGGAGAGTATCTTCCTGTGCTGGAAGAGGAGGTGGAATAGAAGGGCGAATGGGGTCTTGACCTTGTACGTGACCTAGATCTAGAGCTAAACACATGATGATGGTGAAAGTGTCTGGAGGATGGTAGAGACGAAGAGCGCCGGGACCTGTGGTGGTGTCTGGAGAGGCTTGAATGATGGCGATTTCTCGAACGCGATAGTCGCGGATAAACTCTAGGCTTCAGAAGAGGGGCTTCCACAGGCTGAAGTAGAGAAATTGGTGCTGATGGAAGTGGTGCCGGAGGAGCTGTGGGTGGTGGTGGAGGAAGAGGAGGAGATTGAGGCAAAGGAGTAGGACATTATGGCAACACTATCAGAGAAGATGGAGAGCACACACTGGTGCATTCAGAGTAGGGAGATGATGAAATGCATACTGTCTTTTCACAGCATATAATTGATCAGAACATTTCAGGACACTGATCACCCACAAACAACCCTTCCAAAGACCTCAACCTCTATTCACAAAGCTCTGCTTCTGAGAAGGCTCTTCCTTTTCGTATGCGTTGCAGACGTAGGGGAGACTTATGTTGATCCTTCTCAGTCACTGTCTGCAACCCAAGGCGGTCAGGAAGCATTTTACTTGACTGAAGTCTGAATTATCCTGAGATGTAAAGAGGCTTGCTCAAGAACATCATAAGTGCCTACACCCTTGTTTGGCATCAGTGTATGGGGTAAAAAATAAGTGATGACCTGATGATTACTAAGGAGTCATCAGTATGAGTCCGGGTCTGGTGGCTCAGTGGACTAATGCATCCACTGCAGGGGCCTGTGTTCGACCTCATGGTCACAGGTTCGAATCCCGGCGGGTCCACTCAGCCTTTCATCCATTTGAGGTCGATAAAATGAGTACCATTGAGATGGGTAGCAATAAACATCTGTTATTCAGCGCCAAGATGCCCCGTTGCTGAGGTGAACGTGCGCTTTACAAATACACATGTTATGTTATGATCACTGCAAAACCAAAGGGGATGATGGACGGAGTGTTGAACATTGCAAGCACTCACCCCCAGTCAATTGATCTGGGTTTAATCCATCATCATTCTTTAGCTCACTCCGCCACCCCAGTTCAGACATGGCCATATGCAAATCAGTCTGACCCTGTGCCTCATGGGAACAGTCCAGCCCGAACTGCCAAGCCATGTCTTCCCTGTACCGGAAACAAGCATCCTGGGACCGGTTTCTGGCTGATGCAGGGAGAAGGAAAAATGTGGTGAAAATGTGTTTCACAGACTGACATAACTCCAATGAACTACACACAGCTCTAAGCTCAGATAATAGTTCAATCTAGGTCAAGATAACTTGATTCTGTCTACCACCTGATAGAGGATAGTTTATACAATACCAGGGAAATTCCAGCCCAATATAAGCATTATGGATCACTAATCAGAAAATTTCACATGCATCTAATATTAGCCATGTTACTGCGATCCCCTAAGAGCTTTGAATTTTATGGCCCGCATTTGTCTTTTAGTTCTCTCTCATTACTGGGGCAGCTACAAAGCTCTAGCCTTGTAATCAGAAGAGTTCAATCAATAAAGAGCCCTCATCTAACATATTATTCAGATGACTGGTATCCAAGTCCACCATATTTTATTACCCAGCACCATCCCAGCTACAGAAGGGGAAGAATGCATGTGACCAATTAAATCTCAGATCTTAATTGCACTTGTCTACCCTTTTCCAAACTATGCCTGGTACTTTAGCTTGTGTTTCGGCTTATCCCCGCAGCACAAATTACAGTCATGGAGCTCGGTCCAACAATCTGTGGCAAAGCAAATAGGTCTCATCTATGCAAGAGCTAATGGCTTTACCAATGTGTTTTAGCGATGTTACACATCAGCTGTGCACACCAGCGTGGCTGCTGTTCAGCTTGGCTAAAAGTTAGTGGTGTGGAGTGTCAGAGTGGAGAGGAGGATTGTGCAGTGGCAGAGAGTAGAGTGATGTAGACTGGAGTGGTGTAGAATACCATTATGTAGAGTGAAGGGGATTAAAGTGAAGTGGCAAAGAATGCTGTAGAGTGGCAGAGTGGAGTAAAGTGTTGTAGAGCGGAGAAAAGTAGAATGGCGGATTAGCTTGGAGGAGCGCAGAAGGGAGTACAGTGTTTGTTGTAGAGTGGAGGGGCGCAGAGTGTAATAGAGTGTCGTAGAGTGGAGTGTCAGAGTGGCGGGCGTAGTGTGGTGTGGAGTGGATGGGTGTGGAGCAGAGGGTCGAAATGCGGAGTAAAGTGTTGTAGAGTGGAATAAAGAGGCGAGGAGGGGTATGGTGTCTCAGAGTGTAGTGTCAGAGTGGAGTGTCAGAGCGTAGTGTCAAAGGGTGGAGCGTCATAGTATGGTGTGGAGAGGCCTAGAGTTAAGTGACAGAGTGGAGTAGAGTGGAGTGGTGTAGAGTGTCTTGGAGTGGTGTAGAGTGTCTTAGAGTGGAATAGAATGGGGTAGAATGGAGTGATGTAGTGGAGGGGCGTAGTTGGAGTGGCATAGCATGGACTGGAGTAAAGTGTCGTAGAGTGGAGTAAAGTGTCGTAGAGTGAAGTGGCATAGCACAGAATGGAGTAAAGTGTCAGAATGGGGTGTCGCAGAGTGGAGTAAAGTGGCGCAGAGTGGCATAGGGTGTCAGAGTGAAGTGGCGTAGAGAGGGGTAGAGTGAAGTCTCGTAGAGTAGAGTGGCATAAAGTGTTGCAGAGTAGAGTGGCATAGAGTAGAATAGAGTGTTGTACAATGGTGTGTCATACAGTGCCATAGAGTTGAGTGGCCTAGTGTTGTTGCGTAGTGTGTCTTAGAGCGACATAGGGTGTCTTGGAGTGGCATACAGGGGAATCGCATAGAGTGTCGTAGAGTAGAGTGTCATAGAATGGAGTAGAGTGTCATAGAATGGAGTAGTGTCAGAGTAGAATGTCGTGGAGTTAAATGGCATAGAGTGTCTTAGACTGGAGTGTCGTAGAGTGTCAGAGTTAAGTGGCAGAGTTAAATGGCATAGAGTGGAGTAGCACACAGTGGAGTACAGTAGAAAGAGTTTCGTAGAGTGGCGTAGATGTCGTAGAATGGAGGGGCTTATTATTGAGGGGCGTAGAGTGGCATAAAGTGGAGTATGCATGGAGTGGTAGTGCAGTGACATTACAGACAACACATTTTCACTTGAGATAACTATTGCATTTGATATAACTATACAGCACACAAACTATGATGTGTGGAAATGGCATCACAGTGTATTGATCTGCTTTGATCGTATTAAAATATTTGTTTCCACCACACTTCAGAATTACAAAAAAAGTGCTTCACTTGTGCTTTCCCAATTCGGATATATTGGCACAGTTAATTTACAGACATTTAAATGTTGTTGTTGTGTTTCTTTTCACACCCCCAGATTGTAAGATCAATCCTTTCACTTTGAAATCAGAGAAAGAAAAGTAAACACCAAGCTCCCTCGGAACACGGAGCCTGACGTTTGACCTCTGTCTTTGAAGGCACAGCAAATGTGACTAGATATGAACATGATTTAAAAGGCCTGTTTACAGAGAGCTAGCATTCTGAAGAATACAGTAAATAGGCTATGCTCCACGGGCGGGGTGAACTCAAGCTGGACAGCCTAAAACAAATAGAAAGCAAGCAAATTTGAGTTACAAACCACAAAGCAAATGGTAAGCAATGGAAGAATGCATTCATTGGTCAGCTTTCAGAATGTCTCCAAAAAGCCTTTAGCAACCAGGCTTTGGCCTAAAAAGGAGGGTAAGTGGCAGTGAGTAAGATTAGTTCTTCTCTGTTAACAGAAAGATTATCCTTCACAGTTCTGATGATCTCTTTATCTATGCCAGGAGCTAGCAAGTTCTTTGGGCTCTAGCCTCACATTTTATGGCATATAGACTGCTAGGTGCAAACCTCTTTATTACAAAGTGGTGTATTACTTTACAACCAGCCCAGACACTTGCTCTGCTGGAGATATATCCCACAGGGAAGGCTTTAGGTATGTGGAGCAAGCAGACAGAGCTCAGAGTTCAGGGGCCAATATGCATCAGTTCAATAGGTGCAGGAATGTGGAAGAGGGAAATATTTACCCCCACCATGTTCCTGTAGGGAAAAAAGGGGTCATCAGAAGACACATTAAACATCTGCTATTCTTGCAGATATTTATTGAAGGCTTCTGTCTACTCACCACTTTCCACCAAAGTTGTTTGACTCCCAACCAATTCCATTGGGAGACTGCCTTAAGCCTTAATGAAGGGAGAAGTACATTCATACCACCATCTGTGAATGTACATATTTTTGTGGTGTGATCTGTCTTGATCAATGTGGATCTGTTGTGTAGCACTGTGGCATTAGAGTTCATACAAATCCGATTGCTCTAATTTAAGAGTGGTTGATATGGAGAAGCAGCTCTTGAAGAGACAACAAAATGTCCGCTGATGGGCAATTTACTTACCTATGGTAACACCTTATCTGGTAGAGACATGATCTAGCGCAGATTCCTTACCTTTGAACTTCCAGGCGTCAGGCTGGATCCGGAAGATTTTTGATAGCAGTGCCCCGTGCGTCTATATAGCCGCCGCCACCACGGCGCACTGACGTCAGTACTTTTCACGACTTTCCACGGCAGTAGCGTGGAGCCATGAAGTGACTAACCGTGGTGTGTCACAAAACAACTAGGGCCCTGAAGGGGAAAACAGCCCTGATGCTAAAACTAATCTGCAGTGTGGGGAGGATGGGTGTGTTGGTAAGGAATCTGTGGCTAGATCAGGTCTCTACCAGATAAGGTGTTACCAAAGGTAAGTAACTTGTCCATCTGATAGAGAAATCTAGCCGCATATTCCTTACCTCGGAACAGATACCCAAGCAATACCATCCCCAGAAGTGGGACTGCGGCAAAGTTTCAAACCAAGAAATTCTGCAAGACAGAGCGGCAAAATAGGCCCCCCCTGTGGACCTGAGAGTCCAGGCTGTAGTGTCTGGCGAACGTGTGCAGAGATGCCCACATGGCCGTTTGGCAGATGTCATGAATCAGGACACCACGCTGAAGAGCCGTGGTAGTTGCCTTTGTCCTGGTAGAATGGGCCCTCAGGCTGTCAGGAGGTTGCTTCTTTGCCAAGGCGCAACATATTTTATGCAGAGGATGACCCAGCGTGAAATGGTCCTCTTCTGAACTGCGTGCCCCTTCTTTGCTCCAACGTACCCTACAAAGAGTTGGTCATCCACCCGGAACTCTTTAGTGCAATCAAGGTAGAACGATAATGCTCTTTTTGGGTCCAGACGGTGAAGACGCTCCTCTTCCTTGGAAGAATGCGGAGGTGCATAGAAGGTGGGCAAGGTAACGGACTGTCCCTGATGGAAAGGTGTTACCACCTTAGGCAGAAAAGATGCCCTCGTGCGGAGCACTACTTTGTCGGTAAAGTCGGTCAGGTAAGGAGGCTGAGATGACAGTGCCTGCAGTTTGCTCACCCTCCTGGCAGAAGTTAATGCCACTAAAAAGGCTGTTTTGATAGTGAGCTGCCAGAGGGGGCAACTGTGCAGAACTTCAAACTGTGCACACATCAAAAAGGTAAGGAGCAAAATAAGGTCCGACGGGACATAATTAAAGGAGAAGGGGGAAACGGATGGGTAAGTCCCTTCAAAAATAAGAGGTGATTTAAAAAGTGATGGCTGATCTGGCAACCGAAAAAAAGCAGACAGGACCGAAAGGTAACCCTTCAGAGTGCCCAGAGCAGTGCCCTGCTGGGCCAAAGAGAGAATGAAAAGAAGGATATCTGATAGAGAGGCAGTCAAGGGGTCAACAGACCATTCTGTACAGTATTTACAAAATGTTTGCCATCGGCAGGTGTATACCACCTTCATTGTATTGTATTGTATTGTAATTGCATTTGTATAGCGCTTACTACCCCTGACGAGGCGTCGAAGCGCTTTTTCGGCGAGTAGCACGCTACTCCGGGACCCATAGAGGATTAGTGTTGAATTAGTATAGTGAAACATGCAAGTAAATTTTAAGTGGTGGATATGTTAGTCAGTTATTTGGATTCAGAAGGATAGCGGAGGGATAGAAGAGGAAAAAAGGTTTGCATATATATAGCGCTTCTAACCCCTGATGGGGTGTTGAATTGCTTTTTTGGGGGCGAGTAGCACGCTACTCCGGAAACCCATAAAGGATTAGTGGTGAATTAGTATGGTGAAATATGAAAGTAATTTGAGTGGTGGATATTAGTCAGTTATTTGGAGTGAGAAGGATAGTGGAGGGATAGAAGGGAAAGAAAGGTTTACATTCATATAGCGCCTGTTACCCCTGGTGGGTGTTGAAGCGCTTTGTTGGCGAGTAGCACGCTACTCTGGAACCCATAAAGGATTAGTGGTGAATTAGTATAGTGGAATATGGAATTAGTGAAGTGAACATGCTAGTCTGTTATTTTGATTGAAAAGGATAGTTGTGGGATAGAAGAGTGAAGGATTTCTTTTTGTAGGTCATAGCAGTAGGAGGAGGCTTTTTGATGAGTAAAAAGGGTTTTTGGAGGGGAAGAGTTTAGAAAGGTTTGTCTTGGGCATTGGTACAGTAAAGGAGGTGTCAGAAGATACAAGGAGGGGTAGAGTAGGAGAGAGTCAAGAAAGGGTTATTTTGGGGAACATAGTAGTGGTATGGCGTTTGCGATAAATGAGAGAGTGGGTGTAGAGGATATAGTGATAGATGTATAGGGTGAGATAGGGTAGTGAATTGGAAAAAGTAGTAGAAAGAAGTTTGAGATGAGTCAAAAAGTTGGGCTAGAAGATATATTGAGGGAAGTATAGGCTGAGAAATAGGGTAGTGCATTGGAAATGCTAAATTAGAAGAAAGTGATAAATATATAGATCCATAAGTACATTGAGAGTATATAGATGCATAAAGGAGGTAAGTATATGCAGATTAAAAATATTGATAGAGGTAGCGGATGTGAAATAGGGTAGTGCATTAGATATGCTTTTTCAGGAGAAAAGTAATAGACACATTAATTAATGGGAAGATGGGCAGCATTCCTGGCCCTGGCCCGTCTCGAACAGGCTCAAACAGGCACTCACCCTTGTCCTCTCTGCCCTTAGCCTCGACGCCCGGGCTGAGACGCCCTAACCCTGGCCTTTGATACCCCTAGTAATCAGGTGACCCCGTCAGCCAATGGGAACCCTAGCCCTAATACTATCCAATCACAACACTAGCCCTAAAAGCTAGAACCAATAGGAGATCAGGACCGTACAGCCAATCTTAGCCCTACTCCAAGCATCCAATCAGTTAAAAAAACCCTGATCTCTATGTCCAATAGAGGCCCTAGCCCTACCAGTAGTCCCAACCCTAGTCCAAGCAACCAATGGGACGGGAAGCCCTAGTCACTACTTCCAATAGAAAGCCTAACCCTACTCTTAGTCCCACACCTAGTCAGCAACCAATAACACCAGAAGCCCTAATCGCTACTTCAAATTAAAGGCCTAACCCTACTCCTAGTTCCACCTTAGTCCCAACAACCAATAAAACAGGAAGCCCTAGTCCCTGCTTCCAATAGAAATCATAACCCTAGCCCTAGTCCCAACCCTACATTGATTGAATCACAGATCCAGAAACCAATCAGAACCCTCAAATACCCAACCAATGAGGACACTAACTCAAACCAATAGAAACATCAGATACAACCACCAATCAGTGTATACATGTAGCAGCCACTAGCAGACTATATAAGGTCCCAGCAACCTCAGACAAGGTTTGCTGCCCAGGGAGTTGGAAGCTGCTTCTCCTGTCCAGAATCTCCTAGGAGACAGACAGGCTCAATCCACACTGGATTTCTGCAGGTAAAGGCCTCACAAACTTGAAATCTAACAATACTGTTTGAATACAACTTTACTCCCTCTCCTGGCCAAAAAACGAAGTGCACAGTCCCTATTAAACACAGTTTAAACAGCTCACAGAAGCACCCTCTGATGTAGAAAATCCCTGTTGCTGGAGGGGGAGGCAGGGGGGGGCTGGTTTCACTGGCTTGATAACACAAAATGGTGGCTGGGGGTGCACTGTTTAACAAACAGGTCTTAGCACAGAGCAAAGGAGTAATTTGGAGGGAAAACTGAATAGTCACCAGGAATGAGAGCGACAAACTACAGAGTTTGGACTGCAAATCCCACAATTCAACACGTTAAATGGAAGCAATCATGGGCAGGAAAACCACAAGTTTAACACACAAAACAGGTGATAAAATATACAATCACATGCAGGTTAAAACTACATTTTTAAACTGTAACAACCACAGGCAAAGACAGTAATCCCAGAAAGGGAAAATCGTTTTTTAAAAAACTTTTGGAGGAGGGAAGAGACAGCACTAGTCTGCCTCCTTACCACTTGCTGGACTCTGCTCACTGCAATCTGGGGCACAGGTAGGCTGCAACTCACAAGATGGAGGAGAATGATTTGGGGTGCACCCAGCAAAGCCTTAAGGGACCTGGGCAGGTGTGAGGGGAGGGCTCAGAGTTGCCTGGGAGCTGAATAGCCAATCCCCAGTCCTAGGCCTGCTGGCCTGGGGGTGGGGGTGGGGGGCTGCTTCTCCTGTCCAGAATCTCCTAGGAGACAGACAGGCTCAATCCACACTTTGGATTTCTGCAGGTAAAGGCCTCACAAACCAGAATAACTTCACAGACTTTGGCAGGAAGGTCAAAAGCGGTCAACTGTCGCTGCTCAATCTCCACGCAAGGAGGCAGAGAGTGGACAGGTTCGGGTGGAGGACCCTCCCCTGCGACAGAAGATCCTCCTGAAGGGGCAGCTTGTTCGCAGGGTCGATGCTCATTGCCAGACGCTCGGGATATCAGACTTTCCATGCCCAGTCCGAAGCCACAAGGTTGACTTGGACCCAGTCACTTCTGACCTTCTTAAGCACTCTGGGCAGGAGTGGTATGGGTGGAAAGGCATACAGGAGGCCTGTGCTCCACTCGCGACGAAAAGCGTCGCTGAGCAAGAGCCGCCTTGGAAACTCCAACACGCAAAACTGATGACATTGCGTGTTCTCTTCGGGGATGAACTGATCTAACCAAGGTTCTCCCCACTGTTGAACAAGACCTTGCACCACCTCCGGATGGAGTCGCCACTCGTGATCCGCAAGGAACCAACGGCTGAATTCGTCCGCTCTGGCGTTCAGAGAACTGGCTGATGTTGAACCACCATGGAAATGCCCTGTTGTTCCTGCCAATTCCAGAAACGCAGGGCCTCTTGACAGTGCTCGTGGCCCACCGTAAACCGCAGATAGTGACATTGGGCCGGCAGGACGGGGATATGGAAATAGGTGTCCTGCAAGTCCAACGCTACCATCTAGTCTCCCGGGTCCAGAGCAGACAGGACCTGAGCAAGGGTGAGCATCTTGAACAACTTCTTGAGGAAGTAATTGAGGGCCCTGAGGTCTAGGATAGGACCAAGGCCTCTGTCATTCTTTGGAACCAGAAAATAGCGAGAAAAGCAACCACAGCCTATTTCTGGCCCGGTAACCCTCTCTATAGCTCCATTGGCCAAGAGAGTCTTGACCGTCTCGCGGAATAAGGCAAGGTGATCCTCCGTCAGCCGATCGTAAGTTGGAGGCATGGAGGGAGGGGTAGTCTTGAAAGGGAGGGAGTCACCCCTTCAGACTATTTGCAACACTCACCTGACCGAGGTGATATCTCGCTAGTGGTGGAGATGATGGCGTATCCTGCCACCAACTGGACGTCTATGATCCGGAAGGATCGGACTAGGACAATTTTGCGGTGGAGGAAGGGTTGTGGCTTGGTTCGACTTCTGGCCACCCGACCCATGGGGTCGGGGTGAAACGCGTTACTGAACTTGCGGGGTCCTCTGGCTGGAATAGGGTTGGCGTGGTTGGAAGCCCCTTCCGTAGCCACGAAAGGGGTGAAAAGCAGACACAGGCCGGGATGATGTGGTGAGGCCTAGGGACTTGGCCGTAGCCCACGAGTCCTTAAAGCGCTCAAACGCTGCATCTGCCTGGTCTCCGAAGAGACAAGAGCCATCAAAGGGCAGGTCCATAAGATTAGCTTGGACATCCCCTGAAAAACCAGACATCCTCAGCAAGGCGTGGCGCCTTATGGCCACCGTTGGGGAAATCGCTCTGCCTAGCGAGTCTGTTGTGTCTAAGCTACAGCGTATGGCAAACTTCGCTGCATCTCTACTGTCTGAAATAGCTTGGGAGAGGAGAGCCCGGTCCTCCTCCGAGACTTTTGGCAGCTCCTGCTCAATCATATCCCATATCGAATGGGAATAACGGCCCAAGAGGCATGTGGTGTTTACCGACGACAATGCTAGGCTGACGGAAGAAAAGATCTTCTTACCGAAGATGTCCAGCCTTTTAGATTCCCTGTTCGGGGGTGCGGAAGGGAACGCGTCGCAGGAAGTGGATGCTTGAACCATTAGGCTTTGTGAGGTGGGGTGGGTGGAGGAGAGCTGGGTCGCCCGGTGCAGGGCGGTGGCAGCGGGCAATGGTTCTGTTCACAGGAGCCACTGTGCTGGGGTTGGACCAGGTGCCCAGTAGAATGTCTGTCAAGGCCTCGTTGAAAGGCAGCAAGGGTTCCGAGGTGGAGACGCCAAGTTGCAGGACCTCTGCCAAGAAGTTAGTCTCAACTGCCACCGTAGGAAGCTGCAGGTCCAAGACCTCGCAGCCATACGCAGCACCACTGCAAATGAGGCCCCCTCCTCCGTAGCCAGGTTAGGGGGGACAGCATGCCAGAATCTGCAGAAGTATCCAGGCCGGTGACATCACCCAGGTCCTCATACCAGTCCAGGTCTTGATAGGGCTGCCAGATTTCTAAGGGATCCTGCTGCCCCTCCCAATTATCATCCATTCCTAGCCCTCCAGAATAGGGCAGGTTGAACGGCATGAAGCCGTACGGCTCAGTTGGCGCCAGTCTTGGCGTCGGTGGACGCCCGTCCGGCTCCCTGTCATCTGGAATGACAATGGGTTAGGCGCCGCCAGTGGGCGCCAGCGACGCCAATGGCCTCAGACTCGGCACCGGGGAAGGTCGCAGAGGTACGACCGGCGCTGGTCCGGATCCAGGAATGGATCCAAGAGGAGGCCCTGGAAAAAGCTGGAGGCACAGAACCCATGTTATCTCCTTCATCTGAGCCTGCGGGGCCCGAAGGCGTGCCGGCAGGGTCAGGCTGCCCAAATATGGTGCCCATGGCTTCATAAAATTGATTTAATTGGGCGGGGGTCGCTCCCGGCCCCGGAAAGGGAGGGAAACACGGATCTGACCCAGGCAGCAGCTCCGCGGAGCAAGGCCTCAAATGCTGAGGCTCCTCCGACTCGTGTTTTTTATGGTGCTTCTTACCTAACCGCAAGAACTTTGAAGAAGACGACTTTGAACTCCCCCCCCCCCTAATCAACCCCCCAGGATGGTGCTCGGACCTTCCTCTTGACCGGGAGCGAGATCGACGAGGCAACCTTCGTGGCGCCGTACGCTGGGCTGCAATTAGCTTTAGGGGCCACTCCCTCAAAGCCTTCAGCGCCATGGCCCGGAAATAGGAGCACAACTGTGTCATGGTCGCGCGCCAGGCACCAGAGACAAGCCAGGTGGGAGTCCGTGACCGACATGGCGTGGTGACAGACACCGCACGGTTTGAGCCCAGAGATCTTCTTGGACACATCTACACACCAAAAGGACTCGACAAAAAGTAGAAAAAAGTCTGTCAAAAAGTAACAGAGGGTAGCTCTCTTAGACGGATCTGCAGTATATAGACGACGTCACGACAACGAACCATACGCCTATGGCGTCACACGGAGGTGACCGATGCCACCTATCGGCGTGCAGGGGTACTGCTATCAAAAATCTTCTGAATCCAGCCTGACGCCTGGAAGTTCAAAGGTAAGGAATCTGCGGCTAGATGTCTCTATCAGATACATGTCATTATTGGCCTCCCTACCCAAGGAGAAAGGGATTTATGACCACAATTTCCTTCAGGAGCCATTTCACTTTATTTCTAGTTATAAAGTGTTTTCCTGCCATTTAAGAGGTCCAAACAAGAAGGTCATAGTCAGCAGGTTACTGAGGCTTTAAATGAGAGATATTGACAAGATCTGTCCATGCCCTCAAGACCTGGGAGGACGGTTTAACTGAACATTCATTAGAGACCTTACACAGGTGCCAGGGGAATGCACATGAGCCATAAGCACATAATTTCTGTTCTGATAGCAGAAAAAAGTTAATTGCTTTCTGAAATATATTTGGGAGTGCATTTCTTACTATGCTACTAAGATCTAGAAATGTACCTTTGCTATGTCAGGCTTATCTGCATTATTAGTGCACAATAAAGCTAAGCTTTTCCTAAGAGGAAAATGACTTCTAGAGAAAAAGACAGCTCACTTTGCACTAACTAAAATCACAACTACAGGAAGGATGCTTGTTACTATGCAGTGCTGACTTCATGCCGATAGGAAGAATATGAAACTGGTAATCCTGGCCTGTTAACCAGAAGAAAAAAAAGAAAAGAAAAGAAAAAAGAACAGCAATGTTTTGCCAAGACCAGGACACACGAGTGGGCAGCCTGCAAATCATTAATGCCTTTCTTACGCAAACATTCCAAGCAACTACAAAAGCTGCGAAAAATCTTTGTATAACTTTGACGCGGCTTCTATGGGTCACAATTTCACTTAATCTATTGTCTTTATTGGTACCAGAAAATAGCTATGTACTCAATGGATCCAGTTTTATTTGGTCACTTGGATAGTTCTATGAGGTGTGGAGCTTGGAGGGTGAATTTTGTGTGTGATTAAGAAAGTATTCAGACAGCATGATATTTATACCAAAGTAGAGTCCCTGTGGCCATCACACCACTACAGCACTTCATAACTGATTTTAGAGACTTGCGGTTGGCTTAACATTACAGTAACCTGCTTCGGTGCATTTGGAATTGAGCAAGCTGCCTGTGGTGGAATGAGAATGTCTCTGGTGAGGTGAAGAGGCATGTACCCCAGCTGACTGCACGTGAAAGTAGTAGCGTGACTTTTTGTTTTCACTAGCATCAGAATTATCTAGCATGTGCGCATTGGCTTAGGCTGGTCCCTAGTAATGAGATGTCCCATTATGGCAAACCAAGCATACCCTCATAAAGGGCATATGATTACTCTGCATACCCTTGGTGAATCAGAGCGGTGGTGGCAGCATACCGACTGTTTGTGATTTATTAGTTTGACCTGACCTTTTCCTCTGTGTCACAGAGTGTAATCTCTTGAACTACTATTATGTAACGTTCTGCTGTTATGTGAACTCCAAATCCTTGTACTGACATTCCTGGTGCATTACTTATCTTTGATAATTCTATTTCTGGTGGATACTCTATCTAAATGAAGATTTCTCACCTTCAGAATACCCCCAGATTGGATCTGGAAGATTTAACTGCATTGCACGAGTGTGCCAGTAGATGGCGTGGTGTAGCTCCATGCCGCCTTTACACCACCCTGGAAGTAAGGAATGGAGCCGTATGCAAGTACAACACCTGCACGCTCAAGCCAGTTTCTTGCTTGGCAGTCTGTGCCCTCAGATGCAGAGACCAACAATAATCAGCAATATCAGTGTGCAGATTCCTATATTGGGACCTTTTTCAATTGAAAAGGACACCATTCCACATAACTGGGAGAAGGGCAGTGAAGAATCTGCAGTTAAAGTATCCACCAGAAAAAGTTTTACTGAAGGTATGTAACTGGTTAGACTGATGGATACTCCTAACTGCAGATTCCTCACCTTTAGACTAGATAGAAAAGCAACACCTCCCAAGGCAGTGAATCTGTGGAATGGCTCAGATCAAAAAGATCTGCAGGACCCAGCAAACAAAATGCCCTTCCCATTGGACCTGGCTGTCAGGGCAGAAGTGCTCTGTGAACGTATATACTTATGTCCATGTTGCAGCCTGACAGATGTCAAGTACAGGCACTCCGTGTGCCAGTGCAGTGGTAGCAGGCTTTGCTCTGTATGCAATGGACCCTCAACCACTCTAGAGGCTGCTTCTTGGCCAGTGCACAGCAGATTTTAATGCAGAGGACTATCCCCCCACTATACCTTGCCTTTCTTTTGCCCAGAGAAACCTACAAAGAGGGGTTTGTCCACCCAATGGACTTTGGAGCCATCAATGTAGAAACTCAAAGCTCTTTTTAAGGTGCAGCCGATGGAGTTGCTCCTCCTCTTTTGAGGGTGAGGCAGGGTAAAGAACTTTAAAAGAGCGATGGATTGGACAATATAAAAAGACCTAACAATATGAAGCAAAAAGGCCACCTTAGTCCGGAGTACCATTTTGTCTGGAAAAAAGGTGGTATATTGTGGATGAACCAAGATAGCTTAGAGCTTGCTCCTGCAACAAGCCAATGTTACGACTAGAAACACAGTCTTCAGAGTCAGGAGACTTAAGGGACAGCTGAACATGGGTTAGAATGGCAGGCGCATGAGTAAAGTGATAACCAAATTAAGATCCCATTGAGACATCACAAAGGGTTTAGGAGGAAATAAATGAGTCAAACCTTTAGAAAATCTTGTCAAAACAGGTGATTTGAGCATTGACAATTGGTGCGGCAAATGTAAAAAGGCGGAACAGATAACTTTTAAGAGGGCCCAATGTATAGGAGATCCAACAGTTTGGCCTACAATAAATGAGTATTCCTGATGCCACACCAGACTTAAAACTTGTCCCAGCATAGACAGACTTTGTAAAATGACACCTGGCAGCAGAGATGACATACACTTCAGGAAGATGATCGAATGCAGTCAACTGCTACCGCTTAATCTCCAAGCATGGAGATGCAAATTGTGCAGGTGTTGTTGCAGGAACCTGCAATGTTTCTGTGACGGGCAGCCTTCCCAAAGGTGCAGCCTGGTGCTCGCGCCCAGAAGTTTATGGTACCACACTCTGCGTGCCCCTAATCTAGGGCCAATAGGATGACTTCGGCATGGACGTTCCTGATCTTCTTCAAAAATCTGGGCAGGAGAGGTAGAGGCAGAAAGGGATACAGAGGTCCAGTGCTCTACTCTAAGTGGAAAGCGTCTTTAAGGGATAAGGGAGTGGCTTCTTGGAAACTTCAGCGAGCAAATGTTTTAACACTGCATGTTCTCTGCGGTAGCGAACTGATCTAGCCAAAGTTCTCCTCACTGCAGGAAGATGCCTGTGTCACCTTGAAGTGGAACCACCATTTGTGATCTGCCAGGTGCCGCCAACTGAGCTTGTCAGCCCTGGCATTCAAAGATCCTGTCAGGTGGTTCACAATCAAAGAACTACTCTGTTGCTCCAGCCAGCTCCAGAGGTGAAGTGCATCCTGGCACAGAACTCAAGATCTCACCCCGTCCTGCTTGCTGCAATACCACATGGCAGTGCTGTTGTCCTCGAGAACCTGAACCAGCCTCCCTTTGTTGGACATAAGAAGGCCTTCAGAGTCAGGAGAAAGGCCAGCAACTTTAACAGGTTGATGTGGAAACGGGTCTCTGCCAGAAACCAGAGTCCTCTGATCTCCACCTCTCCCAGATGACCTCCCCATCCCATCAGTGGCACATCTGTCACCACCATCAGCTGTGTGTGGGGCAAGGAGAGGGGTCTACCACTGGTCCAACTGAATGTTGAGCCACTACTGCAGGTATTTTGCAGTCTCCTCCAAAACCTGGATAGGATCCGATAAGTTTCTCTTGGTGCTGGGCCCACTGAGACTGCAGGTTCCATTGCAGTGGGTGAATATGCCACAAGGCATAGTTCTCCAGCAGGATACAGGATTCCAAGAGGCCCAGTAGCCTTAGAGCTACTCTCACCATGGCCCAGGACAGAGGCTGAAACATTGGGATCATAGCCTGAAAGTCCTGGACTTGTTGGGCATCTGTATCCAGGAAGACAGAAAACTGGTATCCCCAACCTCTGAAGTTTTGCTGTGACTACCGCCATCACTTTTGGGCCCCTGGTGAGGCTGAAGGGGAGCATGGCAATTTAAAAATGCTCCTGCCTACCATGAACTCCAAGAGGCATCTTTTGGACTTAAGAGTGTGTACATGGAAATAAGTTTACTGCAAGTCCAAAGCTACCATCCAGTCACCTGGATCCAGGGCAGACAGAATCTGGGCCAGCTTGAGCGTCTTAAATTTGTCCATCCAGAAGAAAGCATTCAGAGGGCAAATATCTAAAATAGAATGAAGGCATTCATCATTCTTCGGCACAAGGAAATGATGGGAGTAACAGCCAGTCCGTATTTCCGGGGCAAGAACCCTCTCTGGCTTCTTTGGCTTTAAGAACCTCCACTTCTTGGAGCAAGATAGACAATTGCTCCTCAGAGATATTTGAATGCGGGTAGGAAATCAGGCGGGTCGAAAAGGAATGACAGACTTGTTAGGTGATCTGGAGGACCCACCTATCGGGTGTTACATTTTGCCACCCTTGGATGAAATATCTGATCTTGGTTGTGTGCCGCTTAAGGGCAAACTAAAACGGCTTGGAGGCAGATGCTGGAGGGGTGAGGGACTTAGAAGTTTGCTGCCCTTGATGGCGTGTGCATTGTCTGCTGGCTACCCGACCACAAAAGGACTGGGATGCCTGTTGCTCAGGCAGTGGGCCTTGGTGTGGGAGGTATGTCAAACTAGTGGAGTACCTTGGAAATGGCAAAACTGGTGAGGATTCTATCATGCCGTGATGGAAAGGTATCGGAAATGCTCTGTTCCTTGTTTTTCTTTAAAGCGTTCCAACACCAAATCAGCCTTCTCACCAAAAAGGAATGTCTATTAAAAAGCTAGCAGATGAAGGGGTAGGTGATTATGCTTCACTCCGCGCTGACTATATTTAACGCCGCAGCATTGACGCAGTCATCTGCTATGACCTAAGGGGCACAAATTTTGCAATTGTAGGTCTGGAACGTAGGACAACCACAATTGTTTTACCCCCTATTAGGTACTTTCTACACTTACAACTTTGTGTGAGTAATTTGGTAATCATTAGATAACAGCACTAATCTTCCCAACCCTGACTCAGGGTAGGGATATTCATTTATCATTCTTTTGGTCCTGATGAAACGTCATGGATCACTCCAGGACCACTAAGGCGTGAAACAAGTTGACCTACACTATTTGCACCCGTCGCTGAATTGTTTCTCCTCATTATTAGGAGCCAACAATTAATACATTGCTTTTATCCCTACCATGGGAACCCCAGAATAAATTTGTTTTTTGGTACTCCTCAGGTATTTTTAACTCACCGCCTCACTTATCCCACACACCTGCAATTACCATTACGGCTATTTGATTAAAAGATCTCCGCCAAAGAGCCCTTCGCTGGGCCCGATTGGTATTGCATCACTGACCCCACGAGGAGCAAAAGCCCAATAATGAAGCATGACACCCTTACGGGTGTGTGAGGGCACTAATTCCTAAATAGGAAGATCCCCTCACGTGTACCATTTTTCCACCCTGAAATACACTCTTACATGAACAGTTACCCTATTGTTATTTTCATATTAAAGAGGCTTGCACATCTCCAGAGATGCCCATAGATTGCATCTAAGCATGCTGCCGAAGCACCATGCTAGTGCTAACGGCTCAGCCAGAGCAGTCAGTAGTGTCCAGTCCAGAGCAAGCTTTGTGGTGTTCTCACCATCCTGGATGGTTCAAGCCAAATTGGCCTGGGATTCCTCTGGGACTGCCGGCAAGATCTTGCCAACCGCATCCCCCTCCACCAGCAAACATCTGGCACCGACTGACCGAAGGACTTGGCTGGACGAGAAAAACTCCAGTTTGCCTAGCGCCGGGTTGTGGTGTCTGGCAACCTGCCTGTTCACTGGAGGGCAGATACAGGCCTTGGGTGTCTGTCAGGGCCACATTAAATGGGAGTAAAAGCTCTGATGAAGTTTGCAAAACCTTTGTTAGAATATCGGTTTTGACTTGCATTGTGGGCAATTGCAAGTCCAAAACTGCCACAGCGCGTCCCATCGCCATGGCGAAGGAGGCACACTCTTCTGTTGGAAGCACTGGGAGAGTGTCCAACCCACTGGCATTCCGTAAATCCAGCTAAACAATTGTCTTCATAATTTTGGGGAAAGTACTCCCCCCTTATTACCAGTGCCATCACCAAAGGCGGGTTGGCTCTGGTCCGAGTCTGAGCAGAAAAGATGTTGGAGTGCGGCTCCAAGATAAAGGCATGGTTCTGACTGAACCAAAATTAATTGTAGCTAGGTGTGTTGATATGGCGTTGAGACACGACCTCTGTCATGGCTAAGATGGAGTGAGCTTGGAGTTGGAGAGGACCATAGGAACAAAGTCGTCCTGTGCTGCTGGCATCATTGTCAATGTCACAGGGACCGGTGTGGATCTTCGTGTTGGATTGGGAAAAAGCTTGGCATAAAAGAGGAACCAGAGGTGGGTTCTGGAGGCATAGCGAGGATGCAACAACTGGTCCCATTAGCACAGAAGACACCATCATTCTGCACCTGCCCAGGCTCCAACTCCCAGACACAGGAAACTGAAGGGCTCGAGTACTGTGTGGAATGAGAGACTGGAGAGCAGATCTGCTGCATGAACCAAGACTGCATTACTATAATCACATAAAGTGAAACGTGAAGTGAACTGTTGAGCTCATATATGCCTTGGGGGTGACTGACTGAACTGCATATTTCTCTAGCCAGCACTGTGTCCCAAATTAGGTTACCAGGGACATGAGACACTGGTGAAATCCATAATCACGGGGTATTTGGGAGGGAAGGTAGGGGTGTTTGCCAAATGGTGTAGCACCTCAAGATCAAAAGCAGGACTTTAACCCTGTGTTGCATTCCCCTAATTGTGCTGTGTAGTATTAAGTAACACTGAGTGATTAAAGTACTTTCTGCATTCAAAAGACAAGTACCAGCCTGAACAATACATTATTGTGTCTGTTGGTTGTTTGTGAATTTGAACTCTTGTCCTCTACAAAACCACAAGCAACATCGGATCTTGCGGACAAATAATAAGGCTGTGGTAGGCTTGTCTGCATATATGTAACAGCAGGGCAAAATACTGTGACATTTTTAGTAATCTGGTCTGAAGTTGTACAAGGGACATTTATCAGAACCAGTAAATGCAATGATCACATATTTTACAATCACATCTATTAGTACCCTTCCTAGCAATGAGAAATAAAGCAGTCAAAAGGATGGAACTAGAAACAGAAACCAGGGGAGCATTAAAGTAATTAGATTATGTTCAAACATAAAATGATATAAAATCAAGCTCAAAACAGCTCAAAACTTTAGTTACCTGTGGGGTGTCCTTCTGCATTGGAGTAGTAATCTTAAATTTTGTTCTTTTACTGCTGAACGTCATATTTAATGAGAACGTGGATTCTAGGTCTATGTCTTCCTGTAGGAAATAAAAACATTTGCATGTATGTGTTAAACAATCCATAAGAGACTGTCTCTTAGGCAAAAAATTAATTATTATTTACATCACAGGATACCATTCCAAAATTAAAAACATAAAACTTAATTGTACAAACTCTCAGTCTAAAAAGATGATCATATTACCACATTGTGTAGGTAGGTCTAATTAGTTGTTCCTCTTAAAGTAGGCTCCTCTCCAAAAAAACGACTTTCAAAAGAAATGAATTTTATTATTAAAAGCTGATGAAGTAACAATCATGACGACATTTTTTCAGATTTAAGTAAATTACTAACACAAACTCTCCTAAAAAACAAAATCATCCTTACTTACAAACTTATTAACAAGCATTGGCATAGCCAATAGGTCTCGCCTTTATAAGTATTTAGCCATGCAGTACATTATCCTGGGTGCTGTGTCGCCAGGGACTAGAGAGATATACAATCATTACACGCTGGGTCATGCAGTCTGACTTAGGAATACATGCTTGCCTCAGGATACATTTATGGACACATTCCAAGGCTTTTTGATGCACAGACAGAAAGACAAGTGCCTCGATGCAAGTCAACAGCTCTAGAACATTGTGTGCGACTGCATCACTAGAGTATTGAACAGCCTACGAAACCAGCCCCCTGGCTATAGGAGCACTGAACATAGCAACAACAACAAAATGCTCCTATTTGTCAGGTAGAGGGGAAATAATGAATAAACAGGGATGGCGTCAGCAACACTTAATCTCCGTGCACCTGAAACCAAAGAAATTAACCTGACCTTGTGTAATGTAACTAGCGCTCATGTAAAGCACTCCAACATCTTAGCACTTGAAAGTCAGAGAAAATTAAAGAGATGCCCTCGAAAACAGCGTCTGACATTTCAACTCGGTATTTGAACGGGACGGGGAGATTAAATGACGGGCACCGAAGCTGAACCATGGAAGATGTGAATAAAACAATGGCAAAAGCAGGACTCAAAGAAAAAAACAGTACCCCAAATGAACACAAACACAGAAGTGTAATGTTAACAGCAATTGGGCTGTGCTCTGTGGGAGGGAACCAAACACAAAAAGGAGGGACAAAGAGGAAGTATTAACCACTAGCCAGCAAGCATTTTTGAACGACAATCGAAGGGACGAATAAAAAGGCAATGGGTGGGTTGTAAGCCCACAGAGTAAATGCAGCATGTCTTAAAGAGACAGCGCATGCGCTGCCTAGGGTCGACCTAAAAACCTAGGAAACTTAGTTCCTCCAAAGATCAAGAAAGCAGGAGCAATTCTCACACGAAACCTTTCATACACACCCATAACGTCAACCTAAAAACACACTTTTGTTTTATAAACTCAAAACCATCTCCAAAACACCATTAAGCAACTTAAGAAAATTAATATATCCACAGCACAAGCCAACACATAGCCTGCCAACTTTACCAAAACCACATCATCACTCTGCCTTCAACCTAATATCCGTCACAGATTCTTTCCTAGTACATAGTTAGGTGACCAAGGCCGTCAAAGAAGCTTGAATCACCAAATTAAAGGGTGTAGTGCTAGAGGCACTCCTATGGTTTGAAACCACGTGATGACCTTTGACTATCATAATTTTTATTGACTTTTGGTGTTATACTTTACCCTAGCCTGAATGTACGTCCTGCATATGCCTTTTTCCTTGAAGATTTAATCTTGCAGTCTTAAAGTGGGAGCTGTCACAGAGTAGAACAGCTTCCCAAGAACAGAATGTGGGATGTGCATTTGAAAGCATGAGAGAGAGATGTGGAATGTACTTTTTGGTCTTGAAGTGCAGTGTTATGAGCAGTGGTGCACCAATGTGCATTATGTTGTACATTGGGAAGTATTATGAAGTTCTTACTATTGGCTTTGACATGCCCTCATGTCATCTTGAATCCTGACTCTGTCTTGCTAGAGCTTTCTGTGCGCACAGGCAGGCCCCCAGATTGCTTGAGTTGTTTGGGTTAATCACGTTCAAGGTTGCTTTGTTTTGGAGAGGAGATTGTTGAATGTACCGTCAGAGGCTTTTGTAAGCTTCGTTAAGATAAAGGCTGGGACATGTGAGAATGCAGAGGGAACGTGGGAACTCCTTTTGCCCTGGAATGCTTACATGGAAGGTGGCCAATTCCAGTAAGTTTCCTTGGCGCGGAAGGAAGTCCTCTCGAACCTTCTAATGTATTTTGAGACTGTAAAGCTGATGCTTGTTGACTTAGTGACCGGGATTGTTTGAGCCTGAACGGTGGACACATCTTCAGTGCAGCAGTTCCCGGCTTTGCGGAGTCTCTTGTACCCGGTTGTGAATGTCCCAGTTTGGAGTGGGCCAAGGTGAAGTTTGCAGCCGGTGATGTATCTTGTTTTTGATTAGTGCCATTGTGATGCGTGGCTGTTTGTGTGTGCATATTCAGTTTCCAGTGGCTATAACAGTCACTGTGATGCGTGACTGTCAGTGTGCACCTTCAGTTTCTAATGGCTAGAATCATATGAGGTGTTTTCTTTGAGTATTGACTGTGTGATGTGTGAGTGAGCCTGAGTGCGCACATCCAAGGTAATTATCTGATGTATTTAGTCTATATATCTTTCTGATTTCTTGCAGGACGTCCAGTATTAATTGCTGCTTGTTTATTATTATCATCCATGCATTCAACTGTTGCATTTGGCAAGTGTGTTATTATTGCTTGTATAATATATATATTTTTTTTAGATTAGTTTATTGGCATTTTCCAACAACAGAACATACAATACAACAGAGCCAGACATATCGCCAGACATATCGCCCGCTGGTACTTGTACATTTCAGCTTTACATGACATAATAGCAGTCTCGTATACTTTGCATATAGCACGGTCCCACGCCGCCCCGCCCCCTCAACCAGTCTCCCACCTTCAGCATCTTCCTCTGCCGTGACTCTAGTGGAACATTCCGTCTTTCTGTAGCTTTCCAGCAGGTACCCGGTGACATACTGTCCCCATCCATCACATTGATCGTCCCACTTCTACCTCCCCCCATCCGTTTGCTGCTGCACTAGGCCTTGGTCTCTCTGTACTGAAGCATTCACCCTGTCGTACCTGCTGTGGCAGTTGTGCTGTCTGACCCTGGTGTTCCCGAGCCCACTCTACAAATGGTTCCCAAATATCTCTCGGCCTAGACGCTGAGGGCATCAGCTCCCAGAACGTGGTCAATTGTGAGTGACCGAAGGTCACATCCCTGAGCCAGTCTGTTTTGGATGGGACTCTTCTTCCGCCCCAATGAATGGCAACACGTCTTTTCGCATATAGTAATAGCATGGCGTGTAGTTTCCTATACTTCACCGGTGTGTCTTTGACGTAACCAAGCAGGCCCTGCAAGGGGTTGGGTTCCCCATCTACTCCGGTGATTTGCATTATTATATTACATACTTCTTTCCAGTATGTCTCCAGTCGTGGGCAGTCCCAAGCAACATGCAGGAACCCCGCTGGGGCTATTCCGCATCGCCAACAGCCAGCATCGTCTCGTAGACCTATATGGTGCAACCTTTCGGGCGTTCGATAAAATCTGTGAATAAATTTAAAATGTATGAGACGAAGCCTGTAGTTGGGAGAAAGCGCAGTCAATTGGCCACAGCAATAAAGCCATTGGTCTTCTGACAGTGGGACCGGGAGCTCTGCGTTCCACGCCGTCAGCGCCGGGGGTTGTAAAATGGGGGCTGATACCTGCATGTGGTTGTATATTCTAGTAATCAGCCTACGCGGTGATGCAATAGCAAGTACATTTTCCAGAGCGGTCAGCGTGGGTGGAGCGCTGGGGAAGGCAGTATGTAGTGATCTGCAAGCTAGTTTTAATTTATGATATGCGAATAGTTCAGCAAAGACCACTGAGCGGTTATCTCCCGCCTCTGGGGGCGGTCGGAACGACCCTTCTGGATACAAATCCTCAAATGTGACCAAACCCATGGAACGTGCTAGCCCCGCTCCTATTCCCTCCCCCACTGGGAAGAGCATCGGGTTATTAGCTAGGGGAATGGACGGAGCGTATAGGGTAGTTGCTCCCGCCCTCTCCTTCAACTTATGCCAGGCCCAATTCAGCGTTTCCACTGTATCTATTCCCTCCCGCGGGCGTTTGTATTCTCCATAGAGTGCCACATTCAGCGGCAAAGGCTTAGCCAGATCCCCCTCTACGGACACATGGGGAATAGTATTGCCCCCGGGACCTGGCCCACCCGGTGGCTTTTTAACAAACGAAGCGCGGGAGACCGCACTTTGTTTTAAAAAAAATAATTTCGGCCGGATTTGCGCACCCAGCGCGAATTCGGCCGAAATTATTTTTAAAAAAAATGCTTTTTTTGGCCCTGGGGGTCCTTGTGGGACCCCCTGAGCAGGCCTAGGGGGTCAGGGTGTTTCTACCCTGCCCCCTTTTTTTGTTTTTCAACTTCTTTTTTCTGATTTCTTGTGACTCTGTTACCGAGTCACAAGATGGCTGCCAACACACTCTGGTTTGGAGTGTTGGCAGCCAATCAGAGTGAAGCTCGTGCCCGTGAGGGTTCGCGAACCCTCCTCGGTGCTCAGATATCGGTATGTTTATTTTTTGAATTTCTCAGCAACTACTGAACGGATTTACACCATTTTAAAAAAAGGTAGCTTTCTGGACCAAGACCTACCTTTTTGCCAAATTTGGTGTAATTCCGTTCAGCAATTTGGACTGTAGCCTGTTCCAATTTTTCTTATGGAAATTAACATGGGGAAAACGCGTTTAGGGACCCCCCTTTTTTCTCGGCCCCCGCTTGACGAATCACCCTGAAACTTTCAAGACAGGAGCTGACCGTAGCGGGCCATTAGTTTTGAAAATTTCGCAAAGATTCGTCCACCGGCGCCAAAGACATTGGCAAATCAAAAAACGCTTTTCCTATGGAAAATAGGTTCCAACTATAACTACCTACTGCCAGTAGGTAATATATATTTGGACCCCATGATGTTACAATAAACACCGTTTTTCATCTACTTGGAGTCTGTGCCCGTGTGTTCCTCCAGCGTGACCGAACCTTGGGATTTCGTGAGACAAACACAGACACACACACACACACACACACACACACACACACACACACACACACACACACACCCCCACCCCCCTCCCTCCCCCCTGGGAAAGCCTTTCTGTTAGAGAGCATTGCATAAATGAAGCCCCAAGCCTTATTCTGAAAACAGTCTTTGATGTGCTCCATTTTATAAAGTGAAACCCCTTTCTAGGTGGTGTTGTGTTATATATGTATTGCTTTGTCGTGTTTGAGCCACCGTGTGGTATTCTGTATTATCTGGAGGGCGAAGCAAGACACAGTAAAGGCATTTTAATCAACCTGCATAATATTCTGGCACAGTTATGGCTCTCTTTGATCTATCAACTTGTGACAGGACATCCAGCTATAATCCTCCAAATACTTAAAAGCTGTATAAAGATAACCAGTAGCCCATTGAACCTGATCTATTACTTCCTTTAAAAAATACCCAAAAGCCAAAGGAGATAAAAAGATCTCATCTGCCGAACACAAGTGATTTGCACTACTCCTTAATCTTTTCAGTTTGCAATTATAAGAAAGGGCATGTGTGTCGCACCACCAATTTAACATTTCAGCATAACTACCCTACATTTAAGGATGGATGCAATAACGCCTCCTGTGCGTCATCAGATCTAAAACCGAGATCTTTGTCACCTGATCATTCATGCTGGGTCTTATCAGCCATCATCTGTTCCAACACTCTAACAGCCTCTGTAACCACAGTCCACATCTCTGGAGTGATCTTTAATTCAGCACTACCGTTCGAAAATCTATGCGATGTGGAGAAACAGGTTTAAATTCCAACTCCCTTAGGAAATGCAAACCCATCACATCTTACCATATCTTCCCTCTGGAGCACAAGGAAAATGAAGAACTCGAATTCAGAAAAAGTTGCACCAACAAAGGAAAATTTTACTATTTTACAAAATAACAGCTAACATAATTACAGGCTTCAACAAAAGTATACCCCTTACACCTTGTCCTTAGGCACATGACTCACTTACACAGAACAAAGATTTGTGGAAGCGTTTTTCTGCACAGAAAGCATACTGATAGCAAGGTTAAATAACCTCTGCAAACATTCAACGTCATGCATGAATCAGTGCTTAATTTGTAAAAGAATGAGTATTGGTGCCCAACGCTCTGCTAGCCTGTGGTGAGCGCTATTAAATATCAGCAGGCTGAATAAGAAATCTGCATAGGCTTGAATCCATTTCACCAGTGTTCTGTCTGCTGCAGAGGCCAGAAAAAGGGAGAAAAGCTGCAACAAGCACCTCTAGTACTGGGTGTGAACTTGGTGAACACTATCAGCTATCCTTAGTAGCAGAGTAGGAGGTGATGGAGCTATTTCCTCTTTACACCCACTGCCCATCTTGTATAGGATACTAAAAGGAATTACAATATTACACACCTTCTCTGTATCGTGATTGATCATTTTGACATCCAATAATGATTTGATTGTTTTTGTCAGTTCTTTCTCATTCATCTGCGTGCTGTCCTGAAGTTCTCTGTAATTTACTGTTTCGCTGTTGTTAAAGGCGAGCAGGACTGCCATTTGGTATGTCGTAACCATAGCAACATAAGGTTTACTTAGATAATTCATTTTGACTTCGCCTAGTGGGGCAAAAATAATTAGGATAACATAAAACACAAAGTAAAGATATACATTTTTCTTATCTTACATTAAAAGTAAGAGTTGAATAAGTGCTACACCATCAAAAACAACATTATTTTGCTGGGGTTCATGACATATAACACCAGTTTTCCATGTACAACAGCAGAGAGAAATTTTCAAAATGAGAACTAGCAAAAAACTATACTAGGGCTAATGTCTTAGAGACAGGAGGATTATGTTTTGAAGTAGCAACAGATGCCAATGTACTCTAAAAAGTGTTGAAGGCAGACAAAATATGGTACAGATGTGGCTTACAATGTGGAAAGGTGTTTTGGTCAGCCTTTTTATTTATTTATTTTACTACAAATGAAAATGATGAGGTGTAGCTACTTCTGAGAAAAAAGAAACAATGCACGACCCACATGATTTAATTTGATAATGATAAAGTTTCAATCTGAAACATACAACTACATGCATTAACAGTGCAAATAACTGTCTTACATAAACTACATTTATGTACAGTTGTATTTTATACAATTAAAAAGCTTCCAACTTATCCTGATGCTGAACTGACATAAGTAACATGACAGTCTAAATGTGGACGGGACTTACAATCTGTCATACAGTCAAAGCATTACTTAAGTTGGCTCCATGATTTCCAAGCTTACTGTTTCTCCTGTACATACTTATCTTTTGAATTATGCTTCCACCTTCAGACCAGGATTAGCAAGAGAAGTGCTTACCTGTAACTAGCGTTATCAGGGTCCTGAGGTGAATCACGTTACAATATACATTGCCTTTTTTTGTCCACCTACAATAAAGCCCACTGCGCAAGTAGGTATAGCTGCCACTATTGGTCAATTATATGGAGGAAATAGTTGTTCACCAGCTTCAAGACCATACACTGGCATAAGGACTTAAACATGCAACTGAGACATCAGTTCATCAGTTTGAGCATAGTATCTTGTTTCTGTATAATAGTCCCTCCGGTAGCGCCTTGACGCCCTTGGGCTAAGTTTGCGCTTTACAAATCTAATATTCATTCATTTAGACATCAATTCTATAAGTCTGAGACAAAACTCAGAGCAGGGATAACAAAGGACATGGTCCATTTCTACCCAGTCTCAAACTATTCTTCGCATACATACTGGGAAACTAGATAGACGAATTCGGTTTGGCAGGAAGAGATACTGGAGGCTGGAGCTTCTTGTAGCCCGAAGATCTCTAGAGTGCAGAGCCATAAAGCCTTGACAACGGCAAGTTGCTGCGGTGCACAGGGGTTTGGTCCCATCAGCTCTGATGAGGGATACTGTCCTCAAAATTGCTGAGAAGACAGGTCAGGCCTCTAGAGAGCTGCAGAACCACCACCTGTGTTGCTGGGCCTCTGGAAGTGACTGAGATGACAGGAGCAGCGGACCGGTCAGCTTCGTTGTGGTGCCTGCAGATGCAGGGAAGTGACTCCTTCACTCCCAGGGAGATTACTTCAGATGTCCTTGATGCCCATAGGCCTTCTGGAGAACCTGGATGAAGCACAGACAACGCAGAAGACTTGTAGAACAGCAAGACCAAGAGCAGCAGGAGTCTTCCTTGATGCAGTCTCGGTTCTAGTCGAAGTCCAAGCGTTTCCAGAGGGTCAAAGAGTGTCTTGGTTTCAGAGGTGAGTCTTGTTCCACGACGAATCTAAGGACCCACCCACAGGGGAGCCCTTAAGTACCCTAGGGAAAGGATTGTAAACTCCTCTAGAAGAACTGTGGCAGATATCTGTGTGCAGTCAGATTCGTTATTTTGCTCTACGGTGTTATAATTAGAGAGGGTTTTGTGAATTATGTCGATATTTTCCTCAAGGTAGATGGACAATGTGTCTACCCAATCTTGTGAGGGTGGACTCTCAATTTGGCAGGAGGAGTGATTAGTAAATTCTTTTAGTATAATGTAAAGTTCCTTGTGTGAATTTGCAGCCATGTCAATGCTGTTAATAATATAGGTTTTTTTCTAACTTGGTGTTGGCTAAGTAATGTCTATAGATATGTTTATAAGCTAGTTTGTCCTCAGTACTTTTAGTTGTTCTCCATTTACGTTCTGCTTTCCTGCTGGCTAGTTTGTCAGTTTTTAGAGATTCTGTGAACCCAGGTGACGCCTTAGACTTGTGTTTGACTTTTGCAATAATGTCAAGAGCCCGTATGATTGATTGCCTTCTTAAAGGCGTCTGCTGCATGGTCAATATTCTCAGAGCCTGTTAGGAGAGAAGGACTAAAATTAGGAGAAAAGGTCGCAAGGCTGACTTTTCTTCAAGGCCTGGTCCATCTCTGTTCGCTACTCGGGTTTTCAAAGGTGGTAGCTACCGGTAAATGGAATTTCAGTAGGCTTTGGTCTGACGAGATCAGGGGAATAGGAGGTTTCACCCTAGTGTTGGCTTCATTTGTGAATAGAAGGTCATGGTATGGCCAGCCGAGTGGGTGGGTCCAGTCACCCTCTGAGCTAGTCCCAAAGTGTTTAGGTTGGAGATCAATTAGCTGGTACCAGTGTCAGAAGGGAGTTCTGCATCGAAATTAAAATCTCAGATAAGCAGAAAGTTGTCAGCCGCTAGCACATGAGGGGCAATGATCTCGGTCAGATGATTAGTGAAGTTAGTTTAGGACCAGGAGGTCTATAGACAAGGGCACCTCTCTAGGTTCCCGTGGTTTGCTTTTCAATTCTAAAAATACATATTTCAATCCAGTCTGAGGTAATGGTTTCCTAAGTGCAGATCTTCAATCCTGCTCTAGAGGCTATTGCTAGGCCATCCCCTCTTTTGAGGTTTCTGTCAAGTCTGGTCAGTTGATATTCTGGGGTCCTGTAGGCTCCATACCTCAAGAGGGTGCTTAGTAATTGAACGGGCATTCAAATAAAGCCCCATTAGTGACAGCTTTAGAATTAGGTGTTAAGTCAGGAAGAGCCTTGGAACAGTGTAAAGGTTTACCTGTGTGTTGAACGTTTATTAGCTTAAGCTCAATACTTGAATAGCGATAGCCTGCCATTAGGTAGGCGGGAGTAAACAACCCACTAATGATTACCTAAAAAATGACGAAAAACGGGCAGGGGTCCTGGAGGCGGTCGGGCGCGGACGGGCTTGCCTTTGGCGCGCGTCCGCGCCTTTTCCGGCCCTAGATAGGCTGAGGCAGGAGGAGGTGGAGGAGAATGTGGCAGCTAGAGCGCTGACCGGCGAATGAGTGACTGCACTCACTTCTGGCCCGATGACCAGGTCCCTCTGCTCAATCGGCACCAGCCGTGGTGGAACAGGGACAACTCACTAATGAAGGTTAGAAGGGTGGGTGGGTGAAAGTGCTGTGCAGATTATTTAAAAGTACTGGCGAGTGCCTTTAAAATAAAGTAGCAAACATGAAAGGTAAAAACATAACTTAACAATATGTTGCGCGCATAAACAGGAATTCTCCTCAGTTAATTAAGGAGGGCTGTTAAATCTAACCTCCGATACACAGTTGTGTTCCGCTACTCGTCCGCGCCTTTTCCTGCCCTAAATAGGCTAAGGCAGGAGGGGGTGGAGGAGAATGCGGCAGCTAGAGCACTGACCGGCGAAAGAGTGACTGCACTCACTTCCGGCCCCGATGAGTAGGTCCCTCTGCTCAAACGGCACCAGCCGCGGCGGAACAGGGACAGCTCACTAATGAAGGTTATAAGGGTAGGTGGGTGAAAGTGCTGTGCAGATTATTTAAAAGTACTGGCAAGTGCCATTAAAATAAAGTAGAAAACATGAAAGGTAAAAACAGAACTTAACAATATGTTGCGCGCATAAACAGGAATTTTCCTCAGTTAATTAAGGAGGGATGTTAAATCTAACCTCCGATACACAGTTGTGTTCCACTGGGGTTGGGGCTATGCATACACTTAACAAGATATTGCATGAGACAGCAGCAGTTATAATAATATCGCCTTCTTATTTTAATCATGAACTGAGAATCGACAATTACTATAACCCCTCCACATTCTGAAACACTGGAGGCACAAGAAAACATGCAAGCACAGACCCTATACCTAGCATGAAAGAGAGCAAATTGGAGATGGAACACAGAAAAGAGACAACGTCTGATGAAGGGCAAACTAAATATTAGGTACTTGAGAGAAGGAGGGTGTTAAGGAGGTCCAACATAATTTACTCGCCAATGAGAATATGGCGTGTCTCTGCAGCACATTATGCAAAAGAGTATGTACAAACTATTCTGATGGTGAAGTTAGCCCAAGGGTCAGGGAAACTGCACATTAACCTAGTCTTGAAAGGGTTGTTTGAGAAAGGTGCAAAGGATGCAGCAACTAAAGCTTTGAGGCTAAGATCCACAGAGCCCCCTAATCCTTTAGCACAATCTCGGCCCCTCATCTATGTCTCATGCAGAAACCTTATCTTCTAGACCACCCCCAATTTTGGGTGTGTTTCTTTCCTATTGTCCTCCAGGATACACATATGCTCCTGAACTTGGGTAAATCTCCAACTAGATCGAGGTTGGAAATGAGACTTTCAAACGAACAACGATGTGGTGAAGGCACTGATGGCATGCAAGAATGACTCTCTCATTCTAAATGGTAAAACAAATCCCTATACTCTTTTTTGCAGATGTTTCGCTTCTCATTTTAAAAACCCCTATGGGTCTCCAAAACCTGATTGATAAGTGTTTGGAATTCTGCATGGCAAGGGGTTTAGAACTAAATGAGACTAAAACAAAATATATGGTCTTTGGTAAAGTCACAGTTAGAACTAGCATTGTAAAGGTTGCCAGCAAACCCCTCGAAAGGGTCTTCTGTTTTGATTATTTGGTAGTCAAACTGTCTGACAAATTTAAACGGGAATCACAAATTAACAAAAGTTCCCTTCTAACGGTCCCTAGAGCAAATGCCATACTCCGACTGCACAAGAGGAAATATTCCTGTTCAACCTCCCCAGCCCTTGAGGGATATTGTGCCAAAGCTCAAAGTACAGCATTTTTTGGAGCTAAAGTTTGGGGTTATACTGACACCCAGAAGCTGGTCGTAGCTGAGAATAATTTTATAAGATCACTTATCTCGGTCCCAACCAGCACCCCTCTTATCCCACTTTGCCTTGATCCAAGTACAAAAAGTATTTCAGATGTGGCACAATTGAAACCATTAACATACTGGATTCGCATTTGGTCAACCCCCGAATTACTAGAGTATAGGGACTCCTTAGGGGATTTGATGAAAATGGGCAGTGCTATGAAGGTTCCTTGGCTGCGATTTGTTTTTAGCTGTTGCAAGAAGCTAGGCTTACTCAAATTATGGGAGGATCCTGGAAAAATTAATATGGGAGGATTCTGGAAAACTTTGTAAGGCAGAGATTGTTCTTCTGAAATCAACATATTGGGCCTACGTGTATGGCCAACAAGCCACAAGGGGGACCTATGGGTAGTAGACAAAACAGTTTCTTGATTTTAAGCCAAGCCCGCATTTTGAAATATTCATGGACACCATTACACTACCCTTCGCAAAAAGTTTATAAGTGAGGTTCCAATTAGGTAGTCTGCCCTTGAAGCAGCAAGCGGAAAAAAGACCAGGCCTCCTACCCGTGTCCAGTCCGCGATTCTGCCCCTGAAACAGAGGAACACATTTTGTTCAGCTCAGAGTATGGTAGCTCACGCCGAAAGTGTTATGCCTGGTGTGCTTGAACCTGGGGATCACCTGTTATACAGTTGCCTAGTACATTTTAAAAACTGATACTTCTGACCCAATTGTATTCTCGGTCAGTCGCTTACTGCTAAATGTCTGCATTGAACGAGTGAAGTTCCTCACCTAACTACATATTATCAATTAGTGGTGTATAAAAGATCAAGCCACCCTATCTAACCTGAAATCTTAGTCATACCTGCAGATAGCAGCCTTATTTGAAAAACCACCTTGAACTGGTTAAGATTCTAAACAAATATTGTAGAAGTTTGCACTTTATCAATTTTTGTACTTTCTTGACTTTGTTGTGTCATATTGTCCACCAAGTTTGGACTTGCTGGGATCTGTTGATGTCTTGATATTTTTGCACTTTATGAATTTTACACTTTACTTGGTTTTGCCAGGATAAGTTTTTTGACAGCTTTTAATCCGATTTTATATTTTTCGAAGATCATTCAGTATAAATGTACTGGATGCAGCATTTTGATGTACTGTGCTATTCTGTGGCTATTCTCAGTGAAGCCCTATGTGATGAATAATGAACTGAGAATTGAACTTTGAAGATGGCCAGTTTTATACTTCTATTAATTGATTTTAATATGTTATTTTTGATGTTTTTACTGTACACTTTGATGAGTATGGCAACCGAACAAAATATTTTGATGATGTCTTTCAAAAGTTTGCAAACACCCACAAACTTTTTGTGTATTCATAGACTTTTCAGGGAATCCTACCCTAGAACACACTTTGCGTGTAAAAATCAAACCATTTGAACCCCATAGATATGATTCAGGGGTGTATATGGCTTAATGAATTCGGCTCTGTGTAACTAAATGCTAACAGTGCATGGCGTCCAGATAAGTAAAACAAAGCCAAAGTTTAACTGCTGCCATAATTATCTCTTACTTCATAGTCAATACAACAGTTTGTCTTATGTTTGGGGACCCCAGGGTAGTGGTACCACCATTAAAGCCCAACTGAAGGAGTAATTAGGAACAGACAAAAAGGGCTGGCCTCAACGAAACATGTCCTCACCTCTCAAAACAGAGACTGCAGTCCCACCCCTCACCACTGCCATCCACCAAATGGCAGTGCTCAGGAAGACTAACTAGCAATTCCTTGCAAACAAAAGACTCCATGGAATTTTTAAAGGTAGCCCGGTCTCCACCCTTCTCACTTCCTCAGCTACAGAAAAGCTGGGAATACACTTTCAGTGCCTTGAAACACAGTCTTCATCCTCCATTCAGCACAGAGGCAGGCCAGGGGCATCAAAAATGGATCCACTGGCCTCTAGTACTCCGGGTTAGTCACACACAGTTTGACACAACTCGTGTTGCATGCTTTATACATGTGCACGCATGTGACATACATAAGGGATGCCAGCGCAAGTGTCTGGGCATACACATAATAGCAGAACTTTAGAAAAGTGGGTCAGTGGGGTTCACTCCCAGTGACACAGATAAAAAGGTTTGGTCACACTATTGATCTCTACTAAAAACACAGAATGCTACTTTGCATGCTATGTCCAGAACACAAACAATGGTGCACTGCTCACAATGACACCACCCTTGGTGAGACCTCTGTGGTTCAGGAGAAGTACTGGTCCTCAGATAGTCAGGACAGGCCTAGGTCCCTGCACACACGCTAGAATAGTGTGAAGCCGGAGCCAAAATAAAAGTCATGATACCAGATATATATGCAGTTGGGAGCTCAGTGTAATGGACCATGCCCTTAATCAATACACAGGACATTCTCTCCCGAACTGTGCTGAATAAGGCAAAATATTGTGTATATTTTATGAGCTCATCACTCTTTGGGTGAGGTTGTGAGCAATATGGAGCATGAGGAACATGGTCAACTGAAAAGATGGTAAGCTCTGTTTTTCATGCAGCTAGTCAGCTCCATGCACCTTTTAATGAAAACATGAAGCTGCACGCATTTTTAGGGCTGCTGGAAAGGCCTTTGAGCTCATACATGCTTTGTAGCAAATGGTGAGCAGAGTGCATTTGTGGTCAGCAGTAAGCACTGATTACACACGTGTGCATTTGTGTGCACACACCCACAAAGGAATCAAATGACAAGCTGTAAGTTCATGTTTGTAGGCTGGTGACAGACTCCTACATTCCAGATTTTGGGCGGGTGGCGGAGGAACGGTGAGCATGTACCTAGTATGTCAGCTGGTGACCTTTGTTTTGGTCTAGTGGGCGAACTGTTAGCTCACACGTTATGTGATCAAATGAATTGTACACATATTTTAGGGCATGGAGTGAGCAGCAAGCTCAGTCATTCTAGGTAAATGTAAAAATGTAAGTCCATTTTTATATAGCGCAGCTACTCACCCTTACGGGTCTCAAGGCTAGGTGTTTGTATCTTTGAATTGTGACGGATACATCAGGATTGTTTCTTTTGTCGACCTACATCTTTAATTCTGCTTTATCTAAATAAAAGTAATTACACTTTTTTTCGGTCTCTATCACCTACTCTCCGTTACGGCACATATATTTTCTGTGAGATGGAAGGAAGCTATTCAGTACTCATTACCAATACTGGTACCTCTGCTATCTTCTGGCTCACTGAATGCCTCAAGAAGCAAGGGGGGCTGAATTTGGAGATGTACAAGCACCTAACAGTGATAGAAATAGGGGAAGAGGTAGCAATGATGGCTCACTGTAGGTTATTCTGCTCGATTCAGGACCTGAACCCTCTTGCAAACCTGGCAAAAGCAGCACGTCAAAAAAATGTAAATGCAGCTAGAGTGAGAAAAAGAAAAGAAGAAAGTAAAGGTGAAAAGTGGGTAGACAAATGTAAATTACAGCGCATTTGACAGCAGCAACATCGCTAAATTGCTACTGTAGTATTGATGTTAAAAGCACATTTAGTGGTCAACTGCTTCCTCTCCTTTACGGACTAATCAACATGAAATGTCACACAACTGTCAGCAATTCCATGGTGATTAGTCTAAGATCAGTGTATAGCACTGGAATGACCTGGAGGTTGTTTGTCCACAAAATGACAAATGGATACATAAATAAAATCCTTTTTTGCCAGGCAATTAGTCCAAGCAGATGCTTTTGGTGACCAGGTGTTTTTGTGGCAGTGCGTTTTTTACAGATATGGGACATAAATGCTAACTACAATTGTGGTTGCCCAGTAACAATAGGCACATTTCAACTGCAGTCACCATTGTTGAGTAGGCCTCTGAAAATGCAGAGAATGGCAGCTTGAGGTCACCGATCATGATTTTCAGTAAGCTCTACTTAAAAGTAACCTTGCTTGCTTGGTTCTTTTAATCTTCTTTCAGTCAAAACTTGTGGCAAACTGACAAAACTCTGTATTGGTACAGTGGCCCAGAAAATACAGAGTGTGAAACCGGAGGTCGACATTCAGTGGGCACATTTGACGTTATCCTCTTAATGCAAACAATAAAATTACTGAAATCACGATCAATGCCTCATGTGAGATCATATCCAGTGGTGCCTTGATTTTGGGAGTAACTACTTGGGAGTAGTAACCTTAATTTTCTTATTTTCAAAATCTTTACGTTTTGATATCAAAACCTTAATTCACTTCCTAAATTTTATTTCTCATTAACAATCTAAAACAAATGCACACACAAATACATAGATATGCATGCACCCTCATTGCAAATTGCTTTTTAATAGTAATTTGTGCAAAGAAAGAGGAAGGAATTACTGTACTAACCTGTACAAAGATAATGTAACCACGTAAGCTTTCTTCCACTAAAATGCTGACTGTAAAATAATTCGAACTGCAAAACAAAATAATCTTGTTTAGCAAATGCTCATGTAAACGATTTGACTTATCCTCATACTAGTCAAGGCAGTAGGAAGAAAAAAGAAAACAAATCACTCAATTGTTTAATAAAACTTGCATGTCCCTAAGCCAAGTATGCTTTCCAAATGCCCCAGCAGTATCAAAGCTGAGACAGCACATGCTCCCTACAGATCATAATGCTGGGCACTTTTTCTAAGTCTAATGAACCCTGGCCTCCAAATCCCCCATATTTCTCCTAGATAACTTGATTGGGCAATGAAGGCCTAGCTCCTAGGAGGGAGCACAAAGGTTGAGTCAGATACAGTACTTACAATAAATATGAATGCTGAGTCATGGATATTACCCAATAAGAAATAACACATTAATAAACACTCTAAAATTAAAGTGCAACATAGATTATTAGGTAAAGGTAGTCATGCATATCTCCGTTAAAATAAAAAGATATAGCAGAAAATAACTTAACAGCGGTTAGCAGAGACAGCTATCTAAGGTCAGAAGATAGCAGTGGGACTCACTACTGAACCAGTTCTAAAATGTATAGACTTATTAGGTTGGTTGCAATACATCAATAGTTTAATGCAGGGGCCCTCATCTATTTCGGATAGGGACTTCCTAGATTTTGAGAGCATGTGACTCAGCCTCCAAGGGTGCTACCCACAATGAGCGAATGGTCCTGTTATCAGAGGGAATTCATCCAGGTTATGATAGGGGGTTAGAAACGGTTACAAAACCAAAACAATTTTTTTTAACCCAAAGCAAGAGAAGCAATTGTCCCATATTGTGGCCTCTAGTCTGAGGTCTCAAGTTAAGAACGAGGGCAACACAGGACACGTGGTTACTGTAGCTCTACAGAGCTGGTAAGGGGGGCCCCTATTGCAGCTCATGTATACTCACCTTAAGGGTGCTGGAAAAACATACTAAGCCAGACAGATGTGGCACAGGAAGTGCAGAGGATAAAAGAGGAGGGTTGGGGATTTTGCTATTCATGCTTGCCAGAACCAACTGCTTCATCTGACAGGGGTAAGGTAATCTATACTATATTGTTGCTGTCTCCACTGTCTATGGCGAAGGGATTCAGGTGGTATCTTTGAGCGGGACAGGTATTTCTTCTCGAGTACCACTTTCACAGCACCAAGCCTTACTTTGTAGTAGTTGGAAAACCTTCCACTACCAATCAGGTTGGATGCACTATGAAAAATGCTTTGACCTCTGCCAATCAGGTAGGTTGAATCTTTCCAGGCTACCCTTGCAGGGTGCGATGTGGATTGAAGAGTCATAGCCAACCCACCCTGAGCAGGGGTATTAAGTTGTTGAATGAAAGAGAATGTGTTCTATTCCCAGCATGCTAGGCTGGCTGTAACAAGTCTAGTTGCAGAGCAGATTTCAAGGGGTCCTTCTCTGGGGAGCTGCAAGGAGAAACCAGACAACGACCTAAAAGAAACTTGCTTGTACAGGCTTTGTTGATTAATGATGTCAAATTCACTCTAGAATATTGTTATCCCTACTTATTACTGTTTAACCCGCATTTATTTCTGTCTATCAATATTCGGTTGGCAGTAGATATGAATTACTTAGGAGAGCGAAGTATAAAGTACAGAATACCCCTCACAATTGATACTTAGAAGGCTTTTACTCGAGTTAAGTGGATATTTCTTGGAACGCTACTAGACAAAATAGAACATAGCCAACATATGAAAACACACATTCTAGCTTTGGCACTGAAAATTTAAGATAAATTGTGAACTGTCCAGAAGTATAACAATAACAGAGCATGAATAGGTTGCTTTCTTTTGCTCTTGCTTCTCGTGCTTTCAATGGAACTATTAGTTGATAAAATTAGATCTAACCCAAATATTCAAGGGATTGAGACCTCAAGTGGTCTCATAAGGTTGCCCTATTCGGCAATGATAGTTTTTGTTTCTTGACTCTACTCGAGATCTCAGTAGCTGTGATACTAAGGGAATTACAATCCTTCTCAGAGGTGTCCAGTCTTAAAATCAATTTTAACAATTTCATCCCGAAATTACTCAGTATATAAACAATTTAAAGAAAACGCTTATTAAATCCTTATGAGATGGTACTTGGCTCCAGCACTATCAGAAGCAGTGTTTTGCTACTGTAAGCATTGTTGGCGAGGATGTAATAAGTCAGCTACTAGCAGTGCTTAATTTGTAAATAAATAAGTGCCAGGGCTCTCGCCAGGAGACCACTGCAGCTTGCACCACTCATGCCCCAGCTATGTGGCCAGTTATAGTAACAACACAACTACTAATCATCACACTCCTACAAGAGTGACAATTCAGACTATTCCATGCCCCCAAAGCTATAGGATTGGCTTGGGCGACAGGTAATAGTCATTTTGATGTGTATTGAATTAATAATTGACTGTTGTTGTGGTCATCTGAGACAACGCCACCTTGTGGAAGAGTGTCACAAGTGCTGGTGTTGGCAAGTAAGTGCCGAGCACCGGAAACTACCGGCTCAAATTAAGCACTGGCTACTAGGTTTCATACCTTGTGGCAGAGTCGTCCAATACAAGCTAACTGGAAACTCATTTTATATACTAATAAAGAGGTCACAGGCATTCCACTTTTCTAGACCCACTGTTTGTGCTAGCGGGTTATACTGGGAAAGAGTCAATATCTACTCTCGACACCCATGGGAAAGCTGATCACACACATCCTACTGGGAGCCAGACTATCTATTGCCCAATTCTGGAAAGCTCTTAACTCCGTACCGCTGAGCATTTGGTAGACTAAGCTATGGAATATTGTTAGCATAAAAAAATTGACAGTGATTGTCCATGATGGGTTGAAAAAAATCAGAAATGATCTGTGAAAATACGTAAAGACAGAACACACAATCGAGCTGGAGGGATTGATCATACAGGAGAGCATCAGATGTTCAGGAGTAGCTTGCATTTCCTCAATTTAGGATAAAAGCAACCAATGAAAATATGTATAATGTTGTCTCAAAACTTTTTATTTCATTGCTATAAACTAGAAATACTGTGTATAGTGCTATATTCACCAGTCACCATTATAGTTGATGCATACCACATTATAGTTGACTGCTATGTGATTACACTTTCTCTGTTAAAGAAAAAAGAGAAAATATGTTCTCCCTTTTGTACTGAACGCTCTGTACCTATAAAAACATAAATGAAGTTGTTAAACTATGGAAGATGCCTGGATACGATGAACTGTGGATTTTTCACCAGAAAGGAAAGGAACAAAACAGAGGTAGGCCTTGGCAGCAGAAATTCCGTAAAGGCAAATGCTTGCATTAATCGGAATCACTGGTCAGTTCTGGGATATTTTATAGTTTGCAGCTAGTCTATGCTTGTTCAGACCGGAACAATCTACATTGAAATTAATTTTGACACCTCCCCAAAAAGAAAAATTCTGCCTCAATTTCCGGCCAGGTCCTCTCTGAATAGGAAAACAAGCAACTGCAGTCAGGTTTTTGCGTGGGCCTCATCAGTAAGGTGCACAATGAGTAATAAGAACCATGACCTTGGGAGCCATGTCTGGGATACCTTTACCACTTAGAAAGACTCACTTTTCAGTTCTTTACACTTTGACTGGTTTTCAAAAGCATAATCCAAAATCACATTTCAGGATCCTTACGCATTCGAGGGAAAGAGGAACAAGAGCCCTTTCATGGTACTACAGTACTTCAATGAGAGAGCGGGGCATTGGCAGACTCATGCATCTTAAAACTTGCTTAACTCACTACAACCATGCAGTAGCATTTTGGGGTTGGGGTAAAAGCGGAATGCTCCCTTGGAACAAAGTTGTAGGGGGGGCATTTTCAGCATCACTCTTCTCCCAGCAGTAGTAGAGGGTTCTGCCTGGGAGCACTGCTCTCGGAGTCTGTGTGGTTCCTTGAATTTAAGTCCACTTGGACAGGCCCAAAGATTTTTTTTATAGAATAGTCAGTGAAAACAAATGCAACAAGAAGGGAGAGCAGGTACAAACAGCTGTGTGGTTTCATCTGCTTATTCATTTCAGGGAATAACAAGCATTTACAATGCAATAGGTCTCGCATTTACGCAAGTTTAAGCTATTTGCATTGTAAATGACACTGCCTTTTATTTATGTTTTAAAAACGAAAACAAAAATAAAAGGTATTGTATGTGGCTCGTACGTCATACCTATCCAGAATGTCCTCTATACTTTTCCCTAATGATGACTAATGCACGGTATTACGTCTCTTATAAATGCCCTATCTTATAATGCACTCAAAGCCCCTGGAAAAGACCCCATATGTTCCGTAGTGCACTCTGTAATGTCCGTCATTGCCACCAAGGCATGCCTCGTCGGGAGCCCTTTCTCAACACATGAAATCTACGTATAGTTCCCAAAAGTGTATCTCTCACCAGCACATTCTTTCCAAACACTCGATATTTCCCCTCGCACCTGCACTCCACCTCCACCTAAAAACCCCAGATGCTGTATGTCAAGTTTGAAGGGGACCCGTGTGCGTGCAATTGGTAATTACCTTTATGTACAGAATTTTTTATGTGTACCTCCGATTTACCTCATTCTTTTCTGTCTCATGCGGTAAAAGTGCTCACACCAGTAAATGCATAGGTGTGCCAAAGCACACTTAATTTATTACGAAAACACGCTTAATTTAGCTACAGAAAGTTGCATTATTTACTTAAAACGTCCATCGTTAAAACATTACATTTTAAAGATGTATTATGTGCACTTAAAATGTCGCTGTAGTATACGAGAGCGGTTAGAGGTGTGCCTCCCGATTGCCTAAGTCAAATGACAGTGAGGTTTTATCAAGGTCCCAACCGTACCCGAAAACGTTTGTTCAAGTATTACTACCCGGAGATTATTTGGGAAGCCCAAATTCCCTTCTCACCGCCCCTCCTCCCCCCTCCCGTGCTAGTAAAAGTGCCTGCACGCCCCCTCGCAGAAGAGAACACGGCAGCGATGGTCAGTTATTTTCTGGAAGCGAGCTTGCGCTCTAACACGCTCAATCCACTCTCTTCAAGAACTAAGGCCAGCATGGGCCGGGGTGTAATACTAAACTGGCAGGCAGGTCTGCGGGGCACTTGCGAGCGAGGGGACCTAAAAAAAGGCATCGAAAGGTACTTTTTTTTTAGAACCGGAGCGGTAAAGGAGATAAGTGAAATGTGTGACAATCTGTGAATTGAGACAGACCACGAACATATTATAAAGAAAGGGGCTGGGCCAGTGTGATTACCTTTATAGTGATGGACGTCCCGTCCCACTTAATAGAAGGTGACGGACAATGTATGGGAGCACCGGGAGATCCCCAGCTTGACCTTACCTTCTGCCTACCCCAGCAGTCGCGCTCAGAAGCCAGTGCTCGGAAGACTACTCGTGGGGACTGCTGCCTGCCCTTCCACCTTTGCACACGGAGTGCAGATAGGGCCTAGGATTATAAGGTGACATTCAAGGAGATTTGATTGTCCACATCTTTTGTCCAAGCAGCACAGAGAGGGCGTGGCAAAGGGTCTAGGTGAGAACACAGAAGATTGTAAACTGCCCCTTGTTTTACTCGTGGAGCACTTATAGGGCCCGGCGGGTGGTTTAAGGTGAGATCTCAGGAGAGTTGCGGACTAAACCCATCGCCCACCCCCCACTCCGCCCCATACGTTATGCGATGTGGTCTAGAGGCTGCAGTCCGCACCCTTCTTTTGCCCGTGGCACAGTGTCTAGCACGGGAATATTAGCAGCCGCCGTCCTCCGTCACCCCGCCAGAGCTCGGGGAGCGTCGCGGCCAGTGGAGCTGAGCCACGGCAGTTCACAGACAGCTGCAGCTGGTCTCGTCCTTTACGCGTGTGCATCATAGACGGGCTCAGGAGATCTTCAGCGTGCTTCATTCACCCTGTCCTTGAATCATAGAAGCTGAAGACACGCCGTGAGCGTGCACATCTGCTGTCCGGGCGCAAGCTGAAGACACGCCGTGAGCGTGCACATCGGCTGTCCGGGCGCAAGCTCAGCATTGCCAGAGAAAACACGCCGTGAGCGTGCACATCGCCTGTCCCCCTTCCAAACTGAAGTCGACAACAATAGATCTCGCTAGCGACAGCGCTTCGCGCTGCGTCGCTAGGCGAGACCTAAAAACAGGCATGTTCAGCATATTTGTAACTGCAGCATTTTATCTGTAGATTCTGCAGTGCACTTTTCCACCACAGTTATAATAAATAACTGGAGAATTAATCTCACAAAAAAATGCAACAGCACTGGGTACCATGCTGCTTAAAAAACAAAATCTGAATTCTCTACTTTATTAGTCAGCGTGCTGCACAGGGAGGTGACAAATAGCTCTAGCCTGCCCTTATGGTGACTTAGTGCATGTGTGAGGTATTCCTGCTGGTTGCAGTATGAAATATAGCATGTGAGAGTATATCTGGAAATTTCTTGTGTAATAATGTTGGCATGTGTGGTGGAGTCTCTTTGCTGAATGGTGGTTAGGAGCATGGTTTGGCTGGAGGAAGGTATTTTGTGATTTTCACTGTGCATATTTGAACACATTAGTGCACAGGAATTACAGTTACCCAGGAGAACACACCTGGCAAAAGGCTTCAGCATGTTTCTGTTCTGTCACTTGTGAGGTTTTGCTTTTTAACTCTCAACACATGGCATTCACTCCAAGCGGTAAATCCTTTAAATCCGCTTCCTGCCATGTTGTTGCCCAGCCGTGTGTGGCTTACCTCATGGAATGTGGGTTTCTTTCACATTGTCCTCAATGGCCAGTAGTCTCAGGCTTGCTTTCATAGTGAGTTTGTGAGGCTCCAGAGGTTTCTGTGATCAGGACAAACTGAGTACGGTTAAGCATCCGTGCCACGGTAAACTTCAGCGGGCAAGATGGTGTCCCCACCATACAGGATAGTCAACTAATCTTTTGTGACAAGGTGTACATGTGTTCAGCACAGCGGTGTTTCCAAATTGTGTGAAGAGTGAAAAAGCCTCTGATTGAGGTTTGATGACGTGCTGTCCTGTCTCCTACTCTGCATGTCCTCCCTGCTGAGTTTTCAGTGTGATCTGTACAAACATGCAGCTGCCTCGGTTAAAGGTAATTGTGCACGTCTGTAGACAAAAGCCGTTTACAATTATACAATGTACTGAGTACGATAAACATTTTTGCAACCGAAAATAAAACATTTACAGCTCTGTTCCTTGGCAGCTAGTTTAAGCAATAGGCATGTTTGCTACGGTAGTCTATGTTTATTGTGGCTAGATCAGGACAAAGACCTTGCTTGCAAGTTTTTTTTACTACTAGGTTTATCGTGGCACACATTCGACTTAAGTCTTTCATTCAGTCCTGGGGGGGATCTTGCGTGTTTAGTCACATACTGACAGGCTGCCATGATGGTTAGAATATCCAATCGTAAACTGGAGAGGTTTAGACATTTAACAGACTAACACTTCAGGTACTCATGCTGGGACAGTTATATTGAGGTACACTGTCATGCATCAGTCTTTTAAACTCACACGAAGTGTCTGGAACTAGGTAAAATTTTATATTTTTAGTTTGGTATTTTGTGCAGGGAGTGTGTGTGTGGGGCCAATTGTCTGTGTGAGCACGGGAGAATAGATTTAATGCATATATGGTGGTTATTTGATGAGCAGTAATTTTCAAAAAAGCAATTCATTCCTCAGACCTGAGTTTCTTTGCTTGCCCGGGCAAATCTATCTTAAAATGGAAGCACTGAAAAATGGGTTTCCTCTACTATGCTGTTGCTCTCTGTGGCCCAGACAATGAGAGAGAAAACATCACTCTATTTGCGTTTTGTATCAGAGAGCATGCATTTAATCAAGCATTCACCTCAACCAACTGATGAACACGTGAAAAGAGGAGCCCTTTATGATTCTTAAGTACAAATTTTGTTAAGTATCATGTTGGTATGAGTGTGCAGATGAGGCGGCGGGAGTCTGTGGAGGATTTCAGTACACCATCAAGTATTCTTGCTGCCAGGTATAAATGTGCTCCCAGTAAGCAAATACTGAATCAATTCTTGCTGAGGTGTCAATCCGTAAAAATCTACATAAAGTGTGGCTGAAGGGAGAAGTAAGGTTTAACCGGTTAAGTGCTTAGAACGTTCCGCGCCAGTGCGGAACGTTCTATTAAGCGGGCGGGGCCGCGTCGGCCAACGGACGTGCGCAGCACTACCGAGGTAGTGCTCGCGACGGCCGTTGGCCGACAGAAGCACTTAACGGGTTAAAGAATGATTTAAGTGGCTCCAAGACAGCTTGTAAACAGAATAGATCAACAAGCAATACAATCACATTGGAGGGAGTGAAGTGAAGGTGGCAAAAGAGAGCCTAGACCAATGTCTAGTTTTCACCTGAGCTAAATCTAAGTTCAAAGTGAATATATAGAGTAGATAGGTTATAAGCTCCTGGAAGGAGTAAGGCCAAAATGGCCTTAATAGAGTGCTATTCTGGATGCTAAAGCTCCATACAATAAGGAAGTAATGACATCGTTTAACAGTATATCAGTTTAGTATCTGCAGTTCATCCACAATTGTGCTGACATAATGCTAATTTATAGAGACTGCACGAGAAAGGTATCTTGTTTTAATGGTCAGAACATTTTCAGAAGGAGTAAATTGTGCAATAGTAAAGACTACCAATTAACATATCTTGAAGCTATTACAATCACAATTCCTTAATATTAATCACATAATAACACAAATGAATTTAATTAGTCAGTCATGAATCTATGCAGCTGTGGCTGATGTAAACTTGTGGTTTCAGGCAATTCAACCTTATCTTAATATCACATCCTTGTACTATATTTTCAAATATTCAGTATGAAACAGGATAGATCGAGATAAACTGTCATTTTCTACATGTTTATTAAAAATTCAATATATCTATCTTTTTTTTTTTTTTTTAGGATTTTTATAGTAACTGTTCCACCATTGTGGCTAAGCCAACAGGCAATTTCTACAAGTGTTAAATTTAAAACAGAAAATGTTCTCCATCACAAGTAGGCATTCACAAAATGCTGAGTCTCCCCGTACCACAATAAGCTCCTTTAGTCTATCTACTAAGATATACCCAATATGGCTCCAAAGTGTTTCAAGCTTTAAGACTTCTAGTTTCTGTTAAGAGTCTTTCCTCAATGAAGGCATGCCTATGCAACTGCCTTTCACCCACAGTTTTATTAATTGTGACCATCCCCCAACATTTTCCCCTTAAATATGTGCAACAGGAAATAAGAATGGATACCAAAAGGTGAACTTTCTAAGCAAAATGTTTATTTTTTTAAAGAACTGAATTACTATCTAAGGGACTAGATCTGAGCCCCATGCAAATTTTGTGTGGCAATACTGCACCCACAATTTCATACTGTTGGATGGGGGCATGCATGATTACAGCACCAGTCTTGGTTTCAGTTCACAGAATGGGGTGTAGGATAACATGGTAATTGTGTTTTCCCCAAATCTGAGGTGGTCAAAATCTGAATTTGCAGAGTCTACCAGTAAATTTGCACCAGGTTTTTCATGCCTTATTCATAGTGCAAGCAAAAATACTTGTTGTACAATTAGGGTGCCAGTCATAATCCAAATTTGGATGCGAGCATGGTTTGCACTTGTTCTAAAATTAGCCCTTAAGTGTTTGAAAAGACAATGAAAGATGTTTAGGGAGCATATACCATAACCTACATCAAATAATTCAAATTTAGAAAAAGGGGAATTTAAATAAACCATTAATTAATGCAAAAAGACACAATGCCAATAAAACTAGGCTAACCTGTGGCACAGTATCTTCAGGGAGTACAAGCAGGAAGTAAAACAGCAACATTTTCAAAATGCATGCAGAGCCACAAGCTAAATAACAATAGAGTTACATGACTCTGAAGTTGTGGCTCTACATCCCTAAACGGGTTGCTAAGTGTTTCTCCATAAATCATTATCATTGTTTTAGTTCTATTTACAGTCCAATTTGAGATTTATTTTCATCAACATTTCCAAAAGTGAGGGTTTTCAATAATATGCAACGTGGAAACGAGAAAAATAAATTCTGAAGTGAATCATAGTTCGACTCTATGTTCCTCTTCTTCGCAGGACTTGATGCAAGTCCAATTTGCTTGTCATAAGTGGACAAAAGCGCAAATAAAATTCCACAGATGTATGTTTATTATAAATGACTGTCAGTTACAGATGTCTTTAGATTTTATATAGACCTGACTAAGCAAATGTCTGCTAAAGGCTGTGTACATTTTTAAAGTGTTTTACATCCTTAAACTGTTTAAGTGTTGGCCGTTGTGGAAGGTATGACATACCAAAAATAAATAAATACATAACTTTTTAATGCAGCAGTTGAATTCACAAATGCTGAATTCCTAGCCCTTTGGTTTGGTTCCAGTATTTACTTTTAGTGCGAACGTCAGTGTAGTATACTAAGGGCCTGCAAGTGTATATTCAGCTTGTACATAGCCCCAGTACATGATGAACGGATGAGAAGGCAGCAGGAGTCACTCAAGACTTGTTTTTTGTTTTGTAGAAATAGGTGGGCCTTACGGATCTTTTGTCATTTTGAAAGTGCAGATTAACTTCTGGGAGATCAGTAAGCTCCCAAGAGCTGGGGACCATGAGGTCTCAGCTAAGGAATGAACCTAGAAAGCTCAGAGGACACAATGAAAATCTGGGAGAGAGTTGTAGCAAACTACTGGATGGTCTAGAAAGCATGAGTCAAGTTATGCTTTGGTTTCCTGCTTGCCGAGGGCTGTCTTGGATGGAGGGTCCTTCTGGAGACTATCAGTGGGCAACCTGTTGTTGCAAAGTAATAGATCAGTGGAAAATCCAGTAAAGTCTCACAGAGCTAAGCTTGTGTCTGTGAAAGAGTGAGGATGTACTAGTAGCATTCAGGGCAGATGTCGGCTGGCATGGTACAACTGTTTCCAGGCCAAGGCTGAAAGTAAATTACTGCTGTTAAAGCAAGCATGGGGAAAGTTGCCACATTTCTGGATTCCTGCAAAGCCTAAATAACTGTTTTAGTCCTTATCTGGGTGGAATATAAATTAGCCAACTCTGTGATTACCCAGTCTTCCTCATTTAGACAACAGGAAGGTGAAGATGGCATGGATTATGAAAAAAGGACTGGTTATACTCTTAATATAAAGAACATTGTTTTAATATTCTATTAGAACTAGAAAAATAATTTTTAAAATCAGTTCTTGATATAAAGCACTTTACACAACTAAATAGAAAAAGGTGACTTTTAGCTCACAGTAGAGCTACATTCAAACATTTATAAAAAAGATTTCTATGTTTCCTGTGAGCTGGTCTGCTTTACATCTAATTGAAAAATGTATTATCTAAGAGATCACTGTAGGACGTCATATACATGCCACCAACATAATATATGGTCAGTGGAACACTGGGGACACTTGCAGGACTCCTAGGAAATTAAAAATAAAATCTGCTAATATTTGAATATGAGCATCCTCCACCTGTAAAATATTGGGAAAAAAATCCTCAGACAGACAATGTACATTCCGGTGGCTATTACTGATGTCAAAAACTAAGTAGGATTCTCAGTCTAGGACATCGCTAGCAGGCCAAAATAAACCGTCTCACTCCTACATTTACAGTCTTACTTGTAGGGTTTGGAGGCATTGTGGACATTAATTACTTCTGTCCATTCATTATTACACTTTTTGTGCAACATTATACACTATGTGGAGAAGTTAATTTAAAAATAAAACAAACTACCTGTAGAGCACTTTTCAGGTTTTAAGCATTAAGCGCTTAGTAGTAGATTTATTAGAAGCCTTCTGCCAACCTACCATCTGTACACTCTTTTCCAGTTCCTGAGGGATTGCAAACGTAGATGAAGGGGCTTGAGTTAATGGCCAAGCACCCGCCTAAAGATAAGAAAACATTAAGTTAACATTGCAGACAAGTAAAAGAATAAACAGGACAGGTTTGTTCAAAAAACGCCCGTCAGTGAAGATAAGTCATGACCCCTCGCAAAACACATTCTCACATTTCTAAATTTATAGAACATTTTCTACCAACAATGTGATGGTTTTACACGTTTGAGACCACGGATTCTGAATGAGTCAGGCAGTGTGAAGTATTTTTGACAAGTGATGTAGCAGTTATTTATTTTGGCTACATATCAAACATCGGCAAGACTCTGAATGTTTTAAGGTTAAAAAAAAGAATTCTACTGCAGACCATGAAAAGCAGATCTGACAAACAGGTATTAAACAGAAGTACATTTTGAAAAAGCCACGTTTCTAATAAGACACCTTGTGTTCAAACTGTTTCTTCGTTTGTTACATTAGTGCATGAGAAATTAGAATTGATCAGCAATGAAAAAGACTTCTCTTTTTACCTGTAAGACATATATTTGGAAACTAATTCCCAGATCTATCGTAGTGTCCTGTTTCTTCATGAAGGTGTTAAATTTATTATTGAGGTCAGTGCTAACACTCATGTCGGTATACATTCGATGGAGCTTGCTTGTGAATTCGTAGCCACATGCTTGCTGTGAATAAATTTAACATGAGGTTTTAAGAGTCTGCTTATTTAATGCAGTAAAAAAATATAACAGAAAGCACAATTCAATGTGGTAATTTTAAAAATACAATTATAAACCCACTTTTTCAATCATTCGGTAAAAAACTTATAGTGCCTCGGAGAATTCAGCTCTCTAGCGTGCACTAGTGCCCTGAAAAAGCAACAACTGCAATGCAACACTTTCTTTGAGTAATAAGTAAAACAGCTAAGCATTTTTATTATTTAAAGATTTTCATCTCCTACATTTTTCTAGGGTAGAGTATACTTTTATGGACAGCCTACTTAAATGAATAGTAGTGCACCAATTGCTTTGGTGTAAAGTGTTAGTGACAACATTTCACTCACTTTGTCAACTATGCAAATGAAAAGGGGGTTATTTAGACAAATAAAGCAAAACTAGTTTGTCAATATTTGCAGTATTTAATCTTATACACTTGCAAACAAGTATGTAAAAGAAACGAACATACAAATATGTTATGCCGGTGAAAGAATTCTGCCCAATAAGACAAAAGAACGCATATTCGCACATATTACTACAGTGTTAAGGTCGAATCTAATGATTTAACTCAAGTACAGGGTAGTAGTAATATTTGTTTATTAGTGAATAAAAACCATAAATATTATTAAAATATACAGTTGAAACCACAATAGATAAATAAAATTAGGAGGAGAAAAACCAATCATATAGAATCAGTGTGCACAGGTGCAATTTAGCTAGTAACTGATTGTACCAGTTTGTGCAAAATAGCTCGTAAAGTGCAACAGTGCAAGTCTTCTTTCTTGTTTAATCAGTAGCCAGAAAGTGTAAGCAGATTGGCCCCGATTCTATCTAGCATCTCGTCACGGAAATGCGTTAATATAAAAATGGCAAAGGCCTGTACAGTGTGCAAAATTATGCAAAAAGTGCAGCAGTGCTAATTTTTGATCATGGAAGTTGTTTCACTAGACTCGGGCTAATATCCAACCTGGCAGGATAGGGAGCCAACAAGCATAGGTTGTCCCTAGCAGCCCACCATGATTTGGATGGGTTTCAAGGATTCTTAACAAGGCCCTTCTTAACCGTCCACCCTAACCCCCGGCGGGGTTTGGGAGTGCACTTTGGCAAGGGATTTAAAGATGGCCAAGAATTGTACCAATCAAATGTTAAGCATTGTATTCCTTGGATCAAATTACTCAATTAGTGCTCATCTACAGGACCTAATACCTAATGCATCAAATTATTTATTCATCATACTTCTTCGCTGATGGCCTAGAGCGGAACAAATGCAGATAACATGCTGCAGAGTTTCACCTGCCTGATGACTAACGGCATTTCTGGTCCCCCCTTTGACCTTCTTCCCTCCACTTTGGTAAAAAGTCTAGAGTTGGACTATCACCAAGTCGCAGTGTCAATAATTTCAGTTTAATTTTCATGGGAAGTGGCTTCCAGGAGGAGGAGCTTTATTTGGACGTCGTAGGATTTAGCACCAGCCACCCATGTGACCGATTGGCCACTTTATCTTTGCCGTCCAGCCAACTTTGCAATTAAATGGATTTGTTTGCTGCTCTTCTGAAAACTTGGCTGGATGTATTGTGGTTCCATAAATCACCCAACTCGAGCTTTTCGATGCTTCTTTCGAGGTACTTTTTATATTCACCTTTCCCCTTTGAAAGTTGATTTCAGACCAGGCTAAATTAGCCAGTGAACCCTCTGCGGCTGACTGCAGTTTGTGGGAGCATTTAACGAATGCCACAGGCCTGACAAGAGACTGCTTTATCAGTGAGGACTCCAGCCGAACTTGGGGCGGGTGATGCAGATCTCTGTAGCTGGAAGATTAGTTTATACGATCTTGTCACGAGGCTGTCAAGGAGGCTGGCCTCTGCACCTATCATTATTTCCACTCCATATGAGTGTGCATGTATCAGTTTAGCCTTCATTACTGCAGCCAGTGGCTGAAGACTGTGCCCCCGGATGGATTTTACTAGAATTGTAAATGCATAGTTGAAAACCTGTGCTTTTTCCTTAATCGCCTCCCTTTGGGGGGCGAACGTAGCCCTTGAGTCTATCTTGACACTAAGATACACGTACGCAGGGGTTTCATCAATTGTATCTCTGCTGAGGTACCATTTGTGTTGGTTTAAAATATTGCGATTAAGTGAGATGACTTTCATCTTTGTACGAATGATTTAACCTTAGTACAGGCTAGATTGACCCGTGTGTACCTCTCCTTGTGTTCTGGTCCTAATCAAATATATCTGTTCTTGTCTTCTAATACCATATAGGAAGATCTGTAGAGAGTAATACAACTTTTATTACTTATTTGAGGAAGGGAGGAGGCACTGTGGCTCTCAAGAATCATAGCCTTTCCCTTTAGTGAACAATAGTGATAAATAGCATATTACACTATGTAAATCTGTGTGTGAATAAAATATTAAGGGGACAGTGACAGTTATGTTAAACTTAGCATAAGAAAAACATTTTGGGGTTTCTCATAGATTTGGCCCAGTTTAAGGAATCATGGCAAAATGCTGCATCTTAAAAAAATAGACACACAGAAATCAGTTCAATTCATTTCTTTACCGTTTCATGCAGATTGGTCAAGAATTAACTTCTAGACGGAGATCAACAACGTGAAATTCCAATTTCACTTTCAAATGGAAGGTGCAGTCCAAACTACAGAAACTAACACTGCACGGACCAACACCAAAGAGATCATTCATGCAGAGACCAATGCGATCTGTATGTTTTTTTTATTTGGTGCAAATCAGTTTAGCGATAGCTGAGATATTAGCGAAAAAGTTGGGTCAAGTCATTTATTGATATATTTCCAAAGATGGAGAACTTCAAAGTTGAAATTTGTTTTAAAAAAAAATACTTTTAATTGGAAAGATACATGTCGATAAAGCAGATGCAGATAGTGAAAGAATAAATACCCCAAAAAATACTAATGAATAGATCACAAATATTGCATCAGCATACATATGAAAGTTACATTTTAAAATGGAATGATTGACCACAGAGAAAGAATTACTGACAGTGCAAATTGGTCATATCCCTTCCTTATACCAATGCGTAACCAGGTGTGAGATCCGAGAAGCCCTGTCTGGCCGGCTCCCAGACTTTAAAAAAAATTTTTTTAACTTTGTTTGGGGCAATTTTGAATAACCGCCAATTCCAAACCACAAAGGAAAACAAACTCCTGCCACCATGACAGAGGATCTGGAGCCTCCTTCTGAAGTCATGCGAGAGCAATCGCCAGTCTTGCAATTATTATAGCAAAAAAGAAGGCCCCCAGCAACGTCATCCATGACCCAATAGAACAGTCTTAGGGTCGAATCTTGCATCTGTCTGAATTGATTGATCAATTTGAAAACTTAATGCCATTACTGAACAATGAGATCGCAAGTTGCAAAGATTATGTACGGTATCAGCACCAAGCTTACTGCAACAAAAACAATCCGATGTATCCCTTATTCCCCATTTATGCAGCTTGTTAGGTGTGTAGTATAAATCATAAAAAACAATGGATTTTTAAACTAGAGACGTTTAATATATTCTGAGCGAGCAAATTGGTACACCTTATGTCGGCAACAGAGACACTGATAGGTAGGTTGCAGGACCAGCAGCAGACAGGATATCAAACTTATTCACTATATTCTTCTGACTCATCATTACTGAATAAAAAATACGAATATAGCTGCATCTAGGTACCTCAATAAATCTTTGTAGAAACTCATTATTAGCCATACTGATTTAATTAAAAGAGAGGTGTGATAAAAATTAGTTGTAGATGGGAAAAGGGACCTAATTTTAGGGAGTTGATATTCGTTGCTTGTCTCCTGAAATGTCAAAAGAACCTAATTTCTATAGAGCTGACCAAGGGTCACAACTTTAGAGCCACACCAACATCTCAAATCGCTATCCTGGAAAAAAGGTGTTAGACAAGGATTATTCCCCAAAAATGTGAATTTATGGAACAATGGTTATAGCAAATAGAACGATTATTCAGCCAAACCATATGTTACACCCAAAGAGTCTTAAACCTTGTGTGTTTGAAATAGGCTGTATCAATCAGACCTTTCATGGGATATAATGATTTGTGGGAAGATCCGATACTCTGGGAATAACTCAGCCAGGGCCCATAGCCCCACCTCCACAACTGCAGAGAGCCTTGAGATTAATGCAGATATAGAATAGTGCCAGAGAGATAGGATTGCAAGCCCGCCCTACCTGCGAGGAACTTGTGGATATCTTATAGCACATTGAGGTTCAAATATCTGACAACTACTTTCAACCTTTTTGAAGTAACTCTTTATAGGTACAAAGGAATGGACCTGAACAGACAAAAATATTGCAGCAGGATATCCATTTAATAATGTTACATCCACCAATTAGACCGAGGCGTAATCTATCCCATTTCCTGAATATGGAGAGCTAGTCCTATATAGTGCTTCATAATTTAGGGTAATGATGGCTTCCATGCAAAAGGAAATGTGGACGCCCAGGTATCTGGCCGGTGTGACATATCAAACATCGTTAATTTCTGGAAGAACTTTAACAACAATTTATGTCTGTGTTCATTTATATCCTGAGACTTGCCCAAATACTGCAGCAGCATCCTCAATGGCTGGGAGAACCTTCCTGGGATATGATGTTAAGATTGCAATATAATCTGAATCAGCCAAGAGCTTGACCTTCCAATTATGCAACCACAATGATGGAATGGAAACAGAAGATATGAGTCCCCAAAAGTATCGATCCAAATAGAGGGTGAATAAAAGCAGGGATAGGGGGCATCCCTGCCTTGTACCACGACTGATTTGAATATCACAGACAATGATTCCATACAGATGACCCAAGCAGTTAGAGAGTAGTACAACTGACTCCGTATGATGAACTCTGAACCGAATCCCATCACAGACATAACTGCCCACAAGTATCGGTAGGAGAAATGGTCGAAAGCTTTTTCAGCGTCCAACAGGATCATACAGGAGGGATTTTTCAACTCTTCAGCCACATTAAGTGCGGATATCTCTAGATTTATAGGAGAGGTGGTAGTCCGTGAAGGAACAAATCCATGCTGCATAGTGTCCATTAATAATCCTATGACCGCATCCAGTCGGTTGGGCAATATCCGCGTGTAAGTTTTAGAGTCACAGTTTATTAGTGATATTGGGCGATATGAGCCGCAATTCAGCGCATTCTTATTCTATTTGAACAAAAACAGATATATAGATTTCCCCCTATGATGGCGGTGTGGATTTTAAGAATGCCGGGGAGTTAACAAGTTTGAAGAAGAGCGGAATGATAATATTTTGAAACAGGTTATAGAATTCTGTAGGGACAGAGCCGGGTCCAGCTGCTTTACCATTTGTTAATTGTGCAATGGCCTTTTCAATCTCCTCCCTGGTGATTGGAGTATCCAGTCCGGCCCTCTTTACTGTTGTAAATTAATCGAGTCCGACAGCCCGAAGATAGCGATCAATCATACCCTGAGTTGCCTGGCCGTCATCATTATAGAGGTTGGAATAAAACTGATGAAAAACTGTTAAAGTTGTCGAGCAACCAGTGACAATTTTACTCATGGCAGCTCTTGTGCTTGTTATTAACTTTTTATTATTCTCATCTTTTAATTGTAATGCCAATAGATTTTTCATCGCCTCACTATTCTCAAAGCACGACAGACATTTTGCCCAATTCTTTGAGCAAACTCTGTCCCAGATCGTTTTCTTCAATTGCATCTGTAGCGTGGTCAATTGTCTGAATATATCAGAGGTATTACTGAAGTGATTTTGGGACTTGAGTAGGAGTGAGTACTCTACCTCCAGTTGGAGAAGCTTCTCCTGTCACTTAGCCTTGGCAACACGTTCAGCCATACCCTTACAGATAATATAGCTAGTGGTCTGGCCACAAACAAAAGCTTTTAAGGCATCCAAGACCATTATAGGATTGGCAGACCTTTTGTTGAAACAAATAACCTCACTTAGACCAGAGCCCATAAAGCTAATAAACTCTACGTTGAGTGGAAGCTTACAATCAGCGGTCCATCTACGTGAGGGTGTAGCATTTACCAATTTGGTAGACTTAAGAAACAACGACAAGGAGTTATTATCTGAAACGATCCTAGGATTTAGTTTGATTACTACAGAAAATAAAATACTATAACTTTAAAGTTTAAATCTAAACTTGGTAATCAGATTGCCTGTTCAGAGTCAAACACTTGGTTCCATCTGCTGTGATCTATAACTACGGATTTCAGGAAAATATTAAGGAGTGTATATGACAACCACACTTAGAAAATGCATTCTCACCAGTCAGAGTCAAGAATGCTCATTATTCGGGAAACGTGCAGAGTTTGGGCCCACTTAAAGCAACAGTGCACTAAATGGGATGTAAAGGGGGAGGGGACAGTTTCTAACAGGTGTGTGGCCAAAGAGGAGTAATTAGGAATCCTTTCCAATTGGCGTGGCCTCTTGTGAACTTGAATTCCATGATTCACGCAGCATGCAAACTGACAAGTATTTGGTTGCTTTTCTGTGATCCGTTTGTTATTACATGCAGACATACCACAGAATAACGAACCCATGTTTAAAACAAGCCTGACCTATCAGATGTGGCAACCAGTTAGAAGTATCAGATAACTGATTAATAACGATATTGTTGTGAAAAATTTGAATAGAAAGTGTTACAATTCTGAAAAATAAGACTGAATTTAACAATTTAAGTATTTAGAGCATCTCAATCACTCCTGTTCTCCCCTTCACACCAATTTACTCTCCAGTGTCTCATTGTTAGACACTTAAGAAGTTTTCTTCCTATATCTTTATGAAATTCTCTATCTGCATAGAGCATGAGTCATCCCCTTAGCCTTTATCACGTTCTTTTCACTCTTTCTGCATGTACTTTCTTACGCCACTTCTTCACCATGCAGTCTCTCTCTGTCTCGCTCCTGTATATACATCACTCACAGTATTTTTGCTTCTTCTGGTGCTGTAAATATTTCAACAATTTCCCACAGAATAGCAAATACAATTGGTACATTTGTGACCATTGCTCGGAAGCGATGCACAGGATTGGATTAGCATGTAGGATGGACACCTTTATGAACCAATGAAAGGCACAGTGAGAAAGCCTCACTGGCTTTAGCCTCAACACCATAGCTCTGAATCGTGCCCATCCATAACAAACCCGCCCACAGCCTGAACTCACCCAGATACATAGAGGCAACATAGTTCGAAGTATGCAAGAGTCATAAAAAAAACTACAGAAACATAGCATCTGGGAAAAGCAAACACTCTTACGGAAATACAAGATGAAGTTAAAACACATATAAAGTAAACAACAACTGTATAATACCTTACGGTTTTGTATAGCCATTGTTGAGAAATCGATCAGTGTTTTTGCTTGTAAAGTTAAGGACATGAATATGAAGCCTGGTCGGAGCCTGTTGCAAACTTCGCTTTTAGGTTGAGCCTAGCAGCACTCATGTGCTGCTCTGCGAGGCATGCTGTATCTCCTCTATGGACATTGGCTACACCCCTCGCTTCCCATTGGTTTCTTTGTGTGCTTTGGAAATATCCCTTCCTTTCTGTGGCTAATTTTCACATTTGTCCCACCTTTCGGTGGGTGGTTCCCATCCCTGGCGACTGGCCGTGGTACATGTATTATTGCTTTTCTGTCTATTTCCTTATGTTTTGTCGGACTTCTTTTTCAGTTTCTTTGGGAAGGCTCTCCTTTTAGCGGGGTTTAGCGTTTTCTTAGCCACACCACACCTATCCATCATCCGTCCTCTGCCGTTTCCTGCGCTGGCTGCCGTGTAAGTCACTGAAACTGGCCCGCTTCTGAGTGTGCACCGTTCTCCCTCGGAGACCGAAGCCCCTCTTGCTGCTGCAGCCTGTCCTCCAAGACTTACATTATTAATTAGCCCCCGGGGTGACGTGGGCTCTCGTGCTTGCCAGGGCCTCTTGGATGTTTCCCATCCAATGTTTTGGTGGCGAGAGTGCTGTTGTAACAGAGTACCTGCGCTTTTATAAACCATAAATGCCAACATATGCAAACACGAAAGAGGGGGTGGAGACCACAGAGCGTTTGTCTGACATGAAGCAGGAACGGAATTCACCCGCTTCCCTGTGACAGAAGCCTTCCATGCAGACTGTACACTCTGCCACACGGAAAACAAAGACTCTCCGTCTGCATGAGACAAGGAAGGTAAGTCCCCCCACGTCTGACGTTACCGTCACCTGATGCCATTTTGCCTAGGACGCTCTGCACTTGCATTTTACTCTATGACCATGTCGCTCCTGAGACCCTACCCGCTCTGCCCCTCCACCCCTTTGCCATCACAGCACCCGTGCTTCATCTTAGGTCCAAACATGGCTCAGAAGCTGCAGCTGCTTTTCGCATCTGTTTCCCCAGAGATCAGGGAGCCGCAGGACGCATTGATATGCTTCACGCACTGGGAGTTGGTGTCGCATACCTGACCCTCGCAGCTTACTTACTTCTCTTATGGCCCATACAAGCCTCTCCTGGCTTGTTCTTTTTGTTTAAACACTCAGACAGCTCATGTGTTCGAGACATCTCCCCCATGAACTTCTCTCCCACCTCGTGCTGCAGTCCATCCCCACAGCTTCTCCCTGAGCCCCGTCTGTCGCACTTACTTGTGTGCTTCTCCATATTTTATCTGCACCTCACTCTTCCCCTTTGTGGCCTCCGTGACCCCAGCCGTCCACCGTGTTGCTTCCATGCCCTCATTCCCTCCCCATGTTGCTTTTGTGTACCTCGCCCTCCCCTTGATGATTCTGAATCCCCCTGCCCACCCTATCTTGCTTCCATGTCTCAGCCATCTTCGCGTTGCTTTGGTGTCCCTCTGCCTTTTCCCGTGTTGCTGCTGTGTTCCCCTGCCCTCCCCTGTGTTGCTTATGATTCCCTATGTTGCTTCACCCCTTGCTCTCCCTGTTGTTTCTATTCCCCCGACTAATTTAAAAACAATTAAATAACGCTTTTTCGCATTTTACTTTTAAATTACCGATCCTACTTAGATCAGTAACTAAAAACAAAAAAAGTGTCCATGTCATTTTGTAAACACACATGCATGGTGCCTGCGCCTACGCAATGACGCCGGCAGCCACTTCAAGTTTTTTTTACGTTTTACTTTAGCCATGCTGCACAGCATTGCGGATGCTGTGTAGCGTAGCTAAGAATTATTGGTGAAACCTATTGGCCTTGCCAATGCTTGTTAATTACTACCAGATTTGAGCACTTGCGGGTCCTGCCCTGCTTTTCAAGACTTTGGTTGAAAACTATGTCTGTAAGCAAAAATGCATATTTTCGGTCGCACTGTGAAACTTTTGGTGTTTCCAATATATTTGTGGACTTGTCAAACATACCAGGAAAAAAATAAAGCAAACGAAAAGAAAACAAGATTAGCTGTAGTGTTGTGCCTATTTGTTAAGGCAATAGGCATAAAGAAGGCAGTGTTCTCCAGCCAGGACAGAGGAGAGGACATCTGCTTATACCCTGGCGCCCAATATTCAGTGCACTGTGCCCTTTAGGCATACTTTTAGTACCAACAGAGCATGGCCTTGATCAATGCATTGCATATACTTGGGACAGGCCACAGTCTTAGGTCATGCCCAGGACAGTTTCAGTACTCACAATATGCATATTGCTTAGCCTTCAGATATATTCTCTGTGTTTTGGGTGCAGGACACAGCCTTCAGTCATGCCCTGCACACTTGTCCAGTGTCAATGTGCACAATATCGGTTGGACAATCCATGTGGGCATAGCTTGCACACAGTAGCAATTCCCCAGAACCTACAGGGCATAAACTGTGGCCATCGCCTGAAAATATGATCATAAGGCATGGTCCGGTGATATTCCGTATGTCTAGTAACAGTGGTATCCAAACAACTTTTTGCCCATAGACCCAAAAAGGAGGATACTTGACCACCTGAATCGTAAAACAGTGGCCTAAAACTGGCACAGGAAAGTAGGCAACAAATGCAGTTTATTATTAAAAAGGGATCAACTGGTCAACCCAGAAAAAACATTTTCATGACTAGGACTGCAACCAACATAATGGCAGCCAATCAGATCCCTATCTTAGATTAAAATTTGGGTACACAGTCTACAAACTTAATTGAATCTAATTTATAAGCGTGTTGGCCATTTATTTGGTGGGGTGGGTAATGGAGTTTCTAAAACACATCTGTTCCAACCAAAAACAAACCAACAAAAGCATGCACAGTGTAGTGGCTTCCTTCTTCATTTAAAACATTTTCCTTAAAACGAAAATCACCTCCCAATAGGAGTTTGAATGAGTCAAATAACTTTGGAGTCCCCTGTTTGAGTTAATACTCATTGTAAATACACAGACGCATGAGCACTTGGAGCCAAACACACTTTCACTGAAAAGAAATGCTAATTTAGGTTAAGATTGTTCTTAGTAAGAAGAGTCGCTAACCTTAGAAGAACAAAACCCAATAAAGTTTCTTTTAAAAAAGTCTGCTGATGTGACAATAATTATGGTTATGATCCAAAATCTACACACCAGGGAAATGCCCAAGTATAATTAAATATGATTAGGGTTAGGGACAGGGTCGGATTTCAGCCAAGGTGACATAAAGCCGCTAAGGTCCGACTTCATTTGATATAGGCCCTGACTCCATCCAAGTTAATGGAGGTTGCTATATTCCCTGATTTATGCAAATTCATTGTTATCTCCTTAGACACAGATGTTGCCGGACCTTATCTTTCCTAGAATTGTAAAAGCATCAAACCATCTGATTAGTGACAGACACAACATTTGATGCAACATTCTTCTGGGTCAAATGTCTACTTTTCTTCAGGTCAAGGTTCAATAAGAACAGATACAGATATTTAGACGAAACAGAGTAGTCGGAATCGATGTCCTTTTACCGTATTATGTTGTTAAGGAAACGTCTAGGACGCTCACCTTAATGCACATAACCTATGTTAGACATTCCTAAACTTATGACAGAAATTCCAATTGCTGATCAGATTTAGTATGAGGACTGCCACTTGACCACTTGTCAGAGGAGGTCCTTTGCCCAGATTACTGCACAAGATTGTTCCAGAGATAGTCTCACTTACTGCCAGCACAATTTGCAGATGCTACATCTCGCCTGAAACTGATAAAGCAGAATCCTGGAGGAAGACCGCCTGTTACCGCAGAGCTTTTGCCCTTCGCTGGAACACTGTCTTCACGTCACTACTGATAAAGACACCCTTAACTGTCAACGTATGCAGTGCGTCTCTTCTTCCTAAGAAACTCTATGCTCTCTTAGTGTAGCACATAGAAGTAGACGTTCATTTTATTCTGGTTATTAATAATGATCTTTCTTGCTTTTTTAAAAATATTCAGCTTAGTTGTTTTAGATGTACTGAGAACCACATTGTTCCTGTAGTAATAGATACTTTTATTTAAAAGTGTTCATTCTTCTTCGTACACTGTGTGTGTAATACTTTTAATTACGAAATAGGTTTGTTACTGTAATCATAGGGTTTGTAAGTAACCCAAAAGCAACAACTCTGTTTCAATTACACATTGAGTACTGTTCGGCGAGGCTACAATAACCTGTCTTTCACATTCATCGCTGGTGCATTGAACCAAGTTCACCTGTGACACCCGTGGCTGGGAAAGCACACCTTATAGAGTTACATCACCACTGTGATGTAAAGAGCTCTTACTTGTTTCTGTGGGTTTGGGTTAGCACTACATCAAGCTGGAGTGACATACCTCCTTCGCTGGTTCATATTGCGTATAGCAGAGGAGCAGCACACAAAATCCAACTGTGTCTAAACCAGGAGGGTTCAAAGCCATGCAGCTCTCCACCTCAAAAGACACAATGAAAAGTTAACTGGCAGCCAAGAGACCTCTACATCATAAAGGCAGCAGCCTGGGGATTGAAACGTCTTCTTGGCTCCGGTTCTGTGCGATTTTATAAGTTATATTTACTTTTATAGCTTCTCACCCCCTTTCCATATTTAAAAAAAAAATCATTCTTGGCTAAAGACTCTCGACTATCTCTAACCTGTATATAAAACACAGTACACAAAATTATCTTAACTTCACAGATCACCCCACCCAAAGGAATCTTCTCCGTCAATCTCCAAATTCTGCCAAAAATACTTGGCACCTTCCTTTTCTGTTGACCCTCTACAAACGGGACATTATGCTCTATTGGCTAATATCTGATAAGCAATATAAACTTCAGTTCAGGTAATACTTTAACCCCATCTGTTATAATTCATCCACCCTGTCACCACTGTAGAACCCTCTTCCCTCATACCAAGTTTCCATGAGCCTCTTTCTAAAGTTAACTCTGGTCTGAAATGCACCAACCTATGCCTGTCACACGTCAATCCCTCTGCTCCCTTCTACCAAAATGTAAAGCCCAGGGACTGCGCTATGCAAAAATAATGTAAAAAACATAAATGTTCATATTTTATGGTTCTGCGCTGTTTTAGCCTGTAATTCCTTGAAATTACACATTATGTCTGAGGGTAGCCAACCGATTTTCGAGGTTGGTCATTAACATTTACTTTCCTGGGGGCGTGGTCACGGAGACTTAGATGGCGGGCGCGTTTCCTTAACGTTCTGGGAACAAACCACAGCCATCTGGGGGTATAAGGGGCTGACCCCCACCCTCGATCACAGCGAGCTGGGACTGATGCCCTGCTGACCGCGTGCCCAGACTGGGATCATGAGGCAACGCAACCGGCAATCAACACTGGTCCCCAAGGTGGCGGTCCATCGAGGTCCGATTTAATGATGCCGGAGGAGCTGCGGCAGCGACTGTGACCGATGGGGATATCACAACCTCATGGTGGTGTGGTCTGCATCGGGGAACCAGAGACATCGCTGACGCCTGACTACCCACACCGGGCAGCGGAGGTGGGGCTTATAAGAAGCAGCCCAGCGGGGGACTTGGGCTGAACCTTGGGTGGCGTCCCGCCGAAGCCCGTCCTGGAGATTTCGAAGGAGGTGTGGAGGTGGCCTTGACCGCCGTGGTGTCGCCCGCAAGACATACCAGCAGAGGAATCAGTGGTCTCAAATGGACATGGTCTATGCAGTGGATGAGCGCCTCTGCAGAGTGCTAGGCCTGACGTGGGGGGGGGGGGCTGACGGCTGGCAAGGGACGGACACCCCCACCTGTGGTAAGACACACTCACAACCTCCTGATGTTTGCTCTACCGCTGCAGTGAGCAGTTGGTGTGGCCCCTATTGTAGAGTCTCCAACCTCGCTCGGGCCTCTCACTGGTTGGACCCACTATGCAGCGTGCAGGGCATACATACCAGCCACTCCAATGCAGTTACATGCTAGGACCATGAGCAATATGCGCACCTTTATTTAATCCCTCAGGTCTGTGCCCGGCCCCTCGGGTGCATGCTAACACAACGTATAGTAGTGGCCGAGTGGCTCACTACATCTCTTGTAACCTTTAAGGTAAAATCAAAATAAAACAAAACATTAAATAAAAACAACAGTTCTACAGAATTCTGAAAAAAGGTTTTCCTTGTCCACTTCCACAGTTCCTCAGCAAACAAAGTCTCTCAATCGTTGCCTTGGTCTTGTATTTTCTTCTCGTACAATATAAATGAGCAAGTTGAGTTACAGGAGTATCAACCCTGGACTGCTGGCTCTCCGAGGGAGCTGGGGCTGTCCAGGCAGCTGCATTATCTCGAAGACTGTCACTGCTTGTCTCTGCACAACTGCCAGGCTCAGGCTCCCATTCACCCATGTCCTGATCCAACAGGGATGAGTCGTGTTCGTGTTCTGTTGTATCAATGGAGTTAGGCCCACCCGAGGCCCTTTTGAACCAAGTAACGTTTCTCGACACAACCAGTCCTCCTCTCTTGGCCATGAGCATGGTTCCTTTGATTTCAACCACTGCACAGATTTCTTTTTCAAAAGGAGTTCTGAATTTTCATCCAGGATGTCGTTCTTTAATCACAACGTTGTCTCCCAGTCTTATCACCGATTCCTGTTAATTCCTTTTTCTACTTGCTTGCTCATTGTTCTCTTTTCTCTTGTTTTGGGCTGTCTCTATGCCCAAGTTCACTGGAGCCCACTGGGAGCTCACTGGGAGCTCACGGGTACCAAGTCTCTCACAGGGTTTTTTTTATGAGGAGTTCACTCGGGGCACATCCCATAGTAGAATGAGGCGTTTGGCGAAAGGCTCTCAAAAATTGTTGTAGACACACCTCCAAATCAACTCCTTGATCCACACCTATCCTGAGGGTCTTATCAAGTGCCCTCATAAATCTTTCCACTTCCTCGTTCTCTTAGGGCCACTGAGGAGTCAATCTCCTATTTTGATGTATATATTGTTCACTGCCCTACTTGTCTCAATTACCCCCCACACTTGCACATTGCTGCACTTACCCTTCCTCTTCCCGTTGGGGCACCTTTTTGCTTATAACATTTTTATTTAACGCACATGATCTGTGTGAACATGAGTCTACGTGCTTCACATGATTAAACATATTTAATCTACTGGAAACTGTTTGGAATTAATTCAACAGATGATACTATAGTGTTCTTTTATTAACATCGTTTTCACTGGGGCCATTTTCTCCTGTACCGTGCATTACCCAGGTCCTAGTGATTTGTCTGGATCAACCCCCTTATCCTATAACTCCACTACAGCAGGTGCTGACCTGCAAGGGTATCCCCTCCTTTGGGAACTAATCTCCCAACATGTCAGAGAGAGAGAGACCTTATCTTACACAGAAGATTACATTAACCAACTCATTCAGGGACAACAAAGCAGCAATTTTCTTTCCTCCACTACCCCCAACATAGACTTTACGTTAAACAACAAGATTTCCCGTTTAGAAAGACTGGAAAAGAAATTGATACGGACACAACTCCATGGGCATTTACTCACAAAATATTTGCAAGCAAATATAATACCGATTGGACTTCAGGTCAGGAACGAGACTGCCACTTTTGTTGATATACCCAAGTTCAAAGAAAACTTTAGTTTTGTGGCCAAAATCTGCTCACACCACTGGATGGTGTTGGGGGTTGAAACTGCCCTTGAACAGGTAGAGAAACTCCTCAAGGGTATTGCAGAACTCAAAGAAGAAATTGCTGGGGACGCAGCTCTCACTAATGCCAAGGAGCCATTAGAACGTCTTGAGAAAACAATCAAGGATTTTGACGTCAATACTCAGGCCAAGAAATTAGACAAACTGCAGAAGGACATTCGCTTCTACGACAAGAAGGCGACCTATGCATACCTCCAGGAGGATTATTTCAAACAAGACACCCAAGGTCGTTTTGCTACCAGGGGCAGAGGAGGATATAGAAGCAGACGCAGGTTCACGACTTTCTCAGAATCCTCTGGATCCAACAGCACCGGAAGTGACGCGGAACAACCTGGCACTAGCGCAGATTACAACTACCAGGACGGTTGGTACCAACCACCACAGGGACCCTCTTCTTTTTTAGGGGACGCACAATGGCGACTCCCGTTAGGCCGGGGTTACACATGGAATCGGGGCCAGCAACGGAGCCAAGAACAAAGGGACCAAAGATGGGATGTCGGACAGACCAGAGGGCAGAAGCAAGTTCAGTTCTCCCCGGAGAGCCACGGGGAAATCCAGACCCACAGACGAGTATACAGGTGGTGAATAGACTAAGCAGCCCGATTATAAATTTGTCATCCGATGAGCTCACCCAAGATAAGGAAGGGGTTTTCTGCAAGGGACTATCATTTGTACCCACCGCCCGCCCCAATAAGTTCAACATTAAGGCGGAGTTACACTGTTTCTTCAGGAAGGTGAGATTAAGGTATTACTTCAGAAATTCTCCTGCACTTCCTTCCACATCATACACAGGCCTGCGAGTACCATCAACATTCATGCCACCAGCACACATGGTCTCTAACAAGATACTAACTTTTGAGAGTGTGGTGCTATGGGATGTCTTGAGGACTTGCTCTGAACGGCAATATGTTAAACACAACATCACCAAATCTGAAGGCGAAGCTCTACAGTCCTTAAAGAACGACCGACAGATTGTCATTAAGCCTGCAGACAAGGGCGGCTCCATCGTGGTTCAAGACACCCAGGACTATAAAGCGGAGGTCCTCAACCAACTGGGAGAAGGTGTTAGCTATACCTGCCTGAGGACAGACCCCACCAAAGAAGTGACTAAATTGATTCTCAAGGTCACAGAAGAAGGCCGAAAAATTTAATTTTTGTCTGATTCGGAATTCAACTTCCTCAATCAGAAGCAACCTCGCCTTCCGACGATATACACTTTACCGAAGGTACACAAGAATTTGGAAAAACCTCCTGGCCGGCCCATAGTCTCCGGTTGCGCTCCCTGCTAGAACCCCTCTGTAAATATGTTGCTTTCTTCCTGAAGCCAATTGCAGAGGCAACCAGAACCTATCTGAAGGACACCATGGAGACGATTAGATTGGTGGACAACTTACCTTTTAATCCGGATAGTCAACGCCTTGTGACTTTGGACATTGTATCGTTGTATACAAGTATCTCTCAGAAACCAGCTTTGGAGGTCATCTTTACAGCCCTCAACAAGAGACCAGCACCAACCTTGGTCCCAACGGATTTCATCATTAAACTGCTTGAGATTGCCATGATGCATAATTTTTTCTTTTTTCAAGGAGAATTCTACCCCCAGACCAAGGGAGTAGCCATGGGGGCCAGTTTTGCTGGCCATTATATACATGGACCAATTCGAATGCACATTCGTATTCAATGAGAATAACCCATATCAGGAGCATGTATCTCTATGGAAACTGTACATCGATGACGTCCTGCTCATCTGGACTGGAACATCTACTGAATTGGACAACTTCTTTTTGTGGCTCAACCAACTGTCCACAGATATATAATTTACCATGAATTCAGATTGCAGTACCATCTCCATCAAAGCGGACAACAACAAGCTTTATACCACCTTATTCAGGAAGCCAACGGAGCGCAATTCGCTATTAAGATACAACAGTCACCACCCCAGAGGACTGCGCGATAACTTGCCATTCAGACAATTCCTGACGATTCATAGGAATTGCTCCCGTAAGAAAGACTACCTGGTGCAATCTGAAAACCTCACAGATCGCCTCATGGAGAGAGGATACACACGCAGACTGGTGAAGCGCACCAGAAAAAGAGCTTGGTTCATCCCCGGGGAACATTTACTGGTCGCCGAAACACGCAAGGAATAATTGAACAACAGAATGATATGTGTTACTACTTTCTGCACTCGCAGTAATGCCATCAAACAAATTGTTAACCAATACTAGAAACTCATATCTGATGATTTGGGATTGTCTGAACCACCCATGCACTCTTTTAATAGAGGGAAGAGCATACGGGAACATGTTGTGCACTCCCTTTTGGATACATCTCCGGCACACACCATCCAGTCCCTTTGGAACCTTCCAGAAATATTAGGACACTTCAAATGTGGACACTGCAAGGCCTGTAGTCTTACCATCCAGACTAAACAATTGACTTACAGAAACCACACAATCGATCTAAAGACCCACACCAAGTGCAACACAGCAGATGTCATCTACGCTATCATGTGTCCATGTGACCTGTTGTACATTGGGCAGACGCGTCAAAAAGTGAAAGCGCTTGTCCTGCAACACTGTAGCAGAATAAGATGTGGCGTTGTGAGGGCACCTCTGGTAGAACACTTTCAGAAAGTCAGTCACCCACCAGCAGCATCAGATGGGTTGTCCTTGAGAAGATCACCCTGGGCGTTAGAGGTGGGGACATACAGCAGGTACTCAATACACGTGAGTGTAAATGGATACACAACCTTGATAAAATTCATAATGGGTTGAATGAACTGGACGCTAGCAGTGCCCAGCTTTCTTGTTTGGTCAGGGAATGAACAGTGATTGCAGTCACAGGCTGTGGCTTAATAGTTTATCTACCTACTCTACATTACGACACAACTTGGTTACAGGAGAGTTAGCAATCTGTTGGCGGATCATTTCCTCTACGTTGAACTGTGTACATAGCCATTGCTTAATCTGTGTACCCTTAACGAGGGCCGTACATGAACTTTATGTATTGCCAATGAATGTACATAGAATTCTAGAAGAACGATATTTCCTATGACCCAGTGGGTGCCCGTTTTTGCATTTACATTTTACACACGTTTACTTATATCCCAATGAGCATGTATTAATGGCACACATCGGTTACTCGCAACATGTAAAGAATTGTAATCCAATGTTATGAATCGTGAGCCCTCAGCGAGTGATCGTACTTTGATTCCATTTTGCTAATGTCACATGTACTGTCGCGTACAACCGCGATCATGTTATGATATAATTGTGTACCTCAATACATGCCTTGGTGCAACGACTGTATGATGATGGGATAACCCGTTTTCTTCCCCACGGTCCGTAAAACAAATTAGGTGTCCGCATGTTAACCATTATATAAGACTTAGAACTCAGCTATTATTTACTGTTTTGAAATGTAAAGTATAATGTGAAGTGCTGTCTCCTGTGTTCCTAGTAAGCATTCGCATGTGTTGCCGACCGCGGCATTGTTGGTTCACTCATTGTACCCCAGATACACACCATGGTAATACAAATGTGGGATGGTGACATCCCCCTTTTTTTCCCCACGTGTCGAAGAAAATGAATTTCGTGTCCGCATCATTTTATTGTATTCACGAGTCCTCATAACATGTGTCAACTTCTAATGTCACCTTGTAATGTTTACGGTGGCTTCCCACATCCGGATTATGTCCTGGATGGGTCTCTTTTCCTTGTGGTTTTTTCCCCTCAGAGCAGCTGAAGGCCCTCGCGTATGACATGCAGGGTTTTCTCCCGCTCGGTCCCGGGCAAGCAGCAATTTGCTGCTGCACAACTGAACGTGGCGCATGCACATTTTTCCGGCCGACGGAGCCGGTATTTAACCGCTGGCAAGTTCAGCGTTCCGATTACATTCCTGTGACACGGACGCTCTAAAGAACGGAAGGTATGTCTAGCGTCCCCCGTCCTGATAGTTTCAGAGTTTTGTTGTAGTTCACTGTGTGGTGGTGTAGGCTTTATTAACAACTCGTCCTCTCATGTCCCATTTTAGATTGTTGGAGCTTTTGCCTTCTGCGAGCCCACCATTAAGAAAATATTGAATTTACATAGGAACGACTGAAGAAGCAAGTGTAAGCTTCTTGGTTATGGGGACCATTGTAGATTAATAAGTATTCACTTTTTTTCAGTTGCCCCTTTTACTATTGTTGCTGATTCCTGCTTAAATTGCATTTTCAGCCACAAAACGACGTCCCTTTCTGACCTTGGAGCCTGAGGGCCCATCCTTTTCCAACTCGCTACCGCACGCACCGGTGGCCTAAGGGTAATTGTCTATGCCCATGCTTACAGTATAAAATATTTTTCATTCATGTTTCCTCACCTGTACATAACCAAGGTCCCATTAATTATTCATAGATGTCCCACCCCATGTCCTGATGAAGACCCTACTGTAAGAACTTCAATTATCTACACATAATCCCAGGGTCGAAACGTCGACAACTTTATTTTGTGCTTACCAGTGTGGACAACAGTGATTTGTCTCTCATGTGTCCCATTATCATGGTGTTGTAAATAGACTGGCCTTTTGTTACAGGCCGGATTGGCTTTTTTTTCACTATTTTGATGTATATATTGTTCACTGCCCTACTTGTCTCACCCCCCACACTTGCACAATGCTGCACTTAACCGTCCCTTCCCGTTGGGGCACCTTTTTGCTTATTAAAATTGTATAGAACACACGTGATCTCTGTGAACATGAGTCTCCATGCTTCACATGATTAAATATGTTTAATCTACTGGAAACTGTTTGGAATTAATTCAACAGGTGATACTATAGTGTTCTTTCATTAACATTGTTTCAACTGGGGCCATTTTCTCTTGTACCGTGCATTACCCAGGTCCTAGTGATTTGTCTGGGTCAACCCCCTTATCCTATAACCCCACAGCTCAGTAATTAGACATATGAATTATTTTACCCTACCATCAGTTTCTCTCTGTGCCCTTGGATCTGCTGCCAGGGGGTGGCGTGCCAGGTAATCCGCGGGATTGTTCACTCCGGGTCAGTATGAGATTTCAAAATTGTACTGTTGTAGCTGCACAACGCACCTCTCAGTCCTTGGTGGCCCATTCCTTGCCGTCCTGCTGAATAAGGACACCAACGGTTTGTGATCTGTGAAAACGTGAAACTGGTATCCACAAAGGTAAATGTGAAAGTGTTGGCATGCCCAGCAGATAGCAAGCACTTCCCTCTTGATTTGGGCATATCTGGTTTCTACAGCTGATAGCGCCCGACTGGCAAAAGCGATGGTACTCACTCTCCAGAGGTATTTCGCTGTAAAAGTATGGCTCCTAACCCCACGGGACTGACATCCACAATGAGTTCTGTCTGGCCTCCTGGTCTGAAGTAGGCTACCGTTGCTCCCTGAAGCAGTGTCTCTAAACGGCTGTGATGCTGCACTCGCCCACTCCCATGTTGTATCCTTCTTTGTTAACGCCGCAAAGGTTCAGAGATGGTTGCCAGTTGGGGAATGTACCTCCCACGGAAGCTAACCATACCCAGGAAACTACGCACCTCTGTGGGGTCCTGGGAGAATCGCTGCCACCCTGATAGCTTATACTTTCGCAGGATTCACGTGAAGACCCTCTTTAACAAACCGATAGCCGAAGAATTCTTCTTTGTTGGAGTAGAATGAGCATTTACTCTTGTGGGTTAGTCCTTGGTCAACGAGTGGCTGCAAGCTAGCCCTCAACCGAACATGATGCTTCTCCAGTGTGTTCGAAAAGATCAAGACGTCATCGCTGACATTGATAACTCCGACCAGTCCTGATAACGCCTCCCTTATCGCATCCTGGAATACCTCCGCTGTATATATCAACTGGCCTTATCCAGCATGAGTTGGTTGTACCCTAAGTTGAGGTCCATAATGGAGAACCACTTGGCTCCATTTATGTCCGTAACTATTTAGTCAATTGTCTTTCCCTCTTAATTGCCTTATTCGGTAATCGCATGTCAACACACAACCTTATTGGTTCTCTGTTTTGGGGCAATTACTAGGGGTGACACCCATAGCGTGGAACCAGTTTTGGGGCAATTACTAGGGGTGACACCCATGGCGTGGGACCAGACACTTTTTTCATCACTCCTGCCTTCTCCAGCCTTTCCAGCTCTGCCTCCACCAAAAGACTAAGGTAAAAAGGCACCCACCGAAGTCGTAATGCCACCAGATTGACTGTTTAGTCAACATGTAATTTCACTTTGACATCCTTTAGGCATCCTAGCCCCTAAAATAATTCCAGAAACTTGGCCATGATGTCTTCTGCATGTGTTAGGTGTACCTGCTTGGCGAATAACACCAACCCCAAGTCCTCTTCTGTGTGACAGCCCAACAGGGTTCCTGCAAACTCCTGTGTGATGTAAAATTTGGTCAGCGATGCCAATTTCCCATGACTTACTTCCACCTAATATGACTACTTGCAGAGGTATAGGAGCAGTACCCCCCGTAGTTATAAATCTTCACCTTGGTCTTCACCAGTGGGGGGCGTGGCTCTAGTTGCTGATATTGCTATGCGTCGAGAATGTTCACGGACGCCACTATGTCAATGAGAGCCGTTATTGGTGTGCTGCCAATGTTCACCCGACACATCGGTGGTGGTCTCTTCTTTTGGTTGTTGCGCCCTGTGAATGAAGCGGTGAATTGTGAATGAAGCAGTGAATACTTCTCCCTCACCATCCTCGAGACTTTGCATTTGTTGGCACACCACTCTGTCCTTATTCCTACTCGGGGACAAGCAAGACTTTTCAGAACTTCTTGCTCTTTCCTATGCCACTCGACTGTCGTATGGCACCGGGACATGCCTTTGCAAAGTGATCTGGTTTTACACAGTTCAGGCATGTTCTCCCTTTCTGCAAAACACAAATGTCAATGGAGGTCCCTCCACTGGCAAACAAGGGTTAAGAGAGGTTAGGGAATGGATACCTCCTCCCAACTAGAAATACCTTGCCCCACTTGTATCCATCCAGAACTACGCTCTAGAGGTCCTAAATCCTTACGTGGCGAACACCGCAGAATGCGGAAAGGAAGCAAATCCTCTTTGTTATTTAACCCTCACACACCCTATTGGTGTCATGCTTCATCATCGGGTTCACCCCGACTCCTACAGGTCAGGGTGGGCTCGACCATATTTCAGGGAGCTCTTAGGAGATGTAGGCCAGGGGGACTTAAAGATAAAAATCCTACTTCGTTCCCCAGGTATCCTTTTTATTCTCGGGGACGTAGTGGATGTTAAAAAGCAATAAAAATGGGTCTTTTTGGAGTAATGGTCCTATGACCCTAATAATCCGCCAACATGTTTCAGCCCAAAAATTGGTGGCCTCAAGGGTCCTGGGCTTTCATCAGGGCACAAAGGGTTCCCTCCCTGGCGTTGACAGTAAATTACTCTGTATATATTTGTTTTGAAGGAACAGAAAGCTGTAACCTTCGTGCAAAGTATAATGGGGAGTATACTTATCTCCCTTCTTTAGGTGCGAGAAAAATTCCGTCTGTAAGGGAAACAAAAAGACAACAAAACATACAATTATACAATTCAATAACCGTAGTCTGTGTGTGTGACCGCGCCCATCATGCACAGGTGCTCTTATTCCAAAAAATATCTGATCACTGGTGCGTGATAGTAACTCTGAGCTAAAAATAGATCTGCTGATCTCACCTTGCTCGATAGGCGGTGTGCGTGAACTATCGCACTATATTTTATTCTCACTAGTGCACATCTCCTTGTACTTGTCCTAGATGCTCAAACACACCCACGCATGTCCGATCTGTAATAAGAATCCATTCATACTTGATGCCAGATGTCTGTGCCAATACAAGTGCGTCGCATGCCAGTGATGGTATAATCGCATGCCATTTAAAATATCAATGAGCGCAACACACATACAATAGTATCCCGTCGCGCTTAATTGCAAAGAAAATGGGCGCATCTTACATACACGCTGAGTCCAGTAGCGCTCAATGCCCTTACCCTGATCGGGGAACAAATAGTGTCTCTTGGATAACGGCGCGGGCAGCCTTGTAGTCAAACACTGTCAAGAAAGCAGGTAAAACGACAGCGTTAAAACCACCATTCATACATACGAGTGACATACGTATTACCTCAATCCATCGTCGCGGTATCGTTATAGACTTACTACTTCAAAGGTCCTACCCCGTGGGCCACCAAATTGGTGTCCGTATATCCCGGCTCTTGCACCGAGCTGGCTGGTAAACCCGTTTAAGTATACGAGCCATCCCGCCTCGCACTCGGATGCCGGGCGTGTTTGAGGGGCGGGGCGCTTGCGAGCAGTGTCATTTCCTGTGCGCATGTACTGTAGGAACTACCGGGATCCCTAATGCTCATGGGAAACGTAGTTCTTGTTCACGGTCGGTAATAAACTGCTCTGCTCCCAAAGGTATAAGGGAGCTGTGGTGCAGAACCCAGAGTGAAATTCCTGGTATACCTCACTAAAGAGGGGTATCACTACTCTAATTAATAAAAAGGAGTGTAAAACCAACGGTTGTAAAGTAGTGTGCCCGTACATACTAAAACTAGGTGTGTGTTGGTACTGCCTCTTTAATCAGTGTCGCGCTGGGCTATACTGTGGGTTATTGGAAAGATAGCGGGTTCGTGCAAAGTACTCGAATATGGGTGCATAGGAATTGAAGAATCATAACACCAATCTGTAATGGTGATGTGTACTGTCTGTATAGAAATAGGACTCTCAGTATAGAACAAGGGATTTAAGCCGCCTGTTCTAAATTATTTGGTTGAGGAAGTGAAACTGGCTAGACCTAAACTCGGAAATATCACGCCGGGTAGAACAGCCATGTGTCTTATTCCAGGATGATGCAGAGTCAGTTCAGATGTGCTGATAAAATAACACATATGATGATGTATAAATTAGCGCAATATTCATGGAGAAAGACCTTACTCTAAAGGGTGTTATAAAAGCGAGAGAAAGAGAAGGTCAGAAAATGTACTCTAGGTCACCAACGATATCGAATGTTTGTTCTTGATTACATGTAGTGACCGTGTTTTGCTAAGGAATCAGAACTGGGCGCATCCCAAATAGCTCTGATGGTCCCTTGCCTGGTTTAATTTATATTCAGCATGTTCCACGGGATTGAATCGTTCAGTCCTCGTTTGTCAGTGCCCATTCTGTAGACCCATCGTTGTTCTCTCTCCAAGGGTCTCTTGGTGAGGTTAGGGCCCTCTTTAACTTTTTCGATTATGGTCCATTCTATGTCTTGGTCGTCGTGATTCTTTTCCACATAGTGGGCCGTCAATTTTGTAGCTGTAATTCTTCGTCTAATGGTGCTTTTGTGTTCACCAATCCGTAGCTTGATTTTTCTGGTCGCCATGCCAACATACCTAGAAGCCACAAGGGCTCTTGATCAGGTAGACCACGTTCGAAGTATTGCAGTTAGTGTGGTCTCTCTGCTCCCAGTCGTTCTTTAGACCTAGGTTAATGCTTGTGGTGTGCTTGGTGAAGGGGCATGCCACAGAGCTTCCGCACGGGAAGTGGCCCTTCATTGGTGGTTGATTCCATAAGGTCAATTGGCCCTCATGTGTGGGTTCCCAGTTGTCCGTATGAACCAGTGTGTTCCTGATACTTCTATTCCTCCTGAACGAGAACATTGTTTCTCAAATGTAAGTTTGTTGGACGTGAGGATGCGCCAGTTTCTGTTTATGATTTTCTTTATAATATTGGAGGATGAACTGTGTGTGGTAATACATAAGTGCTTTGTTTTCTTTCTTGATGTTGGTTTACAATAGGGCTTCACGTGGTGTATTACGTGATCTCTTTTTGGCTTGCTCGATGACCTTCTTAGGATATCCCTTCTCCTCCAATCTTGTAGTGAGGTTTCTGGCTTCTTCATTGTAATCCTCCAGTTTAGAACAATTCCTCCGTATCCTTAGATACCGTGCTATGGGGAGATTTTCTCTTAAAGAACGAGGATGTGCACTATCAAAGTGCAACAAACTGTTTCGGTCTGTAGGTTTCTTGTACAGCTTGCTCTCTAGTCTTCCATCTTTGGCTATAATGTTGATGTCCAAAAAGGAGACACACCTGTTGTTACTGGTGCTAGTGAATCTCAGATAGGGGTTGATACTGTTGATCCACGTCATAAATTCAGTGGTGCTGTCTTGGTCTCCATGCCAGATGATAAAAATGTAATCTATATATCTGAGCCACTTTCGTATATTGTTAGAAAAGGGGTTATTGGACCAGATGTATTCCTCCTCTAGATGTCCCATATAGAGACAGGCAATACTAGGGGCAAAAGTACTGCCCATGGAAGTCCCATGGACTTGCAAGTACAATTGGTCCTCAAATTTGAAAAAGTTTTCAGTGAGGGCAATGCGCATGAGGTCAACAATAAATCCCACTGGTGCCTGCCATGGCCACTCTTGTCTCCTCAGTATGGTCTGTATGACCTGAATGCTCTCCTCTTGGGGTATGCTCGTGTACAGCGCTTCCACGTCTAGGCAGACCATTATCTCCTTTGTTGGGTCGTATTCAATCTCTGTGAGTATATTAAGGAGATGTTTCGTGTCTCTCACGTAAGATTTAATCTTCGGGACGAGTGGGCGTAAAAAGAAATCAGTATACTGTGAGAGTGGTTCAAGGACCGACCCAATGCCAGACACTTTAGGTCTTCCAGGGGGTGGGACCCTCCCTTTATGTATTTTAGGGATGGTATAGAACACAGATGTTCTAGGTTCTCCATTGTTCAGGAAATCTCTCTCGTTTTTATTAATCCATTCCCTTTCTAGCGCTTTGCTTGTGATGTCAGTGATAGTCTTCTGCAAACGCGCCGTGGGGTCCCTTTGTATCTTTCTATAATTCCTTCCGTCCGACAGCAGGTCCATGCATGCTGATCTGTATGCTTTGACCTCTTGAATTACAATCGCTTCCCCCTTGTCAGCGGGTTTGATAATAAGGTTTTTTCGTTTTGATAGGGAGTCCAATGCTTTTCTTTGGACCTGGCTAAGGTTGTTATAGGTGTTGAAATTCGGTTGGAGTGACTCGATTTCTTTGCTGACTGCTTCCTCAAATGCCAATACCTCGGGGGGCATCATGGACGAAGGAGGGCAAAAGGTGGTTTTCTCACGTAACGTTGTGTATCCCGTGTCTTTTTCTTGTTCAGGTTTTCCTTCAAAAAAGGTTTTCACACGGATTTTCCGAAAGAACTCGCTGAGTTCGCAGCGGGTTTTGAATTTGTCTATGTGCGTGGTCGGGACAAGTCCTAGGCCTTTATTAAGTACCTCAAGTTCGTCTGTGGTCAAGATTTCTGTGGAAATGTGAGCCTTGGCTCAGAATGTCCAGATCTTAGAATGTGTGATGAGGTCATGAGAGCACTGCATTCTGATTGTAAGCAGTTGCTCCAGAGCCCCTTCATGGTGAGACATATCTCCTTGAATAAACCTGCAACCATATCCCCTAACGTCTTGGAGTCCTCTTTATCAAACTGGCGACGACCTGGTGATTTCCTAAATGTGCCTGTGCAACCTGGATAAAGACTGGACAAAGAAGGGGCCAGAGAGCAAACTGTTGTCTGCTCCACTTTCTTCAAAACAGCTATCGTCAATGTTCACTAGTAAGTGAACCATCAAGGTGAGAGATCTGTCCTTCTCTCCATCTGCTCATCTTTTTTGTATGTGGTTTCCTCCACATTATTTTTCTCAAACGCTGCCTTGCGCACCAACTGCCAACACGCACTGCATCGCGCGCTGTGTCTCGAGCGCTTCTACCGCCTTCATCTCTCATACTTGAGTGTATGTAGTCAGTGGATCGATCTGAACTGAGCCTGTATCCACAATTTATTTGCCACCGTCTTTAAACTGTCACCAAGACAAGCCTCCATATGTGCTACGCTCATACTCACGAGCTACAGACTCTGCCGGCATCTCGTGAGGAGTGCGCGCCACATCACATCGCTCTGCTCACCATAAACAGAGAGCGCAACTATACTCTTCAATCTTCATATCGCTCCATCATCCGACATTCATTCTTTCATTCCAGCATTATTATTTTTTTTTTCACTACCTTCTGCCGTTCTTCACGTTTTCCAGCCAGCCTGCATTTCGTCACTACCATCGAGTGCAAAGAGCACTCCATCATCCGACATTCATTCTTTCGTTCCAGCATTATTATTTTTTTTTCCCTACCTTCTGCCGTTCTTCACGTTTTCCAGTCAGCCTGCCTGCATTTCGTCACTACCATCGAGTGCAAAGAGCTTCGAGTGCGCCTTTGTACAATCGGTCATCCTTATTCCTTCACTGCCATCTAGTGGTTTATTCTGGTATTTCTCCTCCAATAACTTGCATCAACAACAAGCACACGTTTATTGGGATAAAGCAACAATAGTTTTTTTTTTTTTTTCTCAATCTTCAACATTGGCATCTACTCATTTTTACTGTCACAATTGTTTTTTTTTTGTGTTTTGTGCTGTGCTCAAAATCTATAACAAGCATCTTTCAAAGCAAGCAGCAACAGTGATTATTTCTACCAGCAAAACTCCTACGTTGAGCAATTTGAATTACTCTATGTATACTCTATGTCTCACTTTCCAGTGCAGGTCCACTTTTCAGTGATTTGCACACTTGATCCACACAAGTCTTCACGTCTCATTTTAGTGCAGATTTGTATTTCAGTGATTTGCACACTTGAATTGGATACAAAGATTTTATGTTTCACACTTTTGTGCGCAGATCCATGCTTCAGTGATTTGCACACTTTATCAGTGCAAATTCTTCTACGTTTTGTGAATATATATATATATATTTTTTTTTTCTTCTTTCTCTTTTTATTATTTTTTTTTCTTCTGGCTCTTCAGTGATTTGCTCACTCCTTCACAAAAACCATGCAGAGCATTTCACCTCCGGCACCCTTTCTGCAAGAACCAGGTGAACCCATACTGGAATGGAAATTATGGATTCGCTCATTTAACGCATATTTAATAGCTATTGATGCTACAAAATTTAAACCGGATAGGAAAAAAGGGTTGCTGTACTACCACTTAGGAGTGGAAGGGCAAAACATCTTTGATCACTTACCGGATTATACCGATATAGATGAAACTGATCTTGATGAATATCAACTTGCTACTGCTCAATTAGATAAATACTTTACCAAGTCCAAAAATCTTGTTGTTCACAGATTCAAATTTTTCACACGAGTACAAAAACCGACTGAAAGTATTGACTCTTATGTTACCGCTTTAAAAGTACTAGGAGCAACCTGTGAGTTTGAAGATTTCACATCTCAATTAATAAGAGATCAACTTGTAGTTAGATGTAATTCCCAAAAAATACAAGAACGTCTCCTCACTTGTAAAAATCCATCTTTAGATAAAGCTGTTGATATAGCGAAAAGTATTGAGGGTTCTTGCCAAGATGTGAAGTTTCTGGAAGAATCTCTTAACAAAAATTCCATTTCTGGTGCTGTCATCAACAAATCTATCCCTAGTTTTGACAAAAACAACTTCAAAAACAACAAAATTGCTTCCAAACCCACAATTCAAACTCCGCATCCCTTTTCCCAAAGTCGCAAGATTATCTGTTTTAAATGTGGTTCACCCAACCATGTTGCCACTTTCAAACATTGTCCTGCTCTGGGTCAACAATGTAAGAAATGTGGAAAAATTGGCCATTTTTCCAATGTTTGCAGAGGTGGTAAACCTTTCAATGGGGGAAGATTTAATAATTCCAATCCTGTTCGTTGTTTAATAAATGATGGCCATAATTCTGATGACAGCAACAGCGATGTTGTGATTAAAGAGTTATCATTAGGTGTCAGATGCATCAAACAAGAGAAAGTTTCCCCCATTGCTGATCCAGAAATTGAAGTTTGGATTGACAATATTTCCATCCTGCTCTTGGTAGATACTGGAGCTCGCATCACTATTATAGATCAAATCAAGTACACACAATTTTGGAGTTCTCAACATCTATTGCCTCCAGATGTCATGACTGTGCCTTTTGAGGGCAGTAAAGTGGATTTGATGGGTTATTTTTGGTCTTCTATTAAAATACTTGATTCTTCTATCAATGGTAAAGTCTATGTAGCACGCAAAGGGATTAATGTCCTAGGTCTTATTCACCAAGCAGAGTTTAATTTAATTATCAGACCTGGTTCAATTAATCCTGTCACCATTGAGAAACATGATATTAATTCTGTTACCAATGTCAACATTGATTGGGAAAATAAGTTTCCCAAAGTTTTTCAGAACAGTTTAGGGAAAATTTCAAATTTTGTATACTCTGTAAAAGTCAAACAAGACATTGCACCTGTTAAGCACAAATTACGAAATATACCTTTTAGTGTCAGGAAGGAATTATCGGATATGTTGTCTGACATGTGTACACAAGGTATTATTGAAAAAGTAGAGGGCACGTTATGGCTTTCTCCAATAGTTTTGGCAAAGAAAAAGACAGGTGAACTAAGAATGTGTGTTGACTTAAGAAGTGTCAATGAGGCCATCTGGGTAGACAATTTTCCCTTGCCCAGGATTGAAGATTTAATCACTAAAATAGGTCAATCCAACTGGTTTACCAAATTAGATCTCAGATCAGCTTATCATCAGGTGGAATTGGACAAAGCTTCTCGTCATCTTACTGCTTTCATTACACCTGATGGTACTTTCCAATTTTGCAGAATGCCGTTCGGCATAGCTTCTGCGGCAGCTGTATTTCAACGTTTGATGTCTGAAATGTTTATTGGTATTTCGCAAGTAGCTGTTTTCCAAGACGACATTTTACTATTCACTAAGAGTGAGTCTGAACATGACCTCTTAATATCAAAAGTCCTAAACATACTTCAATCCAGAGGAGCTACGTTAAGAAAGGACAAGTGTATTTTTAAAGCCAAAGAAATTGAGTATTTGGGACATGTATTTTCTGCCCAAGGAGTCAAGCCTAAGCCTTGTCTTGTCAAAAGTATCACAGATGCACCAGCTCCTAAAAGTAAAGAACAGTTACTTTCGTTTCTAGGCATGTGTGAGTTTTACAGTAAATTTCTAAAGAACTTTGCTAACCTAACGGAATGTTTTAGGCCCTTATTAAAGAAAAATGCAGAATTTTTATGGTCAGACACTTGTGAACAATTCTTTAAAGAAATTAAAGAAAGAATTGTGAATGTACCTGCTTTACAGCCTTTTCTTGAAGGCAGAACCACTATTGTAACGGTTGATGCCTGTGATTATGGTCTTGGGGCTGTCCTCACCCAAATGGATAATGGGCGTGAATTTACCATAGGGTTTGCGTCCAGAACTCTCAGACCTGTTGAGCGCAAGTATTCAGTCATCGAAAAGGAGCTTTTAGCTTGTGTTTGGTGTGTAGAAAAGTTCAAAGCCTATGTTTGGGGTAGACCTTTTATAATTAAAACTGATCATTGTCCTTTGGTAAATATTCTATCTGGCAAGAACATCAAGCGCACCACTGCTCGCATTTCAAGGTTGCAAGCTAAACTTTTAGAATTCACCTTTTCTATCCAATACATTCCCGGTGGGAAGAATTCACGTGCTGACTGTCTCTCTAGACTTCCGATTGATGAGCCTGAAAATCAGGAATGGGAAACAGAAATAGAGGAGTGCTTTATTGCATATATAGGAGATGCTACCTTTTGTGAAAAGGATTGGATTTCGGCTATCCAATCAGATCCTATTCTTAATCAAGTTATCACATTTGTAAAATCTGGTTGGCCTAAAGAATCTGTGTTACAACATGATCTTCAAACATTTTGGAAGGTTTTGGATGAATTGTCTCTTGAAGGTGACATCTTAGTCCGTGGAGATAAATTAGTAGCTCCCCTTTGTTTTCGTCAGCGCTTAATCAGTTTAGCACATGGTGGTCACTTGGGTTCCACTTTGACCAAGAGGAAAATTAGAGAGAGATTTTGGTGGCCTCGCATGGACTCTGAGGTCGAAGAATTTGTGTCTAATTGTACCAAGTGCAAACTTAGTGACAAAGTTTTAATAACTGAGCCTCAAGTTCAATCTGTCAATCTCTGCCCCAAAAAACCTTGGCAACGCATTGGGGTAGATTTTCTAGGTCCCTACCAGATTCTTCCCAATTACATGAGATATTTTATTGTGATGGTGGATCATCTTTCTAGATGGGTTGAAGTTGAGGCAATCTCTGAACCCACTACTAAAAAAACAATTGAATGTTTTCAAAGAGTGTTTTCAAGAGAAGGTCTCCCAGGTGAGATCCTCACTGATAATGGGGTTCAGTTCATGTCTTCTGAGTTGTCTTCATTTTTAGAAAATTGTGCAATAAGACTTGAGAACGCCTCTTTATCACCCCCAAACTAATGGTAAAGTAGAACGCTTTAACAAAGTACTTGTAGAATGCATCCAATCGTCCATCAAAAGCAAATCTTGTGTTGCTAAGTCTATACATGAGTTAGTTTGGTCGCATCGCACCACTCCACATTCAGTGACTGGGAAATCTCCTTTCGAATTGATGAGAGGTAGAGAACCCTCCACTGAGCTTTGCCCTTTTTGGACCACAAGAATTTCTGAAAAAGATGGAAACGTGGTTGACTGGTGGAAATCAGCTGAACGTAATTCCAATTTTGCAAATTTGAAGAGATTTACTAAAAGTATTCCCAGTTCCAAAAGGGTAACCAGATTGAAAATAGGTGACTGGGTACGTGTGAAGAATCCAATTCTTGTTAGCAAAGGCCTGTCCAAATTCAAAAATCCAGTTCAAGTCTGTGAACTAGGGAAGAATTCTGTTAAACTTTCTGATGGAAATTGGTGGGGTATGTCTCGTGTGGCACCTGTTCCTCATGATGGTTTGTCTAGCAACTTTGGTAAATACTTATCACAACGTTCCTCTTTGCCTTTCAAAGAGCTTTCAAGAAATAATGTGACCATCAGGAAGAGTTCTCGCATTCCTGTACGACCTAAAATATTGAATGACTTTGTTTAACTTTATTCTTCTTTTTCTTCTCTCCACATTTTTTTCCCTTTCTCTTTTCTTCCTTCTTCTTTCTCTCTCTTTTCTCTCTTGTTTTTTTTTCTCTTCTTTTCTTTCTTATCTTTGCTTTCGCTCACTTTTGGTTTTTTTTGGTAAGGGGTATGGGTACTATGTTTAAAGTTTTACGTTTAAAATGATTATGCTGTTTTATACTTTGTATAAATTTGTTGTTTCATACTTTGTTTTGTAAAAAGGGAGATGTGTGGTAATGTGAGCCTTGGCTCAGAATGTCCAGATCTTAGAATGTGTGATGAGGTCATGAGAGCACTGCATTCTGATTGTAAGCAGTTGCTCCAGAGCCCCTTCATGGTGAGACATATCTCCTTGAATAAACCTGCAACCATATCCCCTAACGTCTTGGAGTCCTCTTTATCAAAATTTCTTCTGTCAGATTTCCCACCAGATCTGCTTGGTGCTCGGGCCTGCCAATTGATCTTTGGTTTGGCTTCTTGTGTTCACCCGTGCATCTTCCTCCCACTGGACCTTTCTGTTTGCCCGTCTCCCCCGTCTGTCTCTTCTCCCACCTCGACCTAAAAAATGATGCTGATTCGGATTTGGTTGGTAATATGGCATTCCATAATATTGTGGTGGGCCTTGAAACGGCTGTTGGCTGAATGGACCAGGCCAAGGAAACATCGGTGGAGGGTACCCCTGGTTCTGTCCACCTCTCCTTGGTCGTTGTTGTCTGCCCCTCCAACTTTTGTTGGAGTTATCACTGGACCACTCATCTTGGTCTGAATAAACAGATCCCGAGTCACTTCTATTTGAAGATCCTGTGTCACTCTCTGGTTGTTTGGTGTAATCGTCCCGGATATAGGGGTACACTTTTTCATGGGAATTTAAAAAAAAATCTTTTTGGAGTTTATTTATCTTACTCTGCATCAGAAATTCTTTGTGTTCCCCTATCTCCTTATTCACCTCCTCAAGTTTCTTTTTGAAAACAGTGATTTTAATTTGAGTGCTCAAGGCATCTTCACTTGTTTTAATATTCACGAGGAGAGCCCCAGATAGGCGTTTGGCCGTATTAATTATTAGAATCAGCCAATCGCGTGTGCAACGCCACGCGATCAGCGACCACTCTTTCTTGAAAATAGGGTCATCAAGAAAAATCTTGGGTTCATTCGTGACTATTAGGCCTGTAGGGGCAGCTTTACCCCTCAAATATTCGGTCATTATAGAAGCGTGAAGTAAGGTCTTCATTTGATTTCTTTTCATCTCTTTTATCTCATCCCAATTCTGAGATTGATTGAGGCATTGGGAGATATTGGTATCAGGTAACAACGACGGGGCCGCCAGGATTGCTGATGCCATGTCATCAGTATATCCAATCCCTAATAGCTCAGCCATGTTTTTGACTGAGGCTAGTAGCGTTATGATGTCGTATTTATTCTTGTTGTAATGGAAAGTTCGGAAATTCCTGGGGGTCAGATCTAGGATCAAGGAGATTAAGTATGGACTAAGAGAAGATAAGGAAACTATCCTATACCCCACAGCTGTACGCTGCACAAGTACTACAAAGCACAAATGTCAATGGAGGTCCCTCCACTGGCAAACAAGGGGTAAGAGAGGTTAGGGAATGGATACCTCCTCCCAACTAGAAATACCTTGCCCCACTTGTATCCATCCAGAACTATGCTCTAGAGGTCCTAAAATCCTTACGTGGCGAACACCGCAGAATGCGGAAAGGAAGCAAATCCTCTTTGTTATTTAACCCTCACACACCCTATTGGTGTCATGCTTCATCATCGGGTTCACCCCGACTCCTACAGGTCAGGGTGGGCTCGACCATATTTCAGGGAGCTCTTAGGAGATGTAGGCCAGGGGGACTTAAAGATAAAAATCCTACTTCGTTCCCCAGGTATCCCTTTTATTCTCGGGGAAGTAGCGGATGTTAAAAAAGCAATAAAAATGGGTCTTTTTGGAGTAATGGTCCTATGACCCTAATAATCCGCCAACATGTTTCAGCCCAAAAATTGGTGGCCTCAAGGGTCCTGGGCTTTCATCAGGGCACAAAGGGTTCCCTCCCTGGCGTTGACAGTAAATTACTCTATATAGATTTGTTTTGAAGGAACAGAAAGCTGTAACCTTTGTGCAAAGTATAATGGGGAGTATACTTATCTCCCTTCTTTAGGTACGAGAAAAATTCCGCCTGTAAGGGAAACAAAAAGACAACAAAACATACAATTATACAATTCAATAACCGTAGTCTGTGTGTGTGACCGCGCCCATCATGCACGGGTGCTCTTATTCCCAAAAATATCTGATCACTGGTGCGTGATAGTAACTCTGAGCTAAAAATAGATCTGCTGATCTCACCTTGCCCGATAGGCGGTGTGCGTGAACTATAGCACTATATTTTATTCTCACTAGTGCACATCTCCTTGTACTTGTCCTAGATGCTCAAACACGCCCACGCATGTCCGATCTGTAATAAGAATCCATTCATACTTGATGCCAGATGTCTGAGCTAATACAAGTGCGTCGCATGCCAGTGATGGTATAATCGCATGCCATTTAAAATATCAATGAGCGCAACTCACATACAATAGTATCCCGTCGCGCTTAATTGCAAAGAAAACGGGAGCATCTTACATACACGCTGAGTCAAGTAGCGTTCACATGCCCTTACCCTGATCGGGGGAACAAATAGTGTCTCTTGGATAACGGTGCGGGCAGCCTTGTAGTCAAACGCTGTTAAGAAAACAGGTAAAACTACAGAGTTAAAACCACCATTCATACATACGAGTGGCACACGTATTACCTCAATCCATCGTTGCGGTATCGTTATAGACTTACTACTTCAAAGGTCCTACCCCGTGGGCCACCTAATTGGTGTCCGTATATCCCGGCTCTTGCACCGAGCTGGCTGGTAAACCCGTTTAAGTATACGAGCCATCCCGCCTCGCACTCGGATGCCGGGCGTGTTTGAGGGGCGGGACGCTTGCGAGCAGTGTCATTTCCTGTGCGCATGTACTGTAGGAACTACCGGGACCCCTAATGCTCATGGGAAACGTAGTTCTTGTTCACGGTCGGTAATAGACTGCTCTGCTCCCAAAGGTATATGGGAGCTGTGGTGCAGAACCCAGAGTGAAATTCCTGGTATGCCTCACTAAAGATGGGTATCACTACTCTAATTAATAAAAAAAAGAGTGTAAAACCAACGGTTGTAAAGTAGTGTGCCCGTACATACTAAAACTAGGTGTGTGTTGGTACTGCCTCTTTAATCAGTGTCGCGCTGGGCTATACTGCGGGTTATTGGAAAGATAGCGGGTTCGTACAAAGTAATTGAATATGGGTGCATAGGAATTGAAGAATCATAACACCAATCTGTAATGGTGATGTATACTGTCTGTATAGAAATAGGACTCTCAGTATAGAACAAGGGATTTAAGCCGCCTGTTCTAAATTATTTGGTTGAGGAAGTGAAACTGGCTAGACCTATACTCGGAAATATCACGCCGGGTAGAATTAACAGCCATGTGCCTTGTTCCAGGATGTTGCAGAGTCAGTTCAGATGTGCTGATAAAATAACACATATGATGATGTATAAATTAGCGCAATATTCAAGGAGAAAGACCTTACTCTAAAGGGTGTTATAAAAGCGAGAGAAAGAGAAGGTCAAAAAATGTACTCTAGGTCACCAACGATATCGAATGTTTGTTCTTGATTACATGCAGTGACCGTGTTTTGCTAAGGAATCAGAACTGGGCGCATCCCAAATAGCTCTGATGGCCCCATGCCTGGTTTAATTTCTATTCATCATATTCCACGGGATTGAATCGTTCAGTCCTCGTTTATCAGTGCCCATTCTGTAGACCAATCTTTGTTCTCTCTCCAAGTGTCTCTTGGTGAGGTTAGGGCCCTCTTTAACTTTTTCGATTATGGTCCATTCTATGTCTTGGTCGTCGGGATTCTTTTCCACATAGTGGGCCGTCAATTTTGTACCTGTAATTCTTCGTCTAATGGTGCTTCTGTGTTCACCAATCCGTAGCTTGATTTTTCTGGTCGTCATGCCAACATACCTAGAGCCACAAGGGCACTTGATCAGGTAGACCACGTTTGAAGTATTGCATTTAGTGTGGTCTCTCTGCTCCCAGTCGTTCTTTAGACCTAGGTTAATGCTTGTGGTGTGCTTGGTGAAGGGGCATGCCACACAGCTTCCGCACGGGAAGTGGCCCTTCATTGGTGGTTGATTCCATAAGGTCAATTGGCCCTCATGTGTGGGTTCCCAGTTGTCCGTATGAACCAGTGTGTTCCTGATACTTCTATTCCTCCTGAACGAGAACATTGGTTTCTCAAATGTAAGTTTGTTGGACGTGAGGATGCGCCAGTTTCTGTTTATGATTTTCTTTATAATATTGGAGGATGAACTGTGTGTGATAACACAAGTGCTTTGTTTTCTTTCTTGATGTTGGTTTACAATAGGGCTTCACGTGGTGTATTACGTGATCTCTTTTTGGCTTGCTCGATGACCTTCTTAGGATATCCCTTCTCCTCCAATCTTGTAGTGAGGTTTCTGGCTTCTTCATTGTAATCCTCCAGTTTAGAACAATTCCTCCGTATCCTTAGATACCGTGCTATGGGGAGATTTTCTCTTAAAGAACGAGGATGTGCACTATCAAAGTGCAACAAACTGTTTCGGTCTGTAGGTTTCTTGTACAGCTTGCTCTCTAGTCTTCCATCTTTGGCTATAATGTTGATGTCCAAAAAGGAGACACACCTGTTGTTACTGGTGCTAGTGAATCTCAGATAGGGGTTGATACTGTTGATCCACGTCATAAATTCAGTGGTGCTGTCTTGGTCTCCATGCCAGATGACAAAAATGTCATCTATATATCTGAGCCACTGTCGTATGTTGTTAGAAAAGGGGTTTACCTGATACGTGCAGATCCTCTGACGGCTTCCACCAAACAAGGGACGCCTCGGCGAGTAATCCACTTTTTGGGCTGTCAACACTCCCACTTGTCCTGAAGAAGACCCGCCATGACATTCCAATAACGCTCTGTCAGAGTCTAAACGTCGACGAATATATATGGTTCAGATCAATCAAATCTCTGTGTGTCAAATCAATAAGCAAACTTGCTGTTCACCAGAGTTATTGCCTACCTTCGTTCTGACCGCATTCTAGTTCCCTGTGTAAATAAATTGTACTTAATATCACCTTGTATATATGCACTGCACCACCATCACTGAGCACTTGATCTCACTGTACCACATGTCACTTTTGTCAGTATTTCTTGTATTGACAGCCTTCTAATTACTTGTAAAGATTGATTTAAACTGTAATTGATATAAAAGAAAAATCTGTTGCAAAGCATATACTTTTAGTTGTTTTGCTTTAATCTATGTTCCAATGTCATTTGATATGCGTTCCAACGTTATTTGATATGCGTTTCCTGATTTAACCAATGTAAATGCTATACTGGTCATACTTATTTAATAGGTATCAAGCAATTCTTTCTTTTTCTTTTGAATATCATTTTCCTCAAAGCAATTGGGTTCTCCCCGACAGAACCATTGTAGCTCATTATATACATACCCAGGTTCTGAGGGACATAGGGTCGCCCCATTGTTGCCATATTGGGTCTACAGAATGGGCACTGACAAACGAGGACTGAACGATTCAATCCAGTGGAACATGCTGAATAGAAATTAAACCAGGCATGGGGCCATCAGAGCTATTTGGGATGCGCCCAGTTCTGATTCCTTAGCAAAACTACGGTCACTACATGTAATCAAGAACAAACATCCGATATCGTTGGTGACCTAGAGTACATTTTCTGACCTTCTCTTTCTCTCGCTTTTTATAACACCCTTTAGAGTAAGGTCTTTCTCCTTGAATAGTGCGCTAATTTATACATCATCATATGTGTTATTTTATCAGCACATCTGAACTGACTCTGCATCATCCTGGAACAAGGCACATGGCTGTTAATTCTACCCGGCGTGATATTTCCGTAGTATAGGTCTAGCCAGTTTCACTTCCTCAACCAAATAATTTAGAACAGGCAGCTTAAATCCCTTGTTCTATACTGAGAGTCCTATTTCTATACAGACAGTACACATCACCATTACAGATTGGTGTTATGACTCTTCAATTCCTATGCACCCATAATCGAGTACTTTGCACGAACCCGCTATCTTTCCAATAACCCGCAGTATAGCCCAGCACGACACTGATTAAAGAGGCAGTACCAACACACACCTAGTTTTAGTATTCACGGGCACACTACTTTACAACCGTTGGTTTTACACTCTTTTTTATTAATTAGAGTAGTGATACCCATCTTTAGTGAGGCATACCAGGAATTTCACTCTGGGTTCTGCACCACAGCTTCCATATACCTTTGGGAGCAGAGCAGTCTATTACTGACCGTGAACAAGAACCACGTTTCCCATGAGCATTAGGGGTCCCGGTAGTTCCTACAGTACATGTGCACAGGAAATGACACTGCTCGCAAGCGCCCCGCCCCTCAAACACGCCCTGCATCCGAGTGCGAGGCGGGATGGCTCGTATACTTAAACGGGTTTGCCAGCCAGCTCGGTGCAAGAGCCTGGATATACGGACACCAATTAGGAGAGGCCCACGGGTAGGACCTTTGAAGTAGTAAGTCTATAACGATACCGCGACGATGGATTGAGGTAATACGTATGTCACTCGTATGTATGAATGGTGGTTTTAACGCTGTAGTTTTACCTGCTTTTCTTAACAGCGTTTGACTACAAGGCTGCCCGCGCCGTTATCCAAGAGACACTATTTGTTCTCCCGATCAGGGTAAGGGCATGTGAGCGCTACTGGACTCAGCGTGTATAGTAAGATGCACCCGTTTTCTTTGCAATTAAGGCGCGACGGGATACTATTGTATGTGTGTAGTGCGCTCATTGATATTTTAAATGGCATGCGATTATACCATCACTGGCATGCGACGCACTTGTATTGGCACAGACATCTGGCATCAAGTATGAATGGATTCTTATTACAGATCGGACATGAGTGGGTGTGTTTGAGCATCTAGGACAAGTACAAGGAGATGTGCACTTGTGAGAATAAAATATAGTGCAATAGTTCACGCACACCGCCTATCGGGCAAGGTGAGATCAGCAGATCTATTTTCAGCTCAGAGTTACTATCACGCACCAGTGATCAGATATTTTTTGGAATAAGAGCACCCGTGCATGATGGGTGCGGTCACACACACAGACTACGGTTATTGAATTGTATAATTGTATGTTTTGTTGTCTTTTTGTTTCCCTTACAGGCGGAATTTTTCTCGTACCGAAAGAAGGGAGATAAGTATACTCCCCATTATACTTTGCACAAAGGTTACAGCTTTCTGTTCCGTCAAAACAAATATATATATATATATATATATATATATATATATAGAGTAATTTACTGTCAACGCCAGGGAGGGAACCCTTTGTGCCCTGATGAAAGCCCAGGACCCTTGAGGCCACCAATTTTTGGGCTGAAACATGTTGGCGGATTATTAGGGTCATAGGACCATTACTCCAAAAAGACCCATTTTTATTGCTTTTTTAACATCCACTACGTCCCCGAGAATAAAAGGGATACCTGGGGAACGATGTAGGATTTTTATCTTTAAGTCCCCCTGGCCTACATCTCCTAAGAGCTCCCTGAAATATGGTCGAGCCCACCCTGACCTGTAGGAGTCGGGGTGAACCCGATGATGAAGCATGACACCAATAGGGTGTGTGAGGGTTAAATAACAAAGAGCACTTGCTTCCTTTCCGCATTCTGCGGTGTTCGCCACGTAAGGATTTTAGGACCTCTAGAGCGTAGTTCTGGATGGATACAAGTGGGGCAGTGTATTTCTAGTTGAGAGGAGGTATCCATTCCCTAACCTCTCTTACCCCTTTTTTGCCAGTGGAGGGACCTCAATTGACATTTGTGTTTTGCAGTACTTGTGCAGCGTACAGCTGTGGGGTATAGGATAGTTTCCTTATCTTCTCTTTGTCTATACTTAATCTCCTTGATCCTAGATCTGACCCCCAGGAATTTCCGAACTTTCCATTACAACAAGAATAAATACGACATCATAACGCTAGAAGTCTCAGTCAAAAACATGGCTGAGCTATTAGGGATTGGATATACTGATGACATGGCATCAGCAATCCTGGCGGCCCCGTCGTTGTTACCTGATACCAATATCTCCCAATGCCTCAATCAATCTCAGAATTGGGATGAGATAAAAGAGATGAAAAGAAATCAAATGAAGACCTTACTTCACGGTGCCATAATGACCGAATATTGGAGGGGTAATGCTGCCCCTACAGGCCTAATAGTCACGAATGACCCCCAGATTTTTCTTGATGACCCTATTTTCAAGAAAGAGTGGTCGCTGATCGCGTGGCGTTGCACACGCTATTGGCTGATCCTAATAATTAATACGGCCAAACGCCTATCTGAGGCTCTCCTCGTGAATATTAAAACAAGTGAAGATGCCTTGATCACTCAAATTAAAATCACCGTTTTCAAAAAGAAACTTGAAGAGGTGAATAAGGAGATAGGGGAACACAAAGAATTTCTGATGCAGAGTAAGATAAATAAACTCCAAAAAGATTTTTTTTTAAATTCCCATGAAAAAGTGTACCCCTATATCCGGGACGATTACACCAAACAACCAGAGAGTGACACAGGATCTTCAAATAGAAGTGACTCGGGATCGGTTTATTCAGACCAAGATGAGTGGTCCAGTGATAACTCCAACACAAGTTGGAGGGGCAGCTTGAAATGTATTGTCCGGAAAACACTACGAGCAAGATGGAGCCTGTGTGATTCCCTATCTCACCGCTACCTCTGCCACGAGATTACTCGGTCATCGGCTATGCGGCCTGACCTGGAGATCCTGCTGTGGTGGGAACGGTCGGTGTCGGCGTCGGATTGCCGCTCCTGGTGTTCTTCTGAATTCCCTCTGCGACGGCTGGAATTGCTGCGAGCGTCGCGGCCGCGACCGCGGATATCTGTGAGAACGCAGGGAAGCTCGAGAGGGAGAGATTTGGTAGCCTGGACGCCTTCCTTGAGCCCCGGAGTCTGGACTGTGCTGCTTGTTTTTCAGGGGCACCGGAATGGCTGGAGTGGTCCCGGTCTCCTGCTGGACTTTTTTTTAACCTGGTTGCTTTGTCTGGTTGCTTGGTGTTGTCCCTTATATAATTTGCGGGACTTAAAAACGACAAAACGCCAATTCTTGAACCTGATTCTTTTACCGGTGAGTGGGGCATGACTTCTCGCGGTGCCCGGGGGTAAAAGGAAAAATACCAGTTAATTCTGGCTCTGGTCTTTCAAATGCAGTGTCTATCCCTCTTGAAACAGAACCTACCCCTAAAAACAAGCGAGAGACATTGGGCCATAAAAAAATGTTAAATAAACTTGCCGGTGGAGGACCTCCAAAAGATGGAAGCTCTTCGCAACCTTCAGTTGCAAAATTGTTTTCCTCAGCGGGGATGGGTCCTGGAAGCGGGATAAGATCCACAAATAACTCTAATAAAGAAAGTGACTCTACAAAATCAGCCTTGGCCAATTTAATCAAGCAATCTATGACTATGCCTTTAACTAGTATACTTGAAGCAGAAACTGGCTTGACAGATCAAGATCAACAGTCTTTGATAGCAGATACAACTCTATTTAATATTAATACGGAAGCTATCGATCCCTCTGCGGACATTGACCTGTTGACCGATGCTGTCATTAGCCTGAATCCAATTGTAAACGCTCCCCAGGATCACGATATCTGGGGCCCCTCGACTACTGAGATCTCTGGCTTAAAAAATATCAGCACACAACGGTTATCAATTCCAGGATCCCCAGACCCCTTGGGGGAGCACTTTTTCTCGGTTTCAGACGGCTCGAATTCCCCAGCCGAAGTAAGCTCTTCCTCTTCCAGTAATTGTGATCTCTCTGAATCCAACCTTAGCGATATTTCCAAAGGGAAAAATACGGTTCGAAGACCGAAATGTCAGGGGGCAAGAAGCAGAGGAAAGAAACAGGACAAGAAAGATCATCTTAAATGGGACTACTCTGGGTCTCAACTTTCTTTCTCTCACAATGATGAACCCATTAAAACACCCTGTGTCTCACTAGCCCAGCCTGACGAGCCCTCTTTGGCTGCTATTTTGGACTCAATCAAGCAATTTCAGGAGGAAGCTCGGGTAGACAACCAGCAGGCCAAATGTGCTGCCAAAAAACTCCAAGGAAGTATTCGAAAACTTAATAAAACTTGTTCTGACATTTGCGAAAGAGTGACTATGGTAGAAGGATGCACTGAAAGCCTTGAATCGGATGTTGTGCTGCTTAAAAATCAATGTACCTCCCAGGGCGATCGCATGTCAGACGTTCTATGGAAGTTGGAGGAACAGGAAAATAGGCAACGCCGAAACAATCTCCGCCTTCTTGGGATTCCCGAAGGAGTTGAAGGGGAAGATCCTCGGCGCTATATTATAAAACTTCTGAGAGGGGCTTTTCCCGAGCAGACCGAGTGGTGTTGGGATCACGAAGTCCAACAAGCCCACCGCTTCCCCTTTACATTAAAGAAACAGTTTGGCAGCACTAACGAGTCTACTAAGCCACGAGCCTTCCTCGTTTTTTTGGGGAATTTCTTGCTGAGGCAGCTTATTTTCGACCAAGCTAGACAGTACTCGCAAAAATCCTTTGAGGGGGTATCCTTTTTTGCCAAGCCTGACTTTTGCCACATCACCGTGGAGCGAAGATGGCGCCTTCGCCAGTTAATTGGTCCATTTCGGCAGCTGGGAGCACAAGTCTTTCTTATGAATCCCGCCAAATTGAAGGTCATCCAGAATGGCGCTTCACGAATTTTTACTTCAGAAATCAAGGCGCAGGAGTTTCTCGATGGACTCAAGGCTAAAAAAGTGCTAAAATAACATTTATTTTGTACTAGGATGACCATAGTTATCGTCTCTAGCTGGAGGTCTGTCATTTTAGAAAATTATCTCTATAACTAGATGGTTCTAAGAAATGTATCTAGTCTATTTTCAGTAAAGAGTTACCTGGGGAAGAGGGGGAGAAAAGGAGAGAAAAGGAATGCTCTTTTCTGTGTTCCCTTTTTTCAATTTCCTTTTTTTTGTCTTTTTTTCCTTCTTCTTCTCTTTTTTTTCTTGCTTTTCTTTCCTTTCATTTAGGGTTTTTTTTTTTTTTGCTTTGCCGCATACCTAAACCTAGAAGTATTTTACTTGGCGGGGGCGGGGTGGCGGGGTGTTATTACAGGTTTCATCATTCAGGTTATTCCTGATTGCTCATGTTTGGGGGGGGGGGCGGGTGGGGGGATCCGGGGGCTAGGACTGGGCTGGGAGGGGGGGTGTCTCTGGGGGGGAGACTGAGTTTAAATTAGTTGCTCTTGCTTTGTGCCTAATGTTTAACTTCTAAATTCATATCAAAAGTACATATAGAGAGTCTTATAGTTTGATATGTGTATTTCAAATATTCACTTTGGGTAGGTTTCCATGCTTTTCGATGTGTTTTATTATTATGGGTTATTGGTACATGGGTTTAATGGGTTTAGTCGGGATTTTCTACACATACTGTATATGTTTTATGCATACTTACTCACAGTGTTTTTTTAATTTGGGGAATCTTCCTACAAACCCTGATGAATGCAACAAACCTTAAAATTTTGTCTTTGAATATTTGTGGGTTAAATGACATTCGAAAAGGCAGAAAGTCGCCCAGAGCTTACGGCTGCTGGGGGCCAACATAGTTTGTCTCCAAGAGACACATATTGAAGGCTCTCAGCTGCATCTTTTAAATTCTCTGGGATATAAAGTCATTGGGGTACAACACAAGGGACTCGAACGAGGGGTGTTGCCATTCTTGCACGCTACAATTATCTACCTCAGTCTATTTGAGTTAAATCTGACCTCCAAGGAAGATGGATGTTTATAGAATGTCGTATAACTCCTGCCTTCTCCTTTACCCTGTGCTCTGTCTATGGGAGTGTCTTGGATGACCCTAGTGTGATAGACCGGGTTTCTGCAGAATTGGTGCATTGGCCCCTTCCTATTATATGCGGGGATCTTAACATCAATTTACCCACTAATTGGGGATTAAAATCTCAATGTCACCAGACCACCCGCAAACCCAAAGTGCTTCAAGCACTAAAAAATCTTTTACATATTCATGGACTAGTGGATGCCTGGTCCTACTTGCATCCAACCTTGCCTGGATATACATTTTTTTCTGCACCTCACAAATCTTTTGCACGTCTGGATTTTTTTTGGTGTCTTCTTCTTTAATTCACTATAGCGAAATCGACCTGCTTCCCCGTATTCTATCCGATCACAACCCCTTAAGTCTTAACATCCGGGGTTTGATTACACGTAAAGAAATTCCATCCTGGAGTTTTGAAAGAGCACTTTTGCTAGATGAGGGATACCAAACCCACATGAAACAATGGATAAAAACCTTTCTTGATAACAATCTAGGATCTGCCCCTGTGATGGTAGTCTGGGATACGCTAAAAGCCTGTGTTCGAGGTGAAACCTTACAATTCTCGCTAAAAAAAACAAGCAGGAGAAGGTACAGATGATGGATTTACAAGCTAAGCTAGCTAAAACTGAGGAAAATCTTATTTTAGTAGTTCAGTCCAAGGGTGAGGTTGACCTGGCACAGTTGGCGGTGGCTGCTGCCAGGGCTGAGATAGGTTCAGTATTGGCCAAAAAAGCTGCCTCTAAGTGGGCTGTTGCTCGAGAAAAACATATGAGTATAGTGAAAGGATCGGCCATCAGTTGGCAATGAGAACCAGACAACAGACCACTGCTAACGAAATTCAAAAAATTAAGACATCTACAGGTGCTATAACCAACAACCCAGAAGAAATACGTACAGCTTTTTGTGAATTCTTTAAGGTATTATATTCGGAAGAAGCGGTGGCGTCCCAATTGGGTGGGCAACCGGACCTTAGCAATTATTTGGACTCAATTACGCTATCATCTCTTAGCAGAGAAGAGCGGGAGCAACTTGAAGTCGCTCCCTTATGGGAAGAAATTGCTGGGGCTTTGACTAACCTACCAGACGGGAAAGCTGCCGGGCCCGACTGCATTCCAGTCGAGTTTTATAAGGTCTTTCTCCCTCAAATTAAAAACATTTTTAATGCAGTAGTTACACAAATCTTTCAGGGGGTTACTCCTCCTCAATCTTGGTCTACCGCAAAAATTATTATTTTTCTTAAAAAAGATAAACTGCCAACCGAAATGGGCTCGTACTGTCCAATCACCCTTATTAACGGTGATTCAAAAGTTTATTCTAAAATTTTCGCCACACGACTTTCGGTTAGAATCGAAGGTCTTGTATCCAGGTGGCAGCATGGATTTATCCCTGCTAGGGGCACCACTGAGCACATTCGGAGGGTCATCACTCTGCTTGACGCCGCACAGGTTTCAGGAGACCCGATGGCTGTAATTTTCTTAGATGCCGAAAAAGCATTTGATCGGGTTTCCTGGAACTTTCTCTGGGGCGTCATGCAGAGGATGAACTTTGGGCCTAAAGCCATTCAGGCCATTAAAGCTTTATATCTTACCCCCACGGCCAGGGTGTCAATTAACGGGGGATTGACCGAACAAATAAAAATCACGCGGGGAACCCGACAAGGCTGCCCCTGTTCCCCACTACTTTTCGCTATATATATCGACCCGTTTATTAAAAAACTCGAAGGAAATCAGGCTATACCGGCAGTGAGTAGATTCGGCCTAGAAACCAAAATTATGGCCTATGCCGATGATTTGGCTTTAGTCACGCCGGATCCAAAGAAAACCATTCTAGAAATCGAGGCAGAGGCTCATGTATTTGGTGCCCTATCTGGATATAAACTAAATCAAGGGAAAACTCAAATTATAGTCAATAAAAATATCATCTGGAACGATGGAAGAGTAGTGACCAAAGCTAAATATTTAGGCATTGACATCCTGGCTGATATCGATCTGATAGTTAGCCAGAATACGGATCCTCTTATTTTAGAGACAAGGAAAGCCTTGAGCCGTCTTAATAATCTACATCTTTCTATTGTTGGGCGTTGCAATTTGTTGAAGATGATTTTTTTCCCAAGAATTTTATATTTGTTTAGGGCTATACCCTTGGAGTTTAATAAATCAACACTCTTAAGGTTCGAAAGGCTATTCTCTCAATTTGTGTGGGCATTTTCCCAGCCCAGAAGGGCTTTTAAATTCTTGTCTTTATCTCGGGAAAGAGGAGGGTGGGCTCTACCTAACTTAAAACTATATTATTGGGCTACTGTTTTACAATCTTGTCCCATATTGCTGCAAGACCCCCCCTTAATTCATGCTGTAGGTTTGCCCTCACCTTTTGAACTCCTGCTAGGTCCCGACGCCTGGTGTTGTCTGTGGCGACAGCTGGAATTTGGATACTATAGAAGGGTCAAGTTCAAGACCCTTCTAGGTGTCTATAAAGTTTTTGCAGCGGCACGTAAGAATCTTGGTATCGGGAGACTGAACTTTTACACCCCTGTTAAAAATAATCCTAACTTACCCGATATCTTTGGTCCACCATATTTCCAAACTTGGATAGATAAAGGAGTAAAAAAATGAGGAGACCTTTGTTCATCTAAGGAGGTCTTGCCATTTGAAGTCCTTCAATCCCTTTATGATCTAGACAATAGGGACTCTTTCAAATATCTGGCTGTTAAATCCTTCTTTTCTCGGAAGACAGGGGGCCCTCAGGTTTTGCCAATTGTGATTTGATCGAGAAACTTTGTGGAACCATACCTCCACGTATTGGTATTATTTATCATTTTTTTAATGGTTTAATGCCCGACGACCTGTTTATAGTTTCAACCAAGTGGCAACAGAAATTGAACATCTCTAATGACGTTTTTGTTTGGCGCTTAAGTACGCTCAAAATGATCTGTTGTCCGCTAGCCTTCAGGCACAGTTCTTTAAAACCTGCTTCTTTCTATACTTCACCCCTTCTAGGATTGCGAAATGGGGGACTGGGAAAGGTACATATTGTCCGCGCTGTGCTGAATTTAAGGCTGATTCAATCCACATGTTTGCTACATGTGCTAAGTTAGGACCATTAATAAACAAAATTCAAAGCTTCCTTGGTCAGGTGTTATCCCACAATATACTTATAACTCCTTCCATTATTTTATTGGGCATACATGATTCGATAGATAGAAAGAACGGAGGGGCCTTAATTTTCATCGCCATGGCTACTCTTAGATTGTGTATTGCATCTGCCTGGCTGGATCTTAATCCCCCAATATTTACGCATTGGCTAGCTAGGTTTTATTCAATTTACTCGCTTGAAAAGGCAATATACGCTAAAAAGGGACGTCGAGCAAAAAAAAAAAAAAAAGGATTAAGCATCTGGGAACCTCTTTCTCGTTGGCTCAATCAGTCAAGCTCTCAAACTAGCTAGGAGAGTGTTTCAGGTTTATTCCTTTACTTTTATCAGTTAAATCAGGTAATATTTTTATCTTTAAATAGGTGCTAATTATCCTGACGCGGTCTTTGTTTCTATGCACTAGTCACTTTATTCTATGTGTCTTAGTAATTCTCTATAATATTTAGTTTATTGGGGTGTTTTTATCCCCTTTTTTTTTTTAAAGATGTATTGCTGCACTGGTCACTTTACTACGTGTTTTTTATCAAACTGATCAATTATTGGTACATTGAACTTTGTTATTATGATATTTGTGCACTTATATTATTTATTAATATAGGTTCTTAATGACTTGGCATCAGCTTTACAGTCTCAGTCTTGGGGGGGGGAGAGGGTGGGGAGGGTTGCTGCACTTTGTACAAATGACTTCTCTGTTATTTATTTATTTTTGTCACTGCATTGGAAAAAAAAGTAATAAAAAAAAAAAAAAAAAAAGTTGGAGGGGCAGACAACAACAACGACCAAGGAGAGGTGGACAGAACCAGGGGTACCCTCCACCGATGTTTCCTTGGCCTGGTCCATTCAACCAACAGCCGTTCCAAGACCCACCACAATATTATGGAATGCCATATTACCAACCAAATCAGAATCAGCATCATTTTTTAGGTCGGGGTGGGAGAAGAGGCAGACGGGGGAGACGGGCAAACAGAAAGGTCCAGTGGGAGGAAGATGCACGGGTGAACACAAGAAGCTAAACCAAAGATCAATTGGCAGGCCCGAGCACCAAGTAGATCTGGTGGTAAATCTGACAGAAGAAATCTTGACCACAGACGAACTTGAGGTACTTAATAAAGGCCTAGGATTTGTCCAGACCACGCACATAGACAAATTCAAAACCCGCTGCGAACTCAGCGAGTTCTTTAGGAAAATCCGTGTGAAAACCTTTTTTGAAGGAAAACCTGAACAAGAAAAAGACACGGGATACACAACGTTACGTGAGAAATCCACCTTTTGCCCTCCTTCATCCATGATGCCCCCGAGGTATTGGCGTTTGAGGAAGCAGTCAGTAAAGAAATCGAGTCACTCCAACCGAATTACAACACCTATAACAACCTTAGCCAGGTCCAAAAAAAAGCATTGGACTCCTTGTCAAAATGAAAAAAACCTTCTTATCAAACCTGCTGACAAGGGGGGAGCGATTGTAATTCAAGAGGTCAACGCATACAGATCAGCATGCATGGACCTGCTGTCGGACGGAAGGAATTATAGAAAGATACAAAGGGACCCCACAGCGCGTTTGCAGAAGACTATCACTGACATCACAAGCAAAGCGCTAGAAAGGGAATGGATTAATAAAAACGAGAGAGATTTCCTGAACAATGGAGAACCTAGAACATCTGTGTTCTATACCATCCCTAAAATACATAAAGGGAGGGTCCCACCCCCTGGAAGACATAGTGTCTGGCATAGGGTCGGTCCTTGAACCACTCTCACAGTATAATGATTTCTTTTTACGCCCACTCGTCCCCAAGATTAAATCTTACGTGAGAGACACGAAACATCTCCTTAATATACTGACAGAGATTGAATACGACCCAACAAAGGAGATAATGGTCTGCCTAGACGTGGAAGCGCTGTACACGAGCATACCCCAAGAGGAGAGCATTCAGGTCATACAGACCATACTGAGGAGACAAGAGTGGCCATGGCAGGCACCAGTGGGATTTATTGTTGACCTCATGCGCATTGCCCTCACTGAAAACTTTTTCAAATTTGAAGACCAATTGTACTTGCAAGTCCTTGGGACTTCCATGGGCAGTACTTTTGCCCCTAGTATTGCCTGTCTCTATATGGGACATCTAGAGGAGGAATACATCTGGTCCAATAACCCCTTTTCTAACAACATACGACAGTGGCTCAGACATATAGATGACATTTTTGTCATCTGGCATGGAGACCAAGACAGCACCACTGAATTTATGACGTGGATCAACAGTATCAACCCCTATCTGAGATTCACTAGCACCAGTAACAACAGGTGTGTCTCCTTTTTGGACATCAACATTATAGCCAAAGATGGAAGACTAGAGAGCAAGCTGTACAAGAAACCTACAGACCGAAACAGTTTGTTGCACTTTGATAGTGCACATCCTCGTTCTTTAAGAGAAAATCTCCCCATAGGACAGTATCTAAGGATACGGAGGAATTGTTCTAAACTGGGGGATTACAATGAAGAAGCCAGAGACCTCACTACAAGATTGGAGGAGAAGGGATATCCTAAGAAGGTCATCGAGCAAGCCAAAAAGTGATCACGTAATACACCACGTGAAGCCCTATTGGAAACCAACATCAAGAAGGAAACCAAAGCACTTATTTGTTACCACACACAGTTCATCCTCCAATAATATAAAGAAAATCGTAAACCGAAACTGGCGCATCCTCACGTCCAACAAACTTACATTTGAGAAATCAATGTTCTCGTTCAGGAGGAATAGAAGTATCAGGAACACACTGGTTCATACGGACAACTGGGAACCCACACGTGAGGGCCAATTGACCTTATGGAATCAACCACCAGTGAAGGGCCACTTTCCATGCAGAAGCTGTGTGGCATGCCCCTTCACCAAGCACACCACCAGCATTAACCTAGGTCTAAAGAACGACTGGGAACAGAGAGACCACACTAACTGCAATACTTTGAACGTGGTCTACCTGATCAAGTGCCCTTGTGGCTCTAGGTATGTTGGCATGACGACCAGAAAAATCAAGCTACGGGTTGGTGAACACAGAAGCACCATTAGACGAAGAATTACAGCTACAAAATTGACGGCCCACCATGTGGAAAAGAATCACGACGACCAAGACATAGAATGGACCATAATCAAAAAAGTTAAAGAGGGCCCTAACCTCACCAAGAGACTCTTGGAGAGAGAACAACGATGGGTCTACAGAATGGGCACTGACAAACGAGGACTGAACGATTCAATCCCGTGGAACATGCTGAATAGAAATTAAACCAGGCATGGGGCCATCAGAGCTATTTGGGATGCGCCCAGTTCTGATTCCTTAGCAAAACACGGTCACTACATGTAATCAAGAACAAACATTCGATATCGTTGGTGACCTAGAGTACATTTTCTGACCTTCTCTTTCTCTCGCTTTTATAACACCCTTTAGAGTAAGGTCTTTCTCCTTGAATATTGCGCTAATTTATACATCATCATATGTGTTATTTTATCAGCACATCTGAACTGACTCTGCATCATCCTGGAACAAGGCACATGGCTGTTAATTCTACCCGGCGTGATATTTCCGAGTATAGGTCTAGCCAGTTTCACTTCCTCAACCAAATAATTTAGAACAGGCGGCTTAAATCCCTTCTTCTATACTGAGAGTCTTATTTCTATACAGCCAGTACACATTACCATTACAGATTGGTGTTATGATTCTTCAATTCCTATGCACCCATATTCAAGTACTTTGCACGAACCCGCTATCTTTCCCATAACCCGCAGTATAGCCCAGCGCGACACTGATTAAAGAGGCAGTACCAACACACACCTAGTTTTAGTATGTACGGGCACACTACTTTACAACCGTTGGTTTTACACTCTTTTTATTAATTAGAGTAGTGATACCCCTCTTTAGTGAGGCATACCAGGAATTTCACTCTGGGTTCTGCACCACAGCTCCCATATACCTTTGGGAGCAGAGCAGTTTATTACCGACCTTGAACAAGAACTACGTTTCCCATGAGCATTAGGGGTCCCGGTAGTTCCTACAGTACATGCGCACAGGAAGTGACACTGCTCGCAAGCACCCCGTCCCTCAAACACGCCCGGCATCCGAGTGAGAGGCGGGATGGCTCGTATACTTAAACGGGTTTACCAGCCAGCTCGGTGCAAGAGCCGGGGTATACGGACACCAATTAGGTGGCCCACGGGGTAGGACCTTTGAAGTAGTAAGTCTATAACGATACCGCGATGATGGATTGAGGTAATACGTATGTCACTCGTATGTATGAATGGTGGTTTTAACGCTGTAGTTTTACCTGTTTTCTTAACAGCGTTTGACTACAAGGCTGCCCGCGCCGTTATCCAAGAGACACTATTTGTTCCCCCGATCAGGGTAAGGGCATGTGAGCACTACTGGACTCAGCGTGTATGTAAGATGCGCCCGTTTTCTTTGCAATTAAGCGCGACGGGATACTATTGTATGTGTGTTGCGCTCATTGATATTTTAAATGGCATGCGATTATACCATCACTGGCATGCGACGCACTTGTATTGGCACAGACATCTGACATCAAGTATGAATGGATTCTTATTACAGATCGGACATGAGTGGGTGTGTTTGAGCATGTAGGACAAGTACAAGGAGATGTGCACTAGTGAGAATAAAATATAGTGCGATAGTTCACGCACACCGCCTATTGGGCAAGGTGAGATCAGCAGATCTATTTTTAGCTCAGAGTTACAATCACGCACCAGTGATCAGATATTTTTGGGAATAAGAGCACCCGTGCATGATGGGTGCGGTCACACATACAGACTACGGTTATTGAATTGTATAATTGTATGTTTTGTTGTCTTTTTGTTTCCCTGACAGGCGGAATTATTCTCGTACCTAAAGAAGGGAGATAAGTATACTCCCCATTATACTTTGCACAAAGGTTACAGCTTTCTGTTCCTTCAAAACAAATAGATACAGAGTAATTTACTGTCAACGCCAGGGAGGGAACCCTTTGTGCCCTGATGAAAGCCCAGGACCCTTGAGGCCACCAATTTTTGGGCTGAAACATGTTGGCGGATTATTAGGGTCATAGGACCATTACTCCAAAAAGACCCGTTTTTACTGCTTTTTTAACATCCACTACGTCCCCGAGAATAAAAGGGATACCTGGGGAACGAAGTAGGATTTTTATCTTTAAGTCCCCCTGGCCTACATCTCCTAAGAGCTCCCTGAAATATGGTCGAGCCCACCCTGAACCTGTAGGAGTCGGGGTGAACCCGATGATGAAGCATGACACCAATAGGGTGTGTGAGGGTTAAATAACAGAGGATTTGCTTCCTTTCTGCATTCTGCGGTGTTTGCCACGTAAGGATTTTAGGACCTCTAGAGCGTAGTTCTGGATGGATACAAGTGGGGCAGTGATGTTCTCCCTTTCGCCAGACACCCTCTCAGGGGGTGACTGGGGAGTCCACAGCGCCCACATTATTTCTCACGGGGTGGTCCTGGACCCTTCCCCTTCCTCTGCCAGACCATTTTCGGATGGTGTCAATGCGTTCCTCCTTTACCTACACCTGTACAGATTGTGACAACGCTACTGCGGTGCGAGCCAGTACGGATTTCATCTCCCCAGCCCTAGCATTCGCTAGTTCATGGGATCTACCCAATATAAGGATCGCATCAAGCGATATAGCCGGCTGATGTAGGATCAATTTCCTTAAACTGGCGGATCGGCAGCGTCGAAGTAATTACGCCCTTATTTCTACATGCTTGTAAATTCCAGTGCACCTGCTGGCTAATTTGCGCAGTCATGCAAAGAACATGTCCACTGATTCACCATCTTGTTGACGGGCCTACCTCAGTTTAAAATGTTCATAATCCAGAGTTTAATTGCAGATCAAAATACCTGTTCAGCGCGCCCACCGCCACGTCAAAATCATCATCAGCACCAGTATTTGGTAGATCCAGAAACAGTTCGTACAACTCCTCTCTTCCCATATGTAACACGGTCAACCTCTCTAACGGCACCGTCCATTTCGCGTGAAGCATGAAAGTAATGTTCTAGCCGCCCTATCCGCTTCCTTCATCTCGGCCCCGCTGTGGCAGGGTTGGCCAATTGGCTGAAGGGTGGCAGTGCAGTCAGCGATGAGTGTGCATAGCGCTCATTGGTAGTCACCGGCCTTCACCGACATCTTGTTAAGGACTCAACTTGACTCAGCCCACCAGTGCGTTCTATACCTCCTAACTTTTTGCCTGTCTCCCCAGGCACACCTGGTGTAGCAACACTTCTCACCACAGTCTCGGTCCAGGTGCTCTCTACAGTATATATGTGTAATTTGACTCTTGTTCCCTCCCTTCTCTTTTCCCCTTTTTTTGTGTTAATCTTACAGACCTCGAACTGCCCCATCTGCTTCTCCTGGGCCTCTTCTTCCCGTATCCCAGTACCTTCTCTCCGCCGTGGAGTGTGCTTCCGCCTCGTTGGCCAGGTGGGGCTGCTCCGTATATGTCTCTCTCTCTCTCTTATTCGGCCGCAAGAGGCCTCTCTTGGCTCACCTCGGCTCTCATACAGGCGTTGGCCACGCCCACTCACGTCTCTGCTGTGCTGCTTTGCTGGTATCCCTGCACACTGCCTCTCTAGGCTCACCTCGGCTCTCAACCGGGCCTTGGCCACGCCCACTCGCCTCTCTGCGGGGCCACTTCACTGAGCGGGGAATCATGGTCGACACGCCATCCGCAGCCACACCAAGCAGGGGAATTCCGCCCCTCTCCACAGCGGTGCTCGACTTCATCGCGATCTGGCCTCTCTTTACCTTGCAGCCTGTACTGCACAGACACAAGCCCAGGCAGCATAGCTTCACCGCACACAAGCCGTGGGGGAGAGTCCATCTCGTCGCCAATGTAGAGGTCTCCAACCTCGCTCAGACCTCTCACTGATTGTGCTCACTATACAGCGCGCAGGACATCCATACTAGCCACTCCAGTGCAGTTACGTGCTAGGACCACGAGCGATCGTTGTACCTATAATTAACCTCTTGGGTTCGTGCCCGGCCCCTCGGGTGCATGCTGACACAATGTATAGTAGTGGCCGAGTGGCTCACTATACCTATGACCTCCTCAGGTCTTGGTTGGGGGCGGCATAGCTGATATCCCCACGTAGGGCCTGGTGCACTGTGAAGTTGAATGACCCGGCTCGTGACCGGGGAGTGAACAGTGGAATTGCTTCCTGTCTTTGGCCTGGAGGTGAAGGGGCATGGATGCCCGGATGGTCCAGCTACTCATGCTGCCTCCCCCGCAATAACTGGGCAATATGTGTGTGGCAAGCGGGCTGAGACACCCCTGCCCCCAAGAACTGTGACTGCTTGATCGAGGCCTCATATTGCATTAAATGGCCAAGATACATTTGCTCCCCCCCTTTCTCCTACTAGCCACAACTTCTGCAACTCGGCCAATTATGGGGAAAGATAAAGGAGCTACCACACATGCCCAGACTAGGATGGATAGATTAGCGGTGAAGGCGCCAAACGGTGTTGGTGCGCCAGTAGAAGGACTGCAACGCGAGCAACAACTTCCAGCTAGTGACTTAAGGACCATACTGCAGGCTAGCAAATCCTTGTGGGAGGTGGTCAAGGCTAAGATAGGAGAGGGGCAGATTGACATGTCGCTTATCCGCTAAGTCCTGTGCAATGCGGTCAAAAGAGTATCTGAGGCAGAGGGCAGAGTCTCTACTCTGGAAGATGAGGTAAAAACCCTTAAGCCGGGGGGCGGAGCTTGCCGGCGCCGAAGATGGCCGCCTAAGAGACGAGCTCCGCACTACCAACACACGATCCTGAAAGAATCCGGCATTAGCAACAGTCACCAACGCTCCACACTGGTGCCCTACGAAGCATAGCCGATCCGCTACGGCCGGAACTAACCCTGAAGCCTGCAAGTGCGGAGTGCACGGAGCGGAGCGCACGACCAAGCGGTGAGCAGACTGGGCCGCAAAACCCGGACTCTCGCATATCACGCTCCTGCCGGAAGTGGGGCTTGGCTGGGTAGCGAAACCTCCGTGTGCCGGACGGGGCCCTGGAGCAGCACAGAACTCCCTCGCGGGCCGACCTTTACATCGGTGTGGGCAGCGCGGCTGGCGACTCCTCGCCCTAACGTGTGTGGGCTCGCTGAGGAGGGCGTATGTGCTGTGGTTGTAGCCCACCTGTAGCGGCAGTTTGGGAGTGCGATGATCGAGGAGCGGCGCAGATTCACTGCCGATCACTCTTGGACCCTTGAGCGCTGCTGCGCAGCCCGCTCTGCTGTATGAAGCTGCTGACACCTGTGCGGGGAACCGCTGTCCACTGCGCCCCACGTTGGACTGAAGTCACCCTATAACTGGCGGCTCGGTGGGGCTCGGCTTGCTCCCGGTCTAGCCTCGGGCCCAGGAGGGGTCGGATTGCAGGAGTCTACCGTCTCCGTGCCCCCACAGCGGCGGAGTGCTCTTGATGCACCGGGGACTTTGTCTTCGCCCCATAGTCGCATGGCGCACCCCTGTCTCACATAGCTTGCTGCCTGCTGCTCGCTGGTGGTGGTTGTGAGCCGGATTGGGTACACCTGGGGCGCGCAGACCTGCTTGTAGTCATAAGAGGAGGGAGTAGAGGTGCACCAGGCCGCAACAGAACCAGCGCAAGTCATACTGAGGCCACAGAAGAGGCTGGATCAGCTAGACTGCTGCCCACGTGTGGTACTCGGCGGGCCGTGGAAGATTAACGCACCTAGACTTCGCTTGGGACCACTGCACCCCGCGACAATACCGGTTGTATACACGCTGGTACCTTCTGATCTGAGGCGTCCCATAGAGACTGGCAAATATGGGCAGAACAGACAAAACACAGCCCAAATTGACATTTGAGCATCGCAAACCCAGAGACCGTGCGCTGTCTGCAGAAGAGGGAGACCCTGGCGGAGACCAAGCGCAGGAGTTGCAAGATGGCGACATAAAGACCATGCTAACCTCAATGGAAAAGGGCCTCCAAAACTCACTAACAGTCTTGGGCTCCAAGATTGACTCCCTCTCCTATCGAATGGACAGGATGTCCGAAAGGCTCGATAAACATGCGGAACGCATCGACATGACCGAGAGACGTATCACAGAGGTCGAGGAGGCGCAGACGGACATGCACACTGACCACAAACGTTTAGATAAGGCTCTCCAGGTGTTGCAAGACAAAGCCGAAGATTTAGAAGCGCGGTCACGGAGGAGTAACCTCAGAATTACTGGTCTTCCAGAATCGACGCCGACCGGTAACATGGAACTATTTGTTGAGAAACTATTGGTCTCGCTCCTGGGTAGTGACACCTTCTCGCCCATGTTTGTGGTTGAGAGAGCACATCGTTCCTTGGGTCCGCGCCCGGCGCCTGGGGTCCCTCCGCGGCCAATAATCGCAAAATTACTAAACTACCGCGACAGGGATGCAGCGTTGAGAGTGGCCAGGGAGAAACAGTCTTTGCACTACGAGGGATCTACCCAGACTTTACCTTGAAGGTCCAAGAGGCGCGTCGTCAGTTTGCGCCACTTAAGAGGCAGTTAAAAGAGCAAAACATAAGACTATGCAATGTTATACCCTGTTCGCCTACGTGTCAACTGCCAGGGCCAGTCGCGAATCTTCACGGAGCCCAAGATGCTACAGAGGGCTTTGAAAGACTGGTCTAGGGAGCAGCGGCGCAGCCCGGACAGAGACGCCATAACAGGAGCGGTTGGAGGGTCCTTGGAGAAGCAGGACTGAACATTTACATGACTGTGTCGCAGATTAGAACTCACGTATTTGTGGGGGACCGAGTGTATTAATATCCCTTATGGGTTCTCCCTGACCACGGGGGGCACTAGAGGGGTAGCATGGGACCTAATTTAGGCACAGTCCTCCTGTCGTGTTTTCCCCACTCCCCACAGTTTGATAGTTTGTGACCAGAGGTGGTTTGATCTAGGATAAAAGCTGAGAGGTAAGGGTACACAGAGGGCAGGATACGTATTCCTTTTTGCTAATGCACAATATTAGTTGGTTGGAGTGCGGAGTGGTCCGACTTCTGAAACTCAGTAGGTCGACAGCACTTTGTTGGCAACCTCCGCCTCCGAGTGAACCACACACTTGGGGTATTGTTCTTATAGTTGTTTTTTGGTGGGAGGGATGGATGATATTTGTTCTGTTTTGCATCCTAAACGCCTTGTTCGGGAGGGGGAATTTGGGTATTTTTTCATCAGGTCCCGGTTGGGAGGGCCCTCAAGTGGGTGGGGGGAGGAGGGTTGCTGGGTCTCAGCCTATGTGTTGTTTATGAAGTTAGACACTCACACCTGTTACACGGTGAAACCGCATCACGCACATTTATGGCATGGCAACACTGAATAATTCCAAGACACATACTACCGCAAACGGTCAGGACAACAGGGCGGACACAATCAGAGCACTCACATGGAACGTTAGAGGTCTGAATGATTATAGGAAAGTTCGCAAAGTCCTATCATATCTGACGAGGCAAGCAATAGATGTGGCACTACTGCAAGAAACACATCTTCCGCTTAACTCCCCCATGTTACGCTGTAGAGGACTGCAAGGCAACATCCACGCCGCAGGCTTTACCACGCATGCAAGAGGGGTGCTCACTTGGATCAATCCTAGGTCAGCTCTTGCCATTAACCCGTTGATCACGGACACTGAAGGTAGATATGTAATCTCTAGGTGCAGTGGGAAGGGCATGGATCTACTCAGTGAATATATATGGCCCAAACTTCGATAATCCGGGTTTTTTTTCTTCTACATTATCAGACAGTGTGGGCCGCTTCAGCGAGGCACCCCAGCTATGGGGGGGGGATTTTAATCTGGTTCGGAACCCTAGTTTGGATAGATCGGGGGGCCCGGAGAGGCTAGCCACTGCAGCAGCTAGGGAGGTAGAAAGCTCGATAATTAGGTTTGATCTGTGCGATGTGTGGCGCCTGAAACACCCGCACAAAGGTGGCTTTACACACTACTCAGCATACCATAACCTACACACCCGCATTGATTATTGGCTTGCAGCCAGGACACTCAACGACAGGGTAAGCTTGTGCCAGGTGTTACCACGTACACTTTCAGACCATTCGCCGATCCTATTAGTGCTGGATACTCCCCGCAGGCTTATACCCCCATTCACTTGGCGATTTCCTCCCTACTCACTACTAGATGCGGTATTCAAAGAAGATTTGGCCGAGGCAATTGAAACCTTTTTTGATAAGAATGTGGGCTCTGTGGATGACTACCAAGTCGTCTGGGAGGCTTTCAAAGTTTACATCAGGGGGGTCACTATATCAAAACATTCTGGAGTACTCCCTTCCATACGCAAACGTATAACGGACTTAGAGGAGAAAACTAAGACTCTAGAGTGTTGTCTACTGACAGATACGGGCAATTCTGTCAGGAAAGAACTTACAAGCCTGCTGGAAGCATACCATGTCGCGGCAGACGATGAAATCAAACACATGGGTAAATACGCCACTGCCAGGGCGTATGGTGAGAGTGAACGACCAGGGTCAGTTTTAGCGCAGTTACTCATGAAACGTAGGGAAATGGTGCAGACGGTGGAAGTCAGGTCGGCAGATGGCGAGATCTTAAATGACGTTAAGGAGGTGGCAGATAGATTTTCGTCAATATTACGCCGAACTATATGCCTCTCGCAATGCCACCACCGATGAAGAGATTATAGATTACTTAGCACATATAAAACTTCCGTGGCTTACTAACACACATAGGGAGTTCCTCATCAGACCCATCGAAAGGGACGAAATACTTCTAGCTTTGACTAGCATGAGAGCGGGGAGTACCCCAGGGTCTGATGGACTTACGGTCTCATTCTATAGGGCCTTCATAGACCAGCTACTTCCGCAGTTGGCTACATTGTTTGATGACATGTGTGTCACGGGTAAAATGCCACCTTCCATGTCAGAAGCAGTGATAGTTGCTCTTCTCAAGCCCGGTAAGTCCTCGTTGGACTGCGCCTCTTACCGTCCGCTGTCACTACTTAATGTAGACACGAAGATTTTCGCTAAAATCCTCGCAAACCGGTTGGTCCCCCTAGTCCCAAAACTAGTGGCTCCGGAACAAGCGGGGTTTGTTCCCGGTAGAAATTTAACCTACAATTTACGTACCGTATTTGGAGCTTTACAACACATCAGGAAAGAGACGCCTGCTGTGGCAGTCTTCCTAGACATAGAGAAGGCATTCGACTCTGTAGAATGGCCGTTCATGACTCACGTATTGACTAGGATGGGTGTGGGCCCAGTTTTTCTTCAACTTCTAGGTACACTATACTACAAGCCCTCGGCCAGAATAAAAATAGGCAACATAGTGACAGACCCCATACGCATTTCAAGGGGTACACGGCAAGGTTGTCCGTTATCGCCATTGTTATATGCATTAGTCGCAGAGCCTCTTGCATGTGCGCTTAGGGAATACCACCTGCATCGGGGTATAAGCTTCCCGCGCTATAAACTTATAGTATCCACATATGCCGATGACACGCTCCTATACATTAGACACCCGGAAACTAATCTTTCGGCTGTTCTCCGTGAGGTGGTGCGCTTTGGTGGCTTGTCAGGTCTGCATGTAAATTGGCCGAAATCTATTATTTTCCCACTTACGCCGAACACACCTCAAATTGAACCGGACTACCCTCTACAATGGACTACAGATGCAGTGAGATATCTGGGCGTTAAAGTTCACACAGATTCTGAGATAGTATTCCGGGAAAATTACGGAGCGACCTTTAGCAAGTTAGAAGACGGTGTTGAGAGATGGATACGGCTCCCGCTGTCCCTCCTCGGTAGAATATCCATCATGAAAATGGTGGTGTTACCGCGACTTCTGTTTTTATTTACCAACATTCCTATGGTCCTCCCGTGCGCTTTTTTTAAACGTCTAACCACATTGATGGTCAGGTTAGCATGGGCTGGTAAGCAGCCGCGCATTAAGTGGCAAATTCTGGTTTTGCCTTATCATATGGGTGGACTGGGTGCACCCGATTTCGACTTATATTACAGGTCCGCGCAGGGTGCGCACGCGTACTATTGGATACATGGCTCCCCAGATATCCCACACCTACGCATAGAAACAGAGGTGGCGTCCCCGCTCCCTCTTCCTGCGCTGCTGTTTCAGGCAGCCGACCGGAGGACGTGCATTTTAGATTCTATTAACGCAACGACACATGCCTGGCACTACCTACTGCAATTACAAGCGGGTGCAATCCTGTATTCACCGTTTGCCACACTCGATTGGTGCACATGGCTGCCACCATGCAGAGAATGGGGGGGTCACACATGCACTTAACACCCTGGGCATACATACGGTGGGCGAGCTGTTTGAAGATGGGGTATCCAAAACCTGGGATGATTTTAAGTCTCAAGATCCAGCACCTACCACACTGATGCTATTCCAATTCCACAGAACGCGCACGCACTGCGAGAAACCCTGGGTGATGACTACCTCGAACCCCCAGAACTATCAGCTTTAACACACATCATACGGGCAACAACCCCAAAGCGAATGGTAGCTACCATTTACAATTCATCCATGTCATATAGAGCGAACTATTATACCAAGGCCCGTCTGGCATGGCAGCGGGACTTGAATATTGAAATAACAGACACTATGTGGACCTACTGCTGCACCAGTACCAAGCGCATCTCACTTAACGGACGGCACAGACTGGTGCACTTTAAATACCTTAATAGAGTCTATTATACCCCGGAGAGATTGCACAGATACGGATTACGGGATGATACGACTTGCGACCGCTGCAATGCACAATTAACGGATTTCCTTCATTTGGCCTGGACCTGCCCGGGCGTCTCGGCCTTTTGGGTCTCAGTCTTCAAGGAACTAGGTCATATTACTAAGATAGTTCTAGAACCCGATTCAACGCTGGCATTACTGGGCTATTCCAAATTAATACCCAAGGGGGCCAGACGGTTGGTTGATATGGGACTGCTGATGGCCAAACGCAGGGTGGCGATCACCTGGTCTCGTGGTCCACTCCCCACGATCGCTCAGTGGAAGAGCGACATGACATATTGCAGCACCCAGACGGAACTTTTTAGCGAACTACTGCCCCACGTAACAGGCCTAAAAACTTCTGGGAATTATACAACACCTATCAACTCACCGCAGTAAGGGATGTTAATGAGGCACATGCTTAATAAACAGCTAGAGCATTTAGAGATCTGCGTTAATTTATATTGCCATTGAGATACAGTTATAACAAGTTGAATTAGCAGATGCCTATGTTAGGGTGGGGGAGTGCTGCTGGGAATGTCTAAATTCTTTACCGTGAATGATAATCCTGTACCGTCTTCAATTGTTGCCTATTGCCTCATATTTGTCTAATGAGTGTAAAGTGCAATGTGCTCTTGTTGAGCTGAGCCTCACAGTTGTATGTTTTAAGAAAGCCAATAAAATAAATTAAAAAAAAAAAACCCTTAAGCCAACAGTTTCCAACCTTCTCTCCACCACCGGTACCCTGGAAAACCATGCGGAAGATGCAGAAAACAGAATCTATCATCGATCTGGATGAGTACTTCTCAGAAATGAGTGCCCCAAGGATTCCCTAAACTGAATACCTGTTAAGTCACTAGTCAAAAATTAAGGAAATACTTAATAAAATTGTGCTGGTAACTGATCCCTAAATAAGTTGTTCTTATGGAATTTCTGTCCGTCAGTCTGGAGTAGCTCAGACATGAGACCTGTCCAGAAAAGGTTTTTATCAGCAATATCACTCCAGCGTCAGCCGCAACTACACCTAAGGACATGAAGATACTGGTGTCTATAAGGTGCCAATCAAGGCACTGATACCGGTTTCTGAAATTTTTATAAGCCCCAGCGAAGCATACAGAGAGGAACAGAGTGAGCAACAGCAGCAACAAAAAGAGCATTTACCATGTTTGCATACTTTGGGATCTTATTAACCACACCACTAAATCCTCAGGGAAGTAGAGAGGGCACGGAGGAAGCTGTGGGAAGATCATGTGTCTACCACAAATATTGTTACTGAAGGCAAGCACATTTGTTCTGATGGATACATCTTCCAGGAGACTCTTCACCTTATGAATGAGCCCCAAAAATACCTCACTGGGAAGTGGGATGAAGCAGTACTGTTTAACCAAGGAAGTCAGTTAACACTATTCTGGAAAAGTACTCATCACCATTTGCCTGAGACACGAGGCAGTCGCTCTTGGGAAAAGTACACAAACATGATCATATTGACTACCTCGGATGTCAGCAACTGAATACCCATGGAAAGACCTGTGAAGGCTGCCAAGCTCTAGTGGAATGGACACAAATGCCCTCTTGAGGACCGTTCTTAGCCGAGGCACTGACCCTCACAATACAGACGATGACCCATATGCCAAATGGTGCATATGGTCATAGTAAGTACTTCTTAGCAGGTCTGGCGAAACTTACATTATGGCTCTGTGAGCTTGTGTAATTGCCAGCATTTCGCAGAATGCTGGTTATGTGAAATTCTGGAAATTATGCCATTATTACAGATCACATAATCAAAGTCCGCTGACGCAAAGATTCTATCGCAGGAGCATGGACTGACCAGAAAAAAGTTGAGGCTGTTTGCAGCACTTGCCTTTTTTGTCCTATTTTTGTTGGCTGAAATGTGTCCTCTCATCCATTTCACACTAAAATATAGAGCAAAATGCTGGATTTCCATTTTGTGTAATTTGACATAATTTTTCTGGAATTTTGTGTATATATATATGTTTGACTGGAATTTTGTGTATATATATATATATATATATATGTTTGACAGTTCAGCAATAATTCAGATATGTAATCAAATGATTTACGTCTTAAGTGAAGGTGTAAAAAGATTAATATGTTAATCTTTGCATTTACCATAATTCAATGTGAGTCCTGCCCTTTTCAAAACAATGAGTAAAGTACATTTAAGCTGGGTATCATCAAGTAAAAAGGCAAAGATAAAATATTTGACTCTGAGCCAGGCTGGTCTTATCAATTTACTGGGATGGCATAACTACGGAGCGCAGAGAAAGACAACGACCTTCTTCACACAGACCAACACTTCTGTTGTTCAACTAAGGTATGCGTCTGAACTGCAGCCTTAGAAGCTCACACAGATCCTTTTGGTGCTAAACCAGCTTAACTAGAGGAAAGCAGTGAGGTATTGGAAGAGAGAGATTTACTCCATCTTTTCATTCAAGAGAATTCTGAATTCTAAGCAAGTTAAAATGTTGCAATTCTTTTTAATATTGTGTTTTGTTAATCGCTTTTACTGCCACTGTTTTGTTCATTTTTTAATGTTAGAATTGTACACATCATTTGCACTAGGATAGTACGATGATTTAAATTGTGCATTCTTGAGAGTGTCTATACATGGTGAAAAGAGATTCAGGAACCTACGAACAACAAATAAACCTATGAAGCCTCACTGGACTGACTGTTACCTAGAATGCAGCATCCTCATGTAATATTTAGGTGGTTCGTGGGCTACATTCCACCAGGTTTACGATAATTGGTTAGTAAGTGATCATCAAGCCTGCACTTTCACCAGATGATCTAGAAAACCAAAATTCCAGGATGTATCTTACAATGAATTACAAAAACCATATCAGACGGTCAGGTATGCAGAACCAACTTGTCCAGACAAAACTGAAGGTGGACAAATTCAGAGTACTTGAATCTTTTCCAACCCTATGTTCTGATGTTATTGCCACCATCAAAACTGTCTTCAGGGTAAAAATCATCAAAAAAGACTCAATACACGATTCAAATCCCAATGAGGAACAATAAACAGAGTGGAAGGAAAACAAGTAAAACATATTAGAAAAAGCACAGTCAGCGGCCCTCTAAGCAGGAAAGTTTCATCAGAAGACATTTCTTTCTATGGCGCACTCTGTACTTTTTATGTGAAGATTTTTCAGGAGATTGTTCCCTTACAGGAGACTTTCTTGAGAGTGAAGAGAATAATTTAGGACTCTCCCTACAGGCCTCAGCCAGAAACAGCTTTTCCCGCTGTTACCTGAAGACCTTCAGGTGCATGGAGGCACAAAAATCGCAGGTTGCGGCACTGTGCTTCAATTTGAGGTACCTCATGCAGTTGTCATGTGGGTCTAAAAGGGACATCATCATGTGGAATCGGCAACAAAGCTTGAAACCTGAAAGGTTTTGATGTGACATTTGACCTAGACGCTGTTTAAATGCTGAAGAATTTCATTGGTGAGACTCAGAGAATGAGAACTGGACCTGCACTGACGAGGTGAGGAAAAATGGCAACTGACACACGTGCGACAATTAGCACCTAATATACTCTGGTGTCGCCATGTCTGGAGGTGTAGTTGTGGCTAAAACTGCAGAGCAACACTTGGCTACGCTAGAGTGATACTGCTGGGGAAAAGCTTTCATAGAGCAGTCTGATGCATGGCGGAATAATTCATATGTTGGGCAATCAGTGGGAAGATGTACCATTCATGTGAGAAATTGGGTGATTGGTTGAAGGGGGTGAACACCCTTCTCAAGCAACAAGCACAATCTCTGTCAGGGTGAACCACAAAAGTCACTAAATTGACCTGTGCTTAACGATCAGGTAGTTTGGGACAAAAGCAGTCAGGCTTAACTTAGAGGCACTGTGTTAAGTATTTATGCAGCACACAGACAGTAATAAAGTGAAAGCACAACACAATAAAAATCCCACACCAATGAAAACAAAAGAGTACATTTTAATAAATAAAATGAGACCAAAACAGCAAAAATACAATTAGTAGAACCAGAGATACGTAATTTAGAATATTTAGGTAAATATAGCGCCTAACAGCACAAAGCCCCACTTGCAGTTATCTGTTCATGACAGCCGGGGAAAAGTTAAAAATTCAGGCCGACCACGATGGAGTTTGAACCGGATACAGGGACCGGGTTACATCCGCTGAAAAAGTTACCTTCACCAAGTCTAGGGGGAAGAGTCCGGACGCGATGGAGGTCATGAGGAGCGGGGGCAGCATCGCGGATAGTCATCTCTGTAGAGCGAAGAGCAGGCCCGGCACCGCGGAAGATCATCGCTGTAGTGCGAAGATCTGGTCAGGCATCGCAGACGGTCATGGATGGAGCTTCGTGTTGGCAGTCACTGCGGGTTGTCAATGCTCTAGCGCTAAGTGCACATTTTGCGTTGCTGGTCGCTGTAGTGCTAAGAATCTGGTTCATCGAAGCATTTTACGTTAGAGGTTGTCGCCAGCATCAAGATTGCAGCATGAACAGGCCCGTTCGTGGTCGTGTTGAACCCAAACCTTCAGGAGTTCTACTTTTTTTCACAAGAGGAGCTCCACTGATGCTAGCCAAGAGTCCAGGATCTGGGAGGCACCTCTTAATGGATCAGGCATGGACTCCAACAGGGCTCAGGCAGGTTCAGTTGCTATAAGTCAGCCGGGCAGTTGCAGGAAGGCCTCTGGAGCTTGTTGTGGCCCTGTAGCTCAGAACATGAGGTTAGCCAACTGATCTTTGGAGTCACTCTGGTAGTACCGGGTTCAAGGAGATGGTCTTCTCTCCTTCAAGCACAAAGACAGATCTCAAGCAGCAGGGCAATCGGCTGGCAGCAGCAGGGCAGTCCTCCGAGTACAAGGCAGTCCTTCTGAAATCTTCCACAGGTCCAGGAGTGTACTGACGAGTTGGCCTGAAGGTCCAATATTTATACCTGGTACCAGCCTTTGTAGTGGGAGAAGATTCTAGCTCTTTTGGCCAGCTGGTTCTGGAATGCCCCTCTTTCCCCAGCCCAGGGTCCAAGAGATCTGGGGTGATAAAAGCCTGGTGTCAATTTCTTTGTTAGTGTGCTGAGGCAGCTTCTTTAAAATGTAAGTGGGGCGGAGAGCAGCTACACTACTTCCGCCTCAGCCAAATGGTCCATCCTGCCAATACCTAGTCCCTCTTTGTCTCACTGTCTGGAAGGAATACACAACGGTCAACTGCACCTAGTCCTGTGATCCAGGACACAGGCACCAAATGGTTAGGACAAGAAAAGGCCAACTTTCTAAAAGTGGCATTTTCAGAATTGTGACATAAAAACCGACTTTACGATTAAAGAGGATTTTAAATTACAATTAATTGGAGACAAAACATGATATTGTTACCTGTTCCCAAACAAAGATTATCACTTATTAAATAAGGTAACCCAATGTTATCCTATGCGAGATGTAGGCCTTGCAGTAGTGAAAAACAAATGTAAGATTTTTTTCACTACCAGGACATGTAAAACGTAAGGGTACATGTCCCGCTATTTAAATACACTGCACCCTGACCCAAAGCATGTTTAGGGCCTTACTTAGAGGTAACACATGTATTAAAAATGAAGGTTTAAACTTGGCAAAAGGGGTATTTTGCCAAGGTGAATTGGCAGTTTAAAACTGCACATAGGTTGCAATGGCAGGCTTGAGACAGAGCTACTGAAGTGGGTGGCACAATCAGTGCTGCAATCCCACTAGTAGTATTTAATTAACAGGCCCTGGGCACAAGTAGTACCGCTCCAGCAGGTATTTATAATTAAGTTAAATGTGCCAACTGGGTGCAAGTCAATTTTACCACGTTTAGAGGACAGAGTCAAGCCCTTTAGCGCTGCTTAGCAGAGTCCTCAGGCCAACAAAAACGATTTTAAGCCAACAGGAGCAGAGAAGGCAAAAAGTTTGGGGTAAGACCACACCAAAGGTTGATAGGTCTAACCATTCATAACTTTAATTTCTCTGCAAGAATGTGCCCGATTTTTTGAGAAACATGAATCATTCTTTGTTAACTGACACGTCAGAAAGCGGAAAAGAAAGCGCTCCACACCTTGATTATTTTACAGCTGTTCAAATTAAAATGTCAAACAGCAAAGTAATGTCATTAAATGCGATGCCTAATTTGTCTTTGATTGCATAGTGTTATTCACAGTGTGCCTTTCCTTGCCACTTAAGTTCAGGTATGTTTCCTCAAAATGTTGTCAACCTTGCTATATAATTTGGTGCTCTATATCTTCATAAGTGCAGAAACACCCTCATTATACCACAAAATGTTGGAGAAAAAAAATGCCAAGAACAAAAGTTAATGGAAGAAATTGCTGAAGTATGTAGTCCAGGTAGCCATGGTCTACTTGGAGATTGTCTGGTACAGTATGCATCTGTTCTGTGATTAAGAGTCTAAAAATGCTATGGAGCAAGCCAGAGATGCAGTGAGATTTAGCAAACCCTGTAGCTCAAATGAGTTAACAGAAGTTTGATGATTAGAATATCATTAATGCAGTTCAATGTAACCTTTAAATAGTTTCCCGATTGGTTTCATAAGAGCCTATATGCACCAAATAAACTGTCTGCAGAATGTTCTGTATAGAGCTTGACCCTCAGGCCCAGCACAATACTGTATAGGTGGTGCCACTATTTCAAAGCTCCTTGTTGAACACGAGGTAAAAGAGTAGACCAAAAGTTGTCATGAGAAGCAGCTTAAAAGGTCAGCAGAGTCACTTAAGAAACAAAGTTTCTGGTCGTTGACGAGTACATTTTGGTTTCAAATCTTACTTTCCTCCACCTGAGAATGCAACACTTTGTTAGAAATTATAACAATGACCTACTTGAAGCGAATCACAATTCTATATAGTTAACTCAAACAAAAGGCCAACTTGTATTAAGAATGCTTAGGCATGAAAATCACCATAAAAATTAATGCGCCTTGGAAACATAAATCTGTGACTCCATGTCCAGTACTGGGTAAGCCAAAATATGAGGCAAGCTGCAAACACTTAGAATGCCGACGTGGTGAATGGTGTAGTAATGTCTTCAAAAGGTCAAGGAAGCGGGGGCATGGCCAAGCAGTCCAACATGGCGGAAGCGCCTTATAGCCTGGCTCCTGCAGCCCCGCAAACATCCTTCACTATCCTGCCGGTAAGCGGCAAACCCTAATCCTGATCGGACAACATCGCAGCCGCCCGGGGGCATGGGACACATTCCGGCTCATCCTCGCAGCGATCGCAACCGGAGACGACAGCAATGCCGGGTCGGGAAATAGGAGGCGGCGCGGCCTGGGCTGCGTAGTGAGACCGCGCCATGCAGTGCGCACAGCCCAGAGACGAGACTGGGGGCCGAGCATCGATGGGGCCTCGACCCGCAAGTGGGTGGGTGCATTGGAGCCCTATGGACTCAGAGGCCAGTTGTGACCCCAAATTCTGCTACCTCATGGTAAGTGGGAGGCTGGTGCCCGAAAACGCTCCTTCCCCGTGACGGCGCTCGCCAGAGTCGGCTGGAGCGTTTAGTGGGAGCCCGGGGGTAACAGGACCTGGACCGAGAGTCATGATCACGCCCGACCATCCTGTGGCGTGTGATGTTCCGGAGAGGGTACTCGGCCCTCCAACGTGAAACTCATATCATATACAAGGGATTAGCAAGGTGGCGGCCTGACGACGGGCGGATACCAGGTGAGGCACAGGGAACCTCCGCGCGCCCGGAGTTAGCTCTTGCGTAGCCAGCAGACGTGGCCCGAATGTGGGTTGCAATAGCAATCGGGCGGTGTATATAATATTGCCAACTAATCCAAGACAATCCATCTTACTTGTGGACGCCCAGTATAGAAATGCTGAAGGAGCTATGCATGGAAACGAGTGATAGACGCCACAGGGCCTTTCAGTAAGCTAAATTGGCCCGTGGGTACGCTGGGAGCTGCTGGATCATCATCAAGGGGCAACTAATCCTCAGTGCAATTCCAACACGCCTAAACATGATCTCCCTGAGGCCTTGCAGCAGAGCAGGAAGAGATCAAGGGTAGCGCCCGTTAGAGGTGGGGGTGTTACCTCATCTGGGGAGGTGGCCGGGCCAGGTCCTGGTGCGGCTTGTGGGTGGGGGAGACCCCCCCCTTCGCAACTGACCCCCTAAACCGTGAGCCCTGTGATCCCTGCACGCCCATGAAGGCACAAAGATCCTACGCTTCATAATAGAATCTATAGCCACTCACACCGCCCCCAGTAGGCACACACCACACAGCCAGCATGTCTAAAAGCCAGTCAACCGGCCCGCCATGAAACAAAGCACGATGGACAAATTCACGAGCGGAGACACCAGCTCTACCACTGCCAATGATACCTCCACTACTACACCAGATACCGCTACAATCCTAGCCGCGATAACTCAATCGCGAGACATGTTAGATACTAAAATCAGCGCGGTAGGAGGATTTACGCAACGCTGTGGAACGAGTAACAAAGGCAGAAACTAGGATCTCTGGAGCGGAAGATGCCATCACCGTACGAAACACTCACACGGGGTCTTGCCACACGCGTGGAGGACACAAAAGGGAGGGCCCGCCGTAATAATTTGTGCTTTTGGGGATTTCCAGAGAGATGTGAGGGCTCTGACATGTGTGCGTTCCTGGATCAGTGGCTCAAATCCTGGATCCGGGATGGACATTTGTCTCCTTGCTTTATTCTGGAGGGAGCCCACCGATCCCTCACCGCCAAGCCCCCTCCAGGCGCCCATCCTCGACCAGTAATCGCACGGATCCTAAATTATCATGACAGAGACATCATCCTGAGACAAGCCCGGGCGCAAAAGTCCCTCACCTTTGAATCCCAACCAATAATGATCTTCCTCGATTACACCAAATTGGTACAGCAGCAGAGACAATCCTTCACTGCCGCGAAATAACGTCTTCAGGACTTGCAAATTTCATACTTGCTGCTTTTTCCGGCCTTCCTCCGAGTCAGCTACAAGAATAGCACCATGTTCTTTGATACCCCTGAGGAGGTCTTTCAATAGGGGGATGACTGCCGTCCGGTCAAGCCTCATACACCGCCACTTCTGGACTCAGATTCTTCCTCTGGCGACCCACGCCTCCATCAGAATAATAATAAAAAAGATATACAAAGGCACCGATCAAGGTCATCCTGGTGCTTCCGCTCCCGAGGCGACAAACAAGCTGAGATATTAGACAACTGACTCATGAACCTCAACATTTCAGCACCCCAGATCACACGGTCATCACTGGTGAGAAATCTCGATCAATATATCCTCTCACCGGCACCAATATGGGCTACCCCACCTGAACTGGTCATCTCAGATCCCAGAGACATTCCCTAGGGATGGGATCTTCAGAGAACCATTGGACTGTTTCAGCTTTTACCCCCCGTTGGGAACTGTTTACACTCCGCAACAGATACTTCATTGTTCTTTGAGGTATTGGGGTGGGATGGGGTGGGAGAGGGAGGGAGGGAGGTGGGAGATACAGTTCTTAATGTTGTTGGACTTAAAGATTTGAAAGAGCCCGCAATGTATTGTCTTCTCTTGGTGTACGAGTCACACACCTCGTAATTTTTCTTGCTGCACACCATGACAACACATCTAAATAATTCAAATTCAATGGAGGAAATGAAGGTGGTCACCTGGAATGTTAGAGGCCTTCTTGACAAGATCAAACGCGGGGCTGTCCTTAGGCATGCGAAACGCTTAGGGGTGGACGTCTTGCTATTACAGGAAACACACTTGATGGGGACTAAGGCCCCATGTCTGGCCCGCTTTGGCTTTATACACGTCTTTCACTCCGACTTTATGAGGGGCTCCAGAGCAGTGGCTATCTTGATCCACTGCAGACTATCATTTACACATACTTGTACATGGGCTGATACGCTGGGCAGATATCTGTTCATTCAAGGCATGATCAGTGGAGAGTCTATAGTGCTGAGTAGTGTGTATGCTCCCCCGCTTCTCAACCACACATTTAGTGAACGCATTATTGATAACTGGGGATCATTACCAGACGCCCTTGCATTGATAGGGGGAGACTGGAATGATGTCATTCACCCTGATCAGAATAGATGCCGTCCCACAGCTACACAACACACACAAAGAGAGTCTCGTTTGGGGCCAATGGTGGGATGGCCCGACACGTGGAGGACTCTCAATCCAGCAGCTATGGGTTATATGTATTTCTCAACTGTCCATGGGTCGTTTTCTAGACTGGATCACATTTTTATCACTAGGGAACACACTAAATCGGTTGGTCATGTCGGATATCCTACCCAGATCACTCCCCGTTCAGCTGCAGTTAGGGATAGGTCAAGACGGCCACCGTTTCATTGCGACTGTCGCTCTGGCACCTACACAACCCGAGTTATAAAACTAACCTACATAAAGCCCTGCAAAAATACTTCTCATTAAATGAGGAGACGGCAGGTTCCGTCACTACTTTGTGGGAAGCCATGAAACCTACCATCCAGGGATTTGACGTTAGTCACTGCATCGCGGCCAAACGCCAGAAAAAGCAGGCCTTAATACAACTTGAAGCCCAGATCATGAAAACTGAGATGTTAGCACAAGAGCGAAATGGTGGTAGTGCCCGCCGACTATTAGGAACACTGCAGAGAAGATCGAAGCATCCAGTTAGATGAGGCCAAACATATATGGCAGGCTACACTAAGCAGGATTTATCAATGGGGGGATAAATCATGGAAACTCTTACACAGACTATGCCAATACTCTCTAAAACCGGTTCAAGTACTTATTATTAAATCACACCCGGGCAAGATGATCACTAATCCCACACTTGTTGCCAGATTCTTGCTGAATTCTATCAATCACTCTACACTAAACACGAAGTCCTATCAGAATCTCAGATAGAGGACTTCTTTTGAGATATCACACCCAGGGCACTAAGTGCCGTTGCGCGAGACTCTCGAAACTCCTATATCACTAAAGGAATTAACCTCAGCCGCCTCAGAAATAGCATTGGGTAAATCATCAGGACCCAATGGATTCCCTAGCGAATTCTTCAAAATGTATGCAACAATATTGGGACCGCGATACCTCGCAACCCTTAATGTAGCCCTCGAAAATAAATGTTTGCCCCCTGACTGGTGACATGCCGAAATAGTAGTATTCCTGAAACCGGGATGCCCACCCGAATTCTGTACATCCTACCGGCCAATCTCTCTCCTAAATATCGAAGCTAAACTACTCCCAAAGTTATTGGCGAATAGACTGATCCCACACCTTCAAGACCTGATTCATCCAAATCAGGCGGGCTTCATGCCGCAAAGAGCGACCCGGCACAACATACGCAGAGTACACAATGCGATTGCCGCCATTGATAAATTAGATCGACCAGCAGCCCTACTACTAGTAGATATGGATAATGCATTTGACTCAGTCAGCTGGACATACATGTTCATACTACTGAGACACTTAGACATGGGGCCCGGTACATAGCACTGGTTAAATTATTATACACAGCCATCATGGCCTCAATCCGGGTGGCTGGGGCTACATCGGCTAAATTCCCAATCCAACAGGCAACCCGACAAGGATGCCCCTCTCCTCCCTTGCTATTTGCTTTCGCCATAGAGCCTCTCGCGGTCTGGGTGAGACGAGATGCACTCTGTCGCAGCTTTCAGTGGACCTCTAGAATTTCTGATCATATTGAATTGTACGCGGATGATATCCTATTTTTGCTAACCGACCCCCGCCGAGCAGGCCCCAGAATACTACAGGTTATGTATATTTTTGGCAAGACATCAGGCCTTTATATAAATGCCTCTAAATCGCTCATTTGGCCGATAAGAGGGTCAATGGAGAATGTCCGATAGGCGGAGGGACTTACATTGGTGACACATGGCTTCACATATCTGGGCGTCTAGGTGTCGGACAGCAAAACTATCTCCTGGAAACGTAATCTAGAAGCAACAACAGAAAGGGTTAAAACGGAGGTGAAAAACTGGTCAGCACTCCCCCTGTCCCTCTATGGAAGATCGGCCATCTTCAAGATGGTCTCCCTGCCCAGATTATTATATCAACTACAAACTCACCCTTATCCAATCCCCTTGTCCTGGTTTAGTCAATTCTGGGACACTTCCTGTGGGGGGGTTGCACTGCCAGAGTGGCCCAACGCACCCGCATACAATCCACATACTGTGGTGGCATCGCCATCGCAGATATACAATCCTACCATGCGGCCGCACACCTGCAGATACTAAACGAATGGTGGTATGGGCCCAGATGACCCCACATATAAAATCGAACAATAGATTATGGGAGAACCCTCTGTACATTAATTCCTTTATAGCAGGGCTGATCCCAAACAACTCCCCCCTGCAACAAGAGTGGTGATCAGGACCTGATGACAGACCCTTCGTCGAATTGGCTGGTGGGGCCGCTTAACACAAGAAACCCCACTGTGGCGAAATCGTCTGCTTCTGCAAGTTGCGGACCCCCAGGGATTCTGCAGCTTGGATCGAATCGGAATATCAGCCCTGGGCGATGTCATGAGGGGGACGGTCCTTAAAACCTTTGAGGACTTCCTACAAGACTTCTCCATGCCCCATACTCAATTTTACAAATTTCTACAACTACTGCATGCCCTCCATCCATACGTCAAGGATCAAACTAATCTACCAGAATTCAGCCCACTAGAAGGTAAACTTCTAATGGAGGGTCTAGGGGAGCATAAAATATCCAAAATCTATCAAACCCTAGTTACAAGCAGTCCAACGACCTTAGCTACCTTAAGAGTCACATGGGACACTGGTGTGGGACCGATCAATGATGATGATTGATTGGGCAGAGGCACTTGAATCACCACGAGAAGCAGCAATCGATACCTTACTCCGCCTTATCCAATTCAAATTCTTACACAGGGTTTATTATACCAGACATAGACTTTGGACGGCGGGTTTGATTGCTTCTCCCCTCTGCCTCCGGTGTCACTCGGAAGAAGGCACCTTCTTACACACAATCTGGTCATGTCCAACCCTAGATCGTTTCTGGCGAGATGTTTTAAATTGCCTGACAGAGGGATTGGCATGGGACTTACAGAGATCCCCGAAACTTATATTACTGCGCTGCACGGATGGCATAGGTGGGAACAGATATAAAAGACACCTTTTATTTTTAGATTTCCTATTAGCAAAGTGTGATATTGCCAAACAATGGAAGGCAGAAACTCCACACTGAGTATTGCTCTGTAAGACGGGCATAGATTTCATAATGGAGTTGGAACTTTCGGTCTTTCTTGCTTGAGGATGTCCGCAGAAACACACCAAAATCTGGACAAGGTGGGCTACTTCTAGAAATATTCACCTGAAGACATATAATACAGCTGATGGTCAATTGGATAATGAGGTAATAACATATGTGCAAGAATAGAGAGTTAACAGCTTTACTAAACCACATAATTAGTGATGTGCGAGACCAAGACCATAATGTATGACGATATAGGGCATTGTAAGGGATAAGTTAATATCAGAGTTATTGTATTATGTTTTAACTAAGATTGCACATGGGGGAACGGGGACTAATGATTGTATCGGATATATTCTACCAATGTTGCATTTGCCCTCATGTCGCTCAGACATTCTGTACTTTATATCCAAAAGTCAATAAAATTTGTTTGGAAAAAAAAAAAAAGGTCAAGGAAGCCCTGACAATAGATACTGTGTCACATCTCTACACAGAAGGTTCACCTGTTTCCCCAAGTCTTGGAGCAATTACAGAAACAGAAAAAACAGACTCTTTGTTTAACGTGAACACTGAGTTTGCAAAGTTCAAAGGGCCATGCTAATGTCCAAGTACAAGCCAGTTTGTAAATAAATTTAAAATCAATGATATAATTTCAGAATGGGCTTTTTGATGGGATTAAGGATATGAAAATTAAACTGCTTTGGCGATGTGACAGGGAGGAGCCAATTCAGTATTTGTTACCTTACTATAATGTCATAAGACAGGTTCTTATTTCTGAATTTTAAACATTAGACAATAACTGAGAAGATGGATGCAGAACCTCATCATCATCATCAAATAGCTTTATTCGACGTTTTCAGTCATAAAAGCACACAGTTATACACAAAACATTAGAAACAATAAAACACCATTAGATAATGCATAAAATACCATAAAAACGTTAATTACAATTTTAGTTCTTGACATTTCGTCAATATATGTCGAAAAGAACCTCACGCTAAACATACTATAAGTTTCGAGACCCAAAACATTTCCCTGACTTTAAAAACTACCATTATTAAAATATTTACCAAAATACAAGCTTTAGTAACAACCGGCTTTAAATTCATAGTAATCTTGTTTACCCCCCACAGTAAAACTATACGATACACCCGTCCTGCCTATCAATTCAGTATCTTTTACTAAGCCTTCTAAAATCACACATCAAATTTTCGTTGCGAACAAGCCCTGATTATCCAAGCCCACCCCAGGAATTTAGCCATTGCTATGGTTATTGCTTCCTTTGTATCACTTCTTAATATTCTGACTGCTTGGTTCGCACCTCTTATTCCCAATAACTTGCATATAGGGCGCAGCCAGGCCCGGCGTGGGGCATGGTAACCTGCACATTCAAACAAAAAATGGCCCATTGTTTCCTTTTTAATCATACAAACTGGGCACAACTCACTATGTGCATTAGACCACTTGTTTGTGAAAACTCTTATAGGTAAAGTACCTATCCTGAACTGAAAATACAGTTTCCGCTCTAGGGGTTTAAGAATGCAGTCCCAATAATATTCAAACTTCGGCATTGGTTTATGCTCTAGAAAAAATCCCGTTAGGGATGAGGAATCAAACCTGGCTTCCGTACAGTTAAGGACCTTTTCCCAGTATTTAGCCTTTAAAATCTTTTTGGGTGGGAAAACATTATTTTTCGGGTCCTCCCATAAATGGCTCATGCCAAGTTCCACCAGAGATCGTTTTAACTCCCTGAGCCATTTTATCTGGTGCTGCGTGTCTGCCTTAATTACGTCTAAAAATCCAGCTGCATAATCTGCTAGTTCTGGGGTGGACCACAGCCTGCGCCAATACAAAAGAGGGCGAATTTTTGCTAGATGTGCTATAGGCTTCCTCCCCAGATCATACAACAGTGGATATGTAGGTGTACTTTGCGGCAGTCGAGTAATGTGCCTAAAAAACTTGTTTTCGGAGATTGAGAGTTTAGATAAGTCCTCATATCCCCAGAGCTCAGCACCATACAATGCAGAGCCCATTACCTTCATATTATATATTTCTAGCACTGGACTTATTGGCTTGTGAAAGGAGGAATTGAATTCTCTTTGGAGTGCTCCTGTTAATTGCCGATGTTTTAGGGTTGAGATATCAAGTTGGTGCGCCCATTTTAACCCTTCCTGAATGATCACTCCCAAATAGGTAAATTCCTTGACTTGCTCTAGTAGGAGATTACTCATATTTATACCACCCCTAAAAACCCTATGCGGATTAAAAACCATCATCTTTGTCTTTGACACATTGACCTCCAAGCCACGCCTTGAGCAGAACTCCTCAAAGATGGTAAGTGCTCTTTTGAGTCCGCTTGGTGTCTTGGAAATGATCAATGTGTCATCCGCAAACATTAATATCGGCACTTTTACTCCTGCTAGAGTGGGGGCATCAGTTGGAGTCGCCAGCATGAAATCCACTATCCCGTCAATATATAGACTAAATAGTGTTGGGGCCATCACACAACCCTGCCGCACCCCCTTTCAACTGGGAAGGGTTCTGTGAGCTCTCCCTGCTTACCCCACCTAATCTTGGCAGAATTAGTCTCATGTAACCGGGCCACTAAGGTCAATAGGTCTAGGGGTAGGCCCATCTCCTGCAGCACCTGCCAAAGTTTTCCACGCGGTACGAGGTCAAATGCCGATCGGAGGTCGACAAAGACCGCATACAGACTTCCTTTACCCAGCACAACTGTCTTCCAAAAAAGTAAGGTGAATCTAAATACCTGATCAATTGTGCTGGTGGAGGATCTAAATCCAGCTTGAAAAGAGGATAAAATACTAAATTCATCAATCCAGCACTGTATTTTGTTTAGGACCAACCTACCCATAATTTTTTGAGCAGCATCTATCAAACTTATTGGTCTGTAATTACCTGGACGCGCTCTATCCCCTTTCTTAAAAACGGGAATAATTTCAGCCTCGGCCCAGGAAGTTGGAACAGCAGCACCCCGGGCTATAGAGTTTGTTAGCAGGTAAAAATACATACCCCAGCTCTCAATATCATAATGGAATACATCCCCCGGGATGCAGTCTGGGCCCGATGCCTTACCAATTTGGATAGCTTTGAGCACTTGCTTTACATCTTGCATAGTAAAATATATCTCCTTAAAAAAACATTTAGTAAAACTACAATCTGAGTCTCTCACTTCAACAGCATACTGGGGCTTAAAATAGTTAACCCACTCTTGCTGGGCAACATAATTCGAGGGTGCTGCAGCACGTCCCCCACTGCCCCATTTGTAGACATCCCAGAACTGTTTAGTATTTCTCCCTGCACAAGCGACCCGGAGTTCCTCCCAACGACTGTTATCCCAGGTCTTTTTTGCCTTAGCTATTGCTATACGATAACTAGCTCTTGCTTCTTGAACTGACAACAAAGCACCCGCTTTTATGGCCCTACCTACTGCTACACGTGCCTCTTTACAGTTTTTATTATACCATTTATGAATTTTTTGGGTAGGTGCCTTACTAGCATTACCTCCCTTAATAAAATAAGATCGTAGATGGTTAAAAAAAATGGCATGTATATTGGTAGAATCATCGGGCGCCCCTGGTTCTCAGCACACACCCTCAACTTCTGGAGGGCACAAGCCAGCTCTTTACCAATGCTATCTAGTACATCAGGTAGCTTTGATATACTCGCCCACTTAAGGCGCCTCATATCGTTCGACTGAACAACCTCTGCGGTAGCATACATCACATTTGTTTTGTGCCCAGTCTTGGACTCTAATAGGTCCCAGTCCAAGCATAACGGATTGTGATCACTTTCCATTCTAACCTGAACCCGCATATCCTTTATCCTACCCCATAGCGTCAAACTTACCAACACATAATCTATCCTGCTACTGCTATATCCATTATCGTAGGTATTAGTTCCTGTTTTATCTGATGGCGTACGGCCATTTACAGCCCGTAGGCCCTTCTCTATACAAATGGTGTTAATTTGTATCACTACTTCAGTCCATCTTTTTATTGGTTCAAGCTCAAGTCTCGGTATATCCCACTTAATATCTTCCTCTTCCACGAAATTACCTTCCTCCCACAAAAGGGGCTCAAACGTCACATTCAGGTCTCCCCCTATCACAATATTCGAAGTCATTCTACTATCCTCTAAAATGGTATCTAGGGCGGTAAGAACACCTGACCTTTTCCCCCTGGTACCACGTATATAAATGTTAAATAAATTCAATATTACCTTTTTCCCTCTAGACAGTTGCACCCACTGGATATCCTTATTAACTGTCGGTATATCTTTTACATCCAGTCCTAGGTTCTGCTTTACCCATATTATCAGACCCCCAGACGGTCTCCCCTTTGGTCCTTTTGATGCTGGGATAAAGGAATTTAAATAACCTAAACAAAAAAGAGGGCTTTCTGCCCAAGTCTCCTGAAAGAGGCAGATATCGAAAGCTTCAATAAAACTATGCCAATCTGGGCAACCCAGTTTGGATCCTAGTCCTGCAATATTCCAGGATAGTAATGTTCCCTTCAAATCCACAACCTGGGGTTTACCGCACAATGTTTGATCCTTACCCATCATATTCGTGTCCTGTTCATTGGATGCCCTATCCAGGAGATCTAAGTCATCCTTTGATAAATAAACTGGTTGTGGCATACTCTCTATTATCTCCCCTAGATTTATGGGTTCTGGGTGCAGCCATTCTACTCTTGAGGGATTTATTAAAGGGTAGACCTTGTCAATAAGAGTTTGAACGGGCTGTGGTTGTCAGTCGCACGCGTCCAAGCCGGAAAGGGGGGCAAATCTATTCACACATCCAGGGTTATAGACCCTGGGTAAACAACTAGAATCCCCCAAGCCTGTGCCCTTGGACTCAAACGTAACTGTAATGGTCCCAACACTTTAGGGAATAATGGCCTATAAAAAAAGGCCAAGGGTAGAACTATGATCTTAGTTACAAAGTTGTTAGAAAAACTACCCAACGACTCCAGTAGGTGTTTGACAATAAATTCATTATTAAAATTTAATACCACACAATCCCCATCAAGTTCTTTCCCCATTGTCCCTATCCAGGTAACTCTCCTTGCCATAATAAGATGGTTTTTGTCTATCCTATCCCAAGCGCCAGCCCCCTCAGACTCTGATCCAGCCAAAACATAGCTTTATGCATCAATTGGACAGTTGATTCAACTTGGCCCTCCCTTAGTGATGGCACATTTCCCAGCACCACTACCAGAGGGGCAGCTGCCGGAGGCAATTGTAATGGCCTACTCCATTTCTCCATACCTTTCCCATCTCTAAATACCGCAGCCGTCTTCCTGATTACGCCCGTAGAGCCTATCCTAGATGGTAATATACCTAACCCTGTCAGGTCATTTCCAACATTAGCAACCAATGAAACATGATTATTTGCCTCTACCCTATTATTGTTTTTATTGGGCCCAGTTGGGCTCATAAGGTCTTGTGCAAATTCTCCTGAGGTACCCCCCAGGGAGGTAGGTTCCATGCTCTTAGCTCGATTGGTATCATGTGCTGGTACCCAACTTATAACAACAGGTCCAGGGCCCTCCCCTGGGACCTCTTTTCAGACAATATAGGATTAACAACAGGTATCACTTCGACACCGTTGCTCATCTTTTCAGACAATATAGGATTAGGATTAGGTTTAGAAACAAGTATCCTTTCAATACTCTCTAGATTACTAATTAGGGGGTAGGGAGGCTTACTGTTAGTTATATGAGCTTCTAGAATCCGAAAATTAGTTTTTGATTGCAACTCAAGACCCTTAAGCCTATCTTCAATATAAACCAATCTCATAGTAAGCGGATTTAATATAGTTAGTATCAAAGCTTCTAGCCTCTGCCATGTGGCTTCATCCTGAGATAGGCTTACAGTAGGAGGGGTATCGACATTTCGAATTTTTGCCTGTTCTACTACACCTTTACCTTTACTTAAACCTTCCCTTCCCTTTTTGGACTGTTTCGCAATTTTAGCAGGGTTTGGTCTTTGTGGGCCCTCCCCCTCTTCCTTTTCACCACAGAGATGGGAATTGGGTCAGACACGGGAGCTATATCAGGACCAACTGTTATAGGTGGCTTCAATACCTTATTAAGAGAGCATTCTAGATTACATATCGGATTTACCTCCAGTACAGCACTACTTGGGTTACATAAGCTATTAGTTAGCGACCCAGTTACCGGGAGAGGGCCACAATCGAGGGATCCTACACCATCTATATCAAAATCTAAAAACCCCGTAGTGGGCCCTTTACTTATAGGTTCCAGGGATAGACGCCGCTCCGCCATGACAATCTCGTGTTCAAGGACAGAAGTAGCTCTTAATAAAAATTTATCCAATGTTCCTGCAATAGACCCACTTCCAGTAACCCCGGCAACCTGAGCCCCTTTCCCCCTCCCATCACGTCTATTCATTATACAATATGAATACTTTATCAGTAACCCCCAATAGAAAACCCTATCCTCTAACACCTAAACACAGAATGAACCACAAACCCTTTTGCAACCAAATTTCAGGGACGTGGCCCAGTCCAGTCTCTTCCGGTCTTTGACGGGCGTAGACGGGCCCGTCTTGGCCCGGTCTTCGCCCGGGCACGCCCGCGCGCGTCCCGCGTTGCGGGACCGCTGTGTGCAGTTTAAAGCCCCTCCAGGGACCAGCGAAAAAGTGCAAAGTGCGTGGTAGGGCCAAGGGGCCGGTAGCAGCAACCAGAACAGGGAACTCAGTTCAGCGGTCTCCCGCGCTGCGGGACCGCTGTGTGCAGTTTAAAGCCCCTCCAGGGACCAGCGAAAAAGTGCAAAGTGCGTGGTAGGGCCAAGGGGCCGGTAGCAGCAACCAGAACAGGGAACTCAGTTCAGCGGTCTCCCGCGCTGCGGGACCGCTGTGTGCAGTTTAAAGCCCCTCCAGGGACCAGCGAAAAAGTGCAAAGTGCGTGGTAGGGCCAAGGGGCCGGTAGCAGCAACCAGAACAGGGAACTCAGTTCAGCGGTCTCCCGCGCTGCGGGACCGCTGTGTGCAGTTTAAAGCCCCTCCAGGGACCAGCGAAAAAGTGCAAAGTGCGTGGTAGGGCCAAGGGGCCGGTAGCAGCAACCAGAACAGGGAACTCAGTTCAGCGGTAATATACTTTCTAGGTGGCAATAGCCTTCATTTCCGCTTTGGATTCTTCAAGCACGGGGCAATGCCATCCCTTCCATCCTTTATCAATAGCTTGCTCTGCTGCTTGAGTGCCTTCCTCGGCGGACTCCATGGCTTTGGTGTTGTAACCCAACTCTGTGTGCTGGCTTGCAGAGCCCAATGACCGAGTGCAGAACCTTCCCTTCCAAGTACAAGCAGGAGCCCACTCTGTCCTAGAGGCAGTAAGCCAAAATCTGTGGGAGACTAAAGACAGTGGAGAGCCAATTTGACCAAGTGCATTCAGTTCCTATTATTGCACATGTTTATGTTATCTGCTCAAAGCCCAATAAGTCTCCCTTCAAGCCCTTGACTATTGCCAGATGCCTGACAAGATGAGAGGAGGACTCAATATTAAGGCAAAGCTTTTCTGGTTTTCAGCAGAACACTGTCAAACATATTTGCAAAAATTGGTCACAGTGGGCCTTCGGATGGCAGCTCGACGGCATACAAGACTATAAAAGCGTTTTTCTCTAGAATACGCTCAACCCAATAACACAGTAGTGATTAATGCAGACTGTCCATTTGTTTTGTTTCTATTCAGTAGAGAAAATATATTACTACTCTATTTTATAGAAGCTGGGGGCCAGATGTACTTTTGGATACAAACAGTGCGAATCGCTGTTTGAGATGGCAAAAACATTTCTTTTCACATACTGAAGGAGTTGGTAAATCTGCACCAACTACTAAAATGAATTTGACCCCATACTGAATCTCTATTTGGAAGGAGGGTTGATTTCTAGGCGTCCTTCCAAATACTGAATCAGTAGATGTATCCATTACCAAAAACAGATCACAAAACATTAAAATTACAGACTTCCGAATTGGACTGGTTAAACATTCACAAAGCCCTTCATCTTGGTGAATGAAAAAAATCTTTTTTTTGTGGTTTAGGGGACTATTGTCAACTCTTAAACTTATTTAAAAAGTACACTATGTTTTTTAACACAGCCCCACTTCCTTTATAGAAAAGAAGTTACTTTATTCAAAGGTGATCAAAGTCATGGAGGTTTGCTGACCAAAACTGGCCACCTTCCCTGCAGTGGCCACCAGAGTGAGTTGCAATTTGCCACATAGCTCACTAATGCTCATAGGGTAGGGTGGATTACGACTCACAATGAATCGGAATTTTGCAAACCAACCCGTTAGTACATACGTCGGTTCACTAAATTCTTTGTTGGCTGCAAAAATAATGGTTGCAATTTGCAACCAGTTTTCTGCAACCAGTATTTTGGACATCTGGCCCTAGATGTTTCACCTTCAATTAACAGGATGAGCGCTGAAAAAGAAAATGCAACTGAAATAATTAAAATTTTCACAATAATTATTTTTACAACTCCCTCTCAAAATACAATTTCCGGCGAATACTAAGCTGAATTAAGAAATACTGCTTTAAATAAGAGTTAAATGTTTAAAAGAATAGAAATAAGGTGAGATTAATGTGAATTGAATCTTTAGACATCATAAATGTGAATTTCAGTTTGTAAGTTTGAGATAAGTTACACGTACAATTTGGTTAGTGATCATGAATAAAACAAAACCTCTTAAAATCGCCACATTTTTATAAGTGACTGGGGCCAAAGCATTATTTTCTAAATGTCACAAATGTGCGAAGATTGTCAAAGCACAAAACATTACAGTGCATAATAAAAAAGTGGTAGTTTAAATATATTTTCAAATACAGTGTGAATCCTTAAAAAATCATACATAAAAATAACATTTCCAAACACAATATTAACTCTCTAAATTGCAGAAAAAAATGCAGCAACCCATTTTTTCCCTGTGTGCAAGTAACAAATTGCCGAAAAAAATGAAAAAAACTTTAGTAGGCCATTTTACATAACACTTGAGACTTGCCATTTCTAAGTGCTGTGAATAATAAGTGTTACTAATAACGAATGTGTTGGTGCTCAATTGATGAATCTCGGATATCAGCAGAATGCGTTTGTCATTCTTCCACCTTTCCTTAACAGCGAAACACCTCTGCACCAAATATGACATGCAAAAATAACACAGCATTAAGACCAGACTTCGAAAAGTAACGGGCCACTGAAAATTAATTTGCTCTCTACCCACATCTATTCAAAAGCAAGGGCAATCATACTTCAGGAACCAGACTCAAATTTTATTTTATTTAAAAATTATTTGGGACATATCAGTAACTTAGAAAGTCACAACTCGTGAGAGACTATATAACATGTCACACTAAAGATGCACATGGAATTGCACAAAATGCAAAGTTACGCACCTTTAATTTATTGATCATTGCTTCTTCAGAATCCATAGACATAGACAAACCATGGATCAATCTTTTCGCCAACATTCTGGCGTAGAACTATCGAAACAAATGAAGAGAGATTATTGGCAATTCATCCATGCCTTAAAAATCATAGTGCAGTTTTTGTGTAACCCAGTAAAATCACAATACAGCAGTATGAATGAAGGTTAGAATTTTAAAAAGGCACTCGGTTATGGATTTTGCTTTTTGCCACCAAGTCCAATCCTAAAACCAGCGCAGAGCAGGAAAATAGCCTTCACTTCAAATCCGCAACACTCCTGGCTACACCTTCGACCGGGGCATAAGCCTGGTGCCATATCAATTCCCCGGGAAAAAAGTGTATCCCACTGAGTGTCGAATTGTGAGTCAGAGCATGATGGAAGTGGCATAGACATGGTGCGATCAGTGCTTTGAGAAGACCTGGGGGCCCGAAGAATAACAGGGTCTCACTTTGGATAACACACAAGAGCAAATATTTGCACGAGGGCAAATTAGCAATATTCTAAACTGAGGCCAACATATGAGAGAAGTCAAATGTGTGGAAGCGTTTTTTTTTTCCAAAGCTACATTTTGTGCAATAAATGTATAATATTTTTGTTGGATCCTCAATACAAATGATGAATTACCATGATTACATTTAAAACGAGATGAATATAATGTATAGAAGTGTGTTTAACAATATAACTTTGTTATGCCACATTTTTGTGAGAACGCCATTTTAGGTAAAATGGATGCTGTTTCCATCGGTGACTCTTGTATTCACCCCCTATCATCCAGTTCCGCTACGCATCTTCTCTTTCCACAAGCTCCCCAGAGTGAAGTCAAACTGATGCAATGATTTTTTTCCACTTTTACGAATACAAAGCTTTCAATTAACCTTTCCTGTGTTCCTGATAAGTTGTAACTTTCAAGGTCCTTCTGCTGTAGTTCCACTATGTAGACTAGGCCTATACCTATTTATTAGTATGAAGTGCCATTGTGAAACGTTTCATATTCTCTTCGCTCAAGGTGGTAATAGCCGGAAGGTGCTGGGTGATTTTCGTAAAATGGGATAATGCTTATGTGTGAATGTAATTATGTTTTTAATTCCGATTTGCCAAGAAGGTTAAAATTATCAGACCACGATGAGCTTACCGTTCCTCTAATTTTTTATGCAATAATTGTGTATAAGAACCCCTTGATTTTGGTAGCGCTCGAGAAGACCTTCCTGTTTGAATCGGGATGCTGTCAAACCTTTTCCTGATTTTGCTGTTCATTTGGGACTTCAAATAATTTCCTGATTTTGCATTTCTCTGTATTACTTTGCATCTGAGAGCCTGGTGTCGAAGACGGTGCCTTTTTGTGCAACTTCTTGCTGCGGGAGAACTGGCTAATGTACATTTTTGGGTCTCCTGAATTTGGGGTGTCCTGAATATTGGGGTGCGTTTTTTGTTTCCACAAAAAGAAACAGGAGGACCTTCCTGAGGGCAGCAATACTGATAAAACTTGACCACGCAAGTATAATACCAGAGGGCTAAAAATTAGTGGCACGGAGCAGAAGTTGAGGTGCGAGCTGGTGGAATTAATATAGAGACTTTTTTGTAACTCTTGGAATAGAATTGTGCTTTGCAAGTCCTACCAGATTCCCAAATTTTTTTTTGGAGGCTTTTTAGATCCATTTGATGAAAACGGTACAGTGGTAGGCTTAGAGCTATTATATTGTCTTTATCCCAAGGGTTAGGTCTTTACTCTTATCACTATGTGTTCTTGTTATCAAGTGCCACGTTATGGAATGTGAACAGTTGGTATATGAGCTTCTAAGCAAGGTTCTGTTTTGGGCAGTTGCTGGAGGTCGCTTATTCTGACCAGTCCGCTCTCCAGTCGGAGGCCATTTACTTCTACATCAACTTACAAGCTTGTCTGTGATCACTGGTATGGTACAAGGACCATATTTCATTAAGAGCCCCTGTAAAGCACCGACTACATTTTTTAAATTGCATGAGAACATTGGCTTTGAGGAGAACCTTTACTGACTAGGGGTACAGCTATATTCTTGATGTTTTTGTGAAATCCTAATAGTTTTTTCAGGTTCAGAACTGCCCTCTTACCCGTAATTACTTTACATTTTACTAAACAGAATAAAGATAAAGTTTAAAGAAAAAAAGATGTCAAAGGTATAATATTGAGATCAATCACTTGAAAGCCATGCTGAAATGTAACCTTCTGGGGCCCAATTACAATTAGCTGTTTATCTCAACTAAAATCAATAAGACCATAGCCACCTGGAAAAGCATAAGGGCCAAGGTCAACCTGTAATACTTATATATGGCAGGCTGCAGTTCCTGTATAAAAACCTGTCTTTAATTTTCAAATAAGTTATAAGAGCTGAGTTTTAAGGTGACAATTGCGGCAGCCAGTGAGAAGGGCAGGCCTAAGAGCAGGATTGCAGCTGCTGTTTTAACAGTGAAAAAGCGAATTAGCCTTTAAGCTCGTAACTGTTTTCCAGAGGTGTACATTTGTTAGCAGCAAGGAGTCCTTTGTGGCAACATGATTTCTTTTTGCATGACAGGAATCGCTCTGCCCATTACCACGCATAACCTGTACCTTATTGTTTACTGCATATTATAAGCATTTGCAACAAATTACTATCTGTATACTGTTGAATTTTAATTTCACACTACAAAATCAACACATATTCTACATATCAACATCATGCTCATCCATATGATGATGTAAGAAACCAAAGGTTTAAACTGTTTGAGTAATGCTGTGACCTCGGAGTTCAAAGACTTTAGAAGAAACTCTGACATTGGCCTCATTCCTCTATATGGTCATGGAACTCCTTGTTGACCTGCAATATCCTTATAATATACGGGAGCCTACAGTCCCTGGATAAAAGCCAGTCGCTAATTCCCTTATTAAAGGCAAGTTGTGATATTTCTCGTCACCGGTAATAATGAAGTGAGTGAGCTGCTCAACTCGAACAGGTTTTTACAGCGGAGTTCCGACACACAATGCCTGCTGCCAGCAGCCAAGGTGAAAGGCAGGTTATGGAGCATAATTACAGCTGGGCATTTAAACAGGGAAAACGGGAACTGGCTTTTCCTTCTTCTAGTCTGCTATTCTCAAAAGGAAAAGTGATCTGCAGAAAGGCGTTATTTATGGCTCCGTGCTTATTTATTTGACGCTGTAGGTCTTTACTGGAAAGATAGAATCTCGGTCTTTAAACAATCTGAGCCACTGCATTTTTTAACCTAACTTACATCAAAGTGATTCTAATATCTTTTTGCAAAAATGGCCGACAGATTTTTGGTGTTTTTAATTTCGAAGCACATGTTCTGCTTTTATTCTTCTTGTCTGCAATAAACATGAAAGAGCAGGACACCAAGGATTGAAGCAGTTAAGGGCAAGGGTATTGGTGCGAGGATGTATTATAAGGAATGAATGTATTTTAAGGGATATAATACCTTCAGTTGAACACTAAAATTGTATTGCAGGCCATCTCTGAGTTCCATGACCTCTTTAAGGAACACAGTAATTATCAATTAGGCAAAATGTCTGAGGATAAGTCTGACTAAACTACATATTTGGCCTAGAGCTGGAGACAAGATGCCATGCATAAAGAAACACCAAAAATGTCAATGGTGGGTGTTATATGGTTGATAACAAGAACAAGCTATGGCCAGTAACTGCCCTAGCATTGAGCACAACAGACATGGACAACCTAAGAAATGAGGCTACTCACAAACTATAGCATCATAGTTTTCTTCAAATTACAGGGGAGATTTAAGAGTACTTGTGAAGTCCTGTTTATTAAGCGTTCTTTCACCCTGAGGAGACAGTCTCCAGGACCAAGTAAGAACAAGTCTCTGAGTCTCTGACTCTCTGGACCAAGGAAGAACACCATAAAAGCAATAACTTGTGTACCACTTAAATCTCACTAGTGGCATTGAGATTGTGGGTGAAGTGAACCAATGATATTCAATTTGTAATCAGCACATCTATGAGCCACTACAGGGGAAAAGAAAACAACAGGGCCAATTTAGGGTAAACCTCTTCCAAGATCAGATGAGCAAAGCCAAAAACAACTTTTTTGTAATCTACACCTTATGGAACGAAGCTTAAAAGGTCATGAACTGTGAAATGAGATTGCAAATCAAACAAGTTTCTTTGAGAGGGTGCTCGCTTGCTGAGGTAGATTCAAGAACCTTTTCATGGAGTGTAGGAGACTGGCTCAGTATATGGTGCACACCTATTGGTGAGGCACCCTGCACAGAGTCCAGGCAGCCCTAGTGATAGTTGTAGTGGCCCTGATAACCAAAGCTCTCAAGGGGTAGCTGTGGAGAGCAGCTAAAGCTTATTCAGGAGGGAGTAAAGCGGGTACATTTCCACACAGTCAGTGAAGCTTACACATGAGAAAGAACCACACCTGTGTTAGAAAAATACCTTGTATTTATTATACACCAACACTAAAACTACTTTGGTATTTCTCCTATCCGGAGATATCATTACACAATAAAATATCCTTCAAAACAGGTAAGTAAAGCACATAAAACACATGGGCCCCTATGGGGGGGGGGGGGCAAACCATATACTAAGAAAATGGAATGTGAGGTGAGTATCAAACCGAGACTAACACCCAAGGAGCTAAAGACCAGGGGGAGCACAGAAACACCACAGGTAAGTAACTAATAGTTGCTAGGCTCCCGTGTGCAGAGGTGATACCCCGGGTCATTGTCCATAAGCTAACGTGGGGAAGTCGCAGTTGGAGTTTTACTATTTCAGGACACTTCCCAGAGAGCCAGAGGAAACCCGTTGGAACCAGGGAGGTTGGAGGACACCCCCACCCGTGGGTACCCAGAGAACCAGGATACCCACACCAAGGAGCCTGGGTGCATAGGTGCCGAGTGGTGTCGGAACTGCCCGTCGACGTCAATGGGGAACCTCGAATATCCAGCTGCTACAGAGTCTCGTCGACTAAGTGGGTGGAAGTCAGACGTGGATTTCATACGAGGAGTACCTGCAAAAAGAGGGGACAGAGGCCAAACCACCCAGGTGTCCAGGAGAAGTAGGAGCACAATGCTAGCACTTGTCGGAGGTACTTTGCTGTAGCACGGTGGTCTTGAAGATGCAGCTGTGGAGCCCAGGCGACGATGCAGGAGCACAGGAGTCGTCCATGAGCTTTCCCATGCCGGCTGAAGACCGCAGGAGGGTCAGTGGCAAGCAGGACCACCAACAAGCCTTGGCAAACGCAACAGACGTGTTGAAGGAAGCAATTCTTAGTTGCAGACCAACAAAGTCTGTGGGACTCACCCAGCAAGGGTAAGTCAGGCCGGCCCTCAGCAAGCAGGAGAGCCAGAAGGAATCAATGGAGACCCCAGGAGGACACTCTGGAAGCACAGCGAGTCGCAGAGAGGCCTTGGCAGCACACACAAGATGGATGACCACGTCGCAGGAGATGCAGGGAGGACGTCACTCTTGGAGCTGTGTGATGCTGGAGACTGGGGCTTCCTGGAGCTCGAAGATCTTCAGTCAGGAGAGATAACAAGGCTTCTCAACAGCAAACAGACGCGGTGTACAGGATGCGGTTCCAGTAGGCTGGAGAGGGATTACAGTCTCCCAAGTTGCAGGGAAGACTGGTTCCTGCCTCGGGAGAGCCAACAAACCAACACCTGTGTTGTAGAGCCAGGAGGAGTCAGTGGGACAGCAGGATCCACAAGTCAGTCGTCGTTGAGGTGCCTGCGAATGCAGGGGAGTAACTCCTTCACTCTAAAGGAGATTCCTTCTTGCTATTGTGATGCATGAAGAGTTGTGGGGTACTCAGGAGGATGCACCGCCACGGAGGTTGCAGAACTTGGAAGAGCATGGAGCCGAAGTTGCAGTAGGAGCCTTCCTACAAGAAGTAGTCTTTTTCTTGGTTCCTGGCTTGGTCCAGCAGCAATGTTCGATGTCCAACAGCAGAAGAGTCTTTAGACAAATCTTCAGACGAAGCCAATCGGTTCTTGAAGACGAAGTCCGGACGAATCCAAGGATCCACCCTCAGGGGAGCCCTTAAGTAACCCAGAAAGGGGGTAAGACTACTTCTGCGGAAATCTTAAGATGCAGATGGTGCAGAATACTGCGGCTAGGCTCCTTTCTGGGACTCCTAAATTCAAATCAGTTTCTAAGGAAATTTTGCAATAGCTCTGGCTTCCAGTAAGAAGCTGTGTCAAATGTAAGGCCGTCGGCACAGTCTACAAAGCCTTGCATAAAATTGGCCTTCAGTACTTGAAGTACTCTTTCGAATGGTACGTCCTTAGCAGGCGGCTGCGTTCCTTGGGGGCCAATCTAATGATGGTTCCCAGATTCCGCAAAGTCAACTGGGGAGGTACAAGCTTTGTCGCTGGAACCACTAAGCTTTAGAACACCTGCCCCCTTACATCAGAGCTATGCCCACGATGATCTCTTTAGGAAGTATCTCAAAACTTGGCTCTTTAACAATTAGGCTCCTTTCCTTGCTCTCTTGAAGTCAGCACCAAGACACCTCAGGGTAGATGTGCACTTAATAAACTGCTCTAACATAACATCCACCTATCAGGGGGGGTTTGTGTGGAATCAGGGACGCTACTCTGGTGGACTGACCAGTCAGATGTTCCCAGGGGCCTCTGCCCATCTAAGATTCAAGATGACAGAATCAAGTGGCCACCTGGCAGAGCTCTGGGCACCTCCCAGGGGAGGCGCTGGACAAGGGGGTGGTCACTCTACTTTCCTTTGTGTAGCTTCGTGCCAGAGCATAAGCCAAGGGCTCCTGGACCAGGGCAAACAGGTTTATACAAGGAGGTCACCTACTGTGCCCTCCAAAGCAGTCTGGAGGCACATGGAAGCACCCCCACCCTTGCCTAAGACACCTATTTCGAAAGGAGATGGGGCTACACCCCTCCTCTACAGGAAATCATTTGTTCTGCCTTCCCCTGCCCGAGTTAAGCTCAGCAGCAGGAGGGCAGAACCGTGTTTGGGGTAGGCAGGAGCACTGGCTTGCACGCAGACCCTGCAAAACTGCACAGGTAGACATGGGGGGTAATCTAAGGAACCCCCGTAGATGGGATCATGCAACTAGCACCGGAATCGGTGTAGTGGCATTATTCCAACACGTCTGATACTAAACATGACCAGGTTGGGTGAAGTCATTATGTAGCAGGACATCTCAACTTTGCCAGTGTCCACTACATATCTTAAAATGGCTTCCCTGTACTTGCAATGCTAGAGAATGGACTCCAGGGTTTGTAGGGGAGTCTCTGCTTGTGCAGGGGCACCCTCACACTTGGAATCATGCACCCTGCCGGGGGACTGTAAGGCCTACCTTAGGGGTGACTTATAGGTTTTAAGTGCAGTGACCGGGATATAAGGAAAGCCTTATATCAGAAGTGAAAGTTGCATGCACAATTTCACGCAGGCTGCAATGGCAGACCTGCAGACAGAGTTTGCATGGGCTCCCATGGGTGGCACAACACATGCTGCAGTGCATGGGAGACCCCTGGTATACCAATGCCCTAGGTACTTAAGTAACATATACTAGGGACTTACAGGGGTACACCAGTATACCAATAATGTGGTGTACAAAGTACTTACCAATGAATTGAGGAGCGAGAGCACAGACACAGTGGTCCTGATTAGCAGGATCCCAGTGTACTACAGTCAAAACACACTGACACCAGGCAAAAAGTGGGAGTAACTATGCAAGAAAGAACTTACATGGAGAATGGCATATGATCCAAAAACTAAACATGCCTCAACTTCACCTGAAAAACTAAATACATTTTTAAAAAAACAGTTACATTTAAGGCTGTGTATTTACAGGAGAATAACTGACAAGGAAAGAAAATTGTACATAAACATCAGTGTTAAATCTGGAACAAATCCCTTCCCATCCGAGGTAATCTCATCAGCAAAGAGTTAACATTTTCGGGTGTCCCCTTGTAATGGTGTCTATAACAATTTCTTGGGTTTAGCTCACATTCATGCTTGTGTGATACAGAGTGCTCAGTCTATTCACCTTGACACTGATCACTTTTTCGACATGGCATGGACCAGAATCAAATTGTGGTTCGGCATTCAGTAGTAGCATCAGTCACTACAAATGAATGGAGTGCCTTTTTGGGCATTCAAGAAGAAACAAGAGATCTGTAGTGATGTCAACATTACCAGCCACCAGGAAGTGGAAATAATCCAGAACCATGTTGAAAATTTGCAGGCCACAGAGTTGTGAGAAAAGGCATGATCACCTGCTCTTCCAAGAACAGGATTAAGTGTCCATTATGGTGCCCCAAACTGAAATGTGCAACAGAAGAGCCTGTCAATCCTCCCAGAGTCACTTCCTGGACCAAGATCAGGATCAGGATCTGATCCAGAGTTACCATGTCATTTTGCAAATGGAAGGAATTTCTTGCTTTATAGAGATAAAGTATAGGGTGGAACAATTTCTCTATCTCAATAATGAACATCCAGCAGTAGACGTCCTAGTTTCTTCACTTCGTCAAAATGGCTAGAAGTCCATAAGCATCAATAGGAATTAGCAAGAATTTGATGTAACTAGTACTAGTGCTCTGTAGGTTAGCCACATTTTTGTGGCCAAGTGCACACTGCTGAACCCCAAGTTTGTGCATCTCAGCCACATCCTTAATATCTGGAGGAATGTGTAGCAATGATTGTAAATGCAGCACCTACATGTAGTGATATAAAGACTGCTGACCTCTCTACTCCTTTAAACTGAAATTATCCAAAGGTCAGAGCAGAGAAACAATTGGGAGAAAGCCCACTGAATCTACTGTACTAAAGAATAACAAATACTCTGTTTATTCTCCCCAAAAATCTCATTTGGCAGCTAGCATCACTATTATTTCGTGATATGGTCCTCACAAAGCTTACCCTTCCAAGCGGAAGCCGAACCTTTGTCTAGACCAGCTGCAGCTTGAATTTTATGTTAACATCATTGCCACCACACTTAAGATTACAAAACACTTGGTCAGTTCTTCCCCCAAAAAACAACTGCTTATTGCACCACTATATATTCATATATTCAATCACTGGTGACATAAGACATGGTCCCGACAAAGGTTCCCCTTAACATTATTTGACATAGATTTTGTTTAATAGGAACTGTGAAAAAAAAACTCTTTAAGCCGTTTAAAAGTGCTGGACTTAATAATATGGTCAAGTTCTACAATAAATTAGTGACAAATGCATACGGATTAGAAAATTGTGTAAATTTTTATGTTGGTTCTGGTGTCTCATTTATTTGTTGTTGTTCAATGTTTATTAATGCCCTCAAATAACCACTTTCAAATTACTTTTCCCTCTCCTGCCTTTACTTTCTTCCACCTGTGACTCTTTTCTGCTACCTTCACTTTGCTCTATACAACTCCATCCCATCAGCTTAGAAACAGACAAAAGCCTACCCCGACAAAGCTATTTTAGTTATAACATACCTTTAAATTTTGAATTTCAGTAATCGTAAAAAATGAGGTTAAGGGCTTAGCTTTTTTTTTTTTCCTTTTTTTTTTTTTTAATTGTTAGATACATTTGGTATTAATAACTAGTAAGTGTCATTTATTTACTAGTTTTTCATGTTGGCTATTAGTCTTTTTGACTTTGCTTGCTCCCATTACACCACCTGGGTTTAGCAACTTGGTATTCATTACGTTTTTTTTTGTTGTGAGCACATCATACTGGTAAGGAACTTGGAATACAAAAGGTGTACAGGAATCTCCTTTGACATTTCAGAGCGGTATCTGCTATATAGATACCTTACGCATGATACTTCAAGAGTGCCTTAGGGCACCTACAGTTCACAAAGCTCACAAGTGCTGAAGATCAAATATGAATCGATAACAGCTCATGCAGGGCACAATGCTATGGTGAGCCTTGCTGCCCACCTGGTTTGACATTCTTGACCATGGTAAGATGCACAGAGGTTTTCTGGAAAAGTGCCAGGTGCAATAGTTCCATGACATGCCAGAAGATATGTCATGGTTAATCACTTATTCTTACAATTGTTACAGTGAATTATTGTCATTTAGGTTGCCTCTGTACACCAGACACTACTTCCTTTGGAAAGATATGAGAAATAGCTACTGCCTTAAGCAAAACAATACTAATCTGTAGAAGATGGTTTTACTAGAAACAAAGGCCATGTTCCTTGAATGTTTTCTCAATTAGTCTGTGACACCTATTAACAAGAGAAAAATAATGAAGGCTGTAATCAACTTACAAGTTTAGCCACAGAGTCATTTAGTCCCTATGGCACTAAATGGCAAAGACATTAAGTTACTTACCTGTAACTGTAGTTCTCCAGTATTGGAATCTTTCATAGATTCACATGCTTGAATCAGTCCCCGTCGTCAAGATGGGAGTCCCCGGTACCTTCAGAAAGCAATGTAATGATAGGTATAGACCAGAAGCCCAATATGCCTTGAATATGGGGAAAACCCTTGAAGGTTTGAAAGAGTCAATACTTTTCTGGATCGGACGACCGTTGTTGGTCATGGGACGGGTGGCGCTGGCAAAGATGGTGCTGCTTCCCCGTTGCCTATATACACTGCAAAACTTATTCTGCATTATTCAGAATGACACCTTCACCACTCTGAACAGTCTCCTGGCCTTACCGGTAAACGCAGCAGAGTCAAACTCGATCTCCTAAAGCTGGATATGGAGTAGGGTGGCCTGGGGCTCCCAGATCTGCGACTCTATTATATCGCGGGTCTTCTCCAGTATGCGGCACAGTGGTGCGCTGACGGCCCGAACACGGAAAAAAGGCTACTCGCTGGCTGTTGCCCAGAAACAGATCTCCCTAGGTACCTAATGATGGGTTTGAGGACCCCCCTAAGACTGCCCATTTGCGATCAAACATGTTGCCTGGGCGCGAGCGGTCACCCTCGTGCTGCGGAGGGCCCCTTATGCCCGCGCTGTGGCTCCCCGGTTTCCCCAATATACAATCGGTAATGGACGTGGCCGGTTGGTATGAAGGCGGCTGCACTTCGGCAGGGAACCCTTACCTCAATGACACCTTCCTATCCTTTGAGGCTGCAAAAAAACACTACAGGGTCCCGAAAGGCCACTTCCTCCAGTATGTAAAGATAACTCGTACGATCCACGAAATCTGGCCTACGTTCCCGAACGAGCCAGAGGAATCGAGCACTCTGTGCACAATTCTAGATCCAGGCTCCTTTCGAGGATTAATATCTCAGATATACAGGGCCCTGAAAACAGATCGTAGACTTGATTTAACAGAGACTCGGGACAGGTGGGAGGAGGATCTACCTGTGCCATTAATAGAGGGGGAATGGATACGCGCATTCGCACAGGGCCAAGATATTTTGAGCAATGCCCGATTTAAGCTTACACAGTTCAACTACCTCGACCGCACCTACTGATTCCTCTGCGCTTATCTAAGTTTGACCCTTCGCACTCACCAAAATGCCTGAGATGCGGTGCCTCGGCGGACCACATTGTACATGTGACCTGGGATTGTCCCATGATCCGTTCTTACTGGAGCACAGTGCTGGATACTTTGTGGAGGGCAACAAAGATCCCAATTGAGCCAACAGTCAAACACTGCCTGCTGGGTGTGCTAGCAATCCCCAAGGCCACAACCCGATTGCAGCATAAATTCAACATCCTGGGGCTGGTGTTGTCGAAACGCCGCATAGCTATCCACTGGAAGCTAGCCGCAGCCCCCCTCCTGGAGAAATGGAGGGCGGACATCTGTGAATGGGGGAAGGGGGGGGTAGCGGAAGAACGCCGTCTACACGCGGTACGTACAGACGAGAACACTGATAGGAACCTAGAGACTTGGGGAATTATGCTGAAGAGCACACAAGGGTCAGACCACACTGGAGGGAGCGACACTGAACGATCACGGAACGGGACCCCGACACCCACATGGGGGGACTCCCCGGTGGGCTCCCCCCCTCTACCATAGCTCCATAATGACCACAACTTCAGGCCCCTCCCTCGCTGAGGAAACATTTCCTGGCGCACAACATGCACCCGGATGTCGGCCGCTAGCTAGCTCACATGGCGCTGCCTTGGAGACCTCATGAATTAACTATGCTTTTTTCACTAATCCACTTTTCACTTTGCCCCCACTGCATCATTCTCCACCCACCCAGACGCACCTCGGCTGGGGACAGGGATTGAGGGATGCAGCAATATGTGAAAACCTCTCTCTACACTTAATCAAAGACACAAAACTATAATGAGAGGGAGGATGCCGTAACCGCCAGATGCTGTCAATAGCACCAGTAAGTTTAAATGTTTCGTTGGTAAAGCAAAAAAAAAAAAAAAAGGAGTAAGATGATGGGAGGGTAGCAATTACATACGGATCACTCCCGCAGTGGCACAAAAGTGGCTGCAGGGTGGGCAATGTGAGGAGAAGCTTGCCCCGTTGGGTTTATCAGAAATGTGCCTAAGATGAGCTGGGTTACTACAAAAAGATCTGCTTGTGCAAAAAGCCTGCAAATTGCCGCTCTGTGTTATAAGAACTGTACTAAGGGTCCCCTGGCAGGGTATTCACACAGCTACCGATGTTTTCAAAATAATGTATGTATGATGATCTTAATTTGCTTACTGCCAATAAAAAGAATGTTAAAAAAATGATAGGTATAGACTAGAAAAGGCATAGGTCCCTTAATAACCTATCATAGTCATTTCTTTTTTTTTTTTTTTTTAAAGGGACCAAACTTAGGTCTTAACCAATCAGGCTGTATCACCCTTTAGAACACTCCTGTGAGAAGCTCCAGTGCATCAGATTTTAAAGCATGAGTGTGTAATAAACGTATTCACTGAGAGAGAGAGAAAGGCGAGCTTCTCAGGGAAGGAGGGTGGGTCGCATGTGAATCTATGAGAGATTCCAATACTGGAGAACTACAATTACAGGTAAGTAACGTAATTTTTTACTCAAGTATTAGACCTTTCATAGATTCACATGCTTGAATCAGATTATACAGCAGAGGAAGAGCACATTTCGTGAACTATCCAATGCATAGTATATATAAGAAGCCCATATGCATAGCCATATGTGTGAACTAGAACAACTTATAAAGAATATTTATATACACACACAGATATATATTTACACACATATATATATACACACACACAAATATATACACACACACATATATATACACACACACACACACACACACATATATACACACACATACACACACACATACACACACACATATATATACACACACACACACATATACACACATAAATATATATATACACACAGACATACATAAACCATGGAAAATGTGCATAATGAATAAGCAGATGGTGAGTAGGCAGGAATGACTCACCTTTAGCGGAAAAGATGTCAAAACACTGCTCGGCTCACTGTCGCATCACTGTTAACTGTGGAATTCAAGCAGTTGTGCCGAGTAAAGGTGTGTCTGATCTTCCAGGTTGCTGCTCGGCATGTTTCAGGAAGAGAGATGCCAGCAAATAACACCATAGAAGTAGACGAACCGATGAGGTCAACAGCCTTCGAGCCTTCTGGTGACAGAATTGAATGGCATTGAATATCCATCAAGAAATGCTTTGCTTTGAGAGAGGAAAGCCTTTCCTTGGAGCGCTGTAAGCTACAAACATTTGAGAGGATTTGCAAAAAGCTTTAGTCTTGTTCAAGTAGAATTTTAGGCATCACTTGACGTCTAAAAAGTGAAGTGTTCTTTCCGCTGAGGTTGCAGGATTCGGAAAGAAAGACTTGAGAACCACCGGTTCATTAAGGTGAAAGTCTGCAGGGATCTTACCAATAAATTTGGGGTTTGTCATCCTGTCATCCCTGAATTGGAGGAAAGGTTCTTGGATGGCAAAGGCCTGAATCTCACGGACCCTTCTGGCCGAGGTCAAGGCGAGGAGGGGGGCCAGTTTCCAGGAGAGAAATTTGATATCCACTTTGTGGATGGGCTCGAGGGGATCCTCATAAGCTGAGACCGTATAGTGTTCAGGTGCCACAGCAGAGGAGGCAGCCTTACGGGAGGAAATGTTCGGAATAAGCCTTTGAGAAATTGTTTAATGGTCCTGGAAGACAATAACGATTGACATGCGGGAGTTCGCCTGAAAAAGGAAACGGCTGCCAAGTGGACTTTAATGGAAGCATGAGCTAGACCCGACCTCGCCAGTTGAAGAAGATACTGGAGAATTTATTCCGGAGAAGAGGAGAGAGGATGCATCTTAGCCCGATGACACCTGATGCAAAATCGTTTCCATTTGGGACAATAGGTTTTATTGGTACTATCAGCAAGGCCCTGGCTAGAATTTCTTTACAGTCCAATGGTATGTTCATGTGTTGGAATTCATGGAACTCAGGAGCCATGCTGATAAATGAAGAGACTTGAGATCTGGATGCAGCACTTGGCCATGATGTATTGTCAGTAGAGTGGGAAACGTTTTCAATTGAATGTGACGCTCTTGTGATAGGAGAAGCAACTCTGCAAACCAGGGCTGGCGCGGCAATGACAGAGCGATGAGAATTAGCTTGCAAGGTTCTGGTTTCATTTTCCTTAGGACTCTTGGGAGGAGAGGAATCGGTGGAAAGGCGTAGGCAAAGATGCCGGACCATGCGATCGAAAATGCATTCCCCCATGACCCCAGTTGGGGATGCCAGCTTGCATAAAACCGGCATTTACGGTTCTGGAGGGTCAGAAAGAGGTCCAGATCTGGCTTCTTCCACTAGAGAAAGATGTTGTCCAGGGTCCTCTGGTGCAACTCTCACTCGTGGCGTGATGCTATCAGCTGGCTGAGAGTGTCCGCAATAGTGTTCTGCTTCCCAGGAATATGTTCCACTCGCAGACGCACCTTGTGATAGATGGGACAGTCTCATATTTTTGTGCTTCCTGGGATAGCAGGTGGGATCTTGTGCCACCCTGCTTGTTCACGTAGTGCATCATGGTTGTACTGTCCGTGCGGACGACCACTGCCGAATTGTGAATCCTCTGGAGAAAGGCCTGCAAAGCGAGATGCACTGCTTTCAACTCTAATAAGTTGAGGCATAATTGACGTTGAGATGGTTGCCATTTGCCACTAACTTGGAGATCTTGGAGGTAAGCTCCCCACCCCTCCAGTGAAGCATCGGTGGTGATGACCAGAGGGGAAGCTGAGGGCCTAAAAGAGTCAGACTGAAAGATGTTCCTGTCTCGTCCACCAGATAAGGCGCTGACCATTCCTGGAGTGACCTGGATGAGGTTGTCGAACGAGCCTATCACTAGCACCCATTGTCTGTCCGATTTCTCTTGAAGTGTACGCATCCGTAGACGACAAAAGGGGACGAGAGGGATGCAAGAGGACATCATCCCTGGAAGGGACGTGTAGAGGCGAACAGAAAGTAACTTTTTTCTTTGGATGTCCTGAGCCAGCGTCATGAGTCGTAGTTGCCTCTCCTCTGTGGGATACGCCTTGGAGGATGTTGTGTTCAGCGTTGCCCCTAAAAACGTTATGGTTTGTGATGGATGACGGTTGGATTTCTCTTGGTTCAGGTTGAGACCTAGCTGTTTGAAGAGATCTGTGCAGGCTATTTTGGATGCACGTGCCGTATGTTTGGAAGGCGCCTTGACCAACCAGTCATCTAGAAAAGGAAAGACTTCATTGTGGTGTTGTCTGAGAAAAGCTGCTACAGGTGCGAGGCACTTTGTGAAGATGAGAGGGGTGGATCTGAGGCCAAAGGGGAGCACCTTGAACTGGTAGAGGCTTCATGCTACTGTGAATCTTAGAAATGTCCTGTGTTTCGGGTCCAAGGATAGATGAAAATACACATCTTGGAGGCCGAGGGTTGTCAAAGTTCCCCTGGTTCAAGAGCTGCAGCACCTCCTGCAGTGTTACCATGCGGAATGATTGCTTCCTGAGGAAGGTACTGAGGTTTCTGAGGTCAAGAATCAGTCGCCACTGCCTTCACTTCTTGCGGATTAATAAGTAACAGGAATAGAAACCTTTTCCTTTGTGGGCTTTAGGAACTCTCTCTAGAGCTCCCTTTTTTAGCATGGTTTTGACCTTTCAATTTGATAAGCTGTAGATGCTTCTGGATGGAAGTTTGTGGCGGAGTTGGAGGTGGTCTGTGGAGGAATTGCAATGGGTGGCTGAATTGGACAAGGTCAAAGATCCACTGATCTGTGGTAATTTCCTGCCATCAGTGGCGGTAGTTGGTAACTCTGCCACTGAGTTGGGACGAAGGAAGGAAGTAGCCGGAGCCGGAGGTACATCATTGACGTCAGCCGGTGTACTTTCCTGGACATCCTGAATTTCCCCTCCGAAGGGGTCTGACGTATGATGATTGTGGTGGTTGCCTCTGCTGGTATTGGGGACGATACTGTTGAGCAAAGGAGTATGAGGGGTAACAATATTGTTGGTAGCCCCCTCTGAATGAAGGTTGTCCTCTTCCATGTGAGCAACGAAAAGGCACTTTCCTTGACTGTAAGGTCCCCAAAGACTTAGCTGTTTTTATGTTAGCCTGGGGGGCCTTGTCGAGGTATTCCCCGAAAGTGCTTCTCCATCGTAAGGGAGGGCTAAGATTTTGTTCTGAACCTCTGGTCAGAAAGAGGTAGCCTTAAGCCAACCTTGACACCTGAGCACTGCAGCACCTACTAACTGCCGCAAAACCCGTATGGCAATATCCATGGCACAATTTATTACTTCATAGGATGTGCGCTCACCCCCATGCAAGACCTTTCTGGCTTCTGCCCTGACATCTTATGGTAACTGGTCGATGTATGGAGCAATGTCCGACCACATCTGCAGGTCGTACCTTCCAAGACCTGCTAAAGGGTTGGCTGTCCTGATCGTTGGTGCTTACATTAAGGAAAACATGTTTCCCAATATTGTCAAGGCACCTACCCTCTTTATCTGGAGGCGCTGAGATAGGTGCCTAAGGGTTATTAGAGCGGCGCTGGCTGCTTGCATGACAACGGAATCCGGTTTAGAGTGCCCAGTAAGACAAGCGGGAGCATCCTCAGGAGCCTTGTAATTCCTTGTCAATGCGCGGTAACACTGCAGCTACCAAAGCTGGGGGTCTTCATGACCTTAATGCCTTCCTCCCAAATAAAATCAATAATGGCAATAGTTCTGATAGTTTTATGAAACAGCTCCTTAAATTTATACAGAAAACAATCAGTTTGCTTCGTAGGCATTGGGAGATCGAACCGCTTTGCAGCTCTCTCTCGCAGGTTGTGAAATCCTCTAATATCCTAAGGAGGAGAATCCGCCGGAGGCTGCGTTGAGATGAGGGCTGTGGTATCATGTAATCATCCCATTCAGTATGACTGACCCGGAGCTCACCGTCTTTCCTACCATCTGCTGAGGATGCAGGATCCTGGAGTGGCGCTATTTGCGGGGTATGTGGAATTGGCGTAGACAATAGTGGTTGTGGAGGCAGTGATGGTGAAGGCTAACCAGGTGGCGACCTTGCTGGTGGAGATGGGAGCCTGGTGGGAGGTTGTGGCGCGGTGGAGAAGCAGACAGGGACACCTCTATGAGATTTAGAGTGCTTTATTAACAACGTCACACTGTTAGGGTATTCAGTGTATAGGATTGGTAATTCAAAACTATGTTCTTCGGAGTCTGTTAGGGCAATCGTCGTCTTCTCTCGCTCTTCCCTCAGAGAGCAGGGGGGGGGGGAACCTTCGACTGTCTTTCACCACCATCTCCCACGGGAAGATCTCACCGGATCGTCAGTTGCCAAACCACAGGGGAAATAAACAAAGAAAAAAAAAACATCCCATAAGGAGGAGGCTTTGTTAGGCTAAACTGTGATCAGGGACAGGGAGTGTAGGGAGTGTACACCCGATACCAGCAACAGTGCTTGTTTGGCGTTCTTGTCGGCAATTACGCGCACAGCTTCCGCCTTTCCCAGCAAGAGCGCGTTTAAGGCATTATGCTCCCTCCACCCGCCCCTGCTTTGGAGGTAACGGCCCCCTTCCCCCCACGCGGTTTCCATCCGCGCCCGTACCTTGTGGAGCCACGTCCCTCCAGGGACGCGGCGGGGGTCTGCGTGGTACCGGATAGGGTCCGGCTCCCTCTCAGGTTCCTGGCGGGAGAAGGCTTCTTTTTGTTTAGACTCCGGTATCCTTTTCTCCGCATCTTCGGACCTCGTCAGCAGCGGCAATCCGGGGGTGATGGAGAAGGTCTGCACTCGCCTCTCTGTCTCCTCTGACTCCTTTCTTGCCGTCCCTGGGCTTCCATACGAACGCGCTCTCCATACCCCCTCTTCCGTTTTTAGCGAGAGCGGGTATCCTGACCCAGTCATGTGACTGGCGAACGAATCCGATGAGACTCTGTTCTTAAAGGAACAGTACAGGTCTTTCTCCGCAGTCGCTTTCTGCAAATAGAGGAGGGGACAGGGAGAGAGGTAAGGGGAGCCCGGTTCCACTCTAATGTTCGGAGTTGCAGCCTGAGGGAATAGCGCTTCGTCACACACCCCTACCCCAGTCTGTTCACGGTCGGGGAACAGGGATATGCGTGAAAGGAAGTCTGCGTTCCCATTGTCAGAGCCTTTGCGGTGGCGGATCTCAAATGAAAATGGCTGGAGGGAGAGGAACCAGCGTAGAATTCGTGGGTTGTTCCCTTTATTTCGACTCATCCACAGGAGTGGGGCATGGTCGGTATATAAGAGGAAGTGGGAACCCTCCAAGTAGTATCTCAGCTTATCCACCGCCCACTTGATCGCTAGGCACTCTTTTTCTATTATTGGATAGCGCTGTTCCCGAGGGTAGAGTTTGCGACTTATGAACAAGACCGGGTGTTCAACACCCTCAGGGGAAATTTGGGATAACACTGCCCCACCCCATGTTCCGAAGCGTCAGTCTGGAGCAGAAATGGTTTCTCAAAATCTGGTGACCCTAGGATGGGACTGGAGGTGATAGCTGCTTTTAGGTCAGAAAAGGCCTTCTCAGCTTCAGGTAAGGGATGCAGTAGGTCTTTTGTCTTTACCTGTTTTTGTAATAAGTTGGTAAGAGGGGCGGCCACTTCGGAATATTGGGGAATGAAGAGCCTGTAATAACCAAGAAGACCTAGAAATGCCCTGACTTCTTTCTTAGTGGTGGGAAAAGGGGCCTGTACTATCGCTTTTACTTTTTCTTCTTGTGGTTCAATGTGTCCGTTCCCGAGGAGGTATCCCATATATTTCACCTTCTGGAAGCCTGCCCGGGATTTCTTCGCATTTATGTGTAAGCCTGCAGGACCTGATGGCAGTGTTGTAGATGTAAGTCCCAGGTGGGGCTGTAAATGATAATATCATCAAGGTAGGCGGATGAATATGCCTGGTGTTTGGATAATACCCTGTTCATAAGCCTCTAAAACGTGGCAGGTGCCCCGTGTAAGCCAAAAGGCAGAACCGTAAATTCGTTTAAGCCTGTGGGGGTCGAAAAGGCAGTTTTTTCTTGGTCCTGTGCTTTTAGGGGCACCTGCCAATATCCCTTTGTGAGGTCGAGGGTGGTGATGTACCGTGCCTCACCCAGTTTCTCAATCAGCTCGTCCACACGAGGGAGGGGATAGGAGTGACATTTAGAGATCGCATTCACAGCTCTAAAATCAATACAGAACCGGACGGAACCGTCCGGTTTTGGCACTAGCACTATCGGAGATGACCACTCGCTCTGGGATGGTTTTATTACCCCCAGGGTGATCATACTTTCGACCTCTTGGCTTATTGCCTTTCTGCGAGCAGCAGGTATGCGAGAGGGTTTCTGTTTTACTATTTGTCCGGGTTGCGTAGGGATGGTGTGTTCTGCTAGAGAAGTCCTGCCTGGGAGGTCCGAGAACAAGGAAAAAAAAGGCCGTAAGGTGTTCTGTAGTGTTTCTTTCTGTGTCTGTGATAGGTCAGGGTTGACAACCAGTTGGTGTAGGGTGGTATCATGGGTTATGACAGGGACAACGGGGTGCAGATCTTTAGGAGTGGGCCTAACCATTTTTTTAAAAAGATTGATATGGTATAACTGAGTGCGTCTGGGTGTGATTTGTATGTGGTAGGACGTCAAGCCTACTTTGTTCACAATTCGGTACGGGCCTTGCCATTCCGATCTAACTTTTGGTAATTAGGATGGCATCAGGACCCAATCTCCCACCTTTAGGTGTCTCCACTTCTTTCCCTTATTATAGAGAATTTGCTGTTTGACCTGGGCCTGTTCTAAGTTTGCATCGGCAAATTTGCGTAGTTTATGTAACCGGGTACGTAGGCTTTGGGTATATTCAAGGAAAGATCTGGTTTCCTCTTGCGTTTCTTGTTCCCAAACCTCCTTGGTTATTTCCAATAGACTACGTGGCACCCGGCCACAAAGGAGTTTGAAAGGGGAGCAGCCGAGGCTGTTTTGCGTCTGGCTTCGGATTACATACAAGGCTAAAGGGAGAAGCTTATCCCATTCCTTCCCCTCAACGCTCAACAGCTTTTTTAGTGTCAGCTTTAGAGTAGTGTTGTAGCGTTCACATAACCCGTCGGTTTGGGGGTGATATACAGACGTTTTGATATGTGATATATCCAGGGACTTACAAATCTGGGCCATCAGTTTAGAAACAAAGGGGGTTCCTTGGTCCGTGAGGATCTCACGGGGGAAACCCACACAGGAGAATAGTTCTAATAGTTTATCGCTGATGTTTAGGGTGGTGGGATTACACAAAGGAAAAGCCTCGGGGTACCGTGTGGCGTAATCCACAACAACCAAGGCATATAGGTTACCCTGCTTGGTTCGAGGCAAAGGACCGATCAGATCCATGCCTAGTCTTTCGAATGGTCTACCAACAACCGGAAGAGGTTGGAGGGGAACGGCTGGGGGTTTGTAGGGGTTTTTTCTCTGACACACCTCACACTCACGACAGAACTTAGAGACGTGTGAAAAGATACCTGGCCAGTAAAAGTGTCATAACAGCAGTTGGGTGGTTTTTTGGGCGCCCCTGTGTCCTGCCAACAGATGTGAGTGTGCGAAAAACAACACCTGTTCCTGGAAAGCTTGCGGCACGACCAATTGGGGAGGGTCCCCGTGGTTCCCTACCCTATACAGGAGTTTGTTTGTGATCTGAAAGAGGGGGTAAACGGAGTGAGTAGTCGGATCTGTCTGTTTTGCTTGGTCCCAGGCTACTCTAAGCGTGGGATCGTTTTTTTGGTTGTACTTAAAGCTTCTGTCTGAAAGCCAGGGGGCCTGAGTGAGGAAGTTCGGGCAGGCAGAAACTTGGGGCTTTGTGATCAATCACTCAATCAATCAGGGAATTGTAAGCGCGCTACTCACCCGTGAGGGTCTCAAGGCGCTGGGGGGGAGGGGTGGGGTGGGGGTCCGCAGATCTGTTTAGCCGAAGAGCCAGGTCTTGAGGGTCTTCCTGAAGGTGTTCAGGGAGGCGGCGCGTCTGATGTCTGCCGGTAGCTCGTTCCAGGTCTTGGCTGCAATGTGAGAGAAGGATCTTCCGCCTGCTCTGGCTCTGTGGATGCGCGGGGTTTCGGCCAGTGCGAGGTTGGAAGATCAGAGGTTTCTTTTGGGTACGTGGAAGTTGATTCTGTCGTTGAGGTATTTGGGTCCGTTGTTGTGTAGGCATTTGTAGGCGTGAGTGAGGATTTTGAAAGTGACTCTTTTCTCCACGGGGAGCCAGTGGCGACTTCGTAGGTGTTGGCTGATGTGTTCGTGTCAGGGGATGCCGAGGACGAGTCTGGCGGCGGTGTTCTGTATTGTTTGGAATTTGCGGAGTAGGGACTTGTTGATGCCGGCGTAGAGTGCGTTTCCATAGTCCAGTCTGCTGGTGATGAGTGCGTGGGTGACTGTCTTCCTTGACTCAGGGGGGGATCCACTTGAAGGTCTTGCGGAGGATGCGGAGGGTGTTGAAGCAGCTGGAGGTGACGGCGTTGACCTGTCGGTTCATGGTGAGTGATGAGTCAAGTACGATGCCGAGGTTCTTGGCGTGGTCTGAGGGGGTAGGTGGGCTTCCAAGGGCGGCCGGCCACCAGATGCTGTCCCATGCAGAAGGGGTGGTACCGAGGATGAGGACTTCTGTCTTCTCGGCATTGAGCTTCAGGCAGCTGTTGGTCATTCAGACTGCGACGTCTTGCATTCCTTTCTGGAAGTTGAGTTTGGCAGTGGTGGGGTGCTTGGTGAGGGAGAGGATGAGCTGGGTGTCGTCGGCGTAGGTTATGATGCTGAGGCCGTGTTGTCGGACGATGGCTGCGAGGGGGGCCATGTAGATGTTGAAGAGGGTGGGGCTCAGTGATGAACCCTGTGGGACTCCGCAGGCGATTTTCGTGGGGTCGGAGAGGAAGGGTGGGAGTCTGATACTTTGGCTTCTTCCGGTGAGGAATGATCGGATCCAGTCCAGGGCTGTTCCTTGAATGCCTGCGTCGTGTAGTCTGGCGACTAGTGTGTGGTGGGAGACGGTGTCGAAGGCCACTGATAGGTCGAGTAGGATGAGGGCTGCGGAGTGGCCTTGGTCCAGGAGGGTGCGGATGTCGTCTGTGGCGGCGAGTAGGGCGGTCTCTGTGCTGTGGTTGCTTCGGAATCCGGATTGGGACGGGTCGAGGACGGCGTTCTCTTCAATGAATCGTGTCAGTTTCCTGTTGACTGTTTTCTCTGCAACTTTGGCTGCGAAGGGGAGGAGCAAGATGGGCCGATAGTTCTTGAGGTCGGTGGGGTCAGCTGTGGGCTTCTTGAGCAGGGGTCTGACTTCTGCGCGCTTCCAGTCGTCTGGGAAGGTGCCTGTCCCTTATTAATGGTAGAAACGAGGGGTTATCCTGCCCTATGATCAACTGTTCAGGGAGGGCGGGTAGAACCCCGAGCTTGGCCTGGAGTGTTTGACCGTTTGGTAGGGAAATGGGCAACTGCACTAAAGGATAGACTCGGATGTCCCCATGAACACACCTAATAGGGATGTTTTCTTCAGTTAGGACGGTTGATGGCTCTATCAATGACTGAAGGATAACTGACTGGCGACAGCCGGAGTCCAATAACGCTTTCACCCTTACCCCCTTCACAAGTACACTCACATAAAAACTGGGTCCCATTTCCTCGGTGTACAGTATCGAACGGGGTATGCAGCTTATGTCCATCGGTTCGTCCTGGGGTTTCTTACGGGGAGAGTTCCTGGTAATATGGCCCCATTCCCCGCACTCAAAGCATTGAGGACCTTTGGTGGGAACAGGATCAGGACGGAAGTGGCGGGGTCTCATGGACTCTGGGACAGGCTTCAGGGGTTTTCTATCAGGCTTGCTAGGGGGGCCAGGGGGCTGTGACGGTTTATCGGAATCCCATGGCAGGGAACGGGGTTGGGCCCTTTAGAAAGAGGTGGCCATATCGACAGCCTGTTCAACCGTTAGGTGGGTATGCTGTTTGAGCCAACACTGTATAGGAAAGGGAAGGGCTTCGATGTATTGCTCTAAGTAAATCAAGGACATGATCTCCTCCTTCGTGTTGCTTTCTGGTTTCAACCACTTATCCGCAGCGGTTTTTAGCTTAAAGTACAAAGTCTTTGGGTTGTCCGCAGGCGTTCCTCTTTCTTTCCTAAAGCGTATTCTATACGCCTCGGAGTCCATTCTTACATGGTCTAGAATGATGCCCCTTATCTCTGGGTAGGGTGTGTTACCGTTTGCATTTGCCACCTGATAGGCGGCCTGCGCTTCTCCGGTGAGGAGAGGGGCCAAAAAAAAAAAGGCCATTTAGCCTCTGGCCAACCTGAGGCTCTGGCAGCCCTCTCAAAGATCAGCAAGAATGCGTCAGGATCCTCCCCGGGGAGATATTTTTGTAACGAGACATTGGGGCCACTCCCTGTGCGAGTCTGTAGTTGGGCTGTTAATTGTAGGCGATCGTCTGCCACCTTTTGGATACTCTCTGCCTGGTTTGTCATGGAGTCTCTGAGAAGCTCCCTGTCTGCTTGGGCTGAGGACATTTGTTTCTCCACTGCCCACTCCAGCTTCTCCTGGCCACGTATTAACTGCTGGATTAGGTTTTCAATTTTGGCAGTCTCCTGAGCGTATCAATCCCACTTCTGACACCACGTGTGGCGCGGTGGAGAAGCAGACAGGGACACCGCTATGAGATTTAGAGTGCTTTATTAACAACGTCACACTGTTAGGGTATTCAGTGTAAAGGATTGGTAATTCAAAACTATGTTCTTCGGAGTCTGTTAGGGCGATCGTTGTCTTCTCTCTCTCTTCTCTCAGAGAGCGGGGGGGGGGAACCTTCGACCGTCTTTCGCCACCGTCTCCCATGGGAAGATCTCACCGGATCGTCAGTTGCCAAACCATAGGGGAAATAAACAAAGAAAAAAAAACATCCCATAAGGAGGAGGCTCCGTTGTGCTAAAACTGTGATCAGGGACATGGAGTGTACACCCAATACAAGCACCAGTGCGTGTTTGGCGTTCTTGTCGGCAATTACGCGCACAGCTTCCGCCTTTCCCAGCAAGAGCGCGTTTAAGGCATTCAGTTCCCTCCACCCGCCCCTGCTTTGGAGGCAACGGCCCCCTTCCCCCACGCGGTTTCCATCCGTGCCCATACCTTGCGGAGCCACGTCCCTCCAGGGACACAGCGGGCGTCTGGGTGGTACCGGATAGGGTCCGGCTCCTTCTCAGGTTCCTGGCGGGAGAAGGCTTCTTTTTGCTCCGACTCTGGTGTCCTTTTCTCCGCATCTTCGGACCTCGTCAGCAGCGGCAATCCGGGGGTGACGGAGAAGGTCTGCACTCGCCTCTCTGTCTCTTCTGACTCCTTTCTTGCCGTCCCTGGGCTTCCATACGAACGCGCTCTCCATACCGCCTCTTCCGTTTTTAGCGAGAACGGGTCTCCTGACCCAGTCATGTGATTGGCGAACAAATCCGATGGGACTTTGTTCTTAAAGGAACAGTACAGGTCTTTCTCCGCAGTCGCGTTCTGCAAATAGAGGAGGGGACAGGGAGAAAGGTAAGGGGAGCCCGGTTCCACTCTAATGTTCGGAGTTGAGGCCTGAGGGAATAGCGCTTCGTCACAGAGGTGCTGATTGAGGGAAGCGCTGGCGATAGTCACTGAGCATGAACTGTAGGTCAGACACCAGAGATGAAGGTAGAGACACCATTTCTCCTTGACACTGTTGATGGTAGTGATCTGCAGGAGCGTGATAAGTTCGCTTATAATACTCCTCCTCATCGTCCTCTGGTTGACACTTGACTTACAACTCGGAGGGGCTGCATGCCACGCCAAAGGGACCCTCTTCATCAGAGTCCTCCTTATCCAATAGATGAGTGGATCGTAAAGGATAGACTTTACTAGGAGAAGTATGCGCAGGAATGAGGATGGTTTCTGATGGTTATCTGAGTTTTGTCTCATCGACAAGGCCGTCATCTCTCTTATTCTGACCCAATACATTTGGATGGTGGGGAGTGAGATAGGGCATATGAGAGGTGCTGGACTTCTTTGCTTTTATCTATAATTGAGATCAAGAGCAGTGTGTTCAGGGAAGAGAGATGGGAGGAAAGAGATTAGTGCATTTCAAGAGCTGAAGCTATGGACTTCAAGTATTTTAGTTATGCAGCTAATAGGGAACTACCTTGTTTTTTTCTGCCTGATTCTATTTCATATTTTTAGAGTATTAATGCCTCCAGTGGTAGCCTTAGTCAGTAAGATATCCATTTAAATCTTCAAGAAACGCTTCTTTTACTTCAAAGTTGACAGGGAGTGGTGGCAAAATCTTCTTATTCTGTGGAGAACATTCATGGCTCTATGAATGAGCACAAGGAATAACCTAAGTGTGTGGTACTCATCTTCCAAGTACTGTAAATTTTAGCCCCAGTCTCCATTTGATCTACTTTTGTCATTTCATAGAGGACGATGGGCAAGTCTAAGCTTGAGACAAGGAAGTACAAATATAGAATTAAGTGAGAAGGTGAAACTTAAAAACTCCCCTTTTCAATGAATGCAAGACCACTGGTCAATAAACTTAGTGGATAAATGTCCAACATAGGAATTTAATTCAAATATAAAGCCCATGGCTGAGCCACACTACGAAACATTTATGCAAAATCAGTCAACTTGACAATGTGCTGGAGAGTGACTGGTACACTGCTATTTAACAATGTCAAAATAAGTTTGATTCTTTTTTAACAGACACACAAAGAGAAATGAAAGCATTTTTAATAAAAAAGGAACCATAGAATACCTTCTGGAAAACATCTTTGTCATCAATATATTTAAACACAGTAATGAAGCTGGTGAGCTTGTCTTCCACTTCATTCTCCGTCATCCCTTTAGCAGACTTCTTCAACAAGTTGTCACAGTACTTCGCCAGCTGGTTATTTAAGAAAACACAAGAAAGACAGGTGAATCTATACTTTGTGACCACAGTAGTGAATAACTAATTTAAACTGCATAGAGTCCATTGTCTGTTATCACTGTATATTGCTAATTATAGCTGGGATCACATTTTAAGTTCGGGCCTGCAACATGTACACTACACTGAAAAATGTGTTAAATCCTACTTTTTTCTCTTTAAATCTCATACTCAAAAAACTCATGCTCAAAAAGTAATAAAATTCTCTAAAAAGATTTGATAAAGCAAATCGAACTTCAACATCGAGGGCAAGCTTCGTTAGCCAGACAAACATAGCCTCATTTGGCAGCAGGACTGGTCAGACAGATGGTGCAGGGTGATAACGGGACAGAAGCCCAAAGATCAGCAACCTAAAGAATCTACTCTAGACAGGCAAGGTTAAATGAAGAAAACATGTATTTTGTTACACAATATCTGATACTGGTAAAAGCAACTGTTACAAATTCACCAAATTGATAACAACAGTAGTGACATTATGTCATTTATTGAGCGAGGACACCACAAGACATGAAATTACATCGGACATGGCCATGATGACATCACAGGCAGCACCAATTACACAAAGGGCAATAAGAGGAATGTTTACAAATAGTATAATCACAGGCGATCATGAGTGGTAGCATTCCAACCTAGGATCCAAACTATACTCACTGAAGAGGCCTAAGTAGGCCAAAACCGGTCTGAGTTTGCTTGTGGTCCCTTCCGGAGGGGACCTCGCCAGGCAGCTCAGGATGGACTACTCACATGAGAAACATGGTTAGAGGTGATTTGCATACGGCAGGCCTTTGTCTAGCAACGCAGAGTGGGTGAAAAACAATGGGGATGGATGTTACCCGGAGCGAATGCCAGTGGTTAGACTATTTGCAAGCATTACACGCATCACCTTCTGTGTGCAATTTGTCGCAGTTAGTATAGTCACTGTAGGAAGCTGGCTCTGTATATACTATATCAAAAAGAGATAGTGTGCACAGAGTCCAGTAAGTCCCCAAAGGTATAGAAGAGGATAAAGTAGATAATACCTTGCTCTCAATTTAGTGGTAGCTTTGTCTGAGCAGTTAGGCCTATCAAAGGGTAATGTGAAAGCATTTGTTGTACACACTCATCAAGGCAGGAACACACACTCAATGACTAACTCCAGGCAAATGTTCACAAAAATATTACTTTAGTTACATTTTATCTGAGGAAGCAAGTGGAACTCGGTTACTGGTAAGTTGACTTTTCAGAAATGCAACACTTTCAAATGTACAGTTGGCAAAGGTTTGTATAAGCATTAAAATACTTTACAGGTGTATGTAATACTTTTTAATGTCAAAGAGATGCTTTGTATTATTCTCAAAATCAAAACGGTGCAATACAGAGAAAAAACAATGCAATTCTATGGGAGTTAAGACAGGTAAGTAATTTTCAGGTGAGCAATCAACTCACAAGTACAGTCTTCAGAGGGTTTGACCAACACTGGGCAAGAGTCAGACCAAGGTAGGTACTGCACCACCAGCAGCACTGGGGTGGCCGGTTGCAGATGTCACTGGGCCCAATGTTAGCCTATGGGAGCTGGGGGCACCTCGAAGAGGCACCGGTTGCAGGTAAGTACCCGCAGTTCAGGGACACATGCCCTGGGGGTGGAGGTCAGCACTGAAGGGGCCACCAAGTAGCACCAAAGCTGCACAAGTGGCACAGGGGCGGCCGGGTGCAGTGTGCAAAGGAGTCGTCGGGTGCCCTGTAGAAATCAATGGAGATCCTCGGTTGGCGACAAAGGCTGCAGGATCGGTCCAGAAGACTGGCTGAAGGAATCCAATGACTCGAGAGGTGAGTTATATAGTGGGGAGATGACTGGGCACCGTCGGTTGGGCACTCCTAGGCCTGGGGGCTGTGGGTGCAGGGTTGTCTTTAGGCATGGGGTTTCTCTCACCGGATCCGGTCGGGGGGGACCGTTCAAGATGAGGCTGCAGGCGTCGTGGGGAAGTTCAGAAGAGGTCGTCCAATGCTGAATCTCAGTTCAGGATCACCGGGGAGACGTCACTGGATCTTTAGGCCACCTGGACTCGGGCCGTGGGCAACAGGTGCAGAGTGGTGCAAGTCTTGCGGATCCGCCTGGGTTTGTTTATTTCTGGACAAATCCGGTGTTAACAGGAGAAAATAGTTTTTGTCAAAGGCAGCTCAGGTCTCTGGGGTCCTTGGAGGTTGCTGGCTGTGAAACATGCTCGTTTCTGTGAGCAGGGTCCTTGAAGCAGGAGACACGCTGATAGGGCTGGGGCCAAGTCAGTTGTCGTTTTCTGCCTTCGCTGCTGCATGGCTCTTTGGTCCATCTTCTTCTTAGGTCGTTGAATCAGAGGAACATGGTTCAGAGGAACCCTTAAATTCTAAATTTAAAGGCGTTACTGAGGTCGGAGGGCAGTAGTCAATGGTCCTATTGGTCCTAAATCTCCAAACCAAGATGGGGAATTCTGAAGAGAGGGGTTCACCTCAGCTCCTGGCCACCCTTGGGGTGTGCCAAGCCAAGGTGGACACTCCTACTCTGCTTACTAATTTTCCCACCTATCCTGCCGCCAAAGAGTAGGGCTAGGACGGGAGGGAGGTATCTCCACAAGTTGGAGCTGCCCAAATCAGCTTAACACAAGGTGAAAGCCTTTGAGGCTCACCTCCAATAGCTGCTGTTTCTGCAAGGGGGAGGTGTGAAGCACCTCCACCCAGAGCATGCTTTGTTTCTGACCTCCGAGGGCACAAAGGCTCTCACCCCATGAGGTCAGAAACCTGACTGGTGCTGGCTGGCTGGCAGCGACCAGTCTGCCAATACATTAGAAGCTGGTTGTTTTTCAGGGGGCATCTCTAAGATACCCTCTGAGTGCATTTTCTAATAAATCCAACACTGGCATCAGAGTGGGTTTATTATGCTGAGAAGTTTGATACCAAACTTCTCAGACTTCTGTAAAGCTATCAAGGAGCTGTGCAGTTCGTGTTGACAAACCCCCTGCCCATGTACCCAAAATGACTTCAATGCACTTACAGTGTCCAAGAATTGACTCAGACACTGTAGGGTATATTGCTCATGCAGGTATGCCCTCACCTGTGGTACAGTGCACCCTGCCTTACAGCTTGTAAAGGCTACCAGAGGGATACCTTACCTATCCCAAAGGCAGTGGTGTGTAGGCATTGCAGCCAGGAATGTGTGCCATGTCGACTCTTTTAGTTTAGCTACACCACAACACATAGCCTACAATGGCAGTATGTATGTGTTTGGTGTGGGCCCCTTAGGGTGGTACAATACATGCTGCAGCCCTAAGGGACCCTCTCTGGTCTCAAGGCCCTTGGTACCACTGGTACCTTTTAGAAGGGACTTATAGGTGGGCCAGAGGTGTGCCGATTATGGGAGCAATGGTACAGTTTAAGGAAAGAATACAGGTGCTGGGGCCTGGTTAGCAAGGTCCCAGCACACAATCAGTCAAGTTAGCATCAGAAACCTGGAAATAAAAGGGGGGTTACTGCAACAGAAATCCACTTTCCTACAGTCACATTACCCTTGAAAGAACTGGCATCACATAACGTGATTATGGGACTGTATTTAAAGTGATCTCCCTGAAGGTAGGGAGGCTGGTGGATGAATGAGCACCATACTGCACATTCTTTTTGTTTGTTGTGCCTGGGAATTGAGTGCCTCAAGTTCACAGTAACTGTACATTTGAAGGGGTCAACAGAACAGTGTCTCAAATGTCTGCATAATATACTAGTAATGTCAAGCAACATTAATGGAACAATTGCACTGTTAAATGGTGAGACAGCCTTTGACTCCCTGGAACAGGGATAGAGGTTTCACATTGAGGAAAATGGTTCAGGGGCTCAGATTACTTCAGTAGGACCCTTTGCTAGATGACAAACCAGCGCCAAGAGTAAGAATTAATGGAGCTGCATCCAAAACATTAGTCGAGGTATAAGACAGGGCTGTCTGCTGCCTCCACTTGTTTGCCCTATCAGTGAAGCCATTGGCAGAAAGGATAAAGTAGGATGCACTTTTAGTGGGTTTGAGGTGGTTTCTGGGGGAAAGGGATTGACTACTTCTTTATGTAGTGTTACTTTATGGACAGGCTGAAAAGGTTGGGAGGGTACTCTGCTGCGATGGTCAACAGTGAAGCTCATTTTTACTTCTTGTAAAAGGAGGGGCAGGAGTGGTGAAATGGAAGACTAAACAAGCATTTGCAATGCAATAGGTCTCGCATTCACGCGAGTTTGAGCTATTGCCATTGTAAATGACAATGCCTTTTATTTATGTTTTGGGTTTTAAAACATAAATAAAAGGCATTGTCATTTACAATACTAATAGCTTAAACTCTCGCAAATGTGAGCCCTATTGCATTGCAATAAAGGGCCTTCTCGACCACTTGTTAGATTGTAAATATCAGAGGAAGAGACCAGCCTGTGACGTCTTCAAAGTAGTGATAAATAGTGCAGTGAAGAAAATGTGTAAGTGTTGTAAATTACACAAACACAAAGTGTGAAGTGAGAGTTACATATGATCCAAGCTATAAACACTAACAAAGCTCTCCAACACCTTTCGCACCCTTGATTACACTGTCGCGGCTCAGGAGGAAGAGCGGTAGGGGGGGGCTATTTCCTGCCTTCTCCGTGATGAACAAGTTACTTACCTTCGGTAACGATATATCTGTAACAAACATATGTTAGTTATAGATTCCTTACCCCCAGGCGTCAGACTGGATCCGGAGAATTTTTCGTCAGCAGTACCCCTGCGTGTCGAAAGGTGGCGTCGGTCGGCTCCGCATTCGTCGTTGGCGTCGTGGTCGCCGGGATGACGTCGCGGTAGCTACTTAGACGCCGCCCTCGCGCGCTGACGTCAGTTCTTATACACGACATTCCACGCCAGAAGCGCAGAGCCATGCAAGACACTGACCACTGGTGCACAAAACTAGGGCCCTGAAAGGAAGTCCTTAACCAGAGAAATCAGTTCGCAGAGAACGGGGAGGATGGGTGGGGCGGTAGGGAATCTATAACTAACCTATGTTTCTTACAGATATATCGTTACCGAAGGTAAGTAACTTGTTCATCTGAAAGAAACAGTTAGTAATAGATTCCTTACCTTAGAATAGATACCCCAGCAATACCAACCCCGGAGGTGGGTCTGCGAACTAAATTCACACCAGAAAGTCCTGGAGAACAGAACGGCCAAAGAAGCCGTCTCTCCGGACTTGGCTGTCCAGGCAGTAGTGTTTGGTGAACGTGTGCAGAGATGCCCACGTAGCTGCCTGACAGATGTCATTAAGGGTAACTCCCCGTCCCCAAGCAGTGGTAGCTGCCATCGCCCTGGTGGAATGGGCACGCAGTCCCACTGGAGGCTCCTTCTTTGCCAAAGAATAGCAAGCTTTGATGCACAAAACGACCCACCTGGAGATGGTCCGCTTGTGCACGGTCCGACCTTTCTTGGCGCCCACGTAGCCAACAAAGAGCTGGTCATCCACCCGGAATAGTTTGGTGCGATCCAAATGAAATGAAAGCGCACGTTTTGGATCCAGACGGTGGAGCCTCTCTTCCTCCTTTGAAGGATGCGGAGGCGGAAAGAAGGTGGGCAAAGTGATGGTTTGACCAATGTGGAAAGAAGTAACCACCTTGGGAAGAAAGGAAGGTCTAGTTCTGAGGACGACCTTGTCCGGATGAACAGCCAGAAAGGGAGGCTTCGAAGAAAGAGCTTGGAGCTCACTCACCCTGTGCGCAGAGGTGATGGCCACCAGAAAGGCAGTTTTCAAAGTCAGAAACCTGAGAGGACAGTTATGTAGCGGCTCAAAGGGAGTACACATAAGATACGCAAGTACCAAGTTCAAGTCCCACTGAGGCATTACGAAGGGAACAGGAGGAAAAAGATGAGTAATGCCCTTAAGGAAGCGATTTACAACAAGGGACTTGAAAAGAGAAGGCTGATCAGGAAGCCTAAGAAAGGCTGAAATGGCAGAGATAGCCCTTAAGAGTGCCCAGAGCAGAGCCCTGCTGGACCAAAGAAAGAAGGAACAAGAGAACCTCAGAAAGGTCATCAACAGACTTTGCTGTGCACCATGCCACAAATTTGTTCCATCTGCAGGCGTATACCGTCTTAGTGGAGGGACGCCTGGCTGCCAAGATAACAGCACAGACTTCGGGAGGAAGGTCAAAAGCTGTCAACTGTCGCCGCTCAATCTCCACGCATGGAGGTGGAGGCTGGACAGGTTCGGGTGGAGGACCGTCCCCTGCTGCTGCGACAGAAGGTCCTCCCGAAGAGGCAGTCGTATCGGAGGATCGATGGCTATGTGCAATAGCTCGGGATACCAGACTCTTCGTGCCAAATCCGGAGCCACCAGGATGACTTGGGCCCGGTCGCGCTTGATCTTCTTCAGCACTCTGGGCAGAAGTGGTATAGGCGGAAAGGCGTATAGAAGACCGCAACGCCACTCGTGACGAAAAACGTCGCCTAGCGAGTGCCGCCTTGGAAATTCCAACTCGCAGAACTGCTGACATTTCGCGTTCTCTTCGGTGGCGAATAAATCTAACCAAGGCTCTCCCCACTGCTGAAAGAGACCTTGAGCCACCTCAGAGTAAAGACGCCATTTGCGATCCAACATGCACCTGCAGCTGAGTTCGTCCGCCCTGGCGTTCAGAGTACCTGCCAGGTGTTGAACCACCAGGGAAATGCCCTGATGTTCCAGCCATGTCCAGAGACGGAGAGTCTCTTGACATAGGGTCCACGACCCCACCCCGCCTGTTGCAGTACCACATGGCGGTGGTGTTGTCCGTGAACACCTGCACCACTCTTCCCCGGACAGAGGGAAGGAATGCTTTCAGTGCAAGACGGATCGCCCGAAGCTCCAGAAGGTTGATGTGGAGCCCGGACTCCGCCGGAGACCAGAGGCCTCTGATCTCCGCATCTCCCATGTGGCCGCCCCATCCCAGCAGTGATGCATCTGTCACCACTGTGAACTCTGGTTGGGGAAGGGAGAGGGATCTGCCGTTGACCCAAATTCCGGTTCGTTAGCCACCACTGCAATTGTCGTGCAGTGCCCTCCGAGATCTGGACGCAATCGGACAGATTCCCCTGATGCTATGCCCACTGGAACTTCAGGTCCCACTGCAGAGCCCGCATATGCCACCTGGCCTGATCCAGCAGCAGGATGCAGGAGGCCATGAGGCCCAGCAGCATCAGGATCATTCTGACCGAAACCCGGGATAGAGGCTGAAAGATCGGAATCATAGCCCAAATATCCCGGACTCGCTGTTCGGAAGGATAAACCCAAAACTGGGTCGTGTCCAGAACCGCTCTGATGAAGAGGAGCTTCTGAGAGGAAGTCAGGTGTGACTTCGGCACGTTGACAGAGAACCCCAGCGAATGCAGGAGGTCGGCCGTAGTCTGGAGGTGGGAGACGACAGCCTGGGGCGAGTCCGCCTTCAACAGCCAGTCGTCGAGATAGGGAAAGACTGGAACCCCTGATCTGCGCAGATGAGCTGCGAACACCGCCATCACTTTCGTGAACACCCGAGGAGCGCTGGTAAGGCCAAAGGGGAGCATGGTAAACTGAAAGTGCTCATGGCCTACCGTGAACGGCAGGTAACGCCGGTGGGCCGGCAGGACAGGGATGTGAATATAAGCGACCTGCAAGTCCAACGCTACCATCCAGTCTCCAGGGTCTAGGGCAGACAGGACCTGAGCTAGGGTCAACATTTTTAACTTCTTCCGTAGGAAGCGGGTGACGTTCCTGAGATCCAAGATAGGACGCAGGCCTTTGTCCTTCTTGGACACCAGAAAGTAGTGGGAATAGCAACCATGACCTACTTCTGATCCAGGAACTCGCTCGATGGCGCCCTTGGCCAAGAGTGCCGAAACTTCCTGTTGGAGAAGGGCCAGATGATCCTCCGACATCCGATGGTACTGAGGTGGCATGGATGGAGGGGCAGTCTCGAAGGGGAGGGAGTAGCCCCTTCGGACTATTTGCAAAACCCACCTGTCCGACGTGATGGTGCGCCAGTGGGGGAGGTGATGGCGAATCCTGCCGCCCACTGGCGATCGGTGGCCCTGAAAGGTGGGACTAGGAGGGTTTGGAGGCTGCTGAAGAGGGTGCTGTGGCAGACTGGCCCGCCCGCTGGCCCCCTGAACCACGGCGGTGGTTCCCACGTCCCCAGAGGCACTGGGGCTGAACTGCTTGCACCGGCCTGTGGCTCTGGGCGGGACGTGGCGGGGCACCCCTTCCGTAGCCACGAAAGGGGCGAAAAGCAGACTGCGCAGGGCGGGTGCTGGAGAGGCCCAAGGACCTGGCCGTAGCCCGAGAGTCCTTAAAGCGCTCCAGCGCGTTGTCTGCCTTGTCACCGAAAAGACGATGGCCATCAAAGGGCATATCCATAAGAGTGGATTGGACATCCCCTGAAAAACCAGTCGACCTCAACCAGGTGTAGCGTCGAAGGGCTACCGACGTGGAAATCGTTCTGCCTAGTGAGTCGGCGGTATCCAGCCCACAGCGGATGGTAAACTTCACTTCGTCTCTCCCTTCGGCAACTGCACTGGAGAGTACGGCCCGGGCCTCCTCCGGGCACTGGGGCAGCACTTGCGCAACCGTATCCCACATGGAGTGGGTGTAACGGCCCAATAGACATGCAGTGTTTACCGACCGCAGTCCCAAGCTGAAGGAAGAAAACATCTTCCCAAGATGGTCCCGCTTTTTGGATTCCCTATCAGGTGGTGCGTTAGGGAATGCGCCTTTGGAGGTGGAGGCTTGGACCAACAAGCTCTCAGGGGTGGGGTGTTGGGAGAGGAAAGTGGGGTCGCCCGGGGCCAGGCGGTGGCGTCGGGCAACCATCCTATCCACAGGAGCCCCTGTGTTGGGCCTGGACCAGGTGCCCAAAAGGATGTCCGTGAGGGCTTCATTAAACGGTAGCAGGGGCTCCAAAGAGCTCACAGCCGGTTGAAGCACCTCTGTCAGGAGGTTAGTCCTGACTGCCACCGTAGGTAACTCGAGGTTGAGAACCTCAGTCGCCCTACGCAACACCACGGCTTAAGAGGCTCCCTCCTCCGTAGCCACGGTAGGAGGAGACAACATGCCAAGGTCTGGTGAGGTATCCAGACCACTAGCTTCCCCCAGTTCCTCTCTCCAGTCCAGTTCGTCCAACTGGTCAGTTAAAGGGTCTCCAGACCCCTCCCAGTCCTCCTCACTCTTCTGGATGCCAATCTGGTCTCTCTCACTTCAAGTATCAAGTATTTTATTAGCACAGTTACTTAAAACCATTGCTACAGAATATCTCATAACATTTCCGTTATAAATTACAATTTTTAAAAATAATGTAAAAACGGTTTACTAAAAATCAGTTAAAATCAGTGCAAGCCAGTTGGTCTGTGCAATACGTTGATGAAATGAACATTTGTTTAGCAACGTCCAACTTTTTTCCTTTTGGCTATAATATTGTTCTATCTGAAGTTGGTGGCCGGAGATCTGCCTGTGGCATTCTCTTCTCCACTTGTCTCAAAAATTTTACCAGACGGCAGTTCAGCTGCGTGTCCTCAGGTGCAAAGCACACCAGCACCGCTTGCCTCCGTGTGCGGATTCCTCTCTGATTAAAAAGTGGCTTTAAAAGCTGTTTAAGTTACTGTGTCAGTACTTTACACATACAGAGAAGGTGCAGCATGTCTTCTTGCACTGTACTGCACAAGCGGCAGGTGGAATCGAATTGGTTTTTCAGCCAGTGCGGAAAGTGCTTTGTGCATGGTAGCAGGCCAAGTCGGTACTTAAGGAATTGGATTTTAGTGGATTTAGCAAACCCCAGGGCTAGGTATTTTTGGGCGGCGGGGGAGGAGTAGGTGCTCAAGGTCATCCAGCTGTGCGACCTTCTGGATAGGGCTGCTTTGTCCTCAATCCAGGATTGACACTTTACTGTTTTCTTTGTTATTTTTTTAAGAAGGCAGTGACTAATAGGTGTTTCCCAAAGCTCGATGAGACCCAGAGTGGTCAGACTTGCTAATAAGTATTTTGCCGCTGGTGATGATTTTTTCTGTTGTAGTTCTAACCCCAAGTACCAATTTAGGGTTCCTGGTTTTGATTTTCATACTTTGTCCCAAAAGATGACTGTTGCACCTTGTCTTCCAAGGGTCTGTTTCTGAACGCCTAACTCGAGCCTAATCTGTGCTGGAGAGACTCTTGTTGGTAGACCAAAGATAATTCTATACACTTTTGCGACCACACCATCCAGGAGCTTGGAGTCCCTTCCCCTCTGTGCCTCACTCCCGTAAGTTATTGTAGGTAGGAGTTGTGCCCGTATTACTTCAACTAGTGGGGCAAGTGAGGGGCCGTTTAGAGTTAAGATTTCTCATCGAGGCTGCCAGGGCTGTTCCCTTCCTTTTGATTGTGTCCCTTTGGGCTGCGAAATGCCCACCTTTGTCGATAATCACTCCTAAGTATTTATACTCTATTGCTGAATCTATGCGGGTCTTACCCCAAAACCAGACAGGTGTTTTCTTTGAATTCTTTTTGATTGTCATGGTTTTGGTTTTCTCCAAGTTGATATTCAGATTATTTGCCTCAGAGTAATCAAATTTAGTATTAAGAAGATGCTGTAAACCCACCTTCGTTTGGCTGATCAAAACTAGGTCGTCTGCATAAAGTAGACATGGTAATACTAGGTTCCCGACCTTTGGAGAATGTGAATTGCTGGCACTTAGTAGCGGGATAAGGTCTACAAGAAACAGATTAAATAGGGTCGGGGCCAGCACACAGCCTTGCTTGAGGCCTTTCGTTGTTGGGATCTTTCTTGATAGAGTTGACCCGTCCCCCAACTTTACTTGAACCCAGGTCTGAGTATGCAGATTGATTAGGAGATTTAGCAAAGCCTGGGGTATGCCCCAGCTGGCCAATTTTAGCCAAAGTCTGTTGCGATTTACGTGATCAAAAGCAGCCCGGTAATCGATAAAGCACAAGTATAATGGCATTTTTGTAGTCTCGGCCTTATCGATAAGCAGAGCCATGGTTGTTATGTTTGTTACAGTTCCAACAGATCTGGAGAAGCCAGTCTGGTTTAGAGGAATAATCGAATTGTCTTCGGCCCAAAGTTGCAGTTCGTCCAGTAGAGTACCCGCAAAGAATTTTGCCTCATTGTCCAAAAGAGCAACTAAGCGATAATTCCTTGGCAGAGTCTTATCTCCTGATATAAAAATTGGCGAGATTATCGAAGCCCGCCAGGACGGAGGAAGTAGACCTGTCTGCCTTATTTCCATGAACAGAGGGCGGAGTGCTTTTGCCCAATAATCTGCATCTTGTTTATAGAGCACAGACGGTATTCCATTGGGGCCCGGTGCCCCTTCTCGTCTGGTCTCAAAGAGCCAGGGTAGAACAGGGGCACAAATGTACCTGTCGGTGCCGGATCCGGCGTCGGTCGACGTCGGTCCAGCTCCGTGTCTACCTCGAGGTGGAGGCCGGGGTCGACGCCGGCTGGGGACACGATCGGCGGCGGACGTTGTGCCGGTGGAATCTGCACCGGGCGAGGTGTAACAAGGTCGACCGGAGCCGATCCGGATCCAGGCCTGGATCCAAGGGGGCCCTGCGGTGCCGGAGCCGCCGGCGTCGAAGTCCCAGGGCCCCCAGTCGAATCCGTGGGGCCCGAAGGCGCGCCGGCGGAGTCGGGCTGCCAAAGATGGCATGCATCGCTTCGTAAAATTGGGGTAGCTGGGCAGGGGTCGCTCCGGGTTCTGGGAAGAGGGGGAAACTCTGAGCCGACCCTACAGGCTCCGCACGCAGAGCCGCCGGAGGGGCACCACCCGCATCCCTCGTTGTGTAGGCCGACCGACGGGGAGAAGTCGAAGATCGACGACGCTTCTTCGACGACTTCTTGTGTTTCAACTTACCTGACCCAGAGTGTGAAGACTTGGACGAAGAATGATGGTGACTCCGCGACCAGTCCTCGACCTCCCACGCGACCGGGACCTCACACGGCACGGAGCCGACTGCCGGGCCTCCAGAAGCTTTCGGGACCGCTCCCGCAAAGACTTCGGGGCCATGGTCTGGCAGTCGGAGCACGACTTGGGGTCATGATCGCGCTCCAAGCAAAACAGGCACACGCAGTGCGGATCCGACACCGACATCAGTCAGCTACAGGAACCGCAAGCCTTGAAACCGGGCATCCCTGATGTGCACCAGGAGTCGAAGACTCAAAACGGTGTCGACAAAAAGTCGCTCAAAAAGTCAGTCAAAAAGTGACTGGAGGTACCGCTCTCTCCGGATCTGTGCTGGCTGGCGCGGAAAAAGAAAGAACGGACGTCAGCGCACGAGGGCGGCGTCTAAGTAGCTACCGCGACGTCATCCCGGCGACCACGACGCCAACGACTAACGTGGAGCCGACCGACGCCACCTTTCGACGCGCAGGGGTACTGCTGACGAAAAATTCTCCAGATCCAGTCTGACGCCTGGGGGTAATTCTAAGGTAAGCAATCTATAACTGTTTCTTTCAGATTGGAGTGTGCAGTGTGGCATTGCGTAATGTGATTGCTATCTTTGACCTAATAAACACTCGAGCTGTAGTAGGGCCCTTGCTTCACCTCCTGGTGCAGGGCGGCTGTGCTTTATGGCACGCATGGAGGGAGGTATGGTCTCGGCTGCAGGTACAGTGGAGTACTGGTGGTGGTGGTACTGATGGTGGTGGTGGTGATACTGGTGGTGGTACTGGTGGTGGTGGTCCGGGTGGTGGTGGTACTGGTACTGATACTGGTGGTGGTGATACTGGTGGTGGTGGTACTGGTGGTGGCGGTGGTGGTGGTACTGGTGGTGGTGGTACTGGTGGTGGTGATACTGGTGGTACTGGTGGTGGTACTGGTGGTAGTACTGATACTGGTGGTGGTACTGATACTGGTGGTGGTACTGATACTGGTGGTGGTACTGATACTGGTGGTGGTACTGATACTGGTGGTATGGTACTGATACTGGTGGTATGGTACTGATACTGGTGGTATGGTACTGGTGGTGGTGGTTGTGGTGGTGGGACTAGTGGTGGTGTTACTAGTGGTGGTGGTGGTACTGGTCGTGGTATTGGTGGTACTGGTCGTGGTACTGATACTGGTGGTGGTACTAGTGGGGGTGGTGGTACTGGTGGTGGTGGTACTGGTGGTGGTACTGGTGGTGGTACTGGTGGCGGTACTGATACTGGTGGTGGTACTGTTGGTGGTACTGGTCGTGGTGGTACTGGTCGTGGTGGTACTGGTCGTGGTACTGTTGGTGGTGGTGGTACTGGTGCTGGTACGGGTGGTGCGGTACTGGTGGTAGTGGTACTGGTGGTGGTGGTGGTGGTACTGGTACTGGTGGTACTGATGGTGGTACTGATACTGGTGGTGGTGGTACTGATACTGGTGGTGGTACTGGTGGTGGTACTGATACTGGTGGTGGTAGTACTGGTGGTGAGGGTGGTGGTGGTGGTACTGGTGGTGGTGGTGGTACTGGTGGTGGTGGTGGTACTGGTGGTACTGATACTGGTGGTGGTACTGGTGGTGGTGGGACTGGTGGTGGCGGTGGTGCTACTGGTGGTGGTGCTACTGGTGGTGGTGGTGGTACTGGTGGTGGTGGTGGTACTGGTGGTGGTGGTACTGGTACTGATGGTGGTGGTACTGGTGGTGGTGGAACTGATACTGGTGGTGGTACTGATACTGGTGGTGGTACTGGTGGTACTAGTGGTGGTGGTACTGGTGGTGGTGGTGGGGGTACTGGTGGGGGTACTGGTGATACTGGTGGTGGTAGTACTGGTGGTAATTCCATTTTACTTGGGGGAGGGGGGTTGAAAAAGACAAGATAATGCCGGGTTAAAGTGATTGAAAGCAGGCGCCAGTGTTACGGAGCGGCCGTGCTGCTTAAAAAAACACAAGCATTTGCAATGCAATAGGTCTTGCATTTACGTGCATTTACGAGAGTTTAAGCTATTGGCATTGTAAATGACAATGCCTTTTATTTATGTTTTAAAAACGAAAACAAAAATAAAAGACATCGTTATTTGCAATGGCAATAGCTGAAACTCGCATAAATGCGAGACCTATTGCATTGCAAAAGCTTGTCAGATTAGTGAGTAGAAACGCTCCCTTTCGGCCCATGCGGCAAATTAATTAAATAAACAAGCGCGGCCACTAAAGTGAAAGCGGACCGCGCGGCAAATAAAATTAAAAAAAATAGTGCTTACCGACTTATGAAGGAGAACGTGTAACGCTACAAGTGAAAGATCCAGTCCTCATGGGAGGTAACAAATGGCGACAGGGCGGTAACAAGGAGGGACTAACAAGCCTCATTATCAATCGGAAGCCATCATTTACCAAGGACAATGACACCAGCCAATCAAAAATATGGGCGGAGAGAAGGCGAGGCTTCCGCAGCATACTCGACTACTGCATGCCTCGCAGAGCGAGCAGCGCATGCGCGCTGCCGCTAGGCTCGACCTAAAAACGGTAAAGTCAAACAACAAAGGCTTATGTAGGAAACAGAGCTTGGATTCTAGTTTAGGTCAAATAAAGAAACAGCAGTGAGGGAAAGTTCAAACCCCTTCTTTGGAAAAGTAGCATTATGAAAAAAGATAGAGGACCCAAGATTTCCATATGTTCTACAGAATGAACCCTGCAAGATATATCCAGATTACTTGCCTGATGACGAAGACATACTGTGTGTATACTTGTGGGATGGGGGTACCCCTTGAGCAACACAAAAACTAGTAAAATCGAGATTTTTTGTATCTAACATTGTTAATGTGATTGGGCAGCAGTGTTGGAAGTAATTAATGACTGAGTACACATGTTAAGCTTAAGAAGCTATGCTCGGCCAAAAGGAAATGATGGGGAAAACATGACTGTTGCATATATATTGTACACGGGGGGGGCGGGGTACTGGAGCAGGATTTTACTAGGGTGGTTTTACAGAACAGGAAAGGGCACCTAAATCCTTACTAAGAGCAGCATCGCATTTGATGTTCAAACTAGGAGATATAGGGGACCAGGGGATCTTTAAATCATTCACAGGTATTCAGCCTTCAAAGGAAAACCAATTACAGATACCTAAATCTGGACCACTGAAGCCATCCAGTAAAGAATATCAGGTTTACAGGAATGCAACCCACAGGAGACATTGTTCCTACTAGCAAGATCAGACTTGTCCCTCCAATTTCTCAGACCCCACTAGTGCAAACATCAGGCAACCTCAAACTTATCTAAGTCCAATATGGCCCCTTTTCATAGGCTAGTGTGTTAAGGCTGGGTTAGATAGCCGTATGGAGAAATATGCAGTAAAGCTAGTTCTGATACAGGTCGTTAGACAGGACTGGCCCAATTAGAGGAAGGTGGGAATGACATTTCAGGGAGATTCAGAAAGTTGACCTGGGAATTCATTCTGCCCGTCGCTTGCCATTGGCTTTGTGGTTTGTAACTCACGTTTTCTTGCTTACCATTTGCTGGCTTTACTTGCTTTAGGCTGTCCAGGTTCAGTTCATCCCGCCTGATGAGAAAGCGGTCTATCACTGTCTTCTTCCACAAACTCGTATTCTGTATGAGCATGTCTGAGTGATTAATATCCCTTCGGGGAGCAAACTTTTTTTTGTGCAGTCTCGGAGTCTGTTTTGGTGATTAGTGTCTTGTGTTTCTGCAGTTCGCATTACTGATAGACATGGCCTAATGTTATGCCACAGGCGCTGACAGAATAAGCGCTCTGGTCTACACGTAAGACGTCAAGACACTTCACATATATATCACGTGACAACTCAACATTCATCCAACCAGGCACTCCCTAGGACATAGAGTACTACTTATCCGCTAACAAAATACAATTATCAAAGCTCCAGTCCTGGCTTTAATTTTACAAACTATAGCTGCCTAGTGTATTGGTGCCATTGTACAAACTGAAGGAGTAATGTAGCTATCTAGTTCCATGGCATCCGCACACTGTTTCCACTCCTGGGTTATTCCAGACATGTAAACGACACATTAATTTGCTAAATGAAAAACCCAGCATTGTAAACATGATGTCCTAATTACATGGAGCTGGCTGGTAACTCTTGAAGTGAACCAAAACTACAATTCCCAGAATGCCCCGATTAGCTTTTTCCTAGTGAGGTATGTATGCTTCCACGTGGATTCTGAAGGTTTCCTTGCAGGAAGTCTTGGAGTACCTTAGATAAAGAGTAGTAAATGTATATTTTAGGATTCTTATTTGACAATCTAGCACTGTTCTTGCTGGAGTTTCTATAGGTAAACAGGATGGTCTATTGTAAGGTTACCAGACAATTCTTTATGTTATGTGAGGTCATCTGGAAATCGTCCCACGAGGAAAGTAAAAAACAGTTAGGATGTGATAGCAACCACTATGAAATCACAAAGTGACCTGTACCTTAACCATTGCCCTAAAATAAATCACTCACTAGCCTAGGAGTTGCCTTTTGGATTTTTGCTATCCCATAAAATTTCGACAGAACTTTCTTTTACGTAAGGTTTAAGGGACTGATGCATAAACTAATTTTGTAGTCGAAAAGACTACGTTTTGCAAAATAATATGCTTAGTGAGTCACGATGTACTAATTTTAACTTATAGTGTGAAAAGTTTCTACACACAAGGCCCTTTGCCACCCATTTCAGATCACAACAAGCATTGGCAAAGCCAATAGGTCTCGCCTATGCTAAATCTTTTGGCTTTGTCAATGTATTTTTAGCCATATTGTACAGCAGCACTGGGTTCAGTACAGCATGGCTGAAAGTAAAAAATAAAAAAGGCACTATGACGCAGTCAAAGCTAACTGTGTTATAGAGCTTTTTTTCTTTACTTTCAGCCATGTTGAAATATGGCTAAGAAACTCTGATAAAGTCAATAGATTTTGCATAGGTGAGACCTATTGGTTTTGCCAAGGCTTTTTTATATTCTCTCCATATTAGTCCCAATTCTAAAATGACTGACAGGGACTCTTACACGGCATAAAGGGCTAATACAGTTTATTTTTGGAAAAGTGCACGATTTTGCTATGCATAAATTCCTTCTCCGGTGTGACTCATAGAAGAGTCCTCCATAAATGCTTGTCATGCGGTTCAGCTGCCAAGGCAATATCCAGAGCTGGGAGCCTTGAGAAATCATTTAGCTCAGGATACCACATATCCCTATTCTCTCAAATGAACAGTCAAATCACCGTTGTTCAACGAGTCATGGTTTTTGCCTGAAGGCCCATGAAGATTTGCTGGGCGAGTTGCAATGTTCTTTGAGCACATGGTCAATGGGATGATGAAGACTTTGATCATTTTCAGTAATAACTGATGAAATGTTTGTAGTCCTGTTGGTGGCAGGTCATGCTTCCTGAAGAATAATGTATTTTTATTCATAGTGCAACCTGAGAACTGTAACCCTCTACCCTTTTACTCTTACATCTATCATGGCTTGGTAGCAAAACTAATGTCAAACATTCCTTGTGTGCTTCTTGCACATAGCCACCTTGTCAACCCATTTATGTTGCATGACACCTCTGGCATTTTATGCTTTACTTTTAATGTCTCTAATTCCTCTTGATCTTTCTAGCTCATACTACTCTCCAAAATCTCCACCCCCTATCTTTCACTAACCTTATGTATGGTAACTTTTATATATGCTATTATTGCATTTTCTTGTTCGCACATCCCACTGTTTCACTGTTAAACCTATATTTGTAATGGATTTCATCTGTCCTTTTCAATGAAGGTCCACTGCATTCTGACTCTTAAAGGCTAGTTTGGCTATCCACAAGAATATATTAGAGAAGTACTTTAAATGAAAAACAGTATCCTAAGAGTGTCAGGGTGTAACCAAACCAGTGTCTCACTATATTCACACTAAAATACTTTGGTTTCTACAGATGATCTTTACTTTGAGTCTCTGAATTGCTGTAGCTACACTTCTCTACACAATTCGCATCCTGTTGAAAAACCTGCAGTTTCATTTTTTTTCTTCAAAGGGTAAGTACTACTCCCGTATTATATTGAGTATATCTAATGTTAGTAATTTGGAAATCAGACTTTCGTGTGAATCTGTACAAGTAAAAGGTTGGTTTAAGCTGTACTTACCAATTCAGGAGCTTTACAAATGGATTTGGGCTCTCGATAATTGACTACTGATGTTAAAGCCTGCATAGGAAGGACACATTTAAGTTGGTTAGTATAAAAGACCTTTGTATTGCAACCAGTACTAGCACTGACATCAGACAAGAGATTAGGAGAAATGCAAGCATTCACCATCAGGGAGCCTTTCCTACAATTCACAAAAGACAAAGTCAGCCTGAGGATCAATCCTAGGCTCATACCCACCTTCACTTGAATAAACCCGTCATTCTACGATCTTTCTTCCCAAACATGTCTATGTCAGCAGAAATGCCATTACATTAATTGGATTTACGTAAATGAGTCTGGTTCTATATTGATAGAACAAAAGACACGCTCTTTTGGTTCTATATTGATAGAACAAAATATATAGGCTCAGATCAGCTGTTCGTCTCTTAGACAGCCAGGAAGAGGTCGCCCCTGTGTAGAACAGCTTACTATTCTGATTAAACCATGTGATTATATGAAAGATCCAATGATGGAGAAGTAATTAGTTACCGTAACTCCAGTTTTCCAGCATTGGAATCATTCATATATTCACATGCGACCTTCCCTCCTCCATGGTCAGATGTTCAATCATAGTGTACTCTTCTCACACTTTCCGCTAATAAATCTGAGCTATGATGGCATCTACACAGAGTACGAAAGCGGGCATTTCCACCTCATAGGAAAACATATGGGTTGCTTCAAATGAGGTGGATGTGCTACTAAACAAACACTGTTGTTCAGGCCTTTGGCCATTTTAACACAGTTTACTGCTATTTAAATGCAAATACGAATCCTCTGCACACGTTTAATGAAATATACACATGAAGTTACATCTATATATCACAGTAAGGCTTGTCTTGTATTTTTCGAAGTCATTTATTCAAGTCCATCAGTAAGCGAAGTTCGTTCTGTACTTCACTTAGTCTGTTTCTTAGCCAACACGTGTTTCGTTGCTGTTAAAGGGATTACCCCGCGACTACTTCAGGGCTAAGGGAATATATAAACAAGTGCTTGTTCCTGCGTACATCTGTACTTTGTGCATTTGTTATCAAGATATTGTCAGGGTGACTGTAGTGACATGTGTAGGTTTAAGGTTTACAAGTGTTACTATTTGGAAATCCATGCGGTAACTGTTATTTTACATGCAATTTGTACATTGTTACAAGTGCAACAGTATATAAGTGGGGGGAAGAACGAACAGAAAAACGCCCCATCTGTTTATAGTTGTAATCATTATGTTCATGAGTACACTTACTATTACTAACTCCCTCATTAGGAATCATTCTCAGTGGGCAAGGTGCAATTGTGAGCATGCAAACATCACATTTGCGTTTTTCATATCTTTAGCATAGTGCACCCTCATGTTGTCAAGTTATAGTGTGCGTATGCGGACTAAAAGTGTTCACACGAAAGGACTTCCCACGTATTTAAATAGGATACGATACCTCAGTTCAGTCTTTTGCTATCTCTAAGTATCAAAAAAACACAATTAAGGTGTGTCATCAGACAGTCAACAATTAGTTCATTGTTGCTAGGTCAGAATCAGGTAACCATATTAGGGCCCCCTACCTTATTTTCGGTGATAATTCCAACCCGAAAACGTTCTGTCTGTTAGGTATTGTTTCTGATAGATGTCGTCTTTTGATACGATTTATTATTCTCCTTTAGTAAGGCGCGTCAGGGTGTAGAATATCTGCCTGCTGCCCAATCCTTGAGTGAAAGTGGAAGAGTCAAATCACTAATGGCCCTTCCTATTAGGTCCTGAATTACACCCAAGCGATTACGTTAAGCGCTCCTTACCGGCAGGTTACTGGATCAGATTAGATCTCCCGTCTTTGGCGTACACGTATCACCGAAATAAGGTAGGGGGCCCTAATATGGTTACCTGATTCTGACCTAGCAACAATGAACTAATTGTTGACTGTCTGATGACACACCTTAATTGTGTTTTTTTGATACTTAAGAGATAGCAAAAGACTGAACTGAGGTATCGTATCCTATTTAAACGCGTGGTAAGTCCTTTCGTGTGAACGCTTTATTTAGTCAGCATGCGCACACTATAACTCGACAACATGAGGGTGCACTACGCTAAAGATATGAAAAACGCAAATGTGATGTTTGCATGCTCACAATTGCACCTTGCCCACTGAGGATGATTCCTAATGAGGGAGTCAGTAATAGTAAGTGTACTCATGAACATAATGATTACAACTATAAACAGATGGGGTGTTTTTTCTGTTCATTCTTCTCCCCACCGATATACTGTTGCACTTGTAACAATGTACAAATTGCATGTACAATACCAGTTACCGCATGGATTTTCACATAGTAACACTTGTAAACCTTAAAGCTACACAGGTCACTACAGTCACCCTGACAATATCTTGATAACAAATGTACAAACTACAGATGTACGCACAAACAAGCACTTGTTTATATATTCCCTTAGCCCTGAAGAAGTCGCGGGGTAATCCCATGTAACAGCGACGAAACACGTGTTGGCTAAGAAACAGACTAAGTGAAGTACAGAACGAACTTCGCTTACTGATGGACTTGAATAAATGACTTCGAAAAATACAAGACAAGCCTTACTGTGATATATAGATGTAACTTCATGTAGATATTTCATTAAACGTGTACAGAGGATTCGTATTTGCAGTAAAGTGGTCTGGTGACCACACATTTGGGGATGTGGTGGTTTTTCCCTACCTAATGCACTGTGCCATATTTCATGCTATAACTGAATTATATATGTGATAAGACCTGAGAGCGCCATTTGCCTATTGACTACCACCAGCTCTGTATATCTGCTATTTAAATGCACTGAAGATTTCCACCCTGCCGGCAGGGAATGATTCAAGCATGTGAATATATGAAAGGTCCAATGTTGGAGAACATTCATTACACATGGCTAAATTGTATACAGTACCGAAACACCCTAGTAAATTGTGAGTAAACATAATTCCTATATGAATCAGGACAGTAGTTCATCTAATGGGCAAGTCTGAAGTCTTAAAAGCATATGCAATTACTCAATTACATAGGTGTGAAAAGGCTGGTGAATACACCTCAATGAGGTTAAAAACTAAATGGATACCTACCTGTAAGAGTAGTTTTGCAGCTTTAAGAATTTTCTGGATTCACATGCTGTGTATTATTCTGCCATATAGTGGTTTCGGTCTGGAACTCTCCTCTTGTACATTGGTCTGTTTTCTCCTTCCTCTTTTTGTGTGTTGTTGGGGGTCAACAGTCCTCACCATTTGGTGCTTAGTCTAATCCTTCCAGACGTCAGATGCCCTTCCCCGGAAGCCTTATCGCATGGTCACCATCTTAGATTCTTTTTTCCGCCTTTGAGTCTGGAAGCATCGCTGAATGTTTTCCAATCATCAAAAGAAGGATACATTGAAGGTTCGTTGACAGCAACATCAAAGTTCCAGAGGGAAAACATTGATACTGCAATTCAAAAGAAGTCTAATTTGTGGGAAATCCAGCTGGGGATATTTTCTGCGGAGAAATAAGGGGAGTATGAGACTAACCAACGAAGGAAGACCAAAGAATGTACGGCAGTGGGCCCCTGCTCCAAGTGATGAGAAGAACACACCCTTCCGCTTCTGCCCGGAAAGTCACCACAGATTTGCCCAGAAGGACAATCAGGTGTGAAACCTTTTGCCTACCACGAGACCACAGCACTGAGAACTGTGAGGCCCATGCAGAAATCAAACCCAAAACTCTGGGAGCAAGGGAGAAACAAAGACTGGCACACTACGCTATACAGAGGCAGAAGGAAACTCCCTCGCTGAGGGACAGGGGATTGTCGAACAAGGAGGAGGACAAAAAAAAAAGGGTGAAGGAGAAAAGGGATCAATACACAAGAGAGAGTTATGGACCCAACCACTAGACGGCAGAATAATGCACAGCATGTGAATCCAGAACAGATTCACACTGCAAAAGTGATGGTTACAGCTGTTTCACTCCATGTGTTCAAAATTAGTTTTTTCCATACTTTAAGTGTATGATAATCTTAAAAAACAATATGCAAAATTTAATTAATCAGGACCCATCAAAGCTATGGCAGTACTAGTATACATATTCTTTCTTCTATGGGGATCCAGCTGGCATACGTTTTTGGTTCTCAATATCCATAAAATACAGGGCTGCCTCAATCCAAATTCCTCAAGACTGCAATCTTAAAGATTTTTCTTCTTAATTTTGTTTCTACAGTCTGCAATATAACAAACATATATATGCTTCACTTTTTCTCCTTTCACAAGCATGTGCAAAACTAATGTCATCACTTTAACTCCAAATTTAGGCATTAATGGCCACAGGGAGCAGTTTATTTCAGACCTGCCAATTTCAAGAATTTGTTTTTAGTTAGCTCGATGAAAACCATCACCATCACCCGCTCATACAAGTAATTCTAAAGAATATATATTTTCTCTAACCATGACATATGGAAAATGAGGACTTGCTACATTGGTCTATGGCAAAGACATGGCCACTTTTTTGATCGGGGAAATCCAAGAAAGTTTCTACACAATGGAGACCCAGAAAGTAATAAAGGATGGTAAGAGGACACATACTGAACACTCTAAATGTATCAAGCATAGTCTTTAATGCAAATGTAAGAAAGTAATTTTACTCCACTTTCAGTAAAATAACAAAAGACTTAATTTAAGTTGCCAGTCCATCAATTTCATATTTGCGATGAATGTAATCAGAAAAGACACCTGCTGACACACGTTTCACCTATATGAGTGTAGAATAGTGATTATATGCATATGGTGATTCATCTACCAGACAAACGCATTCCACCACCCACGGCAAGAAACCTTTGCTTTTCAGGCTGCCAATTTCATTTTGCTTACCATACACTGGAAACCTTTGTAAGATTAAGCACAATGCACATATAGGGTTAAAGAAATGTAGCTAATTTTCTTGATCTTTAGTTTGCCCTCAAAATATTGGCTATCAATGGTCCCTTGAGTTTAGGACCGTTTTATAAATAAAATCACTTCCCAACACAAAAAGATATAGAACACCCAGTTCAAAGAAAGCGAGGGAGGCAGACCGACTGGGGTGGGGATCAGCCACTCACAAGTTTGTTACTTCATATTCCTGCCTATATAGATATGAATAATGCCCAAGCCACTGTGTGGGAAGAAAATTACATATGTTCGAGTTACCAACAGTTTTGCAAAGCACATTTTGAGGAGCATAGGTATGCATGCATGTAGTATTTCTAAAGCGCAAACCTAGTCAAAAGGCAGCAGAGCGCTGAACAGGGTCAAAGCCAAACATACATTCAATGAGTGACAGGAGGGTAGCTGGTATGTCTACAAGACAAATCATCTAGCGTCCCTTAAATAGATGCACCACAAAACTTGTCCCAATCTTTGTCTTTTAGCTGACTCATTTTAAGCCTTATAAGTTCCTTATGCTTCTCCAGACCCTCTTTATTTCTGACTTACTAGATTAACCTACCCATCACCAAATTTAGGGGTCACCTATTGGCATATCTGCATTTGCCATTGAACGAGCCTTTAATCAGCCTAATTTAGGATAGTGTATGAAACACCTCCATAGTGGAATACATACTGCAGGCTACCAGAGAAGATAATGGTTTCAGTTACATGGTCTAAAGAATTGCAGATGTACCTGTGGGACAGAGAGGTCAATGTTAATTTGCACTGACAATCTGTTTGTGATCTCACGAATGGTTACAACACATTCAATTCACCTGGAGAGATAGCGCACTGACTGGATTCACTCTCCAATCACCTAGAGAGATCCCACACTAATTGGATTCACTCTCCAATCTAAGACTGTGCTGCAACAAGCTCCAGAAGCCTCCCTGGAACTGCCCAGCTGAACTACAGCATCTGGACCTGTCAAAGACCTACTGCCCTCTGATAGAGCAAGTTCCCGATCCCCTAGAGGTGTTTCTTGAGGTCCTGGACGAGTGCCTGGATCAGAATGCACTCCTCTTCAAGAAAAGAAGAGATCCTGAAGTTTTGGGCTTTTCACGACTGTGAAAGGGCATGTTCGTGCTGAGACTCTGTCACCCGTCAATGTGAAGCTCCGGTGAACCCGACTCTTTGTGCTACAGTGATTCCCCACAACGCGAGTACTGCAGTTCGCGCTACAGCAACGACAGCCCGAGGTAACCTCCAACGCGCAGCTCTAGTTAAACCCATCCGCGACACCGAACCATATTCTCAAACTACAGCGAGGACTGTCCGCAAAGCCAGACCTGCTCTCCATAGTACAGCGATGACCACCCACAAAACTCTCCCTGCTCCTTGCAGCCTCCTCCACCGCAAACTGGACTCTTTGCGCCAGACCTTGAGAAGGTAACCTGGTCCCGGTGTTTGATCCGCGCTCCATCGCAGTCGGCCTGAACTTGTGATTTCCCCCTGAACTAGCATGACCAGATGACCGAGAATGGCGCTTGGTGCTTTTAGATGCTATATCTACCTAAAACATTGAAATTCAATGTCTCCAGTTCTACCAATTGTTTTTTTGTTGTTTTGGTCTCACTTTATTTCTTAAAATGTACTCTATTTTCCAAAATTGGTTTGGGATATTTATTACTTACCACTTTGCCTCAAAGTTAAACCTGACTGCTTTTGTGCCAAGCTACCAGAGGGTTAAGCACAGGATAATGTAGTGACTTTTGTGGTTCACCCCGACAAGGATTATGGTTGTTGCTTGAGTAGGGTTTTCACCCCCGAACCAATAAACCCAGTTTCTTACACCGCCCAAAACATGTCACACTCCTTAATGGTGTGCGAGATTAGAAAATAAAATCTCACAAAACGTGTATTCGTCTTTCCAAGACTTCTTTCCACCACAACAGGACACATTAAAAATATGGTTGAAATGGCAGATAACTTAGTAAACAAAACAGAAATAAATTCCCTTTCTCCAGAAAGAAGTGAATTAGATCACACATTGAGTAAAGCAATCAATTCACTTTAATATGGGATTCCAAATATAAGATAGGATCTAAACGACAAAGCTTAGTTCAGTGGTCTGGCTTTATACATGCAGTAAAATTAGCTGACAACTACTGTACAGTGCATTCTGCAGTAGTGGAATTCCCTCCCAACTTCCTTAAAGGTTTATCAAAATGTTCCTATGAAATGGATAATGCCTCCATTCACCATTTTGGAGCACAATTAAAGTGGGCTTTTCAGCAAATGTATTTTGTAGTATGAAAATGTAATTTAATTGAAACTCTGCACACTTGCCTTTACAGTTCTTGCTTGCCCTGTTTACACAGTCAAGCTGTATCATGCCCCTGTTCTGGGTGCATGCGCAGGTGCAGATGGGGGCCATGCACCAGTTTTCAACAAAATCATGTTTTCTTAGTGTCCGAAAAACAGATGCATGGCCCTCTTTTGCCTACATGTCACGTAACACAAAAGAAAAATGATATAGCAACTGCTCTTCTCCCAAGTATTTCTCAGCATCCATTCATGCTAGTTTCTGGCTTTCTGATTTGGGTATAGCCCAGTTGATGCTCAACCCAGAATGCCAGAACTCCTGCACACTCAATGGAAGTTAACGTGGAGGCTGTAGCATCTCTGGTGTCACTGCTAGTGTCCAGCAGGACAGAGGATCTGTGTAGAGTAGGGTACTCTGATAACATCTCTGGAGAAGGGCTTCTTTCCTCTGCTCTGCAGACTAATTCAAGTGACCTTGGTAAAGAGAAACTGTCATAACAGAGTTAGAATCAACCAATGATTGGACAGCTAATGAATATAGCACAACACCTTTGCATCCATAGGCATGTTTTCTTTAGAAGATCGCTTTCAAACTGTTGACTCCTCCGTTATTCTCCTCCCAGTATACAGCATGACAGTCCACTGAGTGCAAGCTTATGTTGCTTAAACTCACTGGTGTTTCTGTGTGGATCCACAGGGTTACAAACCAATGCTCAGGAGCAGAATCAGTCAATTTTTCATGTGAACTTTTTGGCTTGTGTCTGTGTTCAAAAACACACCAGAATTGTTTTAAAAATAAAACTGTAGTTATTAAAATGTGTTCTGCTAGCCCAAAAATATGCAGAGATGTGTAACGTTTGTTAATCCCATGATGGAGAACAGTGCTTGGCATTAGGAATTTTGTTTCCGATTAGTGCTCCATTTCAGGAGACAATTGTCCAGGTAAAGCTAGAGCTGCGCAACAAATATTGACTTCTTAAGGTGTGATATACCTACCAGCATGCGCTTGCACAATTCTCTTGACAACAACTTCACTTAAATGGTAGGATAATTTACCACAAATCATCCTGCTCATTATGAACTTTAGGACTTAAGTCCTTCTTTGCTACTGGTTAATAGAAGTATTCACCACAGAGGTCTATTACACAAATCTAGTCTCTCTAATGAAAATGGATAATAATCTGATATAAATGCAGCTTTATGAATGTTTTGCCTGACCCACTTATTAGCAGTTTTGAAATCCAATACAGGCAGGTACTCTTCAGGCTCTTTTTGCCATACTAGAAAGTAGCAGAAATAACGGCCATTGGACTTTTGTTATTTGGGTATTGACTCTACACTTCGTTTAGTTATTGAGTGTTCGGTAGTGAAGTAAGAAACCTAGTGCAGTCAATTTACCATTCTAGTCACTGTACAGGTGGTGCGAGATGCTTTCTGCACTTGAGCAGATGACTCTACAAGCTTTTTGCAATGGCTTACTCAAACTCTTCTTCTGTGTGGCCTCTTATACTGGAGAGTCTAATCAGTTCAGTCAGTTTGTGCCACTAGAAGTAAGGTTGGAGCTTCTGCTTGTTGAACTCAAACTCTGTGTCCAATGGGCTCTGGGAGCCCCAAGATTAGGTGAAGTGCAGTGTCAAAGGTGTCCTAGTTTGTTATGAGGGCAGTAGTATATCAAAACAAATCCAAAGACATTCACTGAAAACCTTTGCTAAAGCGATGTTAAGAGGGAGGACTCCAGTCACAAAATGATGTGAGCTAAAACATAATGCAAAATTCATTATAAACCAATTCAAAGGATATTATATTTTAATAAAATTCTTTAAAACTGCTGAAATTCACCAGTTGTGGTGAGCTCTGCAACCACAATGCTCTGCTTATGACCTTACATGATGTTACAGGTGACATCATGTTTTTTTTTTGTTTTGTTTTTTACAGGTGACATCATGTGAGGTCATAAGCACAGGTAATATCACACATCACCATTGACATGACACCACTTACTTTTTCATACATTCTTTTTGCCAATTCTGGAAAAACTGCTTTGGCTGTGTGTATCCTTTGTAGGAACATCTGCAGTCATAGAGCTACAATTACATCGTACAACTATAGCAGACTGTAGAAAGTTTTCATAATATCATTGTTTATTCCCAACAGAAAGAGTCAACAATAGCAATGACACTGATGATATAACTCGTGAAATCAAATTGCATCATCTTTTACAATTCCACGTTTGGTGACAATAAAACATACAAGTTTGTTTCTATAGGTATGTATCCACTGTGGAGACATCTTGTTGGATGAACATGGTACTGCAAGATTGCAATTATAAAGGTGATCTCAAATGAAATGTCACCAAGGTGTCATTAATGATGTCCTCTGTGACCATGTGTGAGGTCATGAGAAGTATTTTAGACAACTTTGGGGTTATGTAGCTTTCAATATTGGTTAAGTGCAGCGAGTCAGGTTTTGGGTCATAACCATAACATCCCATCAACATAAGCTTAAAATAAACTTTGTCATTTTAAAGCACATTTCTTTGTGACATTAGGAGCAAAATGCTGCTTTTCTTTAATAATGATTTGTCAATGAATATTAATGTGAATAAATCTAAAAAAAATTGCAATTAGGCATTAAAATACAATTCAATAAGGGATATTCAATACTTAGGAGTATCAGTGAAGATCGCATGATGGAAAACACTTCTACCTTTGTACTTCAGAAAGCAGTAACTGTTTGAAAATAAATAGTATGCAAAATGGAGTTTGTACGATTTCAGGTCATCTGTATTTGTACACAAATCACAACAAATGTCTGATATTTTACCCAAGTGGCAGAGAGATACGGTAGGTTGCTCTTTGAAACGGTCACTCAGATTCAGTGAACTTAAAAACTGAAAGAAACTGAAATACAACAAGCTTTTGGGAAGACAAAGGGATGCCTGCTAGCAGACTTAACTTTAAACCAGACAATTATGATAGATATACATCTCTTATTCACTCCTAGCATCTTTCTTGCTTTAAGTAATAGTCTTGTCATGTCGTTTAGAAACTCTGTTTTGCATTGACTCAAAGATCCTTCTCATATGTGTCTGTAGCCTTAACAAACGTAAATACTGCTTTGTACAACTTCCAGGGATTTTGCTTTTAATACGGTGAAGATAGAAAGTCTATATATTACATTAATGTCGTTTATTACACACACATTCACTTTTATCATCATGCATGGTTAATGTGAAGTATACCTTGTCTAGCGCACTCATAAAGTGTTGGTCACCGTTCAAAACAGTGTTGACAAGTTGAACAAATTTACTATGCACTTCCAGAACAGACTCTACAAATAGAGTTGGCATCTGAAAAATAAAAGAGACAACGCTGATGAGCATAGGTTTATTTAGGCAACATTTTGAACAGGCTACCCAAAGTGATAGTAAGCCTACCAATTAGCCACAACAACATTAATGGTGCCTTGAATTGAAGACACTTAAAGTTGTTAACATTTATAGCTGCAGAAAGTTCTACATTCCTAACTGTGTAAAAACACTGATTTCACAAACGAGTGGCATACTGATTTCCAAGCAAAAGTAATTTTAGGATTCAGAAAGGAAAAAAGATAATCTGGAAATTATTGTCCCCTAGAGGTTAAGATAGTGTTTCAATAAGAATTTGGTTAACACAATAAAACAGCAATTACATTTATGATTTTCTACCCAAGAATATCACTATCTGATGGGTTGATACTGTGAAAAGAGTCAATATCCCTTAGGGTCATGCCTGGTAGGGCAAGCAATGATAGACAGCATGGTTTTAGAGTCCTTCATTTCAAACAAAATTTTGAATTTTTTGCAGCTTATGCAAAGGAAACGGCTGAAAACTAATTAAAGTTTGACCAAGATAGCATATCTTCAGTGAGATATCAGCAGTGCCATCAGAAACACTAGGATGAATGCTGTAGGTTTAAATGTAGTTGATTTTCAGACATTTATTCTAGGTAATGTCAGGAAATAATACATTAAACTGAAATGTAGGGTATAACCTTAAATTAGTAGTGGTTTTAAAACATTTATGTTGCTGATTCATGGAATAGATGTCAAGCACGGTGTTTTGGAAAAATGAAAAGTGCTAATGCTTCTCTAATGCACTCTCCGACTCATCCCAAACCTCATTCTAGTACTATGATCTCCAAAATAAACCTTTCTAGACTATTGCCCCCTCTATTCCTCCTTGGCTCACTCGAAACCTTATTTTACTACTATGATCTCCCAAGCAACCCTTTCTAAATTCATCCCTCATGTATCCCATACCTCATTTTACTACTATGATTTCTCTAATCCCTTTCTACCGACTCGCCCCTCCAATATCTCTCCTTTTACTCATCTGAAGCCTCGTCTTACTACTCTGATCTCCCAAATAACACTTTCTAGAATCTTCCCTCTTCTATCTCTCCATTATCCTATTCAATTCAACTAAGAGGCTCACATGTCCACTGCTCAAATTAACACATTTCCCTAAACTAATCCACCACTCAACCTTTTTGGGTTCCAGAGTAGCGTGCTCCTCGCCAAAAAGCATTTTGATGCCTCATCAGTGGTAGTTAGCTCTATATAAATTAAATTACAATACCGTCAAATAAAGCATAGTGGAGTTCACATGCAGAAACTGATGCTAAAATGTATCTAGAAGCTCAAAATACATCAATCCTAGAAGAATCCCACATTGCGCCGATAACAAGAAAGAACTGCAAAAGTGGTGTTGTAAATAAATCATTATCCAGGGCATTAGAGGCCTGAGAAATCAATAAAGTCCAACAGCAAGAAAAGTTAGTGCAAAATCTGTTCCATTAATTTATTTTCCTTCTCCCCATTTTGCAAAACTTCGCTGAACCAGCGGCTACAACTTTCTTGACAAGCAAAATAGCCCACTTTTCAGTGTGTCCAAAGTTCCAAACGGAACATTTGCCTTGTGCTTTTTTTCCTTTACCAAGCCCACCCGTTTAATAAGGTTTCACAGAAGGGCTAAATGTCTATATCCATGCAGTGCCCTCGTTGTTCCATATTACCAAAGAGATTTTGAGCAACTCTTTGGAAAAGGTTATCAAGTGGCACACAGTGAACATAATGAACAAAGAGAAAATATACCTAAAAATAATGATGTATAGTACAAGATTGCAAAAAACAAATAAAATGTCTTTAAATACAAATGTTGACTATCAAAATCAAAGCTCTAGCTGTGCCACTGTTTAAAATTTGGGAACAGCTGTTTCCTACATCCAGTTTCTAGTAGTTCATATTTTAAGTTACGTTGTGCATATGCAAATTAAGGGCAATACCAAATCTCTTGAAATCTAACACGCTACCTGTTTTTACAGTAACCTTCACCAAGCGATTTTAACCAAATTGTGAACGTCTATATGAACCCAAAAAATGTATTTAAATGAGGTTTATCTGCAGGTATGAAAAATCAGGGTAGTAAGCAAAAGTGAAAATAGTTATCAGGTTTTATGAAACCTTTGATGAAAATAAACGTGGTGTTGCAGGGATTGCGCTCAGGAACAGAACTTTGCTTGGGCCCATTGATCATTGGCAATTAGGGACTGAGAAACCATACTACCTCAGTACTAATGAGCCCGAGTCCGACTAGCTATAGGGCCTCACTTGCCCTCCTAACCTTACCAGAAAAATAAATGAGTTGGCACCTCAGAACACAACACTCTCGACCCTCTCAGGGATCGCGGTAACAGGACACACCCATTCGCTTTCTCACTCGCACTCGTCCACAATAATATTAACAAGAGACACGAAGGAAGTTTAGAATATTTATTTAAACTATCATGCTCTAAAATGCAGTATTCGTGGCACAATTACAATACAAATGCATATCAAAATACTATTAGGATGGCTGATGAACCATATACTATAAAAAGCCCTGTTATGTTACAAGGCATATTTAGCCTAAAACTCACCCACCTTCTTCTTCTACTGAAGCTAGATGATTACATATCAAAGATCTCTGGGATTAGTGGCAGACCCAGTACCTTAGCATACACAGATGGACGTTGTACACCTCAGCTGACGTAGCAAACTTGTCTCAGCACCCTCGCTCAGTGTGTTTTCTCAAACTCTTGTGCTCGGTTATATGACAAAACGTGTGTGCTCACAAACAGCTGCGTTCTTGTGTTATGCCTAGGTGCTAGTGTCTGACCAGAGAGAATAACAAGGGGCATGGTTGTTTGACCTTGTCTAGCGTTTTCAGACCAAAACCCAGGAAAAGAACAGTTGAAAACATATGCAGTTTCCGCATGAAAGTACAATGTGGCACAAAGCAAATGTGTTTATATAGTAACGTGTGCAAAAGAAAATGAGGCCTACAAAGTGCACAATTAGTCTAATCATAGGGAAAACTACAACGGGCCATGCATGACAGTCGTGCTTTTTAATTCAGCCTTGATGGTGATGGTGCAGCTTAGCCAAACACGGAGTAGGGCACCTTTCCTTGCTCCCATCTGGCTGAATGAAGCAGGCATCCCTCTATGCCCCAACTGCTGGAGGAAGCGCTGAAGACTGCAGAGCAACTTTCTGCCAACAAGGTACCACGCTACATTCATTGTGTCCCAAATGGAAATGAGCCACGAACTGCAAAGGGGAGTTGAAGGACTGTGGGTGCCATCCAGCTTATGTGTGCAACTGAGAGCACAGACCTACTGAGGTCAAAATAAAGAGCTCCAGCACACAATGGAGGTGGGCTGAGGGAAGGAGGATTAAGGGGTCCAGAGAAAAGGGAGAGGAGAAGGGTCAGGGGGGAGGAGGGCCAGGGCAAGGGGAACAAGGGGGGGCTGGGGGGTAGGGGAGGCTCAAAGCAGCAGATGGAAGTGTGCGCTCCAGAAGCCCGAAAGGAAAACTGACACTGAAGTAAACCACAGGTTCAATAAATTGGATGCCAAGCAGAGAGTGTACAGTAGTTGGCAAAAATCAAAGAGTTCACTCAGTAAAGGATAAGTGGGCCCAACTCGGCAGTGAAATATAAGACAAAGGTGAAGAAACAAAGTCCTACTGCGTCTTACAGGGGTAAGGCAACAGAGGTTCAGGTCCTCTACCATTACCCAATCCTACCTGGCTAACATCTTTAAAAAAATCTACCCGCGGGAACTTAAAGATGAGGTTTCTGAATTCTATGTCAGGACCGGAGGCGAGGATTATGCTGTAACTTCCTTTATTCCTTACAGCCAGCAGTGTTCAACTTTAACATTTAAACAAAAAACTAGCACTCCCATGGTGCTTTAGGCAGTCCATAAACAGCCACCAATCAGCGTCCTCCGTCATCCCGAGGGCGTGTGCTTCCTGTGCCAACTCCTCTTTCTTTCCTGCTGCCAGCAGTTAAGCCGCATTTTCCTTTCACTGCGTTTTTTGCTAAGTGAATATTGATGTATTTAATGTGTTTTATTGCGCGCCGCGTTTGATAATTGCGCTGGTGTGTCCCTTCGGCTCCTGCGCTTCGGCGGCGGAGGCGAATGGTTTTTGTCAGGAGACTAGGTTTTGCCTGATTGTGTCTCCTCAGCGTTGGGTTTCCGCTTCAGTGCGCGGCGTAACGCTTACAATGGTTAATTGCCTGTAATTGCCCTGTTATTTAAGGCGCATTTCCTTCACAGGTTGTTCTCTTTGTTCGGGGATGCGGGAGCATTCGAAGCTCCGCTCACGGCCCCTCAGGCACAGGCTCAGCGGTGCAGTGCGCCTCGGCTCGCGAGGGGGCGCCGCTTTGAACTCGTTGGTCTGAGCCGCTCCCTGCGGTGAGGAGCGGCGAGTTCAAACGCGCAGCCCGCGATTTTCTCCCGACGCGCACCCCTGCCTGTCAGGTCTGGGAACCCTGACACCTGCACTTGCGGGTTGATCTTTTTTGATTAGCCACAGCGTTGACACCTGCAGTCGTGGGTCAGACTACTGCCGTTAGGCAAGTTCAAGTAAGGCGCATTTTCCATGGCTGTTTTCAAAGCGCTTACTGGCTGTGGTGGGGGCGGGCCCAGACCTCCTGACACCCACTGAATCATAGGGTGAGTCGCCCCCGGTTAATCATTTTGCCTGCAGCCGCTCAGCGGCACAAAAATAAAGTGTTTTTCCACTATATATATTTTTCTGCCACTATATTTAGGCTTGCCTGTTTATGCGTGAGCGTGTAGACTGCCATTCCTAGTACTGCACATCAGGAGGACCTTTATTAATGATGGAAATGGATTACACGGAGGAGGAATCCCTACAAGTTATCCCCTTGGATGATGAGTTTTGTGACGCTGTTGACGCGTCCATCCATCAAGCAGTGGAGGCAGCAATGGGTCCCTTCGAGCGCCGCATTATGCAATATGCCTATGCCATACAGGCAGAGCGACCCCAACGCGCGGAGAAGCGCAAAAGCACCTCAGCACCCGATTTGGGGGCGTCCGAGCGCCTTATAAGGGCTTTCCTGGCCAGACCTCCTCCACCAGAGCAGGACAGGACTCCAGACGTTCTGGAAAACCCAGACTTTGGCCAGGATGATGATGACGACGACTCTGCGGGGGACTCCCAGGACGAAGCAGGACCGTATACACCCTGGTGCCATAGCGTGCCCCCTTCTGATTCCTCTAAGCAGAGCGAGGAACCCTCCGACATGCTGGTCCCTGAGGACCTAGTCCATCTACTTTCCTCAGCCTGGACGCCTTCCCCTAAGGTTTCGGCTTTCGTCGCTGGACGCCTACGTAAACCCCTTGAAAAGGAGGTTAGGGCCTGCCTTAGGGCAGAGTGCCCTCGTCCAGCCCTTCCGGGAAAAGTTGCGACGACGCCGGAGGTCGACCCTAAGATGGCGACCTTCCTTCAAAAGTATGTTCGGGACCCTAAGAAGGGTATTGACCGGTCCTGGAAGAACTGCCAGGATAAACTCCTGGACCTGACTGGACCGGTTACCAAAATCCTGGAACTAGCTGAAGAGGATAAAGCGACAGGTTCCTCTTTATCACCTGACCGTATTTTCAACTGGGCCCAGAGGGCCATAGTCTTTTTGGGGAACGCTAAGTGCGCTTTTTCTACGGAAAGGCGACGATCCTTCCTTTTAAAAGTCGACCCCAAGCTTGGGGAATTGGCCTCTTCGGAGGCGGGCACTGTTGCTCAGGGTGGCCTTTTCGGGGATCCCTTTATAAAGGAACTGACTAAGTTTGTCTCAACCTTTACCTCGCTCGACAAGGCGCAGACTTCCATCAAAAAAGTCTTCCACCCTCGTGTTTTTGTCAGTGCCGGTCGTGGCAGAGGGCGCTCTGCCGGCAAGCTCTACACCCAAGGCCCTCAACGAGGCGGCAAGAAGACCACGGACCCCGGCAGACAGGAGTTCTTTCAGTCCTGCCGTGGATACAGAGGAGTCCCGCCGTGGATACAGAGGCCGGGGAGGCAGAGGACGAGGCCAACCTCTGGCCACAACAGGTGAGCCTTTTACCTTTCCAACACCTCAAAGGGGGGGGCAGGTTGGCACTTTTCGAGCACACTTGGAGAACCATTACCTCAGACGCCTGGGTGTTAAAAACAGTAAAGGGTTTCCAAATAGAGTTCTACGGTACTCCCATCCAAGACACTCGCCCCAAACCGCTGTTTTTCACACAAGACAAAGCCGCACTTATCGACGAAGAGGTGACCGATCTTCTGCGGAAAGGAGCCATAGTACCCTCCTGCCTGCATCCGAGGGGTTCTCTCAGCAACATCTTCATCGTGGACAAGACGGACGGCGGTCAGCGTCCCGTCATAAATCTCAAAGAGTTCAATCAGTGGCTGGTCTACCGCCATTTCAAGATGGAGGGCATCCATCTTCTGCGCGACCTCCTGCAACCCAACGATTGGATGGCGCGCCTGGATTTAAAAGACGCGTACTTAACAGTACCAGTTTACCCTCCACACAGACGATTCCTTCAGTTTCTCTGGAAGGGCGAGGTCTACGAGTTCGCGACCCTTCTGTTCGGCCTTTCGTCAGCCCCGTGGTGCTTCACGAAGGTTCTCAAACCAGTTGTGGAAACACTTCGGGCGAAGGAGCTGCGTCTCATCGTCTATCTAGACGATATCCTGCTTCTGGAGCAGTGCCCCTTACGTCTAATCGCCCGGCTCAAGGAAACGACGGATCTACTACAGAACCTGGGGTTTGTCATCAACGACAAGCAATCTCTTCTGACCCCGTCCAGACAGGTGACCTTACTGGGGTTTACCATCGATTCGGTGGCCCGCACCCTGAGCCTTCCCTCGAGGAAGATTGTCAAAATTCGCAGAGGGCTCAGACGCACTCTAGCTCGCTCTTCCACCTCGCTGAGACAGAAAGCACGCCTGGTGGGTCTCTTGTCCTCGTTGATCCAGGCTATCTTCCCGGGCCCGCTCCACTACAGGGCCCTACAACGTCTCAAGGCCTCCCATCTCCGCAAGGGCCTGCAATATGCAGACCAAGTTCCCCTCACGGAGGAGGTTCGCATGGAGATGAGATGGTGGCTCGACCATATGGAAGCCTGGAATGGCAGAGCCATTTTTGGCTGCGACCCGGATCTAGTGATAGAGTCCGACGCCAGCAAATCGGGCTGGGAAGCTCGTTGCGGGGACTCCTTTACCGGCGGAAAGTGGTCTGCCGCAGAAGGTCAGCTGCACATCAATCGTCTGGAATTGATGGCGGGCTCCTTCGCGATACGGTGCTGGACCAAGGACAGGATATCCTGCAATGTCCTATTGAAAACGGACAACGTCTCGGCGGTGCGTTATATCAACCATCTTGGGTGTACGAAGTCCAAGGCGTTGGCAGATTTGGCCAAGGATCTGTGGACCTTTTGTCTCTCCCACAACATCTCGGTGACAGCGGAATACCTCCCGGGAGTGTCCAACGTAGTGGCGGACAGGTGTTCCAGAAGTTGGTTGGACATGAGCTTATGGCAGCTTCAACTGCGGATCTTCCAGCGGTTAAATGACACGTGGGGCCCGTTCTCGGTGGACCTCTTTGCGTCCAGGTTGGATCACCAGCTCCCAAATTTCTACAGTTGGAAGCCAGACCCTCTGGCGACCGCAACAGACGCTTTCCTCCAAGACTGGTCCGGGGACACCGGTTATGCTTTTCCCCCCTTCGCGATGATCATGAGGCTCACAACTCATATTCGCAGGCAGCAAGCGAAGGTGGTTCTGATCACTCCTTATTGGAGGTCGCAAGTGTGGTTTCCAGTTCTTCTGGAACTTTCTTGGGATTCTCCAATCCTTCTACCCCGCGATCCTTTTCTTCTGAGGGATCCTCAAGGTCTCCCTCACCCCCTCCTCCAGCAGGGGAGAATGCCTCTAGTGGCCTGGCGGATTTCAGGCATCGCTGGAGAGTCGGCGGACTATCGCAAGCTCAGCGATTGCTGGGAGCAGCGTGGGCGGACAGCACCAACAAGAGATACAGATCAGCCTGGGCTCGATGGGTCGGTTGGTGTGTTCGGAACGATCACGATACCATGGAGTGCGAGGTGGTAGCTATCCTAAACTTCTTGGCATCCCTAGCTTCTCAGGGTTTAGCTTATCGGACGATTAATTCCTATCGTTCAGCGATTTCAGCGGGCCATATGCCGATCCAAGGCCGCCCAGTCGGGGAACATCCTATGGTTTGCAAACTGCTGAGGGGTATACGCTTAACGCTTCCCCCGGGACCTAGATATTCATCTCTTTGGGATGTTAACAAGGTTCTCCACTTGTTCAAATCCTGGCAAGCCACCAATAGATATTTGTCCCGAAAAGAACTTTTGGCGAAGCTGGCGATGCTCTTGTGCCTCATTTCCTGTCGCAGGGTGTCCGATGTTCGAGCTCTGGACATGTCAGGCCGAGTCTACACCCCAAAGGGAATTACCTTCCACATCGTCCGCAGAACTAAGTCGGACTCTAGAGTGATATCGTATCCAGCCTTTGATAGTTCTCCCAAGCTGTGCGTGGTCAGATGCCTTAAGGAATACGAAAGCATGACGGAGGAGACGCGCCCTCCGGGAGAACGGCAACTGTTGATTTCTTTACGAAAGCCCTTCAAAGCGGTTACACCACCGACTATAGCACGATGGATCCGATGGGTGATGCAAGAAGCGGACATAAACATCTCGCAGTTTGGCGCTCATTCAGTGCGAGGAGCCATGGCGTCAAAAGCTTTCTCCCTGGGAGCCAGGCTGGAAGACATTTTGAACGCAGCTGACTGGTCATCGGATTCGATGTTCAAGAGGTTCTATTTCAAACTAGTCGTATATATGGCCTCGCTAGTGGTGGATAAGCTTTGAACAAGCATAATCCTCGCCTCCGGTCCTGACATAGAATGAAAAATTTCCTAGTAATCATGACGGAAAGTTTCAATTCTATTAAGGACGCGGAGGCGAGGATTATCCCCTCCCAGGGCTCTAACGATCTCCTTGCTCCCACCCTTCGTGGCTACATATTACTTACCGTTTGGATGGTGATTCCTCGTATGGTATAAGTATGCCTGCCTTGCCTCATTTGTATATCTTACGAAAATGTGTGTTCTCTTTTTGGTCATCAGGTGCTTATGCCTTTTGCTTATGCCTTGTTGGATTGACTGTCAGAGTCACGGAGAATAGAGTCATGGTCCTTCTGGTTGATCCGTTTCAGGTTCTGAGGGTGCCAAAAACGAATGATCTGATGCGAGGTTGTTCTGGCCACAGTCTCGAAAGAGGAGTTGCCACAGGAAGCACACGCCCTCGGGGATGACGGAGGACGCCGATTGGTGACTGTTTATGGACTGCCTAAAGCACCATGGGTGTGCTAGTTTTTTGTTTAAATGTTAAAGTTGAACACTGCTGGATGTAAGGAATAAAGGAAGTTACAACATAATCCTCACCTCCGCGTCCTTAATAGAATTGAAACTTTCCGTCATGATTACTAGGAAATTTTTCATTAAGAGGCAGAGTTGGTGACCTGGAGCTAATTGTTGATGACAGTTCAGAGGAGTAGGGCCAGCTGTGGGCTAGAATACAAGCCCTTGAGGATCAAAACATTGAACTGTAAAGCAACTAGTTAGACCTCGAAAATCGCTCCCATTTGAAAAGCATAAGAATTGGGGGCACCAAAGGGGAGCCGAATGTGACAGCATTTAACAATTCATGAGGGACCTGCTCCACTCAGACGTCCTTAATCTGAATGCCCATAGCGAAACAGTGCTGAGCCTAAGTTAGGAATTCCTGCTGCACTGGACATCAGAGACAATCCCATTCCTCGTTTTCCATTTAGCTCTCACAATTAACTGAACCTCCCCACTTAACTACCGACCAATGATAGATCAGGTTCACCTGAACTGCAAAGATGGTACACAAAATCTGTTCATGGTTCTGTCGCATAACGGCTGTTAAAATGGCATTAATGCCAAGATTGCTAAATGTTTTCCAGACGCTATAACTGGCGAACACCTCAAGAATCCTGCTTTCAATTCACGGTTTGATTGATGACTTTATATGGGAGAGAAAATGCAAGAAGATATGCAGTGGACAGCTGAGGATCAATGCATAAAGGAGGAGGGCACACGTTCCTCAAGTCACCAGCTACTATCAAGCAGTACCATTCAGACAAATGGTGGAGTAGTGCAGTTTTTAAGAAACAAAATGGTTTCACTTTCTGTGCTTGTTGCTATAGAATTAAGTTACTTACAGGATTCACTAGCTTTTCTAGATGAAGAACGTCATACCATGCACTCTTCTTGTATCAGTTTCGATCAAGAACACTTTTTAAAGCTTCAAAAAAACATGGCATTAACTAAAGGAAACTTTTTAATGGGGCCAAAATTACGTCAACATGATTCCGGAATTCTTCCTGACAGGCTATATACAATGTTAATCTGGAACCAGGTCTGGTGGCTTAGTGGACTAATGAGTCCACTGTAGGGGCCTGTGTTCGACTTCATGGGCACAAGTTCAAATCCGGGAGGGTACACTCAGCCTTTCATCCTTCGGAGGTCGATAAAATGAGTACCACTGAGTTGGGTAACAATAAACACCTGTTATTCAGCGCCAAAATACCCTTGGGTGAATATGCGCTTTACAAATACACATTGTTATCCTTAGTAAAACGCACCCAAGTATTGTAGAATCGATTTCAATTACTGTTTAAACTTCAATCCTAGAATATTAGGGGGGGTGGGGTAGCTTCATTGTGGGACTATTGATTTACTTCCATATTACATTTCTCTTAAACAGTGTTTGACTATAAGCAGAACTTCCCGCCGGTAGAACCATGAAGCCTAGGCTTCAGCAATGAAACGTACGTTTAGTATGTGGTGTGCTTGTTTTTTGGTGTTGTATGTCCTTTATTTCATGGTTTGTGAGTGTCAACAGCCACGATATGAGACAACAACAACAGTGAATGCGTGATGTGTTTCACGAGTGCAGTGTGTTCAAGCATATGACAATGTCACTATTTGATTGTGACCACTTTACTAGATGTGCCACGGGTATTCACAGTTGCGCATTAAGACAAGTCACCATTGGTTTGTCTTTTTCCCCTAAGAGGTGCACACGTTTGATGCGGGGCTAATTGAGCATGCCCATGCAGAACGGCTAATCAAATGTCGGGAAAGCTTAATTGTTGTTCTTTCGCTTTTCTTTCAGATAATTAACAATAGGAGTACCAGGTGGTATTAATTCTTACTGCACCTGTGTAGACATGTGCAATTGATGCACTGTATAAAAGTTGTGATTAGTAGATCAACTGCAGGAGTGGAACTAGGAATCACATATATTATACGCTAGGTCCTGAAGAATAGCCGAAAGGGGTAGGCTAGAAACATGTCGACCATTAGGATTTGGGAACACTAACCCCATGATTCCTAATTTTTTCCCGTTTTTAACCATACCGACTAGGGGTCAGAATAAAGTAGCACCACCCACTAGCCAGGTATTTTTAACGTACACCTTCCTTTACCTCACTCCTCCCTAGCAGAATCACCTGCCTCACATAGTCATAACATTTAGTGCTCCAGCGTAGTTTGTCTAGTTGCAGCACGCCCCGTTCCGTAGCAGAACAGGAAGGACCCTATGATGTAGCATGCCACCAAAGGGTAACCCTAGTGGGTGAGGGTTTTACGAAAAACTTTACGTTTTTCCCAAGTGAAGAAACAAAAACTCCATGGAACAAAAGGCTGGGTTCCTTTGTTTTGTTTACATAGGACTAATAGCAGGTACCTTTTTAGGTCGAGCCTAGAGTAGCGCGCATGCGCTGCTCTGCGAGACTTTATGTAAGGGGCTTCTAAAAGCTGACCACACGCTCGTGCACAATGGCCTTTTCCGTGCGGTTACCCGCACGGCCGCCATGTGTTTTCAATTATCGCGCCCGGCGGCCGTGCGGGTAACCGCAAGCAATAGGCCATGGTGCACGAGTGTGTGGTCAGCTCGCAAGCGCGCGCACCGCTCGTTTTGTTTGGTGTCCGGACTCACCGACGCGCAGGGTAAGGCTTGTTTTCTGTAAACATCTCTGAAAAGGAACCCCTTCCCCTCCTAACGAGGTGCCAAGTCTCGCCTGTCGTTTATTTTTGTGCTGTTTGCGTGCCTCAGTTATATGTTTTTGTCATTTGTTGCTGGGACTTCTGTTAAGTTGAATGATGTACGGAAGCATCATCGCTTTTTCTGGATTTTCAATATTCATCCGATGCGAGGTGCGAGCAGGCTAAGTTCCCAGTTGTATATGTTGTTGTGTCCTGAGTTTGTGGTGTGGAGCACTAGATGCGGCTTACGGGGAGCTAGAAGGCGCGGTAGAAAATATTGTGTTTATGGGTTACAGTTCCTCGGTATGTCCCTTGCTGCCTTCACGGCTCTGCACAGTCTGCAGTTCCTTCCAGCTCGCTCTTTCCTTCTAGTTCCATTGCCCTCTAGGAGTTACTACTATGCCTTCCCCCTATGCCTGGCATTGTACTTCCTTAGTCTTTCGTGATTTTCACATATGGCAACGGTTATTTATGTTTTCGATTTCTTCCACCACTCGTTTCCTTCTTTCCCTTTCCCCTGAAGCTTATCTCACCTTCTCCTGATAATTGAAGGGTCTCGGGGCCCTAGGCCCGCATGCAGCCAAATTAGTTTCTCTCTCGCCTTAGCTGGTAAAACCCCTTTGTTGCTTTGGCGGCATGCTGCATGGGAGAGGTGTATATAGTGCTGCTCGCAGTTTAAGCACTTAATTGGTAAACTCGACATTTGATCGTTTCGTGGGCGATATATAGGACTACAGACTTGTAAACTCGAATACAGGGGATTCCCTCCTTTTGAACTATGGGGTTAGATCCAAGGTCACTGGAAGAATGCGCTAGCAGGCTAGAGCCAAATTATGCGGCAGGGTTGAGTAAATTATGCGGAAAGAAAAGGTAAATGATGGAGCACATAAGTATTACTTATTTTGCCATTTTTACACTTGTCTACACGGTCTTGGCATTGGTTGCACCTTATTAGTACCAGTTTAAAACCCATGGATTTTCAATATTCATCCGATGCGAGGTGCGAGCAGGCTAAGTTCCCAGTTGTATATGTTGTTGTGTCCTGAGTTTGTGGTGTGGAGCCCTAGATGCGGCTTACGGGGAGCTAGAAGGCGCTGTAGAAAATATTTTGTTTATGGGTTACAGTTCCTCGGTATGTCCCTTGCTGCCGCCACGGCTCTGCACAGTCTGCAGTTCCTTCCAGCTCGCTCTTTCCTTCTAGTTCCATTGCCCTCTAGGAGTTACTACTATGCCTTCCCCCTATGCCTGGCATTGTACTTCCTTAGTCTTTCATGATTTTCACACATGGCAACGGTTATGTATGTTTTCGATTTCTTCCACCACTCGTTTCCTTCTTTCCCTTTCCCCTGAAGTTTATCTCACCTTCTCCTGATAATTGAAGGGTCTCGGGGCCCTAGGACCGCATGCAGCCAAATTAGTTTCTCTCTCGCCTTAGCTGGTAAAACCCCTTTGTTGCTTTGGCGGCATGCTGCATGGGAGATGTGTGTATAGTGCTGCTCGTAGTTTAAGCACTTAATTGGTAAACTCGACATTTGATCGTTTCGTGGGCGATATATAGGACTACAGACTTGTAAACTCGAATACAGGGGATTCCCTTCTTTTGAACTATGGGGTTAGATCCAAGGTCACTGGAAGAATGCGCCAGCAGGCTAGAGCCAAATTATGCGGCAGGGTTGAGTAAATTATGCGGAAAGAAAAGATAAATGATGGAGCACATAAGTATTACTTATTTTGCCATTTTTACACTTGTCAACACGGTCTTGGCATTGGTTGCACCTTATTAGTACCAGTTTAAAACCCATATATAGTAATAAGCAAACTTGTACGATTATTCGAAGATGTTAAGAGTGTGTGGGCATGCCAGTGGGGGATAATGTACTGCATTGCTAAACACTTATAAGGTCCCAAAGGCGAAACCTATTGGCTACGCCAATGCTTGTTGTAGGTGGGTATTGCTGTATACTTTTGCAGTCTTCAGGGAATACTAGACTGGAAACCTGCTGTACTGCCAATAGCTTTCTGCATGAGCATATGTACACCTACGTCATGTCTGAAGGACAAGACCGTCAAGGTCAGGCAGGAGTACGACAAATAATGCCTGGTAGTTTTATCATCTTTATTATTCTCTGAATCTGTGAGACGGGGGAACCTCCTGTGCAATTAAGTCTAAACAGTCTATTAAACGAGTAAATTCCATGTGAGCTCTTGTGAGAGAACCTGGATTTAGAGTTCCGATAATCTACTTCTGTTGCCAATTCTTATTTAAGATTCATTTTTGTAGGGCATGATGTGTTTTCCAAATTCCAGCAGCAAAATTCGCTTTATCACCAAAGAAAAAAACAATATATGAAACTACAATAAACAAATTCTTTAGATTATTGAAAATGTATGAAGAATAATTTGTTGTTTACAAAACGTATAATAATTTGGAGGTCAGAATGACACCACATTAATGCATTGGGGCCACTACACATATTGCTGTATACTTTTCAGTATTACTCTGTTGGATTGATTAACAATGTGATCTAAACAAGGATCTTCCTTGAAAAATCAAATCATCACATGAACAGGTACATTTGATCTGATACCAGTTTTCAAAATTGCTGATTATAGATTAAATAAATTTGGATTAGTAAGTAATGTTCGAAAATACTACAATTTCAGGGTCTTCCACCCTGGGAACTGCTGCTAATTGCCCTCCTTAGTTCCTCAAAATGTCCCTTGCCAATCCAAGCTTCATATGCGCCCCAAAGGTCTCTGGCACAACCTACCTAAAAAGCCTCATATTCAGCATATAACACAAAGGCAACACAATCTATGTTCTCCTGAAATTGGATTCTCCCATGAAAATAGGAGAATGGTGAGGGGCGCAGGGAATAGGGGGTCGACCATAAGCTGTTAGTGGAGTGTAATGGCTCATCACATCGCATCCTCTATCACTAACATTTTAATTAGACACCCATGATGGCAAGCATGTACACTAAGGCACTGGAAATACTGTGTAGCTGAGTGGTGAGTGGCAACCAAGGTCATTGTCAAAGGAGAGCTTCCATAACAAGACGCAGCGGTACACTCTGGATTTTTCATACTAAGCACACAATCGTACTGTATGATTCGAGTTCACAGTTACTCCCAAATTGTAACAGGAAGAATCTGATGTTATGCACATGTTCAGCTGTGAGAAAGAAATTAAACTTCCACTCTATGATATATTATTAATCCTTGAGTGGGGGCTAACAAATCGGATTCAAGGACATTCTGTATTGTTGCTAGTGGAGAGAGAGAGACAGTTGCAAGTGAGTATGAGGCATTAGGTCTTTCACGAGGAGCCATTAACACACTGGTCACAATGAGGTGAAGTACCGTTTGAAACTAACAAGCTTTGTTGCAGGAGCAATCCCCTCAGTGGCTTGTCATGATGGATACAAACCTCTCCAGAAGAAAAAAAGTAATCCCTCAAAACAATATCCAGCAAAAACGAATGTGGAAAACATTTTCTCAGAAGGGAGCAGCAATGGTTTGCAGAATTCCCTGGGGCACCTAAGCTGAAGATCAGATATGTCAACTAGTGTAAGAACCTGCTTGAATGCACCCCCCCCGCCTTCTATTGGGTAGCATGGATGCTCCTGGCTCAGACCAGACTGACTCCTTGCGGTGCCTTTATGCCGTATTGGCATGCTGGGCACATCTCCCTCCCTCGGATGATTGGAGGAGACTTCAACAGTGTACTAGACACCTGGTTGGACCGTTCACACGGCCACTAATACCTGGCCTGCCGGCTTTGCAACCTAGGGGTCAGGCATTAGTCCTTCTATTCCCAGTCTATGCCCTTTATACCATGCAAGGTTACAATGAAGGGGGAAATTACTTACAGCCTACAATCTTGTCACTACCACAATGACTTATTTATATCAGGAGATAGAACTCCTTTCGTACGTCTGGACAGGACAGTGTGCTCTACAACTCTGTCCCACAGTCATTGCTGCTGACTTGAGCAGGACAGTTTCTGATCACAATCCCCTATTGCTCTCCCCGACTTGGGGCAGAAGGTCTTCCCTTCACCCACTTACCCACAAACCTTGATGTTGATAGACCTCGGTATTTGGAGCACATTAGCGGACAAGATCATCGACTACTACGAACACAATGAGTGGTCATGTGTTGCGGTCAGATGCCCGTTGGGGCATCCCCCAGCTCAACAGAACTCATTCAATTTCACTATACGCAGATGACACATTGTTTTACTTCAGAGACTTTGCTGAGGACGCCTCTGCATTCTCCTATCGACCTTTGCTGAATTGTCCGGCCTCCTAGTTAGCTGAAACAAATCTTGTCTTTTTCCTCTGGCCCCAAACGTACCGCAGATGGACAGGCAGCTAGGGGGCACCACATGCGTTGGGAGCCCTCATTCTTCCGCTATTTTAAAAACTGGATCTACCAGGACGACCAGGATATTCTAGATTTTAACCTCTCGGTGGCTGTAACCTCCCTTCGTTCACAAGTGTATTTTTGGCAAACGCTTCCACTGGGGTGAGGTGGAGGCCAAGTTGCTGCGCAGGGAGGAGAAAAGAGGCCTATGCCGTCGCTCACTAGCCCCGGCATGACATCGACTCCTGGAAAAGCTGATCACACTGACGGAGGGTTCCTCCTCCTCCTGCTCCTCCTCATCATCATCCGAGGGCCGCTACTGAAAACACTTTGACAATCACCCCCCATACCCTGAACTGCTACATCCACCAGACATAGCTCTCCCCTGCCCCTCCCATTCTCCTCCCAACCCAGTAAGCAGCTGTTCTATCTACTACAGCTCAGGTTACAACAAACAGCAAATGATTCGGCAGACATGGAACCCCTACTTTAGTCCCCTTTGTTGAATCTGTGGGGCAGGCAGGTGAGGGAGGCACCTCAGACCCTGAAAGGGGATGCGTCGACGATCATGCACGTTATGATCGCAGGGCCCTGATGCTATGTACATGTTAAGTAAAAAAAACTTCAATAAAGTTTGCTTTAAAAAATGGGGGCGGGGCGTGGCCTGGGCGCGCATGGAGTGAGACATCTACCATCGAGTCTCCGCTCCGGCGCTTCCCGCTTTTGCTAATTGCCCGGTCACAACAGTCCTTATTTTTTGCTGGTGGACCCTAAGAACTCTGGGGTCCACCGCTGCAAGTGCTTGCTGCTGTGGGGGCTGCCCGGGGACCCTGCTCTACGAAGATCTCGCCTGCTAACGATCTGCCCCGCTCCCGCCGCCATTTTCTCTGCCTGCCGCGGAGGAGCCTCGGGCGGCGGCGGATGCCTTCTCTTGCGGCTTTGATGAGAGACGCTTGAGACACCTGGGCACCATCTGAGAGCCTGACGGAGGCCGGCTCCCCCGGTGTGAGCTGTCGCTTGCTGGAGGAGGCGGGAGAACTGCCCGGGGCCTGCTGAGCCCCGCTGATCCTCTGAATTGCCGCTGTCGCCGGACCCGACGAGCAGAGAGGACATTGCTGTGCCGCTAGGAGGCCGGAGGTACCGGGACAGGGGGTGCACTGCTGCGGGCGCGGGCGGCTCGGGGTAATTCTGTGGTGTTCCCCGGCTCCGCCGCCATCTTGACTTTCTCTGAGGCCTACACACCCCTGACCCTGACGCTGGTACCCCTGCCTGATGCCTGACCCTCGGCTGTGGGGATCGTCTTCCTGGGACCTATGCTGTGACTCCCTCCTTGCTGCCTGGTTGCCTTTGTGTCTCCTGCCCCCTGAGCCCCGCTGAGGACTTCCTTTGCTTACTGCGACCTTTGGGGACCCCCTTATTCTTATGAGGGATTGCTCTGGGCCCAGCGCGGTCGTGCCTCCACCCAGTGAATCTATCCTTGGTCCTTGCCTGGCTCACCTAGCCCTGCTACAACCTGGTGCCCTCCACGCAGCTTGGGGCCTACAATCTACTTTGGGAGTGTAATCTGGCCTGTTAATCCGGATTGTCGGCTCCTTGATTGGCTCGCATTGGCCTCTAGGAACGCCGCTGCCTCTGTCTGGTCTCCATTTTGTTGCGCCTGCACGCTTGGGAGCTGTGGGCCCCTGACATCGACCTGAGGTCCGGAAACCGAGCTATCTCTGTACCCCCTGCTGCTTGGTTGGCCTCTCCCGGAGCCCGCTCCCTGACTTCACTGTGGGTGACACCCTGAGGCAGAGTCCTCACCACCCTTGCATATTGCAGTTATGCCTCCCAAGCATAGAGGGGCTAAGGAACCTGACGCTGCGGCCTCCCGGGAGAATCCGGTGACCTCTCTGTGGTCCAAGTCGCTTCCCAACACGCAAGATGACCCTGCTTCTTCCTTGCCGCCATCCGAGGTGCCGGCCTCTGGGGTGCCCATCACCCAGGCGTATATGTCGGCATTTCTGCAGGAAATCAAGACCGAGATTGGCTCCCTTCGCCAGGACTTCAAGGCTGGGCTGCAGGACATTCGCAGAGAGGTTTCTGAACTCGGTGATAGGGTGGATGGCCTCGAACGCACAATGGATGCTCGGACGGAGGACGTAGATGGTCTATGGAAGAAGGTAGCTGAGCTTAAAGACCAAAATATCACCCTTCAGCTGAAGCAGGAAGACTTGGAGAACCGTAGTAGGCGGAACAACGTCCGTATTAGAGGTGTTCCATTGGGAACGGAAGGGTCGAATATTCTATCATACACAGCGGACCTCCTTCATGCCATTCGGGAGGGAGAGGGCACTTCTCCGCCCATGCTTGACAGGGGCCACCGGTTACCTGCCCTTCGCAACCGCCCTAACTTTGTTCCAGACATCACACGGGTCCACTTCTATACAGATAAGGAGGCCATCCTTCGCTGGGGGCAGGGAGTGCAAACGTTCTCATACAATGGTCTCTCTGTCCAGATCTTCCAGGACCTCGCGCCCTCTATTCTTCGGCGCAGGAAGAGCTTCAAACCTGTGACTGACAAGCTGAGGGAGCTTGCAATTAAATATCAGTGGGGTCACCCTTTTGCCTTGATGTTCTCTTGGGAGGGTAGACGACGGAGTGTTCGTTCCCTGCAGGAGGCGCAGCGTCTTCTCCATCTTCCTATTGACCCTGAAAGCGATGACCCTCCGCCTTCTGGTACTCGTCCTACGGGCTCCCTTCGACCGGAGTGGTCCACTGTTCCTCCACCTCGATCTAGGCGCCGCTCCAGAGATCTTGAATCCACACAGGCTAAACAGGAGGCCATTAATCAGGTGCGGTCCCCGAGTGCCTCTCCGTCCCTCACGAACTAGCCACCTCCGACGCTGTGATGTTTCCGGCTTTGCCTGCACCTTGTGCCTTTCCACTGGGGCCCCTTCACTAGGATCCAGTGACTGGACTTCAGTGTGGCTCATTTCCAGTCCTGCACGAGATGCTGCCGACGGAGGCTCTACGCCTCGTGTGTGTCCAACACCCCCCCATGTTGGAGTCCTATAGGAGAGTGACTTCTCTGGGATGGTCCGCCTTCGGGATACCGGATTGTCCCGATTAGACTCTACATTGCTGAGGCCCAGTTGGCCTGTTTATCCTCTATGTCTTTTTTCTTCTCTTTGGTTCTTTCTCTGTCTTTCCTTTTCCCTGCCCTTTTCGGATGAGTCAGTCCTGTTTTTTGATCGGCAATGTTGCGATTGGTTTGCAGGAGGGTCCTGGTGGCTGTCGGGGGGGGGGATCGGCTGGGTCTCTGCCCTCATGCTTGCTTTGTGGTTGTTGCGGCTGCCCTTGTCCTACTGCCTTCATACCATTTATGCGCGTCTGGGTGGGATACTGGCTCTCTCGAGACTGGGATCCATCTTCTTCACTAACTTACGTCTCCCCCTGGTTGGTTTACAGTGTTGCCTCTTCCTGCGTGCTGCTGGCCCTAATGCGCGCTGCACCCTTTCCCCTACATAATGGTTCGCACTGTCACTTTTCTCTCACTTAACGTAAAGGGCCTCAACTCTCCCTCTAAGCGTCGCCAGGTTTGGCGTTACCTCTCTCAGCACGATCCTGATGTGATTTTTCTCCAGGAGACTCACCTGCTTCCCTCTGATACTCACCTTATGTCCCACCGCAAATATCCCACCCAGTTTTGGGCGAGTTCCCATACCAAGACTGGGGGGGTGGCGCTTCATTTTAAGTCTGGCTGGCGAACGACCTCCTCCCAATGCATAGCTGACGAAGATGGGAGGTTTTTAAAAATTGATATGGTCTGGGGCCGGAGCTCTTGCACTTTTGTTAATATCTACGCCCCAATCAGAAACAGGACGTATATCTGCGGCAGCAGTTAGGGACGTTATTGCGTGCGGTCTCTACCCCTATTGTTCTCGGAGGCGACTTTACCTTAGTTTGGGATCCCGATGGGGACCGCACGCACAGGCGCACCATGTCTCGGGGGCAATGTCGGCGCAACTGAAAAATGCCATTACTGACCTTGGCTTGGTCGATGCCTGGAGATATCTCCATCCGGATTCCAGGGATTACTCCTTCTATTCCCATGTTCACCGTTCATACTCGCGGATTGATCACTTTTTTCTCTCGCTTCCCCTGTTGCGGGATCTCTGCACGGCGGATATCTCAGACATTTCTATCTCTGATCATACGCATGTCTTGCTTACGCTTCAACTTCCCGCACTTCGAGATGATCCCCTGCCTCGATGGCGACTGCCTCTTCAAGCCCTTCGCGACCCGGTGGACGTGGCAGATATCCGTAAAGAGATTGAATCTTTCTTTGCGTCTAATACCCTCGAGGATACGCCTGAGGATGTCTGATGGGATGCCTTCAAGGCTACTATTCGAGGGGTCATCACCTCTATATCCATTGCTCGGACCCGCGAGGCCCGCTTAGTTGAGACCACTCTTTCCCGCGATATTAAAGATCTGGAACGTGTGGACCATGCCTCTCCATCTCTTGCTAATAAACGCCGTCTGACTGCCCTGCGCGGCCAACTCCGCTTGCACCGTACTAATAAGGCTGAACGGCTGCTTGTCAATCTTAAACAGAAATTCTACGTCGGGGGCGATAAGGTTGGAGCGTGCTTGGCGCGTCGCTTGAGGGCCCAGACTGCTCGCTCTCACATCTCCAAGCTCAGAGGTCCTGATGGCTCTTGGGCCACCTCGGAGAGGGACAAGGGCAATACCCTCATGGCCTTCTACAAGGAGCTTTATGCTCAGGCTCCTTGCTCCCCGGAGGCGGTTGAGGGGTTTCTTGATGCCTGCCCCTGGGATCCTATTGACCCTTACTTTAAGGGGTTACTTGACGAACCTATCTCTCAGGAGCAGCTTGCTAAAGCTCTGAAGCAACTCCCGACGGGCAAGACGCCAGGGCCTGACGGACTTCCACTTACTTTTTATCGAGTCTTTTATCCGCAGTTACGGGAACATCTACTCCATCTCTTTAATAGTTTTACGGATACTACGGGCCTCTCGCCTACAATGAACGAGGCTGAGATTGTCCTGGTCCCTAAGCCTGGGAAGGACCCGACTTTGGCGGCTTCCTTCCACCCCATTGCTTTGTTAAATACTGACGCCAAACGCTTCACAAAAATTTTAGCGAATAGATTGGAGCTCCATCTACCGGGACTTATTGACCCCGATCAGGTGGGATTTATTCGGCATCGTCAGGGCGCTGATAACATCCGGCGCACTGCCCACCTGGTGGAAAAATCGCGTATCAGAGCCATCCCTGCCTGTTTGGTCTCCCTTGACGCCGAGAAGGCGTTCGACCGCGTGGACTGGGGCTTCCTAAGGGCAGTTCTTCAGAAGATTGGCTTGGGACCGGGCTTTATATCCAAATTGATGGCCCCTTACGCCAAACCCACTACTCGTATACGTTTTAACGGCTCTACCACTGCCCCTATTTCCATTCACCGGGGCACACAGCAGGGGTGCCCGCTCTCTCCCCTTCTTTTTGCGCTTGCTGTTGAACCCCTGGCTATCGCCATCCGCTGCCATCGGGATATTCAGGGCATTCGTATGGGGGGGATGGACCACAAGGCCTCCCTCTTTGCTGATGACCTGTTGCTATCTCTGTCCTCTCCGTCATCTTCCCTGCCTGCGGTGGCTGAGCTCTTGGCCTCTTTTGAGGCGGCTTCCGGCTATCGTATTAATTTGGAGAAATCCCACGGTCTTAACCTCACGCTACCAGCACCGGAGGTCCAGCGCCGACGGGATCTGCTCCCTGTGCAGTGGACTGATGAGTCAATACGGTACCTGGGCTTGGACTTAACCCCTACACTCTCATCCTGGACCTCCTCGAATTGGCCTCGCTTTCGCAACTCTGTTCGCGAGGAGATGAGACGGTGGGAGGGTCTTCCTTTAGCATGGTTGGGCCGTCTTCATGCAGTCAAGAAGTCCCTTCTCTCTAAAATTCTCTATTTGTTCCAGTCTCTCCCCACCCCCGTTCCACATGCAGATATTCAGGCCTTGCAGCGTGAATTTACTAAGATAATCTGGGGGAAATCGCGCCCCGCTTCTCCCACAGGATACTCCTGCTTCCCAGATCTCCGGGGGGGACTGGCCTGCCCTAACCTGCTGGAATATTATTGGGCTTGTGTGAGGTTTCAGGAAGGAGGAGCGGGAGACAGGGTTGTGGTAGGGAAGGCTTTATTTTAGAGAGGAGGCGTCTACGCGCAGGATTCAGTCTGTAAGGGGGATGAGGTACAAGGTCGGTCCTGGGTCTCTCGGTCGTCTCTTGTCCCCTTCTTCCGTCTTCCCGGGAGGGGGGGGTTTTCTTTCCAGCCGTAGTCCAGGTCTTCCGCTATCCTATTCCGAGAGGCCGGCCAAGGGATGTAGCTCAGGACACCCAGAAGGAAAAGAAGAATGTAACAGGGGGTAAGTGCTCTTGTCGATACGTATTTCGTTAGGGAGAGGGAGTGAGGGGACACCCGACCGCTTCCTAATAGTGACACACTCTAAAACAAAAAGGAAGTGCAAGTGCGGGGGTCGGGGATTCAGTCTATGGCTGGTAAGGAGTCAGCGCCACTAGTCCTCAGACGCCTCCCGCCTCCCTACCCAGCCCGCGAAACGACTCCGTACCTGTTTTAGACACGCTCCTCCTGAAGCGTGGCTGGGCGACTCGTGAGTCCGGTGGCCTCCTGGCTCTCTCGCAGTTTCCCGTTCTCCCTCCGCTCGTCCAAAGTAAGCCGTCTCTCTCCTGGTCGTCCGCTCTCCGTACTCCTCTCTGCTCTCCGCTGCTCCGCTTTCTCCCGTACTGCCTCCGGTGTCAACGCACACCGTCTTCCTGCTCCAGCCCTCTCTTATTGGACGGAGGGTTGTTTCGTCATCAGGAGGGGCGGGATCTTCGTCAGTATGGTCCCAGTTAAAGGGGCTACGTCTCCTTTCCGCAGTGTCCGAGGAGGCAGAGCCGGCCCAGTCCTCCTGCGATGAAAAAGCAAACGGGGTGGTGACGTCCTGCACCTCCCACCAGTCTCTATGAGGGTCCGGGTTGTCCCGGTCCGTTCCCGCCCCGTGACACTCCTCCACCCCTGAATTCTCCCGATTGGGGAGAGGGAATACCCTAGACAGGTAGTCGGCATTGCCATTGTCTATCCCTCTCCTATGTTGTACTGTGAACGAATAGGGCTGGAGGGAGAGAAACCAACGGAGAACCCTGGGGTTGTGGGCGATGTTGCGGCTCATCCTCTGTAGGGGTGCATGGTCCGTGTACAGAGTGAACTGGTGTCCCTCCAGGTAGTACCGTAATTTCTCTATGGCCCATTTCACGGCCAGGCACTCTCGCTCAATGGTGGGGTATCGTACCTCCCTGGGGAATAGTTTCCTGCTTATGTACACTATGGGGTGTTCTATCCCTTCGGGGTTTGCCTGCGAGAGGACCGCGCCTATACCCTGATTCGATGCGTCAGTGTGCAGGAGAAAGGGCCGTGTGAAGTCCGGGGAGGTCAGGACGGGGCTAGTGGTTATGGCTTTTTTCAAGGTATGGAACGCCTGTCTCATGGGTTCGGTGGGATGTAACAGGACCTGTGGCTTCACCTGCTTCTGTAGTATATCCGTCAAAGGGGAGGCCACGTCAGAAAAATGGGGTATAAAACTCCTATAGTATCCAATCAGGCCGAGAAAGGCTCTTAGGTCTCGTTTGGATGCGGGAAAGGGGGTTTCGGAAATGGCTCTGACCTTTTCTATTTGTGGGGCGATCAACCCGGGATTTTTTTGCGTTCACATGTAACCCGGCTTCTTTTAGGGCCTGTAGGATAGTGTGGAGGTGTTTCAGGTGGGTATTCCAGTCGGGGCTGAAGACCACGATGTCGTCTAGGTATGCTGACGAGAAGGAGTGGTGGTGTTGCAGGACCGTGTTCATAAGCCGCTGAAAGGTCGCGGGGGCCCCGTGTAGCCCGAAAGGGAGGACGGTGAACTCGTATAGCCAGTCGGGTGTAGAAAAGGCCGTCTTCTTTCTATCTTCCTCCCGTAGGGGCACCTGCCAGTAGCCTTTGGTTAGGTCTAACGTGGAGATGTATGTGGCCTCTCCCAGTTTTTCTATGAGCTCGTCTATTCGAGGTATGGGGTACGCATCGAAGGACGAGATGGTATTGAGGGCCCGGAAGTCCATACAGAAACGGGTACTGCCGTCTGGTTTTGGTACCATGACAATCGGTGACGACCACTCGCTCCTTGATGGCCTTATCACTCCCATCTGTAACATGTCCTGTACTTCCTTCTGTATGGCTTTCCTTCTGGCCGCAGGGATCCGGTAAGGTCTCTGTTTTATCGTCTTCCCGGTTGGTGTCTCAATCCGGTGTTCTGCCAGATGTGTTTTACCCGGGGCGTCGGAAAAGACCGAAAGGAAAGGTTGTAGGGCTTCCTCCAGCTCCCTCTTTTCTCTTTGGGTGAGGTCTTCATTGACAACCAGCTCGCCCACGGTAGTATGTTTGTGAGTAAACGTGGGTACCGTGAGGTTCGAGGTAGTGGGAAGGGGTCCCAACCATTTCTTCAATAAATTTATATGGTACGTCTGGGTGCGGTTCCGGGTGATCTGCAGTCTGTAAGTGGTTCTGCCTATGACTGCTACCACCTTAAACGGTCCCTTCCATTCCGTCTGAAATTTCTTCGTTGCGGTGGGAAGTAACACCAGTGCCCAATCGTCTATCCTTAGAGTCCTCCACCTCTTCCCCCGGTTATAGTAGTGGGTTTGCTGTTCCTGTTTTTTTGCTAGGTGGGTATACGCTAGGTCTCGTAGCTTTCCTATCTTGGCTTTCAGACCTTGTGCGTATTCCAGCATTCCCCGGTTCTCGATTGTCTCTTCTCTCTCCCAGGCCTCCTTCGTCATCTCAAGAAGGGACTGCGGTTGTCTTCCGTACAGCATCTCGAATGCTGAACAGCCAAGGCTGCTCTGTACCTGGCCTCGTATTACATACAATGCCAAAGGCAACAGCTGGTCCCATTCAGTACCGTTGACCACCAACATCTTCTTGAGCGTGGCCTTCAGTGTCCCATTGTAACGCTCCACGAGCCCATCCGTCTGTGGGTGGTATACCGAGGTCTTGATCTGTCGTACGTTGAGTGTCCTACAAACCTCGTTCATCAGACGGGAAACGAAGGGTGTTCCTTGGTCTGTTAGTACCTCTTTTGGGAAACCCACCCTGGAAAACAACTCCAGAAATTTTTCGGCTATGTTGCGGCTCGTGGGGGCGCGGAGTGGAAACGCCTCCGGAAACCTGGTTGCGTAGTCTACTATCACTAATACGTAGGCGTTCCCTCTTTTCGTGCGCGGTAGTGGGCCAATCAAGTCCATCCCCACCCTCTCAAAGGGATTACCTATAATGGGGAGGGCTTGTAGGGGCACTGCCGGTGGCCTGTGGATGTTCCTTTTCTGACATATATCACAGGCCTGGCAGTGTGTCTTTATGTCCTTATATACCCCTGGCCAAAAGAAGTGACGGAGGACGTTCTGTGTGGTCTTTTCCGCCCCTATGTGTCCTGCTGTAAGGTGGGAATGGGAAAAGAATGTTATCTGGTCCCGGAAGGACAGAGGGACCAGCAGTTGCTGGGGATCACTAGGGGACGCCTGTCGGTATAGCAGTCCTTCCTTAATGATGAACCGGGGATATACAGGGTGGTTGTCGTCTTGTGTGCTATGGGCCTGTTCCCAGGCGTTGTATAGGGTAGCGTCGTTGGCCTGGGCAAACTTGAAGCTACGGTCTAGGAGCCACGGCTCCGGGGTAGTGAGTGCCGGTATCGGATCTCTCCGGTTGTCATCGACTTCCTTCTTTTTCTGCTCTGCCCGAAGGACATCCTGGAAAAGGTTAAGGAACTCCGGGTTGTCAGTCCCAATGATTAGGTCTTCCGGAAGTCCTTCTAACACCCCCACCTTAATCTCCCTGTATACCCCGTCTGTGTGGATGATGGGAATGAGCGCTATGGGATAAGGTTTAACATCCCCATGTACACATCGGATATGTACGGTAGTATCAGGTATCACCCGGTCGGGATTAACATACCCCCCTTGGATGACTGATTGTTTGCAGCCTGAGTCGAGAAGGGCCTTGAGCTTCTTACCGTTCACCTGTACACTTACATGAAAGGCCGTCCCCATTTCGGCCGTATACATGATGGCTCTGGGGATGTACCCCACCTCCATGGGTTCGTCCGCTGGTTTCCTCCGAGGGCAGACCCTGGCTATGTGGCCCCAGTCCCCGCACTCAAAGCACTGGGGTCCTTTGATGTTGGTATCTCTGTCTTTGCTTGCCGGGGCTTTCCTGGGTCCTGCAGCGGTCGATATTTTCTTTCTGGGCGTAGGGGAGGTTGGCGGGTCCTCTCTGGCTCGTACACAGTCCCCTTGGGTTGGGCTCGTGCGTACGTTGTCGCCATCTCTATGGCCTGTGCGGCTGTCAAACGGGAGTGTTGCCGTAACCATTTCTGTGTGTTGTATGGCAGCGCATCCAAATATTGTTCTAGATATATTTTCTCCATTATCTCATCTTTGTTGCTCAGGCCTGGGGTTAACCACTTGTCGGCCGCCGTTTTCAGTCTGTAAAAGAGGGTCTTGGGGTTCTCCCCGGGTGCTCCTCTCTCCCTGCGGAATCGCACCCTGTATGCCTCCGCATCCAGACCGAGGTGGTCGAGTATGATGCCTTTAATTTCTCCATACGAAGTGTCCCCGGCGGGGTTCGCCACTTGGTAAGCGGCTTGTGCCTCACCCGTGAGTAGAGGGGCCAGAAAGAACGGCCACTTGTCTACTGGCCATCCGCAGGCTCTGGCCACTCTTTCGAAGTTGGACAGGAAGGCGTCGGGATCCTCCCCTGAAGCGTATTTCTGCAAGGCGATCCCCGACGGGGCATGAGGCGTGCTCCGTACCTCTCGTATCGGGCCCGCCGCCTGGTCCGTTGCGAGCTTGTGCATACCGTCCATTTGGGCAGCTATGGTATCCCGGAATGTCTCGCGGTCCGCCTGGGCCGAGGACATTTGGCGCTCGACGGCCCATTCAAGCTTCTCTTGGCCTTTGATCAGGTGCTGTATTAATGCCTCCATCATATGTATGCTGATGGGCGCTTCTATGCCTGCATTCTCCACCAGTTGTGAGGTTTCAGGAAGGAGGAGCGGGAGACAGGGTTGTGGTAGGGAAGACTTTATTTTAGAGAGGAGGCGTCTACGCGCAGGATTCAGTCTGTAAGGGGGATGAGGTACAAGGTCGGTCCTGGGTCTCTCGGTCGTCTCTTGTCCCCTTCTTCCGTCTTCCCGGGAGGGGGGGGGTTTTCTTTCCAGCCGTAGTCCAGGTCTTCCGCTATCCTATTCCGAGAGGCCGGCCAAGAGATGTAGCTCAGGACACCCAGAAGGAAAAGAAGAATGTAACAGGGGGTAAGTGCTCTTGTCGTACGTATTTCGTTAGGGATAGGGAGTGAAGGGACCCCCGTCCGCTTCCTAATAGTGACACACTCTAAAACAAAAAGGAAGTGCAAGTGCGGGGGTCGGGGATTCAGTCTATGGCTGGTAAGGAGTCAGCGCCACTAGTCCTCAGACGCCTCCCGCCTCCCTACCCAGCCCGCGAAACGACTCCGTACCTGTTTTAGCCACGCTCCTCCTGAAGCGTGGCTGGGCGACTCGTGAGTCCGGTGGCCTCCTGGCTCTCTCGCAGTTTCCCGTTCTCCCTCCGCTCGTCCAAAGTAAGCCGTCTCTCTCCTGGTCGTCCGCTCTCCGTACTCCTCTCTGCTCTCCGCTGCTCCGCTTTCTCCCGTACTGCCTCCGGTGTCAACGCACACCGTCTTCCTGCTCCAGCCCTCTCTTATTGGACGGAGGGTTGTTTCGTCATCAGGAGGGGCGGGATCTTCGTCAGTATGGTCCCAGTTAAAGGGGCTACGTCTCCTTTCCGCAGTGTCCGAGGAGGCAGAGCCGGCCCAGTCCTCCTGCGATGAAAAAGCAAACGGGGTGGTGACGTCCTGCACCTCCCACCAGTCTCTATGAGGGTCCGGGTTGTCCCGGTCCGTTCCCGCCCCGTGACAGCTTGCTGTTAGGATTTCGGCAGCAGATGCCCTTGTAGGAGAAATGTCGGTACCTTGATGCATGTGTACTTCCCTCGTTAGTTCACAGTGTGAGTTCTTTTGTGACGACCCCTACCTGCTATAAGAGGCCGTCTCACCCAATTGCCAATGCTTGACTTACTATCCCTAACTAGTGACCACGCCCCCATCGAGCTCGGAGTTGAGTACCTGCTCTTTGGATTGATTCCTGGTATCCGGCTTGAACTCTTCTATCCCGAGTTGCCTTGTCTACTTCTGCTATCCATCAGAAGTTCTGTTCCTTCCCTGACGAGCGTGTGTCTCGCTGATCCGCTCCTCTCCCCACGGAGCCGGCCAGCGTGCCACGCCTTCCTTTGCTGACCTGCCTTCGTGAAAGCGTCTGTGCCGCTGATCCGCTCCTCTCCCCACGGAGCCGGCCAGCGTGCCACGCCTTCCTTTGCTGACCTGCCTTCGTGAAAACGTCTGTGCCGCTGATCCGCTCTTTTCCCCACGGAACCGGCCAGCGCGTCACGCCATCTATTGCCGACCCACCTTCGAGAAAGCGTGTGCGCCTCTGATCCGCTCCTCTCCCTACGGAGCCGGCCAGCGCGCCACGCCATCTTTTCCTGTCCCGCTTTCTTGAAAGCGTGTGCGCCGCTGATCCGCTCCTCTCTCTACGGAGCCGACCAGCGCGCCACGCCATCTTTTCCAGTCCCGCTTTCTTGAAAGCGTGTGCGCCGCTGATCCGCTCCTCTCCCTACGGAGCCGGCCAGCGCGCCACGCCGTCTTTTCCTCTCCCGCTTTCGTGAAAGCGTGAGTGCCGCTGATCCGCTCCTTTCCCTACGGAGCCGGTCAGTAATTCTTGGAATCCCCACTCCCCTTAACAAACTAGGGGACTCTCCCTCTTTTGAATCACCCAACGTGACCTTGAGTGGTTGTGGAAGTGAGTGGTTGTGTTTGTCGTCCCTTAATAGTTCATCTTCTCAGTATTCCCTTACCTGCACTTCCTGGTCTTTCATCGATTGGGCCTGGGTTATGCGCTCATAGGACGCTGAGAAATATCAGAATATCCTGGGACTCTATCACTGGTAAGTGAACTGCATATGTTGGGAAGTGACATGCATTAATGTTCTTGACTACTGTTTAGTTCTTGAGGAGTAAGACCAGTCTTATTTGTTATCTCTTTTGTTTAGCTTCTCTGTGGGACCCGCTCCCCACTACCACGCTACCTGGTGTCATCTCTGGGGAAAGAGTGGTGGTCACTCTATGCGTTATTCCCCTTACTTTTGGTTAGCAGCGTCTTGTGAGTGAGTTACTATACCTCCTCCAGGAGTTGTTGTCTAAAGGTGGGGGGAACTAATTTCTTTGCTCCTGTGGAATCTCACGTGGATTGGACTTCAGACCCGACAGAAAGTCAAGCCCAAGAGTTATTTCCCCTGAGCAAAGATGAATACTGACGGGGCTAGCGCCCCTCTAGATCCCTCTCTCCACTCATCTTTATTAGGTCCCTCAGTAGAGGAACTTGCGGCAGTTCTAGTTGAATTGCAATCGGAGGTAGGGAGGTTAAGGTCTGAAAATCAGAGATTACAGACAGAGTTACTACAATCAAAGTCACAGAATTCAGTAGACCCTAGGAACCCTGGTACCCTTCCAAAGACCCGGAAAAGTTACATTCAGCCTGCGCATTTTTCAGTTCCGTCCCATAGTCCCAATTCCTCCACAAGGGTAGATAGCAACATACCTCCTGTTCACTTTACTGTTCATACTCCCAGCCCAGTTCCACTAGCTATGCCAGAGAGGTTCAACGGAGACAGTGCTAGATTTAGCGTCTTCATGAACCAATGTCAGCTACAGTTCCTGTGTAAGGCGGCATCGTTTCCAGACGACGCTGCTAAAGTAGCCTTTGTTATATCTTATTTAGCAGGCAATGCTGCAGATTGGGCTGTTCCATTGGTAGAAAACAACGATCCATTATTATATGACTTTATGCTATTTCAGGATAAGATGAAGAGTCTTTTTTCAAAACATACCTTTATGCAGGCCAGCGATAATGCTCTTCTCAATCTTAGGCAGGGATCCAAGGACCTACTGACGTATATAACTAACTTTAATAGGCTGGTAGCTGAAACGCATTGGCCTGAAGAAAAAGAACCTCTCTGTTTTATCGAGGGTTAAACGATGAACTTAAAGATTTGTTGTCTCAAATAGTAGATCCTCCTGATGACTGCTCTGCCTTCTTGCGATATTTAGACATATATTTAGAAAGAGTAAGACGTGATTTTCCCCTTTCCTTTCATGGAGTCTATGATCCAACTTGACCGTCATATCTATATATGACGGTCAAGTTGGATCATAGACTCCATGAAAGGAAAGGGAAAATCACGTCTTACTCTTTCTAAATATATGTTAAAACCTGAAAAGAAAGACATTAAAGACGTTGCTGAGCCTATGCAGATTGGAGGACTGAGGAGTCCGCTGTCTGCTGAAGAAAAAGACAAGAGGAGAAAGAACAATCTCTGTTTATATTGCGGGAAAGGAGGACATTATGCTCGTGAGTGTCCAATCAGACCTCGTTCCGTTGCTAAGAAAATCGCAAGTAGTATTCTTCCTACTTATATGGAGGAAAACTAGAAGACTTGAAGAAAGCAGAGACCAATTCTTCAAGTGTTGTCTTTTCTACGGTCTCTACCACAAAGAAAATCCTTCCCCTAGTACCAAGACACTTTACCTTGTCCATTACTTTGGTGATATCTCCTCAATGTCGAAAGAACATGTCTATATTATTGGACTCAGGGGCCACAGGGAATTTTCTTGATATTCAGTTGGCCCGAGATGTCGGCATCCCTTTCTTATTGAAACCTCATCCTGAACCGGTGAGAGCGGTAGATGGGTCTGAGTTATCATCTGGATTGATTACCTATCAGACTCCCCGATTGTAATGGTGTGTAATAACGGACATTCAGAATCTATAGTCTTTGATCTTATAGACACCCCCAATTTCGGCGCTATCCTGGGGGTTCCCTGGCTACAAGTTCACAATCCCCAAATAGACTGGGTGACTCGAACAGTGACACTAAAATCTCATCATTGCATGATAAACTGTTACCAAGAAGCAAGTGAATGGAATAGTTCGCTTTGCTGTGCGGTACATATAATGTCCACAGTTCCTGACCTTCCGGCGCACTATGAGGAATACCTAACTGTCTTTGACGAAGTTAAAGCCTCTGCCTTGCCTCCGCACAGAAGCTATGATTGTCGCATTGATTTAGTACCCGGAGCAACCTTGCCAGTTAGTCGTATTTATGCCCTAACTACACCTGAAACTGAATACTTGCAGAAATACATCGAAGAAATGCTGGAAAAAGGGTTCATACGTCACTCTACATCTCCAGTGTCCTCTCCCATCTTTTTTATTCCAAAGCGAGAAGGGGTCTTCGAGCGTGTTTGGATTATCGCGCCCTTAACAAAGTCACCATAAAGAATAAATATCCCCTACCACTTATTTCAGTTCTTTTGGATCAGGTACGAGGAGCTAAGATCTTTACCAAAATAGATCTTAGAGGAGCCTACCATCTCATTCGTATTAAACATGGAGATGAATGGAAAACAGCATTCCGTACCAAATTTGGGTTATTTGAGTACTGCGTAATGCCGTTTGGTCTTTGTAATGCTCCAGCGGCATTTCAATTTTTTGTTAACGAAATACTAAGAGAATACCTTGATGTCTTCGTGATCGTCTATATCGACGATATCCTGATTTATTCACAAACAGAACAAGATCATATTATCCACGTTACAAAAATCTTGAAAACACTGAAGGAAAACCAATTATTCGCCAAACTTGACAAGAGCACCTTCCATACCACCAGAGTGGAGTTTCTAGGATTTGTGATATCTCCTGAAGGCGTACATATGGACCCCAAAAAGATAGAAGCCTTGGTTAACTGGTCTAGTCCCTGTACAGTAAAAGAGGTGCAATCTTTTATAGGTTTTGCCAATTTTTACCGCAGATTTATAGATCACTTTTCTGAATTATTAACACCCATTACTCGACTTCTGCGGAAAGGAGTACAGTTTGAATGGAATCAAGAAGCAGAACGAGCCTTCTGCATTTTAAAGGAACGATTCACTACCGCTCCTGTCATCAAACATGCTGATAATACGCAACCTTATTACGTTGAAGCAGACGCTTCTCAGTATGCGGTGGGAGGAGTTCTCTCTCAGAGAGATACTAACACAGGACGCTTGCATCCTGTTGCTTACTATTCTAAAACCCTATTGCCTGCTGAACAGAACTACACAATTGGAGAACGTGAACTATTGGCCATCAAGCTTGCCTTCCAGGAGTGGAGACACTATTTGTTAGGATCCCCACATATAGTTACCATCTACTCTGATCATAGAAATCTCCAATATTTTCGGTCAGCACGAGCACTTACTCCCCGTCAAATGAGATGGGTTTCATTCTTTAGTGAGTATGATTTCGTTATCACTTATCGCCCTGGATCTCAACATGGCAAGGCAGATGCACTCTCTCGACTTGGTCCAGAGAAAGTTGCCTCTCCTGAATGTTATCCCCTTTTTTTCTGACAAAAAAATTATAGGGGTAGAATGCCATGGGGACGTCACTCCCTTGGGGTTTATAGACAAACTAAAAGAATACTACTGTACCATCCCTTCTGAAGAATGGGAAAACGATCCCCTGAATCAGATCAGAGACCAGTTGTATTATCATGAAAACAAATTATACATACCAACTGTTGCATTGCAAAAACAACTATTGCTCTGGTGCCACAATAGCTCACTGGCTGGACATCCAGGGAGTAGCAAAACCCTCAAGATCTGTCAGAGATGGTTTTGGTGGGAAGAAATGGCCAAAGATATTATAGCCTTTGTCAATTCGTGTTCCACCTGTGCTCGACAAAAAGCCTCACATTGTGCTCCGGCCGGGTTATTGAGAACCACTGCCGTTCCCCTTCCCCCTGGCATTCCATTAGCATGGATTTTATTACAGATCTCCCGAGAAGTCAGGGATACAACACCATCTTTGTAGTGGTAGATATGTTAACCAAGATGGCCCATTTTGTCCCTCTAAAAAACTTACCCACATCCAAAGAATTAGTACATATTTTTCTAGAACATGTAATCAGATTACATGGTCTTCCTTCGATAATCATTTCAGACAGAGGGGCCCAATTTGTGTCCAAATTTTGGCAAGGCATGTGTAAGACACTGGGTATAGATCACAGACTCTCCACCGCTTATCATCCCCAAACCGATGGTCAAACCGAAAGAACTAACCAGACTTTAGAACAATATTTACGTTGTCTGTTAGCCACAATCACAAGTGACTGGTCCCGAGCTCTCCCTATGGCTGAATTTGCCTATAACAATTCCACACATTCTTCTACTGGTGTGTCTCCTTTCTTTTTCACATTAGCACAACACCCTAAATTCCTGCCTATTTCTCTTCCCTCAGAATTAGAGAGTATCCCTGCTCTTAAAGATCATCACAAAGTTCTTTTGTCCAACTGGGACAACGCAAAAAAGAATTACACCGAGCCAAAGAAGCCATGAAACTACAGGCTGATAAACACAGACGTCCTGAACCTGCTTATCAAGTAGGAGACAAGGTGTGGTTATCAACTAGAAATCTGAGATTGAGAGGCTCTAAAAAATTACAACCTAGATACATAGGTCCTTATCTGGTAAAGAGAGTAATAACACCTGTTACAGTACACCTGCAGTTGCCAGACGACATGCAAATACACCCTGTATTTCATTGCTCCTTAGTCAAAAGATACATACCCCCTCTAGTCCCTGAGAAGCCTCCTCCCCCAATAATCATAGAGGGTGAAGAGGAATATGAAGTGAACATGATTTTAGATTCCCGCAAACACAGAGGCAAAATACAGTACCTCATTGATTGGGTAGGCTATGCCCCAGAGGATAGGTCCTGGGAGCCTGCTGAAAATATTCATGCCCCTGTGTTGATTCGCAGATTCCATGCACTCCATCCTTCAAAACCCCGCCCGGGAATAGGCCTTTGGGTGGGAGAACTGTTAGGATTTCGGCAGCAGATGCCCTTGTAGGAGAAATGTCGGTACCTTGATGCATGTGTACTTCCCTCGTTAGTTCACAGTGTGAGTTCTTTTGTGACGACCCCTACCTGCTATAAGAGGCCGTCTCACCCAATTGCCAATGCTTGACTTACTATCCCTAACTAGTGACCACGCCCCCATCGAGCTCGGAGTTGAGTACCTGCTCTTTGGATTGATTCCTGGTATCCGGCTTGAACTCTTCTATCCCGAGTTGCCTTGTCTACTTCTGCTATCCATCAGAAGTTCTGTTCCTTCCCTGACGAGCGTGTGTCTCGCTGATCCGCTCCTCTCCCCACGGAGCCGGCCAGCGTGCCACGCCTTCCTTTGCTGACCTGCCTTCGTGAAAGCGTCTGTGCCGCTGATCCGCTCCTCTCCCCACGGAGCCGGCCAGCGTGCCACGCCTTCCTTTGCTGACCTGCCTTCGTGAAAGCGTCTGTGCCGCTGATCCGCTCTTTTCCCCACGGAACCGGCCAGCGCGTCACGCCATCTATTGCCGACCCACCTTCGAGAAGCGTGTGCGCCTCTGATCCGCTCCTCTCCCTACGGAGCCGGCCAGCGCGCCACGCCATCTTTTCCTGTCCCGCTTTCTTGAAAGCGTGTGCGCCGCTGATCCGCTCCTCTCTCTACGGAGCCGACCAGCGCGCCACGCCATCTTTTCCAGTCCCGCTTTCTTGAAAGCGTGTGCGCCGCTGATCCGCTCCTCTCCCTACGGAGCCGGCCAGCGCGCCACGCCGTCTTTTCCTCTCCCGCTTTCGTGAAAGCGTGAGTGCCGCTGATCCGCTCCTTTCCCTACGGAGCCGGTCAGTAATTCTTGGAATCCCCACTCCCCTTAACAAACTAGGGGACTCTCCCTCTTTTTGAATCACCCAACGTGACCTTGAGTGGTTGTGGAAGTGAGTGGTTGTGTTTGTCGTCCCTTAATAGTTCATCTTCTCAGTATTCCCTTACCTGCACTTCCTGGTCTTTCATCGATTGGGCCTGGGTTATGCGCTCATAGGACGCTGAGAAATATCAGAATATCCTGGGACTCTATCACTGGTAAGTGAACTGCATATGTTGGGAAGTGACATGCATTAATGTTCTTGACTACTGTTTAGTTCTTGAGGAGTAAGACCAGTCTTATTTGTTATCTCTTTTGTTTAGCTTCTCTGTGGGACCCGCTCCCCACTACCACGCTACCTGGTGTCATCTCTGGGGAAAGAGTGGTGGTCACTCTATGCGTTATTCCCCTTACTTTTGGTTAGCAGCGTCTTGTGAGTGAGTTACTATACCTCCTCCAGGAGTTGTTGTCTAAAGGTGGGGGGGAACTAATTTCTTTGCTCCTGTGGAATCTCACGTGGATTGGACTTCAGACCCGACACTTGCCACCTCCGTTTTATTTCGGAATGGATAGTCCCTGAAAGTGAAAAGCACTGGTTCCACATGGACCGTGCGGTAGCTTGTAGACCGCTTTGGGACCTCGCTTGGCTCCCGCGTTCCGCACGCCCACGCAGTGCATACTTGGCGACGCCAACGAGAACAGTCCTAGAGGTATGGGATGGATTGGTGCTCTCTCGAGGTCTCACAACTTTCCCCTCTCCCAACACACCGTTCACACGCAACCCTGCGTTTCCTCCTGCGCTCCAGCCCCGCTCCTTCGAGGCTTGGACTGTAGAGGGTCGCCGGGTCCTCCAGGATTTTTTCCAGGGCTCTGCTCTTCGCTCTTTTGATCAATGTAAACGGTTCTTTCGCCTATCTGATAAGGAGCGCCTACAGTACTACCAAGTACGTCACTGGCTCTCCGCTCCCGAGTATTCCCAGGAAGTGACTCGGCGTCTCATCCCCTTTGAAACCCTGGTCCGTAGATTCGACGGATCTAAAGGCCTCATCTCTAAGACCTACTCGGTTCTTCAGCACTCTGGGCATCTACCAAGCCACGGATACCAAACTCGCTGGGCCGTTGATTTGGCTACCGACTTTTCCCCGGAGGAATGGGAACGCTTATGGAAGGACATTCCTAAGGTATACCGTAGTATCCCGCAGCGTGAATCTGCCTATAAACTAATGACGCGGTGGTATTATACTCCTACTCGCCTCCACCAGATGTTCCCGGGCACCTCCCCGATTTGTTGGAGGTGTCAGACTGATAGAGGGGATTTTTTACATATCTGGTGGTCTTGCTCAGAGCTCACTGTGTTCTGGAAGGAGGTTCTCAGCCATATTAAGGACATTGTGGGTTTCCCAATCCCTGCTACCCCGTCCCTGGTACTCCTAAGCATTCGACCCAGTGCACTAAGGGCCATGACCTCGGCCCACTGGCATCTCATCCTTCACTTACTGGGCGCAGCGCGTCAGACCATTGCCTCCTGCTGGAAGCAGCCCCACCCCCGCCTATTGCTGCATGGTTTCTTCGCCTATGGGATGTTCTCTCCCTCGAGTTGCTTACAGCCTGTCTTGCCCATTCTGACACCCGCTTTGACCGCATCTGGCGTCCCCTTGTGCATCACCTTACTAGAATTGAACACTCACGCCTAATGCCTCCTAGATTGAGGGCACTACAATTGTTTGACAGTCCTTTGGAACCTTATTCTAGAGGCGGACAGCCGGATTCCCTGGAGTAGTTTGTGACGCCTGCTAGAAGAGCATCCGGACTCCTGCAATTCCCGCCCTCCACTTTGGGACTTGACATTGGTCCCTCCCCTGCTCCCTTCTGGCGCATCAACCCCTCCTCTCCTTCTTCTTCTTGTCTTTCTTGGTTTTCTTTTCTTCTGATCTTTACTTTTCCTCTTCTGCCTTCTCTTAATATTTCTCTTATTTTCCTTTTCCTCTCTGTTTGATATTGTCTCATATGTTGATTGCCACAAAATGTATTAGTGATGCTGCACTGTGACTCGTGCCTTAAGATTGGGCGGGGGCCTTGTTCTGCCAAACTTTGTCAATTTTGTGTCCTTATTTGCTCCCCTATGTATAGCTGGGACCCCTCCAGGATAGACAATCCTCTCTATGCTGGCCCTTAGGCCCTTGGTTCACTTCATGCCCTCTCCCTGGGCTTTGTAGGAGAACCCTCCCCTATATGAATGACTTTTAAATCCTGGACTTTTGCTTTGGCCCAAGTTCATAGGTGTTGTCATCTTTAAAAAAATTGCTCTTTTTTAGTTTTTGTGCAGAGTATTGGAGCTTCCCTATGAGGGATTTGCTCTCTGTGCTGATTATTTGCTATCCCCTCGCCCCTTCCCTTTGCTACCTGTGGCATGTATTGTTCCCTAACTGCTTTTGTTCAATAAACAGATATTAAACAAAAAATGGGGGCAAGTCCTTTTCAATTAAGTTCCTCTGAACTATTATAACTCCTGAACTAGGCATGTATCAAAATCGCTTTGTGTTTAAGAAAGGCTCAAACACCTCTTTTCTAGAAGTCTACAAGCATATACACTCTGCTCACTTCTCTTGACACAGAAAAAAACACAATTGAATACCTCACTTTTTTAAGCACTCTTTAAACAAACAAGCAAGACATTTTGGCTATCGGCCCAAAAAAGACAATTCTGCTAACTCACATCACAACACCAACATTTCACTATCCTTCATCTGCTTCACATTACTGCTGTCCTCGGAATGTAAATGAGCCAACCTTGAATGTGAAGGGGCTTGTTTTTTCATTCATTTGCTTAATTTTTACCATAGCAAAAGGGATATTTTTTATTTTGACAATACAGGATGTTTTTCCTACTTAAATGGTGACAAGATTCACAGGTGCGCAAATGCAGCAGATTTAGCAAGCCTTCCAAAGCCTACTTGCTGATGCAGTCTAGTTCTTTAGAGTATTCTCATTTACAATTTTGAGTTTCTACTTAACTTTGGCTCCTATTCCAGTTTTGTTTCAGAACTCAACTGTTAACAATTATTCACCCTATGTCAGCCTATGAGCCTTCGAATGTGTATCTGAAGCTACTAGCCTGACTGTCTCTCATATAAACAGTTACCGAAATCTTTTTCACCCTTCTTAAAATTCTGGCAACTGCTTCTGTCTGAATCTTTTAATGATTCTCTCCTTTCTTCCCAATCCACCAATTTCTCCCTCCACTTCAGACTGTATTAATCTCTTTTAAGTTTTTTCTGAAAACCTATGCTTCCTTTTTGAAATCTCCAAGCTCCCATAACTATTTTGCTGAGATGTCAATGTGCTAGCTTACGCCAACAGAAGTTGTCCTAGATTCACTAGAACAATTTTATGAGGAATTTGTAGTGACAAATATCTAGACCCTTGCAAAATTACATAGCCCCGGCAAAATCATTACCATTCTCTATGCTTAACAACATAATTTGACTTAGGAGAATTGTTAAAGATACTGCAAAGGCAATGCTGCAAGCTGCCCAGAACTATGCAACTATACTTACATTTTCCTGAGAAAGATTGCTTGTTGCTCTGAGACCCTCATCGTGGATATGGTTCTGAAGTTCTTGAATCATATGAGGTAAACCGTTTGACACAGAACGAAGCAGGGTGTACATGTTAGCCATGTCTGCAAAGAAACCAAAAATGTATATGTTACACACCAAAATGCCCCACGTATCCAATTCATAAAACATCCTGTTTTCTCCAGAGATGATATTTAAGTGTTTTGTGGATTTCTGGCTTATGACAGAAGCCACTATATAGCACTATGTAAAGAGAATGTTGGTCTTGGGTTAGTCATGCCCTAATTTTGAATCACTAAACCAAACACTGGTGAATAGTTATTCCCAAACCACTGTTAAAATGAGCACTTTGACTGTTGTTAGTTTTGCTCTTCAGCAGCTCTTTCCCTTAAATAGGGGGAGAGGTAAAGTAGTCCCTGATGAGCATCTATCAAGAGGGGAAGATTTCTTGTACTGTCAATATTCCTCCCAAACGCATGAGGCTGGGAGCACATGATCTATCTTTAGCAATTAAGAAGTTCACAAACAAGAAATAGCAATTTAAAATGGCTACAAATAGTACACATATTAAACAGTTTTTAAAAGATTCTACTCCACTTGATTTATAATGAGCAAAGGAACAGACAGGTCTTTCCATATGTACCCACAAGACACCATACCACTTCAAACATGGATTTGTTTTAGTCTCCAAGGGCCAAACGAATAAGATAACAATTTTAATGCATCCTTTAATGGTCTTCTCTGTCTTCCAAGATTAGAGTTCATTCATTACTTTGGGGTTCCACTTTAGGAGATTATTACACTAAGATGTGGAGAGAAACATTATACCAAACTCACATGTACAAATCATTTTTACACCCAAAATGCCACATTCTTCCATTTCAACTTTTTTTTAAAACAAAATTTGTATTGAATTTGATTGATATATCCAACATCAACAATGTCGAAACCTTGATTGGCAGCGGACATAATGGAGAAACGGAGGGGGAGAGCACGTACAAGTGACATAATAAGGAAAATGCTACTTACCCAGTATGCATCTGTTCTTGGCATATAGAGCTGTAGAGTCATATGCTTTAGCATAGATCGCCATCTGGTGTTGGGCCCGAATGTTTGCACTTTGTTTTTGTTCGAAGAAGTCTTGCAGTCACGAGGTAGGTGACTCCTCCTTTCGGTGATAGTGCACATGGGCATCGACTCCATCCTTAGATTGTTTTGCCATAAAGGATGATGATGGAGTTAGTAAAGTAGTAAAGATAGATGTCCATGTAAATTGTATCTAAGTAAGATATCACTGCAACAGGTAAAGGTACCCGGGTGGGCGCATATGACTCTTCAGCTCTATATACCAAGAACAGATGCATACTGGGTAAGTAGCATTTTCCGTTCGAGGCATATGAGCTGTAGATCATATGCTTTAGCATAGACTGTAAAGCAGTTATTTCTGAAGTGGCGGCTAACCTGTAGCTGTTGCAGTGGTTTGAAATAGTGTACGTAAAACTGCCTGGCCCACACTAGCTTGTTGTCTTGCTAACACATCAACACAATAGTGGTTTGTGAATGTGTGTGGTGTAGACCATGTTGAAGCTTTGCAGATGTCATCGATGGGTATGTTTCCAAAGAATGCCATAGAAGCCCCTAGTTTGCGTGTAGAGTGTGCTCTAGGGGGAATTGTTAATGTGCGTTTAGCTTTACTGTAGCATATTTGAATGCACTTAACTATCCACCTTGCAATGCCTGATTTTGATATGGGATTGCCTTTATGTGGTGGAGCAAAAGCAACAAAATGTTGTTTGGTTTTCCTAAAAGGTTTAGTTCTTTCTATGTAGTATAATAATGCTCTTTTGACATCTAATGTGTGAAGGGCACGTTCTGCCACTAAATCTGGTTGAGGGAAGAAACAGGCAACTCAACAGATTGGTTGATATGAAAGGCAGAGATGACTTTAGGGAAAAATGTGGGGTTAGTCCTAAGAACCACTTTGTTTTGGTGTATTTGTAAAAATGGTTCCTCTATGGTTAGTGCCTTAAGCTCACCGCCTCGTCTTAGAGAAGTGATGGCTATAAGGAAGGCTACCTTCCAGGTGAGAAATTGTATTTCACATTTGTGCAATGGCTCAAAGGGTGGACCCATAAGTCTTGTAAGGACTATGTTGAGATTCCACACTGGAGAAGGAGGAAGCCTGGGGGAATGAGTCTTTTAAGTTCTTCCATAAAAGCTTTAATAGCAGGCACTCTAAAAAGAGACAAGTCCTGTCTATTTTGCAGATATGCAGCTATTGCAGCGAGATGTAAGCGTATGGATGTGTACGCTAAATTGGAACGTTGTAGGTGCAATAGATAGCAAATGATGTCTTGAATTGAAGCATCTAGTGGATTGATCTGATTGTTGTTACAGTAAACAACAAACCTCTTCCACTTTGCTGCGTAGCATGCTCTTGTGGTAGGGCGTCTAGCCTCTTTGATAACATTCATACAGTCTGGCGGGAAATTAAGGTAGCCAAACTCTAGGATTTCAGGTGCCAGATCGCAAGTTTGAGTTGATTGGGATCTGGATGTCTTATCTCTCAATGGTTCTGCGTAAGAAACTTGGGGGAAAGGTGTAGTTTTTGGTGGGGAACTACTGATAGCTCCAACAGAGTTGTGAACCATGGTTGTCGGGCCAATGTAGGAGCAACCAGGATAAGCGTTAGGGAATGCTGTTTGAGTTTCTGAACCACTAATGGAATGAGTGGGAGAGGTGGAAAAGCGTAAGCAAATATCCCTGACCAATTCATTGATAGTGCATTGCCTTTGGACAATGGGTGTGGATGCCTGGACGCGAAGTTTGGGCATTTTGCGTTTATGTGGGTGGCGAACAGATCTATCTCTGGGAAGCCCCACATTTGGAAGAATGGGAGGAGAACTTGAGGGTGGAGTGCAATGTTCCCTCTAATATTTTTCCTCTGTGTGCGGCGGTGCAAGGTCCCTGTGCGCTGCAACTAAGGCTATGTGCGCCAACCAACTGAACATGCGAGCTCTGTAATGTGCAGCATATCCAGCCCTGCCAAGTACCATGCATCAGGCGTTAGACTAACGCATTTCAGTGTGGTGGTCCGCATCACCACACTGAGATGCATTGTCACGCATGATAGCGCCTACTCAGCTTTCTAGCCGGAGCACTGCTTATGTACCAGTGACTGGTAATTTGGTTTTAGCTGACAGCACATTGCTGCGGCAGACTTTGCGGCTTGGGGGCTGGTTCAGGCAACTCGCTCTGGCCAGTCAGGGCTGCCTACAATGTGTTTCAGTCACTCTGCGGCTAAAGTCACTGACGTGACATCGTGACGGAGTCTCGTGACTTAATTTGGCCAGTCAACAACCAAGGCCCGGGAAGCACGCAGATTCAGTTTGCACAGACGAATAGACTGCAGCCCCGCCAGTCAGCACCTATGGGCCTGGGAATGCTTACATTCATGTGGCAGCCGCTGGCATGTAACAGAGCGGGGGAAAGAGCCTTCCATGCATATATAAACGAAGCTTGCTGAAGGCAGCAGCAAAGTGTTATAGGCCCTGCCTTTTCTGAGGCAGTTGCAGAGTTGAGGGTCAGTGCGCGCACACCCGGAGAACAGGGTAGGGGGTCTCAAGTTCTGAGCACCAGTGTACAAGCGCATAGTGGCTCAGAAAAGGGCATCTTCCGCACCACTGCAGCTAAGTGCACAAGGGCGCCGGTTCCTCCTTATCTCTGCAGTAGGTTCAGAGAAGCAACACGGCAAGCAGGAGAGATAGCAGCTTGTCTCTTTCAAAGTCAGAGAATACTGGGATACTTGGACTCAGCTTCTGATCTCAGAAGCAGCGTCATGATCAGACTCTTTAACATCAGCAGCCCAATCGACACAGTGACCCTTACTAGACTCTCAGCAAGCGCCGCCCGTTGCCTCCGGTCTGAGATATCTAACGTGCCCGTAACAGCTGCTCTTCTGTCTGGCTCGTCAAACGTGCCGCCACTGCTCCTAACACTTCAACAAGTAAGTGACAGTTTTACCACCGTTCCGCATCATGTCTTTAAGCATGTGGTTTGAGGAAAGGGCTCTTGGTGACCTGCGCGCTTGGCAAGGGGTGTGTGCGCGCTGGTGAAAGGCCCTATGCGCGCCCGCGCGCCTGCGCATGTTAGAGGGAACTATGGTGGAGTGCCCATTCGTGGATCTGCTGTCGCTGACGACTGAGCAGATCTGCAATTTGGTTGTTTACTCCTGGAAGGTGTTCTGCAAGGAGATATATTTTTTGAGGTATGGCCCATCTCCAGATGCTCCGGGCTAACTGTGAGAGCTGGAGAGAGTGTCCCCCCCCCCCCCTGTTTTTGAATGTAGTACATCGCTGTCATGTTGTCTGTGCGAACCAGGACAGCTTTGCATATTAGATGAAGTTGAAAGGCTTTCAATGCTAGAAAAATTGCTAGCAGTTCAAGATGGTATATGTGGAGTTGTTTCTGTTGCAGAGTCCACATGCCCTGAATGGTATGTTTTTCCAGATGAGCTCCCCAACCAGTGAGCGATGCGTCTGCTGTTGGCACTATCTGTGGAACCAGGTCGAGGAATGGCCGCCCCTTGGAAAGGTTTTGTACGTTCCACCACTGCAGAGAGCGATGATTACGGCCATCTACCAACACCAGATCTGATAGCTGACCTTGAGCCTGGTTCCACTGACGTGCTAAACATTCCTATGAGGATGCATTTGAAGTCTTGCATAGGGAACGATTAAAATGCAAGAAGCCATCATTCCGATTAATTGCATGAACACTCCGGCTGGTAGTGAGTGTTGAGGCTGAAACTGTGATATTAGAGCTTGCATGTTGCGGATCCTGATTGGGTTGGGATACGCTAGAGCTTTGCGTGTGTCTATTGTGGCTCCTAGATACATTTGTGTGTTGGATGGCTGGAGGTGAGACTTGGTGAAGTTTACAGTGAATCCCAAGTCGTGAAGCAGTTGGACAGTTTTCCGAGTGTGGTGTAAGCAGCTTTGTTGTGACCTGGCTTTTATCAGCCAGTCGTCTAGGTAAGGGAAGTCTTCTTAGATGAGCTGTGAATATTGCCAGGCACTTGGTGAAAACCCTGGGTGCTGTAGTTACCCCGAATGGGAGAACTTTGAACTGGTAATGTTGTCCGTCTACCACAAACCTGAGATATTTTCTGTGAGCAGGGTGAATGGGAATATGGAAATAGGCGTCCTTTAAGTCCAGAGTGGCCAGAAAGTCTCCTTGTTGAAGTAGTGGGAGCACCTGTTGGAGTGTGACCATGTGAAATTGGTCCGATTGTATGTACAGATTTAGCTGTCTGAGGTCTAGTATAGGCCTGAGAGCCGTCCTTTTTGGGAATTAAGAAATACAGGGAGTATACCCCGGTCCCTTGATATGTTAACGGGACTGGTTCTATAGCATGTTTTTCCAAGAGAGATAGAACCTCCTGCTTTAAGAGGGCGAGATGTTCCGGTGACATTGTATGTGCTCTTGGAAGAATATTTGGGGGAGTGCTTGTAAGTTCCGGGCAGTAACCATATTGGATAATTTGTAGCACCCACTTGTCTGAGGTGATTGAATTCCAGACAGGTAGGAATTGGGAGAGACGGCCCCAGACAGGAGTGGAATGATCGGGGGACAGCGGAAGGAACTCACTGTTTGTTTGCGGGGGTAGTGCGTGTGGAATTGCCTCTACTTCTTCCCCTACCATAGTTTCCTCTAAAACCTCCTCTAGAATAACCTCTGGGTGAGGGTGATTGGTTATTGCCCTTGTAAGAGGAGGAGGGATTATCAGTGGACGCCGTTTTTGAACCACCTCTGTAAAATGAGCGGCGAAAAGAACCTCTACTGGCAGGTAACTGTAAGGCCCCATGGACTTTGCGACCTCAGTGTCTTTTTTCATCTTTTCCAGCAAGGTATCAACAGCTGGGCCGAAAAGAAGCTCTTTGTCAAAGGGTTGGTGAAGTATGGAGGTTTGTACCTCCGGCTTAGATACAGAAAGTCTGAGCCAAGCGTGTCTGGGTAATAGTACGCTGGTGTTGATTGCACGAGCTGCTGTGTCTGCTGCATCTAGTGCACATCTAATGGAAGTGTTGGAAATGAGTTTACCTTCCTGAATAAGGTCATTAGCCTTAGATTTATATTCGTCAGGCAAATGTTGCATGATTTTTTCTAGCTCATCATAATGAGCCCTGTCATAACGAGATAGTAGTGCCTGGGCGTTGGCAATGCGCCAGGTGTTTGCTGCCTGTGAAGCCACTCTTTTGCCGGAGGCATCAATAAGCTTGGACTCCTTGTCAGAAGGAGGGGTGTCTCCTGTGGCTTGTGAGTTAGCTCTCTTACGTGCGTTAGAGACTACAAGAGAGTCTAAGGGCAGCTGACCTTTAATATAAACAGGGTCGATAGGAGCGGATTTGTATTTTTTGTCCACTCTAGGTGTGATTATTCATGCCCTAACAGGATCTTTAAATACCTTGTCTGTGTGTTTTAACATGCCTTTTAGCATGGGCAATGTATGAGTGGCTCTTTGGGATGAAGCAAGTGACTCAAAGAGGAAATCCTCTTCTAAAGGCGGTTTATGAAATTCTACCTCATGATAATGAGCAGCCCTGTTAAGGAGCTCGCACATAGCCAATGTTGTCATCAGGTAGGGGGGTCCTGGAGGGATACAAATCAGGGTCATTATCTGTATTGGATCTGTGTGGTAATCCTCCCAAGGGTCAGTGTCTTGTGGTGCATCCTGATCCCCATCCCCTTCATCCTGTGGGTCAGGTGTAATTGGTGGTGGTGAATTTAATGGTGTGATAGCCAAGTTAGGATTAGGAGGAGGAGGAGGAGGAGGTGGAATATAAGGAGGAGAAGGGTTAGTACCCACATTCTTCTTAAGAGGGATATGATAGTCCTCTGATAGGGCAATTTTCCGTTTTTTTGGAAGAGTTGCCTGAATAAGTCCTGTTTTAGGGTTTATCACCAGCTTTTTCTGTTTGGGGTCCAAAGGTGGCTCATCGGGCCGAGGCTCTTTGGGGAGAGTGTCTTTTTCCCTGCGTGATGATTTCGGCGCCAAAGGTTTCGGCTCCGAGTCTTTGGGCGTCGAAGGTTTCGGCTCCGAGTGTTTGGACTTGGAGGGTTTCGGCTCCGAGTCTTTGCCCTTGTAGGGTTTCAGTTCCGAGTCTTTGGCCTTAGAAGGTTTCGGTTCCGAATCTTTGGCCTTAGAAGGTTTTGGCTCGGAACCTCTCGGTGTGGAAGGTTTCGGGTCTGGACCTTTGGGTGTCAAAGGTAAGTTGACCAATAGATGTTTGGTCTTATGTCTTGGTGCCGAAGGTGTTGGTTCGACCTCAGAGCGGGGCTGGCTCGAGCCCGAAGGCTTCTCTTTCTGTTTCGGAGCCGGGCCCGAGGCTGGGGCATCGGAAACTTTGTCGGTGCCGACCTGAACCCGAGGGTGAAGGAGGGCCTGGAGCCTTTGGCTCATGTTGAATGGGCACAGGGGGATCTGTACTCACGGTACGCTGACCCGGAGTGATGTCTTCTTCTTCTTCCATGTCGGAGTCGGCTTCAGACACGGAGATCTGCTCTTCTTCCTCTTCCCCTTGAGCTGGTTGTTGGGTATTGGAATCTTCGCCGAAGATGTCCGGAACTGCGTCGGTCTGATGTTGCATCTAGTGGCGTCGAACCCGACGATCATGAAGTGTCTTTTTCGATTGGGAATGATCGACAAGCGTCGCAGTCCTCTTCGTCGTGTTCCGGGGACAAGCAGAGATTGCACACTTCGCGCAAGTCGGTGCGTGGAAATTTAGCACGACACCCGGGACATAGCTTGAATGGAGTCCGTTCCATCGACTGCTAGCGCGGGCGGCACGGGTAGGGCCGACGGCCTGCCACAAGTTTTCCGATTGAAAATTTTCCGAAGTGAGGCGATGCGCATCGAATGAGGAACCGCGATCGATATCAATACCGTCGAGGGGAAGGAATTGCGCGTCGAAGGGGTCCGAAAACGGTACCGAACCAGAGTGCAGCAATATACATCCAAACCCGATGGCGGAAAAAAACAATATAAGGATGGAGTCGATGCCCATGCGCACTAACACCGAAAGGAGGAGTCACCTACCTCGTGACTGCAAGACTTCTTCGAACAAAAACAAAGTGCAAACATCCGGGCCCAACATCAGATGGCGATCTATGCTAAAGCATATGATCTACAGCTCATATGCCTCGAACATACAATTACAGCAAGTTCCACACATAGTCATACCTATTGGTATCCCACATAAGATAACAGTTGCCACTTTTGACTTTGACAGCTGAAACATGGGGACACATACATCCGAAGACCCACAGATTGTACTACAAGATAAGGGCAAGTAGTGTAATGACCCCATCTCTTATGTTATTTATTTGGGATTAGTAGTAAGGCGATGCCTGCATCTAGGCTGCGGCCTGTGTTCGCATGAACATTAGGATTGGTTCTTCCATTCCAACTTAGGCCAAGGGAAAACAGATCCATCTCTGAAAGTGGCCAGACATAAATGCCATTACAATGCAACTGGCAAGCAAAACAAACTGAGGGAAATCTTTAGGCTCACCAAAAATATCTGGTGAAACTGGAATGCAAACTACCTAGACTGGATTGCCTAGATACACCAGAGTAAACAATTTAAATGAAAACCTGCGGATACGCAAAAGCAGTATTGTCAATAACATTCTGTAGTTAATGTAGTGGTAAACAGGAGTTAAATAGCAAAAAAGAGCCACCTAGAGGCTAAGCAGTTTCCGGGGACAGAAAAAGCCACAAAAATCTGAATAATATAATCAAAACTGTTTCATGTCGAAAAAGTCAGAAACTACACTAGGTGAGACAGTGGGAACAGGATCTCATCACTTTTTAAAGAAGTTCAAAGAATCTAAATAAAGACATGGGTCAGAAGCTTATTTAGAATTATTTAAAGTCATAGAGCTACTAAGATTGAGCAAGAAATAATGAATTAGTTCAGATCTGACAATTGCCAAGAATAGCATTTATGATGTGATTTTCAAACTATGAAATGGCACAGTCAGACCAGAATATTTAAGGACCTATACCAACAACACTTGGATACAGCCGTACTATGGATTTAGTCCAAACCTTTTTTTACATTTAAAATTAACTTAATGGTGCCCCCCAGCAGCTGCACCTTGCTTGCATGTCAGGGGCAAGAATTATTGTTTTCATAAAGGAAGGGAAAGATCAGAAAAAGTTTAGATTGTGTATCTCATATTTGTCTAAAATCATTTCCAAACTGTCTGTTAAATTTAGCCAATTTCATTGAGTGAAAAAAAACAGGGAATATGCAACTGTTTTATTACAATCCAGTCGGACTAGGTATCCCAAGAAAAAGGCCCTTACTGTCTTAGGTATGAATGCCGAATATGCATTTGACACAGTAAAATGGGTAGGAACTCAGTTTACGGAAGGCAATGCAACAGACTAGCTTTCACAGGATTATTTTATCAAAGAGAATGAATCTCTACAATGAATGTATGGCAGAAAAAGAATACATCAAGAATCCCCGGAAGATATTCTGATTTTCAGGGAACCAGATGGGGTGCCTTTAAGCACGTATATTATTTGTGCTACTTACAGAACGTCTCACCCATACTTTACAGAGAAAATAGTAGTTTAAGAGGTGTTTAACTATTATTTTTATTAGCTTTGCATGCGTAACGCTTTTAATAATACTAAGAAAAAACCTGAACATTGCCCTCAGGTTCATAAATTAAGTCTCCACGTAAATTATGAATGGCATCTATTGTATTTTTCGTAGCATTACATCACTTTTGCATTGAAAGTACTTTGTCTATAATTCATTATACTTATGCTCTTGTATACCGTGTACTTCCTAGCAGATTTATCATAATAATTTCTCTCTGCATTTCTGCTATCACAACAGCAACCTGCTCCTGCAATGTTGTTTTAAGCATATCATTATTTACAATAGCCTGCAATGTTTTCAGAGTTGGTTTTTATTATACAATTTAAAATTGTTTCAATTTATTACAATAGTTCCCACGTCCACCATTAAGCTGAATAGGCTATGGATGCCTGCAGATGCAAGTGGCACTGTTAAAATTACTTTTGGTAAAAACTTAACACACTCCTCATTATTGCTCTAGAGCATGCAGTGTGCAACAAGACTGGTATATTGCCACCAAGAGTTCAATATAACATTTTAAAATGTTCACAGCAATAATGATAAAATACTACGCACAGCTAGGATGCTGTAGATGATGTTTAATATTTAAATCGAGTCTGGGGCCGGCTGTACTTATTGCAATATTTTAAGATTACTGGTTGGCCTCGTCTCGACTGTCTTACCGTTTTAAACACCCCCTCCATGGGGCCAGTTTAAAGTGCTGTGTGCAACAGATCATGAGGCCAATTTAAAGTGCCATATGCAGCAGGTCTACAGTGTCAAGAAAGACCTCTAGGTCTTACCAATTTAAAATCCTCCAACACGAGGCCAGTTTAAAGTGCCAGGTGCAGCGTATTTAAAGTACTGTGAATGTCCTATGGTTTTTGCTGGGCTACTTCGACAGTGCCCAACAGGGGTGCACCCACCACGGTCACTTTACTAGTTGCCTGGTGGAACCGTTGGATGTGCTGGTCCGTCTCAGCCGTTTGCAAGGATGCAGGTGCAGGTCTAAGGAATTTCAGGAAGCGTGCAGATAGCTGCGTGGATTTGCCTTTCAGGCAGCATTGTACAGCTTCTTTGCATGACCGGATATTTAGTGCTCAAAGAGACGTCGCCAGAATCTTCTGTGGGGCAGTAGTGGTTTACAAATGCAGACTATGCGCACCAAGGATTCTACTCCCCTAGGGCGCTATCTGCATTGCCTAATGTCAACATTCTCCGTCTGGCCATACTGATCAATGACCTGACGTCAATTAAACTGTGGACAATTTATTACGGACTATAAAGTGTGTTTTAAGGTATCAGTCGACGCTTGTTTAGCTTTCAGGCAGTAAGCTAAAAATGCTGCGTTGATGCTCAACTGTTGAGAGGTCAAAATGAATTCTAGGCAAATTTGGGCATGCGTTGTGCACTCTAGCAGGGGAAGGTTTTTTTTTTCTCTAGCAGGTAACTAGAGATCTATTTAGCCAATTTACGTCTGATTCGTAGCACGCCATATGTAGTGCAGTGTGAGTTAGCAATGACGGAACCCTTGTGCTCCTGATGGACTCCATAGAACTGTGACGTAAGTGTTAGAGAGCGTAGCGAAGTGAATGCAGGTTTTGAGCTTGCGGTTACACGTGACAAATAAAGAAGTGTAATACTAGTCTCCGTGTGTGGCATAGTCATTGGCGAGTACCCAAACTGGAGAGGACGCTACAACTGGCAACGAGATAGGGGATAGGTAACCCTAAGATCGACAGTGCTCTTCCAGAGAGTTTGCTGTTGTCCAGCAAACTGCTTGTGCGTTCCACATGTGCCTCCGTCGAAGTGCAGAATCGACATTTGGAGTATGTGCAGTCAAAGTGCAATGCCAGTCGGTATGAAGCATTTGAAGATAACGAAAGGTACACTGAGAAGTCTACACATCATTAGCCAAGAACCTGCTGGTAAGGTCGTAAAGAGAGGTACCACGCTACTAAGCAATCTAAAGCTATACATCACAATGAGTGATAACGCTAAAGGCAGATGCAACCAGGTTTTAAAAGAGCAGCAAACTGAAAGATAACGCTGCGAGGCAGAAATCAACCAAGAGACACCTAAAAGCAAAGTGATACAGATACAAGAAATGGTCATCTGCTTACCAGAACTGTTTAATGAGAGTCATCGCATTACAGCACTGGGTGAAGAAGTGCCCGGGGTTGTACTGACAAAGCTGTCCAGCCCCAAAGCGGCACACCACCAAAGCTACCAGGTGGCAGCTCAGAACAACTCCAAAATTCTTAATAAAACTAAAGGACTCCAATGGAGACTGTCCAGGATGACCCAGAGGCCAGCACAGTACAGGGCCTTAGAGGTGGTCTGAATGAAGCAGGTCTTAGCAGACAGTGTCGGAGAGAACTCCACCCTCAATATCAGCCAATCTTCTAAAGTGTTACAATGTGATGGGGCCGATGTACCAACTTAGCTAGCACTGGATAGCATCATAATGATATGGCTGTAGCTAAAAATATCTTCTGAGAGACTGGACAGTTAAGTACCAGACTGCGAAAAAAAAGGAAGATAAAGATACCAAATCTTAATCAAGAGAAAAGATATAAGCAATACGACAATATATTAAAAGTAGAACTATATGAAAAAAGCAATTACCATAAAGAGATTGGGCTTCCAGCCGCATTCAATTACTCTACGGCACAGAGAACAAGCATTTGCAATGCAATAGGTCTCGCATTTACGCAAGTTTGAGCTATTGACATTGTAAATGACAATGCCTTTTATTTTTGTTTTCGTTTTTAAAACATAAAAGGCATTGTCATTTACAATGCCATTAGCTTAAACTCGCGTAAATGCGAGACCTACTGCATTGCAAATGCTTGTTTCTCTTCTTGAAGGGTGATCGCAGCTCTCTCTGTGCTTAGTCTCTGGAACAAACAAAAGCTCCTTACAGAGAGCTGTCACTTGTGCCATATTCATTTCCTTTGTCTGCCTCTTGCTGTGCACAGAACACATTTTTACAATGGCAAGAATCCCCGACATGGCCACAGGAGGGCACTGTTGGTCATGTTTCCTCCTCTAGCCTCACGCCTAGTCAGTGATCAGCTGGTTTCATCCCAGCTCCACTATGAGTTATGCTCGGTTGGGAAGGAGGGATTCCTGGATTCCAATTTCGCTCTTTCCATTCCAGGGAAGATTCGCATTGTCATTCCAAGGAGAGTAAATCGTTTTAAGATCCAAGTTCCGTTAAAACCCACAGCTCACTACTGGTATGATCCCCCAGTGGCACAGATAGTATCATTAGGGGTTTGGCAACCCCTTTGTAAACTTTTACACATTCACGTTCCTGAATTCATGATACGCTACGTATTAATAAAATTCACATATGGGCAGGGCTTACAATGAAATATAGAAGTGTGAATGTTCACTGTCCTAGAGGATCACTTGCTATGGAGAAGCGATCAGCAGAATTACTAACCAGGGCTACCTCTCCAGAATTCTCTTAGTTTGACTGGGATAGATGTGCCCAAATCCCACTCCTAAAAACCACCCCACCTCCCCCCTCCCTCTCACCTGGGTGAAGGCGGTTGACCCCTGGCAGGGGCACAGAGCGAAGATCAGACCGAGAAAGAGGGGCGTCAGTGTCAGCCGGTGGGGGCTTAGGACGCGCACCAGGGGGTTCTCTAGGTCTCTGCAGCTGGTGACACCCAAGCTCCGGGGGCACCGCGCATCCCCTCCGCATTCCATGTCGCTCCTCCTGTGAACCTACAACAAACGACTGCTTCCAGAACCTGTGACACCGGTGGGAAACTTCTGCACTCTCTCCTTCCCATCTCCAGCCCTGGGCTGGGTCAGCTGATCTGCACTGCACGCGGAAGTGTCTGACGGCTGGCGCGAAGCCTGACGTCGTTTCCGTGCCAATGCGCGTGTTGTAGGCACGCCGTGAGCGTGCACATCGGCGTGGCCTGCGGCTCGTGCCCAGTGGCGGCGCCTGCGGACTTCGCCGTACTTGAAGTGCTGCGCGGCTCGTGCGGCCCAGGGACGGGGCCGCGAAAGCAAAAAAAAAAAAACAGTAGAGGAACTCCAGCGGGAGCCCACTCCGCCTTCGTGAATGCTGCATGGTGCGGCCAAAGCAGGATTTTAGGCGGGGCTCCTGGGAGCAAGACGGAGCCCCGCGTGTTGCTGCAGTGACCGGCTGAAGACGGAGACCAGCCGAGGAGCAGCGCAGAGGCCCACAAGAGCAGGTAAGTGGGGTGAGGCATGCTGTGCGTGTAAAGCGCGCCGTGCATGGAGCTCGCGTGCGCATTAAAAAAAAAGAAAGGGATATTGCATGAGGCTTGCGAGGACGGAAGAGGGGCAGGAGATGTGCACATCGCGTGCCTGTACGTGCGTGTTCACATTTCCAGTCCGGCCTGCGCGTGCACAGCTCCTGTCTCCCTTCCAAAGCAAGTCAGTAACAATAGATCTCGCTAGCGACAGCGCTTCGTGCTGCGTCGCCAGGCGAGACCTAAAAAGGACATTAAGCTTGTTTGCTCAACAGGCAGTTCCAATCAGCTGATAACATACAGGAGTGTATATGAAACGTGAAAAAAAGCATCACTGCAATGCTGCTCTGCTCAACAAGAAACAGCAGTCAAGACAATAAGTGAGGCAGTAAGGAACAAGCACCAGTAAGGGATGCAAATATGGAATAAGGCCAAGGTACATCAAAGTGTACTCACCCGAGGTTGTTGCTGCTTTATTTGGGGTATGGCACCACCCAGTGGTAGTCAGAGATTCCAACACCAATGTGAAATGGTTTTGGATATTCGTGCTTAAGACGCTGGACCTGCTCCACCAAAACACTTCAGAAATGCAGTGTTCTGACCTTACGGACGGGCGGTGGGGAGGGCAAACCTTTGAGTATTGTCCAAGTTTGGCGGGCACTTGTAAAAAGCGTGGCCTTTTTACAAAAGTGCCAATTTCACAAATTGTTCAACAAATTGCGAAATCCTGGAGGGTCAGACTAGAAGGACTGTGGGACGCCCACATGAGAACAACATACCCCACAGCAGAGAGATAAGAAGTGTTGGAAGAAAACACTGCATAGAAACAATAATACTGTGTAGACCTGCCAAAGATAATCAACTCATGACTGGCCAAGACTAAAGGACCGAGGACATCAGCCCATACCACTGAATTAGAGCTCCAGCTCTTTTTCCTGGAAACTAGGACGTGATCTAACCCCACCCTGTGACTCAAAGGAAAGGGAATATCAGATCACATCCGCAATAGAGAGAAAGAGAGGCATCCCGGCAATGCTGAACAATAGCATTGCAAGAAGATGAACGACGATTCAGAAGGAGAAAACCCTCCTAGACAGAAGAAAGCCCATCGGGACTATGGCACATCGAAGCCCACAGAAGAAAGGTAAAAATGAAATGCAACAGCCACAACCAATTTGGGGTCGAACTAGAGACTCAAGAGAAGTGCAGTGACAAAAGCAGAAACGTAAGCCCTATGGAAGTAGTTCAGCCTAATTATCCTAATTATACTTGCAATATATACCTGTAAATACATGAAGACGTATGCACACACATATATATATATATATATCCACACAAGAAAGGTTGCCCTTGATGAGGAGGCCATCTCGGAGGGCAAATTTCTCACAACGAGGGCCCCAGCCAAGTCAGCTCGCAACAGTACATTCCAAATACCTTACGCGGCTCAATGCGTTTCGGGCCTCCACCCTTGCTCGCGAGCCTAACAAAACTGCACACATGGCAACCATAGATTTCGAACACCTGCTTTTATTTCATAAAAGTCCCTCCCCTGTGGGCGTGTACTTGCGCCTGTCTCGGCATATGCAATTCGGTGCATTCTGGTATTAGCAGTCAAAACCAACATTATTACCCCAGTGGGTTGGTGCCATATTGTCCATGATAAACTTAAATAAATCCACAGTGGGTGAATGGAGAGTAGAAAGCCGTTTAGCTGGATTACGTCATCCCACTCGTGTTGAATGCCTCCGTTCCATGTTGACCCTCGGGTTTCCAAGTGCCTGGATCCGCTGGTATACGGCGGGCCATCCTCGCGCCAACCCACTGGGGTAATAATGTTGGTTTTGACTGCTAATACCAGAATGCACCGAATTGCATACGCCGAGATAGGCGAAAGTACACACCCACAGGGGCAGGACTTTTATGAAATAAAAGCAGGTGTTCGAAATCTATGGTTGCCATGTGTGCAGTTTTGTTAGGCTCGTGAGCAAGGGCGGAGGCCCGAAACGCGTTGAGCCGGGTAAGGTATTTGGAATGTACTGTTGCGAGCTGACTTGGCTGGGGCCCTCGTTGTGAGAAATTTGTCCTCCGAGATGGCCTCCTCATCAAGGGCAACCTTTCTTGTGTGGAGAGATATATATATATATATATATATATATATATATATATATATATATATATATATTTATATATATATATTTACACAGGTAAACTGAAGTCCCTATAAGGGATATTAAACAACAGATGTAGATCTCAAAATACGCACAAGGCATATTCTGGTCCACTTCACCATAGCTGCCCTACTCACGGCAGGTACCCCACGCCCTCGTGATGGTGAATCACGTAAATAAGTCACAGCTCCAGAAACAATGTAGGGCATTTGCGGGGTTTGTTAATTCATCTTTTTATTTAATAGCACACGCGTTTCGCCTTTCTCAATGCTTCAATTAAAAGTTCAACACGCACAGTCCATCGGGTTCATTTAAATGTAAAGGACCCCGTCCTCAGGGGAGGGTTCGTCATCATAGTTGTAAAAAGGGGACTTGATGACTCCTTCCACATAATGGCTGCCATGTTGGTTTAAGACATTTAAAATATGCATGATGTTATCATACTGGCTTAATGCTCCAATTCGTTCACCACATAGGTAAGTACTGTTCTTCCGTGCATACACACGTTTGCAAGAATACATCACAGCTATTATCATCCCCATTGGGGAAGCAAACCCCAGGCCTCTGTCGGCAAGCAGGGAGACTAACCAGTGTAGGGACAAGGAAGTACTGTAGAATAGAGGTATCCATTGAAAGACCGATATAAATAAAACACACCTTGGTAATAGACCAAAGATGTGACAGCAGCAGAGTGAAAATTATAGATATACAGATATTATCTGAAAGCTGAAAAATCAGCAACATAATACCGCATAAGAGGAAGTGGAGGAGCACCACCCACTCCAGAAAAATAATGGCAACCACCGTTGAACTAAGACTACTGCCTGATGAGGATACCATGAGGCAGCTAAGAAGAGATCAAAAGAAAACAGGAGGTGTAAAAACTTCTGCTATGAAGGGAATAAAGACCACCACCGGGGTCCATCCAAATAAGGCCGCAACTGATAACGATTTCTATCCAACAGACGGAGATATCAGGTAGCAAGACCTCACTGATTCTTCTTGATAAAAGATGGACTATCACAGCCGTGAAGGGATCAAGCTTCACGAAATGAAAAAGTCTAAAACAATGAATTGTAGTGCATACAAGCACGACAAAGATTGAGGTAGTAAGAAATGTTTCACCGGAGCCTCGATGAAATCACAACTAAAAAAGGAAAACAGACCTCCATCCTCCCAAGGAAGAGAGGGAGAAAGAAGAAAGAATTCCTCCAAGCAGAAGGCATTCACAAATAAATTGGATATGGTATAAAGGACCTTTGAGGGATAGAATCCTGATCAAATCCTTGAAGGAAACCCTTAGATGAAAATCTTTTCCTCTTTTTTTTTTTGGCCATAACACCGATAAAACTGAGGATTGAAATGGCGGCATCTGAAGATCAACCAAACAGTAAGAAAATGCGGTGGCTGTAATCACAATTGGCAAATAAACAATGCCTATAGGAAGAAAGGGAATGAAGTATTCCAGATAGGACAAGAAATAACATCCTCTCAGGGAAAGAAAAAAAAATAGCAAGGCACTGCATTATGTGGGGCTTGATACCCAATGCCTATCGAGTCATAGCTAAAGAAAGAACTCGAGACAGTAGTGGCAGGAAACCTTCCTGCCAAACCATAGTAAAAGATGAACAGCAAGAAGTGCCAATGCACTAGAAAAGGTCTTGGGCCCAAGCTAAAATTCTACCCAGTTCCACGATCCTGCCCCCCTTTCCATTGCTACCTAAATGGAAAGAAAAATAGCAATAAGGGAAAAAATGCCTCATGGCTATAAAAGATATTCACGATGAATGCGGGGGATTAATATCGCACTGGTGTGCTGCGGAAGTCACAAACACTTCGGGCTCATTATGATGTCGGTCGGAATCACTTCCACCCGACAACAACTCGGTCATGGGACCGACCGACACACGGTCGGTGGTCCTGACCGCCGCATTAGGATGCGACCGAACACTGTTTGGTCGCATTCCTATATTTCACTATGGAAGCATGCATTACGGCCATAAACTGGCCGTAATGCATGCTCTCATAATGAAATGGGAGGTTTGGTTCATCCCTGCACCCCGTGGCAGGCACCTCAAGGTGCCGGGATCAACAGGGAGTGCCCCCTCAGCCTCCAACCGGAGGCTGTGCACCAAACGGGGCCCTACTGGGGGCCCCCTAACACGCTTTCCAACATAGTTTCCATGTTGGACAGACTGGCATGGAAACCATGTTGAAAACTGTGATCGTAATCTCAAGGGCAGAAAGAGCCACCCTTGAGATTACCGTCGGAAGCCAGCCGGAATGACGGGCCAGTTTCCTTTCCGACCGTCTCCATCATAATGAGGCGGTTGGAAAGGAAACTGACCGGCCCGAAGCCTTTACGGGCCATATCGTAATCGGCCCCATCGTTTTCAAACACAGGTAAACTGAAGTCCCTATAAGGGATATTAAACAACAAATGTAGATATCAAAATACCCACAAGGCATACCGCTGATGGTCCAAGCAGAACATGGAACGAGGCAATAGTGCATCTGCACAATGCAAACAAAGGCACCCACAAAAGAATAGCTACTCAGGTAGAAAAACTAGCAAGAAACTTGTAAGAACGGGTGTACATCATGTTACAAAATAACATACGTCCCAGATAACTGGAAACTTAACCTGTCACTGACAGAATAAAAGTACCTGCAGCAGGCAGGAATACCTCACCAGTTATCAAATTGAAACGGGAAGTTTGAAAACAAAAGCCAAAGAGCAGGAAAATCGAAAATGTTCTTGCTGCACACCCTGTCTGGAAAGCGGTTGGAAATGATGTAATACCACTGGAATTTTTAAAGAAATTTCTCGCACTCCTAATGTCATTTCTATTATCACTATTTATGGGTTAAAACAAGACGGTACAGTTCCTGAATCTTGTGCTGGACAATTATAATAGAATAAAAGATAAACCTTAATTGCAACCTGGGTCCTATTTCATTGATAAAAAGTGATATCAAAGTTTATTCTAAAATATTAGCCACAAGGTTGAGTGGCGTCATTGTTAGCATGGTTTCACCATGGCAACGTTGTTTTATTCTGGGTATATGTACCATATACCATATTAAAGTAGTAATTATGCTTGTTGATATTGCAAAAGAATTAAAGACTTATTTGCATTGATTCTACTCAATGCCGAAAATGCTTTTGATCGTGTCACATGGCGGTAGCTTTGAGTGGCCATGAAGGATATGGGATTAAGCCCTAAAATCATCAAATCCCTGCAAGCTGTTTAAGCACAATAAGTCAAAGGTTGGTGTTTGGGAAAACAGTCTAGTGAAACTTAGATAACTCGTGATATATATCAAGGTCCTATGCGCCACAATTTTATATCTGCTCTATTTAAAACCTGTTTGCGAAAATGATTAAATGCCTCAGATATAAAGTCTGTCACCTATAATGGAGTTGAAACCAAAATTTCAGCTGATGCAGATGACACTGTTGCACTGACGCTTTCTCATGATTAATCTAGTCAAGGAACAGAAAAAGAATAAAGCTTCAGGTTTTGAGAGATTATCAAGGCTTCATTTAAACCAAAATAAAACCTAGATTATCATAAATCCCTACTGCATCATTCAGGGTCAGCATAAGGCAGAAACAGTCACATCTGGGGTGGTGCTGGCAGCTGATGTTTGTAAAGTGGTAGCATTAAATTACAATTGTTATTGAACAAGGCTAACAACTAAGAAACTGGTACACCACTCAGTTTAGTATTACTGGACGCTATAACAACATTAAAATGGTAATACTACCCAAATTCTTATATTTGTTTATGGCATTCTCACTGTTGTTGACAAACAGTTTACAAAAATCAATTCAGTTTTTAGCAGCTTTATATGAGGATACCAACACCCAATACAGGCATTAAACTGATTAAAGAATGGTTGGAGTGTTCCCAATTTCCAATTGTATTAATACACTACCATGATGAAACATGCAAGTCTTTGATAAATGGGTCTTGCAGAATGCTCTCTAATAGCACTGGGCTTCCCTCTATACATACACTCAGCATAGGTGGTCAAGCAATGGGTTATTTATTGTGCTTTAGAAGCTGCTAGAATGGACTGGAAAGTTTGAGTGTGATGTTTTAATATTACACATTTCAATAATTGTATGTTACTTTGGAAATCTGCTTTTCTTCCAAGTATCTTTCTTGATCATCGCTGGGAGAGCTTGGAAAGGTGAGATATTAACATCTAGGTCAAATCTTTTCTTGATGGGATAGTCCACTTTTTTCTAGATTCAGGACCAATTTGGCTTACATAAAGAAGCTTTCTTCAAATATCTTCAGATTAGGGATTTTTGTATAACCGATAAAGCTAAAATTAGTCTGAGGGCAAATTCCTTATTGGATTTATTATGAGATATCAATGCAATGCGCAGGTATTTTCAAAAAAACCTACACGTGCCATAATTTAAAAACCTGTAGAAAGAACTGTAACATGGCTACATATAAGACACCCAATACAATGAACATAGATGTCAAGCTTATTACTTGCACTACCTCATTTGTACTATGTGTGTTGGCATGCACGAAATGGTACATTGATAGTATAATATTTATGATGAAGAATAAAATTCTTGAACATCGCAGAGCAATTACAAAAAAACACTTAAAAGAAAAATATTGAAGAAATTGTGACCTAATAATCTATTTTGGCATTTAGAATACTGAAGTATATCTAAGAGTTGGTGGCAGACAGATGAATTTGAGGAAGCTAGAGTCTTGTTATATCATCATGCTTGATACCCGTGATACAAGGGGCCTGAACACTGATGAAGAGCTGTCAGTACATTCACAGGATTAACCCTATTCTCTTTTGTAGCAGGATTAAAATTGAGACTCAAGGTTCTTCTTTTTTTTAATACAGTTTTTCACTTTTCTTGCAGGTTCTAGAAGGCGAACAACTGCTTTATGAACACAGTGAGATCAGGGAGCATTCCGAGTTAGAGAGGCAGTTGTCGTTCTATGAAAGCTACACAATTCAGTTGTAATACTGCCCATATGGGCCTGACTTTGGATGATAACAAAAAAATATCCAACACAGCCAACAAGGTAAAGCGTCAAAAGAGGGAGGCTCTCTTATTTGGCGATCATCAGAAAGTTAAGAAAAACCCTCCGAGATGAGACTAGTAACTAAATTCAGTACAGAACATCTGAAAATTAAGAAAATATTGACATTGCTGGAATAAAATTAAATCTGATCCCTTGATCAGTAATAAGATTCCTAATATCCTCCCTATAACCTTCAGAAATGTTAGATCACTTAAAGATAGGTTAGTAAAAAGTGAAATCAAACATGCAAACCAAGCAGATTCATGGTTGAGCAAGCTGTGCTTTTTCAGTTGTCCAAAGCATAAAGCATGCAAACACGGCCTAAATGAAACCAAAGTAAAAATATCTAAAAAAGGAAAATATATTTTAGATCAAAAAGCATATAACACGTAAACACAACTATACTTTCTAAAATGTCCATGCAACAAATACTACATAGGGAGCACCACTTTAAAGGTACCTAAAAGGATCTTACAAAACCCAAGAGTCATTAAGAATGAGGATGTTAACTACCCGGTTGCAAGACACTTTCGTTCCACACATAAATACAAATGGGAGGACCTTAATTACTTTTACATTGACAGGATACCCTGCAGCCTACGAGGGGGTAATACAGAGCTATCTTTGAGAAGAATGTAATCAAGATTTTTTATTTATTTGAGGTTTTATATAGCGCGAACATGACCCGTTAGGGTATCAGAGCGCTTTACAGGGATAAACACGTTGCGTACAGTATAGGCATAGGCAAAATACAAGGATGGGGTTAGGGAATTGACTACAGTAGGATAAAAGTCAGAGCTATATACAATATACAGTACCAAAATCAGCGAGCGACATGTCAGCAATAACACAAGGGGAACAATTGATACATGGAGAGGGCCAAGCAATACAGGAGATTATGCACAGAAACATAGGCCATGAAAAGGCAGAATGCGCAATAAAGGAGAGTTATTGGAGGAATTTGCTCATTAGGAAGGTTTTCCTTTTTGAAGCACGACAAAGTAGGAATTCTTCTGATGGAGGGAGGTAGCGAGTTCCAGATTCTTGGTGCGGCCCCAGAGAACGCTCGGTTATATGTTTTTACATTGCGGAAGCGGGGTGGCTGGAGCACACAGTCTCTGGCGGACCGGGAGTTTCTGGTTCTCCCAGATATCACAATTTTCTGGGCGAGATACTTTGGGGTGTTCGTGTACAAGGTTTTGTGAGTGATGCAGGCCAGCTTGAGCTGGATTCTGCCATCAAGAGGAAGCCAGTTCTAGGCCTTCAGATGTGGTGAAATGTGGTCAAATATTTTTGAGCCAGATAAGAGTCTAGCTGCTGCGTTGAGGCAAGCTTTGAGCAGGCCGTCAAAGTCTTTGGTAGGCCAGATAGGGTTGAGCAGCCGTATTCAATTCTGGAGTTGACTAACGCCTGAACTGCGGTTTTTAGGTCGGCAGTATCAAGGAAAGGTTTTAGTTTTCTCAAGTAGCTCAGATGGAACCTGGCAGTTTTGGCCATCAAATTGATGTGTTCACGCATATTCAGGTTGCTGTCAAAGGTTATCCTGAGCGATTTGGCAGAATCCACTATGGTTGGCGTGCAGTTGAGTGCTGTGATCGAGTTAATCCATTCAGGGATGTCATTGGATTTTTTTGCGGGGGAGATGAGAAGGAACTCCGTTTTTTGGGCATTCAATTTGAGCTGGTTGTTGGCGAGCCATTGAACAGTCAGATTCACTTATTATTAAGATTTAATTATTATTTACCACAATGGAACCTTTTGGCATCAACACAGATGCAGAATTGTATGTACATCTTGGCTGAATGTGTTGTTAAAAGCAAAACGACAATCGTGAACATTACCTGCGCCATCTTGTCTGGTGGAATTCTATGTGCACATAAGTTGCAGTCATTTTAATCTATCACAGCCATTTTGTACTCTGTTGGTCACCTTTGTTTCACCCTGCCCTTACTAGCATCCCTCTGACCCTCTGACCGACCTGGCATGTGTCGGGCGCTATAAACTCTATTTGCCGCAACAAACCTCAGCGTCACTTGCTGCCACAAACTCGTTTTTCCTCCCATCTCTGTTTTCAGGCAAACCTTTGGACACTCTACCCCTCACTGCACCTAGTTACACAAACAGGTTCCAAACACCAAAAAGACTCTTGCAACATGATTTATTGCACTGCAAACAGCAAGACTTGTTGTTACCAACAATGGGACCTGTTTTTATCAACAGAACGGACTCTTCGATCTGGCCGGTCTCGCATGTTTTAGACCCTGAAGCAAGGTCCAGCTGCAAGATAAGATTGTCTGTTTGACCTGGGTGGGAAGAGAATTACTGTTGGGCTTGTGTGACAACCTGCCCGGGGCGGGGACCCCAAGCTTGTGTAACCATGTTGATGAAACCAATGCATTGTGTCAAACCTGTATAAAAGGAAGAGCCAAAGGAGTTATCAGCAGAACACCTCCCTCAGACATCCCGGTGTCTGCAGTTGACGTGATCTCCTCATGAGAAATAAACCTTTTTCTTGTCTTCCAGTTTCCAGCGCTTGCCTCATTATTTTGATAGCGAACCCAAAGTGAATTAGAGGTGGAACCCTGCACCGGGCAGCATTGAGGGTCTTAGAAGACTCGCTGCCTTTCACAAATTGGCGCCCAAACGTAGGGGCCCATCAGCGATGCGTGGGTCCGGTAGAGAGTTCCTAACGACGGAGTGAAAGACTAAACGATTGGGGTATACCTGCCTGAGAAGACCCTTGTCTGGCTGCCGATCGACTGAACTTCACCGGTTCCGAACGGACCTCTCTCGAGTGACCTGCGGTCCTGACTGGGACCTTAGAGGAACGCCGCATTGATTGTTGGAGTGAGAGGACAACCAGGCGCTGGAAGGGGAAGACGAAGAACCGTCCATACGGTCCGGGTAAGGTCGTGAAAAAATGACTTAAATTGATTGATTGATTGAATAGTTTGATTGAAATACTAGTATTCCTTTTTTGATATTGAGTTATTTGCGACATTTCCCTGCTTGCAAACAACGAAGAATAGGAATATTCTCTCTCTTTGCAGGCAGCGAAGGACAGGTAGTGCAGACTTTTTGTCTAAATTGATTGATTGAGATATTCATTTTTGACCGATAAATACGTCATGCCTGTTTTCTCTAGATTGTTTGATTGTAATTGTTTTGGACCAGACCGTTCGTTAGAGGTCAGTCAGCCGGCACCGCCGGAAGGCACCCCTAACAAGGACATGTACGTAAAGTATGGATTAGCCACCGTAGCTTATAGCAAACTATGGCATAAATACACTAGGAAGGACCGGGTAAATCAGTGGCCACTGACGGGATCTTTCGATCCCGCTAAAATAGAAACGTTAGAATTAGCTCTCCACAAAAAGAAAACTAGACCAGCCATGTTTGATAGTTTTGGTTTATGGCGAAAAGAGGCAGCTCAAAGAAAGAAAAGGGACGAAGCTAGACAAGATAAAGAAACGCGAAAATCAGCTTACCAAGCCTGTAAAAGATTAGAAGAAAAACTAAAAGAAAAGGAAATCGATAAAAAGGAACAGGAATCAAAAATATCAGGTCAATGCCCTGTTAGAACGCCCTCGACTCTCTACCCCAAGTTACCAGCAAAACAAAGGGTAGATGATGATTTATTGTTAGGTCCCCCAATCATATACATGCCAACCCCTTACGCCCCTACTCATCCCGTAGTACAACGCCAGGACCACCAAAGTACAGCCGGAGATGGCACGATCGCCTCAGTCTCCACCGCCTCTGCTCCCACCGAGTCACCCACACCAAATGCCTCCTCAAAGGATACAGTAGTAGAGGTAGGATCAAAAGAAAAAGGAGCGCCCAGGGTCCCGCGATTAAGTAAAAATGAGCGAGCAGGCATTGATAAAATAGTTAAATCCCTCATAGATAGGAAGGAGACAGAAGAGTATGTAACTGACATATGCAACTCCTAGGTTGAAAACCGCAAACGATACTTTATTGTACGTCTCTGTTACCACACTCTTACTGCATATGAAGAGAAGTACCAAGATGTAGGGCCCGAGCGGCTAGTGGCTCTCTATAGGAAGGTAGACACCGGAGATGAAGGCGAAAACGATGTTACAGAACTCTTTTCATCCACACTGGAGGTATTCCGTCACCTCGTGGAACAAGGACGGATAGATAAGGACAGGACATCTAAGATAGCAGGACCCCGGTGGAAAAACCAGATAGCATGATGCCGATAAAAGAAGCTGCCCCTTATTGGGTACCTCCTAGAGGACAAGGGACTCATGACGATATGAACCATCAAGACGCTAGAGGAAGGGTGGTCTATAATTGGGTGTATCAACCATGGGACAGACAGGACATTTTGACGTTCCGTAAATCTTTACCGGGTTTACGAAAGAACCCCACCGCCTTTTACACCGAGCTAGGTACCGCTCTGGGATCAACAATAATGACACTTGCCGACATAGACTTGTTCTTCGGGTTATGTTTGCCAGCAGATGTGTGGAAACAGATTAGGAAAACAGACCATACCGAACTGCTTGGTCATACCTGGGAACAACTCAACACACTAGATAAACAGCGGAACCCTGGTCAAAAACCGGTTAAAGCAATATTGGACCTCCCTGACAAAATAGTGCAGAAAGTGAAAACGCTGATCCCAGAGAAAAGATAGACTGGTCCATAGTAACCGCGTGCCGCCAGAAACCACAAGAGGATGTCTCAGAGTACTTCTCCAGATTTGAAACGGTGTTCTCCGACTACAGTGGACAAGACATGTCCACCGCAACCGGACACCACTTATTTGTGCAGAACTATGTCAAAGGACTACTGCCAGATGTATCCCAGAAATTACAAGCCAGCGAAAGTAGTTGGGCAGCATCTAAACCGGCGGCCATTCTCCAAATGGCCCAGTACTATGAGCATCAGAAAAACGAAAATGACAGGGCTACAGAAAGGAAAAAGAAGGACTTGAAGGAAAGGGTAATGGTAGCACAACTCCAGGGGACGAATACAGGAAGGGAGCAATATAGGGGAGGATACCAGCAGAATACCTCTAGAGTACAGCCACCTAGAAACAATTCATCGACATCATATGTAGGACGCCAAGACCTAGGACAGGATCAATGTGCATTTTGCAAAGAATATGGACACTGGAAAACCCAATGCCCGGCTTTGTTAGGAGCTGGTAGGGGCAGAGGGGCGAGGGAAATAGCAAGTGGACAGAGAGGAAGAGGACGTGGGAGAGGGTACGCGAGTGAAGCAAGCGAGGAAAGGCCAGGAAGAGTGAACACATTCGACCATCCCAAACAGAATCAGTACCAACAGACAGATTATGACAATACGTACGACTTTGCATAGGACAGCCAGGGGCAAGGGAGGGATCCAGTCGAGCTCTATGTTGATCGGCAAGGCCCTTATGTTACCGCTGAGGTCCTGGGCACAAAGTCGCCATTTCTGGTAGACACGGGAGCAACACGTAGTGCACTATCCAAACGACTGATTCCAAGGGCACCCTTGTCAGGCTCACATGTGACCTCAATAGGATTTGACGGTACGCCCTCCACCAACCCTTTGTCCCGACCGATCCCTTTTAACCTTGACAACAATAGCGTTGAAACGACATTCCTCCTCTCTTCCAACACCCCAGACGCCATTATGGGTCTCGACCTTTTGAAACACTTCCATGCGACTATCAGATGCTCACCAGATGGAGTGCGTGTCGTCCTGTATGACAACCCCCAGCGCCATAGAGAGAACCCTTCTCAGCACGTTTCCCATCTCCGAGACTGACGCATCCCTACTGGACACTTTGCCATCACACTTTATGGGCTAGGGCTGATTCAGACGTAGGACGAATGATGATTGACCCAGTACACGTAACAATACGACAGGACGCAACCCTACCGAAAGTACCGCAGTACAAAATATCGCCAGAGGGTGAGAAGGCACTGACAGAGATCATACACTCTTTGGTAGAGGCAGGGGTGGTAGAGGAAGTAGTGAGCAACGTTTGTAACAGTCCCATACTACCGATTGTAAAGAGACAGGGAGAGGGAGACGGAAAAGCCTACCGCTTCATCATTGACCTGCGGGAGATAAACAAAATCGTAGTGCCACAATACCCAGTAGTTTCCAACATCACGACAATTTTGACTTTAATCCCTCCACTGCCACCACCTTCACTGTAATTGACCTCAAAAACGCATTCTTTTCCATACCTATACACAAGGACAGCCGCTATCTATTTGGATTCACCCTAAACTCCCGTTCGTACAGATTTTGCAGAGCACCTCAGGGGTACACTGAGAGCCCAAGCATCTATAGCCAGGCGCTTAAAAGACAGTTGGACGCCATACAATTGCCAGATGGAGTGGCACTAATACAATATGTAGACGACATCCTTCTAGCAGCGGACACCATACCAATAGCCGTCACAGCCACCATCAAACTACTCCATTTTCTTGCTGAGAATGGTCACAAGGTCTCCCGAAAGAAATTGCAGTTCTGTAAATCACAAGTGACCTATTTGGGTCACCTTTTATCCAAAGAAGGGAGGAAACTCACGCCTGACAGGATCCAGACAATTCTAGACACCCCTGTCCCCAAAGATCAGAAACAAGTCCGCTCTTTGATAGGTCTCACTTCATTTTGCCGACAGTGGTTACCGAACTTTAGCCTCATTGTCAAACCCCTTCTCTCCCTCCTAGCTAAAGACATCCCCTCACCTCTCCCCTGGACCCCCGAATGCCATTCAGCCTTTAAAGAACTACGCAAT